>CM056722.1:125347425-126597425 GCA_029844215.1 Przewalskia tangutica
AAAGTGCTTTCTTTTTGCCTCTGGCACCAAAGTGTTTTTTTTTTTTGCCAAAAGACTTTTGACAAAATCATCAAAACATAGGTTTTGATTTGCCCATTTTTAATCCAAAAATATTTTTATTTTGCCTCTACATCAAAAGTGCTTTTTTTTTTGTCAAAAGCACTTTTGACAAAAACCACCAAAAATATAGGTTTTGGATTTGCCCATTTTTAATCCAAAAATATTTTTTATTTTGCCTCTACCGGCACCAAAAGTGCTTTTTCTTTTTGTCAAAAGCACTTTTGACAAAAACCACCAAAAACATAGGTTTTGGATTTGCCCATTTTTAATCCAAAAATATTTTTTATTTTGCCTCTAGCGGCACCAAAAGTGCTTTTTCTTTTTGCCTCTACCGGTACCAAAAGTGCTTTTTTTTTTGTCAAAAGCACTTTTGACAAAAACTACCAAAAATATAGGTTTTGGATTTGCCCATTTTTAATCCAAAAATATTTTTATTTTGCCTCTACCGGCACCAAAAGTGCTTTTTCTTTTTGCCTCTACTGGCACCAAAAGTGTTTTTTTTTTTTTTGCCAAAAACACTTTTGACAAAAATCATCAAAAACATAGGTTTTGGATTTGCCCATTTTTAATCCAAAAATATTTTTTATTTTGCCTCTACCGGCACCAAAAGTGCTTTTTCTTTTTGTCAAAAGCACTTTTGACAAAAACCACCAAAAACATAGGTTTTGGATTTGCCCATTTTTAATCCAAAAATATTTTTATTTTGCCTCTACCGGCACCAAAAGTGCTTTTTCTTTTTGCCTCTACTGGCACCAAAAGTGTTTTTTTTTTTTGCCAAAAGCACTTTTGACAAAAACCACCAAAAACATAGGTTTTGGATTTGCCCATTTTTAATCCAAAAATATTTTTTATTTTGCCTCTGCTGGCATCAAAAGTGTTTTTTTTTTCCTAAAAGCATTTTTGACAAAAACCATCAAAAACATAGGTTTTGGATTTGCCCATTTTTAATCCAAAAATATTTTTTATTTAGCCTCTACCGGCACCAAAAGTGCTTTTTTTTTTTGCCTCTACGACTTTTGACAAAAACCACCAAAAACATAGGTTTTAGATTTGCCCATTTTTAATCCAAAAATATTTTTTATTTTGCCTCTACCGGCACCAAAAGTGTTTTTTTTTGCCAAAAGCACTTTTGACAAAAACCACCAAAAACATAGGTTTTGGATTTGCCCATTTTTAATCCAAAAATATTTTTTATTTTGCCTCTACCGGCACCAAAAGTACTTTTTTTTTTGCCAAAAGCACTTTTGACAAAAATCACCAAAAACATAGGTTTTAGATTTGCCCATTTTTAATCCAAAAATATTTTTTATTTTGCCTCTACCGGTACCAAAAGTGCTTTTTTTTTTGTCAAAAGCACTTTTGACAAAAACTACCAAAAATATAGGTTTTGGATTTGCCCATTTTTAATCCAAAAATATTTTTATTTTGCCTCTACCGGCACCAAAAGTGCTTTTTCTTTTTGCCTCTACTGGCACCAAAAGTGTTTTTTTTTTTTTGCCAAAAACACTTTTGACAAAAATCATCAAAAACATAGGTTTTGGATTTGCCCATTTTTAATCCAAAAATATTTTTTATTTTGCCTCTGCTGGCATCAAAAGTGTTTTTTTTTTCCCAAAAGCACTTTTGACAAAAACCACCAAAAACATAGGTTTTGGATTTGCCCATTTTTAATCCAAAAATATTTTTTATTTTGCCTCTACCGGCACCAAAAGTGCTTTTTCTTTTTGCCTCTACTGGCACCAAAAGTGTTTTTTTTTTTTTTGCCAAAAAGACTTTTGACAAAAATCATCAAAAACATAGGTTTTGGATTTGCCCATTTTTAATCCAAAAATATTTTTTATTTTGCCTCTACCGGTACCAAAAGTGCTTTTTTTTTTGTCAAATGCACTTTTGACAACACCCACCAAAAATAAAGGTGTGGGATTTGCCCATTTTAATCCAAAAATATTTTTATTTTGCCTCTCTAGGCACCAAAGTGCTTTTTATTTTGCCTCTGCTGGCATCAAAAGTGTTTTTTTTTTCCCAAAAGCACTTTTGACAAAAACCACCAAAAACATAGGTTTTGGATTTGCCCATTTTTAATCCAAAAATATTTTTTATTTTGCCTCTGCTGGCATCAAAAGTGTTTTTTTTTTCCCAAAAGCACTTTTGACAAAAACCACCAAAAACATAGGTTTTGGATTTGCCCATTTTTAATCCAAAAATATTTTTTATTTTGCCTCTACCGGTACCAAAAGTGCTTTTTTTTTTTGGCTCTACGACTTGTGACAAAAAAAAACAAAAAAAAAGGTTTTATTTTTGCCCATGTTTAATCCAAAAATATTTTTATTTTGCCTCTACTGCACCAAAAGTACTTTTTTTTTTGTCAAAAGCACTTTTGACAAAAACCACCAAAAACATAGGTTTTGGATTTGCCCATTTTTAATCCAAAAATATTTTTTATTTTGCCTCTACCGGTACCAAAAGTGCTTTTTTTTTTGTCAAAAGCACTTTTGACAAAAACCACCAAAAATAAAGGTTTTGGATTTGCCCATTTTTAATCCAAAAATATTTTTTATTTTGCCCCTGCGGACCACAAAAGTGTTTTTTTTTTCCCAAAAGCACTTTTGACAAAAACCACCAAAAACATAGGTTTTGGATTTGCCCATTTTTAATCCAAAAATATTTTTTATTTTGCCTCTACCGGCACCAAAAGTGTTTTTTTTTTTTTTTGCTAAAAGCACTTTTGACAAAAATAACCCAAAACATAGGTTTTGGATTTGCCCATTTTTAATCCAAAAATATTTTTTATTTAGCCTCTACCGGCACCAAAAGTGTTTTTTTTTGCCAAAAGCACTTTTGACAAAAATCACCCAAAACATAGGTTTTGATTTGCCCATTTTTAATCCAAAAATATTTTTTATTTTGCCTATGCCGGCACCAAAAGTGTTTTTTTTTTGCCAAAAGCACTTTTGACAAAAATCACCCAAAACATAGGTTTTGTATTTGCCCATTTTTAATCCAAAAATATTTTTTATTTTGCCTCTGCCGGCACCAAAAGTGTTTTTTTTTTTGCCAAAACCAGTTTTTAAAAAAATCACCAAAAATATAGGTTTTGGTTTTGCCCATTTTAAATCCAAAAGTATTTTTAATTTTGCATCTACCGCAACAAAGTGTTTTTTTGCCAAAAGCACTTTTGACAAAAATCACCCAAAACATAGGTTTTTGATTTGCCCATTTTTAATCCAAAAATATTTTTTATTTTGCCTCTGCCGGCACCAAAAGTGTTTTTTTTTGACAAAAGCACTTTTGACAAAAATCACCCAAAACATAGGTTTTTGATTTGCCCATTTTTAATCCAAAAATATTTTTTATTTTGCCTCTGTGGCATAAAAGTGTTTTTTTTTGCCAAAAGCACTTTTGACAAAATCACCCAAAACATAGGTTTTGGATTTGCTCATTTTAATCCAAAAATATTTTTATTTTGCCTCTCTGGCACCAAAGTGCTTTTTCTTTTGTCAAAAGCACTTTTGACAAAAAACAACAAAAACATAGGTTTTGGATTTGCCCATTTTTAATCCAAAAATATTTTTTATTTTGCCTCTAGCGGCACCAAAAGTGCTTTTTTTTTTGTCAAAAGCACTTTTGACAAAAACTACCAAAAATATAGGTTTTGGATTTGCCCATTTTTAATCCAAAAATATTTTTATTTTGCCTCTACCGGCACCAAAAGTGCTTTTTCTTTTGCCTCTCTGCACCAAAAGTGTTTTTTTTTTTTTGCCAAAAACACTTTTGACAAAAATCATCAAAAACATAGGTTTTGGATTTGCCCATTTTTAATCCAAAAATATTTTTTATTTTGCCTCTACCGGCACCAAAAGTGCTTTTTCTTTTTGTCAAAAGCACTTTTGACAAAAACCACCAAAAACATAGGTTTTGGATTTGCCCATTTTTAATCCAAAAATATTTTTTATTTTGCCTCTACCGGCACCAAAAGTGCTTTTTCTTTTTGCCTCTACTGGCACCAAAAGTGTTTTTTTTTTTTTTGCCAAAAAGACTTTTGACAAAAATCATCAAAAACATAGGTTTTGGATTTGCCCATTTTAATCCAAAAATATTTTTATTTTGCCTCTACAGTCAAAGTGCTTTTTTTGTCAAAAGCACTTTTGACAAAACCACCAAAAATATAGGTTTTGGATTTGCCCATTTTAATCCAAAAATATTTTTATTTTGCCTCTCTGCACCAAAAGTGCTTTTCTTTTTGTCAAAAGCACTTTTGACAAAACCACCAAAACATAGGTTTTGGATTTGCCCATTTTAATCCAAAAATATTTTTTATTTTGCCTCTACCGGCACCAAAAGTACTTTTTCTTTTTGCCTCTACCAACTAAAGTGCTTTTTTTGTCAAAAGCACTTTTGACAAAAACTACCAAAAATATAGGTTTTGGATTTGCCCATTTTTAATCCAAAAATATTTTTATTTTGCCTCTACCGGCACCAAAAGTGCTTTTTCTTTTTGCCTCTACTGGCACCAAAAGTGTTTTTTTTTTTGCCAAAAACACTTTTGACAAAAATCATCAAAACATAGGTTTTGGATTTGCCCATTTTAATCCAAAAATATTTTTTATTTTGCCTCTACCGGCACCAAAAGTGCTTTTTCTTTTTGTCAAAAGCACTTTTGACAAAAACCACCAAAAACATAGGTTTTGGATTTGCCCATTTTTAATCCAAAAATATTTTTATTTTGCCTCTACCGGCACCAAAAGTGCTTTTTCTTTTTGCCTCTACTGGCACCAAAAGTGTTTTTTTTTTGCCAAAAACACTTTTCACAAAACCCACCAAAAACATAGGTTATGGATTTGCCCATTTTTAATCCAAAAATATTTTTTATTTTGCCTCTACTGGCATCAAAAGTGTTTTTTTTTTCCTAAAAGCACTTTTGACAAAAACCATCAAAAACATAGGTTTTGGATTTGCCCATTTTTAATCCAAAAATATTTTTTATTTTGCCTCTACCGGCACCAAAAGTGCTTTTTTTTTTTGCCTCTACGACTTTTGACAAAAACCACCAAAAACATAGGTTTTAGATTTGCCCATTTTTAATCCAAAAATATTTTTTATTTTGCCTCTACCGGCACCAAAAGTACTTTTTTTTTTGCCAAAAGCACTTTTGACAAAAATCACCAAAAACATAGGTTTTAGATTTGCCCATTTTTAATCCAAAAATATTTTTTATTTTGCCTCTACCGGTACCAAAAGTGCTTTTTTTTTTTTGTCAAAAGCACTTTTGACAAAAACCACCAAAAATAAAGGTTTTGGATTTGCCCATTTTTAATCCAAAAATATTTTTTATTTTGCCTTTACCGGCACCAAAAGTGCTTTTTTTTTTGCCAAAAGCACTTTTGACAAAAACCACCAAAAACATAGGTTTTGGATTTGCCCATTTTTAATCCAAAAATATTTTTTATTTAGCCTTTACTGGCATCAAAAGTGTTTTTTTTTTGCTAAAAGCACTTTTGACAAAAATCACCCGAAACATAGGTTTTGGATTTGCCATTTTTAATCCAAAAATATTTTTTATTTTGCCTCTGCCGGCACCAAAAGTGTTTTTTTTTGCCAAAAGCACTTTTGACAAAAATCACCCAAAACATAGGTTTTTGATTTGCCCATTTTTAATCCAAAAATATTTTTTATTTTGCCTCTGCTGGCATCAAAAGTGTTTTTTTTTTGCCAAAAGCACTTTTGACAAAAATCACCCAAAATATAGGTTTTGTATTTGCCCATTTTTAATCCAAAAATATTTTTTATTTTGCCTCTGCCGGCACCAAAAGTGTTTTTTTTTGCCAAAAGCACTTTTGAAAAAAATCACCAAAAACATAGGTTTTGGATTTGCCCATTTTTAATCCAAAAATATTTTTTATTTAGCCTCTACCGGCACCAAAAGTGTTTTTTTTTGCCAAAAGCACTTTTGACAAAAATCACCCAAAACATAGGTTTTGATTTGCCCATTTTTAATCCAAAAATATTTTTTATTTTGCCTCTGCCGGCACCAAAAGTGTTTTTTTTTGCCAAAAGCACTTTTGACAAAAATCACCCAAAACATAGGTTTTGATTTGCCCATTTTTAATCCAAAAATATTTTTTATTTTGCCTCTGCCGGCACCAAAAGTGTTTTTTTTTTGCCAAAAGCACTTTTGACAAAAATCACCCAAAACATAGGTTTTGATTTGCCCATTTTTAATCCAAAAATATTTTTTATTTTGCCTATGCCGGCACCAAAAGTGTTTTTTTTTTGCCAAAAGCACTTTTGACAAAAATCACCCAAAACATAGGTTTTTGATTTGCCCATTTTTAATCCAAAAATATTTTTTATTTTGCCTCTGCTGGCATCAAAAGTGTTTTTTTTTTTCCCAAAAGCACTTTTGACAAAAATCACCCAAAACATAGGTTTTGGATTTGCCCATTTTTAATCCAAAAATATTTTTTATTTTGCCTCTACCGGCACCAAAAGTGCTTTTTCTTTTTGTCAAAAGCACTTTTGACAAAAACCACCAAAAACATAGGTTTTGGATTTGCCCATTTTTAATCCAAAAATATTTTTTATTTTGCCTCTAGCGGCACCAAAAGTGCTTTTTCTTTTTGTCAAAAGCACTTTTGACAAAAACCACCAAAAACATAGGTTTTGGATTTGCCCATTTTTAATCCAAAAATATTTTTTATTTTGCCTCTGCTGGCATCAAAAGTGTTTTTTTTTTTTGCTAAAAGCACTTTTGACAAAAATCACCAAAACCTATGTTGAAAACAAGAATTACTTGGGAATGCCAAAAAATCTAAAGCCAAGGAGCTCGGGTTTGTCCAATGTCAATGCATATTCTCATTTTCCTTTTTCATTTGTTACTGAACTAATATTGATATCCTATCCTTTTGCAACCAGAACTGCATTTCTCACTGAGGATGGTTTGTTTGAAATGATCCGGTCATCGAAGAAAGCAAAATCAACTATGCAACCCGAGTCAAAGAAATCTGTGGATACTGTTGTTTCTTCTGCAAAGAGAAATTCACAAAATACGAGTAATTCTAAGTCTCGTTTGCTTTCCTTTTCATATTTTTAATGAATAGTTTATTTCTAGTGATGTAGTCAGTCTTAAGTAAAAGATGAATGGGTTTATGATATTTAGAGATGAAATGGTTTATGATATTCTTAAATGGTGCCTCTAAAGTTCAGTAGGCAGTAGGCACTTCAAAAAGAAGAGAATATAGGAGAATGTTGGGTATAAATGTCGGACGGAACTCTTGAAAACAAGAATTACTTGGGAATGCCAAAAAATCTGAATGGTTTACTGAAAGAAAAAGATATTCAATTTTTTCTTGATCCAAAAAAAAAGGAAGGAATATCATCAATTGCCATTTAAATGTTGGGACCAATAAAAACAGTCAGTGACATTTTAAATTTCGTCTGCCTCCAATTAAGACTCTTAGAATTGATTCAATAAGAAAAGACAATGCTAGAAACACTAAGATGGCGGTGCATAAAAAAGTAGTCTTTCGTTTCTACAAAAAAACAAAATAAAGGACCTCGTTTGCACAAAAGTTACTCCGTAAAAAGCTAATGAAGTGTATCATTTAATGCACATCATGTAAATCCTGTAGCCTACACCACATAGCCAGTAAACACAAACACCTGTACATCAAATTTTGTTGAACTTGTTTGCCTTGAAAACACCAAGAATTTCTTTCCACCCATAGCACCAGCAGGATCCGTTTTCCAGATCTTCAAGTCCTTGTTCCTTTCATTGCTTCCCAGCATGACAGCAAGTTTTCAGTCGTTGGCATCACCCATTTAAGCCCAAATAGTTCCAGAAGCAGATTCCAGATTTGCTTAACCACCGTCTTATTTTATCCAGTATTAATTTTAGAAGACAAAAACATATAATCTATTTTTGATGTCCTAGATTACATTTAGAAGCTTTTTAGTCTTCCTACTGTAATCCCCTTTTGTGATCTGGGTACAAACACAGCTTGTGTAAGTATTCTGCTATTATAAATATATACTGTTTACCATTGTAAAAAAACACAGGTCTCAAAAGTGCCCGTATACAAGAAGTATACCAAAAGTAAAACCTACAAAAATATGGTTTTCTACAAATGAAACCTAATCTTCTATACATAAAGGAACCTCATGGGTGCACCAAAAGGAAATGAGGATAAGTCATAAGAGGCTATTCCTTAAATGTACAAATTCAACTCCAAAGATCATTGAAGTAATTTTATTGAAGTACGGAGGAGGTACAAAATATGTAAGAAGGGGGGGGGGGGGGGGTAATCAACTCCTATTCTGTTCTTCAACTCAACGCTTTTAAAAGTGCACCTATTTCTTTCTCCCCAAACGACCTGCATAAGTGCTAATGGAGCAACATTCCAAGCCCCACGTCTTCTCTTCCACCTACCTCCACCACAATGTAATATAAGCTCTTTCACTTAGCCACCATAAAATGGATTACATTTTTCTTTCACCTTGTTGGACAAAAAAACATCGATTTGTTGCTTACCTTATTAAAAAAAGGGAGCTGTTGGCTTGTGCTTAGACCAAAGAAGCAATGTGGAGCGGGGGTTATCGCTTTATGGATGAAGCCTTGCGCTGTGAAGAAGCGTGGCTTTAAACATGGGACGCAAACCGATCCAAATCACAACCCGTTGATTATTTGAATCTCAACTTTGAGCAGTTGGATTAATATGAACCTGTATATTGATACTTGAAGTAGTTGTTTTTGCTGCAATTTGATTATTATAGTACTAAATTCATATGTCTGGTATTGTTTAATATTTTTAGTAAATTGTGGGATTCTCTCCAAAGAAGCTTGCACTTTACTCCTTGATTTTCGCTTCAAGCCCATGGACCTTGTTGCTTATTTGCGCATTTCACTTTTAAAAATATTTGGTTTGTGCCACAAAATTAGTTTGTTACTAAGCACTGTAATTAAAGGTATATACATCAATTGGGGCTCTTGTAGTGAAGGTAATAGGGATATCAATGCTGAAAGTTAATTTATACTCTATCCGTCTTATTTTATGGGGGTTCTTTGATTGAGCACAAAATTCAAGAAACAAAGGAAGATTATTGCCACATAAGCTGAATATATGCTAAATACCGAAATTACTCAACTATCGATAATAATTAAATGAAAGGTGGTGAGAGATCCATCTGTCCTTTCACATCTCTCATAATAGTTGTAATTTATCAATTGGGTCCCAACAAATCATGCTGAAGGATAAAATGGTAATGATAAGATTTATTAGATTCCAAATACAGAGATGTGACAATCTCTTCGAGATAAACTAACAAGGAAAAGTGTGCCACACACAATCAGATGGAAGAAGCATAAACAACTAAAACTAAGCGGGGGGGAAGGTTTGACACCCCCACCCATTGAACAAAGGGGATAGTGGTGTATGTAGAACAGAAACGTTGTTGGTATCTTGGATAGGGATGGGGCAGCCTGGTAATAGACTAGACACCCGATCAGTGTTAGCTTACTTCCACGAACTAAAGGAAAACTGCATCTGACCACTTTTTCTTGGATTGGTGAAAGATGGGGACGTCAACTCCGTCAGACAATGTAGCATTGTGTTTCTGGTGCCTCTTATACTGAGGTGATAGTTTCACATTCTTGACTTTGGGACTTCATGGCCTAAAATGCGAATATGTCGGTTTTTTAGGTGATGGAACTGGAAGCACTGCCACAAAGATTCTAGCTGCCAAAGAATTGACATCTAGTGCATCTCCTGCCAAGAGTAGTGCATCTCCTGCCAAGAGTAGAGCATCTCCTGCCACGAGGAAAGGCCAAACTAAAGAGTCTTCACTACCATGGACAGAAAAATACAGGCCCAAAGCTATTGCAGACATCATAGGAAATAAGTCACTGGTATTCCTCTACGTTGCTTTCTTTCTTTAATGGCTACACTTTTGAAATAAAAGATATCACCTGGAGTGACGTTGCCTTCTATATGGTACATGTTCAGGTGGAACAGCTTCAGCGTTGGCTGGAGAGCTGGGATAAGAATTTTTTAAAGGCAGCTAATAAGGGAAAGGGGAAAAAACCGAATGACTCTGGTGCTAAAAAAGCAGTTCTGTTGAGTGGTATGCCTGGTATAGGGAAGACTACATCAGCAAAGGTGGTTAGTCAGCTACTGGGTTTCCAAACCATCGAGGTATTTTTCTTTTAAACGGTGAAAATTTCTGGACTGTAATTTAATCATTTTTCACTTACTCTTTCCTTCCCGTTGGACCAATATAACAATACCTTTATTTGTTTAGGTAAATGCTAGTGATAGTCGTGGAAAGGCTGATTCAAAAATTGAGAAGGGAATTGGTGGAAGTACTGCTAATTCCATAAAAGAACTTGTTAGCAATGAATCCCTAAGTGCTAATGTTGGCAGGTATACCTTTGCTCTCTTGAATGTTCACAACAGAATATGTATATGTCATAATCCATGTTGGTGATTGCAGATCGCACCATCAGAAGACTGTTCTGATTATGGATGAGGTTGATGGTATGTCTGCTGGAGATAGAGGTGGTGTTGCCGATCTTATTGCTAGCATCAAGATCTCGAAAATTCCTATTATCTGCATTTGCAATGATAAGTACAGTCAGAAATTGAAGAGCCTTGTCAATTATTGTCTACCAATTGTCTTCCGAAAACCAACCAAGCAGCAGGTCATGTCTAACATTTGTTCTTTTTAATATTTCTTTGTGGATGCTCCTATTGGAACTAGCTATCCTGGTGAGAAATATAACGCGTAAGAGCAATAATAAGATGGTAAGTAAAGAAAAATATAACGCGTAAGAGCAATAATTGGATGAAATATTCATTCTTCTAACAGGTAGTTATCTTTACTTAATTTTATTTTAGTGCTTAAGTTTCGCCTAATTATGCACTATATTATGCTAGTCAGTGTACCTTCCACATACTGTCGTGTTATGGACAAATTCCAAGTTATCCTTAGATCCAGTAATGTTTCTATATCAACAGAGTTTCTGGTGTTCCTTGCTGGATCTTTTATGATAGACATGACGTGAAAATATTGGTTGGAATTTTGATGGCTAATAGTGAGAGTATTCTTTGACAGATGGCAAAGAGGTTAAAGCAAGTGGCAAATGCTGAAGGCATTCAAGTCAATGAGGTTTATTCTCTTTCAACAACTCACATAAGTTTCTTATTACATGTTGAAGAAAAGTTGTTCAATTAAAACATTTCTCCATTTGTACCTGTGGTGGAAACCATGACATGTACTTGTGTCAATATTCAATGCATATTTGGCTGAGAGTTTTCCTGCTTAGACGTGTTATAGCATATATAATTTGGTGCTCTACAAAACAATAGGGAACAAATAATTCCTTTTTTGTTGTCTGGGTATCTGCTAACTTTATGAGATTCATGATTGTTTTTCTTTTTCTTTTCCTAGATTGCTCTTGAGGAATTGTCAGACCGTGTTGGTGGAGATATGCGTATGGCTCTAAATCAATTGCAATACATGAGTCTCACCAAGTCTATAATCCAATATGATGATATAAGACAACGCCTTCTAAGCAGTTCAAAGGATGAAGACATCTCACCATTCAAAGCTGTAGAAAAGTATGCACGTCTTAGATTCAACTTTCTTTCTAGTAATTTACCATATAATGTCTAAGTTTTTCCTCACATATGGATTGCTATGTTGGAGTTTCTCATTGCTTTGTGCCCAAATATATGCAGGAGTGACTACTTCCTCTACCTTGTGTGCTATTGAACAGCTTAATCAATGATAATTAGTAATATTTGGAATAAAAGCACTTAAACCAATCAGCAAAATAAAAAAAGCCACACCTACTTATTGTCCATAATTCATTCACGGGAGATTCATATTTATATATCAGCATAAACCTTAGCAATCTAAATAATAGGTTTCTCCTCTTTTGGTATACCTCTTGTATATGGCCAAGTTGGCCTTGTTATTTCTTAATGAAAACTTTTACTTGATCAAAAAAAGAATTGGTGATTTTGCTCTCTTTTCTTTTTCTTTCTTTTGACAGTTGATTTATGTTTTTTTACAATGTAAATGCATAATTTCTTTCTCATGGGAAATAAGTCGAAAGAGAATTCAATGAATCTACCTCTAGTTTTAGGACTTGTAGTTTACTCTTAAGACAAATCATTTAATGTTGGAATGTAATGATTCTCTATAACCAGCTCTCAACTATTTTGGATTGAGAACGTAGTTGATTGATTCAATCCCTTCCCTGTCCACCCAATTTTTCCTGAATGAATCTTCACTTGGCTCTTTAAGGCCAGCAATTTGATTCCTCTGCTTAATGTAACAGCTTGTAAAGGAGTGGAGTTCTTCTAGTTTTATATAATTGCTGTAAGGATTTTCCTGATCAACTTTTTTTTTTTTTGAAGTACTACTAAAACGAACCCCCTTCTGTCTTTAGAATCACTTACCAATTGCTATATGATTTATTTACAACCTACAAAGGAAGTCATATATCTACTTTGTTTGGGGGAAAAAATTAAACGGGAAAGCTCAAATCAATATGCTGTCTAGGATAATAACTGATAAACAAAGATCCTCTTTTGATTAACTTTTCAATCAATCAAGTACCCCCCATTTTAATCATCTAGTGTTTTAGAAAATTGTCACTAGAGATTGCAAGTCCAGTAATTAGAATGTCCTTGACTTTATAAATGACATTTTAAAGCACAAATTTGGAATTCTAAACATTTAAACCGACGCACGAGTGTTAAAGTATAAAACTATTTTGACACATAACATGCATCATTTTGATGTGTTGGTATGAAATTCCGAAATACAATATTTTAGGCAATATAACAGCTCTGTTTTCATAACCATATACTGGTAATTTGTTATATCCCTATAATACAACCTGATGTGTTGGCTGAAATTCTAGAGCTCAGTTCAATGGTTTTCAGTCCCAAGTACTTTCTTGATGTTTCACATCACTCAGCATACCGGTATGCTTGAAACTAAGCAGAAATTCCCTATTAACATGTCCTACGGGAATATAGGATTAGTACTCAACTACTTTGAACAATGTTCTCTGATAGAATTTGTATATTTTGTCACTTGCTTTGGATACGGCAGTTTGTTATAAAATTACATATTCTTGAGATGTGGACTCCTCTATTTATTGTGTTCACTTCAAATTCTGCCAAATATATTTTTGCAATTGACCAGTGAATGATCTCACCTTGGTAATTTCATGTGACTTGCTATTGCATCATACTTTCACGCTCAGGTCTTGACATAAATGTGATTTTTTAACTGACCAGTTGTGTTTGTTTCTGTGTTGATAGGCTGTTTGATTTTAACGCCAAGAACTTGAAAATAGATCAAAGAATTGACCTAAGTATGAGCGACCCAGATCTTGTCCCACTTCTTGTACAGGTACTCTAGACTCCATAAGTTTACTGTTATTGTCTCAAGCCAAAAAGAAAAGGCATATGCATATAATGCAGTGTCTCTGGCATAAATCTTCACACTATCAACCGTGTCATTAGCATTTGGTGCAAACTTTGTTTTGACATCATCAGCATTTATATGGTAACGAACTGCGTATGGGTTTTGCCATAAAATTTCTCACCCGGAACTAGATCACCATCTTCCGCTAGTCCTATACACGAAACAACACCACGGGGAGATAGATCTCACTCGTGCGACCTCACCCCAGAAAACCCACTGCCGGAGACCACCGGACGCGCCACTAACTGGTCCGACGCCGGTGATGCGGAGATCCCACACGCCGGCAAGTGGACCATTTTCCGGCGACTTTTTCAGAATTATTTTCCTCTGCGGGGTCGCAGGCCTTTTCCGAGCCTACCCCAATTTTTCTGTAATTTTTTAGCACCGGAAAGCGATTTTCCGGCGTAACAGATCTGTTCCGGTGAAGATCTACAGTGTTTCCAGCGATATTTTTTCAGATTTGTTCTTTCTCGGGTATTGCTAGGCTGTTCCAACCCTACCCGTGCATTTTTGCACCTACAACTACTGCTTCAAAGCTCCGGCAATTTTCCGGCAACCTATCAGGTGGATGGTTTCCGGTCAGGTCTGCACATGTTTAAAGTTTTCCGGCAAGGTCAGGCGGTGAACAGTAACTCCGGCAGGGAACAATATTTCCAGTGGGGAACATTTTTTTTCCGTTGTTGAACAATGGATTTCGGCGGCGAATAGGTTCGATTCACCCGGAGTTGGTACCTCTAGTTGCCCATATTCATTCTTTGCCCTTGTCCTTGGAGTTAAATTTTGCCTGCTTCGCTGTATTAAATCTTGACATTATATTCTTATCTTTTGTTCTATCAATCCGGTCTGTAGCTTGACTTACCTCTAGATTCTTGCTAACTTGTGCGTTAGTATTGGTTTTCGTGGGTGTTAGCGTTAACCTTACTCTAGTGTCTTTGGTGAATGATGGTAGACTAGAGTCATGTTCTTGATCGGGGGCGAGGGTTAGGGGTAAGTGGGGAAAGTTCATAGAGCTAGTTAAGATTCTTAAAAAGAGGAGGATTAATATAGCCCGTGTCCAGGAGATCAAATGGGTAGGACCTAAGGCTAAGGATGTAAACAGATATAAGTTATGGTTCTCGGGTAGATTGAGGATAGGAATGGGGTAGACATTTTAGTAGACATCGAGCTAAGGGATCTAGTGGTAGAGGTTAGGAGGGTCAATGCCATGATGATGACGATTAAGTTGGTAGTTGGATGGTCCACTATGAACATATTAGTGCTTATGCGCCACAGACGGGCTTGGACGAGGAGGAAAAGATGCGCTTTGGGAGGATTTTGACAAGGTCATGGGAGGTATACCACTCACTCAGAAGTTATTTGTAGAAGGGAATTTCAATGGACATATCGGGTCACTTTTGGGGGCTATGACGACGTGAATGGAGGCTTTGGCCTCGGGGAAAGGAACGGGGGAGACGTCTCACTTTTGGAGTTCGCTAAAGCTTTTGGGATGGTGATAGCCAATTCGAGGTTCCTGGAGAAGGAGGAGCACTTGGTGACTTTCTGTAGTTCGGTGTTTAAGACTCAGATAGACTTTTTGCTCCTTAGGAAAGTTGATAACGGTCTTTGTAAAGTTCGCAAGATTATTCCGTGTGAGTGTCTTACAACCATACATAAGCTTTTGATGATGAGTTTGGAGATCAAGATGGACAAGAAGCGGGTTGTGGATGACATGCTCAGAATCAAATGAGGGAGTTTGACTATGACTAGTGCACAGGAGATGAGGGAGAGGTTGATGGCCAAAGGGCTTGGGGAGTAGTGGGGATGCGATCGGTATGTGGGACAAGACGTTCAGTTGCATTCTGGAGGTAGCTAGAGAAGTGCTAGGGGTCTCGCGGGGTAGCCGTTGTGGGCATCGAAGGGACTGATGGTGGAATGGTAAAGTTCAAGAGAAGGTGGAAGCGAAGAAAGTGGCGTATGCGAAATTAGTAGAAAGCAAGAATGATGTGGAGAAATGGATGAATAGGGAATTATATAAGATGGCGAGGAAGGAGGCAACACTAGCTGTTACGGCGGCGAAGATGACGGCTTTCGAACGCCTGTATGTGGAATTAGAGGAAAAGCTGGGATAAGAAGTTGTACAGACTAGTCAATGCGAGTGAGAGGAGGATCCGTGACTTGGATCATGTGAGGTGCATCAAGGATGAGGACGGCAAAGTACTTGGGGAGGACGCGCTGATTAGACGGAGGTGACAGTCTTCCATAAACTCTTGAACAAAGAAGGAGATAAAGACATTGTGCTGGGAGATCTGGAGCAATTCAGAAGGTACCGAGATTTTGGATATTGTAAAAGTATTAATGTTGAGGAGGTTGAGGGAGTTGTTCACAGCCTCACAGGATGCGCAGGGGACGAGCGACTTGGCCTGATGAGATACTAGTTAAATTTTGGAAGAGCACAGGCACGACAAAATGTCTGAAGAATGGAGGTATAGTACAATGATTCCTTTGTATAAGAACAAATGTGACATACGGAGTTGCAACAACTATAGGGGTATCAAGCTACACTATCAAAGTTTGGGAAAGGGTTGTAGAGATGAGGGTGAGAAGAGACGTGTCTATTTTCGAGAACCAATTTGGATTCATGCCGGGCGTTTGACTACAGAAGCCATTCATCTTATTAGGAGGTTGGTGGAACAGTATAGGGAGTGGAAGAGAGACTTTTTTAGAGCGTATCGCTTCCTTCTCTTCAGAACTTAGTATCTCGTCTATCGCCCATTTTTGTCCATAAGATTGACACAGACGTCGCAATGCCGCCTCCACGCAAGCCCTCGGTCACCGAGCCGACCTCGTCGTTTTCTTGCTCTTTCTACCGCGCAATAGAATTTGGATGTCTTCTGGTCCTAGCGAAAGTCTTTTTTTAGTTCATTCCTCTAGGTACTTATATATGATTTTCATCGACCTCGATAGGACATACGACAAAGTCCCTAGTGAGGTTCTATGGAGATGTTTGGAAGTTAGAGGTGTACCTATGACGTACACTAATACGATCAAGGATATGTATGATGGAATCAAGACCAGGTACGGACAGTAGGAGGAGACTCAGAACACTTTCTAGTGATGATGGGGTTGCACCAGGGATCAACTTTAAGCCTACTCCTATTTGCCTCGGTGATGAATGGACTGACGCGTCAAATTCAAGGGGAGGAGGTGCTATGATGTATGTTATTCGCAGATGACATAATCATGAGACTCGTAGCGGAGTGAACGCTAAGCTGGAGGTTTGAAGACAGACTATGGAGTTTAAATGGTTTGATACTCGGGTCATTCCAAAAAAAAAAAGCTTCAAGTACCTTTGGTCTATTATCCAAGGGTATGGAGTGATTGATGAAGATGTCACACATCGTATTGGTGAAGGGTGGATGAAATGGAGGCTCGCATCTGGAGTCTTATGCGACAAAAATGTGTCACAAAAACTTAGTCATGTTCTATGGGGCAGTGGTTAGACCGACTATATTTTATGGGGCGGAATGTTGGTCAGTCAAGATTTCACACATCCAAAAGATGAATGTTGCGGAGATGAGGATGCTGAGATGGATGTGCGGGCATACAAGGAGGGATAAGATTAAAAATGATGATATCCGGGACAGAGTGGGAGTGACCTCGGTAGAGGATAAGATGCGGGAAGTGAGGTTGAGATGGTTGGAGCATGTGCAGATGAGAGAGACAAATGCCCCAGTGTGGAGGTGTGAGAGGTTGGCTATGGACGGGTTCAGGAGGGGTAGAGGTAGGCCGAAGAAGTATGAGAGAGGTGATTAGACGGGATATGACACAGGTGCAACTTACTGAGGACATGACCTTAGATAGGGGGTTATGGAGGACACATATTAGGGTAGTAGGTAGTTGAACATAGTCCACTTACTGATAGTTGTTGTGTTATGATTGTAGCCCTGCCTAGCTTATATTGTTTTATAATTTCCCCTCCTTTGATTTCGCTTTATGTTTTTTCGTGTATTTTGTGTATCTTATTTACCTGCGGTAGTTTCTGCTTCATTTTTCAAGAATGTTGTATCATTGTCTGTTCGCTTTTGTTACTCTCATTTTCATACGACTTTAAATTTTTTGTCTGGGTCTTACCGTCTCTCCTGCTTATGTAGGATTTACTGGGCATGTTGTTGTAAAATTTACTGTTATTTGAGACTGAGTTCAATTTTCTTTTATATCTCCCTGCTTAGTTTTCTCTATATCACTTTGAGACCTTGTAGAACTGAGTATTCATTGAAGTAGAATTATATCAATCGAAACCGGCCGCCTTGTTGTTTCCTTTTAATTTTTTCGTATTCCATCTTGTCTGTTCTAATTAATTTCTCATTCAGACTAGTTTTTCCAGTTTGTTACCTGATTATTCATCTTAAAATGAAATGCCTTGAACAAACATTTGGCAGTAATCTTGTATCCTATTTTAAGCTTGTATAATTAAGCCCTCTTGGTTAATGCTGTTATATGATAGCTATGGAAATATGTGTTTACTTTAATGGTCTTGCTTCCATCCTTAATTTATATCTTACATGCTTATTTGTGTCCTTGGAGCCTTGGAGCAACGGTAAAGTTATCTCTATGTGACCTATAGGTCACGGGTTCGAGCTGTGGAAGCAGCTATTAACCCTTGCATTAGGGTAGGACTGTCTATATCACACCCCTTAGGGTGCGACCCTTCCCTGGACCCTGCTAACGCGGGATGCTTTGTGCACCGGACTGCCCTTTTTTATGCTTATTTGTGCCCTTTAGATTGCTCCATATCCACATATTAATAACTAAATTGTGTTCGAAAGAAGACAGTTGTTTATAAAAGTTCTGAAGGGCTCTGTTACCGCAAGATGTTTGGGCAGTGTTTTATTTTTGTTCCTTTTTCCTTTTATTTTTTCCATGCTCATGCTTATCAGCAGTATTTGTGTACCTACTTGGTATAAGTTTGACATTGGCATGGAAGGATTGAAAAGATATGGTTTAAAATATTTCATGAGTAGACCTCCATAATGTGATTGCAGGAGAACTATCTCAATTACAAACCAAGTTCTGCTGGCAAAGATGATGATGGTTTAAAGCGGATGAGCCTAATTGCACGTGCTGCTGACTCTATTGCAAATAGTGACTTAATAAATGTACAGATTCGAAGATACCAACAGTGGCAACTTTCTCCAGCTGGTTGCCTTTCGTCTTGCATAATTCCGTAAGACAATTTTCTAAGCTTCTTGAGTTCAGTTGTGTTTTAAGTTAACTTTATCTTATAATGCTGGTGGCTTCTTTCATCGTTTCTTCCCCCCCCCCCTCATTATAGTGCTTCTTTGTTGCACGGACAGAGGCAGACTTTTGAGCAGGTGATTGTTGCTTCTTATTCTGCATCTCTAAGATTACTTATTTGAGGCCTCCTGAATGACACTAAGGGTTAAATATTGCAGGGAGAACGCAACTTTAACAGGTTTGGTGGCTGGCTAGGAAAGAACTCTACAATGGGAAAGAATTACCGAATTTTGGAGGACTTGCATGTTCACTTACTCGCATCTCGTGAATCATATTTGGGAAGGTACTTGTGTATTCAAGTTTACATATTTGACATATTAGTTTCTTCTCATTTTTCATCTACCTGATGCATGTTCATTTCATTCTCTGTCTTGTAGTCTTACATTAGCTTTTAAAGACTTTGAGTGCTTTCAGTAGTCCAGTCAATTAAAGCACATGTTTTCTTGTTATCAGTGTTTCCTAATTTTCTCCATCTTATGATGTTTTTAATTTTCGTTTCCAATTCTCTGTTTTTTTCCAAAATACAAAGAACTTGTTAAAATTCTTTTTCAATACCTACGTAGGTGTAGCTGAAGTCAGAACTATATAGATAATCTACCTAAGGGTATGGGGCTTTCCATGATGCAATTTCTTGTCCTATTCCTCTTCTGCATGATTAGTGTTGATCAATTGTTGAAGAATTAATGATTGACAAGAGAACTTTTGAAGTGTTACCTATAGCAGGGTTCTCCTGTTTTATGTGCACTTTTTCTTCCAAAATTTGGAAGTCAACCAATGTTCCTTCCTATCACTTCTCCCTGCACATCACCTTTAGAAACAGTCTTTATGCATTTGTGGGAGCTGCTTAATTTATCTTCCCATACATTTCAGGGCAAACCTGAGACTTGACTACTTTACTCTTCTTACAAAGAAGTTGACAGATCCATTAAAAGTGTTGCCAAAGGTGGGATTTTTCATCCTTAACCCGAATCTCATTATATCTTTGTTTGCTTAGTTATATATGAATGTAATTTCCAGGATGAAGCTGTAGAGAATGTTGTGGATTTCATGGATTCATACTCTATAAGCCAGGAAGACTTCGATAATATTGTGGAGATATCCAAATTCAAGGTATACTGTTGTTTTCAGTCTTTTCCTAATTCATGTGAGGCACTTATAAAATTTGTTCATGTATTGGCTGCATGGGAACCAGGGACATCCGAATCTTCTGGATGGTGTTCAGCCTGCTGTTAAAGCTGCAGTGACAAGGGCATACAACAAAGGAAGCAAATCACGTGTTATTCGCACAGCAGATTTAATAACCCTTCCTGGAATTAAAAAAGCTCCCAAGAAGCGTGTTGCAGCGATGCTGGAGCCACTAGATGAAGGCGTGGCTGAAGAAAATGGTGAAGCTCTTTCTGAAGATGAAGAGAACTCATCAGAGACAGAGGATATAGGTACACCCCCTACTCAGATTACCCATTAAAAGGGTGCATGGTAATGTGCCGTTCAATAATTTTACCATAGCAGTTGACTGAAGAATCTTAAAGATAGATAATTCCTTCAGTATGAGTTGCATCTTATTGTTACGAATTGTTGTTCTACATTTGGTTGCAATAGCAGTTGCAAAGAAATCACGTACAACATCAACATACCCACTGTAATCCACAAGTGGGGTTTGGGGTTGGGTAAAGTGTACGCAGACCTTGCCCCTACCTTCCTCGGCTCAAGTAAAGCAGAAACGTCAGGATAGCAAGAAAATTAAAAGCAGAAGAGAACAAATAGTAATAGAAAACTAGGGATAAGAAATATGTGGATACTACAATAAAAATACAAGAAAATGACGGAAATAATACTGATCTGACAAGAAAGAAAATAATATTGATCCTACTACTAGCCTTCTACCCTAATCCTCGACCTCCACACCCTCCTATCTAGGGTCATGTCCTCGGTAAGCTGAAGGCTGCCTGATCACCTCGTCCCAATACTTCTTCGGTCTACCTCTACCTCTCTACCATCGCCAGTCTCTCACACCTTGTCACCGGAGCGTTTGTGCCTCTCCTCTGGACATGTACGAACCATCTCAGAGGCATCTTGTCAGCCATGGAGGCCATTCCCACCTTGTCCCAAATTTGCAAAGAAATCATGTACATTATAGTTTTTTCCTTACTGTTTTTGCAGTAAGCATTTTCTATTTGCTCTTATTTCAATGAAGTAATAGTACTTCTCATTAGGGATAATTTTAGAATATTTACAAGTTCTAATGACATTTCTCTAATATAGAAGAACAGTATAATTGTTTTACACTAATTGGGAGCAGTATCTAATGATGTTATTGCTTGTTTTGGTCAACTCAGCAGATGTTGAGAAAAAATTGCTGTCAGATCTTCAGAGTCTCAATTCAAAGGGTTAGTGACACTATAGAGCAATTGATTTCTTCCATAATTATCTGCAATTATTTACCATCTGACTATCTTCTTCCTGGTCTCTCTCTGCTTTTCGTTTACAACAGGGATCCAAGTAAACATGGACTTGAAGGGTGCCGGGAGTTCAGGGGGCAAGAAGCCATCTGCCGGGAGAGGAAGAGGAAGTTCTAATAGCAAGGATAAAGGAAGTGCTGAATCCTCGGGCAAGAGAGGTGGCCGGGGTTCTGGAGCTGCTGCCAAGAGAAAGAGATGAAAACCGAAAACATCTCCACCACCTAATTTTGTTTGTTACAACCATCAGAAGCTGCAGTTTCCTGAGTCGTCTTCCTTGGGAAAATAAGCATTTAGGAAACTTTGTTTAGCTAATTTGTGTAAAGCGAAAAGTTCTTAAGTTGATCTATGTATATTCTACTTGAAATTGTTAACTGCCTATTTTCTGTTAATAGTTTTGGTTTTGTTCTCAAATTTCGGCTTCTATTGTCATTGCCACGTTCGTTCTGTTCCCATTGGGGGACACCGTGCAATTTGGTGTAAACATAGGGTGTGAATAAGTATTTATGTCTATTTTCTTATGTTTATGTTTACCAAGTAGATGTGTTAAAACTGAGGGAAAAAATTAAGTAGATTGCGCAAACGTGTGCAAGTAGGAGCATCATAACAATAACATAAAAGGACTTCCATCACTGCCCTGCAACAACCTTAGCAATTTAGTTTATACAAATAGCTAAACAAAGGGATAGCTTATTCTTTTTTTTTTTTGCCTCGTTTTCTTCTCTTTTTCGTTTTCCAGCTACCCTCTCTTTTGCACAAACATGTGTCCACAATATGCATGCACATGTGGAAATAACAACAACCCAGTGTAGTTCCACAAGTGACCCAACAGATATTGAGTCCGTCATGCACACCTTTGGACTTAATTCAGCCAATGTCAATTGATATATGTACACCGAAGCGACTTAATCCTCCCAATGTAATCTCTCTTCTTATTTTAATTTGAGCAAATGGTATAATTGTCAGAAATAGACCATTCTACTCCAATTCGAGGTTATGGTTCTACTAAATTGTCACCACAAAACCCGCCATTAATTTTACAGAATGTCCTTCATGCTCCACAATTAATAAAAAACTTGGTGTTTGGTAGAAAATTTACTACTGATAATTGGATGTCTATTGTTTTTTACCCTTATGAATTTTCCGTGAAGGATTTTCAGACGGGAACGCTTCTCATGAGATGTGATAGTCAAGGGGAGCTCTATCCAATTACAACACCCAACCACATAACCAAGTTACCTTCCACTTTTGCTGTTTTTGCACCCTCATTGTGACATGAATGTTTGGGTCATCCGGGGCACCTATTTTAGCCTCTCTGAAAAAAATTATATTAACTGTACTCAAACATGTGATTCTAATATGTGTCGTTCATGTCCACTTGAAAAACATGTTCAATTGCCTTTTGTTTCATCTAATTCATGCACATTTATGTCATTTGATATCATTCATTATGATCTTTTGACATCACTCGTTTTGAGCTCTTTGGGCCATATATATTATTTGTTATTGCTAGATGACTACTATAATTTTTCGTGGACATTTTTCTTGTCAAAAAAATCATAAATTTTTTCCACATTTCTTTTGTTTAGAGCATTTATCCAGAAACAATTTGAACGGGATGTTAAAAATATTCAATGTGATAATGGTAAAGAGTTTGATAATAGGCAATTTTAAGATATTTGCAATCCGAGTGGTTTATATTTCCATTTTTCATGCCCACACACATCCTCACAAAATGGAAGGCGGAACGAAAAATCCGAACCATCAATAATATTATTCGAACATCCTATGCTCATGCCACACTACCCCCTTCTTTTTGGCATCATGCACTCTAAATGGCTACATATTTATTGAACATACTAACACAAATTTTTTTCATACGCACCGGTAAAAGTGTTATATTTGCGAGACCCTTCTTACTCTCACTTACGGGTATTTGGGTGTTTGTCCTATCCTCTTTTCCATCCACCACCATCCACAGACTACAACTCCGGTCTACTCCGTGCATTGTTTTGGGATATCTTTCCCATCATCGAGGTACAAATATTACGATATCTCCTCCAATAAAATCCTTGTGAGTCGTCATGTCCTCTTCGATGAAACTACTTTCTCATTATCAAAATTGCATGTGTCATGACCTCATAAATATGATTTTCTTGATGATAGCCCATATCGGTATTTGACTCAATTTTTCAGTGACTAGTTCTCGGACCGTTACTGCCCAACATACTAGGCTAATTTTGTCACGACCCGAATCGGAGGGCCACGACGGGCATCCGGATCCCACCGACCGGGTACCACCATTCATATATTCAACATTTCTATTCATAATTAATTACGGACTAAGTAGAAAAAAATTTATGTGAAATCTTTATCTCGAAAATCAACTCATATATACATACACATACTAAGGCCGACAAGGCCATACAAATATACTACACCCACATGACGTCATTTACAAGTCTCTAAAGAGTATACGATATCACAAGGTCAGGACAGGGCCCTGCTATACCCATATACACATGCAAAAATATGTCGCACCAAAACTAACCGACTCTCTAAAATAAAGGGAGTGCTCCAAAATTCGCTGAGTCAGCAACCTACTAGCGTGGATAGTCGTCCTGTCTATGTGAACTTGCGGGCATGAAATGCAGCGTCCCCCGACAAAAGGGACGTCAGTACGACTGATGTACTAGTATGTCAGACGTGAATAATAGCATAACAGGAATATAACAATTTCTAAAATGAAACAACTGACCAACAGTAAATACCCATGAGACCCTAATACATATGCCTACATGTTACGAAATGCAAATGTGGTATAATATTGGCAACATAGACATCTTTCTTTTCATAATATCCTCTGTGGACATCATACCTTATAATGGTTAATGAATACATGCATGATGCAAATGCAGTATACTAATGTCCACACATGAATCCTACCCACAACCGCCACACAAGCATCCGATTATATCATATCAACCATACATGATTTGAATCATTTTGGCATCTTAGGGCTCTTTTGTGATAGTCTATACCAGCTGCAGGTGGTGTGCATATATAACGTCTTTCTCTTTCTTCATATCCCCTACATATATATAATATTTACCATATAGTAATGTGCATAGCACAAGTGGTCCAATGTAATATATGAATGCAATGCAAATGAAAATGCATGAATAATAATAAAACATTCTGAATGACATAACATCCTTGTACCTTCGACTAACACTGTGAATATCAACATCTTTTTTGTATGCCTCAATAATGACTTAAGAACATATTTAGACATGATTTTAACATAGAAATCAATAATATGAACATTCCTTAACTACTATGAGTAGAGTAATTTATGGAGCAATACCACGGTTATATTTCGTTACATAAAATATGCCAAAAGAAAGAAATACTTTGTCTTAAGATACCTTGAATCCACTAATTACCCGAGTCCAGAGAGTTATTGTTGTTGCGATTCATTGAAGAGACAACATCCATCAACTCATTTTTTCTTCTATCTTTTGGAAGGAAATGTATATGAACACAAAACTTATCTACCAATGAAGCAACTTCTTCCTTTCCTATAAGTAGCAGTAGCCTACGATTTATCTAAATGAAAGCAACTAGCATTTGTTCCTTTTGTTTTATTAATAAAAAAGGGGTTGGAGGGCTTTATGTTACTGCCACACGAAATGCTCCCCCTCCCTTTTCAAGTTAAACCGTAAGCTGCCACATTGTTAGATAATGCTAGCTTAATCATTATGAAATTCCTCTCAAGGATGACACGTCTAAATCTCCGCTAAGTGTTGTCCCATTAATAATTAATCACTCTCACAATTAATCAATTACACACAATTAATCAATTTTGTGATTTCGATTCACTTAAATCTTTATAACTAATAAGATTTTCATATCCTCAATGTCATAACTTGTATGCTATGATGCTAATCCATTACCTCCTTGTGCATACACCAAATTTATTACTGATCTTCGTCGTCACACTTGTTACGTCCAAAAGTATCTCAGAATTTAATCCTTTCGTATACTAATATATTTATTAGCATAGGTAAATATAACATACACTTCCTGAGGTCCGGGCCTACTTGCCTACGTTAAGGTGCTCAAATCATTGCCCAAAATTCCGAGATGTTACAAGTTTTAACGCCACTGGGCCCAGTTACTGCTGGCAGTTCTGGACCGTCTCCCACTGCTTTAGTTCTGGCCCAAATCCTAGCCCCTCGGCCCGTCACCCATAGTCATCACAGAATTGTCAAACCCGACACCAAATATAGCCTACACACCCAAGTCTCCAAATCACCATTACCTCGTAATCTCGTGGCAACCCTTAATGACCCGAATTGAAAATTAGATATGAATGATGAATTTAATGCTCTTATTAAAAATAGGACGTGGAATTTGGTATCACATCCCCCTAATGCTAATGTAATTTGGTCTATGTGAATTTTTAGTCACAAGAAAAATTCTTATGGTGCTTTTGAGCGACATAAAGTCCGTCTTGTAGGTGACGAGAAGACACAACATGTTGGTATAAATTGCGGTGAGACGTTCAGTCCAGTGATTAAACCGACAACTATCAAAACGGTTCTTAGTCTGGCTCTATCAAAAACATGGTCACTTCATTAGTTAGATGTCAAAATTGCCTTTCTTCATAGACAACTCAATGAAATTGTTTACATGTACCGACCTCTGGGTTACAGAGACTCTAAATATCCCAATCATGTGTGTCTGCTCAAGAAATTATTATATGGGCTCAAACAAGGCCCCAGGGCATGGTACAAAATGTTTGCTGATTTATTTTGTCTCTCATATTGGATTTTCCAACAGCTGTTTTGATAATTCTCTGTTTATATATCGTCAGGATCATAATATTGCATATCTTCTTTTATATGTGGATGATATTATACTAACCATCTCATCAGATGCTCTTCGAAAGTCCATCATGTCACAACTTGGTTCAAAATTTGCAATGAAAGATCTTAGACCACTATACAACTTTCTAGGTATAGCGATGACATGTCATGCCGGTGGTTTATTTCTGTCTCTAAAGAAGTATGCGGCTGAGATTGTGGACCGTGCTGGCATGTCCTCGTGCAAACCTTCGGCAACTCCAGTGGATACTAAATCCAAATTGAGTACAGCATCCGACAAACTATCTGCCGATTCAACACTCTACCGCAGCTTGGCAGGGGCATTACAATATTTGACATTTACCAGACCGGATATTTCTTATGTTGTGAAATAGGTGTGCCTTTTCATACATAATATGATGGATGCTCATATGCATGCACTTAAACGCATTGTGCGGTACATTCAGGACACTCTCAAGTATGACATTCATCTATATCCTTCGTCGACATCCTCACTTGTAGTTTATACATATCTGACTAGAGAGGGTGTCCGAACTCTAGACGTTCTACATCTGGTTATTGTGTATATCTTGGTGATAACTTGGTATCTTGGTCCTCAAAATGGCAAACAACCTTATCCAGATCCAGTGTCGAAGCAGAATACCGAGGTGTTGCCAATGTTGTGTCCTAATCATGTTGGCTTCAAAATCTTATCCTGGAACTCCACTATCCTATTGCGAAGGCCACTTTAGTCTATTGTGATAATGTTAGTGCCATCTATCTCTTTGGAAATCCAGTCAATCACCAACACACTAAACATATTGAGCTGAATATCCACTTTGTCCGTGAAAAGGTCTCCCGTGAATAAGTACGTGTGTTGCATGTTCCGTCCCGCTATCTGATTGCAAATATCTTCACTAAAGGTTTTCCGCTAATTTTATTTGAAGATTTTTGGGACAGTCTCAACATTTTTCTGTCTCCGGCTTCGACTGCGAGGGAGTGATAGAATAATGATTGTATTTATTATAATTATTTAGTAATTAGTGTGATTTTATAGTAAGAATCTGTCACGCCTCGAACCCCGGGCCCGCGACTGGTGTCCTATCTGGGCACCCTTCTATCCATACAACATAAGTAACTCGCGGAAGATAAATAACACTCTTTTTTTTTCGTTTAACAACAAAGGCAATGTCGTCAAGGCTGCCATAATATATATCACACCTGAATGGGTCTACACTGTACAACAATGTAAATACAACTCTAGCCAAGATAAACACATACGAATACGCACTTCAAGAGTTTGATGACAACTATGACGGGAAAAGGCCCCGCCGTACCTCTGAATATACCTAGCCATAATGACAAGCTCCGGAACATTGAAGCTATCCCAAAATGCTGAACAAAGATCCTAAGCCCGCAGATCCACATCTGAGTATTTAGACATGCGAACATGAACGCAGCCCCCCCGAAGGGGGTCAGTACAACAGGTATTAAGTATGGAACGAAAATAAAGTACAGTAAACAAATCAAAATTGTACAAAAGAATGACATGGGCAAGTATGAAAATCAAATACCAGATCCTACCGTGCCATATAAAAATCGTGAGTCAATCAGACTTTGTATTACTGTACCACTTTCACATATGAGAGTCATGTCAAAATCAGGGACACCTGCCCTCAGCACATAATATCACAGAAGCATGCTCGTGGAATACAACATCACTATCGGCGTGTCAACCTCGCGAGACGCCATGGAATTCCAACATCATCACAAGACGTCTGTGGTATACTATCAGTTAGCATCACTGGAATATGCCCGTGAAATTTCAACATCACTGTCGGCAGTCCATGATATAATATAAACCAGCATTACTTTGGAAACCAAGGAACTACATATCATGTATCATGTAGGATTAGAATCCAATGTAACTATGTACGTACCTTTCATTTCTTTTAACCGAGAGTCATGTTCAACATCATGGGACGCCGGCCCATATACTCATCAATGTATATATGTTAGTGTTGCGGATTGTGCAACCCGTCCCCAGATATGCTAGTGTTGCAGATCGTGCAACCCGTCCCCAGATATGCTAGTGTTGCGGATCGTGCAACCTGTCCCAATATATATATAAAAAGTGTCGCGGACCCGTCCAAATAAATATATAAGTGTTGCGGATCGTGCAACCCGTCGCAATATATGTATATAAGTGTTGCGGATCGTGCAACCCGTCTCAATATATATATATAAGTGTCATGGCAACCTCGTGCAATTTAAATCACCTTTTGACTCTCAACAACATTATCTTTCAAATGAACCCTCATTTTAGATAAATCAAGACACTAACAAGTCTTTCATTTTATAACACCAAGGCACTATCACACCTTGCATCACTAAGGATTAAAGTCCATTACAACAATGTACGTGCGTCGTACATTCATTTTATAAACTAAATTTCCATTTTAGAAAAGCCCAAGTACTACATGTATCACTAGGAAGTAGGATCCAATACATGTATCATTTTGAAACCATCATTAAAAAAAATCAAGACACTTATCATACCAAGTATCTCTCTAAGACATGGTTTGGCAAATCAAGACACTAGACATCACATATTACTTTAAAACATCTTTGAAAATCAAAGTGCCACATATCATGTACTATATTAAGGACTTAATCATGGACATTCTCACTTGATTTCCATATAACATTTTAAACCATCTCTTAACTTTCCACAAAACTGTTATAACAAACTTCTCATAAAGCCGTTATAACAACTTTTATTTTAGAAAACTAAAACACTACCACATCCTTCCTTTTAATACAATCAAGGCATTATCATGTCATGTAACATTAGGAAAATGAATCCAACGTACTTTGTACATCTATTCTTTATGAAAAGAATCGTTTCATGCAATATTAGGGACTTGGACCCCAAAGTACTACGTACATCTATTCTTTTAAAAAGAATTATTTTGTGCAATAAAGACCAAAATACTAACACTCGTAGTATCAAGACACGTCTACTTTTCAACTCAAGTTACTACACCTTTAGAAATTCAATTCAAGGTTTTAAAATCAACTTCTACTTTCAAATCTCAAGTAACTCATACCTTTAAATCAAGTTACTCTTCTTTAAAACAAGTCATTTATTCTCTTTAAATCAATCAAGTAACGTATTCTTTAAATCAAGCTACTTCTTTCAAACATCAAGTAAATCATCCTTTTCCAATAAAGTCACTCACATCCTTTAAAATCAAGTGAGCTTAACTTTTCAATTCCAATAAACTTGTACATTTCAAATCAAGTCAATTGCACCATAATGAAACCGAATTCATTTAAAACACGTGTATGCCCACCGCGTCTATACATTTTATAAGGTTCATGCTCAAAGAAAGATAGGGAAAGTTCCACATACTTCAAATAAATCAAATCTCACATACTTTCCAAATTAATCAAGTCACATAGACTTTTCAAATAAACCAAGTCACATAGACTTTTCAAATAAACCAAGTCACATAGACTTTCCAAATAAATCAAGTCACATAGACTTTCCAAATAAATCATGTCAAAAGAAGGAAGGATAGTTCACATACCTCGTGACGACTAACCAACACGACAAGTAGCAATACGCTTCAATGTACTTCAACCTTATCGACTATTCCTCAAGCCAAGTAGACTATGCTACACGTAGTACTTCAACCTATAATAACGATAGCACTTCTATCAACTTCAAGCTTTCTAGTATAAAACTTATACCAAATAGTGGCCCTCTAATTCTACGGAAATTTGGGCAGCACTTCCTTTGTTTCTACGTACTTTTCCACCTTTTCCAAGGCCCGAATACAACAACCTACAAGCCACATTTAAGGCACAACCAGCAGTTAACCAAAGGGGATTACACGCCTAACTTGACGTGTAAAATTCTGCCCCACAATCACATTAAAACAGTCTATAAAACATTCCATAATTCTCGGCACAAAACAGTCCACAATTCTACAATATTAAGGGTACAATGTGAAGCCTTTAACACCCTTTTTATACCCTTATTCTTTAGGACTTTCATTTGTCATTTTACCACATGAAATATGGTGGCTGATTTTACAGCAGCCTAACACCACAAAACAGTCCCTTAAAATTGCATAACAATACCCCACAGTTTTAGGCAAAACTCGACCAACAACTACGATCCAATTACCCTTTCCTCAACCCTTTTTAATCCAAATTCAAATTCCAATACTTCCATATAAGTTATAACAACTTATTAACAACAATATTACTCCATTATAACATGCAATAGGTGACGTTAATAACGACAATAACCAACGAAATCCGATAATCACCAAATCTGTCCATTCACGGTTTTAGCCCCAAAAATGGTTCAAACGCTTTTTATTCTTCATTATTTTTAGCACAAGCTCATATATACATTATAACAACATGTAATATCCAATTAATTCAAGAGAAGGAAGAATTTTTACCTTTATTTGTGCCCAAAATGTCCCAAAACAGTCCACTCGTATTTGGCCCACAGTTTTCGTTTCGCTCCACTTCTTCAAGATCCAATCACATATATGTATCACCTACAACCTTAGGAGAAAATTCCCTTCACGTTCCATCACCAAAAAGTCGGCAGAAAACCCTAAAATCTCTAACCGTAGCCACGGTCCAAATGAGATTTGAGGTTAATGGTGGTTTATCTTGGCTTAACACTTGGTTAGGGTTCTTAATCTTGTATTATGAACTAAGCTTGAAGTATTTAAGGATCTTGGTCTTCAATAATGGGCCTTGGCCGAAATCTTGAGAGAGAAGAGATAGAACTTGTGTAATGAAAATATTTTCTAAGTGTAGATAAGTCTTGCAAGCTCTCTTGATATATATAAATATCTACAAGTGTAGCAAGACAAGTGGAGTGAGACCCACTTGTCCACTTGTCTTCAAAATATCTAAAGTCCAAGTCCAAGTCAAAGTCAAGTGGAGGGGTGACACGTGTCGCCCTCCGATTGGTCCAAAATATTATAATTTTTCGAAGGACCCCGCGAAATTGTGAAATTCTCGACGGACCCCATATTATCAATTCCAATACCTTATAATCCAATACCAAGTCCATAAATTCAATTAGAAGTATTAAACTTCAAGTTAATAATTTTTCCGTCGTCACATTTTTCCGAAATTTCCTTTAAGAAAATGTAATAATTCTTTCCTTCCAATATTCAAATCTTCTTTCCTTAATCACGTCCTCAAATCAATGTCATGAAATTACGGGGTGTAACAGAAAAAATTGTATATGGTAGGTAGATTAATTAGCCTAAGTCTAGCCTAAATTATGGTTGTAATAGGGGTATATTACCCACTCTTTTGGAAGAGAATAATTGAGGAGAATATTTCTTAATTCTTACAGGATTTGGACGAGGTGGTTGGTGGTAAATCACCCACTGAGAAGTTATTTGTAGGAGGAAATTTCAACATACATATCGGGTCACTTCTGGGGGTGTATGATGACGTGCATGGAGGCTTTGGCCTCGGGGACAAGAATAGGGGAGGCGTCTCACTTTTAGAGTTTGCTAGAGCTTTTGCGACGGTGATAGCTAATTTGAGGTTCATGAAGAAGGAGGAGCACTTGGTGACTTTTCGTAGTTAGGTGGCTAAGACGCAGCTAGCCTTTTTGCTCATTAGGAAGGTTGACAACAATCTTTCTAACGACTGCAAAGTTATTCCGATGGAGTATCTTATAACCCGACATAAGCTTTTGATGATGGATTTGGAGATCAAGATGGAGAAGAAGAGGAGGGTTGTGGATGACAAGTTAAGAATCAAATGGGGGAGTTTGACCATGGCTAGTGCAAAGGAGATAGGGGAGAGATGGATGGCGATGAGGGCCTGGGGGAGTAGTGGGGATGTGACCGGTATGTGGGACAGGACGATCAGTTGCATTCAAGAGGTAGTTAGAGAAGTTCTTGGGGTCTCGAGCGGTAGTCGTGGTGGACATCGAGGGGACTGGTGGTGGAATGATAAATTTCAAGAGAAGGTGGAAGCAAAGAAAGCGGCGTATGCGAAATTGGTAGAAAGCAAGGATGGGTGGAGAATTGGACGAATGGGTAACTGTATAAGATGGCGATGGAGGAGAGAAAACTAGCGGTTACGGCGGCGAAAACGACAGCTTTTGAACGCATGTATGTGGAATTAGAGGAGAAATACGGGGATAGTAAACTGTACAGACTAGCAAAGACAAGGGAGAAGAGGGACGTGATTTGAATCACGTGAGGTGCATCAAGGACAAGAATAGCAAAGTACTGATAGATGACGAGCATATAGGTGGAGGTGACAGTCTTACATCAATGACATGTCCTTTTCCCGACGGTCATCTAAATGGGAAAATGCTGCACTTGTTACGGTCTCGTCAAATGATTTTGCTGCTTTGGACTTGCATGGACCTCTCGCTGGTGTTGAATTTCAGGTACTCCTTAAGTGTCCATACTAGTTGCTTAGAAATAAACCTGTTATGCACGAACTCTTTTTGGAATTCCTGAGGTTCAAATTGAATTTATTGAGAATTAATGAAAATAAAGCAGATAATTACCAACATTTTGGAAACAACAATCAATTTTAAAATCATGTGTCTTGTTAGTGTTAGGTTCTGTGTCCTAACATTTTCCGTAACATGTCTCTTTTTTGGTGTTAAGTAAAAACAGGAAAATGTCATCCCAAATGCCGTGACATCTGGGAGGACATTTCTGGCAAGAGTTTCGCCTATATTCACGCGATTTACGGCGAGAAGATTTTATCACGTGAATGTTTGGCTTGGTTGGGAGCTAAGGAAAACACGATAATACTTAACAAGACCAAGTCGAGAGAGTGCATAACGGAAGGAGCATTCTCGGGAAGACAAAGTCAAATCTGTTGAGAATTTTAAGTGAAGAACGGCTCCACCAACCCTATTCTCGCTCAACCTCCACCGAGAATCAAGGAGCCTCTGGGTGAACTCTCCACTATAAATAGAGGTTCACTCCAAGGCTTTATATCCGATTTTGCGAAGAAAATTCAGATCCGAGACGTCTCAAATATTGCCTCAAACACATTTGGATCGAGCACTGCTGTTTTGTGATTACACTTGTTCAAATTGCGAATTGCTTTCTTAGATCTATACTTGTTCTTTCAACTCAAAGCAATTGTAATAGGTGTTTTTCACTTCTATTTTAGATAGATTTTTGGGCTTAGAAGTTAGGATTTAACTTCTTTTTAATCCCTTTTTGTTTTACGGATTTTTATTCATACTCAAGGGATTTGTAAGATTGTATAATTTTTATACAATAAATTTTTGGTCATGAGACCACTATAAGTTATATACAATTATATAACTTATGAAAAACAATCTTGGGTGTCCTTGATTTATTTCCGCTGCATCTTAACTCATGTTTTAGTTCTGCGTTATTGTTAATGTTCCAGTTCATGTCACAGAACATTTTTAGGAACATTCCTTACTGTCTTTAAGTTTACCTCTGTTCTTCTTTGCTGAAATTATTTATTCCATAGTTTAAGTTCGACAATTCTCCTTTTCATGTCTCAAAAGAGAAGCTATTGAGCTGATTGCTTAATTGCCTAGTGTACTTTGATTTCCTTGGCATGCACTTATTAGGATGAGAATGGAAATTTTTTGTATCACATGTTAAAGTATGTTCAACTATATCAAAATTGTCTTGGAAAATAGGCTTTATCTTGATATGGCAGAAGATAGAAACCATAACATTATATGAAAAAAGAAGTATAAACAAAGAGTTTTTGTCTTTGAGAAGTTAGTTCAATCAGTTGTTTGTCACCTTGAATAGGACTAGCTTTCTATATCGGTCGTTCAATCAGTTGTTTGTCACATTGGATTGTCTGCCATTAATTTACTTGCAAGTGTTTTCATCCCGACCATATGATTTTAGAGGATGTTTGAGCGAAGAGCAGCTGCAATGGGCGGAGGCAATTTCGTGGTACCTGTTCAAACGATGACCGATTTTCTCGACAACAAATTGTCGGGTAGACCTCTTTGTCGAGGTGTTGGTGGCATTATCGGGGTTTAGATATTTGGAATAAATAATTGTAGCTACCACTTCTACAGGTTCACTCATTTAATAGTTACAGTCCGACCTCTCTATAACATTCATCATTTATAATAACATTTCATTATAACAGTCAAGTTTTCTTTGGAACCGACTTATATATGTTATACTATATGTTTTCTATAACAACATCTCACTCCAATAGTAAAAATATATCCACACAAATGATGCCGTTGTAGAGATGTTTTACTGTACTAGACTCACTATAGTAGTCTGTGAAAGAATTAATCTTATGATTATTCTTATTGATGAAAGATATATATTTACAAGTTACAATAGGAGAATCTTATTCCTACTTTACATCTAAATCCGTATTCTATAAGAAGACTAACTATACAATTATGATATTATTACAATCCTAATTATGGTACAAAACTAATGTGTAAAATCTACCAAATATACAAAACTTGTCCTAATTGTCCACTGCCTAAACACGGACTGAAGATGGGCACGGATGGGCCTTTGGCCCATTATTTAACATACCCCCGCAGTCATAGCGGGCGGTCTTCGTATGCTGAGACTGTCTCTAAAATCTTCAAAAATGACCGAGAGAAGACCCTTTGTAAATATGTCTGCAATCTGATATCTAGAAGAGACATGGCAGACACGTATTTGTCCCTTAGCTATCTTCTCTCGAACAAAGTGAATATTCATCTCTATGTGTTTAGTACGCTGATGCTGAACTGGATTACCAGAAAGGTAGATGACACTTATATTATCAGAATACAATAAGGTAGCCTTCTCAATAGGACAATGAAGCTCTAGAAGTAGATTTCGAAAACCACATTGGCTACCCCTCGATACTCGGTCTCTACACTTGAACGTGAAAGCGTGGATTGAAACTTGGCAGACCAAGAGACCAAGTTATTATCGAAAAATATGCAATAGCCAGATGTAGACCGTCTGGTGTCAGGACAACCACCCCAATCAACATCAATATATGAGACTAGTGTAGACGTCGACGGAGAATACAAATGCAAGTCATACTCAAGTGTTCCCTGAATGTACCTAAGAATGCGTTTGAGCGCATTCATATGTTCAACTCTAGGATCATGCATAAACAAACACACCTGTTGTACGACATATGTAATATCAGGTCGCGTGAACGTCAGATACTGAAGGGCGCCTGCAAGACTACGATAGCGGGTCAGATCCTCATAGGGAGAGCCATCTGCAGCACCCAACTTTGGTTTAGTATCAACTGGACTAGAAGTGGACTTACAGAATGACATTTCAGCCCTCTCAATGATTTCTGATGCATACTTCCTCTGTGATAAGAACAATCCACATGCGAGTTACAACAATCACCAAAATGTAACTTAATGGGCCTAAGCCCTTCATGACAAACTCAGAACCGAGCATTATCATAATGGACTTTCGCAAAGCGTCAGAAGAGGCAGTAAAAATAATATCAACATATAATAGAATATAAGCCATGGAAAATCCTGATGGTATATGAATAATGAGTTATCAGAATTGCTGTGAGAGAAACCCATAGTCAAAACATAGTCAGCAAACCTCTTATACCAAGCCCGTGGAGACTGCTTAAGTCCATACAAATACTTTCTCAATAAACATACATGATTAGGATATCTAGTATCCCTAAACCCCAAGGGCTGATGCATATACATTGTCTCATGAAGATCACCATGTAGGAAAACATTCTTCACATCTAGCTGATGAATGAGCCATGATTTCGAAAGAGCCAAGATGAGCACAGTATGAATAGTCGCCGGCATGACCACCGGGCTAAAAGTCTCATCACAATCCACACCAACCTGCTGAGTATTACCATCACCTACAAAACGAGCCTTATGCCTTTCAAACGAACCATCAGCATTCTCTTTATGAGCAAAAATCCACATAGACCGAATAATATTAATATCAGATGGACGGGGCACCAACTCCCACGTCTTATTATCAATAATAGCATTATATTAATCGGTCATGACAATTTTCAAATTAGGGTCATTTAGAGCAGACACAGGATTACGGGGTAAGAGAGACTTAAGAACATTAGAATTTAAATTAAAATGTCTTTTTGGTTTAACAATACCCTATTGACTGTGAGTGATTGAACCATGACTTGGGGCTGGATTGTGTGAATTTTGGGAATTTTTTGGAGACAGGACGGGTGGCGTGACGGTGGGCTCAATTTACGAAATGCCGTCGAAAGCGCGCGGTGCATGATGAACTGCAGAGGTCTCTGAAGTTTGGGCGCCGCGGCGCCTCCCTAAGGGCCGCGACACTGACGACGGGACTGTTCGCTGGAAGGCAGGCGTCGCGGCGTTGTCGGCGTATTTTCTGAAAAATAAAAAACTGACGGAGAACATAAGGGGAGATATCATCATACAAAAAATCATAAGAACTAGGTACGAGTTCTTCTACTTTAGAAAATGGAAATTGGGATTCATCAAAGAGAACATGACTGTCACAACCCAAACCAGACGGACGCGACAGGCACCCGGACCCAACTCATCGGGCACCCCTGACCATACAACCCAAAAGAATTAACCATATATTTATAAACAGCAAGGCCGATAAGGCCATAAATGACAACTGACCACAGGACTCTTATCTACAAGCCTCTAAAAGAAGGACATACCACGACCAAACTGCAACTCTGAAGTAAGTAGAATGCCCCAAGTATCCGCTGAACCAGCAACCTACTAGAACAATTTGTCACCCTCTTAGTATAAACCTGCGGGCATAAACGCGGATCACCCGGACAAAGGGAGCGTGATCTCGATGTCTCGAGTATGTCAGACATAAGAAATAACATAACAAAGATGTATCACAATATGGAACAGAAACACTGACCAACAGTACTAACCTCTCAGAGTCCTAATATATTTACCTAATGCGGTATACATATACATCGGCCCCATTGTGCATCTTTCTTACCATAACAGCCTCTGTGGGCATCATTTCATTATCGGCTTCTGTGGGAATAATATGTCTAAATGGTATGCAATGCAAATGCAATTTACTGATGGCCACACAGGCATATTTCTTTTCATAACAGCCTATGTGGGCATAATATACATAAATTTCATGCATGATGCACATGCGGTATACTACGACCACACAGACATCTTACCCATAACCGCCTCTGTGGGCATTTGGTTATATTGGCCACACAGACAATTCATATTATATAGTCTTGGCCACACAGACATCTATTTAGGCCACACAAGCACGATATATGGCCTCTTAGGGCTCTTTTGTGATAGTCTATACCAGCTGCAGATGGTGTGCGTATATAACGTCTTTCCCTTTTTCCATATCCCCTACATATATACAATATTTACCATATAGTAATGTGCATAGCACAAGTGGTCCAGGACAATATGTGAATGCAATGCATGAATGCCAATATTCCTTGAATTTATTAAACGACAATAATATCCTTGCTCCTTTGGCTGACATTATGGAATATAACAGGTTCAAACTGCCGAAGTAATTCTTTGTATAGGCCGTGAGTAATTTATATTTATAACAATCTTATCTAATCAGTTGTGAACTAGAAAATGTAAAATAAATTGATTTCATCTTAGTTTCTATGCAGATGGCATTCTAAAATCATTTTAATATAATTAATTGTCGATATCTTTTTCACTTAACGCTGCAATGACTTATTTCAACATGTCTACTAAAACATAATCACTTGTTTATTAACTCAGTCTCAGCACTTAATTCATATGCCTTAATAAGGACTTAGGAATCATTTAAACATGTTTTTACCATAGATTTCAAGAATATGAATACCCTTAACTACTAAGAGTAGAGTAAGTTCCGCAGATTCTTGTAAGCTCTTTGAATGAGTATCCACATCCTATGAATGATTTTAATCACACAAATAAATATACTAAGAACAGATTCTATCAAGACATTCTAGCGAATATCTCATCCTTATTAATCCCTCTTTCTTTAATGTTAACCTGTTTCAAACAGTCCAGAAATTTCACATGCAATCTCCAATTTTGCACCAACAATCCCGACAACACCCCACCAACTTAGCATACTAGCTAATTGTTTTAAACCTAGTAAGAATCAGGTTCCAAAATTCATATAAACTTAGGAATAAGAATCCTTACCTCAGTCAGTCATAGCGACGAGAATCGTCGAAAAATATTTTGCCGATGCTGGTTCCGATAAGCATAATCAGAACCTCAAAAGAATGAATTTGGTTAGCACTTCTTCGAGGCTTATAGTTGTTTGATTTAAAGTTGTCAAGTTTGTCTTCCAGGGTCCTAATTCATCGGAACAAGGTTCAAAGTACCATGTTCCTCTCTTGCGCGAGGAGAAACCTGTGGAAATCCTTAAATCAACCGAGAATTCTCAGGGTTACCAACTGAGCTTCACCCCTATAAATAAAGGGAATACCAATTTCCTTTCTAGTGGATGATTTCTTCAGCAAGGGATGAAAGGATTTGAGAAATGAAGAAAAGAAATTAAAGTGATTAAGAGGTTTTATCAGAGGAGTGAAATGGTGAGCTGCCAACAAATCGTGTATATGACTTAGTCATTGCACTGTTGCTTTACAAACCAACACATAATATTACTAAAATAGTCCTCCACTTATAATTAATTAATCCCACAATTAATCAATTATACCCGCAAATACTTTCTGATTTCACTTAACTTAAATCCCCCGATGACTAATTTCAACCTTCTTTTACTCGACGTCATAATTCTTATAATATGGCACTAGTCCGCAACCTTCTTGGGGATATGCAATCATTATTAATCCCAGTCATCGCACTGATTAATCCCAAAATTATTTCGGGATCACATTATTTTACATACTAATTTCCTGATTAGTATACGCAAGTAATATAATATTTTTCCGGGGTTCGGGTCCACTTACCCACGTCTATGTGCTCAAATTAGTACTCGGAAACAAGAGGTGTTACATTCTCCCCCCCAGTAGAAACATTCGTCCTCGAATGTTGGGTGCTATCTAATCTTATTGCGAATGAAAGAAGTACAATTACATATTCACGCTAACCTAAGTAACATAAGCAACAAGACTAGAGATTAGGACTGGTAGCACGTTAACAGGCCCAAACTAAGGATCTGGTCATTGTCTCCACTTAGGCAGATGTAAAAAACCCCAAACTAATCTCTTTACATAACCTTTTAGGTTACCAATTACGAATCAAGTTAACTCTTAGTCTAGACTGATGCCCATTAAGACATTTAGCACAACATTTCAAACAAGTAGACAAGTATGTCATATTTGTTTTTATTTTAACATGATAGGAAATCCAAACAGGGGTTAATCACAATTGAACATCAAATTCTACCACATGACATGCAACTTCAAATTTCAGAACTCATTTTTAAAAAAAAATACTTAACTTGGTGGTCTAGACTTAACTAATTTAGCATGAGCAAATGACAAGAGAGGCTGACATTCATATAACATATAAGGACAGTTTTATGTACTGAACTATTCATTTACTTGTACTAGTTTAAACAGACCATATATGGCATTTGAGTTCGACAAGCTCAACATTCAAGATTTGTATATGTCAGTTGTAGGATAAACAGTGACTGGATAATACATTTAGAACACTTTATACATGTCCATAGTAAACATGACTCTCAGAAATCAATATAAGTTTGGAACATAGCAACAATTCTTATTAAGGGGCAGCAGTGTCAACAAAATAATCATCAATCAATAGTAACATATGATATTAAACATTAGCCATACTACTGGCAAGCACAACCAGTTCAACATAACTAGTGTTCAACTAGCAGGCATCAACTGATGGGGACAGTCCCCACACCCTGCCTCAAATGCACACAATAGAGATAATCAGGATTTATCCATTGTTGGATGGCTGCAAAGGAATGAGATTTATGCAACATAGAAATGTAGATAGAATTAACAAGCACACTGATATCACCAATTTACTGATTCAATATATAAGTATATTTAGTTGGTCCTAAATATTAAACTAACTTAAAAACTTCCAGAGAAACTACCCAGATAATTCAAACAAACATAAGATTGGACATTCTTGGAAGTGCTAAAATTAATATGTTTTAACTAAGTCCAGCAGAGGTTGAGCATATGTATAACTATATGAGTATACTTCCTACATGTGATTGAGAGAAGTAGTTAGATTGACAAGAAAACAAAGATGGAAGTATCTCTATTTAGCAGATATAAGACAAGCTGGACCGACTTCTCTTTAGGGGCTGCTGGTACCAATCAAGATTCAGATTACACTCCCAGGTGAACAAAATAAATAAGCCAATCAATTAGACTTATCATATAGTCTGTTCAAGTTTGGAGTGACACTCTTAAGCTTATAAAATTACTGGAATGGTCAATACTAGTCATATGCATATTTCTAAGCAACAAACAACTAGATAATTTAGGAGACATTGAGAGGGGATACTCATAACACAAGGCCTCAGTATCTCATGATTTAAAAGCTAGAATAAATAGTTATACACCTTTAACATTCAAGGCATGCAGCAGTACAGTGCCCATAACTGGGCCAATTTACACAATTTAATACCTCATATGAGCTTAAGTTGTCAAGTTACAGACTTCAGATATCAGCAGAATAGGTAAACATGTCATATACAGAGGGAAACAAAGGAAGAAGTGCCGATGGCACCTTGCATGATTTGGGAGTGAGTGAGCCTAAACCAAACACTTTGGTGAAGGGTCTGATTCACAAAACCAAAAGATTCACAGTCACACATTATTCTAGGCTATACATTCTAATCAATGAAAGATCATGCTATAAAGAAGATACAGTTTTTGACCAATAGCAAACAAAACACTCATTATGAACTAACTCATTAATTTTAAGAAAATACACTCTCAATAGAACAAGTTAGACAAGCAGACTCCTATATAGACTGAAATTGTAATAAAAATTATAGAAATAAAGTAGACTTAACAGGTGCAGTAAATTGGTCCCAACATCATGTATACCATGAGGACAGACAGACAAGGCATTAAACATTACTTGAAAGACACTCCATGCTAGAATAAATACATCTTGATATTTGATCCCAACAAGATAAATGCATAGTTAACTTAGCAAACAGTCAGGTATGCAAGGTGGCCAAAGGATTATTTAAAAGAAGCTTTCTCAAGGTGCATGTTCATGCTATTAAGCAGATGTGGCAGAAAGAAGTGAAAGCCTTCTAAGTTCGACCAGATTATACTCTAAGGGGTTCTAGGTGAGAAACCTCATATAATTAAGCATCCTCTTAATTCAAACCTAGCTGGATATATTATTTCCCTGGAATAAGCATGATATGACTGGTATGGCACTTAAATAAACTTAAACTGATCATTTCATACCAAGCAGACTCAATACAAGATAAATCAGGTACAAAATCCTGATGTAGATAGACAAATTTCATAGAATTGTACCTAAATAATTTTTGCAGTTTTAATAGGGGATTCATATTTAAAAAAAATCAGCATTTAGCACGCATCATGACATAGTGTGCTTCATAAGTAAATAGAATAATCATGGAGGATAAGTAGGGTGTGTAGCATGACCACTAAAAGGCAGGGTTCCAAATAAATAGGGTAAGTAGTGCCAAAATCACCACACAATTATATTCAGGGCATAGAGATTCAAAACTAATCCAACCTATCATTCAATATCTATAGCAAAGGTAATTGAGTAGAGGCAATCCACACATTCCCAGATCAATCAAGAAACAGTTTCAGTCCTTCACTTATTCACATAATAGTTCTTTCCTATGCATTCATAACCCATATTTAGGCTTATTGAAAACACAAGAAAAGACTCAGTATTCACTTAATATTAGATTGGTACAGATAGACATGAAACACACAACATTTGAGATTAATACATGCAACATGCCTTTAAGAGTAGGGAACATAACCAAGGCATGATCACATTAAGGCACACAGAGAATATACAATGCATCAAATCACAAATTTTCATATTGCCTATGTACTCAAACCTAGAAAAATTACATGAGACATTTATGACTTAAGACAAAAGACCATGGCAACCTGATTGTTCGGAGATACTGCCTGTGGCTGTAGGCAATAGATCTAAAACAATCAAACACATAAATCAATACTAATAGTATGTTAGCGTGACTAGACTAAGGATTTTCCTCAAAGCTAAATGACATATATGATATTATTCAAAACACCAGTCCTTTAATATCAAAGTGGAAAGAACAAATGGAGAATCCCAGGAGCATGTTTGGGACCTAGTACAATTAGGACTGACAGTGGCATGCTCAAATTAAAGGACAACCACGGTTTCACAACTTCTGACTGGCCCTCTAGGTGGACATATATATATATATTTACTACCTGAAGGCAAACAAGTACCAAGTAGCACAACATCTTAATTAAAAATAGATTCCTTCAGCCATGAGTAACAACAACATAGAAGTACACAAATGGATTTTAAACCAGGTTATAACAGATATCAAATTTAAGAAGGCCTTGGATATATAAAGTCTCAACGGTTATCTAACATTCTAAGATTCTCAAATGTTCCACTTTCCAAGCTTTACATTATCTCCCCCCGTACACGAGTGAGATAGATTCTCATAATATCGAAATCAAATTGCCCTTCTGGCGTATCATTCGTCTTCTAGAGTCACCCATTTATCGAATACGAATGTGAACTAACTGGAGTCTTTTTGGTAGTCGGCATTTATCGAAATAGTAACAGACACGAGTTAACTCGAATTCTTACGACTCAACTTTACTGCACGATCTAAATAATGAAAGAGTAGAAACTATTCCTAAACGTCTTGCAGCCTCCTGTTTATAGGTGTGGCGCGCAACACACCCATAACAAGGACTCTACTGGACACGACTTGTAGACTTCCTAGGACAGACATGCTCTGATACCAAGTTTGTCACAGCCAAAACCAGAGGGCCGTGACGGGCACCCGAACCCAACTCACCTGGCACCCCTGACCATACAACCCAAAAGAATTAACCATATATTTATAAACATCAAGGCCGATAAGGCCATGTATGACAACTGACCACATGACACTTATCTACAAGCATCTAAAAGAAGGACATACCACGACCAAACTGCAACTCTGAAGTAAGTAGAATGCTCCAAGTATCCGCTGAATCAGCAACCTACTAGCACAATCTGTCACCCTCTTAATATAAATCTGCGGGCATAAAATGCAGCGTCCCCCGACAAAGGGAACGTCAGTACGACTGATACACTGAGTATGTCAGGCATAAGAAATAACATAACAAAGATGTATCACAATCTGGAATAGAAACACTGACTAACAATACTTAACTCTGAGAGTCCTAATATATTTGCTTAATGCGGTATACATATACGTCAACCCCATTGTGCATCTTTCTTACCATAACAGCCTCTGTGGGCATCATTCCATTATCGGCTTCTGTGGGAATAATATGTCTAAATGGTATGCAATGCAAATGCAATATACTGATGGCCACACAGGCGTATTTTTTTCAATACAGCCTCTGTGGGCATAATATACATAAATGTCATGCATGATGCGTATGCGCTATACTACGACCACACAGGCATTTTACCCATAACCGCCTCTGTGGGAATCTGGTTATATTGGCCACACAGGCACGATATGTGGCCTCTTAGGGATCTTTTGTGATAGTCTGTACCAGCTGAAGGTGGTGTGCGTATATAACGTCTTTCCCTTTTCCCATATCCCCTACATATATACAATATTTACCATATAGTAATGTGCATAGCACAAGTGGTCCAGGGCAATATGTGAATGCAATGCAAATGAAATGCATGAATGACAATATTCCTTGAATTTATTAAACGACAATAATATCCTTACTCCTTTGGCTGACATTATGAAAATATTTGATTGGTGATAACATGTTTGAACTGTCTAATTAATTCTTTGTATAGGCCGTGAGTAATTTATATTTATAACAATCTTATCTAATCAGCTGTGAACTAGAAAATGTAAAATAAATTGATTATATCTTAGTTTCTATGTAGATTGCATTCTAAAATCATTTTAATAATTTTTTGTCGATACCTTTTTTACTTAACGCCGCAATGACTTATTTCAACATGTCTACTAAAACATAGTCACTTGTTTATTAACTCGGTCTCAACACTCAACCCATATGCCTTAATAAGGACTTAGAAATCATTTAAACATGCTTTTAGGATAGATTTTAAGAATATGAATACCCTTAACTACTAAGAGTAGAGTAAGTTATGGAGTAACATGACAGTTACGTTATGTACACAGAATTATGTCAAAAGAAAGGAATGAGTTACCTTCACATACCTTGTTGTCGAATGTATTCTAAGTCCCGCGGATTCTTGTAAGCTCTATGAATGAGTATCCACATCCTATGAATGATTTGAATCACACAAATCAATATACTGAGAACAGATTCTATCAAGACATTCTAGCGAACATCTCATCCGTATTAATCCCTCTTTCTTTACTGTTACCCTGTTTCAAACAGTCCAGAAATTTCACATGCAATCTCCAATTTTGCACCAACACCCCACCAACTTAGCATACTAGCTAATTGTTTTAAACCTAGTAAGAATCATGTTCCAAAATTCATATAAACTTAGGAATAAGAATCCTTACCTCAGTCAGTCGTAGCGACGAGAATCGTCAGAAAATCTTTTATCGATGCTGGTTCCGATAAGCATAATCGGAACCTCAAAAGAATTTGGTTAGCACTTCTTCGAGGCTCAAAGTTGTTTGATTTGAAGTCTTCAAGTTTGTCTTCCAGGGTCCTAATTCATCGGAACAAGGTTCAAAGTACCCTGACAGTTCCTCTCTTGCGCGAGGAGAAGCCTGCGGAAATCCCTAAATCGACCGAGAATTCTCAGGGTTACCAACTGAGCTTCACCCCTCTAAATAAAGGGAATACCAATTTCCTTTCTAGTGGGTGATTTCTTCAGCAAGGGATGAAAGGATTTGAGAAATGAAGAAAAGAAATTAAAGTGATGAAGAGGTTTTATCAGAGGAGTGAAATGGTGAGCTGCCAGCAAATAGTGTATATGACTTAGTCATTGCACGGATGCTTTACAAACCAACACATAATATTACTAAAATAGTCCTTCGCTTATAATTAACTCCACAATTAATCAATTATACCCATAAATACTTCCTGATTTCACTTAACTTAAATCCCCCGACGACTAATACGACCTTCTTTTACCAGACATCATTATTCTTATAATATGACACTAGTCCACAACCTTCCTGGGGATATGCATTCATTATTAATCTCAGTCGTCACACTGATTAATACCAAAATTATTTCGGGATCACATTTTTTTACATACTAATTTCCTGATTAGTATACGCAAGTAATATAATTTTTTTTTCTGGGGTTCGGGTCCACTTACCCACGTCTATTTGCTCAAATTAGTACTCAGAAACACGAGGTGTTACAATGACGACTAATGATGATTCGTTTAGAGGACAAATCAAAGCATTTATAACCCGGTGATTTGACGGATAACCCTAAAACACACACGGAGTAGAACGTGCCTGAAGTTTGTCGATTGTGGTGGATGGAAACAGTGAATAACATAAGAATCCAAAGAACCTAAGATGAGAATACGAAGGAGTCTTTTTGTATAAAACTTGAAGAGGGGAGGAATATGTCAAACCTTTAGAGGGAATAATATTAAGTAGATCGGTAGCCATTTGTAGCGCATGATGCCAAAACAATGGAGGAACAGAAGAATGAACCAATAAGGTGCGTATAATGTTATTAATGGTACGATGTGAAGACGTATGAGGACAAGAAAAATGAAAATATATCCCAATTTAAGCACACAACTCCCTAAACTCCCCATTGTCATACTCTTTACCATTACCATATTGGATGTTCTTTATTTTCCATTCGAATTGGGTTCTTATGAAAGCTCTAAATTTTACGAAGATGGAAAAAACTTGAGATTTTTTCGCAATTAGAAACGTCCATAAAAATTTAGAATAGTCACCCAAGAATAAAACATAATATCGATGATCCATAGAACTGAGAACTGGAGATGTCCATAAATCACCGTGAATAATATCAAATGACATTGAAGTATGAGAATTCGAAGCTACAAACAGTAACTTAATAATTTTCCCTAAAGAACAAGATTGACAATTTGGAGTACAACGCATACCCTTACAAGAAATAAACTTATTGTTATCTAAATAAATAAAATTGACGACCCTAGATGACCTAGAAGAGCATGCCACAAGGAAGGAGCAAGAGCTATAAAAGTAGATGACATAGCTTGACGCGAGATGCTGAAACTCGGTGTGATTGAATAAAGATCCCCCCTACTGTCACACCTCATGAGAGGAATCTCCGTCTTGAAATCCTTCACAGAAAACCCAAACGCATCAAAATCAATAGAGACCCAATTATCAGTGGTGAATTTATGGACAAACACCAAATTTTTAATCAATTTTGGGGCATGAAGGATATTTTTCAGGACGAGTGGTGGATGAGGAGGGGACAAAGTTTTATTACCACAATCCTCTATTGGAATAAATCTGCCATTACCAATAATTATACCACAATTATGCTCAAATAGGAATAAGACGAGAGATTACCTTGGTCATCTACATTACTTTTGAGATGAAAGATTTAGGTCATCTACGTTACTTTTTAGGCATTGAGGTAGCTTATTCTGAGAAGGGGTATCTTCTCTCTCAGTCTAAGTATGCTACAGATATTCTTGAGCGGGCTCGTCTCACAGATACTCGTATCGTTGACTCTCCTCTTGAGGTCAATGTTCGTTATACCCCTACTGACGGAGATCCTCTTCCTGATCCCACTTTATATCTTTCAATTGTGGGTAGCCTGGTGTACCTTACCATTACTCGCCCTGACATTGCATATGTTGTTCATATTGTCAGTCAGTTTGTTTGTTCTCCTACATCTGTACATTGGGCTGCGGTTATGCGTATTCTTCGCTATCTCCGAGGAACGATTTATCAAAGTCTCTTATTTCCATCAACCTCATCATTAGAGCTTCGTGAATTTTCTGATGCAGATTGGGCTAGTAACCTGACTGATCGGAAATCCACTACTAGTTATTGTGTATATTTAAGAGATTCACTCATTTCATGGAAAAATAAGAAAAAAAATGTTGTTTCTCGCTCTTCAACCAAGGCAGAGTATCGTGCTATGACTTCTAATACTTGTGAGATTGTATGGTTACATTGGTTATTGGCTGATATGGGTGTCTCTATTTTCTCACCGACACCGATGTACTACGATAATAATAGTTCTATTCAGATTGCACATAACACAGTCTTTCTTGAACGTACCAAGCATATTGAGATTGATTGTCATATTATTCGATATCATCTTCAATAAGGTACTCTATCCTTGCCATTTGTCTCATCTTCAATGCAACTTGCAGATTTCTTCACAAAGGCACATACCTTACAACATCACCAGTTCTTTCTTGGCAAACTCTCGATGTTTCTCTCTACACCATCGCGAGCTTGAGAGAGGATGTTAACATTATAGTCACACATCGTTCAGCTTTCCATTTTGGAAAGCTATTAGACCTTATATATAAGAGATGTAGTTATTTTTCTTTAACTTACCAATTCACTATCAATAATATTCTTATTCTCTTTTCTTTACTCTTGTTATTTCCTTATAAGGATTCATAAATTATATTAATTCTAACAGGAACTACATTTACTGGGATTTATTTCCAGTAATGCTCTTCTTCATGAAGTAGATGTAATGCTTGCCTTTCTTCGTAAAACCGAACTTATTTAATAATACATACTTGTTTTGTTAGTTGTAGACTACGTCTTCTAAAATCATTAAGCATAGAACCTATTCTTACATCCGGATTTTTGGAGAGTTCACTGCCTAAACGGTTACTCAAACTACTGAAAATAGGTCAACAAAATTAGTTTTCTTTCTTTTGTATCAGAAAAATGAAAGAATTGTAGCTATATGAATTTAAGCGACCAAAAAACAATTACAGATACTAAGCTTGTACTTTTGGACCTATTTGGCATTTGTTTAACATATAAAGGGATGTTACAAATCGGGTAATGGGTCATATAGGAGGTTTTTGGTTAAAACGGGTAGGTTTGAATAGTTTCTATTTCTTGCTTAAAAAATCAGGTGCCATGTCATTAAAAAGTGACCGGATATATCACTTTCCAGCTTGAGACTGACCTTTTGAGTGAAAAATTAAGAACTAAGCGACTTTTCTAATTCAAAGAGAGAAATATGATCTTTTGAGTGAAATAACAAAAGATAAGCGACTTCTCTTATACAAAAGAAAGTAAAATAACCTTTTGAGTTAAATAGAAAAAGATAAGTGACTTTTCTGATACAAAAGAAATAAAGGTGATGTTGTTCACCTATTTTCAATAGTTTAGTAACCATCAATTTTGGACTAAGCATTCGAGCACATTTCTTGCTTCTAGAACCAATGTTGTAACTTTTAGGTTCTTCCTCATTAAAGACAAGAACTAGTTCCCCTGTCCAGATCTCGCGAAGTGCTGACACTTAGTCCCTAAGAGGGCTCTACCCTATCAGAGAAGGAGCGGGTTATGCAGGTGGGATAGTAACTGCAACTGTTGATGGAATGTATAGTGGCTTTGCTTTAGCGAAAAGTGTAGGTCTTTTTCATGGTAGCGTCGAGTCGGTTTTAGGGAAGGCTCAAAGTGCTGGAATTGCAAAATACTGACACCATTATCTAGTTTTGTTCTCACTATTGAGTAAATCATAGGCTTCTCATTGTTGATCTAGCAACTCTTCATATATAGTCAATCACGGTCATAGGCGAGTCCAGGATTTAGAGTCAGTAGATTCTAAACGAATGTGATCTTATTGAAAGAAATAATACCTTGATTATTCTTATTGATGAAAGGAATATATATACAAGTTACAATAGGAGAATCATATTCTTACTTTACATCTAAATTCCTATTCTATAAGGAGATTAACTATACATTCATGGTAAGACTACAATACTAGTTATATGGTAAGTGTACAATATAAGTCCTAAACTAATAGGGATACATGGTGGGATACATGGTGGGATACACGAATGGGCTGAAGCTGAAGCCTGGGATACCCGGATGGGCTGAAGCCCATGTCTACTTTAACACACCCCCGCAGTCATAGCAGACGGTCTTCGTATGCTGAGACTGTCTCTAAAATCTTCAAAAAGGACCGAGGGAAGACCCTTTGTAAAGATGTCTGCAATCTGATATCTGGAAGAGACATGACAGACACGTACTTGTTCCTTAGCTACCTTCTCTCGAACAAAGTGAATATTCATCTCTATGTGTTTAGTACGCTGGTGCTGAACTGGATTACCAGAAAGGTAGATGACACTTATATTATAAAAATACACTAAGGTAGCTTTCTCAATAGGACAATGAAGCTCCAAAAGTAGATTTCGTAACTAACATGACTCAGACACCACATTGGCTACCCCTCTATACTCGGCCTCTGCACTTGAACGTGAAAGCGTTGATTGACGCTTGGCAGATCATGAAACCAAGTTATTACCTAAAAATATGCAATAGACAGAAGTAGACCGTCTGGTGTCAGGACAACCACCCCAATCAGCATCTGTGTAGGAGACAAGTGTAGATGTCGACGAGGGATACAAATGCAAGTCATAATCAAGTGTTCCCTGAATGTGCCTAAGAATGCATTTGAGCGCATTCATATGTTTAATTATGGGATCATGCATGAACAAACACACCTGCTGTACGACATATGTAATATCAGGTCGCGTGAACGCCGATATCAAGGCGTCGCAAGATCGCGATAATGGTCGGATCCTCGTAGGGAGAGCCAGCTGCAACACCCAACTTGGGTTTAGTATCAACTGGAGTAGAAGTGGACTTACAAGATGACATCCCAGCCCTTTCAATGATCTCTGTTGCATATTTCCTCTGTGATAAGAATGATCCGCCTGCATGCCGAGTGACTGCAATCCCCAAAAAATAACTCAATGGGCCCAAGTCTTTCATGGCAAACTCAGAACTGAACATTGTCATAATAGACTTTCGCAAAGCATCAGAAGAGGCAGTCAAGATAATATCATCAACATATAACAATATATAAGCGATGGAAGAACCCCGACGATATATGAATAATGAATTATCAGATCTACTGTGCGAAAAATCCATAGTCGAAACATAGTCAGAAAACCTCTAATACCAAGCTCATGGAGACTGCTTAAGCTCATACAAAGACTTATTTAATAGACAGAAATGATTAGGATATCTAGTATCCCTGAACCCCAAGAGCTGATGCATATACACTGTCTCCTGAAGATCACCATGTAGAAAAACATTATCCACATCTAGTTGATGAATGAGCCATGATTTAGAAAGATCCAAGCTGAGCACAGTACGAATGGTAGTCGGCTTGACTACCGGGCTAAATGTCTCCCCACAATCACACCCACCTGCTAGTATTACCATCACCTACAAGTCTAGCCTTATGCCTCGCAAATGAACCATCAGAATTATCCTTATGAACAAAAATCCACATAGACTGGATAATATTAACACACGAGATGGACGGGGTATCAACTCCCACGTCTTATTATCAATAAGAGAATTATTCCTCAGTTATGACAATTTTCCAATTAGGGTCATTTAAGGCAGACACAGGATTACGGGGTAAATGAGATTTAAGAATATTAAAATTTAAATTAAAATGTCTTTTTGGTTTAAAAATAACTCGTTGACTGCGAGTGACTGGACCAAGACTCTGGGATGGATTGAGTGAATTTTGGGAAATTTGGGATTTTTTTGGAATTACCGTCGAAGGCGCCACTATACCTGTCTAACGGATCGACCCGGATCGGTAGCACATTCTGGGTTGAACAGGTTCCGGATCGATTACCGTCCGTCCATCACTGGCCTACCGGTTCGATTCATTACCGGATTTTCGATCGGCCCGTGTGGGTCTGATATTTTTTTTTTTTTGTAAATTACGAAAATCTAACTAAATTCAAATTAAATATGTAATATAATAATATAATATAGTTTATAACTTTATACTTTATAGTTATATTGTAGTTATATAAACTGTATTAATTTTTTTTATTCTGAAAATTTATTAATTTATTAAATTAGTAGACATAAGATAAGTTAACAAATAACAACTAAAGAGATAATAAAATAAAAACTAATGATAAGATGTAAACTTTCGAACTTTCATTATTCATAATGTTAATTGTTAATAAGAGTACATAATGAAGTAATAATAATTGGTATTTACATATTATGCATCGTTCTTGCAAGTTCTTCGTAATTTATAGGTTGCTCCATAGCCTCTAAATATGGAGTATTAATTTCAGTCCCGGTTGCGCTCCCGATTTCCAAATTATTGTTGATTTCTTCATCTTCCGGAGAGTCAACGTCTTCATACCTGTGATTTCTTCTCTCTGATCTGATCCAATCCCTTAAGCATACTAACACTTCTAATGTGCTTCTGCCCAATGAGTGACGTGTGTCTTCTATTTGTTCTCGTACTTGGCTGAATGCACTTTCAGAAGACACTGTTGAGATAGACACATTAAGAACATCCCGTGCCATAGCTGCTAGTACCAGAAATTATCTTTTGTTATCTTGTCACCATTATAAAGGTTGAAAGTTCTTCTTCAGCTCCGTTGGCTTTTGCAAATAAAACTGCATCTCATCACAATTTCGAGTTGTGCTTGCTTGTGTTGTTGCTAAAGTGCTCCATATAGATAAAGATTCATTTTCATCATCTTCATCGAATATTTTAGATGTAGACACAGAAGCAGAAGCAGAATTAGAAGGAATATTAGTAGCAGAGTTGTTGTTGTCATGTAATGTAGCATAATAATCATATAATTTAGCTAAATTAGTATCAAGTTTACATGTGCAATCAAATGAAGATGGAGTTTCTGTTTCACTTACTTCCATATAAGTATATAAACTAAATATTAAATTATGACAATCTACTTTTTTAATAGAAGGATTTAAGACTGCACCAATACAATAAATATCAGGAATAGGAAAAAAATATTTTTTAAACTTTTCAAACATAACTGTAACTGCAACTTTATATTTTATATTTGATTTTAAACCATAAAGTAAATATGAAATTTCAGCTATATGAGCTAAAGCATTACAAACTGTTGGGTAATAAGATCCCAAAAATTCAACAGTAGCAGTGTAAAATTTACGTAATTTTTTTAAAAGTTCAGCAATTGATTTCCAAACATCATCGATTAATATATAAATTGCATTCTTACAATGAGCATTTGAAACATGTGTTATGGGGTCTTTATACTTATAACATTCTTTTAAAAATAAATAAGTATAATTCCACCGTGTAATAATCTCTTGTGGCATGAATTTAGGTCTCAAATCAAATTGTTTACATTTTTCTTTAAATTCTATAAGTCTATTTTTTTTACTATTTCCTTGAATAACTCCAACAACTCTTTTGACAATTTGTATTTCAGTTGCAAATAACTCAAGACCACTTTTAACAATTAAATTATAAATATGACAAGCACAACGAACATGAAATATATCAGGAAGTGACAGTCCTAATGCCACTTTTAAAAGATCTACAACAGCAGTATTATTAGATGCATTATCGAATGATATACAAAGTATTTTTTATAAAGATTATAATTTTTGGCATAAGCACAAATAGTTTCGCTTATATATTTTTCAGTATGACTTTTATCCTCGTCATACGCAAAAGAAATAATACGTTTTTCCATTTTAAAATTTTCATCAATCCAATGACAAGTAATTGTTAAATAATCATAACCGTTTAAAACATGTCCAATGTCTGCAGTAAAACTAACTAGGCATGGAAGATTAGTGAACAAATATTGCAAAAAAAATAACATAATCATTATAAAGTCTAAAAACATCGGCTCTACAAGTACTACGAGGAACACCTGTAAAACAAGGATTATATACTCTTTGAATATATGTAATTAAATATGAAGAAGAAGCAAAAGAAAAAGGTAAACAACCTCCGAGAATCATTTTTGCTAATGCAATGCGATCCTTCTTTGGATCGTACTTAGTCAACCCCCCGTTAATGGATTAAGTTGTTGTTGATCAGGTTCTTAATCAGTGGCAACACCCCATTTTATCGGATGATCTTTCAATAAATGCCTACCTATAGTGCCCGTCCCCCCGTCACCACCGCCTCTCTTATGTTTATAAGTTTTCCCACAAATATTACATCTAACTCTATCAGTGTCCCAAACTCTATCATAAAAGAGTCACACTTTACTCCTTTTTCTCCTTACTTCTGGTTCTGTAACTTCTGGTAAAGGAGGTCTACGACTACCACTAACAGTACCAACATTGACATAAGGAACACTAATAGGTGTAGGAGGTTCAGTTTCTTCAAGTTCAACAATATTATCTAATTGAACATTATCATATTCATTATCTTCTATTCTAAAATCTTCTTGCATTTGATCATAATCTATATTTTGATTAGATGATGAAGAACCTACATATTTTTTACCCCTTGAACTAGATTTACGGCGCAGTCCCGACACAATTTTCCTTAGCGAAGATATTATAAAATATTTAAATAATCAACAAATAAATATGACAATTTAATAAAATAATTAGAGAATGAAACGAGTGTACCAAACTTCGGGATTCATAATTCAATTGAAACTCGTAGGCCGAAGCTCGAAGTCTTGCTACTTTACAAATTAATAATAATAACTTTAGAATTGATAATATAGAGAATTAAGAGAGTATGAGAATTGAGAATTGTAGAAATAATTGTGTGATAATGTAATTAACAAAAAAAATAAAAAACAAAAAAAACAAAAAATAAAAAACAAAATGAAGCCAAACGGTCCACTGACCGTTGGCCCCTCCCCCCAAGCCCCAGCGGTAATGTTACCGTTGGGCACCAACAACCCTTTTTTTTAATTTGTTCCTTACCGGTTCGGACCGGACCGGTTAACCGGTAAGGTTACCGGTTTCCCTTTACCGGTTCAACCGGTCCGGATCCTTACCGGAATTTTGTATAAACCGGTAAGGTACCGGTTTCCCCTTACCGGTTCAACCGGTCCGGATCCTTACCGGAATTTTGTATAACCAGTACGGGTTGGGGTCGGGGCCAAACCAACTCCCAACCCGGTAAGCCTTACCGGTCTGGACCGGATCGGATTTTGTACCGGGTCGACCGGTCCGGTTACGGGTCAACCCGACCCCTTAGACAGGTATAAGTGCCACGCGCGAGGATCGGTCGCGACGCCGTAAGAGTCAGAGCTCTACGAAGTTTTAGCGCCGCGACAAACGCTGCGCTACCGCCGACGGGATTTCATTTCTCGGCTCACTAGATGGCAGGCGCCGCGGCGCTGACGACATTTTTTGTGAAAAATACGAAAGATGATGTTGAACATATAGGGAGATATCATCATCCAAAAAATCATATGAACTAGGCATAAGTATTTCTACTTTAGAAAAAAGAAATTGGGATTCATCAAAGAGAACATGACGACTAATGATGATTCGTGTAGAGGATAAATCAAAGCATTTATAACCACAGTGATTTGACGGAAAACCCAAAAACACACAAGGAGTAGAACGTACCTGAAGTTTGTTGATTGTAGTGGATGGAAACAGTGGATAACATAAGCATCCGAAGATCCTAAGATGAGAATACGACAAAGTCTTATTGTATAACACTTTGAGAGGGGACGAATATGTCAAACCTTTAGATGGAAAAATATTGAGTAGATCGGTAGCCATTTATAGCGCATGATGCCAAAACAATGGAGGAACAGAAGAATGAACCAATAAAGTGCGGACAATGTTATTAATGGTATGAATTTTTCGCGCAGCTTTCCCATTTTGTGAAGACATATGAAGACAAAAAAACGAAAATTTATCCCATTTTGAGCACAAAACTCCCTAAATTTCCCATTGTCATATTCTTTGTCATTATCACATTGAATGTTTTTTATTTCTCGTTCAAATTGCGTTCTTATGAAAGCTCTAAATTTTATGAAAATGGAAAAATTTTGATATTTTTTCGCAATTGAAAACGTTCATAAATATTTAGAATAGTCATCTAAGAATAAAACATAATAACGATGACTCATAGAACTGAGAACCGGAGATGTCCACAAATCACTATGAATAATATCAAATGACATTGAAATATTAAAATTCGAAGCTACCAATGGTAACTTAATATTTTTTCCCAAATCACAGGATTGACAAAGTGGAGTATTACGCGTACCCTTACAAGAAATAAACTTATGTCTATCTAAAAAAGATAAAATAGACGACCCCGGATGACCTAGACGAGCATGCCACAAGAAGGAGCAAGAGCTGTAAAAGTGGATGACATAGCTTGACGCGAGATGCTGAGACTCGGTGTGATTGGATAAAGATCTCCCCTACTGTCACACCTCATGAGATGACTCCCTATTTTGAAATCCTTCACAGAAAACCCAAATGGATCAAAATTAATAGAAAACCCAATTATCAATGGTGAATTTACGGATAAACACCAAAATTTTAATCAATTTTGGGGCATGAAGGGTATGTTTCAGGACAAGTGGTGGATGAGGAGGGGACAAAGTTTTATTACCATAACCCTTAATTGGAATAGAATTGCTATTACCAACAGTTATACCACGATTAGTGCTCAAATTGGAATAAGACGAGAGAGTACCTTGGTCGGATGTAATGTGGGTAGTGGCGCCGGTGTCCATGTACCAATTTGGGTCCGATTGAGTCAAGCCAAGCGTGTGCATCACTGCTTCAATGTCGATCTGAGTGGGGCCCACTGCATGGTGGGCCTGATGGGGGCGCGGCCCAAGTATACTGGTCTGCTACTGTTGGACGATTTCCACGTGCTCACGCAATTGTACATATCGTTCACAAGTAGTATAGTCTGAAGACCGAACACCTCAGAGACTGGTTTCTAATTACCGTACATCTACTATATGTTATCTATTTGGCTAACGATAGTTTGATTTGGTTTTTTATCTAACTACTAGAATAATTGTAAGAATTAACTAAACTATTGAAGTTGTAATCAGTTATGAAGGAATTAGGGCTTCCGAAATTCTCGACTATCCACTCTATTCAATCCTTAATGCAACTAGAACGACTTATTCTTCTACGTTAAGATAGCGGTTAACTAGACTGTCTTATATTCCGGTTAGGATATATAATCGTTCAACCCCAGTGCAGAACCATTCTATATTTCTATGATAGAATTTACCACATAGGAGGATTAAGAACAGTAACCTATAATGCTACACAAGTATCGGGGTACTTTCGTCCGCGATTTTAACTTATGTCTATTCAATTACAGCATATCCAAATCTCTCCTCTCGGTTCTTGATTCGAAATCATATAGATTATGATAATTAGTGATCAATTAACTATCAAACATTCATACCAATTATTGAATAAATCTTAATCAAGTGAAGAAGAAATCAACTAATGCATTAACATGAAATAGAGTTTCAAGCTATTCAAAAGGAAAGCCCTAATAAAGTGTTCAGCTCCTAGCCATAGTCACGCTAAGAACTAATACAATTCCAAACATAAACTGAATTAAAAAGAAAGAAAGAAGAGTACTGCGAACTAAAGTCTCCAATTGTAGCTTCTAATCCTTGCCATGTGATGTGTTGTGTGTTAGAATGACCTCCCCCCTAGAATAATCCCTAGGGCTTTTAGTATGTTGCAATTTTCGTGCCCTATGGACCCTTCTGCCCCTGGCCAAATTAACCTCGGATTCTCGATTTACGTACCAGCGCTGTGGCGCCCAAAGTTCTGTGGCTTCTCTGATGTTCCGGCGCCGCGGTCTTGCTGACCGGCGCTGCGGCGTTGCCTGGCTTTCGTCTGAGCCTTCAATTTTTGTCCTTTTCGGCCTTGGATTCCTCCTTTTATGCTCATTCTTCGTTCCTTTTCGCCATTTTGTCTTTTTGAACCGTTGAGACTCAAAATAAAGAAAAACAAATCTAATACTATACTAAACACGACAAAAATGAGCAAAATACTAACTAAAAATGACTCAAAAAGCGTATACAAAATATGCTTAACAAATACCCCCAAACTTAACCTTTGATCGCCCTCGAGCAAAGATCAAAGCAAAAACAAAGAACAAAAACAAAAGACTCAATGACTCAAATCACGCAGCTGCACAGGACTACTTAGAAACACATGAACGTCAGTTGGGATACTATGTAGGAACAGATGTAGCATGAATTTAGCAATCTAGAATTTCAAGTCAGATATTTCGCAAATTCATTTCAGTCACAATCAATGGAAGCATGAATACCCAACCTATGCATGTCAATTTTATTTTCATTTTTTCTCAAAGTTCCATAGGCCTGTTTACTTGCTATTCTCCACTAATCATGGACGTACATACTAGAGATCTTCAGGACTTTTCAGGGTTGTAATGTAGGCTTAGGCAGTGGTAGATAAAAGTTGGCATTAGGCTCAAATTACGTACCATAAGTTTTTTTCTCATTCAACCATTTTGTCCTTCTTTTTGGTATTCTTTTTCGTTCACACCTATCATTCCCCTCCTCTCTTTTTGAGAGCATGAAACACATTCACATAGGCACCCTCAAACTTAAACTTTTACATTTTCTTAATGGGGTGCATCAATTTTTCACTCTCTTTTCGTATTTCCTTTTTTTACTCTTTTCATCCCTCTCTTCAATTACCGATTATGGTACACAAGGGGACATGGAGTGTCAAAGAAATAACTTCTGTTTTAGGCTCAAAGGGGATGACTAAGGATACCATTTATTGTCAGGGTAGGTAATGAAGGGTAAGAAGAGTTAACAAAGAAATGTCTGAATCATTTCCCTAACATGTACATCCTAACTATTTCGCCTCAAATAACAAGGAGCAGACATCACAGATGTTTTTCACAATTGACAATACACAGGCTAAGCACAGAATACTCCAAATAATCAGGTTTTCATGAATCTTTGGCATATCTAACTTAAGCACACAAATTTTAGCTTCTCATTCCATTACATTATCCCACTTAATTCATTAGGCGTTCCAAGTAAACACAGCATGCATGATCATAATTTTTTTTTGACTCATTTAAAACACAAAAAGAAACAAAAAGACTCAAAGATAGACACACAAAAATAAGACTCCCCCCCAAACTTAAACGACACATTATCACAGATGTGTAAGACTTAAAATAAAAGGGACGACTTACAAACAATAGCGGTTCAAAGTGGTGGTGGTGGCGGCGGATACGGCATTTCCGAGAAATTTCTCATTGCGTCGTAGCCCTGCATTTTGGAGCCGCGGCTCTATAACTTCTTGTCACGACCCGACCCCGGGCCCGCGACTGGTGCCCTACCTGGGCACCCTTACAGGTATACATCATAGAAAATCAGCAGAACATACATGAAACTCATAATGTACATTAACAGGAAAATAAACAACAGGCTAGCCGATAAGGCTACCTCTCTGGACATATATATATATATATAAAACCAAAAGCAGTTACATCATTTTTCTTTACAAACTGACCCACAAGATATGACTACAGACCTCTAAGAGTTTTGACATAACCACTGTCGGGACAGGGCCCCGCCATACCCCTGAATATACATAAATCTACATCAACAGGGATCCATACCAAAAGATAAGCCTCCGGAGTAAATGGAGCCTTTTCCCAAAAACTGAACAGAGATCTTAAGAGCAAGGATCACCAACCTGTGTACCTAATACCTGCGGGCATTTGACGCGGCCCGAAGAAGTCGATAACAGTGCGAGTATGGAACGAAAATAAGTCTGATAAACAAATCATAATTGTACAAAAGAATGACAGGGGCAAGTATAAAAAGTAAATACCAGATCTTACCGTGCCATTTCAACTCATGAACTTAATCGCACATATAATATCAAAAAAGCATTCTCGTTGAATACAACATCACTGTCAGCATATAACAAGTATAATATATAACCCGTATCAAGGGAGCATGCCCGTGGAATTCCAACATCACTGTCGGTAGTCTATGATATAATATAAAGTCAACTGTCATGTCTATATGCCTATGATGTGTCCCGGCCCTTTAGTGAGGGACTCAATATAATGAGAGTAAACTGGACATTTTTAATAATAGAAAATCAACTCATGGGACTATTTCACCCGCATGAGACTATTTCACCCGCATGGATCTTGTAGACCCGCAATGAGTATATATATATATATAGATATACCTGCATCATGGAGTAGCAATCCATGGAATAATCATGGGAATTGAACCCGCATGAGACTATTTCATCCGCATGAATCTTGTGGACCCGCATGAGGCATTCCCCGCATAGGACTATTTCACCCGCATGAGACTTTTTAACCCGCATGAGCCCTACGGACTCGCATGAGGTATTCCTCGCATCGTGGGGAGCAATTCCACGGAATAGGCAAAATGCAACACGCCCGGAGAATGACCCCGTAATGAATAATATATCACAAACCGCAATTAACATAATCGCGTAACATAAGTACAATCGGCTATCATAATCACATAACATAAGCACAACCGGCTACCATAAATATCATAAGCAAGTTAAGAAATATCTTAACTCTTATTAGACTTAATTAGCATGCACTCTCATTTTATTTAACTTAAGGCACTAACATGTCATGAAAAATCCGGGAATTTAACCCAAAGTACTACATACTTCCATTCTTTTCAAAAGACCCTTTTTTATATAAAACCCCAAGATACTAACACCCGTAGTATCAAGGCATGTCTACATTTCAAACAAGTCACCACATTTTTAGCCATGTCATGAAAAATCCGGGATTTTTGCCATTTCCGGCCACCTCCGAAAGCCATTGGAGACGAAACTTATACCTATAGCTTCGTCTTCTCAAGCCCGTCCATTTCATAGTACCATTGACATTCGATTTAACCTAAATCACCGAAAATTTCAGATCGAAAAACTCCACCGTTTTCTGATCGATCTTTTCAATTTTCTGGCTAATTCCGGCAAGGTCGAGGTTCGGGGGTGTTACCAACAGTTTCACCATCTCCCTGTCGTCATTTCTATACCCACCACATTCGTCGATTCATTCTAAACCGTCGAATCACTCAAATCTCAAACCCGAAACCACTAGCAGCCTTGATCGCGATTTGGACGATGCATTGTTAAATCGGTGGGAGTAATACCATTGAGTCCTTCTTGCTCCTAGCTACAAGTTGATACCAACCCCGTGCCTCAATTCTACCTATATTGTATTTCATCATTGTTGCACCTTCAACTCATTGTTCACGACCATGGATCTTTGCTGCGGCGGGCAACCTCGCTTGAGGTTGTCGATCACTCTCACCGATTTTCCAAGCGTTACCACATCCCCAACGCAATAATTCTCTATCGTTGGATCAAAATGGATTTTTTCGGCGAATAATTCCAGCAACGATGGCGTTCGGTGGTTGTCTTGCCACCACGTGGCGACCACAGTGGTCATTCACTTGAAAATCAGTATGTTCAAGCTATCCATTCATCAACTACGATAGATGGATCCGCGAGTCCTTCTACAACTCTAATAAGCCAATTACCAACTCCATTGCCAATTAAACAGGTAACCTACTTACATGGGGAACCTACATTCAAGTTTGAATAAGCTGAAATAGATGTCTTGATTTTGAGACAAAATCTGAAATGGGCAGTAATAGGTAAATTCAGTCATGGAATGCATGACATTGAATTCTTAAGGACTGAGATACCTAAGCAACTGAAGCTTAAAACATATGTCAATATTGGTTATCTGTGTAGTAGACATGTGCTCATTAGATGCTCCATTAAGGAGGACTATGATGTTTTAATGTCTATCAATGGGTCTTTTGATATTAAGAAGAAGAACGTATCTCACCCGATGCGTTCTATGAAATGGGAGATTAACTTCGACCCCACTAAAGAGACCAGCATAGCTTGGGCGTGGATCTCTTTTCCCAACTTGCCGCCCAACTACTTTGGGAGTCAACCTTGTTATCATTTGCTTCAGCTGTTGGTAGGCCTATATGTGTAGACAAAGCAACCATAAATAAGACTCGACCTAGTTGTGCTCGTGTCAAAGTTGAGGTTGATTTGTTGAGGGAGCATCCCACTCAATTCCAAATCCAAATTGGTAAGAATGAGGAGATTATTACTAATTCATATAAAATTGAGTTTGATTCTCTTCCTAAATATTGTACCAAGTGTTGCCTACAAGGACATGATAAGTATGGATGTTGGAAACTTGACCCATCTTTGAGACCTTCAAAGGAGAAGCCTACTCCCCCTTTGCCTCCACCCATTGTTAAACCTATTCTTCCAAATAACAATCCCAACACTTCAAAACAAGTACCAGATTCTATTCCAAACAAAACTCAACATAAAGGGAAGGACCGAGACAATCAAAAGGAATGGCAAACCATCCAAAACAACAAAAACAAAAGATCTCACAAAAACACTCAAAACCAAAACCACAGCCATCTATCAAACTCCAATGCCTTTAATATATTGTCTGGAGATGATGTCACTGTTAGGGATGGTGTTGATGTGGTTGTGACTGGTGCTGGTCAAGTGGCTGCTGGTTTGGTTCAAAATGCTGCAGCAACAAATGCTGAATGTGCAGCTGCCGCTGAGATTGAGGTTGTTGCTGCTGTTGCGAATGCTGCAGATGTTGTGGAGCATGTTCTTTGGTCTTTGGTTTGGTGAAGCTGCTGTTTGTGCTACTCTGGCTGCGATACATGATCACGGCGGTGGTTGCCTCTCGATGTTGTTGCACCAATTGATGATGCTCCTGATGTTGGAGCTACTGGCATTACACTTCCATTACGCTACTGTGCGAAATTCTTTGGTCTTCTTGGGAGATCGCGACTGTTGTTGGTGATGCAGCTGAGACTGCATTTGCTGGTGTTGTTGATCGAGAGCCAGCAGATATTATTGCTGGTATTATTGATGATGTAGGGGGCGGTGGTTCGCAATTTGTTACTAAAGTGGATGGTCTTTGTGACGCCTTGCTAATTTTGTAGGGATCACGCACTGCTCAAACTTGCGATCTTCTTTGGGACAGTAGTCTTTGTTTACGGGTTGCTACTTGTGGTGTGGTTCTTTTGAGATCTGGAGCTCTTGGTGATGAAGTTGAGATTAGCGATGACTTCCGGATAACAACAAATGCCGAGGAGATTGCTAAAGCTAGTACCACTACACACAAACTCGATCAAAGCACAAAATGCAGAACCAACAAAAGGACAACTATGATATTGAAAAGCGGCGAAGAGCGAAGGCTGCGACTCTTTCTGCGGTGATCTTTCTTCATTCGGTGATGATCTTTGAAGTCGCTGCAATGGCTCTTGGGGTGCAATGGCGGAAGATGAGAATGATGACTCCGTGTCTAGTTTGTTCGATGAGAATCGACCACTAGTGCGGAAGGCGATAGAAAGGACTTGATGAAAAATTGATCGATATGCCTTGAGACTTTCGGTGTATTATTTGAGTGCGGTTCATTCATCGATCCACAACGGATAGAAAAAACAAGTACTAGCCATATGGATGACGGGCGTATACCCCTAATCATGATTGAAGAAGCAACCATACGAAAAAATAAACAAATCCCATTGGACATGCCTTTAGAGCGTGAGATCAGTGATTATCAATTGAGATGTGGACGTCGATGTCTGCAACTATGGAATTTTAGTGAGTTTACTCAGAGATCCATAGAAGCGAATGCTATAACATTCGACAAAATGATGGAGAAAGTCACAAGTCATCAACCAAAGAAGACCAAGAAGGCTCCTGTAGCATCAACGATCATCACAAGGTCAAAGTCCAAAATATGATAAAGTTTTTAGAGTATTTGGGCGACGAGGAAGAAAATGTACTAGAGTGGGCAGATTTTATAAGTGTAGAGTTTAGTGCGGTGAACTTTGTACTTCTATTATTCTGTCATTACTGTAGTATCATCATTTGTAACATCATCACAAAATACATTATAAATTCTGTGGTGATTATATCTTATTTGATTTTTGCTTCTTCTTACTTTCTGCACTCTTGCTAGTCGAGGCCTGCGTACCTCAGTCGGACTAGTCAGGTAGTCATGTACTTTACTTTTCCCCCTCTGGGGCACCCTGTATCTTTAATTTCGATAAATAAAATAGCCCGGGCCGCGAGTCCGGGAAGTGCTTATAAAATAAAAAAATAAAAAAAAGATACTAACACCCTTAGTATCAAGGCATGCTTACTTCTTCAAAACAAGTCACTACACCTTTAGAAATTCATTTCAAGGCTTTTAAACCAAGTGAATTCTACTTTAAAAAATTAGGCAACTTATGCCTTTAAATCAAGTTGTCTTTCTTAAAACCAAGTCATTTATCCTTGTTTAAATCATTTGAGTAAGCCACTCATTTAACTTTCCATAAAGTCGTTATAATTAACTTTCCATAAAGCCATTATAACACTTTATGTCTTTCTAAACCAAGCATTTCGTTCTTTAAAATCACATGAGTTTAACTTTCCAACTCAACCAAACTTACATACTTTACATCAAGTCAATGATATCAAAATGAATCAATTCATTTAAAGCGTCGTCTACCGTCTCACATTTGTAAATACTCATGCTCGAGATAGGAAAGTTTCACATCGTACGCCCGTAAAGGTATCTTGTCAGACCCGTTACGGGACGCCAGAAAGTCACATAACGTAACCTATGTGTAGGTTCGGTGTGTCTCATAACATAACCCGGCCTATTTGTAGGACTCGGTGTATTGTATCCATAATATTTTAAACCATCTTTTCTTACTCCTTCTTAAGTCGTTATAACAACTTCCCATAAATCTATTATAACAACCTTTCATTTGGAGAACTTAAGGCACTTTCATTTCTTATTACATTAGGGAAAACTAAACCCAAAAGTACTATGTACATGCATACTTATAAAAGAATCATGCCACACCTTCTCTTTTAAATCAATAAACTTCTTCTTTTGAAAACTCAAGTTACATTCTCTTTTGAAATCAAGCCTCTTAACTTTTGAAATAAATCATGGAAACCATACTTTTTAAATCAAGTCATTCCTTCCTTTAAGAATCAAGTCCCATAACTTGAAAAATAAAGTCTCATAACCTTTTAAGAAATCAAGATTCATAGTCTTAAAACTTCATAAACTCTTTTAAATTAAGTAACATATACTTTTATGAGTTGTGAATAGGTTATACTCGTTTATAACGTTCTTATTAAAGCAGCCATGATCTAGAAAATGTAATACAATTTTGTCTTATCTTAGTTTCTATGCAGATGGAGAATTCTACTCATTTTAATATAATTGATTGTCGATACATTTTTATTAACGTTGCAATGGCTTGTTCAATACCTATTCTCATTAGTGCAGTAAATTAGCAAAGTCACCTCGACTCCACATACTTCCTAACGACTCTTACCAACATCCCCCATAAGACTTGGTAAGAACTTATGCTAACTTAGACATACCTTTTTACATAGAGTAATTCAACACACGTACCTCTTAACTTCTAAGAGTAGAAGGAATCATGAAATAACACCACATGTATATTTCATACGTAGAACATGTCAAAAGAAGGAAGAGGTTCGCATATCTCGCGACGACTATCGACAAGTAGCAAAATGCTCCAAAGTACTTCAACCTTGTTAGCTATTCCACCCTTCACGTAGAATACGCTACACGTAGTACTTCAACCTATAATAGCCATAACATGTCTATCAACTCCTAGATTATTAACATGGAATAATATTAAGTGCTAGGTCTCTTATTCTACAGAAATTTGGGCACTTCCTTTGTTTCTACGTACCTTTCCACCTTTTTCAAGGCCCGAAATCAACAACTAACATGCCACATTTAAGGCGCAACAATTCAGCTAACCAAAGGGGATTACACGCCTTAACAGGACGTGTAAAATTCTGTCCCACAATTAAAGTAAAAATGTCCAATAACTTGAGTCATTTCGGCAATCACAAGGATAACACCACATCTATTCTTTTCCAATTCCTTTTCAATCCAAGTTGTTATTCCAACATGTTATATAGTCGCAATCAATTATAACAACTATAATCCTTTTTTTATACAACCTGCGACGATTACAACTATCGGCCAAATTGATTTCCAATTTTAATGGCTAACATGCCAATCTCGGATTTAAGCTTCCAAATTTCATAACATTTATCAATCTTCATTCTAAATATCACATGCTCATCTATCAACTACTACAACATGAAATCTTGAATTACAATAGCAAGACGGAGATTATTACCTCTTTAAGCCCAAATACAATCCAAAACCTAAAGTCGATCCTTAGCAACTTTAGCTCCTCTTCTTGACGTTTCAATCCACTCCAAGCAACCCTTAGAAGTTCATAAACAACTTCTCTTCAAATTCTAACTTCAAAGTTGAAGAACACCTTAGGTTTTCATGTTGCGACTAACGTAAAAACGTAGTTTTTCCATTTTTTTTGTGTTGTGATATCCTTATAATACCTTTAGGGACCTTGGGTTTGAATATTCTGATTTATGAAGCAAGATTGCAAAATTTCTTTTCTTGTTTTGAGAGTTGGCCGAGAGCCTCTTAGAGTTTGCACAAAGTTCTTGAAAATTTTCTAAGTATGGAATTCATCTTGCTACTATATAAATATATACTACAATCAAGGGCTTGGATTAAACCAAATGGATGGCTAGGATTGGGTCAATTATATCAAGCTCCCACTTGTCTTCCTTGACTTGGTCAATTATATCAAGCCTTGGCTTCAAGACTTGCCCATCATACCCTTGGTCATTTCGACCAAGTCCATGTGGGGGGGGGAGGGGGGAGGGGGTGACACGTGTCACCCTCTCATTCGTCCATAAAATTTTATTTCCCGAAATTTCCATAATTGGTCAAAATATCGGAAACCTTGTGGGCCCCACAAAAACGTAAGATTTCTCGAGTGGAATCTACATGTCCAAATCTGAAAATAATATTCCATCAGTCTCAAATAAAAATTCTGAGAACCCAATTCTCATTAACAAACACTTCTCTTTCCCGAGGTTCGGAAGAATTTCCTTAAGAATAACAACTCTTTCATTCGTTCAAATTTTTAAGTTCTGATTTCTTACGTACATTCTCTTTAACATGCCATGGACTTACGGGGCGTAAAACTTCTGCAGTCTCCCAGAACTTTCGGCGCCGCGGACCTGCTTCTCGGCGCCGCGGCTCTACATCGATTTCCTGCCTTTCACATTTTTTTTCCGTGCTTCAGCTCTAATTCTTTCACCTGTCATCACAACACAACAAAAAAATACGGAAAGTGAGACTGTTCTATTTAAACTAAATTGCATAATTTAAACATTGGGTTGCCTCCCAAGTAGCGCTGTTTTTAACGTATTTTAGCCGGACGCATGTTCCTCTTCATTGTGGTTTGAGACGGATAGCAGAGTTGTTTTGTTCCACGTCATTCAATAAGTATGGTTTCACTCTATGTCCATTCACTTTGAATGGAGCACATTCTTTCCCTCTTCGTTCGACTGCACCAAAGGGGAAAACTTTTTCCACAACGAATGGCCCTGACCACCTGGACTTTAACTTGCCTGGGAACAACATCAGCCTCAAGTTGAATAGGAGTACCTGTTGCCCAGGCTGTAGCTCTTTGAGGGTCAAGTTCTTGTCATGTCATGCCTTTGTCCTTTCCTTGTAGATTTTTGCATTTTCATAGGCATTGTTCCGAAATTCATCTAGCTCATTCGATTCGTGACCCTCTTACGCCCTCTGTAGGCATCCATGTTCAGCTTCCTCATTGCCCAGTATGCCTTGTGCTCCAACTCCACCGGTAGATGACATGCCTTCCCAAAGACCATCTTGTATGGTGACATCCTAATGGGAGTTTTGAAAGCTGTCCTATAGGCCCAGAGTGCATCATCCAGCTTTGTAGACCAATTCTTCCTTGAGCCATCCACTGTCTTCTCCAGTATGATTTTCACTGCTCTATTTGAAATTTCAGTCTACCCATTTGCTTGAGGGTGATATGGCAAAACAGTACATTGGTAGACTCCGTAACGCGCCAGCAAGGTGTCAAGAAAAAACTTGTTGCAAAAATGACCCCCTTCATCGCTGATGAGGGCTCTTGGAGTGCCAAACCTGGTGAATACGTTTTTCAAGAGGAATTTCAAGACAATTTTACTATCATTCTCTTTCGTAGCCACTGCCTCGACCCATTTGGATATATAATCCACTGCGAGAAGAATGTATTGATTCCCAAAGGACGTTGGGAACGGGCCCATGAAATCAATCCCCCACACGTCAAACAGCTCCACTTCTAAGATCCCAGTTAGGGGCATTTCATTTCGCCTTGCCATGTTCCCAGTTCTTTGACGGCAGGACTGGCCCCAATCACCACTTTCTTAGCCAATCCGACTTCTTCCAAAGTAAGCATGAACGGGATTGATAAAATCCTGTTAGGAGGTACTCTGACGAATAACCGAAGCAACACCGCTATAGGCCTCTGACAGGCCTGCAACCATCTGAAGAACTAGACGACTATTAGAAAGATGAGAACCCACATTGCTGAGTTGGTTTGCCAAGTCCTTGAGACGTTTGCAATAAGAAGAAACGTTTTGAAAATTCGTCATAGCTACCTGTGAAAATTCCTGCTCAAGAATAACGAGAATGACTGTTATCTTGGAATATGTCTCGCAATCGATCCCACGCCGCCATAACTGTGGAGTTGGATTCCATAATCGTCTATAAAAGATCCAAGGAGATAGTGACACAACTGTCGTAGAAGTAGACGTCTTATCACCCTCCTTTGGAGGAGTTTGAGGAATGATGTGGTGGAGGACTTTATGTTCCAAGGCATGAATCTTAAATAATTCCGATCCGTCCCATATTGGACGTTTTCTAGGTCAAGAACGATAGGGATGATTCTCTTGATGTTAGAAACTGTGAGGGTAGGATGCAAATTGTTCTTATTAGCCATACGAAATAGAACAACAAAATTCGGAGAAGAGAATTTGTGAGAGAGGATTTTGGAAGAGAAGATACTCAGTTTTTGTTAAAAAAGAAGAACAAAAAATCGAGAATTTTGGACAAAATCCGAGAGGTTTAGAGAGGAAATTTGAGGAGCGGAAGCAAGGTAAAGAGAACCTAGACTCTTGATACCATGAAAGAAATAATCTCTTGATTTTGATAAAAGACATATATATACAAGTTACAATAAGAGAATCTTATTCCTACTTTACATCTAAATTCCTATTCTATAAGGAGATTAACTATACATTTATGGTAAGACTACAATACTAATTATATAGTAAGTGTACAATATAAGTTCTAAACTAATAGGGATACATGGTGGGATACACGGATGGGCTGAAGCCCATGTCTACTTTAACACTTATCTAATTAGCTTCTGATGTATTCTTTGCCATTGATTTGCTTAAAGGAAAGGTAAAGCCTTCAATTCAAGCTCTGAAGCTAAGTTCGCTATTCCATCAATGATAGACTTTAGCCTTACCTTACAACAAAGATCGCAATTTTCACTTCGTTCAAATAATATTTATACCCGTATGAAATTCTTTTTTGTGTATGTATACATAGTTCGAGCATAAAACAACGGGTTTTGTTGAACCCATAAAATTGATCTTAGCCTCTGAAATTCAACACTTTCTTCAAGTGTTTGGGTGTTCAATCTTTTTTAGAGTTTATTCTTTTTCCTAATAGCAATATAATTTCCCTATAAAGGAATTTGCTTCTCTTGTAGCTCATTAAAAGCAAACGACAAACCTAATAGGACCTGGCTACTTTGATGACTGACCCAAGTAATTGAGCCCAATGGAATACTTCTACAATAGTAACTAAGCCCAATGTTGTTTTTCTTTTGAATTTTCCGAAGGGTCATTTGCACTTTTATCCCCATATTATGTTGGTCTTCAACTTTTTCCCCTCAAGACAAATAATTTCTTTTCGGCATAAGTTAATATTTTCACATCATAATATCCCACAAGTTATGTTGGATCCTTAAAGAACTTATGCCCCGCTATGCATACGTTACAATTTTAAAAGACAAATTAAAGACAACCAATTTGAAGGGCAAAAATTAAAGCGCGGAAAATTAAGCGTTTCTTATCACGATCAACCTATTTGAAGGGAAAATCGTGCAATTCCATCTTTTCTGAAAGCTCAAATGGGATGGTCGTTTGCGGGGCCGGGGGAGGGGGATGGACAATGGTGGTACAATTTCTACGTAAAGATGGTTTTATAACTCGCTGCAATTTTGTTTAATCAAATCAGTAAAATATAACACATAAGATTGATAATAAAACACGAGATTTTTGTAGAATTTGTATTAGGTTGATAGTATTTAATAGCAAGAATATACAAATATAATAATGTAACACTCATTTCAATGAGTATATTCATTACTTGACATACCTTTGTATTTATTCATTTAAGTAAAATATACATGATAGCATTGTTGGAAATTTACTAAATGTGAAATAAATTTATCTTATTAATTATGACTCGAATAATTAGGGTCCCGCACGTCGAAAACATAATTTTCACACACGTGCACATAAAGTGTCAATGATTGTAATTTCCTTAAATGGAAGAGATATTGGTACGTATACGAATTGTTTGAGACATAAGAGAATAGACGGTTATTGGCCAAATAACAATTGTTTCACATTGTTAAACGAAGGGAAGACATGTGCAATGTGTAGAAGATGAAATGGGTCTGAAAATACCGCGGCGCCCTGGCGCCGCCATGCTGCAGGGCCACGACGCCCGAAACTGCGAAGTTTGTGACTGCAGCGCCGGCCACTGCAGGCCGCGCCAACTCAGAGTTTTGGCGCGCTGATCTGCGAGCCAAGGCTGCAGCGTTTGCATCGTTGGAAGATGAACGATAACTATTTTTAGGCTGACTTTGGAGCATTAATTCTCCATTATATGCCTCATGAATTCAGTCATTACTTGGCTATGTGGAAGACCATCTTTTCTACACTATAAAATGGAGCCTTGGGCTCATTTGCAAACACATCTTACACTCAACAATTCTCTGAAATTTTCTTTCTCTCTTGCAATCACAAACACTCAAAGATTTTTCTTCCAAAGCAACACTTGAGTTCCATTTGCTCATTTGTTTGATTGTTGTTTTATCTTGGGAGATAAGTAGTCATTACAACCGTTGAAAGGATATACGGGGCAATATTATCTTAAGGATAGATCAAGAATTTGGTCGACTCAGCAAACCCTTCTATTTGATCATTTCCAGCTTTATTACAATTTGTTGTTGCTGTTGTTATATTCTCATTTCCTTTATTTTCACACTTTGTACCACAAGCTTAAGATAATATTGGCTATTTCAACAACAACATAACCGGACAAGATTAATTCAACTCTGAAAATTCCACCGATGCTCAAGGTAATCCCATTGCCTTCAATCCCACTACTCAAGGCACTAACACTGTCTTCAACTCCATTGTTCTTGGCACTTCTAGTGTCACCACTGATCAAGGCATTCCTAATGTCTTTCAAACCACTGCTTTCGGCACTTCTAGTGCTAACACTATTTTTGGCACTTCAAGTGCTACCACTGCTTTTGGCACAACTAGTGTCAATACTGATTTTGGTACAAACAATACCTCCACTGCTGCTCCGGGGACTTATAGTGCCTATGCTCCTGTCCAAGGCGTTAACAACATCTATGCTCCTGTTGGAGGCATTCCAAACGCCTTTGCAACTACTCAAGGGGGCGTCACTGCCCCTGCACCTGCTGGCTTTCACCATGAACGTCCTGAAAAGTTCATGGGCACTCACTTTAAGAAATGGCAGCAAAAGATGCTGTTTTTCCTGACGATTATGGGAATGTCACGTTTCCTAACCAAAGATCTTCCACTAGTTGGGGAAGATGTGGACCCTCAGCCAAATGATTTGGAAGGAGGGGGCCAAGGTAACCATGTCACTGATGACATGAGGATGGTTTGCGAAGCATGGAAATATAGTGATTTCATGTGTAGGAACTATTTTCTAAACAGTTTGTCCGATCCACTATACACGGTATATTGCACCGTTGAAACTGTCAAGCAGTTATGAGACAAACTTCAGAAGAAATATAACACCCAAGATGCGGGTAGTAAGAAGTTCATCATTGGAAAGTTCCTAAAATTTCAAATGGTGGACAACAAAAGTGTGACATCCCAAGTCCAGGAATTTCAAATGATTCTACATCACCTGAATTTGGAAGGATTAAAGCCCAACGAACAATTCTTGGTTGGAGAATTGATCGAGAAGCTGCCTCCCTCCTGGACTGAGTTTATGAACTATCTAAAACTCAAAACGAAGGAGATGACTTTAGACGAACTTGTTGTTAAACTCCAGATTCATGAGGACAATAAGAAGGCCATGTCAAAGGGGAAACAACCCGCTGAGGCTAAGGCAAATCTGACGGAAGTCAAAGGGAACTCAAGCAAGAAGCGGAAGTTCCAGAAGGAAGGCAAGCCCCAAACAACTGAAAAGTTCAAGGGCAAGTGTAATCATTGTGGTATAGTTGGTCACATAGCCAAAGACTGCCGCAAGCTCAAATGTGAAAATAAGGCCAAAGGCAAGGTCAAGGATAACATCGTCGAAGACACGCTCGTAGACGATATGATTCAGGAGTTCTCAGCGGTGGTTCTTGAAGCAAACCTCGTTGAGAATCCGGTGCAATGGTGGTTGGACACAGGTGCCACCCGTCACATATGTTCCAATAAAGAAGCCTTCTCCACTTATACACCAGTCTCAGACAAGAAGTTGTTCATGAGAAATAATTCTTCTTCAGAGGTACTGGGGTAGAAAAGGTGGTCCTAAATGTCACGACCCGACCTCGGGCCTGCGAATGGTGCCTTACCCCGGGCACCCTAGTGATAAAACATCAGAGAAAATCAGCGGAAATAAAAACTTATGAAAAATAAACAGTGGTACTAAAAACAGGCTGACCAAAAAGTCGTCTTACTGCATATATATGTAAATAAACCTTGAACAGTTATCCTTTACAAACCCTGCCCACAACAGTACTACAGACCTCTAAGAATGTAACAACAACTATGACGGGACAGGGCCCCGCCATACCCCTGAATGTACAAGTACCTACAATGGCAGGGGACTATACCAAAAGATAAGCCTCCGGAGAAACGGAGCTTCCCAAAACGCAGAACTGTGACCCTAGGAGCGAGGATCAACCACCGGTGTACCTCTACCTACGGCATGAACGCAACCCCCCGAAGGAGGTCGATCTGGCAGTACCAAGTATGTGGCGAAAAATCAGAATGAAATCATAACACTATATAAAGCAGGAGACAAGTATGATAACCAAAATACAAGATTACAAAGCTGGTTAAAAACAAGAGTAATGAAAATCAACTTCGTCTTTTAAAGACCATTTCACAATATATAAACAATCGTGTCAAGTCGAGGGCGCGTGCCGCTCAAAGTCATTACTCAAATATAACCACGGGTCTCATGCCCAACAATATCAAACGTGCCCGTGGAATTCCTTCCTCACTGCCGGCAGCCTATGATATAACATAACACCAAAAGGTACACATGAACACCAGGTCCCACCCGTGTCATAAGAAATGCGGGCAAGTCTGAAGGCATAACTACGAGATCCACCTGCGTCATCAATCGACCGGGCAATGAAAGCGGCTACGAACCTACCGTACTAACAATACTATATAAGCGTATCACGAAGGCGGCGGCAAGTACGATAGCCTCTACCAGATCCACCCTGCATCACGTCGCTGACCGGGGCAAGTACGTAAGCTAACTACCAGATCCACCCTGCATCACGAAACTTCGGCTTAAAGCGAAAAAGCTGCGTCGTGGTGGCCAGGGCAAATCACGATAGCCTCTGCGGATCCGCGCATCGTCGCGTCGATCGGGGCAAGTACGTAAGCTAACTACCGGATCCACCTGCGTCACGAGACTTCGTCCTAAAGCGGCCGGCAAGTCTGAAAGCCAACTACGAGAATCGACTGCGTCAAGAACGACACAGGCAAGTACGAGGGCTAGCTACGGATCCACCTGCGTGATCAAACCTCGTGGAGAGCTAGTCCATGGAATAACACTATCAACGAGGAACGAACCCTCGCCGTGGCGTATCCGTGGACCATCCATCGAGTCAGTATGCCAAAAATGATCGAGAATAACATGACCGGCCCTCCTTCGAGAGACGCGGTAGCGTAAGGATACAATACTTGCACAACAAGGCTATCACACACAAACATAGGCAAGTTACTCACACTCAAGGTACTTTCATTTTATGCCAAAAATCCGGGTTTTAACCCCAAAGTACTACGTACTTTCATTCTTTCAAAAATACCTCTTTTTACGTAAAAGACACACGATACTAATACTCGTAGTATCAAAGCACGTTTTCTTTTCAACCCAAATTACTGCACCTTCAGAAAATCTTTACAAGGCCTTTAAAATCAAGTATACTTTTAAAAACCCAAGTAACTCACTCTTTTCAAAACAAGTAACCCATATGTTTAAATCAAGTTACTTCCCCTTTTTCGAAATCAAGTAGTTTATAAGTCAAGTCTCTTATCTTTCAAAATCGAGTCGTTTAGCTTTCAAAACCAAATCAAGACAATACCATGCCTTCCTTTTAAACAACACACTTCTCCTTTCAAAGGTCAAGTAACAATATACTTCTCAAAATAGTTTAAACCTCATTACTTCTTAAAAATATCAAGTTACAGTTTTAAATCCAATGATAAGACCATTCTTTTGTTTTCATATAGTCGTTATAACTAACTTTCCATAAAGCCGTTATAACACTTTACATTTTAAACCAACCAAGGACAACTACTCACATTTCCGAAATCAAGATAACTTTATTCTTTTAAAGACCAAGAACCCACCTCACGAATGAGGTTTCACAACCTTTTAACACAATTCAAGTTCTTAACATTTCATATCAAGTCACTTAACATTTAGAATCAAGTCAAGGACACAAAAAGGAAATCCAACTCCTTTAACACACGTGCGTCTACCGCACTATATATTTCACAATTAATCATGCTCAAGAGAATATGAAGAATCACATACCTCTTCGGCTTAATCCACTTGCTAAGTCGAGTATGCTGCGCGTAGAATATCCACCTATAATAACCACAATACATCTATCAACTTCTAGTTCTCTTCGTAGAATACTTCTAAGTATAAAGTGTCACGACCGTTAAGGCGTGGATCGTGCCTCTGGGCACCCAGTAGCCATACATCGAGTAACCAAAGGAAATATAAACCAAGACAGAAGCGGTTTATAAAATAAGACCAACTTATGTAAAAACGTCGCCTTTCGGCATATATAAATAATCAAGTTTTGCGATTACATCCCAACTGTACAATAGTACTCTGCACTTCTGGAAGTAAACAACTATGGCGGGACGGGGCCCATACCCCGATCGTACAAAACTATCTACAATACAGGAGATCATACCCAAGTAGAGCCTCGGAGAAGATGGAGCTCACGACACAACGCAAAATATCCTAAGGATGCGGATCTAGCACTGCTTGCCTTTACTCGCGGCATGAACGCATCAACTCGGGAGGTCGATCTGACAGTACCAAGTATGTGAAACTATAAAGAATCGAAATGAAATCAAAGTATTTAAAACCTTTTCACAAATACAATCGGTTCAATTGCACATAGTGCCACATCACAAACAACAACCGTAATAGGAAAAGCGTAGCAGTCTATTCTAGGCGCGAATGATCGAAGCAAGGCGATCGCCCATAGTATCATTCTCGCGTGCCTAGTCACTGAACTTCGCGCCGCATAGTCACACACGAACCGCGTGGTATCCTCGCGTCGGGGCAGCGACCCGGCGTCCGCCTAGGCTCGGCGCGCATAGCCTCAAAAGCCGCGTAGTCTCAGCCGGACGCGTGGAAATCCCCGCATCGGGCTAAACACCGGAATGATCAATCACTGGAGCATACCGCTGCTCGCATAGTCTCACAGACCGCGTAGCCGTATAGACCGCGTCGAGGCAAGCCTCCTGTATAACGATCGAGGGTAGGTGATACAATAACGATCTGGCGGACTTATCGGTTAGCAACGTAAGCCTGAGAATGACCGCTTTACCAAAGATTTCAAGACACTAACCTGTAGCATCATAATATGTCTACTTATCACACAAATCTTACTACACTTAACAGAAATCAATACAAGGCTTTTATAAACAAACAAGTAAACAGTTCCTTTTTATCTTCTTAAGTTGTTATACCTAACTTCCCATAAAGCTAGTATAACTCTTAAACTTTTGTTTTAAAAACCAAATATTTATCTTCTGTTAAAAATGATTCAGTATTCTTTTGAAATGTTTTCAGTTCTTTGTTATTCAAAGCTTAAGCGTGAGGCATTCTGTAAGTATTATTCAGCTTAAGCGTGAGGCATTGCCATAAGTATTATTCAGTTAACACATGTACGTCTACCGTACTATATTTATTGTAAAATATCATGCTTTTGGTAGAATCACATACGTTCTGAGCGAAAACCACCTGCCAAGTCGAATATGTCGCGAGAGAGTCACCTATAATAGTCACGCACATCTATCAAAGACTACTCAAGGTCATTCTAAACAGAGGGTTCACAATTCTATGGAAAGTTGGGCGACTTCCCTACGGTGAGCTATATAAGTCTCTTTGTGAAAAGCAGTCTATGTGAGTCTGATTTGATTATACTTCTTTTAAACCGCCTACTGTGGTAACAGTTCAATTCTATTCTGCGATATTCTTCTAAGTATTTAATACTTATTCTAATACTACTACGATTATGTAATCTCTAATTCAAAAGAGGTTAGGATTAGTTACCTCAGTAAGCCCAATAATATCCTAGATAAAGTCGCGCTGAGCAAGGTTTAGCTCTAAGTTGAGCAGCTCAGTGGCTCGAGAAACCTTAGAAGTTCTTCACAACTTCTACTAAGAACTAAGGGATTTGGGCTAGGGTATTTTGGGCATTATAACAATACTAGAAGACAACTTTTCTACCAAGGGAGGGTAGATTTCGGCTAGGCTAGGGGTAGGCCTCGGCCAAACTCACTCAAGGAGGAGAGGTGTTGGACGAAGGCTAAGGAGAGGAGAGGATTTTTTCAAGACTTGGAAGATTTGTGGATGAAGAACTCTTCATCTCTAAGGGTATTTATAGCTCAAGCCTTGGACCAATGGCCAAGATGAAGACAAGTGCAAGGCAAGTGTAGGGTGAGGATTAACTAAACACAAATATCCTACCAACTCCTTGACTTGTGCACAAGGCACAAAAAACGTGCCAAGGCATTCCAATTCGTCCAAATGGACGATTCAATTCCACCAATGGGAGGGTGCCAAGTGTCGCCTCCCGCTGGTCCAAAATGTTTCGTCTCGGAAAAATCCGCAAAATTAGTAATGGCATAGCCGGAATTTTCCCTACGAAGCGTGGAAACGTTTAGTCGGAAAGCGATTCTTTTAGTGAGTTGTGTACAAAAAAAGCGTCAAGGCTAACTTTAATGCCAAACTTTTTGTACGTATTCACTTACTTACATACTCTGGAAATACGGGGTATAACATTCTCCCCTCCTTAGAAACATTCGTCCCGAATGTTCCTTCTCAAGAAAGTTATCGAAGAAGCTTAAACCGTTTGTAAGTGCCACACAGGGCCAAAAAAAAAATAACACTTAGGCATACATGATAACGAAATTTACAAGTAGGAAAGTGAATTACCGGAGGTGTGGGAATAGATGAGGATACTTCGCCTCATGTCCTCCCGGCTTCCCACGTCATCTCCTCCACGAGCTCGTTCGCCCAAGACTTTGTGGAAGCCACGCGTCCTTCGTCGCAGACGCTAACTCGACGATCGACTATCGCTATGAGTCTCGCCATACGATAACCCCTCGGTCACTGGACATCGTCAATCGGGTGTACCACTAGATGGATCCGATACATCTCGTCGGCATAGATACGTGAAAAACCGGATGCCTGCCTCCGGATCGGACGGCGGATCAACTCATGCAACCTTGCCTACCTGCGGACAATGCGAAACGGCCCAATGTACGCTGGGTGAGTTTCCCCTTCCCAAATCTCATCACACCCTTCATGGGTGGCGCCTTTAGGAAAACCCAATCATGAACCTCGAACTCAAGATGCCGACGACGATGATCTGCGTCGACATCGACTCGAGTATCAAAGCGCTCTCGGATAAGCCGCACCTTATCCACTGCTGCACCAAATCTGGTCCCACTAGCCGCACGCCGCCACATCGAACCAACCTATAAGCGATCTGCACTTCCTCATACAAGGCCTCATAAGGCGCCATCGAATCTTTGGAGTGGTAGCTATTATTATATGCGAACTCAACTAGAGGCAAATGATCCTCCAACTACCATCGGTCAATAACACGGGCTCGCAGATATCCTCGCAGTGCGGATAGTGCGCTCTGCTGTCCGTGCTGCGTGGATGAAATGCGATTTTCGTGCTCACTGCGTCCTAAACCCCTTCGGAAGGACCTCGGAAGTTAGCGTAAATCGGGCTCCTGCATGCGATATGATCGAAGTAGGGACTCATGCGATCGACGATCTCTCGGATGTAAAGTCGGCATAATCCTCAGAAAAAGTCGTCCGACGGGAAGAAAGTGGGCTGATTTTCGACCGTCGGCGATAACCCATAGAATCATGTCTCCTGCGAGTGCGAGGTAATCTGTGATGAAGTCCATGTTGATTACCTCCCACTTCCGTGTCGGGATCTCAATAAATGCGTAACAAACCACCGTGCCTCGGTGCTCTACCTTCACTGCGACAACACGGGCTAAGCTACGAACTCTGCAACGTCCTCTTCAAGCCATCCCACCAATACGGATCTAAGGTCGTGGTACATCTTGGTCGACCCGGATGGATAGAGTAACGCGTGTGCTTCCCCAAGAACTCTGCCAAGTCACGAAACATCTGGAACACGATGCGCCTCAAACCTTAGCACCCCGGTGCTACCTCAAGGACCGCGCCTCACGAAGAGTCGTATCACGATATCGAATCAAGGTGGATCCTCGAGCTGTTGCCTCTTCACCTCGCCGACGATGGAAGACTCGGCAACCTCACGAACTCTAACCCCATCGCTATCGGAATCAATCAAGCGGACACAAGGCTCGCTGGCGATGCAAATCACGAACCATGTCCCTCTCTAGCTGCGCATCCGATAGGCTCCCATCGACTACGACTAAGAGCATACGCCACAACATTGGCCTTCCCGGGTGGTACAGATATCAACATCGTAATCCTTAAGCAACTCTAACCACCGCGTCTCTGCCGTAAGTTCACTCCTCGGTGAAGATATCTTGGAGGCTCTTGTGGTGCGTATAAATATCCACGTGAACCCCATACAAATAGTGCCTCGGATCTTGGCGTGAATCACGGTACGACTCCAAATCATGGGTGGGGTAGTTCCTCGTGTTTCTTCGGTGTCGGGATGCATATGCTATAACCTGCCATGCTGCGTCAACACATCCCAACCCGATGCTGACGATCACAATACACGACATAACCATCTGGACCTGCGGAAGAGTAAGAACGAGCGGTCGTCGATCTCTTTCAAGAATCGAAACCTCGCTCCAAGCATCGATCCGCTCAAACTTGGCGCGCCGAGTCGGCTAGTCAATGGTGCGAAGATAAAGCAAACTTCTACGACGCCGATAATATCTGCAAGGCCCGTAAAGCTGCGAACCTCTGCCGGAGTAGTAGGTCTAGGCCAAGTCTGTTGCCTCGATCTTGGCGTATCACTGAATGCCATCGGCCCGATAATATGCCCAAGAAACGCCATCAAGTCAACAAAACTCACATTTGGAAAACTTGGCGTATAATTGATCTGGAGAATCGGCCACGACCGCCAAATGCTCGCGTACTCCTGCTGGCGAGAATAAACCAAGATATCATCAATGAACACTATCACAAAGCGTGTCAAAATGGTTTGAACACTCGGTTCATCAAATCCATGAATCTGCGAGCATTGGTCAACCAAAGACATGACCACGAACTCATAATGCACGTCTGGGTCTGAATGCGATCTAGGGACATCCACCTCTCGACTCGCACTGATGATAGCCCGATCGCAGATCAATCTTGGAGAAACATCTCGCACTTCGCAACCGGGTCGAACAAATCATCAATCACGGGAAGGAGTATTCATTCTTAATGGTCACCTTGTTCACCGCTGTAATCAACACATGCGCGGCCCCGCCCTTCTTCTTCACGAACAATCTGGCGCTCCCGGGAGAAACACTAGGCTGATGAAGCCGCTTCTCCGGCAAATCTCTAAGTGATCCTTGACTCTCTCAACTCGGCGGGTGCCATTACGTATGGCGGAATGGAAATAGCCGAGTGTGCAGCAATATGTCAATACAAAACTCAATCTCCTCTCGGGAGGATACGGAGGTCATCTGAAACACGCGTGCGGGAACTCGTGACTCATCGGCGAAAATCTGGTACGCAGCCGATTCAAGATCAAACACCAACGAGATGGTAGATATACCCTTCGCACATCTTCCTAGCCTTGAGGTAGGAAATAAACCTACCCACCGGCGTCTGGTGCTCCTCCCACTCAACAACCGGCTCGCCGAAACGGAACCGTGCTACTCTCTCTCTGCAGTCTACATTGGCGTAGCAAGAAGCTAGCCAATCCATCCCCATAATCACGTCGAAGTCCATCATCTCCAACTCTATCAAGTCGGCGAGGTCCGACGACTGTAAATGGTCACGGGACAAGCTCTATACCGCCGAGCTACCATCGAATCACCATCGCGCGTAGCTACCTCGAAAGGGTCTATGGACTCGTGCTCTATCCCTATCCTACTAGCAACAAGGGAGATATATGGGGCCAGTAGAACCGGATCTATCAAAGCATACACATCAAACCCAGAAACTGATAAGGTACCTGTGACGACATCAGGTGAGGCCTCCTGATCCTGTCGGCTGGACAAAGCATAAATGCGGTTCTGAGGACCGCTAGAAGCTGGACCCAGCCACGACTCTGCGCGACCGCTGGTCCATGAGTACCTTGCCTCGGGGCGAGTAATGTCGAGGATGAAGAAGCGGCAGACCATCGGGCCCTACTACCCGCCGCTCGGTCGGACAAACTCGCGAAATGACCTGCGGCCACAAGTATAGCGAGCTCGAGTCTGACTCCTGAATGGTATCTGCCACACGAAGCGGACCTCGAGCGTTTAGCACCCTCGCTACTCGAAATCAAGTCCTGGGGCCACGACCGCCCCAGGCTCTGGCTGTATTGAAAATGAGGTAGGAGCGCTCTGCGCTGGCTGTGGTGCAAATCTGGACTTATGCTGATGCCGCCCACCCTGAGGACCACCAAAAGAACCGGCCGTCTTGGCCTTCTTTCTCGCTGATATCGCTCTACCCGGCGGTCTCTACGCCTCACATCCGGTCGTGAGCTCGCATACGGGTTATGTCCATGCTCTGAAGGGACACACCGCACAAGACTCGGCCATGTAATCATCTAGCCCGATGACATAGCGATGCACCACTGCCCTCCATCTCGCTACCGGTCGCAGTGGACATATCGAGCCAAAGAATCAAACTCGACATTGTACTCCTCGGCTGCGCCCTCCTGCCTCGGCAACAAGAATCTATCACTCGTGCCCTCCTCATCTGCGGAGGCGAAGTGTGTGAGAAAAGCCTCAAAACTCATCCCATACCGCTGAGTGCATGCTCTCCCGGAAAGCTCCCATGAATCAAACCAATCGATCGCGGTATCACGCGGCCGATCTGAACCGAATGTCACGACCTCGATCTCTGAAGCCACGATCACCGCGTAATCCTCTGCGGTGACGGATGAACTCCTGCGGATCATCCTCCGGCCTCGACCGTAAAACTCGCGGGCTACAACTCAAGAAATCTCGTAGCCTCAAACTATTCGCCTCGGGTGCACTACGTGCGGCCGAGCCGAGGCTGGGCTGCGTCAGCCTCTCTCGTGTCGGGCCACAACTTTAGCCAATAGTGGGCCGTCTCCTTGTACCTAACTCTCCGCCCGGTGTGGGACATGAGGTGTGGGTACTGTGGTCTCTTTGGGGCGGCGTCATAGAACTCGCCGTCTCGTATAGGCGGGCTCGAGCCCTCGTGACTCTGGGTGTCTGCTAGCGACTCCGCCATTGCCTTGCCATACGGGCCGGGTTGCCTTACGTGGAGGCATAATCATTACGAGGAAAGGAATACGTTAGAGGTCCAACCTATAACACGCCTCTAAAGCACGATCTCGTAATGAGAAGAATGGAAACCAATCCTAAATATCCTATAGCCTCACGATTATTGGTGTGGTGCACAACACACCGATAATCAAGACTACTAGATACGGTGCGTAGACACTTTCCGAGGATTAAGCGCTCGATACCACTTTTGTCACGACCGTTCGGGGCGTGTGGTCTTCTGCAGGGCACCCAGTAGCCATACATCGAGTAACGGCGGAAATATAAACCAAGACAGAAGCAGTTTATAAAATAAGACCACGACTTATGTAAGAAAACGTCGCCTTTCGGCATATATAAATAATCAAGTTTTGCGATTACATCCCAACTGTATAATAGTACTCTGAGACCTCTGGGAAGTAAACAACTATGGCGGAGACGGGGCCCGCCATACCTCGGATACAAAACTATCTACAATACAGGAGATCATACCCAAAAGTAGAGCCTCCGGAGAAGATGGAGCTCACACCAACGCAAAGATCCTAAGGATGCGGATCTAGCACTGCTTGCCTTTACTGCGGCATGAGCGCGGCCCGAAGGAGGTCGCATAACAGTACCAAGTATGTGAAACTATAAAGAATCGAAATGAAATCAAAGTATTTAAAACCTTTTCACAAATACAATCGATTCAATTGCACATAGTGCCACATCACAAACAACAACCGTAATAGGAAAAGCGTAGAAGTGTCTATTCTAGGCGCGAATGATCGGGCAAGGCAATCGCCCATAGTATCATTCTGCGTGCCTAGTCACGGACTTTCGCGGCGTAGGTCACGCACGACCGCATTAGGTATCCCGCCGCGGCGGGCAACCCGGCATCGCCTAGGCTCCCGCCGCATAGCCTCAAAAGACCGCGATACTCAGCGGACCGCGCGTGGAAATCCCGCATCGGGCTAAACACCGGAATGATCAATCATGGAGCATACAGCTGCTCCGCATAGACTCACAGACCGCATAGGCAGTATAGACCAGCGTCGAGCAAGCCACCGATATATGATCGAGGGTAGGTGATACAATAACGATACAACGGACTTAGGTTAGCAACGTAAGCCTGTGAGAATGACCCCTTTACACGTTTCAAGACACTAACCTGGTAGCATCATAATATGTCTACTTATCACACAAATCTTACTACACTTATGAAATAAATACAAGTCTTTTAAAAACAAATAAGTAAAAAGTTCCTTTTTATCTTATTAAGTTGTTATACCTAACTTCCCATAATGCTAGTATAACTCTTAAGCTTTTGTTTTAAAAAACAAATATTTATATTCTGTTAAAAATTATTGAGTATTCTTTTAAAATGTTTTGATTCTTTGTTATTGAGCTTAAGCGTGAGGCATTCTGTAAGTATTATTCAGCTTAAGCGTGAGGCATTGCCATAAATATTATTCATTAACACGTACGTCTACGTACTATATATATTGTAAAATATCATGCTTTAGGAAGAATCACATACCTTACCGTGAAAACCACGCCAAGTCGAATATGTCGCGCAGAGTCACTATAATAGTCACGACATCTATCAAAGACTACTCAAGGTCATTCTAAACAGAGGTTCACAATTCTATGGAAAGTTGGGCAAGACTTCCCTACCGGTGAGCTATATAAGTCTCATCGTGAAAACAATCTATGTGAGTCTGATTTGATTATACTTCTTTTAAACCCTTACTTGTGGTAACAATTCAATTCTATTACGTGATATTCTTCTAAGTGTCTAATACTTATTCTAATACTACTACAGTATGTAATCTCTAATTCAAAAGAGGGTTAGGATTAGTTACCTCGGTAAGCCCAATAATATCCTAGATAAAGTCGCGCCTGAGCAAGGTTTAGCTCTAAGTTGAACGCTCAGTAGCTCGAAACCTTAGAAGTTCTTCACAACTTCTACTAAGAACTAAGGGATTTGGGCTAGGGTATTTTGGGCATTATAACAATACTGGAAGACAACTTTTCTACCAAGGGAGGGGGGTAGATTTCGGCTAGGCTAGGGGGGGTAGGCCTCGGCCAAACTCACTCAAGGGGAGAGGTGTTGGACGAAGGCTAAGGGAGAGGAGAGGATTTTTCAAGACTTGGAAGATTTGTGGATGAAGAACTCTTCATCTCTAAGGGTATTTATAGCTCAAGCCTTGGCCAGATGGCCAAGATGAAGACAAGTGCAAGGCAAGTGTAGGGTGAGGATTAACTAAACACAAATATCCTACCAACTCGACTTGTGCACAAGGCACAAAAACGTGCCAAGGCATTCCAATTCGTCCAAATGGACGATTCAAGTTCACCAATGGAGGGTGCCAAGTGTCGCCTCCCGTTGGTCCAAAATGTTTCGCCTCTGAAAAATCCGCAAAATTAGTAATGGCATAGCCGGAATTTTCCCTACGAAAGCTGTGGAAACGTTTCGTCGGAAAACGATTCTTTTAGTGAGTTGTGTACAAAAAAAACGTCCAAGGCTAACTTTAAGGCCAAACTTTTTGTACGTATTCCTTTACGTACATACTCTGGAAATACGGGGTATAACATAAAGTCACCAAATTCTACGGCAAATTGGACAGCACTTCCTTTGTTTCAACAACTTTTCCACCTTTTTCAAGGTCCGAATTCAATAACCAAACATGCCACCTTTAGGGCTCAACATAACAACCAATCAAAGGGGATTATACGCCTTACAGGACGTATAGAATTCTGCCCCATAATTCATATATAAAAGTCCATTAATATTAAGGTCAATTCTCGGCTACAATAATGACAACATATATTCCTTTTTCCATTCCTTATAACCCAAGCCGTTATTCCAAAGTTACTACATAATTCATGTAGACAATTTGAACGACTAAAATCACTTCAATAAACCCCATATAACAAGTGAAGATGACGACCATAAATATCTACGACTAGAACTCGAAAACTGCCCTTTTTATACTTTCATTTACAACATGGAAACCTTCGATTCTTATATCCATTTTTCTCATCACAAACCCTCCTCCAATTTCTACCATACGTGACAGAATTTACCTTTAAAGGAGAATGAATTCTTACCTTGGAATTTGCCCAAAATAGTCCACAATCACCCACTTTAGCCCTATTTCCGCAATTCTTCTTCACGTTAAAATCACCCACACGAACCTTCTACGAGTCTATCAACACTTTATCTTCTTGCCACCTCACCAAAATATTCACTAGGCTTAGGGTTCTTAAAATTTTAGGGAGAAGGGAAGAGGGATTTCCTTTAAGATGGATCTTTGCAAATGACCAAGTCTTGCAAGACTTGGTCAATAAATAAGGCCTTTCTTGGTCCACAAGATGGGAGGGACACTTGTCACCCTCCCATGGATTTTTAACAAAATATCTTCTGATTTTTCCCTGCTTTTCGCGAAAATTCCCGCCTCGGCGCCGCGGCGCTGAAACTTCCGAACATTTCAGTACAAACGGCGTCGCGGCCCTGCAGCCGGCGCCGTGGCGCTGCAACTTCAGAATACATCAGTACATCCGGCGCCGCGGCCCTGCATCCGGCGCCGTGGCGCTGTGGCACCTGACTGAAAACACTTTCCTGTTTGTCTGCCCACTGAACTTGTAACCTCCATAACTCTCTACTCCAATGTCCTATCGACGAACGGTTTATTGAGTTGGAAACTAGACTCAACGAACTTCATGCTGGGCTATTGAAACACCTAAAAAATCCTAATGAACTAGGAGATATACCGCTCCAAAGTTGACTCAAAAACTGTCCAAAAACATTCTGTCAACTTATCTTTCCAATTTCAATTCTTATTTCCTTTCGTACGTTCTCAATACAAGACCTGGAATTTCGGGGTGCAACATTCTCCCCCCCTTAGAAACATTCATCCCGAATGTTCCTTCTTAGTCTCCAAAACACATGCGCCGGTATAGTCTTCACTACTACACCTACAAAATCAATTATGCCACATATGGCCATAATATAATAACCACGCAAAAACTTAAATCCCAGCCAATGAGGTATCACCTCTAAAGTGTAACATCACAATTAACTCCCACTCATGGTCTATAAGAAGTACTCTTCGCACCTTTACTTCACCTAAATAATCACTTCCATTCTTTCAACATATGTTCGCTTCTTTACTTACTCGTCGTACCCTTCTCATACACCCTAACTCTTTCTAGTACACGCACCATATTTCCGTCATCACTTCAGTTTTCAAAATCTTGGAGTTTACCACCTCCAAACTGACCCCACTTCATTCTGGGCTGCGGGTTGACCCGTGAATGGTCCTCAACCCGACCCATTTCGTCCCAACTCTTGTTCCCGTCCGGAACAATCTTACTTATTCACGTCATGAAAGCTACCACTTTCATTCCACACAACCCATGGAATTATCACACCAATACTCCACACATATAACGTACTTCGACCAATATCAACCGTAAAATCTTTTACTCAGGACGGCCTTACATCTAAGGTCTCCACGGTTATCAAAATTCTAAGGCTCACAATCTCCATGCACCCAAACCTACCTTTCCTTCTAACCAGGTGTCTTAAACACAATTTACACAATGTTATCCGAACATAATACTTAACATATAATCATCATAACAACACGTACTAGTCTCTAGAGGGTTAAAGATATACCTGTAACTATTGCTCCACTTTCCCTTCGTCACTCTAATCATAATCATGCCCTGAAGGGCGTATAGCTAGAGAAGGCGATGAACCAACCACTGATCTCGAAGGCTGAGTCTCTACATCCGCGCTACCTCTGGTCGAACAATCTTTCGCAAAATGGCCCTGTCGGCCGCAAGTATAACAATCTCCCAAACTAGCACGACACTCCCCATAATGGGTTCTACCATATCGACTACACCGAGGTAGAGGTGGCTTCCTCAGACTAACACCCCTACTCCCGAAGCTGAACCTCGAGCCACGACCGCTCACGAATACCTGGGCGTCGAAAGCGTGGAGGACCACTCTGTACTGGCGGAGGCGCATAACTAGCCTGCTGCTGAGGCTGCCTATCTCCCGAGTTACCAAAGGACCCTGCTGTCTTGGCCCTCTTATGCTGATCTCGGTCATTTCGCCGACCTCTATGTTCCTCAGTCTGCTGCGCATAAGCCTACATGCGGGCAATGTCCATGCCCGGCTGAAGAGCTACACCCGTGCAACCCTCCGCAAAAATAATCATCGAGCCCTGTGACATAGCGGTGCACTCTATCCTCCATGTCTGCCACTAAAGCGGGGACATACCGAGCCAACGAGTCAAAATTTACATTGTACTCCCGAACCGTCCGTCCGTTCTGCCTCAACATCATAAATCTATCTGCCCGAGCTCTCCTCATCTGCGAAGGCAAGAAGTGTATAAGAAACGCCTCTGAGAACTCGTCCCAACCAGCTGGAAGCGCATGCTCCCCCCGGGACAGTTCCCATGAATCAAACCAGTCGATTGCAGTATCACGCAGCCGATGCTAACCCAATACCACTGACTCTGTCTCTGAAGCCTTGATTACTTTCATGATCCGCTGCAACTGTCGAATAAACTCATGAGGATCATCCTCAGCTCTCGATCCATAGAATTCCGGTGGATTGCAACTCAAGAAATCCCGAAGTCTCAAACTATCAGATCTAGGGTGAACCACCGGTACTGCCGGAACCACCGGCTCCCGTATGTCCTCATGCCTTGCCACAATCCTAGCTAGTAACTGGGTCATCTCTTTGTAACCCATATCCTCGGCTCGTATGCGTGGCGGAGGCTCGGATATCATGGCCTCGATGAAAGCTGTTGCCGCGCTAAACTCTGTTGAAAGGCGGCGTCGCAGAACTCCCCGTATGAAGTACCACCTCAGGTAATGACTGGGCCTGTGCCCTCGCACCTCTGTGTGTTCTACTCGCAGCTCCCTCTGCTGCCTTGCCCTTCTGGGCCCTGGTTGCCTTGCGTGGAGGCATAACTGGCACATAAGAATACGTCAGAGGGAGTCCAACTTATAACACAGCTCTAAGGCACGATCTCAGAGTGAGAAGAATGGAAACCAATCCTAAATATCCTGCAGCCTCCTGATTATAGGTGTGGTGCACAACACGCCGATAATCAAGACTCTACTAGATACGGTCTGTAAACACTTTCCGAGGACTAACTGCTCTGATACCACTTTTATCACGACCCGACCTCGGGCCTGCGACTGGTGCATTACCCCGGGCACCCTAGTGATAAAACATCAGAGAAAATCAGCGGAAATAAAAACTTATGAAAAATAAACAGTGGTACTAAAAACAGGCTGACCAAAAAGTCGTCTTACTGCATATATATGTAAATAAACCTTGAACAGTTATCCTTTACAAACCGCCTTACAAGCATTACTGCACTTCTAAGAATGTAACAACAACTATGGACGGACGGGCCGCCATACCCCGAATGTACAAGTACCTACAATGGCGGGGACTATACTAAAAGATAAGCCTCGAGAAAGCGGAGCTTCCCAAAATGCGAATCGTGACCCTGGAGCGAGGATCAACCACCGGTGTACCTCTACTACGGCGTGAACGCAACCCCGAAGGAGGTCGATAACAGTACCAGTATGTGGCGAAAAATCGTAATGAAATCATAATATCTATATAAAAGCAGGAGACATGTATGATAACCAAAATACGATTACCTGGCTTTGGTTAACAAGAGTAATGAAAATCAACTTCGTCTTTTAAAAGACCATTTCACAATATATAAACGATCATGTCAAGTCGTGGACGCGTGCCTCAAAGTCATTACTCAAATATAACCACGGGTCTCATGCCCAACAATATCAAACGTGCCCGTGGAATTCCTTCCTCACTGCCGGCAGCCTATGATATAACATAACACCAAAAGGTACACATGAACACCAGGTCCCACCCGTGTCATAAGAACCGTACGGGGCAAGTACGAAGGCATAACTACCAGATCCACCCTGCATCATCAACTGACCGGGGCAAATCTGCCGGCTACGAGAACTACCGTACCAACAATACTATATAAGCGTATCACGAAGGCGGGGCAAGTACGATAGCCTCTACCAGATCCACCCTGCATCACGTCGCTGACCGGGGCAAGTACGTAAGCTAACTACCAGATCCACCATGCATCACGAAACTTCGGCCTAAAACTGAAAAACTGCGTCACGAAGTTGACCGGGGCAAGTACAATAGCCTCTGCGGATCCACTCGCATCACGTCGTGGCGGGGCAAGTACGTAAGCTAACTACCAGATCCACCCTGCATCACGAGACTTCGTCCTAAAGCGGCCGGCAAGTACGAAGCCAACTACGAGAACCGGCTGCGTCGAACGGCGGCAAGAAATGCGAGGGCTAGCTACCGGATCCACCTACATCGATGAAACCTCATGGAGAGCTAGTCCATGGAATAACACTATCAACAGGGAACGTACCCTCCTCATGGCCGCATATCCGTGGACCATCCATCGAGTCAGTATGCCAAAAATGATCGAGAATAACATGGTCGGCCCTCCATCGAGAGACGCGGTAGCGTAAGGATACAATACTTGCACAACAAGGCTATCACACACAAACATAGGCAAGTTACTCACACTCAAGGTACTTTCATTTTATGTCAAAAATCCGGGTTTTAATCCCAAAGTACTACGTACTTTCATTCTTTCAAAAAGACCTCTTTTTACGTAATAGCCACACGATACGAATACTCGTAGTATCAAATCACGTTTTCTTTTCAAAGGTCAAGTAACAATATACTTCTCAAAATAGTTTAAGCCTCATTACTTCTTAAAAATATCAAGTTACAGTTTTAAATCCAATGATAAGACCATTATTTTGTTTTCATATAGTCGTTATAACTAACTTCCCATAAAACTGTTATAACACTTTACATTTTAAACCAACCAAGGACAACTACTCACATTTCCGAAATCAAGATAACTTTATTCTTTTAAAGACCAAGAACCCACCTCACGAATGAGGTTTCACAACTTTTTAACACAATTCAAGTTCTTAACATTTCATATCAAGTCACTTAACATTTAGAATCAAGTCAAGGACACAAAAAGGAAATCCAACTCCTTTAACACACATGCGTCTACCGCGCTATATATATTTCACAATTAATCATGCTCAAGAGAATAGGAAGAATTACATACCTCTTCGGCTTAATCCACTTGCTAAGTCGAGTATGCCGCGCGTAGAATATCCACCTATAATAACCACAATACATCTATCAACTTCTAGTTCTCTTCGTAGAATACTTCTAAGTATAAAGTCACCAAATTCTACGGCAAATTGGACAGCACTTCCTTTGTTTCAACGACTTTTCCACCTTTTTCAAGGTCCGAATTCAATAACCAAACATGCCACCTTTAGGGCTCAACATAACAACCAATCAAAGGGGATTATACGCTTTACAGGACGTATAAAATTCTGCCCCATAATTCATATATAAAAGTCCATTATTATTAAGGTCAATTCTCGGCTACAATAATGACAACATATATTCCTTTTTCCATTCCTTATAACCCAAGCCGTTATTCCAAAGTTACTACATAATTCATGTAGACAATTTGAACGACTAAAATCACTTCAATAAACCTCATATAACAAGTGAAGACGACGACCATAAATATCTACGACTAGAACTCGAAAACTGCCCTTTTTATACTTTCATTTACAACATGGAAACCTTCGATTCTTATATCCATTTTTCTCATCACAAACCCCCCTCCAATTTCTACCATACGTGACATAATTTACCTTTAAAGGAGAATGAATTCTTACCTTGGAATTTGCCCAAAATAGTCCACAATCACCCACTTTAGCCCTCTTTCCGCAATTCTTCTTCACGTTAAAATCACCCACACGAACCTTCTACGAGTCTATCAACACTTTATCTTCTTGCCGCCTCACCAAATATTCACTAGGCTTAGGGTTCTTAAAATTTTAGGGAGAAGAGAAGAGGGATTTCCTTTAAGATAGATCTTTGCAAATGACCAAGTCTTGCAAGACTTGGTCAATAAATAAGGCCTTTCTTGGTCCACAAGATGGGAGGGACACTTTTCACCCTCCCATGGGTTTTTAGCAAAATATCTTCTGATTTTTCCCTGCTTTTCGCAAAAATTCCCTTGTGACCTGCTGACCGTATTGTTGTGTGAAACTTCCGAACATTTCGATCTGAAGCGGCGCGCGTCCTGCGACCAGCGTCGTGGCTGCAACCGAGAATCGTCGATCGTCCGTGTGGCACCTGACTAAAAACACTTTCATGTTCGTCTGCCAACTGAACTTGTAACCTCCATAACTCTCAACTCCGATGTCCTATCGACGAGCGGTTTATTGCGTTGGAAACTAGACTCAACGAAATTCATGCTGGGCTATTGAAACACCTAAAAACTCCTAATGAACTAGGAGATATACCTCTCCGAAGTTGACTAAAAACTGTCCAAAAACATTCTGTCAACTTATCTTTCCAATTTCAATTCTTATTTCCTTTCGTACGTTCTCAATACAAGACCTGGAATTTCGGGGTGTAACACTAAAGATGACATCCGGGAAAGATCTGACTCTGAAGGAAGTGATGCATGTCCCAGAAATTCGTAGAAATCTGATTTCCGGACCTTTGTTAGTAAATGCTGGTTTTAGGCTAGTATTAGAGGCTAACAAATTTGTAATCACTAAGAATGAAACTTTTGTAGGAATGGGCTTCGTCTGTGAGGGACTCTTTAAGCTTAATGTTGCACCTGTAATGCCTTCTACTTCAACTATCAATAAAATTGCATCTTCTACTTATTTGATTGAGTCATCTAACTTATGGCATCATAGATTACGACATGTTAACTATCAATCTATCCAAAGATTGGTAAAGCTGGAATTATTGCCATCTATCGACATAAACCCTCAACGTAAGTGTGAGGTGTGCGTAGAGGCAAAACTTTCCAAGAGTCCCTTTAGATCCGTCAAAAGGGATACCTCTCCTCTAGAACTTAAACACACAGATTTATGTGATTTGAAGTTCGCTCAAACTAGAGGGGGGAATAAGTACTTTGTGACTTTCATAGATGATGGCACAAGGTTTTGTTACCTTTAATTACTAAAAAGTAAAGATGAAGCCTTTGAAGCATTCAAATGCTACAAAGCAGAAGTTGAGAATCAACTAGGAAGACGGATAAAACTATCCGTAGCGATAAAGAGGGAGAATATGTAGTGCCTTTTGAAGAACTTTTTACCCAATCAGGTATAGTTCATCAAACAACGGCTCCTTACTCACCTCAATCATACGGGCTTGCTGAACGCAAGAACCGAATACTAAAGGAAATGATGAATGCTCTACTCATCAATTCGGGCCTCCCTCAAACCATGTGGGGAGAAACTGTTCTTACCGCGAATAGGATTCTTAACAGAGTCCTACACAAGGGTAAAGATAAGATTCCATACGAGCTATGGAAATGAAAGAAACCTACCTACAAGTATTTGAGGGTATGGGGTTGTCTGGCCAAGGTAAAAGTACCTATGTCAAAGCAGGCCAAGATTGGATCTAAGACTGTGGATTGCATATTCATCGGATATGCCAATAACAGTAGTGCTTATCGCTTCATAGTACATAAGTCGGATCATCCGGATATTTATGAAGATACGATCATGGAATCAAGGAACGCATGGTTCTTTGAAGACACATTTCCATACAAGAAAAACAACATAACCTCTCACAAACGAAGTTATGATCAAGCCTCTAAGGATTAAGAGGTAGATGACTAACTAAATCCGAACGGTTCAGATCTAGTGAATTCTGAAGTAGCTGATTATCCGGATTTCACTAATCCAGATTCTCAGGACTTGGAAGATTCATAGATGGAACCAAGGAGAAGCAAAAGGTCCCGGAAGGACAAATCCTTCGATCCAAACTTGGAAGCTTATTTGGTTCAGAATGAACCACGGACAATCGCCGAAGCATTGTCAACTCCAGAAGCACTGCTCTGGAAGGAAGCTTTAGAAAGTGAGATAGAATCCGTTCTGCATAACCACACCTGGGAGTTGGCTGAACTTCCCCCGGGACACAAACCATTACTTAAACGAAAGTTAAAGGCATATGGATCTATAGACAAGTACAAAGCTAGGTTAGTAGTCAAGGGATATCGCCAAAAAGAGGGTCTTGATTACTTCGACACCTATGCTCCGGTGTCAAGAATGACATCCATACGTATGTTCATAGTTATCGCCGCCTTGCGGAATCTTGAAATACATCAAATGGATGTTAAGACTGCCTTCCTAAATAGTGATTTGGAAGAAGAAATATATATGGACCAACCCGAGGTGTATGTGGTTCCAGGACAATAGACAAAAGTATATCGGCTTGTTAAATCGTTGTACGGGCTGAAACAAGCCCCTAAACAATGGCACAAGAAATTTGATAGTACTCTACTATAAAAAGGGTACACCATTAATGGAGGTGACAAATGTGTCTACATGAAAGGAAATGTCGAATATTTCGTCATAATATTCCTATATAGACGACTTGTTGATCACTGGGAGCAGTTCTGGGATAATCCGATAAACTAAAAACATGTTAAAATAGTGTTTTGACATGAAAGATATGGGCATTGCAGATGTCATCTTAGGGATCAAGATCTCTAAGACATCTAATAGACTGGTCATATCTCAATCTCACTACATCGAGGATGTACTAAAGAAATTTGGGATGTTCGACAGTTCACCGATATCAACACCATTGGATATAAGTCAAAAGTTTGACAAACATATTGGTAAGCCCGTACACCAGGAGCGATATGCGCAGGTGATTGGTAGTCTGATGTATATCACAAACTGCACTCGACCTGATATCGCTCATGCAATCAATAAATTGGCTAGTTCACTCGAAATCCAAGTGAGAATCACTGGAAAGCATTGAACAGGGTACTACGGTTCCTAAAGTTCACGATACATTTCGGGTTACACTATTCAAGATATCCAGCGGTACTAGAGGGGTACAACGATGCAAACTGGATATCTAATAGCGACGACATCAAGTCCACCAGCGGATATATTTTTATAATCGGTGGTGGAGCTGTGTCCTGGAAATCCTCTAGACAAACTATTATTTCCCGATCCACGATGGAGTCAGAAGTTATCACTTTAGATAATGCGGGAGAGGAAGCGGAGTGGCTTCATGGTTTTCTAGAGGATGTCCATGTTGGGATAAACCTGTGTCTTCTGTAATGATCCTGCGGCGATCGATCGGCTCAGGAAGAAGTGCAGTTCAATATCTGACGGTAAGTCTCGTCGTATTCGGCGGAGACATGAGTCAGATTAGCGATTGATCACCTCGGGTATTATTTCCATTGATTACATAAAATCTAAGAAAAATTATCGCAGATCCCTTGACGAAGGGAATATCCAAAGATCAGTTGTTCTGCCTGTCTAGGGGAATGGGCTTAAAACCCAAACAATAAGAACCGATATAGTGGACACCCAACCTTACATACTGAAGATCCCAGGAATAAGGTTCAATGAGAAAACTAAATTGTAAAGGTTCTGTGAGCGCTTCGGTGGTAGCAAGAGTACTTTGGATAATGTGTCTTTCTTAAGAAACATAATCCAAGGCCGTTACCGTGATAGACAAAAAGTGCTACCAGTAAGAGGGGTAAAGGATAAATTTCCAAACCTTTAGTGATCCTCAATAATTGAGGTTAGGTTGGGGAAATTTTTAATGGTTCCTAACGCTTGTGTAGCGGGGTATTACATGATACCTTGTAGGAGACCACCTATTTAAGTACGAGGACAGACCGCCTAAAATGAATGCACTTAAGAATCCAAGGGTGCCCACGGCCCATGACGGAAAAAACACTAGAAAGATTGAGTAGGAAAGGTGTTGTGTTGGTACCATTGTCTTGGCATATACTAAACATTGCCGGTTCAAGACATCACGTTCACCGCGCAGTAAATATGTCCGATGGTATTATACTATGGAAGATTCAAAGCTCCGGCTACCTCTTCAGATGCAACATCGATCCGTCGAGTGATTGCTTGAAAGGCACCATGTGCGTGCGCCAAAATCTCTTCCAAGAGGGGATTGTTGGAAATTTACTAAATGTGAAATAAATTAATCCTATTAATTATGACTCAAACAATTGGGGCCCCGCACGTCGGAAACATGGTTTCCACACACGTGCACATAAAGTGTCAATGATCGTAATTTCCTTAAATGGAAGAGATATTGGTACGTATACGAATTGTTTGAGACATAAGAGAATAGACGGTTGTTGGCCAAATAACAATGGTTTCACATTGGTAAATGAAGGGAAGACATGTGCAATGTGTGGAAGATGAAATGGGTCAGCAAATACCGCGTCGCCCTGGCGCCGCCAGGCTGCAGGGCCACGACGTCGAAAATGCCCGAAACTCTCTGAAGTTTCGGCGCTGCGGCACCAGCCACGACGCCAACTCTCAGGAGTTTTGGCGCCGCGGCGCCAGTCTGCAGGGCCACGGCGCTGCGGGCATTTCAGACCGTTGGAAGATGGACGAAAACTGTTTTTGAGCTGACTTTGGAGCATTAATTCTCCATTATATGCCTCATGAATTCAACCATTTTTTGGCTGAATTATTACTCCACATTCAAGGTCTTTACTTGGTCTTTATTGACCATTACTTGGCTATGTGGAAGACCATCTTTTCTACACTATAAAATGGAGCCTTGGGCTCATTTGCATACACATCTTACACTCAACAATTCTCTGAAATTGCCTTCCTCTCTTGCAATCACAAACACTCAAAGATCTTTCTTTCAAAGCAAACACTTGAGTTTACTTTGCCCTGATTACTGTTTTATCTTGAGAGATAAGTTGTCATTACAACCGTTGAAAAGATATATGGGGAAATATTATCTTAAAGATAGAGCAAGAATTTGGTCGACTCAACAAGCCCTTCTATTTGATCATTTCCAGCTTTATTATAATTTGTTATTGTTGTTATATTTCTATTTCCTTTATTTTCACACTGTACCACAAGCATGAACAACGATATTCCTTAGGAATCAAACAAAGTTAACAAGAATCTAGTGATATCATTTTTAATAGGCAAATATAAACATCATAATGAAGGCACATGCATAAAACAACAAATTTGGATGTTAATTGGAGTTTTCATGACCATAATGACATGGTAAAACTTAGATAAATAATTTAATAATACTTAAATATTTACAAAATCAAAGTTGATCAAGGTGAAATAGCAAAAAGAACCGCTAGGGTAAGGCATTGATATAATAATCATAATTCTATTGGCATACATAACAAAGTTGGTACATGAATGCTCATCATTTGGGCTATTAATATTTCTATCAGACAATGACTTAATAATTGGCTAAGTACATAATTTTATTGGATGTCCCTTCTTAGGATATCATATAAAATTTGAACAAAATTCTCCATATTTTTTTCAGGGTAGGGGATCGAACTCGAGACGGGACTAGGGCTCGCCCCGATCTCGCCCATCCCGCCCCTGACCCGTCTCACCCCGTCCCTTTGCATAAATAACCGTTGTACAACTACCCAATTTCAATTTTAGCCGTTGACAACGGCTATAACGGCCATTTTGACCCCACCTCATAAACCCCTACCCCCTTAATATTTATTTTAACCCTAACTTAGTATATTTACACTTTAACCCTATTTTTCAACTATAAATATCTCATTTTCCTTTTCATTTTCTCACAAATCTTCCTACCATCTCTCTAATCTCTCTCTCTACAAGTCTACACTGCCTACTAAATATTATATTTTATTTGTTATTTTCTATCAAAGTTCAAAATTTGGGAGTTAAGTTGACAACTAACTTGAGGATCATCGAGCAAATTTTCAATTTTAAACCTCGATTACACGTCGACGTTACGTCGGCGTTTGGTACCTTCGTTCCTTCTTTAAATTATTATTATTACTTACTTTTAATTATCGTACTTAATTTCATTATCTTTAATTAGTTATTTGCATAATTATAATGGAACGAAGTTGACGTTTTTCTGGTAGAGGTACTAGGGGTAACAGGGGTAATGATGCATCTTCTAGTAATCCTAATTACGATGATTTCACCCATATGGATGAAACTAGTTTTTAGTGTTAATATTAATATATCATTAGATCATGAGGTATATTCTACATTTGAACCAGACTTTAATTTAGAAAATGAATTAGAAGATAATTTAGATAACACACCCACTAGTGCACCTTCACCTCAGGCTCAAACTGAGTCTCAACCTGAAACTGAAACTGAAATACCTCTTATTCCCCTTAGTATGAGTCGAGGCAAAAAACAATGAAAATTAAAATCAGTTGCATGAGATTTTTTTGATAGGGACATTGATAATCAACTAGCTATATGTCACACCCGAACCGGGCGTGGCGGTGCCCTACCAGGCACCGCCTACCTAACAACTAAGTACAGTGAGGAAATTAGTAACAACTCATTTTTTTCTCTAAAAAAGCGTCGTGCAAGCAAAGCCGACAAGGCTGCCATATCTACATAAACAACAGACACAACACTGTACATGAGTCCAATCCCACATATGAATACAGACCTCTAAGAGTTAAAATGAACTATGGCGGAATGAGGCCGCCGTACCCAGCTGTACAAAGCACATGTCTTGAAGGATATATACCAAAAGATAAACTCACGAGCAGAGGAGCTATCCAAAAACCACGGCGAGGATCCTACGCTGCCGATCACCGAACAGCGTACCTAAACTGCGGCGTGACGCGGCCCGAAGGAGTCGATGCGAAGAATGTACCAGTATGTGAGCAGAAATGCGTAATAAAATCATAACGATCTAAACAAAGCGGGAGACATGTATGATAGCCAACCTACGATCACATAATACATGGCGATCCACGTAGTCGGGGGCGCAGCCACCGAGTCATTACTCAAATATAACCGTGGGTCTCACGCCCATAACATCAATCGTGCGTGGAATCTTTCCTCATGCCGTGATCCATGATATAGTACAACACCAATAGGCATACATGAACACTAAGTCCCACGGTGGTATAGCATCTTGGGGTTTACCCTCACTTATACTCTTACCACGGAGAAGGTGGTAAAGCGGTGGTATAGCATCTTGGGGTTTACCCTCACATATACTACCTGGAGAAGGTGGTAAAGCGGTGGTATAGCATCTTGGGAGTTTACCCTCACATATACTCTTACCCTATCTCGACCGGTATCAAACAAAACATAAGCACTACCATGTCTTTTATAAAAGAATCAGGAATTTAACCCAAGTACTACCGATAACGGAAGCATACGGTGGAATCGCATCACCGTCGATGCGTCAAGTAACTTACAACGGACGGTAGACCACCGGAGAGTCGCGACAACGTAATAAAACATAGTACTTGCACTCAAAGGCTATCACCGCACACATAGGCAATTCCCGATTAATCGATCAAAGTACTAATCAAGGCACACATGGAATAATTCTCAATTATCAAGCCAAAGTACTTATCAAGGCACACTTAGAATAATTCTCAATTAACAACCAAAGTACTAATCAAGGCACCAATAGGATTATTCTCATTTAACAAGCCAAAGTACTAATCAAGGCACACTTAGACTAATTCTCAATTAATCAAGCCAAAGTACTAATCAAGACACACTTAGACAAATTTTCAATTTATCAAGCCAAAGTACTAATCTTTTCAAGAGACTCCTTTTTGTGAAAAATCTCAAGATACTAACACCCGTAGTATCAAGGCGTGTCTATTTTTCAAAGTAAGTTACTACATTTTTTTTTTGAAAGCTTATTTCAACACTTGAAATCAAGTAACTCAAATTTTCTTTTACAATCTAGGCAACTTATGTCGATTAATCAAAATAGACAACTTTCTAAACTTTCCATAAAGCCGTTATAACCGACTTCCCATAAAGTCGTTATAACCCTTTATGGTTTTAGACATATCCATTCCTTTTATAACCAAGAGACTTATACTTATTAAAATCCAAGTATTAAATACTTTCAAATCGATTTTCTTAACTTTTAAAAATACACTTAGTCTCTTAACCTTTAGAAACCAAGTAACTTATTTTATTACTAAACTTTAGGCAATTGATGCCTTAAAATCAAGTTGCCTTTTCATTAAAATCGAGTCATTTATCTTTTCATAAAACAAATATAACCAACTTCCCATAAAGTCGTTATATTCACTTTATACCTTCGCCAAATACAATTTCCTATCCGAGGGACTTATACGTTTAAAACGGGACAAGTATCACGTATTTTAAAACTCTTTAAGTCCCTTAACTTTCAAAACACTTCAAGTCTCTTAATATGTAGAAAACAAGTTTCTTCTCTTAAATCATGTCATTTCTCCTCTTTTAAAACAATTAAGTAAATCACTCCTTGACTCACAAAGTCATTTTAATGACCTTTAGGTTTTGGAACTAAGGCACTAGCCAAAGGTTTAGAAACCACTTCCTTTTCAAGACTCTATGTACTTTAAGTAAGATACTTTCACTTTTAAGAATCCAAACTTCACTAAGGAAATGGATTATACAACTTACAATTTAAACATCAAAGTACAATCAAGGAAGCACATAGAACAAATTCTACTTTAGGCAATCCAAATACAACCAAGGAATGGATCATTTAGGGAGTAGAACATACTATCTTTATCTTAAGGAATCATGCTAGAAGAGGAGATAGTTCACATACCTTTTCGGCTAATTCCACAAGCTAAGCCGAATACGCCGTACGTAGAAGTGTCAACCTATAATGGTCACAACAAGACTATCAACTTCTAGTCTCTACGTAGAATAATACTAAGTGTTTGGTCTCTAATTCTACGGAAAATCGGGCGACTTCCTTTGTTTCTACTCACTTTGCCACCTTTTTCAAGGTCGAATACAATAACCAACACGCCCCATTTAAGGCTCCAAACAACCACTAAACAAAGGGGATTACACGCCTTACAATACGTGTAAAATTCCGCCCCACAATTTAATACATGGTAGTTCAAACTTCACTAGCCATCCTCGGCCAACATACTAACAATTCAAAGTCTTTTCCAATCCTTTTCCAATTCCAAGTTCTAAGGTCTAACATGTTATATAGTTACAAACAACTTCAAGAACTACAATTTCCTTCTTTTATCTGACGTCGACAACTTAAACGAATAATCAACTTGAATTGTAGTCTTAAGGCTAACATGCTAGTTTTGGATTAGGGTTCGATAGCGATATAATAAACAAACTTCATAATATACCACTCATGCTTGCTAATATCCATAGCTCTGACAATAAGTAAGCCTTAACTACTAAAACGACCAAATTTATACCTTTCAAAGCCCTTAAAATTTCCAAGATTCAAAGTCGCGCCTTAGCAATTCTTAGCTCCTTTCCTTAGGTTCCAATCCGCTCCAAGCACTCGTAGAAGCCTATGAAGAACCCGTCTTCAAGTTCAACTTCAAAGTTGAAGAACTTCCTAGGTTTCGCCTTGCGACTAATACGAAAACTCGTTTTCCGAAATCTTTCTATTGAGATAACCTTACAACACTCATAGGAACCTTGGGTTTAAGTCTTGTGAACAAAGGGTCACAAACTAAAAAATTTCTTGTGGGGAAAGTGGCTAACCCGAGAGCTAACTTAAGAACAAGAAATGTTTGTGATTTTTCTAAGTGTTGGAAACTTAGTCTTGCACTAGTAGTGAGCTTATATAAAACATTGGAGGGCTTGTATTATCACAAATATGTGTCTAGGATGAGTTTCACATGGATTAAGCTTAGGTGGACAAGTTGACTTGTCAACAATATCAAGCTTGAAGACTTATCATCTACTTAGGTCAAATGACCACTATAGCCTTGCAAAATTTCGTCCAAGCCTTGTGGAAGGAGTGCCACGTGTCGCCCTCTCATTCGTCCATAAAATTTCGTAACCCTCGTGGGTCCCACAAAATGTAAAACTCCTCGGGTGGGCCCACGTGACCAAATCGTAAAAATAAATTTCCATAATATTATTAAGTCTCATACTCTTCAAATAATGTATTTTGAGAATCCATTCTCAACAACGAACATTTTTCCTTTCCGACGTTCGAACATTTTCGTCGGAAAAACAATTCTTCCTTTCGCACAATTCCCAAGTCTTGTTTCCTTTCGTACATTCTCTTTTACATGTCACGGACTTACGGGTGTAACATTCTTCCCCTTAGAAACATTCGTCCCGAATGTTCTTAGTCGGTTGTCACGCTATACAAACTCGGCACAATCTACATACTATGCTATCAATCAAATGCTCAAGACCAACGATGCCACACGTGGCCACCACATAACATACGTAAACATATCAATGGACCTTCCGTCGCGACCCCTTCTCACAAAACTCGAAGGTTCTGATCTTTCCCAAATACGGGATCCTTAGAGGTTCCTTTCTTTCCTTACTTGTCATACTTTCGCACTTTCAAACTCATATAGTACGTACAAAATCTCAAATTTTGCTTCTATTCTTCAATCCTTGGAGTTACTATCCAAACTTGGCCATATTGTTACTTACACTCCCGTTAAGGCTCTTACCGGTCCTTACGACCTGGTTCGGTGGAGCATCCACGAACTCGTATAACGATTAACTCAACTTGGGCTGGCATCCCGGGACCCTATCACATGCGGGACCATTTCTATCGACATTCACCCGATTCCATACTATCGGTTGACCGAAATGAGTCTATAACCCGACTCATCGTCACACTTAACTTCTTGTTCTTAGCCTGAAATAAATCTATCTCTTATCTCAAGGTACTTCTTACCCTATCCCCTAATTACTAGAGGTTCGTCACATAGGTCGAAGTATTTCTACCGTACAATTTTCCCTATTGGTCTTACACATCGAGGCAATTACTACGTGTGAACTCTACACAACTATAGTCTCGGTTCACTTACCATTCTTGTCAACATTCTTAACTCCACACCTTAGTAATCAAAGTATTCCTACCTGCGGGAACTATCGCGATAGCGCTAGCAACACAAGGAAAACATATATCTAGGGCAAAATCGAATCTATCAAAGCACGTATGATTGAAGAGTGAAATATACCTGTACCCCGTGCGATGTCGCCTCACGATCTGTCCAGTAGTCACGTCATCTATGCGGTTCGAAGGACCGCCAGAACTATAAACTCCCTCCTGACCTCTACCACGATGGTGACATCCGAACACCGCCTTGCAGGGACGACAGTGCGGAGAAAGGGAACCAACTCTGGCCTCGAAAGGTGAGCCACCTGGCGCTCCTTCTAACCGGCATTCCCACTTCGTGGCGGGACGTCCACAATAGTAACAACCGTCTGTGTCATAACGGCATTTCCCGAATGATGCTTACCACATCCGATACATCGAGAATAGGTGGCCTCGGCCGGAAGGTCCTCTGCTCACTCGAGAACCTCGACCGGGAGCTTGGGACCGGCTCTAAATACCCTTGTGGGGTCAAATCTCCCACACGAGAGCTGCGGGGTATGTCTTGGGTAGGTGGGACGAATATCTCACTCATTCTTGAGCGGCTCGTCCAAAAACTCACCGAATAACCAACCGGTCTAGCCTCTTACGTTGATCTCATGGCCTCTACTCTGCACACTGCTGTCTTGGCGAATAACCCACTCTTTGTGAAAGCGTAGCTTGCTAACTTGGTTAATAACATAATGGCTTCCTTCATGACCTTAAAGTCCTCTCTGGCGAAGCTGAGCTCGTGCTGGGGTCTCAAAACTGTGTGAGAAGAACTTCATGCGTGGAACAACATCCAGGTATACCACAGGCACGAGCCCTATCAACTCTCTGAGTCGACTAGTAGCTCTCTACTCCTTTGCCCTTCTCACGGTAGTGTTGCCTCCTCGAGACATAGGCGTAACACAAAAATACGTCAGAGAGGATTATCTTACTAACACGGCTCTAGGGCACGATCTCAGAGTGAGAAGAATAGAAACCAACTCCTAAATGTCCTGTAGCCTCCTGTTTATGGGTGTGGCGCGCAACACACCGATCAGCAAGACTCTACTAGACACGGTCGTAGACATTCAGAGGATCGCTCACGATACCACTCTGTCACACCCCGAACCCGGGCGTGGTGGTGCCCTACCCAGGCACCCTTCTACCTTAACAACTAAGTACATTGGAAATTAGTAATGACTCATTTTTTTTCTCTAAAAACACGTCGTGCAAGGCAAAGCCGAAGGCCGCCATATATACATAAACAATGCAACCAACATGCATGAGTCCAATCCACATATGAATCTGCACCTAAGAGTTAAATCGAACTATGACGGAGACAAGGCCCCGTACCCAAAAGCATAAAGCCAGCTTGAAGGATATATACCAAAAGATAAACTCACGAGCAGAGGAGCTATCCAAAAACCACGGCGAGGATCCTACGCTGCCGATCACCGAACAGCGTACCTAAACTCGCGGCGTGAACGCGGCCGACGGAGGTCGATGCGAAGAATGTACCAAGTATGTGAGCGAAATCGTAATAAAATCATAACGATCTAAACAAAGCGGGAGACATGTATGATAGCCAACCTACGATCATAATACATGGCGATACATCAAGTCGTGGGCCAGCTCCGAGTCATTACTCAAATATAACCATGGGTCTCACGCCCATAACATCAATCATGCGTGGAATCTTTCCTCACCGCGATCCATGATATAGTACAACACCAATAGGCATACATGAACACCAAGTCCCACCGGTGGTATAGCATCTTGGGGTTTACCACTCACTTATACTCTTACCACGAGAAGGTGGTAAAGCGGTGGTATAGCATCTTGGGGTTTACCCTCACATATACTCTACTGGAGAAGGTGGTAAAGCGGTGGTATAGCATCTTGGGAGTTTACCCTCACATATACTCTTACTATCTCGACCGACACAAACAAAACATAAGCACTACCATGTCTTTTATAAAAGAATCAGGAATTTAACCCAAGTACTACCAATAACGGAAGCATGCAGTGGAATCACATCACCGGTGCGTCGGTAACTTACTGACAACGGTAGGCCTCCAACCGAGAGTCGCGACAACGTAATAAAACATAGTACTTGCACTCAAAGGCTATCACCGACACATAGGCAATTCCCGATTAATCAAGCCAAAGTACTAATCAAGGCACACGTGGAATAATTCTCAATTATCAAGCCAAAGTACTTATCAAGGCACACTTAGAATAATTCTCAATTAACAACCAAAGTACTAATCAAGGCACCAATAGGATTATTCTCATTTAACAAGCCAAAGTACTAATCAAGGCACACTTAGACTAATTCTCAATTAATCAAGCCAAAGTACTAATCAAGGCACACTTAGACAAATTCTCAATTTATCAAGCCAAAGTACTAATCTTTTCAAGAGACTCCTTTTTGTGAAAAATCCCAAGATACTAACACCGTAGTATCGAGCGTGTCTATTTTTCAAAGTAAGTTACTACATTTTTTTGAAAGCTTATTTCAACACTTGAAATCAAGTAACTCAAATTTTCTTTTACAATCTAGGCAACTTATGTCGATTAATCAAAATAGACAACATTCTAAACTTTCCATAAAGCCGTTATAACCGAGCTTCCCATAAAGCCGTTATAACCGCTTTGTATGGTTTTAGACATATCCATTCCTTTTATAACCAAGAGACTTATACTTATTAAAATCCAAGTATTAAATACTTTCAAATCGATTTTCTTAACTTTTAAAAATACACTTAGTCTCTTAACCTTTAGAAACCAAGTAACTTATTTTATTACTAAACTTTAGGCAATTGATGCCTTAAAATCAAGTTGCCTTTTCATTAAAATCGAGTCATTTATCTTTCCATAAAGCAAATATAACCAACTTCCCATAAAGTCGTTATATTCACTTTATACCTTCGCCAAATACAATTTCCTATCCGAGGGACTTATACGTTTAAAACGGGACAAGTATCACGTATTTTAAAACTCTTTAAGTCCCTTAACTTTCAAAACACTTCAAGTCTCTTAATATGTAGAAAACAAGTTTCTTCTCTTAAATCATGTCATTTCTCCTCTTTTAAAACAATTAAGTAAATCACTCCCTTGACTCCCCTAAAGTCATTTTAATGACCTTTAGGTTTTGGAACTAAGGCACTAGCCAAAAGGTTTAGAAACCACTTCCTTTTCAAGACTCTATGTACTTTAAGTAAGATACTTTCACTTTTAAGAATCCAAACTTCACTAAGGAAATGGATTATACAACTTACAATTTAAACATCAAAGTACAATCAAGGAAGCACATAGAATAAATTCTACTTTAGGCAATCCAAATACAACCAAGGAATAGATCATTTAGGGAGTAGAACATACTATCTTTATCTTAAGGAATCATGCTAGAAGAGGAGATAGTTCACATACCTTTTCGGCTAATTCCACAAGCTAAGACGAATACGCGTGCATTAGAAGTGTCAACCTATAATGGTCACAACAAGACTATCAACTTCTAGTCTCGTAGAATAATACTAAGTGTTTGGTCTCTAATTCTACGGAAAATCGGGCGACTTCCTTTGTTTCTACTCACTTTGCCACCTTTTTCAAGGTCGAATACAATAACCAACACGCCCCATTTAAGGCTCCAAACAACCACTAAACAAAGGGGATTACACGCCTTACAATACGTGTAAAATTCCGCCCCACAATTTAATACAAGGTAGTTCAAACTTCACTAGCCATCCTACCAACATACTAACAATTCAAAGTCTTTTCCAATCCTTTTCCAATTCCAAGTTCTAAGGTCTAACATGTTATATAGTTACAAACAACTTCAATAACTACAATTTCCTTCTTTATACAACGTCGACAACTTAAACGAATAATCAACTTGAATTGTAGTCTTAAGGCTAACATGCTAGTTTTGGATTAGGGTTCAATAGCGATATAATAAACAAACTTCATAATATACCACTCATGCTTGCTAATATTCATAGCTACAACAATAAGTAAGCCTTAACTACTAAAACGACCAAATTTATACCTTTCAAAGCCCTTAAAATTTCCAAGATTCAAAGTCGCGCCTTAGCAATTCTTAGCTCCTTTCCTTAGGTTCCAATCCGCTCAAGCACTCCTTAGAAGCCTATGAAGAACCCATCTTCAAGTTCCAACTTCAAAGTTGAAGAACTTCCTAGGTTTTCGCCTTGCGACTAATACGAAAACTCCGTTTTCCAAATCTTTCTATTGAGATAACCTTACAACACTCTTAGGAACCTTGGGTTTAAGTCTTGTGAACAAAGGGTCACAAACTAAAATTTTCTTGTGGGGAAAGTGGCTAACTTAGAGCTAACTTAAGAACAAGAAATGTTTGTGATTTTTCTAAGTGTTGGAAACTTAGTCTTGCACTAGTAGTGAGCTTATATAAAACATTGGAGGGCTTGTATTATCACAAATGTGTGTCTAGGATGAGTTTCACATGGATTAAGCTTAGGTGGACAAGTTGACTTGTCAACAATATCAAGCTTGAAGACTTATCATCTACTTAGGTCAAATGACCACTATAGCCTTGCAAAATTTCGTCCAAGCCTTGTGGAAGGAGTGCCACGTGTCGCCCTCTCATTCGTCCATAAAATTTCGTAACCCTCGTGGGTCCCACAAAACATAAAACTCTCGGGTGGGCCACGTGACCAAATCCGTAAAAATAAATTTCCATAATATTATTAAGTCTCATACTCTTCAAATAATGTATTTTGAGAATCCAATTCTCAACAACGAACATTTTTCCTTTCCGACGTTCGGAACATTTTCCGTCGGAAAAACAATTCTTCCTTTCGCACCAATTCCCAAGTCTTGTTTCCTTTCGTACATTCTCTTTTACATGTCCTGGACTTACGGGGTGTAACACTATATGTAAAATTTGTCGCGAAGTTTATAAATTTAAAATTGGAAAATGTCAAGGTGGGACGGGATGTTTAATGAGACATGTAGAAAGCTCTCACAAAGCAAGATATAACTAATACATGACATAAAAATTAGGTGTGCAAATTCCTTCTGAGTCGGGACAAGGTTCACATAGTGTCTCCGACCAAGTACAAGATCGAATTAACCCGATGACAGGGGGAATTATCGGTCCTAAATATGACAAACACAGAGATATGGAAAATTTAGCAAATTATTGTTGAGTGTATTTTAGACACTCTATTGAGTCCTTTTTAGTTAAGTATTTTCCTCTTTTCGTTTGTGTTTAGTATAATATTAGGGTTGTTTTTCTTTCTTTTTGAGTCACATCGGTCCTAAAGGAGGAAATACATAATTGAGGATGAAATGAGCTTAATTGAGGTGAAATTGCACAAGCAAAACCCATAAATGAAGCCTAAGAAGTCCCGAGAAGAATAGAAGAAAATCAGACAAAATATGGAATTTCTCGCTGACAGCGCCAGTCTACAGCGCCATGACGCCAGAATGTAGGGCCATGGCGCTGGAAGTTCAGAGAGCTGCAGGAATTTCGGCGCCATGGTGCCAGAATGCATGGCCACGGCGCCGACGCGGGATTTTCAGTTTCTGGGCCGAATTTCAGAAGGGTAAAAGGGTCCAAAATGCAGTTTTTTTCAGATATAAAATCCTGAAACCCTCACATACTTTAGATCATACTTGGTGGAGGCAAGAAATGAGGCTACAATTGGAGACATCAATTGTTCAAGTTCTTTTCTTTTCTTTCCTTTATTTTAATTTCAGTTTATGTTGGATTTTATATTAGTTCTTAGCATGACAATGTCTAGGAGATAATTTCTTTATTAGGGTTTTCCATCGAATCTTCTTGAAGCTCTTTCATATAGTTAATACATAGTTATTGATTTCTTCTTCAACTATATTAAGATCTATTCAATATTGTATTATTGCTTGATAATTAACTGATCATTAATTATCATAACTTATATGATTTTGAATCGAGATCCGAGAGGGGAGATTTGAATATGCTATAGTTGCTTAAACATAGGTTAAAATCGAGGACGAAAGTACCCCGATACTTGTATAATGTTTAAGGTTATTGCTCTTAATCCTCCTGTGTGGTAAAATCTATCATAGAAATATAGAAGGTTTCTGCACAAGGTTTAGTTTTTATATGTTCTAACCGGAATATAGAACTGATTAGTTAACATGCTATCTTAATAAGAAGAAGAATCACCAGCATTGCATTAACACGCGAAAGAGTGGATAGTTGAGGAGATTGGAAACCATATTTTCTTCATAACTGTTTTAAACCAAAGTATTATCATTCTTAGTTTGAATTCCTACACTTTTCTTAGTTTTAATTCTTAGTTATAAATCTCAAACAAATGAACGATTACCAAATAGATACCATATATTAAATAGTCGGTACTTGACAAACCAGTCTCGATAACTCGGTCTTACAGACTTTATTACTTGAACGATACGTACACTTGCGTAAGCATCTAGAAATATCGCAACAATTAGTTGTTGTTGAGGGTTTGCCTTTTTCATTTTCTTCATCTTCTGGTTTTATTCATTACATTAGAGAAACATATAATCCTGCTTTTAACGGTTTTCCTAGACCAACTGTTATAAGAGATGTTTTTAAATTTGCTCATGAAAGTCAACATTATTTACGTTATGCATTGTATCATTTTAATAACAAGTGGCTATTACTTCTTGTATAGGTCGCAGTACTAACGGTAATGATTATTTAACTGTCACATGTCATTAGATAGATCAGAATTGGTCTATGCAAAAATCATATATTAACATATATATATATTGATGAAAGACACACTGAAGCTTTTATTTCAAGAAATATTCATGATATTTGTGAATATTATGGAATTACTAATAAAATTATGACCATTACATTAGATAATGGTTCTTTTAAAGATTATGTTATAAACATTTTAAAAACTCGATTTACTCTATCTTTTTTCGATATTTTTCATGTTAGATATGCATGTCATATTTATAACTTAGTTATAAAGATGAATTTTAAAACATCCTTGATAAAATAAAATTTGCTATAAACTTTATTTTTCAAGATAATAAAATACAAAGACACAAAGAGTATAAAAAACTTGTCATGATTGTGGGTTACCGTATAGAAATTTCAGAAGAAGTTTCGACTAGGTGAAATTCTTTGTATAAGCAATTACTTGTTGCTCACAAGTATAGAAGACCTATAACATGGTTATTTAACGCCCATAATTAAAATCCAAAATGCTTGTAGATGATGATTGAGATAAAATATTTATAAAATTTAAAAAATATAGCTTTAATATTTTTGTTAATTAATGAATATATGCAAAAACCAACTTACAAGACAGCTATTAAAAATATTTATAAAATTTAAAAAATATTGTTTTCCTATACTCACTGTTTATTTTATTGGCGTTGTATTAAATCATACTATTAAAATAGACGGTTGTAAAGCACTTGTTGAAACGATTTTTGAAAGCTTAGAAATACTTCCAACAGACTCAACTGAAGAACCAACTAAAGAAGAAGTTATGTCTAGCATATACAATATATATATATATATATATATTTATATATATATTACCAAGAGAAAAATGCAAATAATCAACCGACTTCTGTACCATTTTCTTCTACTTCACTGCAACCTAATAAAAGATATGTTGTTTCTGCTTCTAGTATTCAAGGCCTTAGAAATAAAATGTATAGTGGTTCAAGTTCTTCACAAATTAGCGAGTTTGATATTTATGTTTTGCAGGGTGTTGTACCGTACGAATCAATTGTCAATGAAGATGGACGTGAAAACTTGTTGAGATACTGGAGGGAGAATGAGAAGACATTTCAACACCATCAAAGATGGCCAGAGATGTGTTGAATATTTAAACATCATCAACAGCTTCTGAAAGCGTTTTTTATGCTGGAAGGTTTCAAATAGGAGAGCACAGACACTCATTGGCGGGAGACAGCTCGGACATTACAGTTTTATTCAGAGATTGAATTAAAGCGGAGCGTAGAAGGTGCGGTCAACCAAAGATCAACGAAGAAGATGACTACAATGAAATCTTATCAGATGGAGCAGGAAGCGACATCGAACAATTTGACCAACAACTTCCAATTCTAACAGAAGATCCTCAAAAGATTGTGAGAAAATTTAAAAAGTATGGTTGACTATATAATTTTTAATGACAATTTCACTATGTGATTTGCAACTTTTGAAATACGAAACAAAATTATAATTTTGAAATTGTATTACAAAATAAATCATATTTCTATTAAATAATATAAAATGCACAAAAATAGCCTTGTGATATTTTTATTCATTATTTTGTTCAATTATTTATGTGTTTAAATATATATTTTTTAAATTAAATGTCCAAAAAAATAAATTAAAATTCCCCCAAATCCCCCTACCCGACCTGACCCATCCCCCAAATCTTATCATATCTTCCGACGGGATGTGGGACGAGACCTCTTCCCGTCCTGCCTATCCCGACCCGTCAAGACCCAGTCTTGACCTCCCACCCCGTCCCCCCTAATCCCGACCCCTCCAATCCCCCCGTCCCACCACGACCCGGCCCACTGGCCACCCATAGCTAATTCTATCATCTTCTCCATATTTGTAGGATCCAAGCTATTTCCATTTCCAGCTACATTAGAAGAAGTAGAGGTTAAGAAAATAAGAAGGGAAAATTGACATAAATAATAACAACAACAACATACCCAATATAATTTTATAAGTGGGGTCTGGAGAGTGTCGAGTATGTGGGATAACAATGGATGTACGAGAATAGTAAACAACTATTACAAGTGCTTTCAAAAGGATAAACAATTAGATTACAATAGCAACACTCTTGTAACCATCAAGAATTGTGGTAATAATAAGTTTGTGAGTTATTGATCCGTCTTGAATCTTTGTTCTTGAGTCTGTCTTTGAATTTCAGCAAGCTCCTCGATCTTGATAACCTGAACCAAGAGACACCAAATATGATAGCGTTACAAAGGCGCTGCTGAGTCGAGTGATATTCACTCTGTCCTTAAGACAAGATTGACCCGTATATATGTTTTTACGTTAGCGGGCAATTATCTCCTAAGATAAAACAACAACTATTCAACAATAAAAAGTAAATAGGTTGAATTCCGACGAAGAAAACAAACATGAAAGTAAAGCGGAAGAGTGGAAATTAATGTTCTTAACTTTTTCTCTTCTCAAATCAGAATAAGGTTCTTGTTATATAGTTTTTAGGATGAGGAGATGTGTTTAAAAGGTCAATTAATAGGTATAATCATCGCATGGAATGTTATGTAATAAGTACAAAGAAACGTTTTAGCCATTCAACAGTTGGCTTTTCCCATTGCCAGCAACGTTACTGGTCCTGAGGCGCCGCGATGCTGGAGCATTGGAGCCGTGGCGCTTCCCAATTTTACCTTCTTGAAATTTCAGGGACCAAACTATAAATACTACAAAGTTTGGGGTCCAAAAATATAATATCCGACCCGGATCGGGCGGTCGTGGGCCTAGCCATGAACCCAAGCACACCTAGGTCCTCCCTCCTTCAAACACATGGGTTACCCCTTGGGGTCCCAAATCCTTATCTATTTATAGGCTAATAAATGAACAATCCTTCCTTTTTCCCATCGATGTGGGAGATGTTCCATACCATATTTTCATGTCTCAAACACCTTACTTTGTGTACCAATATCTCTTTCATTTCTCAATGAAATTTGATGATCCTTAGCCCTACGGTCATCTACTCACTTAGTAGATTATGCACGTGTATAAAAACAAAGTCTCCAACATGCGGAACTCTAGTGTTTAAGTCATTAAAATGGGTGGACGCAACTCCACCAAAGGCAATTTCCAACAGAGTATATGCAAACCTTACTCCAACTTTGATAGGTAGAGAGGTTATTTCAGGCATATGTATTATATACACATATATTATGTATTTTGACTAATAGATACAAATGTTATATATTACGTACATTGGTTTATGATTGGTTTATGATGTAAATATTTTTGATCGAGCAGCCAAATACGTAACTACCCGCCAAAAAGAAGGATATAAGATCAAAGAAAGAAAAGTGACAAATGAATCTTGATAAATAGAATTATGATTTTGGTGTGTTTGGTACCACGAGATATGTTTTCTAAGAAATTTGTCTTTATAAAAATGTTTTTTTTTTTTAAAATGAGTGGTTTTCTTACTTATTCTGATGTTTGATAAGTAAATAAAAAATATTATCCCAATAATATTTATATATAATTTAAGCAAATGCTCTGAGATGAGAGTAGGAGAGTCGAGGTGAGGGTTGGGGTATAGGGGGTTGGGGGTGTTGGGGTTGTGAAGGAAACAAGCAAATATAACGATGACTCTTGTGAACTCGGTATATGCTCTGTGGTCTAAAAAATTAAGAATTACGGCGGACAACTTCTATCGTTAAACAATAACATTCCATCACTAATACAATTTAATGACTGACTGGCAATTGATTATCAAAAACTCATGTTAGCTATGGCTATTTAGTGATGAATTATAGCGTCCGCATGGACAACTCAACTGGTTTCAAGGAGGATAATTGAAAAAATGGCCAAGGTCGAATTCCGTCAGCGGCAGAGTGGGGGTTACTTCTTGAAATAAAGGAGGGTCCCCCTTTGTGCGCAGCGTGGTAGTGGTCTAACCTTTGAAACCAGTTGAGTTACCATGATTAACTCCTTCACAATCCTGTCGGACCGAGGTGTGGGGGCTCCTGGAGTGGGAGATCCACCTTTTTTTGGAAAAAGTGATGAATTATAGCTAATTCCTATTTTTGTTTTGTTTTGTAGTGCATTAAAAGATCAACAACGGCGAGATTAATATAATTATTGAATTGTTTAACAAAATTAAAGAGGAATAAATTGAAATGAAATGAAATACTTAGGAGCTATGTTCGTATAAAATGTTGCAGTCCGTGGTGTAGCCAAAACTATAGAGAACAAAGTTCCTACAAAACAAATAATGAGAAGAAGAATACTTTTAGGAACTACCATTTTCTTCTATATTGTTTACTTAATTCACTGATATATTATCAAAACTAATCACTTTCTTTTATAGTATTTTTTAGGTGTCCACTGACTAAAATATGGTAACCAGTTAAAAGAAAAAAAGGCAGTTCGATGCACTAAACTCCTGCTATGTGCGGAATTCGGGAAAAGCCGGACCACAAGGATCTGTTGTACGCGGTCTTATACTTTGCATTTCTGTTAAGATAAGTTGATTATTAGATTTCACTTGAGATAGTAAGTTAATGAAGAATGTTGTTATGTTACTTTACTGCAAAAGATTGAAATTTGTCCTCCAACTAATAGCAATTTAGAGTTTACTCTCGGTACTACTTATTAGCACATGTTTATACTAGATTATACTAATTTATCACAATTAAATCATTATTAAGGTAATAAAACTGTATCGAAAAATATATATCATGTATCCATTCATCTGATATACACACAAATATTTATCGAGCTCTCTGTTAACATGGACTGATAAGTCACTGAAAGTATATATGTCCTAAAGACAATTATTTTAGGGACATATGTACTTGAACACATTCGTATAATTAATAAGATTAATATATTTATGGCTTTTGTCATTACTGCATTATTATTTGATTGTTTATATTATTCATTAATGTGCATCCCTTGAGCTAACGTTGTCATTGATAGTGTGAAATATTAATGATATAGCGTAATTCTTAAAGCAGTCTCGACTATGATTATTGAGAATGGGATATCAATGATATATTATAAGTCGACCTGTGATCTGCATCACATTCTTAGAGAATGTAGTATGTCTCACTTACTAGTAGTAATAGTTGCTAGTGATGGACACATGTATACTCTTAGAAGATATTGACATACCCTGCTGATAAACTATTTGTTATACATGTCTAGAGTATTATCAGCATGTGGGACATAGAGGTCCTTTGACTTGAGGTCAATACGCACCGGGTCCTAAGCTTAAATTCCCTATAGGATAAGACATGGCTTGAATTGGGTACATTGCGATACAAACTAAGGTGATAGTTGAGCCAAAAATATGATTCATTCCTCGATTAGATATTCGAGATAACACTCAACTTCTCAGTGATATTAGGTCGACCAAGTCATTGGTCAATGCAAGAGACATATTTGAGATATTATCTAGTTGTCGACTAATATAGATGAGAAAAAAGTGATCAAGCCATTTGGATAGACACCTGGCAAATCCTAAGCTTGATCGAGTGTGTTGCGAATGACAGAAATTGTGTTTACTAGAGTCTTGTAAACGTTCTTTCACATATTGAGTTCGTCATGTGGCTCAGTCTAGGAGTTCCGTGTGAACCTTAATTTGATTAAGTGTCGATATGTGAAGGCCTAAAGGGTCAGACTAAGTCGATTGTCTTTTCGGTCTAAGGGTATATTGAGAGAGTATAAAATATTCGATTTAAAATCGAGATATTTTAATCAATAATAAATTATGGAATAATTTCTATTTGATGAAAATGATTTGATTAAGTTAAAATTAGATTTTGGATTTAATCACAATTAAACGTGCAGAAATACTGGAAAAACAGGGGAGGCGCCGCGACGGCTAGGAGGTTGAGTCGTGGCGCTAGTACGACAGTGGGCCCAGTCCAACTGGCACACTGCAACTCGGATTTGGGTCAGGTTTTTAAGCCTAATCCCAGTCTGATGTGTATCCTAATCTCATCGATATATTTAGCACTTAACCCATAATTTTAGGTTGGTTGAATTCTTACTAGAATCACAAACTAAACTCTTACTTTCTGAACTCAGAGTTCAGGAATTGAAATACTCTCAAACCTCCGCCAAGATTTTCTAGCTTTCCTGACAGAGGAGTATACCGTAGCGAAGGCTTGCACCCGAGGAGAAAATCACGTGCGCATCTTTGAGTAGAGACTTAAGAATATCAACTGTAAGTTTGTTTCTCATGTCTTTACAAGTTTCAATTGTAACGTTATCATACCAGAGACGGAATTGTTGGGGCAAGTAAGTTAATAAAATTTTAAACTTCCGTTGTGTCTTACTTGTGTGTTTTAGACCCAACAAAACCGTATAGTCACTTTATTCCGAAGGCCAAAATATAAAAAGTGGCTCACAAATATCCTTTTAAAAAAAATCATTGCCCGTAGGTTTTTTTATTAATTATTAAAATCAAACAACAATACACTCAACCTATTTTTTTCGACTCAAGAATACACCCCAAACTAACATCCTAAATCTGATATTTTTTTCAATTTTAAAAAGTCATGTGGCTTATTATCATTATCTACATATACTATTTAATCGAAAATTAATGCTACCCACTTTTAAATTCAAACCCGCTGACCCGTTTAATCTGACTCACTCTCAGATTAGGTTTGTAATCCCTAGTTCTTGTTTCCCTAGTGAATAAAGTTATCCGATATTTGTATTGGTAGGAGATAGCAAATATCTTGTTAAATCATTTGAGATGTGCACAAATTAACTCGGACACCACAATTATTATTTTTTAAAACATTAATAGAAAAGAGAAAAAAAATTCCTTTTGAGTGATGATTATACCTGTCTAAGGGGCCGGGTTGACCCGGAACCTGACCGATCGATCCGGTATAAAATCCGGTCCGATAAGACTTACCGGGTTGGGGGTTGGTTTGGCCTCAACCCCAACCCGCACGGATTACAGAGAAATCCGGTAAGGACCCGGACCGGTTGAACCGGTAACGGGAAACCGTTAACCTTACCGGTTAACCGGTTCGGTCCGAACCGGTAAGGAAAAAAAAATTAAAGGGTTGTTGGTGCTCAACGGTAACATTACCGCTGAAGTGAGAGTAGAGGTGGGGAGGGCGGTCGGTGGGACCGCTTGGCTTTTTTTAATTTTTTGTTTATTACATTTTTATCCTTTAAAAAATCTATAAATTATCTATATTTTTCTCATTTTTATCACACAATTATTTCTACAATTCTCTCAATTCTCATACTCTCTTAATTCTCTATATTATCAATTCTCAAGTTATTATTATTATTATTAATTTTCAAAGTAGCAAGACTTCGAGCTTCGGCCTTCGAGTTTCAATTGAATTCTGAATCCCGAAGTTTGGTACACTCGTTCATTCTCTAATTATTTTATTAAATTGTCATATTTATTTGTTGATTATTTAAATATTTTATAATGTCTTTGCTAAGGGAAATTGGATCGGGACTGCGCCGTAAATCTAGTTTAAGGGGTAAAAAATCTATAGTTCTTCATCATCTAATTAAAATATAAACTATGATCAAATGCAAGAAGATTTTAGAATAAAAGATAATGAATATGATAACGTTCAATTAGATAATATTGTTGAACTTGAAGAAATTGAACCTCCTAGACCTACTAGTGTTTCTTATGTCAATGTTGGTACTGCTAGTGGTAGTCGTAGACCTCCTTTACCAGAAGTTACAGAACTAGAAGTAAGGAGAAAAAGAAGTAAAGTATGACTCTTTTATGATAGAGTTGGGGACACATATAGAGTTAGATGTAATATGTTATACCCCGTATTTTCAGAGTATGTACGTGAGGGCGTACGTACAAAAGTTAGCCTAAGTTTAAGACCTTGGACGAAAAACATTTGTGCACAACTCACTTAAAGAATCGTTTTTCGACGAAACGTTTTACTAAACTCGCGTAGGGTAAATTCCGGCTATGTCATTTATAATTTTTGCGGATTTTTCCGAGAGATGAAATATTTTGGACCAACGGGAGGGTGACACTTGTCACCCTCATTGGACGGCAAAGTTGGGCAAAGTTGGCACGTTTTTTGTGCCTTCTCCTTAGTCAAGGAGTTGGTAGGATATTTGTGTAGTAGATGGATAAGGACACTTGCCTAAATCTCCACCTTACACTTGACTAGCACTTGACTTCATCTTGGCCATTGGTTGGCCATTGCTTGACCTATAAATACCCCCCTTAAGATGAAGAGTTCTTCATCCACAAATCAATTTCCAAGTCTTGAAAAATCCCTCCCCTCTCTTGTAGTGTTTTCGTCCAACACTCCCCCCTCCCCTTGTGAAGGCCTTGGCCGAAACACCCCCCCTCTAGCCTAGTAGTCCTCGCCGAAACCTACCCTCCCTCCCTTGGTAGAAATGTTGTCTTCCAAGTATAGTTACTATTCCTAAATACCCTAGCCCAAAATCCCTTAGTACTTAGTAGAAGTTGTGAAGAACTTATAAAGGTTTCTTGGAGCTATCGGAGCGTACAAATTAGGAGCTAAACCTTGCTCAGGATCGACGTTTTTACTTGGATAATTTTGGGCTTATCGAGGTAAATAATCTTATCCTTCTTTTGTAGTTAGAGAATGCATACTGTAGAAGTATAGGAATAAGTATAAAATACTTAGAAGGATATTAAAGAATAGAATTGAACTGTTATCACAGTAGAAGGGTTTAAAAGAAGAATAATTGAACTGTACTTACATAGGACTGTTTTCACAGTAGACTTGAGTAGCTTGACGGGTAGGGAAGTGCTGCCCAAATTTCCGTAGAATAGAGAACCCTCTGCTTAGAACTGTTTACAGAATAGTCTAGACGTTGATAGACGTATTTGACTATTATAGGCTGATTCTCTGCGCGCGACATATTCGACTTGGCAGGTGGTTTTCGCCGAGAAGGTATGTGATTCTTCCTATACTCTTAAGCATGATATTTTAAGATATATATATAGTACGGTAGACGTACATGTGTTAACTGAATAATAATTACGGCAATGTCTTTTGACTTAAGCCTGAATAATAATTACGGCAATGTCTTTTGACTTAAGCCTGAATAATAAGAATCTTGATGCATTTCAAAAGAATACTGAATCATTTTTAACAGAAGAGAAATATTTGGTTTTTAAACAAAAAGCTTAAGAGTTATACTAGCTTTATGGGAAGTTAGGTATAACAACTTAAGAAAGATAAAAGGAACTGTTTACTTATTTGTTTATAAAAACCTTATATTGATTTCTGTAAGATGTAGTAAGATTGTTTGAAAAGTAGACATATTATGATGCTACGTGTGTTAGTGTCTTGTGATGTTGTGAAAGGGGGTCATTCTTGTTGTGCTTACGTTGCTAAACGGTAAGTCAGTTGTAATGTTATTATATCACCTACCCCCTTGACTTATTATACCGAGGGCTTGCCACCCTTGATGCGGGTCTATACGGCCTATGCGGTCTGTGTGACTACGCGAGTCGCGGAGTTCGAGATTGATCATTCCGGTGTTTTATCCGACGCGGGATGCCTATGCGATGCGTGTGACTATGCGGTCTATTGAGACTATGCGATCGCGAGTCGAGAGGTACCGGGTTAGCTACCCCGATGCGAGAATACCTCATGCGCGGTCATGTGTGACCTATGCGGACCGCGGAGTCGAGATTAGGCACGCATAATGATACTATGGGCGATTGGCCTTGCCGATCATTCGCGGTCTAGAAAAGACACATTACGGTTACCTATTATTGTTCTTGTTTGTGATATGGCATCGTGCAATTGAACCGATTGTATTTGCAAATGGTTTTAAATACTTTGATTTCATTTAAGTACTTTACGCTTTCACATACTTGTACCTCCTTGGGCTGCGTTCATGCCGCAGTAAGGGCAAGCGGTGCTAGATCCACATCCTTAGGATCTTTTGCTTTGGTGTCGTGAGCTCCATCTTCTCCGAGGCTCGACTTTTGGGTATGATCTCCTGTTGTTGTATATAGTTTTGTACATTCAGGTATGGCGGCCCCGTCCCGCCATAGTTGTTTATCTTCTGAGGTCTGTAGTCCTATTGCAGTTGGGATGTAATCGCAAAACTATGTTTATATATTTATGCCGAAAGGCGACATTTTCTCACATAAAGCGTGTCTCATTTTACAATCGTTTCATGTCTTATTTTTATATTCCGTGACACTGATGTATGACTACTGGGTGCGGGTAAGGCACGATCACGCCCGAACGGGTCGTGACAAAAGTGGTATCGAGCGATTAATCTCGGAAAGTGTCTACTGACCGTATCTAGTAGAGTCTTGATTATCGGTGTGTTGTGCACCACACCAATAATCGTGAGGCTATAGGATATTTAGGATTGGTTTCCATTCTTCTCACTCGAGATCGTGCCTTGAGCCGTGTGTTATAAGTTGGACCTCTAACGTATTCCTTTCTCAGATGCGATTATGCCTCCACGTAGCAACCCGCCCGAAGAGCGGCAATGAGGAGCTGCTAGTAGGACACCGAGAGTCACGAGGGCTCGTGCCCGCCTATACCCGAGACGGCGAGTTCCATGACGCCGCCCCAAAGAGACCACAGCACCGCACCTCCCGCCCCACACCGGCGGAGGATTTAGGTACGAGGAGATGGCCCACTATTGGCTAGATTGTGGCTGACATGAGGATAGGATGACGGCAGTTCGATTCGGCCACTGCACCGTGGTTCACCCGAGGCGAATAGTTTGAGGCTACGAGATTTCCTGAGTTGTAGCCCGCGAGTTTTACTGGTCGAGGCCGAGGATGATCCGCAGGAGTTCATCCGTCGCCCTGAAGGATTATGAGTGATCGGGCGTCGAGACCGAGTCCGTGATTCGGTTCAGATCGGCCGCGTGATACCGCAATCGATTGGTTTGATTCATGGGAGTTATCGGGAGAGCACGCGTCCCGCCTACTGGGATGAGTTCTCGAGGCTTTTCTCACGCACTTCTTGCCTCCGCAGATGAGAGGCACGGGCCGCAGATTTTCTTCTTGAGATGAGAGGACTCACGCTAGGAGTACAACGTCGAGTTCGATTCTTTGGCTCGATATGTCCCCTGCATTGGTAGCGGATATGGAGGACAGTGGTGCATCGCTACGCCACCGCTAGATGATTATATGGCCGAAGTCTTGCGCGGTGTGGCTCTTCACGAGCATGGACATTACCCGTATGCAGCTCACGCACTTGGATGCGAGGAGCGTAGACCGACGGGTCGACAGATATCGATCGAAGAAGGCCAAGACGGCCGGTTCTTTTGGTAGTTCTCGGTGGACGGCCCAGCTAGCCAGATTTGCACCCCACCACTGAGCACTCCCACATCATTGTCGACATCCAGTATTCGGGCGGTCGTGGCCCCAGGACTTCGGATTTCTAGGGTAGCAAGGGTGCTAACCGATCGACGTCTGCTCAGTGTGTCCGTTGTGGTAGATTCCATTCAGGGAGCTGTAGTACTACTCCGGGAGCTTGCTATACTTGTGGCCAGCAGGGTCATTTTGCGAGGGCCTGTCCGACCGGGGGCAGCGCGGGTGGTAGGGCTCAGCCTACAGGGTCTGTTGCCGGTTCATCATCTCCTACAGTTACTCGCCTGCAGGCGTGGTACTCACGGGCCGCAGGTCGCGCAGAGGTCGTGGCGCGGTCCAGATTCTAGCGGTCCTCGTAACCGCATTTATGCTTTGTCCACGACAGATCGTGAGGCCTCACCGATGTCGCCACGTACCTTATCGCTCGGGTTTGATGTGTATGCTTTGATAGATTCGGTTCTACTGGCCCCATATATCTCCCCTTGTTGCTAGTAGGATAGGGATAGAGCACGAGTCCATAGACCTTTCGAGGTAGCTACGCCATGAGGTGATTCGGTAGCTCGGCGGGTATATAGAGCTTGTCCGTGACCATTTACGTCGGACCAGCCGACTTGATAGAGTTGGACATCGATTTCGACGTGATCATGGGTATGGATTGGCTAGCTTTGCTACGCCAATGTAGACTGTAGGAGAGAGTGGTACGTTCCAGCTTTCGAGGAGCGGTTGTTGAGTGGGAGGAACATCAGACGCCGAGGGTAGATTTATTTCCTACCTCAAGGCTAGGAAGATGGTGCGAGAAGGGTATATCTACCATCTCATTCGGGTGTTTGATACTAAAGCTGCGGTACCAGATTTTCAGTCAGTTCCAGTAGTCAGAGAGTTCCCAGACGTGTTTCCAGACGACCTCCCGGGTATCCCTCCTGAGAGGGAGATTGAGTTTTGTATAGATGTGTTGCCAGACACTCGGCCTATTTCCATTCCGCCATACAGAATGGCACCTGCCGAGTTGAGAGTTGAAGGACCACCGAGAGATTTCTTTGGAGAAGGGCTTCATCGACCTAGTGTTTCTCCCAGGGAGCGCCAGATTGTTCGTGAAGAAGAAGGGCGGACGCCGCGCATGTGTGTTGATTACAGCAACGCGCATGTGTTGATTGCGATCTATTGAGACTATGCGATCGCGGAGTCGTGAGGTACCAGGTTAGCTACCCCCGCGAGGAATACCTCATGCGGTGCAGGTGACCTATGCGGATCGCGGAGTCCGTGATTAGGCACGCATAATGATACTATGGGCGATTGGCCTTGCTTCGATCATTCGCGCCTAGAAAAGACATGTTACGATTACCTATTATTGTTCTTGTTTGTGATATGGCATCGTGTGCAATTGAATCGATTGTATTTGCAAATGGTTTTAAATACTTTGATTTCATTTAAGTACTTTACGCTTTCATACTTGGTACTGTTATCGACCTCCTTCGGGAGCTGCGTCATGCCGCAGTAAGGGCAAGCAGTGCTAGATCCACATCCTTAGGATCTTTTGCTTTGGTGTCGTGAGCTCCATCTTCTCCGAGGCTCGACTTTGGGTATGATCTCCCGTTGTTGTATATAGTTTTATACATTCAGGTATGGCGGCCCCCCCGCCATAGTTGTTTATCTTCTTAGAGGTCTGTAGTCCTATTGTACAGTTGGGATGTAACTGCAAAACTATGTTTATATATTTATGCCGAAAGACGACATTTTCTCACATAAAACTGTGTCTCATTTTACAACGGTTTCATGTCTTATTTTTATATTCCGCTGATTACTCTGATGTATGACTACTTGGGTGCCCGGGTAAGGCACCAGTCACGGGCCCCGGAACGGGTCGTGACATAATATTTGTGGGAAAACTTACAAACATAAGAGAGGGGGTGGTGACGAGGGGACGGGCACTATAGGTAGGCATTTATTGAAAGATCATCCGAGACAATGGGGTGTTGCCACTGATTTAAAACTTGGTCAACAACAACTTAATCCATTAACGGGGAGGGGATCGCTAAATGCGATCCAAAGAAGGATCGCATTGAATTAGCAAAAATGATTGTCGGAGGTTGTTTACCTTTTTCTTTTGCTTCTTCTTCATATTTAATTACATATATTCAAAGAGGATATAATCCTTGTTTTACATGTGTTCCTCGTAGTACTTGTAGAGCCGATGTTTTTAGACTTTATAATGATTATGTTATTTTTTTGCAATATTTGTTCACTAATCTTCCATGCCTAGTTAGTTTTACTGCAGACATTGGGCATGCTTTAAACGGTTATGATTATTTAACAATTACTTGTCATTGGATTGATGAAAATTTTAAAATGGAAAAACGTATTATTGCTTTTGCGTATGATGAGGATCAAAGTCATACTGAAAAATATATAAGCGAAATTATTTGTGCTTATGCCAAAAATTATAATCTTTATAAAAAAAATATTTTGTATATTATTCGATAATGCATCTAATAATACTGCTGTTGTAGATCTTTTAAAAGTGGAATTAGAATCGTCACTTCCTGATATATTTCATGTTCGTTGTGCTTGTCATATTTATAATTTAATTGTTAAAAGTGGACTTGAGTTATTTGCAACTGAAATACAAATTGTCAAAAGAGCTGTTGGAGTTATTCAAGGTAATAATAAAAAAAATAGACTTATAGAATTTAAAGAAAAATGTAAACAATTTGATTTGAGACCTAAATTCATGCCACAAGAGATTATTACACGGTGAAATTATACTTATTTATTTTTAAAAGAATGTTATAAGTATAAAGACCCCATAACACATGTTTCAAATGCTCATTGTAAGAACGCGATTTATATGTTAACCGACGATGTTTGGAAATCAATTGCTGAACTTTTAAAAAAATTACGTAAATTTACACTGCTACTGTTGAATTTTGGGGATCTTATTACCCAACAGTTTGTAATGTTTTAGCTCATATAGCTGAAATTTCATATTTACTTTATGGTTTAAAATCAAATATAAAATATAAAGCTACAGTTACAGTTATGTTTGAAAAGTTTAAAAAATATTTTTTCGTATTCCTGATATTTATTGTATTGGTGCAATCTTAAATCCTTCTGTTAAAAAAGTAGATTGTCATAATTTAATATTTAGTTTATATACTTATATGGAAGTCGGTGAAACAGAAACTTCATCTTCAGTTGATTGCATATGTAAACTTGATACTAATTTAGCTAAATTATATGATTATTATGCTACATTACATGACAACAACAAATTTTGCTACTAATATTTCTTCTAGTTCTGCTTCTGCTTCTGTGTCTACATCTGCAGGATTCGATAAAGACGATGAAAATAAATCTTTATCTATATGGAGCACTTTTGCAACAACACAATCAAGCACAACTCGAAATTGTGATGAGATGCAGTTTTATTTGCAAAAGCAAACGGAGCCGAAGAAGAACTTTCAACCTTTACAATGTTGGCAGGATAACAAAAGACAATTTCCGGTACTAGCAGCTATGACACGAGATGTTCTTAATGTGTCTATCTCAACAGTGGCTTCTGAAAGTGCATTCAGCCAAGCACGAGATCAAATAGGAGACACACGCCACTCATTGGGCGGAAGCACATTAGAAGTGTTAGTATGCTTCAGGGATTGGATCAGATCAGAGAGAAGAAATCAAGGATATGAAGACGTTGACGCTCCGGAAGATGAAGAAATCAACAATATTTTGGAAACCGGGAGCGCAACCGGGACTGGAATTAATACTCCATATTTAGAGGCTATGGAGCAACATATAAATTACGAAGAACTTGCAAGAATGATGCATAATATGTAAATAACAATTATTATTACTTCATTATGTACTCTTATTAACAATCAACATTATGAATAAAGAAAGTTCGAAAGTTTACATCTTATCATTAGTTTTTATTTTATTATCTCTTTAGTTGTTATTAGTTAACTTATCTTATGTCTACTAATTAAATAAATTAATAAATTTTTAAAATTAAAAAAAAATTAAAAAAACTAATATAGTTTATATAACTACAATATAACTATAAAGTATAAAGTTATAAACTATATTATATTATTATATTACATATGTAATTTGAATTTAGTTAGATTTTCGAAATTTACAAAAAAAAACAAAATAGACCGGTAGGCCCGGTTCAACCCGAACCCACAAAAAAAAAAAAAACCCGAACCCACACGGGCCAACTAGAAATTCGGTAATGAACCGGACCGGTAGGCCCGTGAAATCGATGAACTGTGACGCAGAATCGTCCGTAACCTGCTCAACCCAGAATCTGCCACGGTCCGGTCCGGATCGATCCGTTAGACAGATATAGTGATGACATTTTGTCCTTTGACCAAAAGGCAAAAAACATCTTCTTTTCTCCACAATTTTGGGAAAGTACATATATATTTTCCCCGTCCTAAAATACTTGTCATTTTTTTAAAAGTCAATTTTACTAAATTTTAAAGTTTATTAGATTATATTAATTTAATATTTTAAAATTAAAATTTAGATATTCGGAAACTACACGAAAAATATTATAAGTTGCAACTCTTTCCATAATAATATGATAAAAAAATATAGCTCAAAATATTGGTCAGAGATTATATAATTTGACTCTTGAAAAGCGTAATGTGACAAGTATTTTGAGACGAATGAAGTGTAGGGTTTTGTTGGGTTCGTGTACGCAGCGAAATTTAAAAATTTTAGTTTCAAACCCAATAAGCGACGAACTGATATATGATTATGCAATGATATATAAAACATGTAATCAAATAACATGTAATGTACAACCGTAATACTTCGAACGAAAACTTACGATTTGATTAAATCTGGAGTCTTTTCGTATATCCGTTCGAGGGTGCGCATGCAATTGATTCCTCGATTGCAAGTTCCAAGAACTTAGATGTAATCCTCTTTTCAGAAAGCTAGGAAATCCGACAGAGGTTCGAGAGGATATTGTAAGACTAAATCTCTGAGACTTAGAATGATTTGTAAAATCAAGTGTTGGTGTAAATGAATAATGAAATGAAGCTCCTATTCATAGCTGCGTTTTAGGGTTAAAACGTAGCCTAGGAATTCCCGTGGGCCAGGCCCAGAAACCGAGGCGAAGTAGGTCGGTCGGACTTTCCACTGGACTGGCAGCGCCACGATGCTAAATGGGTGGCGACGTGGCCCTATGGCGCCGCGACTCTGTGTCCCATGCGTCGCGACCCTAGTCCAACTTTGCCTCGTTTCTATTTTAATTAAATTTGAAATTCTATCTCGACTTAATTAAATAATCATTATTCATTCAAATGTCTCGATCATAAATCAAACATTTATATTATCTCGTTACATCTTTAGATCAACGGAACAATTGACTTAGTGTTGCCCTACAAGCCTTCACATATCGACACTAATCATATTAGGGTCTACACGGAACTCCTAGACGGCACCGGAAGACGAACTCAATATGTGAAGTATAGTTACACAAATCTGGTAAACTGTACCTCTATGTGAGAAGATAAAATCTTTTCATTCACGACACACTCGATCAAGCTTAGGATCTGCCAAGTGTCTATCCAAATGGCTTGATCATTATATTTCATCTATATTAGTTGACAACAAGACCATATCCAAGATATGTCTATTGTGTTGGCCAACGACTTAGTCAATCTAATATCATATGAGAATTCGAGTGTTCTCTAGAATATATATTCGAGGAATGAATCCTAATTTTGGCTCAACTACCACCTTTAATTCACTTCATAATGTACCAAATACAAGTCGTATCTCAATCTATAAGGCATTTGAGCTTAGGACAGGATCAAAGTACATTACTCCATAAACAAAGTGATATTGACCTCAAGTCTAAGGACTTCTATCTCCCACATGCCGATGACATTATAGACATATAACAAATAGTGCATCAGCAAGGTATACCAATACTTCAACAAGCATCCATGTGTCCATCACGAGTTGTCATAACTCGTAGCAAGTGAGACATACTACATTCTCTAAGGATGTGATGCAGACCACATGTCGACATATCACATATCATCTATATCTCATTCTAGATGATCATTAGTCGAGGCTATTTTAAGAGTTACGTTATAATATTAATATCTCACACACTATTAATAATCACGTAATCTCAAGGGATGCATATTATAGATGGTCATATTCCTTTCCGATATCAGATTGCTGACATATTTACTAATGGGCTTTAGCGCATACTCTTTGATTATTTTCGAGCAAGTCTCAGTGTACGAGAACCTCCCGCTTCGACTGCGGGGGTATGATAGAATATTGTACATCTCCTATATTAGGTAAACTTGTAGTCCAATTGTAATTAGGAAGTGTAGTCCAATTATAATTAAAAAGATTAGTTACCTAGTTCGTAAAGGAGTAGATAATTATATAACACTATATATATTATACATAATGATCAATGAAAAGCAGGGAACATATTACTTTAGTATCTTCTTCAAGTCTTCATTTACTTTATTATTATTATAATTCTGGTCACTTGGGGAAGTGCACATCTGGTTGATTTTGTTGATTTTTATAGTATTTTTTTGCAAGTCTGATTAGTTTTTTCAGACACAAGTTATAAAATATTCTGTCTGGAATTTGACTTATTAAGGGCTAAACTTTGATATCTTGTATGAAGTTTGGCTCATGTATGAAGTATAGACAATATGTTCGGAATTGAAATAGTTCTTTTAAAGGTCAAAGTCAAACTATCAATTTTCGTCTCTACCAATGTTTTCAAAAAAATTGGACAATGTCCACTTGATTTAAACTCAATTTTCATATTCCACTTGATTTACTACAAGTTTTTTCAACAACACCAACTTAATTTAACCTTTACATATCCAAAATTCAAGACTCACTTTCTTAAACTTACACTAACTGTGATTTGTTAATGATTTCAAACTTTTTTAACAATAACACTTAATTTAAACTCAATTTTCATATTCAAAATTCAAAGACTCATTTTTTTAAAGAATTATACTTCAATATTATTGATTCGAAAAAAAAAACTATGTACAGGAAGGAAGAAGAGGAAGTTTCTTTGAAGTTGGATAGACCATATAACCTTGCCAACTAAAGCGTCCTACTCTACCGCAGTAAGGGCTTAAGCGATCGAAGTGACCTAACCTGGCTCCATCTAGAAGGTTGGAATCTTCCGGGTTTGCCTCAACTGGGATTTCGAACAGTCTTTTTTCCACCATCCTCTGCCGTAGCAGAAGCAGCAGCGGTCGGAGACCTAAGAAATGGGGTAACCCTACCATTTCAAAAGCGAGTTTTTGCTTAGTGACATCGGGGTCCTAGTTCTATGAAAAGCTTACTTAATTGTAATTTCATACAGACTTCTTTCTTTTTCGCTATTATTGACATAGGGAATAGAAGCTTGAAGGCGCTGAAGGATCCTATTAATAATTTAGCTGATGAGCAGGGAATCTCAGCAGGGGAGAAGGCTAGGATGTTGGCACTCGAAGAGGAGATTAAGATGATAGTGGGGCGTGCCGCTGTTGGCCTCTATTGACTATGAACACAAAAAAAAAATTAAAAAGTGGATACGTCTTAAATGGTGCTGTAAAAAGTGACTGTCCGTAAAATTAACTCTGGGCTCTTTCCTACCCGGCCCATAGTAACAAAGCCCAATTGAAAACCTTTAATATATAAGCAAAATAATATTAAGCTCCAAATTAATTATTAAAATGCTTTTATCATAAGAAAAGGTGAAAATCGATGTAAATATTTTTCTTTACTTGATAGTCTTCTAATCTTTACCTGGTAATTATAAGGTGCTAATTGGTTGGGTGGACATTATTGACATACTTTTTATTTGGCTGAAATTTCAACCTTGACCGTTAATTCAATGTGAAGCTCCTTTAGTAAGCTGAGAAAAGAGTTACTGTAATATTCTTTTTTTAACCTCTTGAGTCTCAGGCAAAAGATGGTGCATATTGTTAGCCGATTTTCAATTGCTCATCCAAGTGTATCTATCGTTCCAAGTAATATAGTCTGTAAGACCGAATATCGTCCACATAGACTGATTTTCAATTACCGAACATCTATTCTAGGTTATCTATTTGGCAAACGATAAGTTGATTTGGTTTTTATCTAACACTAGTAGAGTAATTGCAAGAATTAAACTAAATTATTGAGGTTTAATCAGTTATGAAGGAATTAGGACTTCCAATATCCTCAACTATCCACTCTTTTCAATCCTTAATGCAACTAGAATGACTTCTTCTTCTATGTTAAGATAGCGGTTAACTAGACTGTCGTATATTTCGGTTAGGATATATAATCGCTCAACCCCAGTGCAGAAACTTTCTATATTTCTATGATAGGTTTTACCACATAGGAGGATTAAGAACAATAACCTATAATGCTACACAAGTATCGGGGTACTTTCGTCTGCGATTTTAACCTATGTCTATTCAATTACAGCATATCCAAATCTTTCCTCTCGGTTCTTGATTCGAAATCATATAGATTATGATAATTAGTGACCAATTAACTATCAAACATTCATACCAATATTGAATAAATCTTAATCAAGTGAAGAAGAAATCAAACTAATGCATTAATTCATGAAATAGAGTTTCAAGTGATTCAATAGGAAAACCCTAATAAAGTGTTTAGCTCCTAGCCATAGACATGCTAAGAACTAATACAAATCCAAACATGAACTGAATTAAACAAAAGAGAAAATGAAAGAACTTGAACAAAGTTGTCTCAAATCTTGTAGCTTGTGGCCTCCTTTTCCTCTCCAAAGTAGAATGTAGAATTATGTACAAAATGCTCCAAGCTGCCCCCCCTTTAGGTCAGGGTTTTAGGATTATATAGTTGAGAAAAAATATTTTTCGGACCCTTTTGCCCTTCAAAATCGCCCGTAAAATCGAAATCCGCCGCGCCGCCTCGCTGGATGGTGCCACGGCGCTGAAATACTGCGACAAAATCATACTCCGCATGACAATTAGCGTCGCGGCGCACGCGGCACCTGTGACGTTCTTTGGCCAATTTTCTGTTTCTGTGTCATTTTCTCGTCCGGACTTCGTCTGATTTCTTCTATACTTTCCGGGACTTCTTAGACTTCATTTTTTGGTCTTTTCTTGTGCAATTACACCTCAATTAAGCTCATTTCATCTTTTTTTTTGTCATTTCTCCATTTAGGACCGCTGTGACTCAAAAGAAAGAAAAACGACCCTAATACTATACTAAACAAAAAGAAAATGAGAAAAATACTAACTAAAAATGACTCAAAAAGTGTATATAAAATATGTCTAACAAATACCCCCAAACTTAACCTTTACTCGTCCTCGAGTAAAGATCAAAACAAAAATCAAAACAAAGACTCTATGAAATGGATCAAGTAGTCATAGCAATGCTCCTTCAAAATCATGGATGAAAGATAGGATAATATGTTAGAACATATATAGCATGAATAATTAGCAATCTAGAATTTCAAGTTAGATATTTCGCAAATTCACTTGGATCATAATCACTGGAAATACAAACACCTAACCTATGCATGTCAGTTTCATTTCATCTTTTCCAAAATGCTATAGACATGTTTACTTGTTATTCTCCACTAATCATAGACATACATATTAGATATATTCAGGACTTTTCAGGGTTGTAATGTAGGCTTAGGCAGGGGTAGGTAAGATTAGACATTTAGGCTCAATTTACGCACCATAAGCGTTTTTTCTCATTCAACCTTTTTGTCCTTCTTTTTGATATTCTTTTCAGTTCATACATATCATTCTCCTCTTTTCTTTTTGAGAGCATGAAACAAATTCACATAGGCACCCCCAAACTTAAGCTTTTACATCTTTTTCATTGGGGTGCATCCATTTTTCACTCTCCTTTTGTATTTCTTTTTTCACACTTCTTCATCCCAATTTTCAATTACTACTTATGACACACAAGGGAATCATAGGGTGTCAAAGAAATAACTTATTTTAGGCTCAAATGGGCTGACTAGGGATACAATTTATGTTAGAGTAGGTAGGGGTGCACAATTTTCGGTCCGGACTGACCGACTTTCAGATCGACGAACCGACCGAGATTATCGGTCCGGTCTTTCTGATTTAAAATTCTTGTTTGTTTTCGGTCCGGTCCGGTCGGTCAGTCGGTCCCGACCATTTTTTTAATTGGTTTTCCTAATATATATATAATATATATAATTCCTAATTTTCTAAATTCCTTCCTAATATATATAATTCCTACGTTTCTAAATTCCTACTATATATACTTTATATAAGTCCTAATATATATAATTTCTAAGATATATAATCTATATAATTCTTAATATATATAATATATATAATTCCTAATATATATAATTCCTAATTTTCTAAATTCCTAATATATAATATATATATAATTCCGGTTAGGACCGTTTTTTTTTAAAAAAATTGAATTTCCAATACTGAAATTGACATTCTCGGACACATTACCACAAAAAATTTACGTTGAAATCTATTGTACATCGCGAGATATTTAGATTTGAAAAGGAGAAAAACGTAACGATTTGGGAGAAAAGTGAAATTGAGGGGCAAGATGGACGTTTTTGGAGAAATCCGGTGAAGCAAACGGACTTCGTCTCGAAAAAATACGCGAAATCAAAAAAACAATTAGATCAAACGGACGTCCGAGCGCAAAGTTATGACCATTTAAAGTTTCACTAATTTACAACTTATATTTGATATGTCAATCAATACGTCCGGTTGGTTGGGGGTGGCTGGGGGGTGGTGGGGGAGGGGCTGGGGGCTGGGGGCTGGGCCGGGCTGGCCGGGGCCGGGCTGGGCCGGGACTGGGGCCTGGGGGGACTGCCTGGGGAGGGGGGGATTCGGTCCATTCGGTCCAGTGACCGGACCGGACCGAAAATGACCCGGACCGGACCGAGAAATTCGGTCCGGTCTTCGTCCGAGAACTGAAGTTCGGTCTTGATCCCGGCCCCCGGTTTTGACCTTTCAGGCACCCAAGAGTAGGTAGTGAATGGTAAGAAGGGCTAACAAAGAAATGTCTGAATCATCTCCCTAAACATGTACATCTTAACTATTTCGCCTCAAATAACAAGCAAGCAGACTTCATAAACATTTTTCAATCATTATTTCCACAATTGACAATACATAGGCTAAGCACAAATATCCCAAATAATTAGATTTTCATGAATTTTTGGCATATCTAACTTAAGCACACATATTTTTGCTTCTAGTTCTATTATATTATCCCACTTTATCCCTTCAATATCTTTAGCAACTACAACATGCTTGGTCCATAAAAAAAAATCTGACTAAAAAACACACAAAACAACACAAAGACAATAAAAAGACTCAAAAACAGAACAATAAAAAAATAAGACATCCCCCCAAACTTAATCGACACATTGTCCCCAAAGACTAAAAATAGGGACAACTTACTGACACAACACAACGATCATAACGGAGGTCTGGGATGAGATTCTTGAAATTGAACAGGTCATCGGGACTCTCTGAAGTTCTGGCGTCGCGGCTCTGCTGGGTGGAGTCGCGGCGCTACTGCCAATTTTTCCCTTTTCAGAATTTTCTTCTCCTATTCCCCTCGGGGTCAATTCCTAGTCCACCTGCCATAAAAAATACTAAACATACCAGATCGTGATACTGTTCAAGATAAAATAAAAATAAACTAAAACAAAAAATCAAACTAACATAATTAATAAATATTGGGTTGCCTCCCAACAAGCACTGTCTTTAACGTCTTTTAGCCGGACGCAGTTAATCCTTACTAGTGCCCAGTGGATCCTTCTACGAACGGCTTGCAATCCGTACAGTTATTGTTGTGGGTCTCACTTCACCTACAACACTTTTTTTCAAACAAGGGCCTCATATCTAAGATTATCCCCCAATTACCCAAGACAAGCTTGTCTTCTAGGCTCTCTATAATGTAGGGATCATTGAAACTCCCTACATCTCTCAACTTTTGGGGGTGTCCTTGAGGGTATGGACTTTCTAGTTGGGGCTCAGCAATGATAGTTGGTGGTGTCTTTTCTGCAACGGGTATAGAAAAAAGAAATTCCAAGGAATCCAAAAAGGTGAAAATTTGGGTCTCGGTAACCTCTTCTTTCTCTACACCAACTATCTCTCTCAATTCCTCATTATTCTCAACAACTTGTTGTGGTTCAGGTTCCTCGCTCTGCTTATCACCCCCCACAACTGTGTCTCTAGGCAGATTTTCTTGCGGTACATTGATCACCATATCCATCAGCTGCCCTATTTGTATCTCCAAATTTTTGAGGGACACCGTTGTCTCACCCATAGACTGAGTCTGGCACTTGGTGAGCCTGAGTATGGCTTCCTGCAACTCATTTTGATCTTTCTGTGGAACCTGTGGGTTAAGATGTTGTTGTTGATTCCACTACCCCTGATAGTAGTAGTAGTCCATTTTTTTCAACTTTACCTACAAAATAAGAAAAACAACAAAAAGTGAGAAAAAGATGCTGGCAGAACAAGTTAGAAACTTGTTCATGGAGCAACCAAATTAGAAATAAAATAACATAACCGAATATATACAAATCAAATTAGAAATAAGAATAGATAATTCGATATTAAAAGTACGTCAGTCCCCGGTAACGGCGCCAAAAACTTGTTAGCCGATTTTCAATTGCTCACGCAAGTGTACGTATCGTTCCAAGTAATATAGTCTGTAAGACCGAATATCATCCACAGAGACAGCTTTTCAATTACCGAACATCTATTCTAGGTTATCTATTTGACAAATGATAAGTTGATTTGGTTTTTATCTAACACTAGTAGAGTAATTGCAAGAATTAAACTAAATTATTGAGGTTTAATCAGTTATGAAGGAATTAGGACTTCCACTATCCTCAACTATCCACTCTTTTCAATCCTTAATGCAACTAGAATGACTTCTTCTTCTGTGTTAAGATAGCGGTTAACAAGACTGCCGTATATTTCGGTTATGATATATAATCGCTCAACCCCAGTGCAGAAACCTTCTATATTTCTATGATAGGTTTTACCACATAGGAGGATTAAGAACAATAACCTATAATGATACACAAGTATCGGAGTACTTTCATCCGCGATTTTAACCTATGTCTATTCAATTACAGCATATTCAAATCTCTCCTCTCAGTTCTTGATTCGAAATCATATAGATTATGATAATTAGTGATCAATTAACTATCAAACATTCATACCAATATTGAATAAATCTTAATCAAGTGAAGAAGAAATCAAACTAATACATTAATTCATGAAATAAAGTTTCAAGTGATTCAATAGAAAAACCCTAATAAAGTGTTTAGCTCCTAGCCATAGACATGCTAAGAACTAATACAAATCCAAACATGAACTGAATTAAACAAAAGAGAAAAGGAAAGAACTTGAACAAAGTTGTCTCAAATCTTGTAGCTTGTGGCCTCCTTTTCCTCTCCAAAGTAGAATGTAGAATTATGTACAAGATGCTCCAAGATGCCCCCCTTTAGGTCAGGGTTTTAGGATTATATAGTTGAGAAAATTGTGTTTCGGACCCTTTTTCCCTTCGAAAATCGGCCCAGAAAATCAGAAATGCCGCCTCGGCCCTGCTGGATGGTGCCACGGCGCCGAAAATACTGCGACAAAATCATACTCCGCAGGACAATTAGCGTTGCAAGATCGCCAGCGCCGCGCGCTCGTGACGTTCTTTGGCCATGCCGTTGTGTCATTTTCTCGTCAGCGGCGCTGGACGTTTCTTGGCCGATTTGCTTTCGTGTCATTTTCTCGTCCGGACTTCGTCTGATTTCTTATATACTTTTAGGGACTTCTTAGAATTCATTTCTTGGCCTTTTCTTGTGCAATTACACCTCAATTAAGCTCATTTCATCTTCTTTTTGTCATTTCTCCATTTAGGACCGTTGTGACTCAAAAGAAAGAAAACGACTCTAATACTATACTAAACACAAAGAAAATGAGAAAAATACTAACTAAAAATGACTCAAAAAATATATATAAAATATGACTAACACATATGAAGCATGAAATTCTCAAGCCTACAATTATCCACATCGTAAACTAAGAAAAGCCAGAAATGAGAGAAGTAGTATAAAACCAGCAGGCCGTGCACTTATAAAAGCATACCTTTCTTAGCCTTTTGGCTAAGATCAAGTGTAGTTCTGTTCTTATCAGTTTAATATTTGATATGTGAGTCATCGGTTAACACGATATTAACTCAATTTTTAAGGGGAATGTCCATCAAGGTAGCTTGCTACTTGGGCCTTCGTGCGTAGCCCATGTGTTGCACTGCTGCATGGGTCTGGCGTACCCCACCAATTCAAGTTTAATTTTGAATTTCGAACTGTTTACTCGGTTTGTATTTTTTCGTAGCCCGGTACTGAAAATCCTTTGTTAAATCTTTACTGCATTTCTTGACTTTTTCTATCTTTTGTCCAGTACTAACTAAACGTCTTTAATTTAATACTTCATTGTACTTCATTTGAGATGAACTTGCTTCTAGTTTAAAAGGCATCGGTAAGGCACTTACAACAACATATCTAGTGTATTCTCATAAATAGGTGTAGGAATTTATGTCGGGTTCGTCCACGCAGCGAAATTTAAAAATTTATGTTTCAAACCCGACATAAGCGGTCAAACTGTAGTATGATATGTAATGTAAAATATAATCACAAAGCAAATGTAATACTTCGAACGAAGACTTAAATTTTGAAGATTGCAATCCAAGCTGTTTAATCTCGAAGCTTTGTGTAGTCCGGGGTGCACACGCAAAAGTCCTTTGATTTGCAAGTTCTAAGTTCTTAGAACTTTGATGTTATTTCTATCTTTAGAAATGCTAGGGATTTTTGTAGAGTTTTAGAAGAGATAATCTCTCTTAGATTTGGTGTAGAGAAATGGGAAGAGAAGCCTCTTATTTCTAGGGATAAATAAGAGCTTTAGGGTTTCAGTGGGCCAGGGCCAGCAGAAAATGGACTGGGTCTAAACTAGGACTGCCAGAATACATGTTGGCACCGCGGTTCCCATAAGTGGCACCGCAGTGCCTGCATGTGTTTCTGGCACCGCGGTCCTGTCCTATTTTCTGCACTTTTTTCCATTTCTAATGTCCTGGTTATCAACCGAACATACATATTATCTCTTCAATTACATCCTTCAATCAACATAACATTTGACTTAGTGTTTACTCTTCAGGCCTCTACATATTGACACTAATATCATTAGGATCTTCACGGAACTCCTAGACTGCAAGACTGAATTACCTGGGATGCCTGTGCCCATAAGAAATCGCGGAGCCACCCATTAATAGTAATAGAACTCTGCGCAAAGTTTCCTCCCGTGATATGAGCCATCTCCTTGTTCACATTCAGTAGCAGCAAGTGTCCTTTCAGGTCAGGAACTCCTGCAATAGGCAGCTAGCCTATTGGAAAAAGACTACTCTCATCCCCAGGCAGAGCATTTCCAGGACTTTTTAAAACAAAAGCACCAAGCCCGATTGGAAATGCAACATCGCCGAAGTCTCAACGTCCTCGTTGAGAGTCGCTCTGCGAGACGTCTAGTAGTCTCTGACTTGCCGTAAAACGAACCTCAATATGTAAAGTTTAGCTACACAAAACATGTGAACTGAACCTCTATGTGGTAAGATAAAATCCTTTCATTCATGACACACTCAACCAAGCTTAGGGTCTGTCAAGTGTCTATCCAAATGGCTTGATTATTATAACTCATCTATATTTTTTGACAACAGGACCATATCACAGACATGTCCATTGCATTGGCCAATGACTTAGTCAACCTAATATCATATGAGTATCTGAGTGTTCACTTGAATATACATTCAAGGAATGAATCCTAATCTTGGCTCACATACCACCTTTAATCTACTTCGTAATGCACCCAAAACAATCTATAGGCAAGGCTGAATAAGCGATGTTGGAGGCAGGGCTCCTAGAAGCTCATACCCGTCGAAAGGGAAATGTGTCTCAACCTATAGGGCATTTGAGCTTAGGACAGGATCAAAGTACATTACTCCATAAACAAGGTGATATTGACCTCAAGTCTAAGGATTTCTATCTCCCATATGCCGATGACAATATAGACATATAACAAATAGTGCATCAGCAGGGTATACCAATACTTCAACAAGCATCCATGTGTCCATCACGAGTTGCCATAACTCGTAGCAAGTGAGACATACTACATCCCCTAAGGATATGATGCATATCACATGTCGACGTATCGCATATCATCGATATCTCAATTTCAATGATCACTAGTCGAGCTAACTTAAGAGTTATGTTATGACATTAATTCTCACATCATTAATAAACACATAAACTCTAGGGATGTATTTATAGAATATTATAAACAATCAACTAATAATTCAACAAATGCAAATGCCATAATATTAATCATCATTAATATAAATACGAATGTGTATAAAGTACATTGTGTCCTAATGGTGATTGTCTCTAGGACATACATATACTTTCAGTAGGGTCTGGAGAGGGTTGGATGTATACACCTTATCTCTACCTTTATGGGGAAATAAGGTTAGGTATTTGTTTTGGATATAGAGGCGATGACGAGTGTTAACTCAATTACCATCTAACCAGGAGCCATAGGTTCGAACCCTATCACCTTTTATGTGGATCATCCTCGCAATTAAGACGTCATGAATACATGAGCTAGCTTTTGAGGTTTATAGTTAGGAGTTAGTTCATTTCTTTACATAATAACAGAGTTAGAGTCGTACAACTATTGTATTTCCCGATATTCTTTATATTATCTATGCTCCAATTGTACGAGTAGGCCGCGTGTGGGGATTTTACGTGTCTCACAGTGGTAGAGTAATAAGTTGTTTGTCAGCTCTTATGATTTTGGACAACCCTCACCTCATGAGCTAGTTTTTTTAATTGAATTAGACTCAATATAATGTCCAATTACTTACATAATATCAGAATCAGATTCATTTTAATTATTAGTTTACTTTATATTTCTATATTATGGTGTTCACACTACAGTTCTGGGTGTACCAGGGTGTTGAGTTGTATCACATTAAACGAAATTTGAAATTAGTCTTTATATATGAACTTGAATAATTCTCACCTCGTTAACTTCGCACACTATTCGGCCTATCAGCTAATTTGTCTTAACAACAAAAAAAAAACTCCAAGAAAGAAAAGCAAATAATTTGCTTTAAATAACAAAACTAGAATTCAACCCAAACTAGTGCCAACAACCTGAAGCCTACCTGAACCATAGGGAAATCTCACTTTTTTTTAAAAAAAAACCTTAAAACAATTTATATTCGGATAATGATTAGCACATAAGGCATGCATACAGAATAACAGAAACTACAATCCAGGAGTATCGTATTAACTAGGATATATAATGTTTATCTATATGGTGAAAAAACAAAAAGAATTATTACATACTATGTAATTTCCTCACAACTTAAGCACATGGACCAATGCATATAAAATGAACAACAATAATTATTAAAAGAACAAAACAAAACAAAAATAGAACGGCGAGAATCATGAATAATACGAAAAGATTACTTGTAAGATCACCACAAGACAAACATCTTTCTTTTATTTTCCCCTCCAAAGAAACAACCTCCACATGCTACTACTTATACAAAATCGTTCTAATTTTATATATTACAATATTTTTTTAATTAGTTAGTACTCAGTAGTCACCTAGTATTTGAAGTTCACTCGTCCGATTAATTTGGATTAATTGAATAGGCCAATTAAGGGCGTAAAATACTCTCTTTAACAAGTTCTCCATTTCTAGAAGTCAAATTTAAGACTTTAAATTAAAATCATATTTTGTTATACCCGTAGTTTGGTATGCGAAGGAGAGCACAAAACGTGAGCCGGTGATTCGAGATCTTTTCCGAAGGCCCCTTACGACTTTGAGGGACGTTACAAAGGTGTCTGGAAGGTTGGAGGCCATCTGGGTTGAAGGATTGAAGGAACCACCCCTCGACGAAGTTTGACAAAAATTGGATGATACGCTCAGCGATTCGCATCGTGAATGAAATTCGCCCCGCAGATTAGAGCGCAGAAGGAAGAAAGAGCTGAAGGATTTTTCTGCCTTGATCTGCGCCAGCAGATGCGATCGCATATGTCCATCTGCGGCGCAGAAGGCATCGCAGATGGAGGCGGTGGGGCGGTGCAACACTTATTTAAAATGGTGGAAGCTCATTTCTCCTTCATTTTTTGACCAATACATGTCCTCTCACTCCCTAAAAGATCCCCTAACATATCTTCAAGATCCAAGGGTCATTCCAAATAAAATTAATGCAAATTTAGCATAAAGATGTTGGAAATTACAAGAAGAAGCTTGCGTGTGGTGTTCATGTGAAGTTAGGTGTTGTTGTGAGCTAGGTGGAGCTTGGAGTTCAATGATGTACAATTGTTCGGTATGACCTTGTCGGCCTCAGTATGTATATATGTGCGTGAGTGGAGTTCTTCTGTTTGTAGGGTTTTATGTTGAGTGTTGTTACCGTTATTATTCTAAGGACTTGTTGGCCTAGAAAGTTATGTGTTTGTGTGATGATATCCAGGTGGTTCGCTCGGATCATCCAGGTGTCGGTCACCCTTCCCCCCCGCATCGAGGACTTTTTCAAAGATCCGGGGCCAAGCCTGCACACCAAAGCGCTCGAAGATCAAGAATCAATTGGGTTAGCTATTTTCGTTATTACTTTCCGAGTTCGAGGGACTATTGCTGTAGAATCTATTAATAGCATTCAAGGTTAAAGATGACTCCTACGCCCCCCCTCCCCCCCAAATTGAGGTATGACAAATTTGGTATTAGAGTAGGTCGTGTCCTATGGAGTCTACAAAGCTGTGTCTAGTAGAGTCTGATTTATGAATGTGTTGTGCACCACATTTATAAAAGGAGGCTACAAGACATTTAGGATTGGTTACCCTTTTTTTAGATCCATATCGTGATGTATAGAGCTGAGTCATAAGGAGTCAGTGTCGATCTCCTATTTGATAAGTATGTGCAAAGATTCTTGTAGTCCGAAATATTACCGCCAACCAGAAGGTCAATACAACAGCAAGTAAGAACATTAGTAGAGGTAAATTTTGGATAATGTTAAATCCCGAATACACTACAACAAATCGGTTCAAAGAGGGCGACTGCAGTCGCCCTCTTTGGGTTAAACATCGCCCCCTTAGATCAAAGGGGGCGATTTTTAGTCGCCCTTCAAGTCGTCTTATTACGTCCGTTGTCGTAGATCAAGCAGGACGATTTTTCAAGTCGTCTCCTTTGATAAGTACCAAAAAGGGTGATACATCAAATAGGGCGACTGTAGTCGCCCTTTTTGAGATCCATCAAAAAGGGCGAGGGTTGGTTCAAAAAAGAGAAAAAATTAAATGCATCAACTGAGATTCGAACCGTGGTCTGAACTATGACACTGTGTTATTACAGTCGCCCTTTTTGAGATCCATCAAAAAGGGCGAGGGTTGGTTCAAAAAAGAGAAAAAATTAAATGCATCAACTGAGATTCGAACCGTGGTCTGAACTATGACACTGTGTTATTCTACCACTAGACCACTAGTTATGCAATATTAATCACCATAAATACCTCCCTGCCAAGAATCGAACACGGGTCTCCTCTGTGGAACTGTGTCATTCTACCACTAGACCACTAGTTATGCAATATTAATCACCACAAATATCTACCTGCCAGGAATCGAACCCGGGTCTCCTCTGTGGAACTGTGTCATTCTACCACTAAACCAGCTATCAATACTTGTTATATTTATGCTCCTCATAATTAAAATAGAATTTAAAATACTTAAAGATAAATTAAAATATGATTTAAAAGATGAAATTTTTGAATATTCGGATCTAAATCCGAATATTTTGGATATCCAAAAAATCGGATATCCACAATTTTCGGATAACTTCGGATCCGAATATTTCGGATAACCAAAAAATCGGATATCCGCAATTTTCGAATAATTTCAAATCCGATTCGGATATCTAAAAAATCGGGTATTCAAAATATTCGGATAATTTCGGATCGGATTCGGATCCGAATATTTCGAATATCGAAATAATCGGATATCCACAATTTTCGGATAATTTCGGATCGAATTCGGATCAGAATATTTCGGATAGCTAAAAAATCGAATATCCCCAATTTTCGGATAATTTCGAATTAAATCCGGATTCGAATATTTCGGATAACCAAAAAATCAGGTATTCAAAATTTTCGGATAATTTCGGATCGGATTCGGATCCGAATATTTCGGATATCGAAATAATCAGATATCCGCAATTTTCGGATTGGATTCGGATCCGAATATTTCGGATAGCCAAAAAAATCGGATATCCGCAATTTTCGGATAATTTCGGATCCGAATATTTCGGATATCCAAAAAATCGGGTATTCAAAATGTTCAGATAATTTCGGATCGGATTCGGATCCGAATATTTCGGATATCCGCAATTTTTGGATAATTTCATATCGGATTCGGATCTGAATATTTCGGATATCAAAAAATCGGATATTCGTAATTTTTGGATAATTTTCAGATCGGATCCGAATATTTCAGAAATAAAAAAAATCGGATATTTGAAATTTTTGGATAATTTCGGATCAGAATATTTCGGATATCCAAAAAATTGTATATTCAATATTTTTGGATAATTTCGGATATCGAAATAATCGAATATCCGCAATTTTTGGATAATTTCGGATCGAATATCAATCCGAAGGGTGATTTTTTCAAAAAATCGGATATTCGTAATTTTCGAATCGAATTCCGATCCGTATATTTCGGACTATAATATTTGTCACTTTGGAAAATAAAAAAACATTGATTTCATATTTCAATTCAACTTTTACTACTCTAAAAAGACATTTAATTATTAATCACTAATTGAAGTAACAAATAAAAGTTATTTAATCCCATTTTTTGTTGTACTCAAAGAGGGCGACATACTGTAGTCGCCCTTTTTGGATATCGATAAAAAAGGGCGACTACGGTCGCCCTTTTTGATGTGGTTAAAAATAGAGAGAAATTAAATGCATCTACTGGAATTCGAACTTTGGTCTGAACTGTGACAATGTACTATTCTACCACTAGACCACTAGTTATGCAATATTAATCACAAAAAATACAACCCCCAGCCAAGAATCGAACCCGGGCCTCCTCTGTGGAATAAAACTGTAGAATAAAAGTAAGAAAAATAATATTTATTTATATCTTATTAAAAATAAATAATAAAAGCAAGACGTTATGTTAATTAATTCCATAAACAGAGGCAATACAAAATATGAAAAAGTTCCTCATTTATGTGATATAACAAATGGTCAATTCCAATATATATAAGGTTGTTACTTTTTTTCTAAGATTCTATATAGATAACATGCTTACCTTAAGTTGTAATATTCATGGGATAAGATACCACGTCCACTTTTTCAACAACTTATGTTGAAAAACGATGCAACAAAACAAATTACCTAAACTTTTTAATTGTCTATTTAATTTTTTTGGGTTATACATCAATTAATCTCGAAATAGTTGATTAAAACACAAAGCTAGCCATGCAAGTTTCTATTGTGTTAATTAGAGAATAACAATAAACACTAGAAACATAAAACATTTGAAGATAAATTTAATTTCTAACTCGAATCTTCTTTTGTTATTTTCCGAACTATGGGAACTTTTGATTTTTAAACAAAATCTTTCCTTTGATTTATATAATATAACATATTTGTAAAAAAAAAAAATGCAGGCGAACAACATTTAGTCATTGAGCATCAAGTCAATTGTGTTTTAGATTTAGGACCAAAAAGGGCGACTTTTTCAATCGCCCCTTTTGATTCGGACCAAAAAGGACAACTTGAAAAAGTCGCTCCCTTTGGTGAAATTAAAAAGGGCGACTGTATGTCGCCCTTTTTGGTCCGAACTAAAAGGGCATTTTTTAGTCGCCCTCTTTGGTTTAAAAAATCGCCCTCTTTGGGGCGATTTGTTGTAGTGGTATGTCAGAAAATAGAAGTATGAGTTCTAATAGATGAAAATAGTAAAGTGAAAAGGAGATGAGATATCCAGTTAGCGAAGGACCATCGGGCAATAGTAGATCTCAAAAGAGATAAGAGTACGACTAGAGTAGCCGGTTTGAGGTTAGTTAGGGATCAAAGGTACATGAAGTACACGATTCGGAGAATGATGGGCATATGATGATGATTTTTGAGATGACGTTTCGCATCGAGGGCCAAGAAGGGGCTCGGTTTATAGATAGTAAATAATATTAGAACGGATTCCTTAGGCTTAAATCAAAAGGATTGAGCATCGAAATAGGAGTAATAGTCATATGTTGGTGATGTTCATAGATAAAGGGCTTTTGTATGAAAGCAATCACAATCATGAGGTAACTAGACATGTAAGACCTAAAATTCTAGGACGAATCTTAAGGGTGGAGGATGTTACACCCCGTAGTTTGGTATGCGAAGGAGAACACGATTATACGATGTGAGTCGTTGATTCGAGATCCTTTCCGAAGTTCCCTTATGACTTTGAGGGATGTTACAAGGTGTATGGAAGGTTGGAGGCCATCAGAATTGAAGGAACCACCCCTCGACAAAGTTTGATGAAAATTGGATGGTACGCTAAGCGTTTTACGTTGCGGGGGAGAATCGCTCGGCAGATTGGAGCGTAGAAGTAATAAAGAACTGAAAGATTTTTCTACATTGATCTACGCCAATAGATTTAGCTACATATGGCCATCTATGGCACAGAAGGCATCACAGATTGGAAGCGACGAGGCAGTGCAACACTTATTTAAAATGGTGTAAGCTCATTTCTCCTTCATTATTTTACCAAGACAAGTCATATCACTCCCTAAAATGGTGTAAGCTCATTTCTCCTTCAAGATCCTAGGGTCATTCCAAAGAAAATCAACCGAAAATTAGCATGAAGATGTTGGAAATTACAAGAAGAAGTTTGTATGGTGTTCATATGAATGTAAAGGTTGTTGTGAGCTAGGTGGAGCTTGGAGTTCAAGTTGAATATTCTATATAAGATAGATTGCGAAGAGAAGAATTTCATTTTCGTTGTCGGAGCTTCACATCCAAGGTTCATATCAGTGAAGAGAGGACCCACCCTTGTAGATCATTTTCAAATATCAACTTTTGTTGGTGAGCTCCATTTCCTTCTGTAGTACAGCCGAGTCGGGATTATAAATATATTCTATTGGAACCTTGGGTATGTTGGGGGTCCTGTCCCAACTCATGTATTTTGTCGACATTCTCTTTAGAGGCTTTGTATATCGGTCCCATATTGTACAGTTATTCGGTATGACCTTATGTATATCAATATGTATGTATATATATATATATATATATATATATATATATATATATATATATATATATATATATATATATATATATATATATATATATATATATATGTGGATGGGGAGTGGAGTTCTTCTGTTTGCAGGTGTTGATGTTGGATGGATGTTGTGGCAACATCTGAAAAAACTCTTAGGACAACATCTCTTGTGTAGACAAGAATGTTGTCTGCGATGTTGCTACAACATTTCTATCAACATCTCTGTACTAGTTTTAACTATTCTTTCGTCCGAAGAAGTTGATGTTATTGTGAGTAAAAATAACCTAGGCAAGCTTACAAGAATGATGTGTTTAAAACGTGGTAAAATACGCAGTCAAAGCGTGGAGAGAAAACAACGTATGACTAAGTTCAGATCATTGAGGATTTCCAGGAGGAAGACTCGGTCCAAGCTGCTGCCATCTTTTGCTCAACCTCCGCAACCATCAGTGAAGATTTCAAGGAAAGCTCAACACTATAAATAGAGGGGAGCTTCACAGTATCGATATCCAGATTAAGAGAAGAAGAACTTTCAAGAGAGATCTCGAATTTTACCTTAGGAAACTGGATCACCATTTTAGCCTAAAGTTGTTTTAACAACATCTTGTCCCACATTACAATTGCTATCTTTATTCTAGATTAAGATTATTGTTCAAGCGATTGTAATGAAGATGTTGTCTTTTATCTTTTAGACTTTGTAACTTTAGGTGAAGTCATCTGCGACTTCATTTTTGTTTGTAATTTCTTTTTCATTTGTAACGCTCAATTTGTAAAAATAAATTCATTTGTAATTGTATATAATTTATACAATTCTTTTGGTCATCGACCATCAAGGGATATATTTATATATACCCTTGAAAATATAAACATTGTGTCTCTTTACTTTATCCACTGCATTTACTCTACAAAGATTTATATTGTTTTATCACAATGTTGCCTCAGATGTTGACCCAACATTAAAGGAAACGTCCAGTGACTGTTTTTATTGTTCTAGTTTTTGTGATTTTAATCTTATACTTTATACTAATTAGTAGCCCCGGGACCCAACAAGTGGTATCAGAGCCTTTACTTGATACAATAAGTGTTTGATTCTGAATATTACGGCTATGGACTCAACTATACAAAACGTTGGTAGACTTCCAATACTTGACGGCTCTAACTACGCCTACTGGAAAATTCGACTACGTTCGAACATCAAATCCATTGATGTTCGAGCATGGAGATTAATTTCTGAAGGCTATGTGATCCCTAAGTACCCAACAGACGAGGATGGTGATGTACTCACTAAACCCGAGTCTGAATGGACACAAGAAGAGATCAACACTGCAAGCTTTAATGAAAAGGCTCTAAATGCGATTTTTGGATGGGTAGATCTTTATATGTTCAAACTTATCCAGAATTGTACAACGGCCAAGGATTCTTGGAAAACCTTACAAACTAATTGTGAAGGAACCTCAAGTGTTCGACGTACAAAGCTTCACATGATCTTGAGTCAATACGAACGCTTAAGGATGGAAGAATCTGATGACATAAAATCCTATTTTGAAAAGTTGATTGACATTGCTAATCAGTGTCAAGTGCTTGGGTCTCCATTAACCAACACACAACTGGTGGATAAAGCTCTCAGATCTCTTTCTGAAAGATTCAATACTAAGATTTGTGCTATTGAAGAAGCTCATAATCTTGCTACTATGAATCTTCACGCCTTGATGAGCATCTTTCAAAAATATGAGATGAACATGAAGAGTCAAATAGATCTGTACAAACACAAGACTTTGGCACTCCAAGGACAAACCTTGGAACCTGAACTGGAAAATGAGGAAGAAAATTTGGAGGAACTGGGGAGTGATGCAACTGTTTTCTTACTCACTCGTCGATTCAATTTGATGGTGAGAAAGGTCAACACTGATCGTAATAAAGCTAAATACAAACAACATCAGAACCCACTCTTCAATAAGCAGCCGAATAGTTCATCCTCTGAGCAAAGAAATCACAATCCACTAAGGAAATCCAACTCCGATGGTACCAATTTCAGTCCCAAACAACTCGATGGAGTGTAATGCCATGCATGCTCCGATTGGGGACACTACGCTAATGAGTGTACAAACACCTTTAGGAAAATTGGTAAGGTTATGTGAGTAACCCTCAGTGATGATGAGAACGAAGATGAAGAATGAGATCAAGAAGAAGAACAACCACAGGCAATGCTGGCAGCCATGTTTGAACACTCACTGTCCGACGATGAAGATGTTGGTGACGATATTGTGACAACATCAGGAACAGCATCGGACTCCACATCTGGAATGTCTGTACCATCAGAAAGGTATGTATACTTTAATTATTCTGATGTAAATTGTTTTAGTGGATTTATTTCTTCAATTGAGGCTGCAAATTTGGATCTAGTAGACTCCAAAGACGAAATGATAAAGGAATTACAAGGTCTTTGTAAAGTCTTAATTACTAAATCTGAGCAACTAGACTCAAAAGCAAAATCATTGGATCTTGAGAATAGCAATCTGAAAGGCACAATCAACTGATTAGAGGTGATACTTACCAAGAAGTGTCACGACCCGACCCGACCCCGGGGCCGCGGTAGTACCTAAGGTACCCGATCGGTATACATCGAGAGAATAGCGGAACATACATAACACATAACTTATAAAAGGTAAACATCAGCCAGCGGTAGATAAGTGCCATAAAAACATACTTAATCAAAAGTATAGCAGTACAACTTGTTCTTACAGCCCAAAACACATACGTGACCACAGACCTCTAAGGATAACAACTGTGGCGGGACAGGGCCCCGCCATACCCCTGAATATACACAATGCCTATAACATCAGGGAAAAACCGTACCAACAAAACAAGCTTCCGGAGGAATGGAGCTTCTGACACCGGAACAGTGATCCTAAGAACGAGGATCCACCACCTGCTTACCCTTACCGTGGCGTGACGCAGCGGCCAGGAAGGGTCGATCTGTAATATGTACCAAGTATGTAAAACTGGAAAATACTGTAATAATAATGTCATAAGTCTGAAAAATAAGCTGGAGTTATGGAAGAAAATCAAAATACAGTACACTGTGCCTTACTAACAATGAGAGTAACAAGTATATACTTTACTGCATAAAAATAGGAGGCTTGTGATCAAAACAGGGTCCCTCGCCTGTAGTATCAATAAGCAATCCTACTCATGAGGTATTCCTCGCATAGGCTGTACCCGCCCGCATGAGACTATTTCACCCGCATAAGCCCATAGGACTCGCATGAGGTATTCCTCGCATCATGGGTAGCAAATCCACGGAACAGGTGGTATAACGATCTTGGGGCTTGACCCTCATTTATATTCTTACCCTGAAGCAAGTGGTATAACGATCTTGGGGATTTACCCCTCATTTATACTCTTACCCTGAAGAAGGTGGTATGACGATCTTGGGGCTTGCCCCTCATTCATACTCTTACCCTGGAGAAGGTGTTATAACGATCTTGGGGCTTGCCCCTCATTTATACTCTTACCCTAGCTCAATCGGTCATCATATCATAAACATATATATAGATAAGTTCACAGCTCATACTTCTTATTAGTCTTGTTCATATACCCTCTCATTTTAGTTTACTCAAGACACTAACATTTTTAATAAAAGAAAATCCGGGAATTTAACCCAAAGTACCACATACTTATATTCTTTAAAAAATGACTCTTTTTCATATAAAACCCTTGGGCAATTGATGCCTTAAAATCAATTTGCCTTTCATAAATCAAGTCACTTGTCCTTACTTATCTTACTTAGAGTAAATCTCTTCTTACTATCCTTTCATAAAGCTAGCAAACCAACTTTCCATAAAGTTGTTATATTGACCCTATACTTTAGTAAAAATTATACTTCTCCTCTAACCAAGGGACTTATACTTTTTAAGATGAAACAAGTCTTTATATACTTAAAACAAGTAAGAATACTAAATCTTGTACGTCTACCGTACTACATAGATACAACTACTCATGCTCAAGAGATATGAAAGCTCCACGTACCTCTTCGGTCAATCCACTTGCTAAGCCCAAACTATCGTAAGTAATATGTCAACCTAAAATAACCATGATACGTTTGTTAACCTCTAATTCCAATGTAGAATAATCCAAGTTCAAAGTTACTAATTTCTATGGAAAATTGGGCAGCATTTCCTTTGTTTCTACATACTTTGCCACTTTTCTCAAGGTCAAATTCAACATCCAAACGCCACATTTAAGGCCCAACAATCCAAACATTTCAAAGGGGATTACACACCTAAACTTGGGTGTGTAAAATTCTGCCCCATAAGGTACAACAATTTTTACTTAACAAGTTTAACGTAGTTTTTAGGCTACATCATGCTCATAATATCTTCTTAACCAATCTTTTCATAACCAAACCACATTTCTTACATGCAATGACTCTAAGAGCATTATTTACTACTACAAGTTCCTTCTTCTTCACATGCAACATTAATAACTAACCACAAGAGAAGAAATGTTACCTTTAGAGCTTTAGCCAAAACTATTCCAACAATTTTTGCTAGATTCTTTTCCAAGAACACCACCACAATAACTCCTACAAGCTAGCCACAAGCTTCCTTCTTGTCCTAACTTTTCAGATTTTCCTTAGGCTTTGAATTCCTCTTGGAATTTTAGAGAGAAGTGAGAGCTTTAGCTTAGAGAGAGGAAGACTTTGAAAGATGACCAAGTCTTCAAGACTTGGTCAATATAAGGGACATGCAAAAATCGGATGGGGGGGGGGGACACTTGTCACCCTCCCATGACCTTTTTAAAAGAAGAAATCTGATTTTTCTAAGTTTTTCCGCCAGAAATCCCGCCTCGGCGCCGCGGCGCTGAAACTTCCGCCACCTCATAGAACTTCTTGCGCCGCGGTCCTACTTCCCGGCTTCGCGGCGCTGCAACTTCAGCGACCCCTCAGAATATCCGGCGATGCGGACCTACATCCGGCGCCGCGGCCCTGTGGCCTGTCCGAAACACATTTCTGTCCGACTGCGCACTGAACTTGTAACTCCCATAACTTTCTACTCCGATGTCCTATCAACGAACGGTCGGTTGTGTTGAAAACTAGACTCAACGAACTACGCACTAGGCCTTTGAAATACTTAGTAACTCTCAATGTACCGGGTCATAACCCGCCTCAAAGTTGACTAAAACCCGTCCGAAACAATCCGTCAACCTATCTTTCGAAAATTTTAAGCCCTACTCCCTTTCGTATGCTCTCACACGTAAGGCCGAAACTACGGGGTATAACATTCTCCCCCCCTTAGAAACATTCGTCCCGAATGTTCCTTCTAGGCTTACTCAAATCACGATACCGACATAGACCCTCTTAACTATTCTTTTTGCAATTAAAGACGCTCCACGAGCCACAACATACTTGAGCACAATTGTCAAATTAAACTAACAAGCAGGAAAGTGGGTTACCTGGAGGTATAGGGAATAAGTGAGGATACTTCTTCATCATGTCATCCTCAGCTTCCCACATCATCTCCTCCATGTTCTCGTTCCGCCATAAGACTTTGACGGAAGCGACGTCCTTTGTCCGAAGTCGCCTAACCTGACGATCGAGTATCGCTATGGGAATCTCCTCATACGATAACTCCTCTGTCACCTGGACATCATGAATCGGGTGCACTCTAGATGGATCTCCAACACATTTCCGCAACATAGACACATGGAAGACTGGATGTACCGCCTCCAAATCGGACGGCAGATCTAACTCATAGGCAACCTTGCCTACCCTACGGACAATCTGATAAGGCCCAATGTACCTTGGGCTAAGTTTCCCCTTCTTTCCAAATCTCATCACGCCCTTCATGGGTGACACCTTCAGAAAGACCCAATCATCAACCTTAAACTTCAAGTGTCGACAACGATGATCTGCATACGACTTCTGTCGACTCTGAGCTGACAATAACCGCTCCTGGATAAGCTTCACCTTATCCATCGTCGAACCAAGTCCGCCCGACTAATCGAACTTCTCCCACTCGAACCAGCCTATCGGTGACTGCACTTCCTTCCGTATAAGGCCTCATAAGGCGCCATCCGAATACTAGAATGGTAGCGTTGTTATAAGCAAACTCCACGAGGCGGATGATCCTCCCGGCTACCACGAAATCAATAACTGCAGCACCACCGAACCACGGTGCTCAACTTGACTGGCGACAATTCGGGCACTGCGCTACGAACTCCGCAACGTCCCTCTTCAGGCCATCCCACCAATACACGCATCTGAGGTCATGATACATCTTAGTCGACCCCGGATGAATAGAATAACGAGCACCGTGTGCCTCACGAGAATCTGGCGAAGCCTGTCGCATCGGGAACACCTGGCCGGCCCTCAAATCTTAGCACCCCATCCGGCGCTACCTCAAATAGACTCTTCTCTTTCTGAAAAATGGCATCTCGATACCGTACCATAATCAGATCCTCATACTGTCGCCTCTTCACCTCCTCGACGATGGAAGACTCGGCAACCTCTCGAACCCGAACTCCATCACTATCAGAATCAACCAAACGAACCCCAAGGCTCGCTAGGCGATGTAACTCTGACCATATTCCTTTTCTATGGTCAGACATCGCACGGACTACCCATCGATCTGCGACTAAGCGGCATCTGCAACTACATTGGCCTTCCCGGGTGGTATAGAATATCAACATCGTAATCCTTGCGGCTCCAACCACCGCCTCTCGCCGCAAGTTCACTCCTCCGTGAAGATATACTGGAAACTCTTGTGGTCTGTGTAAATATCCACATGAACTCCATATAAATAATGTCTCCAGATCTTCAAGGCATGAATCACTGCTGCCAATTCCAAGTCATGTGTGGGATAGTTCTTCTCATGCTTCCTAAGCTGTCGAGATGCGTAAGCTATAACCTTGCCGTGCTGCATCAGCACGCACCCAAGCCCGACACCTGACGCGTCACAATAAACCACATATCCATCTAAACCCTCTAGAAGAGTAAGAACTGGGGCGGTCGTCAACTTCTCCTTTAGCAACTGGAAACTTTCCTCACAAGTATCCGTCCACCGGAACGCAGCTGCTTTCTGAGTCAGCTTAGTCAAAGGTGCTGATATGGAAGCAAACTTCTCCACAAACTTTCGATAATAACCCGCAAGGCCCAAAAAGCTGCGCACCTCCGTCGGTGTAGTGGGTCTGGGCCAAGTCTTGACTGCCTCAATCTTTGTCAGACAACTGAATACTATCGCCCCGATAACATGCCCTAAGAAAGCCACCGCTAACCAAAACTCGCGTTTCGAGAACTTGGCATACAATCGCCGGTCCCGAGGACTCCGATACCGCCCTCAAATGATGCAGATGCTCTCGCTGTGCGCGAATATACCAAGATATCATCAATGAAAACTATAACGAACATATCCAAGAATGGCTTGAACACCCTGTTCATCAAATCCATGAATACTGCTGGGGCGTTGGTCAACCCGAAAGACATCACCCTGAACTCATAGTGCCCATACCGGGTCCTGAATGCAGTCTTCGGGATATCTGTCTCTCTAACTCGCACCTGATGATAACTGCATCGCAGTCTATCTTGAAAAACACCTTGCACTCCTGCAACCGTCAAACAAATCGTCAATCCTGGGGAGGGGATATCTGTTCTTGATAGTTACCTTGTTCAGCTGCCTGTAATCAATACACATGCGCAGCGTCCCATCCTTCTTCTTTACAAATAACACTGGCGCTCCCCAGGGAGAAACACTTGGCCTGATAAAGCCCTTCTCCAGCAAGTCCTTCAGCTGGTCTTTCAATTCCTTCAACTCGGTAGGTTCCATCCTTTATGGCGGAATAGATATCGGTCGAGTATCTGGCACCAAATCAATGCAAAACTCAACCTCCCTCTCAGGAGGGATACCCGGAAGCTCGTCTGGGAATACGTCTGGAAACTCTCTAACGACGAATCGATCAAGGTCCGATCTCACCTCGATGTCGAATACCCGAACCATATGGTAGATATACCCTTTCCGCACCATCTTCCTAGCCTTGAGGTAAGAAATAAACTTACCCCTACGACGCAAAGATTCCCTTCCACTCGATAACCGGCTCACCAGGAAACTGGAATCGAACTAATCTCTCTCTACAATCCACATTGGCATAGCAAGGCGCTAGCCAATCCATACCCATAATCACATCAAAGTCCGTCATATCCAACTCTATCAAGTCGGCTAGAGTCTGACGACTGTCTACAGTCACTGGGCAAGCTCTATATATCCGCTCGGCTACCACCGAATCACCTACTGGCGTAGCCACCTCAAAAGGTCTTATGGACTCGGGCTCTATCCCTATTCTATCAGCAATATGAGGAGATATATAGGACAATGTAGAACCTGGATCTATCAAAACATATACATCACAGCAAGAAACCAACAATGTACCTGTGACGACATCTGGTGACGCCTCTTGGTCCTGACGGCTGGACATAGCATAGATGTGGTTCTGAGGACCGCTAGAACTGGGACCCCTACCACGACCTCTGCCGCGGCTGCTGCCCGTGAACACCGCCTCGGGCGTCGACCACCAAGACGAAGATCCGAGAATCGACCCGTCGGCTGAACCATAACACTCCCGCCGCCTAAGGACGGACAATCCCTCTTCACATGGCCCTGCTGGCCACAAGAGTAACAAGCTCCCGAACCCATACGACACTCGCCCGGATGAGACCTACCGCATCGAATGCACCGAGATGTGGGTGGTCTCGATTGGTGACGGTCTCTGCCTCCCTGAAACCCCGAAGTCCTGGAGCCCTGACCTGCTCCTGAATAACCCGGCTGATCAGACCTCGCCGAAAGCGAGAAGGAGCACTGCATCTTGGCTGAAATGTGGACCTAGTCTGCTGAGGTTGTCCGCCTCAAATCGCACGAGACCTGCTGCCCCGCCTCTTGGCCTAAATCTAGCTGATCCTGCCTCTCTCTGTCCTCAATCCCCTGCGCATACGCCTGCATCCTGGCAATATCCATCCCTGGCTGAAGAGCCACCCCCAAGCATGCAGTAATCATATGACGGTCTAACCCCATCACATATCGATGAACCCTATCTGCCATGTCAGCTACAATGGTGTGTGCATACCTGGCCAAGGAATCAAACTCCAGGCTGTACTCTCTGATAGTCCTCCCGTCCTGCCTCAAGGTCAAGAATCTATCTACGCGGGCTCTCCTAATCTCAGGGGTCAAGAAGTGATCCAGGAAAGCCTCTGTGAACTCCTCCCAAACAGCTGGAAGATCATCCTCACCTCTCGACAACACCCATGACTCAAACCAGTTCAACGCAATATCACATAATCGGTAAGAAGCTAGTATAACGGACTCAGTCTCCGAGGCCCTAAGCATCTGCATGGTCTGCTGTAACTGCCGCACAAATTCCTGCGGATCCTCCTCGAATCTCGAGCCATAGAACTCGGGTGGATGACAACCTAGGAAATCCCGAATCCGTAAACTGTCGGCTCTAGGGTTGGCTGCCTGCTCCTGTCGGCGCTGCCCTACAACTATGCTGGTCAATAAGCGGATCTGTTCCCCGTAATCTCTATAATCAGCCGATCGTGGGATCGAGGCTCGTGCATCGCGTCTCGATGCCGCTCATTGCCTCGAACTCCGCTGAGGCTGGCGACGTCGTGGAACTCGCCGCTCGAAACATCATCTCTGGTAAAGACTGGGCATGTGCCCTCGTGACCCTCCGCATCCCACTAGCAGCACCCTCAGCTGCCTTGCCTTTCTGGGCCGCGGTTGCCTTGCGTGGAGGCATAACTGATACATAAGGGAAAACATCAGAGGAGGTTCAACCTATAACATAGCTCTATTGCACGATCTTAGAGTGAAAGAATGGAAACCAATCCTAAATATCCTGCAGCCTCCTGATTATAGATGTGGTGCACAACACACCGATAATCAAGACTCTACTAGACACGGTCTGTAGACACTTTCCGAGGACTAAATGCTTTGATACCAGAAGTGTCACGACCCGACCCCGGGGCCGCGACTGGTACCCTACCGGGGTACCCAGTCAGGTATACATCAGAGAATAGCAGCGGAACATACATAACACATAACTTATAAAAAGGTAAACATCACTGGCCAACCGATAAGGCTGCCTTCCATAAAAACATACTTAATCAAAAGTATAGCAGTACAACTTGTTCTTACATCCCAAAACACATACGTGACCACAGACCTCTAAGGATAACAACTGTGGCGGGACAGGGCCCCGCCATACCCCTGAATATACACAATGCCTATAACATCAGGGAAAAACCGTACCAACAAAACAAGCTTCCGGAGGAATGGAGCTTCTGACACCGGAATAGTGATCCTAAGAATGGGGATCCACCACCTGCTTACCCTTACCTGCGGCATGAACGCAGCCCCCGAGGAAGGGGTTCAGTACACAATATGTACCAAGTATGTAAAACTGGAAAATACTGTAATAATAATGTCATAAGTCTGAAAAATAAGCTGGAGTTATGGAAGAAAGTCAAAATAAAGTACACTGTGTCTTACTAACAATGAGAGTAACAAGTATATACTTTACTGCATAAAAATAGGAGGCTTGTGATCAAAACAGGGTCCCTCGCCTGTAGTATCAATAAGCAATCCTACTCCTGGGACTATTTCACCCGCATGGGTCTTGTGGACCCGCATGAGGTATTCTCGTGATAGTCACTCGCCGCATGGGACTATTTCACCCGCATAAGCCCATAGGACTCGCATGAGGTATTCCTCGCATCATGAGTAGCAAATCCACGGAACAGGTGGTATAACGATCTTGGGGCTTGCCCCTCATTTATACTCTTACCCTGAAGCAGGTGGTATAACGATCTTGGGGATTTACCCCTCATTTATACTCTTACCCTGAAGAAGGTGGTATGACGATCTTGGGGCTTGCCCCTCATTCATACTCTTACCCTGGAGAAGGTGTTATAACGATCTTGGGGCTTGCCCCTCATTTATACTCTTACCCTAGCTCAATCGGTCATCATATCATAAACATATATATAGATAAGTTACGAAAGCTCATACTTCTTATTAGTCTTGTTCATATACCCTCTCATTTTAGTTTACTCAAGACACTAACATTTTTAATAAAAGAAAATCCGGGAATTTAACCCAAAGTACCACATACTTATATTCTTTAAAAAATGACTCTTTTTCATATAAAACCCTTGGGCAATTGATGCCTTAAAATCAATTTGCCTTTCATAAATCAAGTCACTTGTCCTTACTTATCTTACTTAGAGTAAATCTCTTCTTACTATCCTTTCATAAAGCTAGCAAACCAACTTTCCATAAAGTTGTTATATTGACCCTATACTTTAGTAAAAATTATACTTCTCCTCTAACCAAGGGACTTATACTTTTTAAGATGAAACAAGTCTTTATATACTTAAAACAAGTAAGAATACTAAATCTTGTACGTCTACCGTACTACATAGATACAACTACTCATGCTCAAGAGATAGGAAAGCTCCACATACCTCTTCGGTCAATCCACTTGCTAAGACCAAACTACCGCAAGTAATATGTCAACCTAAAATAACCATGATACGTTTGTTAACCTCTAATTCCAATGTAGAATAATCCAATTTCGAAGTTACTAATTTCTATGGAAAATTGGGCAGCATTTCCTTTGTTTCTACATACTTTGCCACCTTTCTCAAGGTCGAATTCAACATCCAAACGCCACATTTAAGGCCCAACAATCCAAACATTTCAAAGGGGATTACACACCTAAACTTGGGTGTGTAAAATTCTGCCCCATAAGGTACAACAATTTTTACTTAACAAGTTTAAGGTAGTTTTTAGGCTACAACATGCTCATAATATCTTCTTAACCAATATTTTCATATCCAAACCACATTTCTTACATGCAATAACTCTAAGAGCATTATTTACTACTACAAGTTCCTTCTTCTTCACATGCAACATTAATAACTAACCACAAGAGAAGAAATGTTACCTTTAGAGCTTTAGCCAAAACTATTCCAACAATTTTTGCTAGCCTCTTTTCCAAGAACACCACCACAATAACTCCTACAAGCTAGCCACAAGCTTCCTTCTTGTCCTAACTTTTCAGATTTTCCTTAGGCTTTGAATTCCTCTTGGAATTTTAGAGAGAAGTGAGAGCTTTATCTTAGAGAGAGGAAGACTTTGAAAGATGACCAAGTCTTCAAGACTTGGTCAATATAAGGGACATGCAAAAATCAGATGGGGGGGGGGGGACACTTGGCACCCTCCCATGGCCTTTTTAAAAGAAGAAATCTGATTTTTTTAAGTTTTTCCGCCAGAAATCCCGTCTCGGCCGCGCTACGGGCCAGCTACTGAACTTCCGCCACCTCACGAACCCGCGCCGCTGCCTCGCTTCCGGCCGCGCGCTGCAACTTCAACGACCCTCGAATATCCGGCGCTGCCTCGTGATCCGCGCCGCGCCCGTGGCTCGTCCAAACACATTTCCCGATCACAGATCGAACTTGTAACTCCCATAATTTTCTACTTCGATGTCCTATCAACGAACGGTCGGTTGCGTTGGAAACTAGACTCAATGAACTACGCAATAGGCCTTTGAAATACTTAGGAACTCTAAATGTACCGGGTCATAACCCGCCTCAAATTTGACTAAAACCCGTCCGAAACAATCCATCAACCTATCTTTCGAAAATTTTAAGCCCTACTCCCTTTCGTATGCTCTCACACGTAAGGCCGGAACTACGGGGTATAACAAGAAGGATCTAGAGCTTGGTATGATTCGTGCACGATTGAACACAACTGAGATAACGTTTCAAAGGCTAAACATGGGAACCTCCAAACTGGATGAAATACTGAACTTCAACAATCCCACAAGGACTGGGCTTAATTACCAATATCCTAGGAAAACCAATACTTCCAGGTTCCATAGTCAAACTGAGGATAATATTTTTCGAAGAAAATGCTTGTAACTCTCAGAGCACTATGATTGGATCGCAGTTTGTATGCAACTTCTGTAAAAAGTAAGGACATCTTATGCCCTACTGCTACAAACTTCAAAACTCGACACTCAGCCTATTGCCTAAAGTGTGTCACCAATGTTGCCCAACATCACTGACAACATTTAAAGAAACAAGCATGAGAGCATAATGAAGAAAAGATTTGAAAAGGAGTGGGTACCCAAACTGAATTTGTAATGTAATGTGTGCATAACTGTCTTGCGTACCAACACTACAGGTTCTTGGTACTTCGATAGTGGGTGCTCACGTTATATGACAGGTACCAAAAGTCTCTTGAAGGAGTATGGAGCATTCAATGGAGGGTACGTGACCTTTGAAAGAGGAAGTAAGAGTAAGATTATTGGTAGAGGAACTCTTATGTTCCAAATGTACCAGCCTTGAAGAAAGTTCTTCATGTGGAAGGTTTAGTTGCTAATCTCCTTAGCATAAGCCAACTATGTGATGACGATCTAGAGATAAAATTCAACAAACTTGGATGCAAAGTTACAGATTCTGCAAACAAGTGTGTCATGTCAGGAACCCGAACCGGAGATAACTGCTATCTGGTAGGTAGAGAAGAGTTTTGCAACTCCGCAAAGGTAGGTGACTTGACACTTTGGCACCAGAAGTTGGGACATGTCAACTACGACACCTTGGAGAAGCTGATCTCGTTTGAAGCTGTCAAAGGCATTCCCAGACTGGATTCAAAAGATAAAACACTGTGTGAAGATTGTTTGAAGGGAAAGTAGAACTAAGTCTCTTATGGATCCAATTGAGGTAGATAGCCTAAGAGGAATGAGATACTCTTATATGATTGTTGATGATTTTTCCAGATTTACTTGGATATATTTTTTAAAGGAAAAATCACAAACCTTTGAGATGTTTAAAACTCTTTACTCTAGAATTAGGAATCTGTTTTGTTCTTCAATTTTCAGAATAATATTTGATCATGGAAAGGAAATTTGAAAATCAAACTTTTGCAAAACTCTGTGAAAAGAAAGGCATATTCCATGAATTTTCGACACCAAAAGCAACTCAACAAAATGGGGTTGCCGAGAGAAAGAACAGAACTTTACAGGAAATGGCAAGAGTAATATTAAGCTCTAAGCAATTATCAAAGAGGTTTTGGGCAGAAGCCTTGAACACAGCATATCACATAAGTAATAGAGTCTATCTAAGGCCAGTGATCAAGATGACACCCTATGAACTGTTAAATGGAAAGAAGCCTACAGTGAGGTACTTCTATGTCTTTGGGTGTGTGTATTATATTTTTAATGACAAAGATAAACTGGCTAAATTTGACTCTAAGAGCGACAAGGGGATATTCGTCGGCTACTATCAGAATATCCATGCTTATCGAATATACAATCTTCGGACAAAAACCATACAGGAGTCTGTTAATGTGATTTTTTATGATCTGCTGGATATATCTGGAAGATCTTGAGAAAACAACATTGTGGTTACAATTAAAGAGGAGAAATTCACTGAAGCAACAGATGCCGTCCCAGATGTTGTCTCAATATCAGAGGACACATCTGAACCTCAAAGAGAGAACACAGAGGAAAATGTCGAGGAGGAGTCTGCTACTGAGCTGAATGATCAAGTAAGAAGAGACCCTCCATCGAGGATTAGAACGAACCATCTGCCCGACCAAGTGATAGGGGGAGTTTTTTAGCAGAGGCGAACAAGAGAGAAAGAACAAGTGAACTACTGAGAAATGGTAAGGTATGTGTGCATGTCCACCATATACCAATAAGTTAGTCTTTCTTGTCTCACATCTACTATGGAACCTAAGAATATTGGAGAAGCATTGAAAGATAATTTTTGAATTCAAGCCATGCAATAAGAGCTTAAGCAATTTACCCGAAATGAGGTTTGAGATTTGGTACCACGACCCAACAACACTAATGTTATTGGGACCAAGTGGATATTCAAAAATAATTCAGATGAGTTAGGAAAGATTGTGAGGAACAAAACTCGACTTGTTGCTTAAGGCTATACACAAGTTGAAGGGATCGACTATGACAAGACCTTTGCTCATGTGGCTAGACTTGAGTCAATAAGATTGCTTCTTGCTATTGCTTGTTACTTGAAAATTACCTTGCACCAAATGGACGTTAAAGGTACCTTTCTCAATGGATACTTGGACAAAGAAGTGTATGTAGAATAGCCCAAGGGATTTGAAGATCCTCACCATCCACAACATGTATACAAGCTCAAGAAAGCTTTGTATTGTCTAAAACAGGCACCACGTGCATGGTATGGTCGTTTAACTAACTTTATTATTGATTTTGGTTTTATCTGTGGAGAAGCTGACAAAACTTTATTCATAAAAAGACACAGAGTAGATGTAATCATAGCTCAAATTTATGTTGATGATATTGTCTTTCACTCGACTAAAAAATCCTTCTTGAAGTCACTTGTCGAAGCGATGTCAACAACATTTTAAATGAGCATGATTGGAGAACTAACATTTTTCTTAGGCATACAGATTAAACAAGTTGAAGAATGGATTTTTGTATCCCAGAGCAAGTATGCCAAGAATCTTGTTAGGAAGTTTGGTCTGGAAAACGCTAAACACATGAAGACTCCAATGGGCTCTACGCAGCAGGTATGTAAAGAGGATGTTGGACAAGATGTTGACCCAACATTGTACCGATCTATGATAGGTAGCCTTTTATACCTTATTGTCAATCTCCCTGATATCATGTTTAGCGTGTGTGTTTGCACCAGGTTCCAAGCCAGTCCCAAGGTATCTCATCTTAATGTCGTGAAGTGTATCATTAGATATGTTGTCGGTACAAGTGACTTGAGAATTTGGTACTCCAAAGACACTAATCCTAATCTAATAGGATATAGTGATTCGGATTTGGCCGGTGATGTCGACGAAAGGAAAAGCACTAGTGGTGGTTGTTTTTATCTTGGCAACAATCTAATCTCATGGTACAGTCGTAAACAAAATTGCGTGTCACTCTCGACTGCCGAATCCGAATATATGACAGCCGGAAGTTGTTGTGGTCAACTGATTTGGTTACAGCATATGATTGATGACTATGTCATTTCTAATAACTCCATGATTTTGTACTGTGATAATCTGAGTGCTATTAATATTTCCAAAAATCATGTCCAGCATTCACATACAAAACACATAGACATAAGACATCATTTTTTAAGAGAATTAGTGGGAAAACAACTAGTTCAAATCGAACATGTGGATACTCTTTCACAACTAGCTGATATTTTTACCAAACCCCTAGATCATGGGAGATTTTCTAGCTTGAAAAAAATCTTTTGGTCTCTGTTTTCTCTGAAAATAAGATAGGCTAGGTAGATGTTGTCCGAAATGTTGTCATAACATTCTGGGTAACATTTACTGTTTGAGTCAATGTACAGGACATGTGATGTAGTAATGTTGCAATATTTTTCAAAAGAATCAAGCATGAATCCACAAGGACAAGGTTTGAATGTGATATTGTTCTTTGCGATGGTATATATATCAATTATGTGTATCATAAAAAGAGAGTATCATAAGAAGGTTAAGCCTCTACTAAAGATTTGGTTTTATACAAAAAGAGCAAAGCTCTAAGTTTGGTACCGTTCCTATTCTATAGGAGTACCATGTGTTTAAAGAAGGTTGAAAATTCCTTAATATTTATTCCTTTAACTGTATGTGTTCAACTAAGTTGATTAAGGACAATGGTAAAATGTCACATTAGTCCAGCGATCAGTCTCATAGGGAACATATACAGAATTTCCATTTGCCAAATCAGAAAATCCTTGGAGTCTTAAAAATGCTTGTTGAACTTTGAAATGTTTCCAACATCATTCACAACATCGTGGTCCAGTACATTGATCAATATTGTTTTTCTTATTTTTATTCTGGGTGGTGGTATGTAACTCATCTCTTTAAATAACGAAAATCCAAAAAATTGGAGGACCGTTTCTTTTTAAATGTTTAATGATGTTTTGTGTCATGTAAAATCCTTTGTTTTAGGTATGTGAAGAGTTCAAATATTTTATACTACCTAAATTTAAGGAAAGGAGTTTGAGTGTAAATTAAAGTTTGCCATGATGAAAACTCTCATTTTTGCGTCACTCTTGTCACAGCAGTCAGCCGTAAATCGAACCATCAAATGGAAGCCCAAACATCGCCGTCAGTTTTTCAAACCCAAAACGTCTCCAACACACCACCTTCCTCAAAACCCTCTCCCATGTCAACATCCCAAATCTTCAAAATCCAAAGATTACTCTCCAATGTCAACAAGCCCACCAAATAGCAACAAATGTATAAACATTATGAAGCCATCAATGAACTAAAGCCTTCTTAGGAAGATGCAAGTTTAGCGATGATTTTGATGGGTTCCGACGAACCATTAAATGTGTGTTACCCTTGAAATTCAGAGAACTCTATAGATGTTGATACAACATCTGATTTTACAAATCTTGCGTCAAGAGGATCAAAATCAACAATGCCGACAAGAAGGTCGAAGAGGGTTTTTGAAAGCAAATTCAGTGAAGAGCAAATTGCTAAAATGACCAGAGTGAAATCAACTTTCCCTGTTGAAGAGTCAACTTTCCCTGTTGATTCCACCACTCCCAACAACACTGACTCTGACTTCAGTTCCGAGAGTCTCCCTAGAACTCCAACACCTTCAGCCACCACTCCAACTGTCGAAGCTGAGAAAGGATGAGAAGAGAAAATTTCTAACGACACTCTTCTAAGAAACTTCATGCCAAAAAAGGTGCGAAGGACATTCTGGAACTTCGGTTCAAATGTTGCCTCAACATCGAAGGCAACAGAGGAGAAAGAAGACACTAATCCTGACTATGTTGCCCCAACATCCGAGGCAACACCAGAATGCACACCACCAGAATAGACAAATCCAGAATCTGAATCGGATTCTAAGGTAATTCCTTACTCTTCTTTGTTCCACAGTAAAACATGCTCAAGTAGATAGAACGGGTTTAAGAATAGAGGCATTAGAGGAGAAAAGGTAATAGATCTATCGTCATTTTCGGAATATGGTTTAACTGAATTTTTAAGCAGCCGTAGGGTTCTTAGTTCTGTAACTGGAAAGAATCCTTATTGTGAAAAGGTTATTTGGATGTTTTACGCTAATTTGACACACCTTGTAAGGGACACGACCTTAAAGCAATTTTAGAGAGTGTACCTTTACAAAAAGGTATATGAATTTACCCCTGAGATCATAAATGTCACTTTAGGAATCCCTCATATTGATAGAACCTCTGAAACTACCCCTACCGCTGAAGAACTGAATGAGATGATCAAATATCTCACTGGAAATTTGATCACCATTTGGGCTCCTCGCAGTCCAGTGTCGAAGCTCACAATAATGTTTGCCACCCTGCACAGAATTGTCATATATAACTGGTTGCCCTCTTTTAATGAAATTGTTGTTACCCTTAACCAAGCAACCCTTTTATATAAGATTGGAAGAAATCACAGAGTTGATCTTGGAACGCTGATTTTTAACCATGGCACAAACCTGGCTGAAAAACAATCTCACTCTGCCCTTCTATATCCCTCCCTCATTTTTCAAATACTACTTAACTAAGGCTTCAAAACTCCGAAAGGGGAAAGACTGAGTAAACCCTTAGATGTTTATCCAGTACAAAGAGCAGTAGTAAACAACAGGGACAGGGTTATAGACCTGCACTGGAAGGAAGAAAATTGGGACACTAAAACATCGCAGCATGTTGCCACTGCACAAACACAGGATGTTGCCAACATTCCTGGCAACATCAAAAGTATTGTCCTATGTCCAAAGCCTGGCTAAGGAAGCACATTTCTAAACTTGATAGACAAATTCTGGAGCTTGTGCGTGCAAAGAGCTACTATTAGGACATGTTTTCTTCACAAAAAAAGATGAGAGAGTGATGAGGATGCCGATGATGTTGCTGCTGAGGGAAAATGCAAACAGAAAGGGGGAGATGGTGCTGGGACAAGCAAGCAGGGGGAGAAGAGCTGAAAGACTGCTTAGAATGATGAAGATGATGATGGTGGTGATACGGTGAAGATGATGATGATGGTGATGCAGTGTGTTGATTATTGATGCTATTGGTTACTATTTGAACAATCATTTTTTTGATAACTTGGCTTTACAGACATTTGGATCTTATTTTTGGTTTTGTAATTAATTTTGGGATATTTTTGGTTAATGCTATATATGGTTACATGTTATGGCATGTTATGAATATTTACTGCACATTTGCTGTAAGTAATGAATAACAGAATGTAACAACTAACTAATCAACAACATCGATACCACATTGCTTGAAATTTTATAAATGTAGGTTAAGGGGGAGCACGACACTGATCTTACTGTTTTTTAGATTATCGAGGACTACATCAAGATTCAGTATCCTAGTCATTTTGGATTGCATGGAGTTTTGTGAAGAAAGGCAAAAAGGGGGAGATTGTTGATGTTGGATGGATGTTGTGGCAACATCTGAAAAATCTCTCAGGACAATATCTCTTGTGTATACAAGAATGTTGCCTGCGATGTTGCGACAATATTTCTGCCAATATCTCTGTACTAGTTTTGCCTATTCTTTCGGCCGAAGCAGTTGATGTTACTGCGAGTAAAAATGACCTAGGCAAGCTTACAAGAATGATATGTTTAAAACGTGGTGAAAGACGCAGTCAAAGCGTGGAGAGAAAACAATATATGACTAAGTTCAGATCGTTGAGGATTTCCATGAGGAAGACTCGATCCAAGCTGCTGCCATCTTTTGCTCAACCTCCGCAACCATCGGTGAAGATTTCAAGGAAAGCTCAACACTATAAATAGATGAGAGCTTCACAGTATCGATATCCAGATTTAGAGAAGAAGAACTTCCAAGAGAGCTCTCGGATTTTACCTTAGGAAACTGGATCGACATTTTAGGCTAAAGTTGTTTTAACAACATCTTGTCCCACATTACAATTGCTATCTTTATTCTAGATTAAGCTTATTGTTCAAGCGATTGTAATGAAGATGTTGTATTTTATCTTTTAGACTTTGTAACTTTAGGTGAAGTAATCTGCAACTTCATTTGTATTTGTAATTTCCTTTTCGTTTGTAACACTCAATTTGTAAAAATAAATTCATTTGTAATTGTATATAATTTATACAATTCTTTTGGTCATCGACCATCAAGGGATATATTTATATATACCCTTGAAAATATAAACCTTGTGTCTCTTTACTTTTTCCGCTGCATTTACTCTACAAAGGTTTATACTGTTTTATCACAATGTTGCCTCAGATGTTGACCCAACATTTAAGGCAACATCCAGTGACTGTTTTTATTGTTCTAGTTTTTGTGATTTTAATCTTACGTTTTATACTAATCCGTTGCCCCGGGACCCAACAACAGGATTTTATGTTGGGTGGTGTTACGGTTGTTATTCTGAGGCTTTATCGGTCCAGACAATTACGTATTTGTGTGATGATATCCAGGTGATTCGCTCAGACCGTTCAGACACCGGGTGCCGGCCACCCCAAAAATTGGTGTGTGACATATTCATCCCGTCATATCCCTTAAATTTATTTTACTATTACTAATTGTCTATTCGTCTATGTATATTTATCTATACTTGTCATTACATGCATTTGACCTTTAGGTTCTACTAATTTGGTTGGGCGCGTCAGATAGGCTTATTAAGTAGGTAAATTATTTTCTACCAAAAACATCTTCGTTTTCATGAGTTTCAAGTCGAGACGTTTGGTTAAAAGTAAAGAGAATCCAATACATTATGCCCTTATTGGTCAAGTTTAATTGTTGTTTATTGTCTATTCGTCCTTATATATGATTGTCTTTTTTTCCTCTCACTCGGTGTCCAATATTTGTATTGCGACCTGATTAAATTCAATTTTGTATCGGAAAGTCGCATATCTTATTGGGATCGAAATAGTAGGGCGTCATGCAGAAGCTAATAATTGCAAACCTTTAACGATAAATTAGAAACAAAGAGAACTATACTAAAAAGACATAATATTTCAATAAGGTTTGGTCAATGGCCTACATATGAGAAACCTATAAAAGCATAAAAATTATATTGAGAGAAAAATCTCTCCCTAGATAAAACTCTAACGGCTATATTGTGGGTGTTTTGTGTTTGTTTGGAATGACGAATCTTCAATTTATAGAAGTCTAAATTTTTCCTCCAAAAAAAAGGTTACTCAAATATGAAAGATTTATATTTTCCTTTTGTTAAAAGTAAAATCAATTATGATAAACTATTTGTCCTTACTTCAAGAAAAGGTAAAACCCAAACATGAAAAGAAAATCAAGATAAAACCCTAACATATCTGAGGTAAAACACTGCCTAAAGTAAAAGAAATACTTAATTACAACCTCCACAATTCTTCTTGGTTATATATATGATTGTCATTATATATATGTATAGAAAGTAGGACCAACTAGAAGCTTATATATTAATTAAAACAACTCATTGAACAATCAAGAAAACTATAGAAGCGAAATTGTTTGAGACAGTACAGAGACATGCAATAGCATTGGCAAAATATAAGTTAAGTTGATTTGGTCATATAATTGAGTTGAAATCATCAAAGCACATGACCGCCCATGATTTTGTCTTTGGATTTAGTTACTATATTTAAAGAAAACTTTGGTCATTTTTTTTTCATAATATAAAAATGTGCATGAGTTGTATGACTCTATCTTTATCCATTCCATAATAGAAAACTTATTCCTATTCTAAACCCAAAATCCTATTCTAGTAGTATAAGACTCTATACAATTATGGTAAATGTACAATACAAATATTTACATTACAAATCTTCTCCTAATTCATTCCATATCCCGTGATATACACTATATATGGAAAATGTATATCATGGGTGAACAATTACCTAAACCGAGAGTAATATACATATGATATACACGTGTATATCGTGTATATCATATGTATATTTAACACACCCGTAGTCATAGCGGGCGATCGTCGTACGCTGAGACTGTCTCTAAAATCTTCAAAAAGGACCGAGGGAAGACCCTTTATAAAGATGTCTGCAATTTGATACCTGGAAGAGACATGGCAAGACGCATACTTGACCACGAGCGACTTTTTCGCGAACAAAGTAAATGTCCATCTCAATATGCTTAGTGCGTTGGTGCTGAACCGGATTATCAGAAATGTAGATGATACTAACATTATCACAATAAACCAAAGTCATATTCTGAATACGACAATGAAGCTCTAACAATAGATTACGTAACCAACATGATTCATAGACCACATTAGCTACCCCTCGATACTCGGCCTCTGCACTGGAGTGAGACAAAGTCGACTGACGTTTCGCAGACCATGAGATCAAGTTATTACTAAGAAACATGCAATAGCCAGACGTAGAGTGTCTGGTGTCTGGACAACCACCCCAATCAACATCTGTATACGAGACAAGTGTAGACGTCGATGAAGGATATATATGTAAGTCATAGTTAAGTGTCCCTTGAATATACCGAATACTACGTTTGAGCGCATGAATGCGCTCAATACTGGAATCATGTATAAACAAACACACCTGTTGTATGACATACGTGATATCTGGTCTCGTGGATGTAAGATACTGAAGAGCCCCTACAAGACTGCGATAGCGTGTCGGATCCTCATAAGGCGAGCCAACCGCAACCCCCAACTTGAGTTTAGTACCAACTGGAGTGGAAGTGGACTTACAGGATGACATCCCAGCCCTAGTAATGATCTCAACTGCATACTTCCTTTGGGATAAGAATAACCCACCTGCATGACGAGTGACAACAATTCCCAAAAATAACTCAAGGGCCCCAAGTCTTTCATAGCAAACTCAAAATTGAGCATTGTTATGATAGACTGGTGTAACACATCGGAAGAGACAATCAAGATAATATCATCCACATATAATATAATCTAAGCCAAGGAAGAGTCACGATGATATATGAACAATGAATTATCAGACATGTTATGAGAGAACCCAATAGTCGATACATAGTCTACAAACCTCTTATATCAAGCCCTTAGGGACTGCTTAAGCCCATACAAGGATTTCTTTAACAAACATACATGATGAGGATTTTTGGGATCCCTAAACCCCAAGGACTGATGCATATAGAGTGTCTCCTTGAGATCACCATGTAAGAAAGCATTCTTCACATCCAACTGATGAATGTGCCATGCTTTCGAAAGAGCCAAACTGAGCACAGTGCGAATGATAGCTGGCTTGACTACCGGGCTAAACGTCTCACCACAATCCACACCCACCTGCTGAGTCTTACCATCACCTACAAGACGAGTCTTATGCCGTTCAAACGAACCGTCAAAATTGTCTGTATGAACAAAAATTCACATAGACCGAATAATATTAACACCAGATGGATGGGGCACCAACTCTCACATCTTATTATCAATAAGAGCATTATATTCGTCGGTCATATCAATTTTTCAATTCGGGTCATTTAATGTAGACACAAGGTTACGGCGCAGAGGAGATTTAAGCACATTAAAATTTAAATTAAAATATATTTTTGATTTAAAATACCCCGTTGACTATGAGTAAATGGTCTATGACTCAGAGGAAAATTGAGTGAATTATGGGAATTATCAGGACCAAGGACGGACATCGCTCGCCGCCCAACATGTAAGTATGTATCGACCGGGTGGGCATTGGATCGGGGCAACCGCCCAATTCTAGAAATCGAGTCGGACTGCTTGGACCCAGTGGGTGATGGCGTAGTAGTGGTCCAGCGGGCAGTGAACCTGCTGTCGAATTTGGGGCACTGGACATGTCCGATAAATGGTGGATAATATAGGGAGATACCGTCATCCAAAAAATTATACGAACTAGGCACGTGACTACATACTTTAGCAAACGAAAATTGGGACTCATCAAAAATAACATAGCACTAATGATGATTTTATTAGACGATACATCAAAATATTTATAACCACGATGATTAGACGGATAACCCAAAAATACACAAGGAATAGAACGTGTCTGAAGTTTGTTAATTGTGGTAGACGGAAATAACAGATAATATAAGCACTCAAAGGATCCTAAGATGTGAAAACGAAGGAGTCTTATTATATAAAATTTAAAGAGGGGACGAATACCTCAAACTTTTGATAGGAAGAATGTTAAGAAGATATGTAGTCATTTGTATAGCATGATGTCAAAAAGCAGGGGCTATGGAAGAATGAATCAATAAAGTTCGGACAATTTTGTTAATGGTACAAATTTTTCGTTCGGCTTTCTCATTTTGTGAAGACGTATGAGGACAATAAAAATAAAAATTGATCCCATTATTAGTACAAAATTCTCGAAATACCCCATTATCATATTCTTTGTCATTATCACATTGAATATTTTTAATTTTTCGTTCGAATTGGGTTCTAATGAATGCTCTAAATTTTAAGGTGGAAAAAACTTGAGATTTTTTCGCTATCGGAAAAGTCCATAAAAAATTAGAATAATCATAAAAAAATAGAATATAATAACGATGACCCAAAGAACTGAGAACATGAAACGTCTATAGATCGCTATGAATAATATCAAATGGCATTAGTGTATTAGAATTATAGTCTACAGACGGAAATCTAACAATGTTTCCTAAGGAACAAGATTAACAATTTGGAGTACTATGCGTATCTTTACAAGAAATAAATTTATTTTTATCTAAGAAAGATAAAATAGATGACCCCGGATGACCTAGACGAGCATGCCACAAGGAAGGATCAAGTGATGCTAAAGCTGAGGGCAAGGCTTGACTTGGGAAATCGGAACTTAGCGTGATAGGATAACGATCTTGTTGACATCCAATTTTGACCCTCTCTTCCAATCATTTACCTATAAAATTAAACTAATTTTTTTAAACACCGCAAAATAATTTTAATAATAACAATACACGCATATATAAACATATACATAAATAAGCAATCTAATAATGGCGCTGCATTTTATATAGAGCATTAAGCACTCCATAAATATCATAATAATCAAAATAATTTTATAGACAAATTTTATAATTTAAACCCAAACTAAAACTGATAAAACACCTAAAATCATATTAAATAAAAAAACAAATACACTTAAACGCCATTTATTAATAAAACACCTAAATCACCCTTTCCCTGGCCCAAAAACTAACCAGTCCAAATCCCCTTTTCTCCCTGACCCGCCGCCCAAACACCCCAGCCCCTTTTATTTCATTTCCCCATCATCCAAAAACCAGAACAAAAAACCAACGAACCCTAAACCCCTCTTCAGGCGCCGCACCCCTTGTCCTCGCACCCCCATCGCCGCCAACACCCTAGACGAGATTCTCGTCGGAGAATCCGACGTAACCAAATCAACCCCAAAATCGACCAAATCGCATCAGAATCACAGATAAATCTCTCATAATCAAATCTTAACATAACCATATCAGTACGAAATCATCAAAAAAATAGAGACCCTAAACTTATACCAAATCCTCCAAAATCATCCGCAAATATCACCTAAAATTGCACCAAATCACCTCAAGATCAGCCCTAAAGGATTGTTTCAAACTTACCCTAAATTGAAATCCAAAATGGAGACTATATAAACGAATCAATTTACACATGCAATAGGCATCCGAAATTAGCAGGAAAAGGCAAGAACCCATAACAACTTAGAATCTCTAGAAGTCATTTTTAACATAAGTTCTGTTTGCAAAGCAGAAACTTCGTCCCTCTTTATCGCATAATCACGAATATCCGAGTGGATGGACGACTTGATACGCTATCGTGGTTCGCTGCCCAGAGAAGGTAAACTCATCTCTCTTTACGAATTTCGATACTGTATGCAACTTTGTGTGTTTTGTGTTATGTTATTTGTTAACATCGTTATATAACGTTTAATATGTTTAGCCCAATTAAGTGTATGTCGATTATTGAGTCATCACTATGTTTTGTATATGTAGTCTGCTTTCTATCTATGGGTGCTTTCGACTCAGTTGCAGGTCCAGTAGATATGTGATTTAGATATTTCCATTGTGTGTTGGTGCACCTGCGTCGTCTGCCCATATCGAGTATGGCCTAGTGAAAGAATAATTGTGTATGCCCGATAATTGTCGTATTCAATATATATGTCCAAATAATATACCTAAACAACCTGAATCGTAAAATATGACATATCTGTTTCACCGAATTGATATATGATTGTTTTTAATAGCTATCATTCCATATCAGAATACCCTTTGTATATCCTACCTCTGTTATGTATTCAGTCATGTTGCTTGTATTGATTTTATATGTTGTGTGCATCATGCTGCGCATAAGCTGTTTTTTTTTTAGAAGAATCTGAAAGTTAATCCTGTTAAATGTCTGATTTATTGGTATCCATGAGGATATTTGTTGTGTGTTTTAACTGTTTGGTAGTAGCATGACTATGTTCCCTACATGTTGCCTCTTGGCCAAGAATAACTCTGCACCTGCTCGTATTGCCTCAAGTGACCATGTATCCTGAGGTAATTGTCCCATTTGTATAAATTTGTTTGGATACCCAGATGTAAATATGTTTGAGTCCAGCTGAAATCATCTTATGCTCATAGTTCTGTGGTTTTGTATTACTTTTTTAAAGGATAAGAATCGGGGCCTTAATGTTATATAACATGTTGTCATATTGTACTTTCCTATTCCCTCTAGCATGCCTGGTCATATGTCACTGTTTTTATGAAAAAAGCCGAGAGTTGTACATGTTAGATGTCTAAATATATTGCCATCCGGGTGAACAAATCGAAATATATGTTTCCTTCCTTGATTTGAGCTAAATCATATCTTGTGTGCCTATGTTCTAGTATGGTTGGACTGTTTGTATTTCTAATATACAAGTTCGTACAACTTTGTTTGCTGATTTTGTCTAAATTATGTGCATTTAGATTGTATGATTTTGATAAATTTGAGCATGTACTAATCTGTCACGACCCGACCCGACGGGCCGCGACCCAGCGCCCTAATTGGACACCATTACTGACATGTCACACTTAATCCAACTGACGCCAAGATCAATAAAAATTTCGACAGCATAACGCTGCAATGACAACCCCTGTCCACGTAGGCAAGCCGACAAGACTGCCTTACACATGGACGAACCTGTCTCCCGAGGGAGTCACAAATAACCAACAGAAAATAAATGGCTAGCCGAAAAAGCCGCCACTATATATATATAAGGGAACTTCACAAAAGAAATACCAAAACGCAAGTGAGTCAACCTATCTGTAATCCTCACAACCAACCCAAAACATACACAATCTCACAACTGTCTACAGACCTCTACAAGTAGGATAACAACATATGACGGGACAGGACCCCGTCGTGCCCATAAATATGTACAATCAAAATAAGAGAGGTTTTGTACCAAAATAACTGGCTCTGGAACAATGGAGCTCTCCAACAGCTGAATAGATGTCCTAGACTGGAGGGTCACTTATCTGAGCACCAGAACCTGCGGGCATGAACGCAGCCCCCCGAAGAAAGGGGGTCAGTACGGAATATGTACTGAATATGTAAGGCAATACTGAATCATAAAACAAGGAAAAGCGTAACAGTCAGCAAGTTTAGAAAGCAACATGGGAGTAACCTGGAACAACACTTTGAACCATGTCATATGGTCTCTTACACAAATTCTAGCATACACAATATAAATATAGAATATCCTACTCGTAGCCACTTCCGGCTAATAACACGATAGTCCCTTCGGACGGCCGCTTTCGACTAATAACACAATAGTCCCTTCGGACGGCCGCTCACAGAACATAATGGGCCCTTCAGGCACCGCCTCCTAGCTAGTATGCCCTTTGGGCAGCCGCTTCCGGCTTAAGAATGTCATAATCCAGCTGATCAGGTGGAATAACAACAATACACATGATCTACAGTATGAATATGTAATGATGTTACAGAACGTTGCACCCCTTTCAGAGTGGTTTCTATTACAACTTTCTTTGGAGAGATTTTGAGAACAAGTTTTAGAGTTTCCTTCATTTATCATTTTCTTTGTAGTGAACATGTAAGTATAATGTATCGCAGAAGCTTCCTTCGAATTATCAACAAGAGTATAGCATGAACGAAACAAGACATTGGATATCGACTCCCAAATCCAACGAAGAATAGAGTACTTATGTTTTACATTCTTTAGGAGTCATATCAAAAGGGATCATGCCAAAATATGAAAGAAGGGTTAGCCTTACATACCTACCTTATTTATGTCTCAAGCTAATCCTTGAGTCCCTTTCCGAGCTTAATCAACTCAATAATCTAATAATTGTCTCGACTAGCACCTTGACCTATAATAATAACAATATGCCTTGTCAACTCTTTGATCTCTAACGTACGTTATATCAAAAGGAGACTCTCTTATTCTATAAAAGTTCGGGCAGCACTTCCCCTGTTTATGTGTATATCCACAATTAACCAACAAGCTCAACAAACCAATAACAAGTCATAACTTATATCCCATCATTATAACTTAACAAAATAACCTTAAGACGAGACAACCACGTCCAACAATTCCATGTAAATTTCGACCAGCAACAACATAATTCTATACTTTCTTTCTTAACTTCTTAAGCTACACTTCATGTTCCAACATTCTTATGTAAACCATTACTTCCTTTAAATATCAAGACTCCTCTATTTTAACATGCAATTAATGACAATTACAACAATAACGACAATCAACTCCAAAGTGTCCAAATCAATCCCTAATCGACCATAGCACCCAAACCTTCACATGCATTGTTTAAATTCCAAGTTTCTTCTTAACCCACATTCATTACTTAAATTACAACAACATGCAACTTCAATTATATCATAAGAGAAGAATTTTTACCTCAATTTTAACGCCAAAACAACCCTTAAAATTGAACTCACTGCCCTTCTGAATACCCACTGTTTTATCGGTTTTTCTTGCCCAATTCTTCACTTATTCAACTCCAATTCAACATGCAACTATTCTACAATGTTAACCCATCATTCTTAAACATTTTTCCTTCCCAAAAATGCACCAAAAACTGAAAATTTCCAGCAGTCATTCTCGGCCAGGCAGTGGTTCGAACCCCACTGTTTTGGGTTCCAAATTTCGCTTCTAATTGTACATAACCAATGTAATGTAGGAAGGGGATTTTAATTTCAATTTTTTGTATAGAAAGAGAGTGAAAATCGGCTGGAATGGGTAAGGAAAAGAGGAAGATAGAAGGTGTCTTTCTTATTTGATTTTTTTGGATGAAATAAAATGAAGGTTAGGGTTATATTAATTCCAATTATTCCTAATTACACATTAGCCCCAAGTCCTTCAATTAATAAATTGTAAACCCACTTCTTTTAAATCTTAACTCCCGCTTCCAAATTTCCGAGAATTTCATAAAGTCTCGCATTTTTCATGTCGTAATTTATATATATTACTAATCCATAACGAGAATATATAACTTATAATTTTCAATTTCCATTGACATGCTCGTAGCTTGTATAAATATACTTAATTTTCAAAATTCGAATCTTTATTCTTAATGACGTTCTTAATTATCGTCTTAAAACCACGAGGTGTAACATAATCCTTATCTTTTCTTATATTTTTACATGAAATGCACCGGAGCCGAATGAAGAGTTTCTTTACGAGACTCATCGCGACTTCCATCAATTGAAGATTTGCACCCATATTCACCGCACTCTCCGTATCGGAAATTCCAAAATCACAGGCGGAATAACCCCGTCACTCCTTTGAGTCATCTTTATTAATTCCTTATTCTGCTTCCTTTATTTGTTGTAAATTATTTGTCTGACGATACACTAATTAGTAGAATACTTAGAATAAGTTAAACCTTGAATCAATAGATTAGAAAGTAATTTGATACTAGAAATTTGCTTCCCATTAAGTTAATTATCTTAGGCTTATCATGCACTTCTAAAAATTTACCTAACAATTTAATTTGCATATCTAATCAGGAAATTTAGGCATAGATTTTTTCTCAATTGCAAAATTAAGTATTTTTATGCATCATGTCATACTTATGTTAATCAAGATTAAGTTAGCAAGTAACTACACGCATTTAGTCAATAAATCAACTTTGCAGCATTTCTTCACAAAAAATACAAATGCATACTTTTAAACTTTACATATATTTTTATAGCATTAGTCTTATAATCTTTTATCAACAATACATCTTTTATGAAATATTCGCGGCATCTTTTACATCTTCAAAACATGCATTTTTCTTAACATAATAATTAACCTAGGTTTGAACGGAAAACCGCAAGTTAGCGGATCTTAGTGAGTGCTTAACCCCTTCCCTCTAGATTAATAAAGATCCCTTGTCCAGAATCTTACATAGTTTAGCAGACCATTAAATGTAGTTAGTGTTGACTTTACCTAGTTGACATTTAGGTGTCCTAATTCACCCAAACTAATTAAGTGGCGACTCCGAGAACCCTTAGCACCATTTTAGCATCCTTTAGCACACTTTTTATTTTTATTTTATCTCTAACAAAGTAGCAGGATTCGCTGAATAATGTTGCGGTAAAAAAGGGCGCGACAACATGGCGACTCTGCTGGGGATAATCAGGTTCTTAACCATAGCAAACCTAGGTTTATTATTGCTTGGATTTATTTGCTTTTATTTGTTTTAAATGCCTTAAATTTCTTGCTTTAATTTTTTATACTTAACTACTTTAATTGCTACTTGTTTTTATTGCTTTCCTTAAACTAGCATTCCGCTCATATTTCCTCCCTTACGGAAAATTCACACTATCACACACTACACGCGATGTGTGCTTTGCGCACCCGTAAATTTCTTTCAAATACCCAAATTTAAGAGAGTTGGCGTTTTGCGCGGAGCGTCCGGACCATCCGGTGGCCGCGTAGCCTTCTCACTCGAGTAGTCCGCTCGGAAACCTTGCGTCTAGTAAGCCAAATCTTAGAAACTTAAGATAGAGCTATACCACTTCTTTTATATTAAGTCATGCATGCATAAACTTTAGGTGGGTTAATCCTTGGTATTGACACCACAGTTAGAAAAATACCAAACTGGTCAACGGGTTTCACGACCCAACGACCCAACATCATATTATGTGTTGCATGATTGTGATAAATGGATCCAAGCCAAAAGTGACATGCCAAAGTTGGAAAACATAAATTTATTTTTCGCATTTGTATTATGACTCCTGTAACATGACTATAATAGAAGGCCACTTACATACTCACAAAACCAAATGTCTACCATACCCAAGGCAAACACAGACTATAATAGAAGGCCACTAAAAATATATATCCATCCAGCTGAACCTTTTCCCCAAGTGTATGAAAGACTGAGAGCTGCAGAGATACTTTAGCCGATTCCAGGGAGGATACCTAATCCCATTCCACAATGGTATGATGAAATCAAGCATTGCGCATACCACTCTGGAGTCGCTGGGCATGACACCGAAAAATGCCATAAGATCGAGGCGTTGAGCAGAGAAGGATTCACTCAGCGGAAAGAAGTTTTTCATGATATATATGATAACCCCTTACGGTATCCACCCATATACATACCGCATCCAAAAGCTCGTCTACTAAATGCACTCATGCCCCACCTAAATTCTAAGAAAAATTCAGCCAAAACATACACCCCTCTAGCTAAGCCTTTGCCGCAGCTATACAAGAGGTTGATAGCTGCAGGGATACTCCAACCAATCCCAAGAAATATCCCCAGACTACTTCCAGATGGCACGATGCAACTAAACATTATGCATATCACTCCGGAGCCATCAGACACGACACGGGAAATTGCTATACACGCAAAGACAAAATCAATGAGCTGATCAAATAGGGAGTCATTCAGCTGAAGGAGGCCTCCCCCAATCTGCACAATGATCCCCCGCCAAATTATGGTAATGCCCCACAAAATATGATTACTGTCGATGGAGAAAAGACTATTGGACTGGCTGAGAGAGATGAAAGGGTTGAGTCATCGACCTATCTTCGAAGGAAGAGAGATGCTCCCTTGCCAAAACCTGCTCCACCCGAATCAGTAATTTACCCAAGCATGCACCACGCAGGAGTCAAAAGAATGCGATATTGACAGCAAAGCATGATCCCGTTGAAGACCCATCCAGGTGGGATGCAGAGCAAGGAGACGGCTTGAAAATTGGACTTGCACCCCTGTCCTGGTCCTCCGAGAATCTTGATAAAAATGATATTAGTTTGATAGAATAATTTGAGTACAGACTCATACTTAAGTTTTAATAATATTTTATCCCTTTTGCTAATGTGAACTACGTTTGACCTAATTCTTTTGGTGGGATACGTAGCCAGCCACATCGGTTTCGGTCCCACTTTAGAAAAATCACAATCCTTTTTGCTAATTTGAACTAAGTTTGACCTGATTTCCTTGGCAGGGATACATAGGCGGCTGTATCGGCTTCGGTCCCACCTTAGAAATTTTAATTTTACCCAGTTTTATTTGTAATGAACTACATCATGACCTGATTCCCTCGTTGGGATACGTAGGCGGCCTAAATCGGTTTCGGTCACACCATTATGAAACTTTCTCTTGTTTTAGAAATAACAAAATACACATTTTTGGTAGGATAGACAAACAATCCCCCATAAGACTTGTTTAGACCAAGCGCTCTTGCATGTTTAAAAGTTAAAATTGGGACAATTTTGATAAGACGTTCATTTGGTCAATCCGACAAAACCTTTATCAAAATACACACTTAGTCACAAACGATAAATATTTTCACTAACAGAAAACCAAACATGGGTTACAGCTCCAAACAAGTCAGTCGTGCAAATATCAAGAATCAAAGATGCAAAGTCAATATGAATCGATCGCCCCCAAAACTCACAAGTTTTCTTTAAGCGCAGGTTCTTCATATTAACAGAAGCAGAAAATACAATAGTAGAAACAGAAAATACAACAGCAGAATCAGAAAACACAACAAGAAGGTTCTTCATATTAGCAGATATTAGCGGAAGCAGAAAATACAATAAGAATGTTCTTCATATTAGCAGAAGCAAAAAAGACAACATTCCGCAGTTCGTAGTTCTTCATATTAGCGTAAATGTATAAAGAAAGACAACATTCCGCAGAGTAAAAAGCAAAGAAAAGTCAAAAGACAAAGAACAATCAAAGTTCAAATTCCACAGTGTTTTAGAAGCATTAGAAGCAGAGAAGATAACAACAATCAAAGTTCAAATTCTACAGCAGAAGTAGAAGAGACATCATTTTGTGGTTCTTCATAATAGCGTATGAGAAGCGTAAAAGATCGGTTCAAATTTCAGCTTCTTCGTAAACAGCAGGTTTTAAAAGATAACAATAGCTTCTTCATATTAGCAATGTACATAAAAGAACAGCAAAAATAAAAGTTCAAATTCAGCGACAAAGTCCAGCACATCACCTCGGTCACAGAGTCACACTTCATCCATGCGGTTCACAAACGCATCCAAATCAAAGACATCACAACAACGCCATGCACATCATTGCAACACAAGAGGCTCACAAATGCACAATATCGAGATCAGAGGCATCATAGTAATCCATGTGGTTCACATTCAGATGTCCGCAACGCAAAGATTTAACATTCGCAAAGATCCAAAGAAGTCTCGCGCAGGACGATATCGCGATTCGCAACATCCAAAGATTCGCAGATCCAAAGAAGTCTGCGGCAGACGACGACATCGGATTCACAAAGATTCAAGATTCGCAGATCCAAAGAAGTCCGCAGTGGACGACATCGCATTCGCAGATCCAAAGAAGTTCGCATGTGGACGACATCGCATTCGCAGATCCAAAGAAGTTCGCATGGACGACATCAGCATTCGCAGCATCTAACAAGTTCGTGCAGGGATGACATCAGCATTCACAGCATCCATCAAGTCCGTGTAGGGATGACATCGATTCTCAAGATTCAAGATTCGCAGATCCAAAGAAGTTCGCGCAGGATGACATCAATCATCCAAAGAGTTCGCAGTGGACAACACAACATTTGAAACATCCAAAGAAGTCCAGATGTGGACGACATCAAGATAGCATTCAAAGATTCACAAGATCCAATAAGTCGCAGTAGGACGGCATCGATTCGCAACATTCATCATTCGCAGCTTCCAGCAAGTCCGTGCAGAAACGACATCCAGTATTCACAGCATCCACCAAGTTCGTGCAGGGACGATATCAGCATTCGCAGCATCCAGTAAGTTCATGCAGGAACGACATCAACATTCTTAGCATTCAGCATTTACAACATTCGCAGCATCCAACAAGTTCGTGAAGGGACGACATCAGAATTCGCAGCATCCAGCAAGTCCGTGCAGGGATGACATCTCAGCATTTGCAGCAGTACATCAACACCATGACGTCATCAACAACATCGTCATCACATTACACATGATGACATTTCTATTCACCTGACCGCATCTATTATATATTTATGCTTTATCAAGTCCGTTTAGGGACGACATCAGCATTCGTAGCATTCAGCATTCGCAGCTTCCATCAAGTCCGTGCAGAAACGACATCCAGCATTTGCAGCATCCAGTAAGTTCGTGTCACGACCCGACCTCGGACCCGTAACTGGTGCCTTACCCCGGGCACCCTTGTGATACAACATCAGAGAAAACCAGCGAAAAATAACCTCACAACAAGAAACCATATAGAATAAAAAACAGGCTAACCCAAAATGCCTACCTTTAAATGTAACAAAAACTGAACAGTTACATCCTTAACAACCCAATTTATAACAGGACTACAGGCCTCTAAGAGTGTGTAACCACTATGACAGGACAGGGCCCCGTCATTCCTCTGAATGTACATAATATCTACAACATCGTGAGAATCATCAAAAGTCAAGCCTCGAGAAATGGAGCTTCGACACCGAGCAAAGATCCTAAGAATGAGGATCCACCACCGCTTAACCCTACTGCAGATGTAACGCAGCCCAGAAGGGGTCGCATACAATATGTACCAAGTATGCAAAATCGGAAAAATATCGTAATAATATCATAAGTCTAAAATAAGCCGAGTCATGGATGAAAATCAAATTACTCAGACCGTGCCTTACTAACAATGTGAGTAACAAGTATAAACTTTACTGCATAAAAATAGGAGGCTCATGATCAAAACAGGGTCCCTTGCCCGTAGTATCATTAAGCAATCCTACTCCTGGGACTATTTCACCCGCATGAGGTCATCCACCTCGCATGGGACTATTTCACCCGCATGAGACTATTTCACCCGCATGAGACTATTTCACCCGCATGGACCCGGTGGGCCCGCATGAGTACAAGCGCCGCACTCGCATTATGGGTAGCAAATCCATGGAATACGTAGTAATCATCCTAATGGACACATACCCGTGGACCATCCATCGTGTCAGTATGTCCAAAGGAAATAACAAGAATAACCCGGGTCCACCCCGTAATCATACTCAGAAGGTGGTATAACGTCTTGGGGATTTACCCCTCATTTATACTCTTACCCTGGAGAAGGTGGTATAACGTCTTGGGGATTTACCCCTCATTTATACTCTTACCCTGGAGAAGGTGGTATAACGTCTTGGGAATTTACCCCTCATTTATACTCTTACCCTAGCTCAACCGGCCATCATACATAACATAAATAAGTTAAGAAAACCCCTAATTTCTTATTAGTCTTGTTCATATACCCTCTCATTTTAGTTTGCTTAAGGCACTAACATATCTTAATAAAAGAAATCCGGGAATTCAACCCAAGTACCACGTACCTCTAACCTTGTTAAGAATGACTCCTTTTTATATAACACTTCCAGGATACTAATAACCGTAGTATCAGGGACTGCTTTTCAAGACAAGTCACATTCCCTTTTAGAAATATAATAGGCTTCTAAATCAAGTGACTTCATTCCTTTTAAAACTTTTGGCAATTGATGCCTTAAAATCAATTTGCCTTTCATAAATTCAAATCATTTATCCGTACTTATTTTACTTAGAGCAAATCCTTCTTTTGTTAAGCTTCCATAAAGCTAATATAACCAACTTCCCATAAAGTCGTTATACTAACTTTATACATTAGTCAAAAACATTTCCCTATATCCAAGGGACTTATACTTTTAAAACGAAACAAGTATCATATACTTAAAACAAGTAAAGGGTATCAAATCACGACGCTTCACCGTACCATATAAGTACAACTACTCATGCTCAAGAGATAGGAAAGTTCCACATACCTCTTCGGGTCAATCCACTCGCAAGTCCAATATATCACGCGTAGTATGTCAACCTATAATGACCATAATACATCCATTAGCCTCTATATTAAACGTAGAACATTCTAATTGAAAAGTCTCTTATCCCTACGGAAAATTGGACAGCACTTCCTTTGTTTCTACATACTTTGCCATCTTTTTCAAGGCCGAATTTCAATTACCAAACACGCCACCTTTAAGGCTCAACAATCCAATCAACACAAAGGGGATTACACGCCTAACTTGGACGTGTAAAATTTTGCCCCACAATACATAACAACTAATACAAACTACAAAGTCCAATTTGGAAATTTTGAGGTATAACAACCTAACTTCTTATCCAATTCCTTTTTAATCCAATTTCTTATCCAATTCCTACATGCAATACCTCTAAAGGCAATATTGACAACTATAAGTCCTTTCTTCCACACATGCAACATAATTAACTAGCAAAAGAGAAAGGATTGTTACCTTAGAGCTTACCCCAAATTAGTCCAACAAAATCCACTTGTCTTCTTTCCACAATCACCTCCACAAACCTCCTACAAGTTTGTCAACATGTTTCCTTCTTGTCACCTTTTCAGAATTTCTCTAGGCTTAGGTTTCTTCTTGAATTTCTAGAGAGAAGGGAGAGGAATTTTTAGAGAGAAGGAAAAACTTTTGCAGAAGAAGGAGTTGAAGAATGACCAAGTCTTCAAGACTTGGTCAATAAATAGGACATGCAAAAATCAGATGGGGGACACTTGTCACCCTCCCATGGCCTTTTAAAAGAAAATAACTGATTTTCCTCAGTTTTTCCGCCAAAAACTCCGCCTCGGCGCGCTGGCTCGGCCGCGCCACGGCTGAAACCTCCGCAAAGTCTCGGCACTTCCGGCGTCGCGGCCCTGCTTTCCGGCGTCGCGGCGCTGCAACTTCAGCGATGCTGAAGATTATCTGGCGCTGCGGCGCTGTGGCCCCTGACCGATGTTGCTTTTCTGCTCGACTGCGCACTGAATTTGTAACCTCTATAACTTTCTACTCCGATGTCCTATCGACGAACGGTTGGTTGCGTTGGAAACTAGATTCAACGAACTACGTACTAGGCCTTTGAAACACCTAGGAACTCTCAATGTAACGAGACATAAACCGCCTCAACGTTGACCAACAACCCGTCCGAACATTCCGTCAACCCATCATTCCAAAATTTAAAACTTAATTCCTTTCATACGTCCCCCTAAGCATGACCCGAACTACGGGGTGTAACATTATCCCCCCCTTAGAAACATTCGTCCTGAATGTTCCTTCTACGTCTCCAAAACGCATGCGCCGGTGTAGTCTCCACTACTACATCTATAAAACCAATTATGCCACATATGGCCATAATATACTAACCACGCAAACGCTTACCTCCCAGCCAACGAGGAATTACCTCTAAAGCGTATAACAACTTATTAGTTCTCATCCGTGGTCTAAGGGTATTCTCCTCACAAAATGATCACTTCCATCCTCTTAACACATGTTCGTTTCTCCTTCCACTCGTCGTATCCTCCTTGCACACTCGAACTCTTCCTAGTATACGTACCACACTATTGTTTCCGATCCGAGACAATCTCACTATTCAAGTCACGAAAACCTAGTGGTTTCCTTAGCTTAGCTACCCACTATCATTTCACACCACTCATGGACTTATTACCCACGTATACCCCACGTATACTATGTTCCTCGACAAAGATCACCCGTAAAATCTTCCACTCAAGATGGCCCTGTACCTAAGGTTCCCACGGTTATCAAAATTCTAAGGCTCACAACTTCCATGTCCCCAAACTTACCCCTTCTACAAGCCAGGCTTTAAAAATCACAATTTACATAAAATTACCCGCACATAACACTTAACATGTAACCATCTTATCACACCCACTAATCTTTAGAGGTTAAGGATATACCGTAACTATTGCTTCACTTTCCCTTGTCGCTCTAATCATGATCCTACCGCACTCGCCGCATAGCAAAAGAAGGCGATGAACCACCACTAATCCCGGCGTCGAAGTCTCTACATCCGTGCTATCTCCGCCTGACACCTCGCAAAATGGCCCCGCCGCCGCATGTAAAACAAACTCCCAAACTAGCACGACACTCTCCATCACGAGCCTACCACAACGGCCACACGAGGCGTGGTGGTCCCATCCGACTAACATCTCTGCTCCCAAAACTCAAACTCGAGCCCCGACCCGCCCCGGAATCTCCCGAACGCCCCAAGATCGCGGAGTACTCCGCACTGGCTGAGGCGCATAACTAGCCTGCTGCTGAGGCGGTCCTCCTCGAAAGTTACCAAAGGACCGCCGTCTTCGCCTCTTCTCGCTGATCTTGTTATTCCGCCGACCTCTACGCCTCACACCTGGGCGCATAAGCCTGCATCCGGGCAATGTCCATGCCCGGATGAAGAGCTACCCCCATGCAACTCTCTGCTAAGTAATCATCGAGCCCTGTGACATAGCGGTGCACTCTGTCCTCCATGTCTGCTACTAAAGCGGGGACATACCGAGCCAACGAGTCAAACTCTACATTGTACTCCCGAACCGTCCGCCCGTTCTACCTCAACATCAAAAATCTATCCGCCCGCGCTCTCCTCATCTGCGAAGGCAAGAAGTGTGCAAGAAATGCCGCTGAGAACTCGTCCCAACCAGCTGGAAGTGCATGCTCCCCCCGGGACAGTTTCTATGAATCAAACCAGTCAACTGCAGTATCACGCAGCCGATGTGCACCAAATACCACCGAATCTGTCTCCGAGGCCTTGATCACTCTCATGATCCGCAGAATCGTTTGATAAACTCTCGAGGATCATCCTCGCCCTCGACCCATAGAACTCGTGGGCCGCAACTCAAAAATCCCAAGTCTCGCTATCGATTCGGGTGAACTACGGTACACCGGAACCGCCGCCTCGCTCGCCTCATTCTCGCCACGATCCTCGCTAATAAACGGGCCATCTCTCAGTAACCCATCTCTCTCCGCCTGTGCCGTAATCGAGGCTCGTGTACCGCGGTCTCGTGAGCCGCTGCCGCCGAACTCACCAAGGGCGGCGACGCCGTGGAACTCGCCGTCCAAACATCACCTCGTAAAGACTGGCCTGTGCCTCGTAACTCTCTCAAGGCCCTACTAGCGCCTCTACCGCTTTGCTCTTCTCGGGCCGCGGTTGCTCATGCGAGGCATAACTGATACATAGAAATATGTCAGAGGGAGTTCAACCTATAACACAACTCTATTGCACGATCTTAGAGTGAAAGAATGGAAACAAATCCTAAATATTTTGTAGCCTCCTGATTATAGATGTGGTGCACAATACACCGATAATCAAGACTCTACTAGATACGGTACCAGACTTTTCCGAGGATTAACTACTCTGATACCACTTTTGTCACGACCCGACCTCGGACCCGTGACTGGTGCCTTACCTCGGGCACCCTTGTGATACAACATCAGAGAAAACCAGCGGAAAATAAGCTCACAACAAGAAACCATATAGAATAAAAAACAGGCTAACCCAAAATGGCTACCTTTAAATGTAACAAAAACTGAACAGTTACATCCTTAACAACCCAATTTATAACAGGACTACAGGCCTCTAAGAGTGTGTAACCACTATGACGGGACAGGGCCCCGTCATTCCCCTGAATGTACATAATATCTACAACATCAGGGAGAACCGTACCAAAAGTCAAGCCTCCGGAGAAATGGAGCTTCTGACACCTAAGCAAAGATCCTAAGAATGAGGATCCACCACCTGCTTACCCCTACCTTGTTACACCCCGTAAGTCCAGGACATGTATAAGAAAATTTATGTAAGGAACCAAGAGTTGGAAATTGGTACGAAAGGAAGAATTGTTTTTCCGACGGAAAAATCTTCCGAACGTCGGAAAGGAAAAATGTTCGTTGAGGAGAATTAGATTCTCAAAATGCATTATTTGAAGAATATGGAACTTATTAACATTATGGAATTTATTTTTACGGATTTGGTCACGTGGGGCCCACCCGAGGAATTTTACGTTTTGCGGGGCCCACGAGGGTTACAAAATTTTATGGACGAATGAGAGGGCGACACGTGGCACCCCCTCATGTGGTCTTGGACGAAAATGCAAGGGTTAGAATGGTCATTTGACCATCAAGGAAGATAAGTCTTCAAGCTTGATATTATTGACCAAGTCAACTTGTCCACTTGGCCATTATCCAAGTGTTCCTCATCCTAGCCACTCAAGTGTTGATATCTTGACCCTCCATTGTGTTTTATATACCACACTTGTAGCAAGACATGGTCTTCCACACTTAGAAAAATTAGACAAACTCTTGTGCACACTAGCATGCTCTCGGCTTTGATGAACTTTCCACACAAATTTTTTTTAGTTTGTGATCCATTATTCACAAGACTTAAACCCAAGGTCCCTAAGGGTATTGTAAGGATATCTCAATAGAAAGATTTCGGAAAAACGGCGTTTTCGTATTAGTCGCAAGGATTATACAACTTACAATTTAAACATCAAAGTACAATCAAGGAAGTACATAGAACAAATTCTATTTTAGACAATCCAATTACAACCAAAGAATGAATCATTTAAGGAGTAGGACATACTTTCTTTATCTTAAGGAATCATGCTAGAAAAGGAGATAGTTCACATACCTTTTCGGCTAAATCCACAAGCTAAGCCGAATACGCCGTACGTAGAAGTGTCAACCTATAATGGTCACAACAAGACTATCAACTTCTAGTTTCTAACGTAGAATAATACTAAGTATACTGATCTAATTCTACGGAAAATCGGGCAAAGACTTCCTTTGTTTCTACTCACTTTGCCACTTTTTTCAAGGCCGAATACAATAACCAACACGCCACATTTAAGGCTCAAAACAACAACCAAACAAAGGGGATTACACGCCTTACAATACGTGTAAAATTCCGCCCCACAATTCATACGAAGCAGTTAATACTCACTAGCCATTCTCGGCCAACTTACATAACCACAATTCAAAGTCTTTTCCAATCCTTTTCCAGTTCCAAGTTCTAAGGTCTAACATGTTATATAGTCATGAATAACTTCAACAACTACAAATTCCTTCTTTAAACAACATGCGACAACTTAAACTAATAATCGACTTGAATTGTAATCTTAAAGCTAAACATGCTAGTTTTCGAATTAGGGTTCCAATAGCCAATAAACTTATCAACTTCACACTATATACCACATGTTTGCTAATATCCATAGCTACAACAACAAGTAAGTCTTAACTACTAAAACGACAAAATTTATACCTTTCCAAGCCCTTAAAATTTCCAAGATTCAAAGTCGCGCCTTAGCAATTCTTAGCTCCTTTCCTTAGGTTCCAATCCACTCCAAGCACTCCTTAGAGGCCTATGAAGAACCCATCTTCAAGTTCCAACTTCAAAGTTGAAGAACTCCTCAAGTTTCCGCCATGACTAATACGAAACGCTGCTTTTTCCGAAATCTTTCTATTGAGATATCCTTACAACACTCTTAGGGACATTGGGTTTAAGTCTTGTGGCTAATGGATCAAAACTACAAATTTTTCTTGTGTGAACTACCTTGAACCCGAGAGCATGCTAAGAGGAACAACAATGTGTGAAAAATTCTAAGTGTTGGAAGACCTTGTCTTGCTACTAGTTGAGTATATAAAACACATTGGAGGGCTTAGATTACAACAAATGTGAGGCTTGGATGGGTTTCACTAGGATCAAGCCCATGTGGACAAGTTGACAAGTCAACAATGTCATGCTAGCAAGACTAATCTTCCAAGGTGGTCAATGACCATTTTACCCTCACTAAATTTTGTCCAAGACCACATGTGGGGGTGCCACGTGTCGCCCTCTCATTCGTCCATAAAATTCCATAACCCTCGTGGGCCCCACAAAAATGTAAAATTCCTCGGGTGGGCCCCACATGACCAAATCCGTCAAAATAAATTTCCAAAAAGTTAAGAGTTCCATACTCTTCAAATAATGCATTTTGAGAATCCAATTCTCAACAACGAACATTTTTCCCTTTCCGGCGTTCGGAAGATTTTCCGTCGGAAAAACAATTCCTCCTTTCGTACTAATTTCCAAGTCTTGTTTCCTTAAGCACATTCTCTTTTACATGTCCTGGACTTACGGGGTGTAACACATTTTTATATAACACTTCCAGGATACTAATAACCGTAGTATCAGGTTACGACTGCTTTTCAAGACAAGTCACATTCCCTTTTAGAAATATAATAGACTTCTAAATCAAGTGACTTCATTCCTTTTAAAACTTTTGGCAATTGATGCCTTAAAATCAATTTGCCTTTCATAAATTCAAATCATTTATCCGTACTTATTTTACTTAGAGTAAATCCTTCTTTTGTTAAGCTTCCATAAAGCTAATATAACCAACTTCTCATAAAGTCGTTATACTAACTTTATACATTAGTAAAAAACATTTCCCTATATCCAAGGGACTTATACTTTTAAAACGAAACAAGTATCATATACTTAAAACAAGTAAAGGGTATCAAATCATGTACGTCTACCGTACCATATAAGTACAACTACTCATGCTCAAGAGATAGGAAAGTTCCACATACCTCTTCGGGTCAATCCACTCGCAAGTCCAATATATCACGCGTAGTATGTCAACCTATAATGACCATAATACATCCATTAGCCTCTATCTTCAACGTAGAACATTCTAATTGAAAAGTCTCTTATCCCTACGGAAAATTGGACAGCACTTCCTTTGTTTCTACATACTTTGCCATCTTTTTCAAGGCCGAATTTCAATTACCAAACACGCCACCTTTAAGGCTCAACAATCCAATCAACACAAAGGGGATTACACGCCTAACTTGGACGTGTAAAATTTTGCCCCACAATACATAACAACTAATACAAACTACAAAGTCCAATTTGGAAATTTTGAGGTATAACAACCTAACTTCTTATCCAATTCCTTTTTAATCCAATTTCTTATCCAATTCCTACATGCAATACCTCTAAAGGCAATATTGACAACTATAAGTCCTTTCTTCCACATATGCAACATAATTAACTAGCAAAAGAGAAAGGATTGTTACCTTAGAGCTTACCCCAAATTAGTCCAACAAAATCCACTTGTCTTCTTTCCACAATCACCTCCACAAACCTCCTACAAGTTTGTCAACATGTTTCCTTCTTGTCACCTTTTCAGAATTTCTCTAGGCTTAGGTTTCTTCTTGAATTTCTAGAGAGAAGGGAGAGGAATTTTTAGAGAGAAGGAAAAACTTTTTAGAGAGAAGAAGGAGCTTTGAAGAATGACCAAGTCTTCAAGACTTGGTCAATAAATAGGACATGCAAAAATCAGATGGGGGGGGGGACACTTGTCACCCTCCCATGGCCTTTTTAAAAGAAAATATCTGATTTTCCTCAGTTTTCCGCCAAAAACTCCGCCTCGACGCCGCTGCCCTGCAAACGGCGCCGCGGCGCTAAAATCTCCGCAAAGTCTCGACACTTCCGGCGCCGCGGCCCTGCAACTTCAGCGATGCTCCAGTTATCGGCCGCGCCCGTGGCCCACGACCGATGTTGCTTTTACGCCGATCACAAGACCGAACTTGTAACCTCCATAACTTTCTACTCCGATGTCCTATCGACGAACGGTTGGTTGCGTTGGAAACTAGACTCAACGAACTACATACTAGGCCTTTGAAACACCTAGGAACTCTCAATGTAACTGGACATAAACCGCCTCAACGTTGACCAACAACCCGTCCGAACATTCCGTCAACCCATCATTCCAAAATTTAAAACTTAATTCCTTTCGTACGTCCCCCTAAGCATGACCCGAACTACGGGGTGTAACATTTCGTGCAGGAACAACATCAGCATTCGCAGCATCTAGCAATTTCATGCAGGAACGACATCAACATTCTTAGCATTCAGCATTTACAGCATTCGCATCATCCAACAAATCTATGAAGGGACGACATCAGCATTCGCAGTATCCAACAAGTCCGTGCAGGGACGACATCTCAGTATTTGCAGCAGTACATCAACACCATGACGCCATCAACAACATCGTCATCACGTTACACAAGATGACATTTCTATTCACCTTACCGCATCTATTATATATTTATGCTTTATTACTTTATCTTAGCAGTTATGCACTAACTTTTTCTTGAGCTTTAGCCTACAAGATCCTCAATTTACAGGAGCAGTTGCGACACGTCTGTGCAAGGACATATGGCAATATTCCCGGTGGCAGCATTGACAACATCACATTAACAAAAGCACACCATCAACAACATCGACAACACGCTACCCAGGACAACATTTCTACTCTCAGAATCACATTGCTTATATATATATGCTTTATCATTTTTTTTGCCTTAATAGTTATGCATTAACTTTTTCTTAAGCTTTAGCATGCAGGAGCATGAGCGCAGCGTGGATTTTTCTCTTACATTGAACTGAGGCAATTTGTTGGGGGGTCAGTCTTCCCAATAAAGTGTAGAAGCGACCTCGAGCGTCGATCCACTCTCTAATAACCCAATGTCATCATAATTCGACACTGGGATAAAATTTTGAATCAGTGTTAGTCCCACCTTTAGTTTTCAGATACCACAGTAGCCCAGTGTCATCATAATTCGACACTGGACAAAATTATAAATTCACATCACTTTTGCCTTTAAGTGTGTCACCATAATAACTCAGTGTATCATAATTCGACAATGTGACACATTTTAAATCTGTGTCAGCCCACTTGTCAGTCGTTCCTTAATTTTCCAATACCAACAACCTAGTGTCATTTTCTATCATCACAGTAGCCCAGTGTCATCATAATTCGACACTGGGATAAATTTTTGAATCGACATTTGCCCTTACTTTTCTTAATCTTTGTTCTAACTCCGATGATCGAGACAAAATTGACTATAAGTCAACCTCTTTGTCTGAAGATTCTTCCATCATCTCCAGTTAAAGAGGGACAAGTTGTTGACACTCAATTTTGACCCTCTCTTCCAATCATTTACCTATAAAATTAAACTATTTTTTTAAACACCGCACAATACTTTTAATAATAACAATACACGCATATATAAACATATACATAAATAAGCAATCTAATAATGGCGTCACATTTTATATAGAGCATTAAACACTCTTTAAATATCATAATAATCAAAACAATTTTATAAATAATTTTTATAATTTAAACCCAAGTTAAAACTGATAAAACACCTAAAATCATATTAAATAAAAAAACAAATACACTTAAACCCTATTTATTAATAAAACACCTAAATCACCCTTTCCCTGGCCCAAAAACTAACCAGCCCAAATCCCCTTTTCTCCCTGACCCGCGGCCCAAACACCACATCCCCTTTATTTCATTTCCCCATCGTCCAAAAACCAGAACAAAAAACCAACGAACCCTAAACCCCTTGCCCTCGCACCCCATCGCCGCCAACACCCTAGACGAGATTCTCGTCGGAGAATCCGGCGTAACCAAATCAACCCCAAAATCGACCAAATCGCACCAGAATCACAAATAAATCTCTCATAATCAAATCTTACCATAACCATAAATCAGTACGAAATTATGTCAAAATAGAGACCCTAAACTTATACCAAATCCTCCAAAATCATCCGCAAATATCACCTAAAATCGAGAGTAATATACATATTATATCGTGTATACCATATGTATATTTAACAGTTATATGGCGTACCAAATCAATGTAAGATTTTACGTTTACTTTGTGATTTAGTGATCTACCATAATAATTACTAATAGAGTTTATGGTAATTTTAGGAGGACATGGTCTACAAACAAGAAAAAAAGAAAAGGATTTTAACAGGCAGTCAAAATGCAAAATTTCATATGATGGACGTGTAGCTGAGATTATAAGTCTACTTAAGTTGATTTTACATGTTTACTTCATTAAGTTGATTTTCTTGGAAATAGTTCACTCTTTTCTCTTGATTAACAAAAAATATATATGGTTTAATTGTTGCTGTGGCATAGTATCATCAATAAGGCTATTAAGTTAATCATTATGATAACCAGCAGCATAATCATGATAACATGTTGATAGTTACTTTTCTTTTTCTCTTATTATATATTGTATTATTTTCAAAAAAAGTTGTGGCTGATCCAACTAAATGTCATTTTATTATGCTTTTGTGGTCCTCAGTCTTCTTTCGCTATAAAATAAAATAAAATAAAATAAAAAGAAGAACGATACAAAATTTTGAATTCGAAGTTTTCATTACAATTACTGAAAAAGACCAAAATAGTCCCTTAAATTTGACCATTGGATTAACATGGTCCTAATTTAAATATCAAGTGAAGAAATCTAGTACTTAGGTAACGTCTATCACTAAAGATTGGAAAAACTTGTATTTACCCCTATCAAGTATTGGACCAACACTATAATTGTCTCCGTTCAAATTCATGACATGTATTATCCGCTTAAACCTAATTATAAGGTTCACGAATTTGCTCCTTGAGCTACATAATCTTCGCTCGTGTGAATTATGTAGATGTGTATTCTATTTCATAAAATATTTCACTCTACTCTTCTCTTTCTTCTGATGTAAGATTTATCTACGATGTCATATACATAATCTTTTAAAAACTTACCAACTTAAAAGTCTGTGACTCATTCTGTTTGACGTTCACTTGTCAAGACACCCTATCAACAACATATGACACGAAAAGGAGTTGGTGTAGAAGAATACGTACCGCGGGCCATGGTCGCGCGCATAAACTTTTTCTTGGTTGGCGCATACTGGGCTGTGCACATGTGGTTATATGGCCGACGTGGTTTGCGCGCCATCATACGGGGTTTACTGCGCACTGGAAAGAAAGAATGCACGCGGCCTTCACAACAAAAACATATGACACGAAAAGGAGTTGATTATGCCTTGCGAGTTAAATGAACTAATAATCACATATTGATTAAAAAAACTACAAAAAAAAGAAAATAGAAGAACTAGTAATTTTTTTCCTTCAAACATAAAAGAGAAAGTGATACATATTTTATTTTTCTCCATGTGGAATAAAAGAAGAAATAAGGAAATCATCAACCGGGGATTCATCCATTATTAATTAGAAATCTTTAGTTCGAGTTCAGAGCATAAAAAAAATTAAATAATTTTTTTTATTCTTTTGATAAATCTAATACGACTCAAATCCGAATTAATTGGAGCACTTCAATGAAAATATCAAACATGTGGTAAAAATAAAAACAGAAAGAAGAAACAAGATCAATCATTTGTACAGGTTTTGCCTAGGTAACAATAATCAATAATGAACAATTGGTAGGCCTAATGAGAAAAAGAAAAGACATTAAATAGAGACAAAGCTGCATGTTACAAAAATATCAAATTGAAGCTTATTATGTGTCGACAAAATGTCCTGTCTCCATTGTAGCAATCAAAAGATGTCTTTTTATTATTCGCCCTGCACTACTGGTTGGTTTTGCAGAGTATGATCTCATCTGAATGGTGTGAGATTGACATAAGTTCAAATTTCGCAGTAACACTGTCCGTGATTCGCCTACGGGAGCCATTGTTGGTATAATAATCTGTATATGTTTAAATAACGTTTCAACACAATCTGTTAAACAGTTGGTAAAAACAGATTTCACAGTATAAAAAATACTTAATTGAAACCAAGATAATAAAATGTAATATGTTTTGAATAAGAAAAAATAATTTCAGAATATAATCGAGCTCACTTAGTTCAAAGTGTGTCTTTAAGGAAATTATTCCCCTCACAGTACTCGAGGTTAATGGAATATCGTCTCCCATGATAGAACGATTATCTTACCAGAATAGTAGTACTCCAAATTCCGATAGCAGCGAACCACTCAACAGTAGTATATCACACAGACTTAAGAAGAATGAATTTTTCAAAATGTAGAGAAATTCGGATTGGAAATCAGTGAATGAATTCTTGGAACAAATCAAGAATTTATAGGTTTTGGAGGTACTGATTCTGAATGTTTGCAACCATTCAGAATAGTCACCAAACTTTTGGAGGGAAATTCGAAAAGAAAAAGAACTTAAACCGGACGGGTCGGTCGCGGGTCTTGGGTTGATCCGTTTGAATTTATTTTAATTAAATAATTAATTAAAGAAAAGTTTGTCCAAAAAGATTATCAATCAATCGTTTGACAAATCCAAATCCAAATCCAAAGCGGCCCGGCGGCGAAGCGAGAACGACGAGCGCGAGGTCCTCGCCTCTCAACCCTTTTAGCAACTAGAGAAGGTGTAATGTAATATATATACACCTCTCTTTCCTTCTCTTTTTTCGATGTGGAACAAAAGAGTCTTTTACTCCCTTTAATTTTCATTCCATCATTTCTCATTCACCATTATCAAAACCCAACATCCCCTATATGAATGGGGAATGGCTATAAGATAAAAGAATATACATACGAGTGTGATATACAAGCGAGAATTGACTGCATCTGGATAAGTAGGTTTCCCTTTGAACTTTCCGTAGTGAACTTATATCGGATATACTCGATCAATCGGTAGATTTGATATCTTTGAACCATCGAACTTTGTTGTATACCTAGACAACATAAGACACACAATCAGCCCTCAACCGTTTATGGTTCTCACGGTTGTGTTCGTTTCAGTCATGAACACCGCCTGGTCTCATGAGTGCATAGAGAATGGGCCTTTACTGTCATTCCCCTTTAAAGCGACTTACACTTAACACTCACATAGGTGATTTCTAAACATGTGGTCATATAGCCACATTATCTGGTCATACATTGTCAGATTTAGATAACCATTAAAAAACCTTAATACTTTATTAACTCATTAACAAGCCATAAAGTCTTATCCTTATTTTTGAACATTGTCTTCATCCGAGAATGGGTTGAGTTATTTGATAATGTTGAACCGTAAGTCACAACTTTGTTTGAACTCCTTGAACCTAGCTCTTGGGATCTCCAGTCTGCTAGGTAGAGTTACCGCCATGATGACTTGTCCTTGGCCTTAATCCCATTCCCATTGATGATCTACTAACTCTCTCTCTAGATAAGCATTTTGTAAGCGGACCCGCCACGTTATCTCTTGACTTTACATAATCAATTGTGATAACGCCACTAGAGAGGAGTTGTCTAACGGTATTGTGTCTCCGTCGTATGTGACGAGATTTTCCGTTATACATTACGCCCCGCCTCTACCTATTCGCTGATCACAATGTATACATATAGAGCCAAAGGTTCAGCTGTAATGAAATATCTTCTAAGAAATTTCGGAGCCATTCAGCTTCTTCACCAGTCTTGTCTAAAGCTATAAATTCTGATTCCATTGTAGAGCGGGCGATGCATGTCTGTTTTGATGATTTCCAAGACACTGCTCCTCCACTAACGGTGAAAACATATTCACTTGTGGATTTCACTTCAAACGATTCGGTGATCCAATTTGCATCACTATATCCCTCAAGTACTGCGGGATATTTATTATAATGCAAAGCATAGTTTTTGGTGTGTTGTAAATATCTCAAGACTCGTTTCATTGTCATCCAATGAGTTTGATTGGGATTACTCGTGAATCGACTCAGCTTGCTTATAGCACATGCTATATCTGGTCGTGTACAATTCATAATATACATCAAACTTCCCAAAGCTCGTGCAAAGTCCAATTGTGAGTCACTTTCACCTTCATTCTTTTGAAGTGCAAAACTCACATCAATTGGAGTCTTTGCAACATTGAAATTTAAATACTTGAACTTGTCAAGTATTTTTTCAATATAATGTGACTGTGATAATGCTAGACCTTATGAAGTTTTATGAATCCTAATTCCTAAGATCAAATCAGCAACCCCTAAGTCTTTCATGTCAAATTTGCTAGCGAGCATACGCTTCGTAGCATTTACATCGACAATATATTTACTCATTATCAACATGTCATCAACATACAAACAAACATTGACTTCATGATTTGAAGTATTTTTAATGTAAACACATTTGTCACACTCATTAATCTTAAATACATTTGCCAATATTGTTTGGTCAAATTTCGCATGCCATTGTTTGGGTGCTTGTTTAAGTCCATAAAGTGACTTAACAAGTCTGCACACTTTCCTTTCTTTACCAGGAACCACAAAACCCTCAGGTTGTTCCATGTAAATTTTTTCCTCCAATTCTCCATTTAAGAAAGTTGTCTTGACATCCATTTGATGGATTTCAAGATCATATACGGCCGTCAGTGTCACGAACACCCGAATAGATGTTATTCTTGTTACAGGCGAGTATGTGTCAAAGTAATCAATACCTTCTTTTTGTCTATAATCTTTGACCACAAGTCTTGCCTTATATTTGTCAATAGTGCCATCAACTTTCATTTTCCTTTTAAAAATCCATTTTGATCCTAAAGGTTTATTTTCAGGAGGAAGATCAACTAATTCCTATGTATGGTTGTTTAAAATTGATTCAATCTCACTATTGACTGCTTCTTTCCAAAATGTTGAATCAGAAGATGACATTGCTGCTTTAAATGTTTGAGGCTCAATTTCAAGCAAGAATGTTACAAAATCTGGTCCAAAGGAAGTAGATGTCTTTTGACGCTTGCTACGCTGATCCTCTTTGCTTGGTATACTTTCTTTTGGTTCTTCCCGCGGCGTTAAGATCTTTCACTGACGACTCACATTCGCTTTATACGGATAGATGTTTTCAAAGAATTCAACATTATCCGATTCACCATCAGATAACATGAATTTCGGGATTGTCCGATTTGTGAACCAAAAACCGACAAGCTTTGCTGTTTGTAGCCTAGCCAATAAAAACACAATCCACAGTTTTTGGTCCGATTTTTACCCTTTTGGGCAAAGGAACTTGGACCTTCGCTAAACACTCCCACATTTTGAAATATTTCAAGTTGGGTTTTCTTCCTTTCCATAGATCATATGGAATAGATTGTGTTTTGTTGTGGGGTACTCTGTTGAGTACTCGATTAGCTGTAAGGATAACTTCCTCCCACAAGCTCTGCGGTAAACCAGAACTAATTAGTAAGGCATTCATCATTTTCTTTAATGTTCGGTTTTTCTTTTCCGCAATTCCATTTGATTGTGGTGTGTAGGGGGCAATAGTTTGATGAATAATTTCATATTCCAAACATGTCTCTGCAAAAGGAGATTCATACTCTCCACCCCTATCACTTCTAATCATTTTGATCTTTTTATTCAATTGATTTTCCACTTCGTTCGTGTATTGCTTAAATGCATTAATTGTTTCATCCTTACTATTAAGCAAATACACATAACAGTATCGAGTGCAATCGTCAATGAAAATTATAAAATACTTTTTCCACCACGAGATGATATTGACTTCATATCACATATATCTGTGTGAATTAAGTCTAAAGGATTTGAATTCCTATCAATAGACTTATATGGATGTTTAACAAACTTAGATTCAATACAAATTTCACATTTTGATTTGTTACACTCGAATTTAGGCAATACTTCTAAATTAATCAATTTTCGCAAGGTTTTGTAATTGACATGTCCTAAACGAACATGCCATAAATCATTTGACTCCAATAAGTAAGACGAAGCTGAATTTTATTAATACTGTTAACAACCATTACATTGAGTTTGTAAAGGCTCTCGGTGAGGTAACCCTTTCCTATGAACATATCATTCTTACTAATTACAATTTTTTCACTAACCAACACGCACTTAAACCCGTTCTTGACGAGTAGTCCGGCTGAAACTAAATTCTTCCGAATTGTTGGAACGTGCAGAACATTGTTGAGAGTCAGGACCTTGCCGAAAGTCATCTTCAGAAGTATCTTCCCATATCCTTCAACCTTGGTTGTTACAGTATTTCTCATAAACAGTACCTCTTCCCCCAAATGAGCACAGTTGCAATGCTTCTTTTGCAGTAAGAAACATATCGAGTGGCACCGTAATCAAGCCACCACTCTTCGGTTTCCAACCAAATTGCACCGACAAAGATTGCACACAGATCATTCATATCAATTGCCATTATTTGTTTGTCACTGTCAAATCGACAAACTGTTTTACTTAATAAAACCAGAATAGCAATTAACTCACAGACTCAAACGATGAAGATTTTATTTCTTCAAATCGAAGTATAATTATGAAACTTAAACGATGAAGATTTTATTTCTTCAAATCGTAATTTGAACGATGAAGATTTTATTTCTTCAAATCGCAGTATAATTATGAAATTTTAGTATTCCAACGAAGCTTTTATATCTTCGAGTCAGAATACTAATATTCATATGGAGTAGAAAACTACACAAGTTTTAATCTCCTTAAACAGAACGATGAAGTTTTTATGTTCTTCAAATCGTTGTACAAGTATAACATGAGTAAGTCAAATTTATTCTTACTACCTTGAAAATAATCTTCACGTATTTCATGCAACAAATATCATACACAACGGTGAAGATTTTATTTCTTTAAACCGAATCAAAATTGCTTGAAATGAAGTGCAGTAGATTGTATGTTGTATACTTGATGAAGTTTTTATATCTTCAAATCAAGTACCCAAATGAGTAGAAAGTTATGAAAACTTTAATCTCAACCGGAGTAGAAAATCCGAAGATTTTAGTCTCCAAACAACATACAAGAAAAACATTTTTTTCCTCTGGAAAACACCTTTTTTTTCCTTTTGGAAAATACTTTTTCCTGGACTTTAATATTCCAACGAAATTTTTATGTCTTCAAGTTAGAATATGAAATTTCATACGGAGTAGAAAACCACACAGGTTTTAATCTCCAAATCAGAACACAGATTAAAATAAAATAAACATAATTTCCTTAAGATTATTGGTATAATAATCTGTATATGTTTAAATAACGTTTCAACACAATCTGTTAAATAGTTGGTAAAAATAGATTTCAGAGTATAAAAAATACTTAATTGAAATCAGTACAATAAACATAATATGTTTTGAATAAGAAAAAAATAATTTCAGAATATAATCGAGCTCACTTAGTTCAAAGTGTGTCCTTAAGGAAATTATTCTCCTCACAGTACTCGAGGTTAATGGAATATCGTCTCCCAGGATAGAACAATTATCTTACCAGAATAGTAGTACTCCAAATTCTGGTAGCAGCGAATCACTCAACAATAGTATATCACACAGACTTAAGAAGAATGAATTTTTCAAAATGTAGAGAAATTCGGATTGGAAATCAGTGAATGAATTCTTGGAACAAATCAAGAATTTATAGGTTTTGGAGGTACTGATTCTGAATGTTTGCAACCATTCAGAATAGTCACCAAACTTTTGGAGGGAAATTCGAAAAGAAAAAGAACTTAAATCGGACGGGTCGGTCGCGGGTCTTGGGTTGATCCGTTTGAATTTATTTTAATTAAATAATTAATTAATTAAAGAAAAGTTTGTCCAAAAAGATTATCAATCAATCGTTTGACAAATCCAAATCCAAATTCAAAGCCGAGCCGAGCGACGACGACGCCGGCGCCTCGCCTCTCTCAACCCTTTTTAGAACTGAAGGTGTAATGTAATATATACACCTCTCTTTCCTTCTTTTTTTTCGATGTGGGACAAAAGAGCCTTTTACTCCCTTTAATTTTCATCCTATCATTTTCCATTTACCAATATCAAAACCCAACACCTGTCACACCTGGCTTGTCAAGTGTGATTTAATTGGCTGACGGGGTTTGCAGACTATTACGTTAGTCCGTGGTTTACTCAGTGCGCATTTTCGGATAGCGACTGCGGGTTTCACGTTAAACAAAAAAGATGTCTTTTTATTTTTTTCCAAAACAGTCATAATTAGACTGAATTTAATAATGTTATTCATTTCCTCTAAAAAATTGTTTCCGCCCAAAGTAGAAAAAAGATAAGACATTTAATTTGGTCCCTTTCTTTACCCCCTTTTAATAATTTGTTTACATTTGTTCAAGCATTCTTACTATAGTATTGTATTTAATTAAATATTTAAAACTATTAAATCAACAACTATTAGATCCGCATCTGTCCCGCGACATGATTCCACAAGAAAACTGAAATTGCACCAACAATTATTGTACTTTGGGATGTATGCAATATTGGAAAATGTTCAAATTTTCTTATGTCTAAAAAATTCAAATTTAGCCCCTCAACTTTTCACTTTATATGTATAACAATGTAATTTTCGCCGACACTACAATAAATCGCCCCAACGAGGGCGATTTTTTTACACTAAAGAGGGCGATTAAAAAATGTCCTTTTAGTTCGGATCAAAAAGGGCGATATACAGTCGCCCTTTTTAATTTCACCAAAGGGGGCGCTTTTTCAAGTCGTCCTTTTTGGTCCGAATCAAAAGGGACGACTTGAAAAAGTCTCCCTTTTTGATCCTAAATCTAATACAATTTACTTGATGCTCAATGACTAAATGTTGTTCGTCTGTGGTTTTTTTTTTTTACAAATATGTTATATTATATAAATCAAAGGAAATATTTTATATAAAAATAAAAAGTTCTCATAGTTCGGAAAATAACAAAAGAAGATTCGAGTTAGAAATTAAATCTATCTTCAAATGTTTTATGTTTCTAGTGTTTATTGTTATTCTCTAATTAAAACAATAGAAACTTGCATGGCTAGCTTTGTGTTTTAATCAACTATTTCGAGATTAATTGATGTATAACCCAAAAAAATTAAATAGACAATTAAAAAGTTTAGGTAATTTGTTTTGTTGCATCGTTTTTGAACATAAGTTGTTGAAAAAAATGGACGTGGTATCTTATCCCATGAATATTACAACTTAAGGTAAGCATGTTATATACTATATAGAATCTTAGAAAAAAAGTAACAACCTTATATATATTGAAATTGACCTTTTGTTATATCACATAAATGAGGAACTTTTTCATCTTTTGTATTGCCTCTGTTTATGGAATTAATTAATATAACGTCTTGCTTTTATTATTTATTTTTAATAAGATATAAATAAATATTATTTTTTCTTACTTTTATTCTATACTTTTATTCCACAGAGGATGCCCGGGTTCGATTCTTGGCAGGGGATTGTATTTGTGGTGATTAATGTTGCATAACTAGTGGTCTAGTGGTAGAATAATACAGTGTCACAGTTCAGACTAGGGTTCGAATCTCAGTTGGTGCATTTAATTTTTTCTCTTTTTTGAACCATCCCAAATAGGGCGACTAGAGTCGCCCTTTTTGAGATTCATCAAAAAGGGCGATTGTAGTCGCCTTATTTGGTCCTTACCAAAGAGGGAGATTCATCAAAAAGGACGATTGTTGTCGCCCTCTTTGGTAAGGACCAAATAGGGCGACTACAATCGCCCTTTTTGATGAATCTCAAAAAGAGTCGTCTTCTTTGGTCCTTACCAAAAGGGGCCCGACTTGAAAAATTGCTCTTTTTTATTTAAGATAACGGGCGTAATAAGGCGACTTGAAGGGCGACAAAAAATCGCCTCATTGGATCTAAGGGGACGATATTCCAATCAAAGAGGGCGCTCTTTAAACCGATTTGTTGTAGTGCTTGAGGATCTACATTGTGGTTCGTTGTGATTTCATATCCTCCAAATGTCTTTGGTTCTTCATTCCAAATTCTACAAATGCAATCGAGAGATTAAAATATTTTTAGAAACTTTTATTTGAGTTTACTTTAAAAAAAATTCTGAGTGGCTCGTTGTTTCTTGAAAGTAGGACTTCACTTTGTTATTTGCACTTGGTTACTAACGGATATTTACTCAGAAGTTAGTGTGCCTTGAAGTATACCATGTTTTCATATCCAAACCCCTAGCTTATCTTATATTGTTATTTGTTACATCCATTTTATAGTTAAGTGTTCTTGTGATTAGTGTTCCATCTCTAATATTGTTCTAACACGTTTGTGTTGCATAAAAGGGAGTTGCGTTTTTCAATTCTAAAATGCAATATATAAATAGAATATACCCCCAAAATTATGGTTAAATTTTACTGGCTATGGTGTGGGGGGACTAAATTTTGATGCAAAACTTGCATCATTATCAATTATATCATTTTCATGGACTTAAAAGCAAATGGTCCTTAAATTTATTATTAAGTTAAAATGATGCAAAATCATCTTCCACGTACTTGGTCCCCTTCATTAAAATGACATCTACCCCTTCCAACAACGACCCAAAATAATAAAGAAAGTTAACATTCATATAAGATAAGGATATTAATGAATCAATATTATATACATTTGGCTTGTTAGTCCAAATCAAAGTGTTTCATGTAATTTATATATTGTTAGTAGAGAATTGACCGGCCATAGTTCACGGTGAGCTATGTCATTATCCAGCTAAAAAGCCTAATTATCTTGAGTTATTTCTTATAAAATCTGTTAAGAATCCCATAAAATATTTCTCCATTAATTGTATATCTCTTATTTTAGGTAGAATTATAATCTTTTTGTAATTAGGTTGATTAGTTACCTAGTTTATAGTATACCTGTTTAAAGGGCCGGATTTGACCCGGAACCGGACCAGTCGACCCGGTATAAAATCCGGACCGGTAAGCCTTACCGGGTTGGGAATTGGTTTGGCCCCAACTCCAACCCGCACGTTACACGTAAATCCAGTGACCCGACCGGTTGAACTTGCAGAATCTGAACCTGCTAACCTGGACGTAAGGTAAAAAATTTTAAAAAAATAAAATAAAGGGTTGTTGTCCCAACGATAATATTACCGTTGGGGGGAGGGCTGGGGGGTGGAGCAACGGTCTTAAGACCGTCTTTGGCCCTTTTTTTTGTTTTTTAATTTTTTAATTTTTTGTTAATTACATTTTTATCCTTTAAAAAATCTATAAATACTCTACATTCTTCTCATTTTTATCACACAATTATTTATACAATTCTCTCAATTCTCATACTCTCTTAATTCTCTATATTATCAATTCTTAAGTTATTATTATTATTATTATTATTATTATTAATTTTCAAAGTAGCAAGACTTCGAGCTTCGAGTTTCAATTGAGTTCTGAATCCCGAAGTTTGATACACTCGTTTCATTCTCTAATTATTTTATTAAATTGTCATATTTATTTGTTGATTATTTAAATTTAAATTTAAATTAAATATTTTATAATGGATAAAGGTAAAACTATTTCAAGTGATACAAAATCTAAAGGTTCTTCATCATCTAATCAAAATATAGATTATGATCAAATGGAAGAAGATTTTGAAATAGAAGATAATATTATGATAATGCTCATATAGATAATATCGTTGAAACTGAAACTCATACACCTACTAGTGTGCCTTCTATCAATGTTAGTACTACTAGTCGTACACCGCCTTTACCAGTAGTAAGGAGTAGAAGAATCAGAATAAGGAGTAAAGTGTGAAACTTTTATGATAGAATTGGGGACACTGATAGAGTTAGATGTAATATTTTTGGGGAAACTTATAAACATGGTAATGACGGGGGGACGGACACTTTAGTTAGACATGTACAGAGAGTTCATCCGACACATTGGTCTACAACAAATTAAGTATAAAATATAAAGATGCAGTTACATTATTTGATAATTGATAATTGATAATTGATAATTGAACAACTCTGCTACTAATCTTCGTTCTAGATCTGCTTCTGTTCTATGTCTACATCTGCAGGATTCAATGAAGACGATGATAATGAATCTAGATTCTAGATATATGGAGCACTTTTACAACAACACAAGTTGCGGCGGAACCGCGGAAACGGGACTGGAATTTCAACTCCAGATTTAGAGGCTATGGAGTATGGACTATGGAGCATCACCAATTCAATCAACCTATAAATTACGAAGAACTTTGTAAAACGATGCATAATATGTAAATAAAATTATTATTACTTCATTATGTACTCTTATTAACATTATGAATAATGAAAGTTCGAAAGTTTACATCTTATCATTAGTTTTTATTTTAGTTGTTATTTGTTAACTTATGTCTACTAATTTAATAAATTAATAAATTTTCGGAATTAAAAAAAATTATATAGTTTATATAACTACAATATAAACTATAAAGATAAACTATATTATATTATTATATTACATATTTAATTTGAATATAGTTAAATTTTCGAAATTTACAAAAAAAAAAAGCGGACCAGAGGCTGCTCAACCCGACCGCACGCCGACCAAAATCGGTAATGAATCGACCGATAGGCGGCAGACCGACCTGTCGGTTCAATCCCAGAACTGCCATCGGTCCGTCCGGTCGATCCATCGATGTAACTTTATAGTAAGGTAAATACTTTTGTAATACTATATATATTGTAAATCATTCATCAATAAAATCAAGGAACATATTCCTTCATGGTATCAGTAGTCTAACCCTAAATATCCTACCCTAGTCGTCGACTTCTTCTCTCGGCCGCTCCTTTCCCCACGACGGAACCCTAGTTTTTCCGGCCATTGTCCCTCCATCTTTCTCCTAAATTTCATCTTCCATGCTGACAAAACCAAATTTCATCCCGCACTTTCAGTCACTAATATCAAAAACTTCATCCCTGTCACCCTTGAGATGGAAAGGGTCAATACTCCTCGTGGGCGGAGCTTTTTAAGATCCATTGTTGTGTTTTACGAAGTTTTAACCACATCATCCCTCCTACACCGAAGTCCACATACATCCCCTCGACTTCGACTTATGATGATGCACTCTAGTCTCGTTTGGACGTAGTCGTCCTCCAATAGATATACGACACGATCTCTAATAATTTGTTGCACATCATCATTGAGACCGATGCCACTGCCCGCCAAACGTGGGAACGTTTGGAAAGTATTTTCCACGACAACAAAACTCAATGAGCGTTATACCTTAAAAATAAGTTCAAGGACGTTCATCAGGATGATTTCCCAAACGTTTCTGCATATTGTCAAGAACTCAAGATGTTTGCTGACCAACTCTCCAACGTTGGTGAACCTGTCACTAATCAGCGACTGGTTATGCAACTTATTGCAGACTTGAATGAATCCTATGACTGTGTTGCCACCATCCTTCAGCAATGCATGTCGTTACCACCATTTTATGAGGTCCGTTCGAAGCTAATTCTTGAGAAAACCTGGAAAAATCAAGTGTAACACCACTCGAGCCAGAATTGCCGACGCGGCCCTCACCACCACCGTCGGGCCCTCCACCGATGGTAGGGCCTCCCGATACGGCAACCATAACCGTTGGCCAGAGGACCCGCAACAGTCTGCTTCCTCCCGTAACCATCGCTGGAGCAGGAATTCCAGCAAGGGCCACGACGGAAGAAATTCCGGCAACAACTGCGGTATGAATGAGCAGTCCCCGTCGGTCGAAAACAGTCAGGAATGACCGCGATAGTGGCAGCAACCTCCGTCGTGAGCTGTCTGCCCGCCATGGGCCGCATAGGCCCCACCGTCATGGGCCTCTCCTCCTTGTCTGTATCTGACATCCTCATGGACTCCATCTCCTCCCCGACAGGCCCAACCTGACATACTCGACGCACATCCATAATAGGCCTACACAACACATGCCCCTGCCCTCAACGTATACACCGACTGATATTGAAGCAACTATGACCACAATGTCAATCAAAGCTCCAGACGAAAATTGGTATATGGACACATGCACCACATCTCACATGACGACATCACAAGGTACTCTCTCGTCTTATTCCAATTTGAGTAATTTAAATCAGAATATTATTATTGGTAGCGGACAAGGCATTCCTATTCGCGGTTTTGGTCATTCATCCTTATCCCTACCACATCAACCACTAATCTTAAAAAATGTCCTGCATTCCGCTAAACGCATTAAGAATCTAATCTATGCGCGACGTTTCACAAAAAATAATAATGTTTCCCTTGACTTTGATCCTTTTGTTTTTCTGTGAGGGATTTTACGACAAGGAGACGAATAATGAGATGTGACAACACCGAAGATCTCTACCCTATTTCAAACGTCGTCAAGAATATAGCCTCAGTTCCATCAACCTTTGTTGTTCTTTCGTCTCTCTTATTGATTTCTAGATTATGACATCTCCCTTAGGAACAATAATTTTATCAATTGCAATCGTATTTCAAAGACTCTTATATGTGAATCCTGTGTTTTTGGGAACCATGTTAAATTACTATTTTATACATCCACAAATTGTACTTTAATGTCTTTCGATATCATTCATAGCGATTTGTGGACTTCCCCTATTTTAAGTATGGTTCACCATCGATATTATGTGTTTTTTTGGATGATTATTCCAACTTTCTATGGACTTTTCCAATTGGCAATAAATCTCAGGTCAACCCCATTTTCTTCTCATTTAGTGCTTTCGTAAAAATACAATTTGAAAAGATCATTAAATGTTTTTAATATGACAATGTCATAGAATTCAATAATAACCAGTTCAAACAGTTTTGCTCTAAAAACAGTCTTACATTTTTCTTTTCATGCTTCACACCTCCGCCCAAAATGGTAAAGCCGAACGGAAAATATGAACCATAAACAACCTAATTCGTGCCCTACGTGCTCACACCTCAATTTCCCATCAATTATGGCATTACTAACTCTCCATGGCCACCTATCTCTTAAACATAATCCTAAATAAGTCTCTAGCTCAACGGTCGTCCACTCAAGTTCTGTTTCGTATGAACCCCTCCTACCAATAATTGTGTATTTTTGAATGTCTCTGTTATCCTCTCCATTCGATCGCTCACAAACTCTAACCCTAGGCTTCCCCTGTGTGTTTCTAGGTTACCCGCCAATCATCGTGGTTACTCGTGTTATGACTTGTCAAGCCGTAAAATTATTATTTCACGTCATATCCTATCTGATGAGTCTTAATTCCCCTTTGCCTCCCTAAACTCGCCACATTCGCATTCCTACGACTTCATGACGGGACAAGGCCCCGCCGTACCCATAAATGTACAAAAGTTTGTAATGAAAGATATGTACCAAAATGATAAGCCCCGGAACAATGGAGCTATCCCAAAAATTCTGAGCAATGATCCTACACTTGAAGATCACCAAACTGCGTACCTAAACCTGCGACATGAACGCAGCCCCCCGGAGAAAAACGGTCAGCACGGAAAATGTACCAAGTATGTGAAATAATAAGTACTGTAAATGAGATCATACAGTCCAAATATAACAGGAGGCAAGTATGATAATTCAAAATAACAGTACATTGTGCCTTGCAAATATGAGAGTAATGAGAGTCAACTTTACCTTTTAAGTTATGCCTTTTAAGAGTTAAATCAACCGCAAAGAGTATTTGTACTCACATCATGGATCTTGTCCATGGGTTTATATAATATTCAAGTCCTAATCATGTACGTACTCACATGATTTCAACTATACCGTTTTCACAATAAGATTTATGTCCTAATCATGGATGTACTCACATGATTTCAACTATACCGTTTTCACAATAAGATTTATGTCGTAATCATGGACGTTCTCACATGATCCAACTATACAATTTTCACAATAAAATTTATGTCGTAATCATGGAAATTCCCACATGATCCAACTATACAATTTTCACAATAAGATTTATGCCGTAATTGTTACACCCGTAAGTACATGACTGATGCGCGTAATATGCACACACTTTTAAACGCAAGTGCACGTTATCGTATCAAGTAGTATAGTCTTAGATAAGACCGAATATCGTCCTCTGGGATTAGGGTTCAAGTACCAACTATCTATTTTCTAGTATCTATTTGGCGAATTGATAATTGATTTGGTTGTTTATAACTACGAATTATAAAAGCTATTTAAATATAAAGGTTTACTTCAGTTGTAATGAGAATAGGGCTTCTATGTATCCTCACTATCCGCTTATGCTACTCATTAATGCATTACTTATGGTATTCTTCTTTGGAGAAAGCAGTTTCATTTAAATCGCTTTATACTCCCGCTAGGTTATATAAACACTCAACCCCAGATCGCTCCTTACCTAACTTTCACGATAAGGGTAACTCTATAGGAGGATTAAGAACAAAAACCTAGTTGACCGTCACGCACAATGCGCAAAATTAGGGTTGTTAAGCCTCTCATCAACGCTACAAAACTAATTGAGGTATTTTCATCCCCAATTCAAGCTCAATACCCAACTTACAAAGATATTCACAATCCCCTTTTCGTAATCGATTAGAAATCATATAGTGATAATTAGTTGTCAATTAATTACCAAGAATTCAGCTCAATTATTGGATAGATCTCTCAATAAGAAAAACAACCATAAGCATGCATTAAATTATAGCATAAGTTTCAAGCAATTCAACATAGAAAGCCCTATAAGAGAATTAGTTCCTAGCCATAAATATGACAAGAACTAATCTCATGTTCTTCATAAAAACTGAAATAAAGTAAAAGAAAAGAAAAGAAAATTACTAAGAACGAGTCTCCAAGCCAAGCATCCAAGGGTTGTGTTGTGGAATATTTACAAGATGGATTGGTGGAAGGATGGATGTAGAATGGTGAATGGTAGAATGGAGAATGGTGGAGTGGAGAATGAATTATTCTTCTAATGATGTAGAGTATTTATAGCCAAAGAATCCTTTTGGTAAAGGGTTAAGGATTTGTGTAGGTAGGAAAAGTTATTAGAATCCTTTTAGGTAAGGGTTTTTAGGTAGGAAAAGGTTTCCCTTTAGGTAGGAAAAGTTATCCCTTTAAGAAGGAAAAGTTATCCCTTTAGGATTCTGAAACATGTCACCCGCCAAGATTCTCGCATTGGCGCTGCGGCTCAGATCAGCCATACGCTAAATTCAGCAACTCTCGACTTTCAAGACTTTGGGCGCCACAGCCACGCTGCCAGCCATGGGCGCGGTGACATTTTTCGCGACTTTCGTTTGCCGTTTTTCTCGTCCGGATTTCGTCGATTTTCTATAATTCCTAACTTCTTAGACTTCATTTCTTGGCCCTTTTTGTGTGCAATTCCATCTCACTTAAGCTCATTTTCTTCTTTCGCCATTTCTCCATTTCGACATTGTGACACAAAAGAAAGGAAAACGACCTAATACTATACTAAACATAAACAAAATGAGTAAAATACTAACTAAAAAGACTCAAAAGTGTATATAAAATACACCGATCAAATACCCCAAACTTAACCTTTGCTCACTCGAGCAAAGATAGAAAGAAAGAATTAAAAGACTCAAAGAACGAAAATAAAAGACTCACCGCCATTGATTACTTTTGTCCGCATTTAGTGTTAACTAGAAAAACATGAAGGTTAGCAAAATAATACGCAGAACATATAGCATGACATTTCAAAGATATTAAGCTAGATATTTCGCAAACTCATATTCATCATGCTTTAATGGAAGTCAATATACTAAATCACGCATATAAATTCAAAAATCCTACGGCATGCTTACTTGCTATTCTCCACTAACTCGGTATGCATAGAAGAGATCTTTAGGACTTTAAGAGTTGTAATGTAGGCTTAGGTAGGGTTGGTAAAAATAGGCATTTAGGCTCATTTTTGTGTACCATAAGCTCTTTTAGTTTTTCAAGATTTCCTTTTCTTTTGTTCTTTTCTTCATTTCGATTCTATCTTTCCCTCTTTGTTTTGGGAGAGTGAAGTATATAATAATGACAAGCACCCCAAACTTAGGCTTTTGCCTATTTCTTATTACTTTTTATCAGTAACAAGCTCATTCACTTTTTTTGTCTCTTTTTAACACAATTTATTCCACTACTTCATATTTTTACTTATGGCACAATTTGTGGGAATATAGGGTGTCAAAGAAGAAGTTTCAATTTTTAGGCTCAATGGGGCTGACTAGGGATACTTTTAAAGTCCGGGATAGAAAAGAATGGTAAGAATTGGCTATCAAAGAAATGCCCGAGTCATCTCCCTAACACGATATCCTACTTATTTCGCCTCAAATAGCAAGCAATCATAACACATAGGTTTTCATCATTTAGCATGCATAATTCAAGCAAGAAACTCCAAATAGACAGATTTTGTGAGTTTTTGGCATATCTAACCTAGGTGTTTAGATAGTTGCTTCTATTCCGTTACATTATTCCACCTTACTTCACTAGGTGTTTCTAGCAACTACAGCATACATGATCTTTGATAGGCAATTGTGACTCAAAAAAAAGAATTTTTTTTTTGGTGACTCAAAATAAACACAAAAACAATCACAAAGACTTAAATAAAACATAACAAGACACAAATAAAACACCCCCAAACTTAAATCACACATTGTCCCCAATGTGTGCAATACTAAAAAAATATGGACAACTTACTGACACAACACAGCGGTCATAATGGAGGTCTAGGAGGAAAAATTCTGGAATTTGCACGGAAATATGGCTCTGAAGTTCGGCGCCGCTCGAGATTCAGCGCTGCTTAGTACTGTGGGTTTCTCTGGTTACGCATGCCTCGATTTTAGCCACGCTGACGATCGCTTTTCTTTTTTCAGCTTTTTTGCTCCTTTTTCCTGCTTTAGCTTACCCACTGTCATCCAACAACACAAAACAAGAACCCAAGACCGTGAGATCGTTTCTAAGCAAAATAACATAAAATAAAGACAGTAAATTAAAATAACATAATTAAAACATTGGGTTGCCTCCCAACAAGTCACGCCTTTAACGCCTTTTAGCGGGATGCAATTAACCTTTCCGAGTGCCCATCGATCCTTCTCGCGAATCGCTTGCAATCCGCAGAGTTATTGTTGCGTGTCTCACTTCAACTACAACAATTGCTTCAAACAAGTGGCCTCAAATATACGATTATCCTCAAGTATACAAGCATGCTTGTTTTTAGGTTCTCTCTAATGTAGGGATCGGTGAGATTCCCTACATCTTTCAACTCTGGGGGTGCCTTGATGGTATTGACTTCTGCTTGGGAGTCAACTTTGATACTGGTGGTGTTTCTTCCGCAATAGGTACAAGAAAAGATTTTCCAAGGAATCGAAGGTGAATAATCGATCTGCACTTTCTCCTTCTCTACACCAACCGCTCATGATTCCTCAATAGTTGGATTTGGTTCGCTCCTCAATTTGTTGTTCGTTGAATATGATTGCAAGTTCGCTATTTGTGTTTCCAACTTTTATACCCAACCTCATTTCGTCCATGAACCGAGCTTGGGACCTCGTGAGACCGAGTAGAGTTTCTCGTAATTCCTCCTCTCTTCCTCTATGGTCGAGCTCGATCATATTGACAAGAGTAATCCATATCTTCGTGATCCCCGAGATGCATCAAAACCAACAACGAATCACTAAGACACTTGTTTTTTTTTTTTTTTTAAAGAAAATAAAATAAATAATTTAAAGAAACAAAATAAAACCAAATTAGAAATTAAAAATAGATAAATTTGATATTGAACTATGCCTAATCCCCTAATCGCCAAAAACTTGATGCGCGTAATATGCACACACTTTTAAACGCAAGTGCACGTTATCGTATCAAGTAGTATAGTCTTAGATAAGACCAATATCGCCCTCGGGATTAGGTTCAAGTACCAACTATCTATTTTCTAGTATCTATTTGGCGAATTGATAATTGATTTGGTTGTTTATAACTACGAATTATAAAAGCTATTTAAATATAAAGGTTTACTTGATTGTAATGAGAACAGGGCTTCTATGTATCCTCACTATCCGCTTTATGCTACTCATTAATGCATTACTTATGGTATTCTTCTTTCGAGAAAGCAGTTTACTTAAATCGCTTTATACTCCCGTTAGGGTTATATAAACACTCAACCCCGATGATCGCTCCTTACCTAACTTTCGATAAGGGTAACTCTATAGGAGGATTAAGAACAAAACCTAGTTGACCAAGTCACGCACAATGCGCAAAATTAGGGTTGTTAAGCCTCTCATCAACGCTTACAAAACTAATTGAGGTATTTTCATCCCCAATTCAAGCCCTGCCTACCCAACTTACAAGATATTCACAATCCCCTTTCGTAACTGATTAGAAATCATATAGTGATAATTAGTTGTCAATTAATTACCAAGAATTCAGCTCAATTATTGGATAGATCTCTCAATAAGAAAAACAACCATAAGCATGCATTAAATTATAGCATAAGTTTCAAGCAATTCAACATAGAAAGCCCTATAAGAGAATTAGTTCCTAGCCATAAATATGACAAGAACTAATCTCATGTTCTTCATAAAATCAAATAAAGTAAAAGAAAAGAAAAGAAAATTACTAAGAACGAGTCTCCGCCAAGCATCCAAGGGTTGTGTTGTGGAATATTTACAAGATGGATTGGTGGAAGGATGGATGTAGAATGGTGAATGGTAGAATGGAGAATGGTGGAGTGGAGAATGAATTATTCTTCTAATGATGTAGAGTATTTATAGCCAAAGAATCCTTTTCGTAAAGGGTTAAGGATTTGTGTAGGTAGGAAAAGTTATTAGAATCCTTTTAGGTAAGGGTTTTAGGTAGGAAAAGGTTTCCTTTAGGTAGGAAAAGTTATCCTTTAAGAAGGAAAAGTTATCCTTTAGGATTCAAACATGTCACCCGCCAAAGATTTACAATTCCAGCGTCGGCGTTCAGATCAGCCATGCGCTGAATTCAAAGCAACTCGGGACTTTCAAGACTTTGGGCGCCATGCTGCTGCCTGAACAAGCGCGGTGACATTTTTCGGCGAATTTTTTCGTCTTTTTCTCGTCCGGACTTCGTCTGATTTTCTCTATAATTCCCGGAACTTCTTAGACTTTATTTCTTGGCCCTTTTTGTGTGCAATTCCATCTCACTTAAGCTCATTTTCTCTTCTTTTCGCCATTTCTCCATTTCTGACCGCTGTGACACAAAAGAAAGGAAAACGACCCTAATACTATACTAAACATAAACAAAATGAGTAAAATACTAACTAAAAAAGACTCAAAAAGTGTATATAAAATACACCGATCAATGACGTGTTTTAAGAACGTACGTAAGAATCCCAAATGTTAAGATTTGAGGCTAGTAAAAATTTATTGGAATTATGAAATTGTCGGAAAACGAAATATTGTGACGAATGAGAGGGCGACACGTGTCACCCCCCCTTAAGTAGTCTTGGACGAAAATAACATGGGAAAAAGGGTCATTTGACCATTATTAAGATGACCAAGTCTTGCAAGTAGTAGAGCTTGATATATTTGACTTAGTCAATGGGGCCACTTAGCTTGATATTTAAAAGAATTTCATCCAAACCACACATTTGTGCAAATCTTGACCCTCCATGTTACTATATAAGTATACTAGTAGTGAGACAAGTTTCCATACTTAAAATTTTTTTCAAGAAATTGGATGAACAAAGCTTGAAGCTCTCGGGTTCCACATTTTCAAAAAGGAAAAAAATTTGTTTGTTGTCCAATAAGCTCCACACTTTAAACCAAGGTTCATGAGGGTATTGTAAGGGTATCTCAATAGAAAGATCCCGGAAAAAGATTGTTTTCGTATTAGTCGCAAGGTGAAAACCTAGTTGCTTTTATAGGTTTTGATTGGAAGAGTAAAGGAAAGTTGTTTGTGATATTCTAAGGGTCTCAAGTGGCGGATTGAAGTGTCAAGAAGAGGCTCTAAGTTTCTAGGAAGCGACTTCGGATTTGAAGTTGGACTAAGGCTCGTTGAGGTAACAATCTTGTTCTCTTAAAGTGTTACAAGATTATATATTGTTGTTAGCATTACATTTTTACTAGCATGAAGTATATGTGTTGAAGATTTATAAGTGATATGGATTGTTGTAGCCTAAAATCCGAAATATCATATAAGCCATTTGAAGTTGGATTACAATTTGGTCGTTAATTAGAATCGTCGCATGTTACTTACTTGAAGATTGTAGTGGTTATAATCGATTGCGACTTGATATCATGTTATACTAAACAACTTGGATTGAAAAGGAAATTGGATAAGAATTGGTGTTGTTGTATCTCAAGTTGCCGAATTTACACTTGTAGTTTGTACTAGTTTGATATCAATTGTGGGGCGGAATTTTACACGTCTTGTAGACGTGTAATCCCCTATTGTTAACTACATTGTTGGGCCTTAAATGTGGCGTGTTTGTTTATTGAATTCGGGCCTTGAAAAAGGTGGTAAAGTATGTAGAAACAAAGGAAGTGTTGTCCGATTTTCCGTAGAATTTAGTGACTTTGCACTTATAATATTCTACGTTTGAAGTAAGAGGTTAATAGACGTATTATGGTTCATTATAGGTTGACATACTACGGGCGGTATATTGGACTTGGCAAGTGGTTTGACCCGAAGAGGTATGTGGAACTTTCCTATCTCTTGAGCATGAATAGTTGTACCTATATAGTACGGTAGACGTACAAGACTTTGATATCATTTACTTGTCTTAAGAATGTCCAAGTCGGTTGAGTTAGGAGATTAACTCACTTGTTTAAAAGTAGTAGGGATGTCTTAGTTTTCAAAGTTAAGGGACTTGAAGTGTTTTAAAGTATATGATACTTGTTTCGTTTTAAACATATAAGTCGCTTGGATATAGGAAAATGTAATTTACTAATGTATAAAGTTAATATAACGACTTTATGGGAAGTTGGTTATATTAGCTTTATGGAAAGTTAAAAAGAAAGATTTACTCTAAGTAAAATAAGTAAGGATAAATGATTTGAATTTATGAAAGGCAAATTGATTTTAAGGCATCAATTGCCTAAGGTTTTAAGAGAAAAGAAGTCACTTGATTTAGAAGCCTAATTATATTTCTAAAAGGTATTGTGACTTGTCTTGAAAAGTAGTTGTGATTTGATACTATGGTTATTAGTATCTTGGAATTTTTATATGAAAAAGAGTCATTTTAAAAGGATAGAAGTACGTAGTACTTTGGGTTAAATTCCCGGATTTTTAAAAATGACATGTTAGTGCCTTAAGTAAACTAAAATGAGAGGGTATAATAATAAGGTTAATAAAAAGTTAGGGGATTTCTTAACTTGTTTATATTATGATAAGCTGGTAGCGCTTATGTTATGTATGATAGCCGGTTGTGCTAGTTTAAGTTATTCTTACGGGGGAAAGCCACGGGTTACTACTAATTCCATGGATTTGCTACCCATGATGCGAGTGCGGCGTTTGTACTCATTGCGGGTCCACCGGGCCCAAGCGGGTGAAATAGTCCTGTGCGGGTGAAATAGTCTCATGCGGGAGCGTCGCCCATCATTGGGTACGTAGGACCTATGCGGGTGAAATAATCCCAGGAGTAGGATTGCTTAATGATACTACGGGCGGATGACCCTACTTTGATCATGAGCCTCTTATTTTTATGCAGTAAAGTTTATACTTGTTACTCTCATTGTTAGTAAGGCACAGTAATCGTAATTTGATTATCATACATCTCCGCTTTATTTTAGACTTATGATGTAATTACGATTTTCCGCTTTACATACTTGATACATATCGTAATCGACCCCATTTCCTCGGGGGCTGCGTTCATGCCGCAGGTAGGGGTAAGCAGGTGGTGGATCCTCATTCTTAGGATCACTGATCAGGTGTCGGAAGCTCCATTTCTCCGGAGGCTTGCCTTTTGGTACGGTTTTCCCTGATGTTGTGGATATTATGTACATTCAGGGGTATGGCGGGGCCCTGTCCCGCCACAGTTATTATTCCTAGAGGTCTGTAGTCACATTTGTGGTTTTGGGATGTAAGGACAGAGTTGTACTGTTTTACTTTTGGTTATGTATATTTTATGGAAGGCGGCCTTATCGGCTAGCCTGTGATGATTATTGTCTAAACATGTTTATGTGTTGTGTATGTTCCGCTGCTATTCTCTGATGTATACCGAAGGGATGCCTGTGTAGGACACACCGCGCCCGGGTCGTCGTGACAAAAGTGGTATCGAGCGCTTAGTCCTCTAAAGTGTCTACGCACCGCGTCTAGTAGAGTCTTGATTATCGGTGTGTTGTGCACCACATCTATAGTCGTGAGGTCGCATGACATTTAGGATTGGTTTCATTCTTCTCTCTTTGAGATCGTGCAAGAGAGCCGCCTTATTAGGTCAATCCTCTATGACCTATTCTTATGTATCGCTTATGCCTCCACCGGACCAGGCCGTAGTGGCAAGGCAAGCAGCAGGAGTCGCTAACGGCACGCAGTTACTAGGACTCGTGCACGCACTATGCCCGAGGTTGTAAGTGGTCGGCGAGTTCACCACGCCAGCAGAGGAGCCGAGAGCGCAGCTCCGTGGTTCCGGTACTGAGCCTCAGCCCGCAGCCTGGCCGAGTATAGAGATTACGAGAGCGATCCGGTTATTGACCAAAGATAGTGGGTGGCAGCGCGACAGAGCGGTAGCTAACCCTGAGCCGACATGTTTACGATTCGGGATTTTCTCGGTTGTCATCCACCCGAAGTTCTATGGTTCGAGGTCCGCGAGGATCCTCGTGGAGTTTATTCGGCGAGCTATGGACTATGCAGTGCTTAGGGCCTCTGAGACAGAGTCGCTATGCTAGCCTCTTACCGTTACGCTGATATTGCGTTGAACTGTTTGAGCCATGAGCCGTCAGAGGTGAGGTGCTCTTCCAAATTGCTTTGGGAGGAGTTCACAGAGGACTTCGATCACTTTTGCCTCCCGACGAGGAGAGCCCGTGGATAGATTTTTGACCTCGAGGCAGAATGGGAGGACTATCGAGAGTACACTCGAGTTTGACTCATCGCTGTACGCGACACCATCAGAAATGACATGGCGACAGAGTTCATCGTTATGTGATGGGGCTAGACCGTCATATGATTATCGTGACAGGGTGGCCCTTCACCAGTATAGATATTGCCAGGATGCAGGCTTATGCACAGGGGATAGAGGATAGAGAGAGAGAGGATCGATCGCCAGACTGCCACCAAGAGGCCAGTGATGCAGGTCTCGGGCGCTGAGGCGACATCCGGTCTTCCATGTTTCTATGTTGCGGAAGTGTATCAGAGATCCATCGAGAGTCTTCCCAGCTAGTGAGGTCCAGGTGACAGAGAGGGTTATCGTATGAGGAGAGTCCCATATCGATACTCGATCGCCAGTCAAAGCGATCGCGACTGGATGTGGCTTCCGTCAAAGTCTTGTGGAGGAATGATAACAGGGAGGAGATGACTTGGGAAGCAGAGGAGGACATCTTGAGGAAGTATCCTCACTTATTCCCTACACCCTCAGGTAATTCCTTTTCCCTTACTTGTCAAGTTTTAATTGAAGTATTCTTGCTTAAGTGCTATTATGTGGCCATGTGTGACATTATTGATATGTCGGGGTTGTAAAAAGAAACTATGTCGCTAATTATAAGTTTGACTCCGAAAGAACATTCGGGGACGAATGTTTCTGAGGGGGGAAGAATGTTACACCCCGTAAGTACATGACGTGTTTTAAGAACGTACGTAAGAATCCCAAATGTTAAGATTTGAGGCTAGTAAAAATTTATCGGAATTATGAAATTGTCGGAAAACGAAATATTGTGACGAATGGGAGGGCGACACGTGTCACCCCCTTAAGTAGTATTGGACGAAAATAACATGCGCAAAAGGGTCATTTGACTATTATTAAGATGACCAAGTCTTGCAAGTAGTAGAGCTTGATATATTTGACTTAGTCAATGGGGCCACTTAGCTTGATATTTAAAAGAATTTCATCCAAACCACACATTTGTGCAAATCTTGACCCTCCATGTTACTATATAAGTATACTAGTAGTGAGACAAGCTTCCATACTTAGAAAAAATTTCAAGAAATTGGATGAACAAAGCTTGAAGCTCTCGGGTTCCACATTTTCAAAAAGGAAAAAAAATTATTTGTTGTCCAATAAGCTCCACACTTTAAACCAAGGTTCATGAGGGTATTGTAAGGGTATCTCAATAGAAAGATCCCGGAAAAAGATTATTTTCGTATTAGTCGCAAGGTGAAAACCTAGTTGCTTTTCTAGGTTTTGATTGGAAGAGTAAAGGAAAGTTGTTTGTGATATTCTAAGGGTCTCAAGTGGCGGATTGGAGTGTCAAGAAGAGGCTCTAAGTTTCTAGGGAGCGACTTCAGATTTGAAGTTGGACTAAGGCTCGTTGAGGTAACAATCTTGTTCTCTTAAAGTGTTACAAGATTATATATTGTTGTTAGCCTTACATTTTTCCTAGCATGAAGTATATGTGTTGAAGATTTATAAGTGATATGGATTGTTGTAGCCTAAAATCCGAAATGTCATATAAGCCATTTGAAGTTGGATTACAATTTGGTCGTTAATTAGAATCGTCGCATGTTACTTACTTGAAGATTGTAGTGGTTATAATCGATTGCGACTTGATATCATGTTATACTAAACAACTTGGATTGAAAAGGAAATTGGATAAGAATTGGTGTTGTTGTATCTCAAGTTGCCGAATTTACACTTGTAGTTTGTACTAGTTTGATATCAATTGTGGGGCGGAATTTTACACGTCTTGTAGGCGTGTAATCCCCTATTGTTAACTAGATTGTTGGGCCTTAAATGTGGCGTGTTTGGTTATTGAATTCGGGCCTTGAAAAAGGTGGTAAAGTATGTAGAAACAAAGGAAGTGTTTTCCGATTTTCCGTAGAATTTAGTGACTTTGCACTTATAATATTCTACGTTTGAAGTAAGAGGTTAATAGACGTATTATGGTCATTATAGGTTGACATACTACGGGCGGTATATTGTACTTGGCAAGTGGTTTGACCCGAAGAGGTATGTGGAACTTTCCTATCTCTTGAGCATGAATAGTTGTACCTATATAGTACGGTAGACGTACAAGACTTTGATATCCTTTACTTGTCTTAAGAATGTCCAAGTCGGTTGTGTTAGGAGATTAACTCACTTGTTTAAAAGTAGTAGGGATGTCTTAGTTTTCAAAGTTAAGGGACTTGAAGTGTTTTAAAGTATATGATACTTGTTTCGTTTTAAACATATAAGTCTCTTGGATATAGGAAAATATAATTTACTAATGTATAAAGTTAATATAACGACTTTATGGGAAGTTGGTTATATTAGCTTTATGGAAAGTTAAAAAGAAAGATTTACTCTAAGTAAAATAAGTAAGGATAAATGATTTGAATTTATGAAAGGCAAATTGATTTTAAGACATCAATTGCCTAAGGTTTTAAGAGAAAAGAAGTCACTTGATTTAGAAGCCTAATTATATTTCTAAAAGGTATTGTGACTTGTCTTGAAAAGTAGTTGTGACATGATACTATGGTTATTAGTATCTTGGAATTTTTATATGAAAAAGAGTCAATTTAAAAGGATAGAAGTACGTAGTACTTTGGGTTAAATTCCCGGATTTTTAAAAATAACATGTTAGTGCCTTAAGTAAACTAAAATGAGAGGGTATAATAATAATGTTAATAAGAAGTTAGGGGATTTCTTAACTTGCTTATATTATGATAAGCCGGTAGCGCTTATGTTATGTATGATAGCCGGTTGTGCTAGTTTAAGTTATTCTTACGGGGGAAAGCCACGAGTTACTACTAATTTCATGGATTTGCTACCCATGATGCGAGTGCGGCGTTTTAGATTATCATTGCGGGCCCACCGCCCAGCGGTGAAATAGTCCGCGGTGAAATAGTCTCACGCGAGCGCATCGCTCCATCATGGTCCGTAGGACCTATGAGGGTGAAATAGTCCCATGAGTAGGATTGCTTAATGATACTACGGGCGGATGACCCTACTTTGATCATGAGCCTATTTTTATGTAGTAAAATTTATACTTGTTACTCCTATCATAGTAAGACACGAGCAATCAGAATTTGATTATCATACCGCCTCCGCTTTGTTTTAGACTTATGATGTAATTACGATTTTCCGCTTTACATACTTGGTACATATTGTGTCTTGACCCGATTTCTGGCCGCGTCACGCCGCAGTAGGGTAAGCGGTGGATCCTCATTCTTAGGATCATCGATCAGTGTCTAAGCTCCATTTCTCCTGAGGCTTGCCTTTTGTACGATTTTCCCCGATGTTGTGGATATTATGTACATCTGTGGTATGGCGCCCGCCCCGCCACGCTTATTATTCCTGTAAGTGCAGTAGTCACATTTGTGGTTTTGAATGTAGACAGAGTTATCGCTTACTTTTGGTTATGTATATTTTATGGAAGGCGCCTTATCGGCCAGCTTTGTGATGATTATTGTCAAACATGTTTATGTGTTGTATGTTCCGCTATTCTCGATGTATACTGAAAGCGTGCCTGTAGGACACCACCGCACGGCTCGGGTCGCGATGAATCATGGACGTTCTCACACGATCCAACTATATAATTTTCACAATAAGATTTATGTCGTAATCATGGACGCTCGCACGATCCAACTATACAATTTTCACAATAAGATTTACGCCGTAATCATGGACGCTCACATGATCCAACTATACAATTTTCACAATAAGATTTATGTCGTAATCATGGACGTTCTCACATGATCCAACTATACAATTTTCACAATAAGATTTATGTCGTAATCATGGACGTTCTCACATGATCCAACTATACAATTTTCATAATAAGATTTATGTCGTAATCATGGACGTTCTCACATGATCCAACTATACAATTTTCACAATAAGATTTATGTCGTAATCATGGACGTTCTCACATGATCCAACTATACAATTTAAATCATCTCCGACTCTCATTAGCACAAATAGAATGTACTATCATTTTAAGAGAACTCAAGGCAATATCACATCTAGTAATAATAGGGAAATTGAACCCGAAGTACTATGTACGTCCGTCGTACATCTTCTCATTTATAAACCTCCAAACACTAACACTCATAGTATCAAGACACTTCCACTTTTAAAATCAAGTTACTACACTTTTAAACTCAAGTAAGTTATATTTTTCAAATCAAGTCAAGTATACTTTTAACACCAAATAATTTATACCTTTCAATCATGTAACTTCTTTCATATACTACTATGAACTAAAATGAAATACTTTCATTTAGACAACCCAAAGTACTATCAAGAGAATAGATATAACAATCTTTCATTTTAGAAACCCCAAGTACTATCAAAAGAATGGATAGAACCACTTCCATTTTATAAAATCAAAGTACTATCAAGAAAGTATATAGAACAACTTCTATTTTAGGAAATCCAAAGTACTATCAAGAATTACATCACTAAGGAGTAGGATACACTCACTTTAAAACAAGGAATCATGCTAGAAGAAGAAATGATAGTTCACATATCTTTTTGGTGACTAACCAACTCTACAATCTAGAATACGTCTCAAAGTACTTCAACCTATAACAACAATAACACGATTATCAATTCCAAGCTTTCTAAGGTAGATTAATACCAACTAAGGGTCTCTTATTCTACGGAAAATTGGGCAACACTTCCTTTGTTTCTGCGTACTTTTCCACCTTTTCCAAGGCCCAAATTCAACAACCAACAAGCCACACTTAAGGGCATAACCAACAGTTAACCAAAGGGGATTACACGCCAACTTGACGTGTAAAATTCTGCCCACAATCACATTAAAACAGTCCACAAAACAGTCCATAATAAATCAAAATTAAGGGTACAATGTGAAGCCTTTAACACACTTATTCCTTAGGACTTTCATTAGCCATTTTACCACATTAAACATGCATGTTTGTGGCTGATTTTCCATCTATTATATACCACAAAACAGTCCCAAAACTGCCCCAAAATATCCAACCATTTAAGGCCATTCTCGGCCAACAACAACTATAAGTCCAAAGCCCTTTTCCTTTTCATTTTAATCCAATTCACATTCCAACGTGTTATATAAGTTATATAAAATATCAACAACAATATTTTCTTCATTATACAACATGCGGAAAGTGAAATTAACAACAATAATGATCAACAATTCTAATGGCCGAAAATGTCCAACTCTCGGCCTCAACTCCCAAAATTGTCCAAACCATTTTTAATCTTCATTCTTTTTAGTACAAGTTCACTTATAAACATTACTACCACATGTAATCTTCAATTACTTAAAGAGGAAAATGATCCTTACCTCAAATATAGCCCAAAATAGTCCAAGCTAAAGTCGGTCCCTGGATTAGTCTTAGCTCATATTCTTCACATTCCAATCACATGTATGTAACCCCTATAAGCTTATGATCAACTTCCCTTCACGTTCCATCACCAAAAAGTCGACGGAAACCTCTAGGGTTTCACCCTCATTCTCGGCCAAGGGAAGTTTTTTAGGGGTTAGTGGTGTTTATCTTGGCTCAACACTTGGTTAGGGACCTTAATCTTGTATTAATATACACAAGCTTGGAAGATTAGAGAATTGTGTTCATCAAAACCCTCCATGGCCGAGAACAAGAGAGAAGAGAGAGATAGAACTTTTCTTGAAATATGGCTAAGTGTAGAATGAAGTCTTGCAAGCCTCTATGATATATACAAATATCTAACAAGTGGAGTGGGACCCACATGTCCACTTGTCTTCAAAATATCTAAAGTCCAAGTCAAAGTCTTCATGACAAGTGGAGGGGTGACACGTGTCACCTTCCCATTGGTCTAAAATTATTTCTTCACAAAAATATCTATATTTGGCCAAAATATCTCAAAATCTTGTGGACCCCACAAAATCGTAAAATTTTCCGGTGGGCCCCACATGACCAAATCCGAAACTTAAAAATCCAAAACTCCAATATATTATACTAATTCCATATACCAAATTGAGAATCAAATTCCAAATAATAAACATTTTTCCTTCACAAGGTTCCGAAATTTCTCCTTAGGAAAAAGTGATTTTCCTTTCGTTCCAAAATTCAAATCTTATCTTCTCACGTACGTTCTCATCTCATTCTCTTGAAAATACGGGGTGTAACACCTGCCCTTCCTTCTCTTCCCGACAGTCTCGCGGTAGCCCACCTTCCTCCTATCCCGCATCCCGAGACACGCTATCGGACAATAGAAACATGTGCCATGCACAAAATTTCTAAACCTAAACAGTTGTTTAACCTATCCATTTAAGTTGTCCCTTCTCATGTCCATCGAAATCCGAATAATGCCTTGTCCGACCCAAATTGGAAAAGCCGTAATGATTGACGAATATAATGCTCTTATTGATAATAAGACATGGGGCCTAGTACCCCGTCCGCCTGATGCTAACATTATTCGTTCTGTGTAAATTTTTAGACATAAAAAGAAATTTGATGGTTCTTTTGAGAGGTACAAGGGTCGTCTTGTAGGTGATGATAGGTCTCAACAGGTGGGAGCAGACTGTAATGAAGCGTTCAGCCCAATCGTAAAGCCCACAACAATCCGGACTCAACATTACCATATCCAAGTCTTGACCCATTCATCAACTTGATGACAAGAATGTTTTCTTACACGGGGATCTTCATGAAACGGTATATATGCATCAACCTATGATTTTCAGGGATTCTATTCATCCAGATTACATGTGTTTGTTGCGGAAATCTCTCTATGGACTGAAACAGATTCCTCGAGTATGGTACTAGCGGTTCACCGATTATGTCTCCTCTATCGATTTTCACACAGCAAATCCGATCATTCCCTGTTCATCTACAATAAGGATACATATATGGCTTACCTCTTATTATATGTTGATGATATTATCATCACCACATCATCAGATATTACATAAAGGGATTTCGGCGAATTTATCAAATTTAATCAATCATTAATGAGTAATCCTAACGTAATAATTCAGAAATGCTTGATTATGTTCTTCGCTATATTATTGGAATAAAAAATTCCAACATTACATGATGGTTCAAAAATATCTCCCTCCACTAATAACCGTCCGACGTGAAAAAAAACTCTCACAATATTATTTCTAACTAAGTAAAAATAAGTGTTAATGAATCATATTAAATGAAAAAAGTATATGTAAAATACATATCATGCCTATATTCATTTGATATAAATATCAACATACAACAACCGCTCACCGTTGGATCTCGCCAATATAGCCTCCTATAATTTTTATTACTGAGGTCTGGAGAGAGTAGAGTGTACACCTATCTCGTGAAGGTAGAAATATTATTTCTGAAAGGCTCTCGGCTCAAGTGCATGCAACAAATCAAAATAGTTCTAAAAAAGAAAATACAACCTTAAAAAAACATGACAACTAATAAGGAAAATAATATAAAAATGATTTAATATAAAATTAGTGATTTGAGTTGAAAATAAGACTGTTTGAGTATTTTACTAAATCAAAGTTGGGTGGCGCCAAAAAACCTAACTAGTCTTTGTAATCTTTTACTTTTTCTCTCCCCAACGGCTTTCAACTCCTCCCTACCTCACCCCCCAACCTATAGATACAATATATGTGGCATATATATATATATGTTCATGTAATATGTATTTGGATTGATCATATTAATCTATCACTAAATTGCTCGTATGTACAGAATACGAGTTTTTTCGCTAAATAGAATTAGTGATATGTATTTGGAATTTGTATGCGATTGATAATATCATACAGTTAATTAAAATGTCTTCGCCGGAATATTACCAGCGGTTATTTTCCGGCGACTTTGATTATCAGTGCGAAAGCTCCGGTTTGATTAATTACTTGCTTGTTAAGGTTTGATTTCTCGCACTCATATTAGAATTCATATGCGATTGATCATATTATACGGTTAATTAAAAGCGGTTGTCATACGGCAACTTTGATGATTAGTGCGGACGCTTTGGTTAGATTAATTAATTACTTGTTAAGGTTTGATTTCTCTATTGCGATTGATCATATTATATAGTTAATTAAAAGCGGTTGTCGTCCGGCGAGTTTAATTATCAGTACGGATGCTTCGTTTGATTAATTGATTGATAGTTAAGGTTTGAAAGCGGTTCTCTTCAAATAACAACAACAATCCCATAACGTGAGGTCGGGAGAGGTACAGACCTTACCTCTACTTGATAGTGGAGCGGCTGTTTCTCATAGAAAAGAAAATTGAAATTTTTATCATGCTTTTTTTTGGAATCCAATGTAGCGGAATTTCATATGTTATAAGAAATAAAATAATCTTATTTTTGTGATTGTGTTTGAAAATTTACTGAGTTTGTGTTAAATTCAGTTTCATCGCTCTGTTTCTGTTTGTATGCAAAGATATATTATTGTAGTAACTTAATTTGTTTCTAGTTTCTGAACCTTCTTTATGGAGACTCTACATGAATAATGTAGATGTTCACAGAATTAGGAACAGAATCTGCCACAGCACATTATTAGATTCTATTTTTTTCTGGTGATTTCAATATATTTCTCAGTATTTCATTGGTTTTTGTTCCTAAAACTCCACTAAACAAGGGAAATAGTCAACAAAAAAAAATATTTTTTGGATTTCTCCTTTTATTAATGTAGCCTTGTTAGTGCAAAAGAAGAGTGTATATACATTTTTTAAGTTTATTTATGTTACTATGTGTGGGCATACGAGGAGGGATGATTAAAAATAATGATATCTGAGGCAGAGTGAGAGTGACTTCGGTGAAAGACAAGATGCGAAAAACAAGATTGAGATGGTTTGGACATGTGCGGAGTAGAGACACAAAGGTGTGAGAGGTTGACTATGGATGAGTTCACGAGGGGTAGAGGTAGACGAAGAAATATTGGGGAGAGGTTATTAGACGGGATATGGAACAGACGCAACTTACTGAGTACATGACCTTATAGGAGGTTGTGGAGAACATATTAGGATAGAATGATAGTAGGTAGTCGAGTGTAGTTCTACTTATACTTACAAACGGATAGTTATGATGTTACTATTGTAGGCAGACTTAGCATATCATACGATTAGGCGTAATATTGCTTTATAGTCTTCTCTAATTTTATTTCTTCTGCTCTGCGTTCTTTAATGTATTTGAGCTATTTCATTTATCTGTGTTAGTTACTGCTTCTCTTTCAGGATGCGATATTATGGCGTATCCGCATGATTTATCTCATTTTTCTTACTGCTTATTGTTTTACTGGGTCTAACTGTTTTTTTTTTGCTTTGCTTGTCCTGAACAATCGCTTTATCTATCAAGTTATATAAGTAATATATGCGTACATTCTACCCTCCTCAGACCTCACGTCGTGGAATTTTACTGGTTATTTATGTTACTCATGGGGACGGACAATGATCTTACTTGCACGTGGTCCTCCATTTCCGCCCCCCATAACCCCAATATTTATCTATCATTTGCTTGCTTAATTATTTAGGGTAACAAACAAAAGTTTCATAATATTAAATTATTCTCCAAATTATTTTTTTTAACCACCGATATGCAGTTAATCTTGGAAAACATTATTGGAGGCTTATTTGCTTGTTGTTTTATTTATTTATTCACCCTGTTAATCACAGTGATGAGAAATTATCTCTGTGTAGTTAACCTAGGTGCAAGTTTGAGTTGTAGTTGAATTCCCTTTCATGAAAAGGAGGTGGGTGTGGAAAGAAGGTACAAGACAGACGGGCTGTGACTATCTGGTGTTATATATCCAGCTTGGCAGACCATGGCACTCCCGTGAGAGGGTATAAAGGGTGGGGGGTTGTTGGGGCCAGGGAAAGAGGAGGGTCAAAAAGAAGGGAAAAGCAAATTTAGGAATGTGAAGTAAAAATTTACTGCTTTACGTCATATTATTCGTGGAGAGAGCAGTATCGGTCTCTCAACAACACTAATAGGGTTTGAGAACAGAGCAACTTATATACCTATAAGGTCATATTCCAGAAGAGAAGAGAGCAAAATGCTCCCACCATCAGAATTCGAACGCTGTCTTCAGCTTAATTTTAAATTCACCTCATTTTTCATGTAATCGAGCTATGCCCGTACAAACTTTTCTTTGTCTTGTGCATCATTTCTAGTCCTATTTGTTATCCTACATCCACCCCCATCTCCCACTATACTTCTCCATTTCGAGGGAAGAGGTTAATATAACCTCTTTCTCCTTCTTTATCAAGGATACAATTGTTGATTTTTTTTCTCTGCCTGCAAATGTACATTCTTGTCTTGATAAAAAATACTGATTTGATTGTATTAGCATAGGGGTTCTTCCATTTATTGACTTCTTCTTGGTCATTTGCCTGATCTTACCTGGTTTTGGGGATTTATCTTTTGTGATTATTGAACAACAATTTGCATTTTATTGGCTGGGAATCTAATTATTGATTCTTCTTCAGATCTGAATGCCTGTAAAGATGTATTCTTTTGATCATCCTTTTATCTTTTTCAAATGGTTTATTCCTTCTTTTTATTTTATCTCAAGTATCTTACTTTTAGCTTTCAATTTTTTTTGTGGCAGATTTACAGTAGAGAAAAGGATCTTACTTTATAGGCATTGGTGTGTAATTAATTAAAGATTAAAGGTGGGTTCTTGAGAGCTTCTCAAGAATGGCTTAAATTAAAGGGATGGATATCAATGCAGTTTAATCTTGTACAGTTTGGATGGATGTGTATGAATCAGACATAGCATTAAAGAAGCATTCTTCAACAGTGGAGACAAAAAGAGCTCCATTGATTCAACCTGAGAAGAACAATGGAAGTAACACCCGTAGGCCAAGAACCAGAGAAGTTAGTTCTAGGTACAGGTCACCTACTCCATCAACTTCCTCTAACCTCAGACGTTGTTCTTCTCCAAATATCACAAGAATTGAAACTACTACATCGACACTGTCGTTACCTAAGAGAGCCATATCGGCCGAAAAGAAACGTCCCACAACACCCTCATCACCTACCAGTCCATCACCAACAACACCTGTACATGATACATCTGTGGAAGAATTGTTGTCAAGAAAGTTGGCAGGCAATCGGTTGCCAGAATCTTTGTGGCCTTCAACAATGAGGAGTCTAAGTGTTTCTTTTCAATCGGATACGTTTTCTTTACCTGTTAGTAAGAGAGAAAAACCTGCTCCTCATGCTCTATGTGATCGTACTTTAAGGCCATCATCAAATGTAGTGCAGAAACAAGGTGAAACGCCTTCTGGTTCTCGAAAGGCGACGCCTGAGAGAAGGAGGAGTCCATTGAAGGGAAAGAATTCAGTTGATCAAGCAGAGAATTCTAGACCTGTTGATAGTTTAAATGCTCGATTAGTTGATCAGCATCGCTGGCCAAGTAGAGTGAGTAGGAAGGTGGTACCTTCTGGTACTATGAACAGAAGTATTGATCTGAGTGATAAGAATAGCAAAATCGCGCCAAATACTCGTTCAGTCACACCTTCCTTGAGGAGATTGTCTTTGGATGGTTATAGCAAACCATTGCAAAAATCTTCCAGCGACTTGCTATCACTAGTATCATCTGATGATGGAGTAAAAGTTCATGGTCGGTCAGTAGATGATAATACACTTTTAATGCAGAAGTCCACATCTTCGACTTCATTGGATAGAACAGCATTGGGGAATCCAGTAGCTAGATCTCACACTGTATCAGCTCCTGGATCACGTCTTCCTTCACCAAATAAAGCATCTATTCTGTCATCCTCTGCATCGAGAGGAGTCAGTCCATCTAGAACGAAATCAGTCCCAAGTACACCATCTAGAGGGCCAAGTCCTTCTCGGATAAGACCATCTAGTCCATCTAGACAACACCCCAAAACTACTACTTCTATCCTCAGCTTTATTGCAGATATCAAAAAAGGGAAGAAAGCAGGTAACCACATAGAAGATGTTCATCAGCTGAGGCTATTGTATAATAGGCAGCTCCAATGGTGGTATGCTAATTCCAGGTCAGATGCAGCATTGCACGCGCAGGAAGTTAAAGCCGAGGTTGGGTTATATCCCTTGCGAAGCTTCAGGATGACTTTTTTCATTTATTACTTTATAATCATTAAAGTTTTGTTTCTAACCTCATGGAATTTTCTTTTGCTAAATTGGATTATCTTGATTTTATTCATGGAATGTTCATCTGGTTCCTGGAAACTACGGCATGATAGGAAAAATAATTAAAAGGGACTCTAGTATGGACATTGATTGTAATAGTAATATAGAAGGGGAAATATTTAATGAACTTTTGATCATAAGCAGCAGGTTAAAACTCGTTCTTTTATAATAGTGTAGAGGAACTGGCTTTTATTATCTTGCGATGGATTAGCTCTTATAGAGATCAGGGGACTGATATCTTTGTGTCTTAATGTTCTCTCGTAGCTTTGTGATATCTTCCCCCATCAGATAACCAATTTGGTGCTTTTATGCTGATTTAACTAACAGTTTAATTTTTCCCCTATCCAGAAAACATTGTACTATGTCTGGAGAAATACCTCAGACTTATGGGCTTCTGTTATTAAAAAGAGAATTGCGCTCCAACAGCTGAAGCTGAAGTTGAAGCTATTTGCAGTTCTAAATGAACAGGTAATGCAATGCATCTTTATAACAGATGAATTGAGTTTCATCCCTGTTGTTTTAACCCTTAAGTTTCTTGGATTTTCCTGAAAAAACTGTGGGTTGTAGGTTTCTAGAACTGCCTAATCATAGGTTGATCCAGTTTAAGATGAAGATTTGAGTTTAGACCACTTCTCGTCTTTTCTTGTCTGTTTAAGGGATTCAGTATGGGAAACTATTGGCTTGTGATTGAAGTTTGCAGTGATGGAAAGCAGGACTTTCACTGTGTAATCCCATGAATTTTCCTGTGTTAGATTAAATCATTGAACACTATATGAATGTAGTCTCCTTTTTATGATGGGTTTCTCGTCATATTTGAACTACAACGTATGTGGAGGATGCAGTCACTTGCTAGCCACAAGAATATACCAATTTTAGGTACAATATGATATCTTCCTATTATCTGGAACCTACAACACCCAAAACACTTGAGGTTGATATGAATGTATGAATTTAGATATCTTCAATTTATAAAGGCGAAAGCTTTAAATCTGGAATTTTGAGCTTGATTTTTTCCTATAGAACCAATTTGTAGTCAGTCCCTACTTTTAACTGTTTCAGACTTCTTGTAATTTCTTTTTTGTATGCTGATCCTGGATATAGTTTGAAAATCAGGGTTCAAAAGAATTGTATGTAACTATCATTTAGCTTCGGGGAGGAGTTGGAGGAGAGGGGAGTGAGAGGTTCAGTAGCATAACTGATAATTAAAAGCCACATTCATTAGTCCAGTAGAAAACATTTCTAGTTAGATCTTTATTCTAGATGTGGCTTTACTGTTTAAACTGATTTTGTTCGGGAAATGACTGGCTCAGCACTCCTACCTTGGTGAGTGGGCTTCAATTGAAGGGGATCATACCAGTTCATTATCCCATGCTATACAAGACCTACAAGCATGCACTCTCCGTCTTCCAATCACTGGACGAGCAAAGGTATGCAACTTGATACTCAGTGTTTTTAGATCAGCTTCCTAAGATATGGAAGCTTATTCTTGTTGTCCCTTTTATAGGGTGATTTAGAAGGTGTTACGGAAGCTGTTTGCTCAGCAGTTGATGTAATGCAGGCAATGGGATCCTCCATGCGTTTTATATTATCTAGGGTGAGTTCTTATACTAATTTAGTTTTTTTTTGGGCCAATTTTTCCGATTATGTTACTTTCCTTCTCAATCAGTCTATATGTAAACTAAAATGCAATAGCAAAAACCGGACCAAAATGGACCTTGTCTTTTGCTGTCAGGCTTTGTACAACCTCAAGTGTTTGTTTGACGGATGTAGATGAGAGAGAGTGAGAGAGCTGACTTTACAGAGAGAGATAAAGAGAGAGAGAGAAAAGTCATTAGCACATAGTCTTTGTAATAGAGCCGGTTGCTAGATTCCTGAAGAGTTGGTCACAAAACTGAGATCTTCACAACTCAAAATTTATTTAGTCAGGATAGCTACCTCATCTTTATATTTGCTTGTAGTCTTTATTTCTTAGTTGTAGGATTGACAAAAAAACTACTGATGCATTTCAAGTGACAATTATGCTTTTAGGTTAACTGGAATTGTGCTTTATCTTGTGTCTGATATGTCATTCAGAGGTTATCAAAATTGCACGTATGGAAACTGTAGTGTACATGGAAAAAGAAACTGTGTAATACTTGTTGTCCCTTCAGAGATATCCGATAAAATTGAAACGATACAGAGAAGATTAGCATGACCCTTGCACAAGGATGACGCACACAAATCGAGAAGCCTTGTAATAATTGTTATTATATATTTTCTTTGTCTCGTCTCTGAATCAAATAATAAGATCTATTAATTGTCTGTCTAATAGATCTTATAGGTTTAGTCATCAGTATGTTTAGCTTGGGGAACCAAATATTTTTGTACATTTGCTTGCTTTCCATCTCTCATTCTCTCCTTCAGCCCTTTCCCCTTTTCCCCCTTCAGCAGTGTCAATTTTCAAAAGTAACTCTTGAAAGGATGAATGATGTATCTCGGAAAAGATGTAAAAATCTCTTGCTATTTTTTTTTTTTTTTAAACTCTTGTTATTCAAGATATGTTGCATATGGAAAAGTAAATTATAGATGAATACTAGTGCTCTGACTATTAGGCTTAAAATAATTATGAGGCTTCTGTATTGCCTTTGGCCTTTACTGACAGGTGGAAATTTTTAATTGTCAAAATCCAACTGAAAACTAGATTGTGTTTCTTGTGTAAGATGCCTAAACTGAAGTACTAAAAGGGATCGACACTAATTGAGCACAAACAAAGGTCATGGGACCTGCCAGTAATTGTTGAATCACAAGTTATGGTGCATTCTTTGGCTATGTAATTAATTTGTTGTAGTTGGAACATGAAAAAATGTGACTTTCAAGAGCACGATTTTTTGTGGATTGTTTACTTGTATATTTGAAATGTATTAAAACATTTATTGAACCTGGCCAATTGCTTACAATCTGCTTGATTAGAATTGAATGTCAAACAAACTAAAGGCTCAACTTGATATCTTGATTTGATAGGAACTTCTATATAACTTTGCCTATACTGTTCCCTAATTTTTGCGCTTTGCAGGTGGAAGGGATGAACTGCCTGGTTTCTGAACTTGCTGATGTGGCAGCTCAAGAGCGAGCCATGCTGGATGAATGTGACGCATTGTTGGCTTCAACAGCAGCTATGCAGGTGAGGCAAAAATTTCCGGCCCCTAAAGTATTACCTTCAGTATATAATCTCCGCAGTTACTTCTTAGTCTTCACTCTCCTCCCTGTCTCACTCCCTTCTCCTTTCAATGCCTTTGTCATAGTTCAACCCATTTGGTGCATCACTTAGCTTGATTCCTTTACGTTAAACATCTCCCATATCCACATAGTGATCTCTAGTTCTGTTATTAGGACTTAGATTATGTTTGCTTCAGTTCAGTTTCGTCTTCATTCTTTGCATGTTAGAATGACAATTTAAGGTCAGTATGGATCAGCATTAGTTTTTTCCCAGCAACGACAATTCATGGTTCTAGTAACCAACAAAATGTTCGGTATTTATTATAGGAACTCAAAACAAAATTCCCAGCATGTCGCCCCCAAGGTTAGCTCATCTGGCAAAGGTTCAAGGAATTGTCTTAGGTCACAAGTTAGAGCCTTGCGCCAAGCGAACTAAGTTTAGTATTTAAGTGGAAAAGGGTAGAGGGGCGGGCACATCATTCCCGAGTTTCAAAGGCTGCAGTTGGTTCAAAGGGTTGGAACAACTTAGGGCCAAGCGAATTAAGTCCATCATTCCCAGCATGTCTAGCTTAAAACGCCTTAGGAGGTTATCTCTATGTTTGATATACATATAGTTCATGCAAGGCGGGTTTCTCATCTCCGCTCTGAACCCGCGCCAATTCATTTCCCATCTCTGTTTCAAATAATACACGACGGGTGTAATAGCGTGTACATTTTGATGTTTGAAGTTCCATGTCCAATAAAATGATTATTTATTGTGATTACTTGACAATAATGCAGGTAGAAGAATATAGCATTAGGTCTCATCTTATACAGTTGAAACAAGCTTGGAGAAGTGGTGAGCAGCTGATTCTTGGAAATTAGACAGCTTTTTACCAAATGCTTTTCTAACCAACTTTACCAAGCCTTAGCTAGTGTGTATAGTAATAGGTTTTTTTTCTCTCTTTTCATTTTTTTCCTTCTAACTTATTATGGGAAGTGTTGAATTGTTTCATTCTTTTTTCTTTTCCTTCTCCATATCTCTTGCAAAAAGCTGTCCTCCTATACTAATGTAACTTCTTCTATCATCAACAAGAAAAGAAGAAAAAAAAATGCAAAGGAAGAAAAAGGTTCAACATTAGTTGTAGAGGAGATGCAAATTTTCTGAAGATCATTTTCGAGATTGACCTTATATCAGTTGGGTCTAATTCTAATCATTTATAAATTCAATGACAACCCTAAACATGCATACCTTGCCTAATCTTTTTACTATCACAACAAAAACATGTAATTGTTATAGATAGGCTCTCATAATAAGGAAGGAATTTGGCGCTAGGCCTCGGGTTTGAGCCTTAGTAGGAAGTACTTCTCCTTTATTGGGTCCTATGCAGAAATACTAAAAAAACCTAACTGTGTACATTACATATATAGAACAATCTTAACCATCTAGATTAGGCATGGACGAGCCTCCACGGGACCAATATTGATGAGAAAAAGAAGTCTCTCATAACATCATTAATGAATATAGGATTCAAGATCAAGTCCAGAATTCAAGTCAATTTGACTTTTTCTCTCCTCTCAAGTGAGATGAGGAATGACTTCAAATTTTTGTTATTCAATATTTGGGTTGCTCAAGACATTTGACTCGTTGCTCCACTGATTCGGAGTGAACAAGAAAGAATTTTGACATTTGTTGGGTTCAAGTAGACAGCATTTTCCTTTTATAATGGGCCATATGCGGTGTAGTAGAAAATAGTAATTATGTAATATTTGCAATCACTCTAACAATGTAACGCAAATATATATATGTATAGAACAATTTGACCATCTTGATTAGGCATGGACGAACCTCAACTGGACCAGTATTGATGGGAAAAATACAAAAACCTCCCATCACATCATTCATCAGTGTATAATTTATGACCAGGTCTAGAATTTCAAGTTAAATCCACATCTCCTCTCTATCGCTTCAAATATTCATTATTCAATATTTGGGGTGTTCAGGACTTTGACTAGTTACTTCACCAATACATGGTGAACAAAAAAGGGTTATATCCTAAGGAAAAAAGTGAATTCAAAATATTGCAAAGGCTAAACAACTAAAAGCAAGCACTTCTTTAAATGAATCTTGTACGGCACAAATTCGAATTAATTGGGGTCTCAATACGGGTGTCGAAAATCGGATAGATTTAAAAAAAAAAACTAGAAGCCATCTAAATTCAAATTAGCAAATGATATACAGAACCATAGCATCCACAATTCAAAGAGAGAGAACTTTCTTCATAAACCTAATCAATCAACCCACCACACTCTCCCACCTCAATCAAACTTGCCTATTTAATCCGCAATAACTTAAGCACTGATCTCATCACAATCACAAAACTAACACACAAACTTTTTGACTTCAAAGCCATTTCCAAAGCCAAAAATCTCTTCACCACCTTCAATAAGGTTAGATATTATCAATAATATCCTCCCAAATCATCTCACATCAATTGTAATTATTAGTATCACATAATTTAGGATATGATGGTATGATTGTAAATTAGAATCACATAATTAGAGTATGATTAGATAGATCTTCCACTTGTATATATAAGATAACATTAGAATGAAATACTCATGGAATTCACTTCCTTCAAATATCAGGAGCCAAAATATTCTTACCCTAAACCCCACCCCACCTTGTCGGCTACACTACTAAAACCAAAAAACCTCTTCTTTTTCGGCAACACTTAGGGTTTTCTACAAACCCTAAATATAAACCCTAACCCTAAATAACTACCCCATCGGTTGGCTACCCTAAATAACTGAAAACCATATTCTAATGTACAATCATATCATCATCATACACTACAAGAAAAATGACATACGCGATGCTGATAGTGTGGCTTTTTCCTCGACTTCAAGAATGCACACTTACGACATGCGCGATGCTTATTTAAATCGTCATAAATTTATGATGGGTATTGCACTGTCACATGTTGTGTGACGGTTTTATAGTGATGACTCATTTTGTTTTGAGTTGATCCGACCCGACCCAGCCCTTAAAAACTGGACCGTCCCATCTAAAATACACATTTTATTATACATTAAGTCGAATTCATATGCCTCTTTTTCTCAAACCCACATCAAACCTATGAAAATCTGAGTTTATCTTCTTCACCTTTATAATAACCATCTCCCCAGCCCAACACTGATGGACTCGAGAAATCAACGGCAGAAGATGGCATATGTCCACGTTTCACGAGCACCGTTGATTAGGGCTTGAAGACGTTGTTGAAGCGTTTCTTGGTTTGAAAAACGACATGGATTTCGAAGGGTCGACGCCTTCAGCCATAACAGTAGAAGCAAAAGCACCTAAATATGACTTTCTTCGTTTGTTCTTTCGTTCTTAGCCCTAAAATTCTCAAAGTGCACATGCAAACCGAAATCTGAGCCCTAAAATCGTTCTGAGCTAAGAAAAATCATTGTGTGCATTAAAATAACTGTCTAAATTTGTTTGTGCACTAAAATTACTGTCGAAATCTGTGTTCATTTTGCTCTTTAACTTTATTATTATTTTTGCTCGATTTCTCTCACTATGTTTCTCGATAGTTTATCTTTTGTTGTTTGCCTTGATTGTCTTCTTTGTTCTGCTGCTGCAGTTAATTTTGAGCAATTATTATTTTCATATATTGATCTAGAAATGATTTTCAACGGAAACAACAATGCTTCTGCAAAACCACCTCCAGAACCATCGCCATTACGAAAAGCAAAAAAATTCCAGGTATATACTTTATCTTGATTTTCCTTGTCTTTTTACTGTTTGTTATTGGTTAACTTTCTGATTACATGCTAACATGAGAATTTTGATTAGGTGATTGTTGTGGTTAGGTGAGAATTGTTGTTAGGTGATTACAGGTATCAAACTTGTTGTATTATGCTTAGGTGATTATTGTGCACTTAATGTTGCCATCTTGCATTTGTATTATGAGATGTTGAACGAATGGAAAGACTTGTTTTTAATATGGCAAACTGGGGTCTTAGCGTTTGATGAGACGGAGAGCCTCGTAAAATTCCATCCTCGGTTATACATTGCTCCGTGAGTATTGTTTCATTTTAACAGTTCGATTATACTTGATGACGGATTTTTCATTTAAGGTTCTAAGTTTTCTTTAAGAAATGGATATCTTTTTATCTATTTGAATCTCATTTGATCCTAACTTGGTGAAGGTTTTTGCACTCGATGGATTTGGCGTATGCAGCTGCAGACCTTATTGTATCTAGAGTTGGAGCAATGACCTGTTCTGAGATCTTGGCTGCTGGAACCTTATATTCTGGTAATAAATACATCATTCGACTGATATTTAGACATCCGTGGTGAAAAGGCCTAGCTACTAACTCAGGATTTATTTCTACCATGTATAATGTTGATTGGTTACACAAAGATGCATGTAAAGAGTGAGAAATTTTAAAAAGACTGAAAATAATAACTTAAATTAGAGCCCTATATATAGCATTTTATCCCAAAATTTACATGAACTTAAAGTTCAAGCTGAAGTGTGGCTTTCTTTTTTCTACTTATTATAGATGAAAAGAAATCCATGCTTACCTATATGTAGTTACTCATATTTTCACCTACTAGCTTTTATAACTGTTACTTCAGATTCCTTGAAATATTAGCATATTAATTTTGTCAAAACACTTCTTTATAACTTTTTGCTTGAAATAGGTTTCTTCATTCTGTTTCATATTAACTTGGTGTTCTTAGACATAAAATCTGGCAGTTTTCTGGAAAAAGATATTGAGGGATTATACTTAGTTCTCCTTATATTTATATTGGTTGGCGGTCTCTGTAAGGATTTATTGTTTGTACTTCTATACATTTTAATCGTGTAGTATCTATTATAGAACAATGATTGCTGCAGTTATTTTTTGTGTTCTGCTTCTAATCTGTATCTCATTTCTGGTTCGGGTATGATTACTTGTCATAAAGGTTTAACACTTTATTAGCAAGAAAGAAAGAGCACACAGATTGAGAAAAATATGGTCTCATTGCTGCCCCTATTTGCTCGGGAATGAGCCTTGGCTTATTGATTGCTCACAGTGCAGCAATTGATATTAGGAGCACAATCAAACTTTTCTTTCTATTGTGCTTTTCATGTAAATCGATTTCAATATTGTTTCTTTTGGGATTAAAGTTAATTGCAATGTTGAGTCTCGCATGGAGATGCTTCAACATTTTAAGAGGACATGGGCACATGACCACAAACCAGTAATGAAATGCGCCAACAATGGCACGTCATTCTACACTTAGATTCCTAACACGACATGGAAAATAGAATGGTGTTGGAGTTATTACGCGATAGTTCAAGAAGACATTGTATTTATCTCTGCTGCAAAAAATGTAAGTATCTAACATTATTTCTTATTTATGTACTTGATCTCTATTGTGTTTAACAGTACAATGGAAAAAAAATATTTTCACATCATGAGCTTGATGAGGACTGAATTGATGGGCGCGTCATTTTTCAAAGATTCTCCGTACTACAGAAGTTGTGTCACCTTTATGATTGTTGGATAATATTTGCACTTTGGTCATTTAGAGGAATATTACATTGTTTTGGTTACATTTGATAACATTTTGTTTTGTTAAATTATTTTGTAAGTGTTTCAATTTTATGTATTAGAACAATTTGATTAATTAGTTACATTTTAGTTACAATATGCTTATTTTCACACCAATTTAATTATTATTGAAAATTTTAAATAAAATAATTCAAATTTAAAATAAAAAATGCGCCAAATTTATTTTCCCGCGAAATTGTTTTTTAATATTAAATGAGATTAATTAAAATTCAAATATATTTTAAAAACTTTCCGCCAAAAATAAATATTAAAATATTGTGCCACCAAAAAAATTAAAATTCCAGGGAAAAAATGAGAAATAGTCAAAGTCAACGACCAAATGTGTGACGGTTTATGCCCGTCACATATTATGTGACAGTTATTTAAACCGTCATCTATGAAGGACCTACCGTGACACAGGCTACAATGACACTTACAAAAACCGTCATCCACCCCCTCCGATGACAGTTTTTAACCGTCACCGTAGGTCTTTTTTCTTGTATTGATATGAAAATAAGGTCAACACTTAGGGTTTTATCCACCAATTTTTCACCAATCACAAAATATCTTTTCTTCCTTTCTCATTCTTGTTTTGTTGTTCCGTGAAAAATAATGGCTAACAAACAAAAATTTCATCCAACTCTTGTCGTAAACAACCTCAAGAACTTTATTTCTATCACTTAAGATGGAAAATGGGCAATACTCCTCTTGGGCAGAGTTATTCAAAATTCATTATCGCGCATATGAAGTTATAAACCATATCATCCCTTCTGAATCTTCTTCAGACACCACTACTGTTGACAAAAAAATTGTGGTCTCGTTTAGATGCTATAGTCCTTCAATGAATTTATGGCACAATTTATAACGACCTTCTGCATACATATTGGAACCAAACTCTATGGCTCAACAGGCGTGGAAACGTTTGCAAAATATTTTTCATGATAATAAACTTTCTAGGGCATTATATCTTGAAAACCAGTTCACCAACGTAAAATTGGATGACTTCTCAAACGTTTCATCTTATTGCCAAGAATTAAAAATGTTTGCTGACCAACTAACTAATGTTGGTGCGTCGGTCACAAATCAAAGGTTGGTTCTTCAATTAATTGCATGTTTGAATGAATTTTATGATGGGTTGCTACGTTCATTCAACAGAGTAATCTGTTGCCTCCATTTTATGAGGCGCGTTCGAGATTGATTCTTGAAGAAACCCACAAGGCAAAGTAGACGGTCTCCAGAGCAGCCACCGCCGAAACAACCATTTTCTCCACATCTCCGGATTTTGCGACACCAAATTCTGGTTTGAGCGAACCGAAAATCGCACCTACAATAATAAAAATGGAGGTCAAATCACAATAAAAACAAAGGAAAAAACAATTTAGGAAATGGACGTGGGAGGGATGGTAGCCAACCTGTCGGCGGCAGCGGCAACCACCACCAGCAGAGACGGCTCAACTAGTGGCAGCCATCCTAATCCGACGTGGGTTAGTGGGGGCAGTTCCCACCGTGGGGTTGGGCCCTACAATGGGTTGTCCCTCCATGCATACCCCACCACATCGTGGGCCAGACCACCATCTTCGACCCGCCAACCCAGAATTATAGGTTCTCGTCCGCAACAAGCGTTTGTAGCCCATGCACCATCTTTCTCAAGTTATGCTCCAACCGATATCGAATTGGCCATGAATAACATGAATCTAAATATTCCAGATGATTTGTGGTACATGGACAGAGGGGCTACGTCACACATGGCATCATATCAAGGTAATCTCTCGTCTTATTTTAATATGAGCAGTAATAAAAATATTGTTGTCGGCAGTGGGTAGAAAATTCTAATTTGTGGTATTGGTCAGGTAAAATTACCCCACCCTCACTCACCGTTATATTTGAAAAACATCTTACTTGCACCAAAATTGATTAAAAACTTGATATATGTACGATGTTTTACAACTGACAATAATGTTTCTGTGAATTTTGATCTGATTGAGTTTTCTATGAAGGATTTTCAAACGATGATGCCACTAATGAGATGTAATAACATGAGGGACATGTATTCCTTCACTACTATTTCCAACAACAACGTGACCAAACCATCAACCTTTGCAAGTATTTCTCCTATCGTATGACACAATCGGTTGGGACACCCAGGAACACCGATTTTCAATAATCTTAGGAAGAATAATTTTGTTGTTTATAACAAATTTTTGGACTCTTCTGTTTGCCAAACTTGTATGTTTGGAAAGTATGTTAAACTATCATTTTCTTCATCCACTTCACATACACGTGTTTCATTTGATCTTATGCATTGTGATTTGTGGATATCACCAGTTTTGAGTTTTGCAGGTCATAAATATTATATGCTTCTTTTGGATGATTATTCGAATTTTTTGTGGACACTTCCTTCATGTTTAAACAATTTAGTATTTTTATCAAAACTCAATTTGAAAAATTCATTAAATGTTTTCAATGTTATAATGAGAGGGAATTCATAAATGCTCATTTAATGATTTTGTCACCTAAATGGGATGTCTTTGTGTCTTTCATGTCCACACACCACCTCAAAATGGGAAACCTGAAAGAAAAATTCGAATAATTAACAAAATGATTCGCACACTTCTTGTGCATTCATCCACACCACCAATGGTTTGGCATCATGCACTTCAAATGACCACATATCTTTTAAATATTCTTCACACACACTACCCTCCCCAGACCCCACTTGTGGATTACACTGGATATGTTGTTGTTAACTTATTGTTCCAAGTTGTCCTAAACATTTGATGCACAGGAAGTTGCTGAGGTGTGTATCTTCTTGAATGCGTAAAATATTTTGCGAGAAGGTTTGTATAAATTTTTCAAAGATCTTTTGTTTCTATTGTTGACATGCATCTTCAAATGTCAAGTGTTATTTTCATGGAAATTCTTAATTTATATATTCACCTAACTCCTTTAAATAGGATGAGGGTATGCGGCACACTCGTACTCTTCATTCATTCAGACTTTATCATTAAGTTCAAAGATTAATTAGTTGGAAGTTCTATCAAACCTCATAGTTGGTCACCAATGTGGGAAAAACTTAGCAGGTTGTCTTCAAACACTTCCATTTAGCCATATGCAAAATCGAGTACAACTTGAACAATCAAAAAATTGAGTACAATTTGTACACTAAATAAAACTTAGTGTGGCCTTGAAAAGGAATCATGAGCAAGTATGTTAGCAGTTGACTCCGCATTTCTTGGTATCTGGTCCCTTGGTTTTGAGCACAAACTGTTGAGGATACTGATATACCTATAGATATTCCTTAGTTATACACAATGCATTCATAAGTTATACATAGTTGTTTATTCGTCATATACATTTACGAATTATTATTTACATTTTCATTTCATTTTTTATTTTCTCAAATGACTATCTTTTTATGGCTTATAAGTATTTTGCAAACTTATAAATAGACTTTAAATAGATGGTTGGTCATTATGATAATATAAAAAAAAGAAAAAAAAATTTCTCTTCCCTTCTCTCTTCTTCCTTTCCTTCTTCCTCATCCTTTTCAGGAAATGGATTTCTTTTCACTCTTAATTTTCTTAACACGCTTGCAGATTAGCGAGTAATCAGTAAGAAAATTAAGATATTCTAATAGAAACAAGATCGAAATAGATTTAAACAGAAATTCGACGATTGTTTATATCTTCGACGTTATCCATTATATCTATCTACTGCATCCTTTTTATCTGAATCACTTAAAGGTACTCGCTAATAATCAAAGGTAGCTTTAGTATTTGTTGTTCGTTTAATTTGTTAGATTTTTGTTTTTTGAGTTGTTGCGATTTTTGTGTCATTGATCGACTCGGGTTGGTTGCTCGACCGCTTTAGTTTTTTTAGGCCGTGATGGAGAAAGAATGAAAGCGCTATCGGAGAATACAGCCAACCGTGGATCAAGAAATTCGAGTTCCTCCGATCGATCCATTCACGTCATCTCACAATCATCACTTCCCTCGTAGTCACGACGAACTTCGCGCAGATAAAAGATTCACAACATGGAAAAGAAAAAATTACACGCGCGTTGCCTAGACGTTAACTAATTCGTGGAAAAGATGGAATGGAGAACAAATCACTTCGATTCAAGAGACGGATCGATGGACCAAATCACACATGGGCGCAATGCCTATGAATGTGCTAAGCGATGCCGATAATATATGGTAAATGTCGACAAGAGTGGATCAGCGAATGCGGATCTATCCTATATGTAACAGAGAGGTTAGGAGAGATTCGAATAAGTTTATCTCTCAAGAGTATATCAGTAGTAAGAAAGATAAGATCGGTAGCACAGTGCCCCAAAGGATCTACTCTGCGAGAGATACTACGATTATTACGGGACGGGGAGATTATTATGACTCCCTCCTCCCCTACGCCACCTCTCGAATCCCAAATCTTATATATATATATCAAATTGGATAGGTTCATCAAATTTAAATTCTTATCGGATTGGATTGCGGCTGAGTGTAAGCAAGTCAGTTCATCACACCTTGATCAATGACACCCAAAAAGTGTTTCCTATGAACTGATATAAAGGCAACAAAGCCACAAAAATCCATAATTCATGATATAACCATGGACATAATATATATGGCTATGGTAATAAGAAGACAAAAATGCTAACGTGACTATTTGACTTATGCCATGCAATGCTACCACACTGTCTGCTGTCACTTTGTGACTATCAGAAAAGACTACCACATAGACAAAAGTTAAAAAAAGAAGTGCTACAAGGATCGTGGATACGAAGGAGAGCGCAAGCCCCATTGATGCCAGGCTGAAAGTGGAGGACATCATGTATCATATATCCGAAATCAACCGGTATAAGCTAATCAGAAACCTACGCCAGGTACAAGAGAAAATGTCGTCATGTATCACGCTCAGACATCAACGATCGTGCCGGCGTGAGCAGCATCAAAGAGCAACACCATCGGAAGAGACGATACCCGCCATGAACAGAATCGTGCAATGTGCATCGATCATCAGCCATGCAATGTATTGGATAGATGGGCATAATAAAATGGCACATAATAAGGTATGGATACATGATTGAGACTTAGCCCACACTAATACGACGAAGAAAGATAAGCATCTACGAGACTTCTTCTCTTTCACTTAACCGTCGCATCTTGTCATGTAAAGTTGCCATTGGAGTTGCAAACACACAGCCGGAGAAGAGAGAGCCAGAAAAGAGTGAATCTATCAAACATAAGCCGTGTGTGCACTTAGTTCGGCGAGGTCATCTCGTTCATTTTGTGACGCTGGAAGAACCAACTCTTCAGGGTTCTTTTTTTTGGTATTTTCTTCAGGTCGGCGACTTCTTACCCGGAAGAAGATGAAGTCGCGGTAGGTTGGACGGGTTGATGGCGGCCGGATCTACGCGCAAAGATTTGATACATTACTGAAAATCACACGATTTGCAGTCAGGCATTCGGGATGGGCACATAAAGATTCAGTCGCTTTAGGCTATAAAACTAGGGATGCAAAGACAACGCAACTATTGTTCTTTGGTATGTAATTATCTTCATATAAATTCAACTGAATTATATTTACATTATGGTCCCTACAACTAGGCACCTTTTCTTACCTTTTCATACATCAACTTTGTGAATTTTCTTTATTTTGACTCCATCGCACTAATTCTTTCTTTTAAGACACGGGTTTGACTTACTAGATGAATTATGAATTTGATAGATTGACACAACGGACATGTATTAATTTATTGAGCATAGGACATCGTTGATTAAATTAACTTTAAAGAGCTACATGATTATTATTATTTCCCATGGTAATAGATATTACAATAAAATAGATAGAGGTCAGAGTCCCTGGGAACTTACGTTCTTAATTTCCCAACTAGGACACATCCATCCTTTATTTTCGCGTACAAATTAATCCAGCAGATATCTAAACAACTACAGCCATCGATTCGATAAGCAACCCATTGACATTCAACGTGGGTGAATCACCACCCAGCCGTTTTGGGAGATTGCATATACTACGATTGATCAAAACAAACACACAAAAAGAGTAGTACCGGGAAACTTTCCTGCGAAAGCTACATGCATAGCACCTGCGAATTTACTAGATCTATCAGTGGTTGCTGGCCGCAATATGTGCACAGAATTAAAGCAGTTTGCTATGTGCTTATTCCGCCACTGCCACTGGGATTTTCTGCAGACAACAAGGTTTTCTGTTTATGGCATAATGCTCTCATGAGAGGGATGGACTTTACCTTGAGATCTGTTTATAGGAGCTTTCATTTAGGCTTAGAGATTTCCTTTTAACCGCACATCTGTTCCGGTGGGATGTATTCTAAATTCTTGAAATCTCAAACGATGAGGAAGCCGTGACTGACAATGAAGAAGTTGCATACGCACTAGACGATTCGGTTCGCTTTTCAACCTTTCCTGAAATACGCACACTGAACCGTATACCAATTTTAGGATTGACCTACTGAGTTGGAGGCGTGCACTCGAGATTGATTTACTCACTCGTGAGCCACCACCGCACAACAACTTGGATTTAGCTGGGAAATCGAGCCCATCGTGGAGAAGGTTTCACGTAGGCATAGTAGCCATGGCATTCACTATATTGAATTAAACTAAAAACATTCGGAAACAGGATGGTTGTGGGCAAGCACAGAAAGTTACAGAGGCGTCGAAGGCTGCGAAAGGCAAGCGGATAACGCGAGGCCGCTGAAGACAAAGAACGGTCGAAAGTGCACTTCAAGGGAGACATTGAAACAACAAATAATTCTCGGGCCCGGAATAGAATCAGCAAGAGATAATGATCAAATTATAATAAAATGGTCTATAAGGTCAAAGAGCAATGGCGTTTAGTTGGTTTAAGGATTTAAGAAAAAAGGATCTATAAACAAAAAAATGAGGGGATCGTGGCAGTGAAACATTCTCCAAGGCTCGATGCGTTGCAAGAGCTAGAACCGCAAACTTAGGATCGACTTGGCGGAAACTTTCTCTCCAATGCAAAGAGGTTACAACCTGCAGTAATAGAGGTGTCAGTAGGCTAAACGAAGAAGAAATTGCTCTCAATGGATGTTATGCAATGCAGGCAAATTGGTTAAATCACTATACGGGTAAAAACAAGCCTCTCGGCGGCGAACATCAAAATTGACCCGCTTGTGCGCCCAAGCCGGTTTTGTTCAAGTCGGCCTGGAACTCTTATGACCATCAGCTGTGGCTTGGCCTTAAAGTGCAGTGCTTTATTAGATTTTGTGGCCGGGGAATGACATAAGAAGTTCTTGATGTCTTGTTAGCGAGTCTACAATGTGCAATACGATTTAAAATGGTCTTCGGAACTTGTGTTTTGGTCGCCTCGCCACGCGTGTAGTATGTTGAATCAAGGTAAACGTGGATCGTCTTTCTTCCTCCTGCCTCAATATTGATTGAAACCCCGGGCCTTCACCATGTAGCTCAACACCACTAGATACCAGATTCACTGATCTACTCCTTCAGCATTCTCGCAAGGTGCACACACTAGGTCATACACGTTGATCATAAGCGATCGATCGATAACGCAGCATCGTGATCAGCAACCATCGCATCGCACTGAATACTTGACCGGATATTTCCTCTTCGCTTCTACAGCTGTCCAACATTCTCACGTAAACACTTCCGATATACTTCCTTTGCCGAGTAGTTCAGTTTCGTGCTTTAAAAGCGATCTTTCCGCACAGCATAATCGATCAATGCCTTTTAGTGCCGTGATGTATCGGCGTTTCTTTTTTTAATTGGGCCTCTCCAATACCTTCTCTTGAATTCTGGTTGGTGCGCGTATCTTTCCTAATTCCTTGTTTAAGAGTTATCAAGGTCATTTATGCTTTCAGCTGTTGCCGCATTGACTTTACGTATTCCGGTTCTTTGCTCCGCTGATTTCTGAGGTCTCAATACGGCTCCTTCATCGCTGACATGCTTCTTTGTCGCGCATCGGCCGTCTTTGCGCCTCATCTTTGTCTCGTCGTTTCATCTTCCGATATTCTATTCATTCATCTTCGCGAGTTCATTGTCGCATCAATCCTGCTCGACATACGCGGCACGAATACTATTCTATCGATAATCGCGTTTCGATTCTGGCTGATGAGTAGTTCAATTAAAAATCCCTACAGATGTTCTAGAACTTCCTAAATGCGTCTTGCTCATTAACCACGGATATGCCTTACGGCAACACGCTTTATCTTAAGAAGCAGCATAGTTAATAGACATATACTATAGGGCTTTATAGTTTACTAATACATTTACGAATTGTTACATTTACATTTTATATTTTCATTCATAATTGATGGTAATATATATACATTTTAATAACTTAGTAGATAATAGTCAGTTACAAATAAATTTAAATGCAAAATTTTAATATTTATAAAATGTATCTTCTGGCTTATAGCTCTGTTCTTCCTTTCCGAAAATTAAATCACTTCTATTCATAATCTACAATTCTACACAAACGGATCAATTCGAACCCAGAGCAAGGAAAAGATGGAGGCTAGAAGTATTGACCATATAACAACAATGATTGGAGTCCTGTTCTGCCTTCCCATAGGACCTTTGAGGAATGGATATAAATGAACAATGACCCAAAAAGCAAAGAAAACCTTTCCGAAAAGTGGACCCCATGCATTGCATCCATTACCGATGGCATCAGAGATTCCAGCTACAACCCCAACCAAGTTGATTATGAGAATCGTCGTTGGAGGAATAAGGAGAGTAGTCCACTTGAAGGCATATAACTCTCCAAAGTCCTCATCATCTGTTGCCTTAGATGTCACAGTAAAGCTGGTTTCTATTCCAGCCAAAATCTTGAGAAGACCTTGTACTACAGCAAAAAGGTGGGCAGATATCCCTCCAATCACCCAAAATTGCTCATTTCTCCACCATTCCTTAATGCTTACTCCACTCCACCTTAGCTCAAGAATTCCCGTTATAAAGATTGAGAGGAAAAGAGCAATGAAAAAGAGACTTGTAAAGGTACTTATACTGAATAGCTCAGAAAGCAAGTAAACATTCAGAATTTTCAGTTATGGCCTTTAAGTAAAAAAGGTCATGTTCTTACCTCTGGCATTATGAATTTTCCAGTGAGCAAACAAACAGCAGGGAGAGTACAGTAGGCAAGGAGAGGTAAAGAAGTGAAGGGGTAAATAGTTGTGTTAACATATGATAATCGTTCAAGCCACTTAAGCTTTCCTCCCTTATATCCATACCAAACTGGGCTATGACGACTGAAAAATATCTCAACGGAACCAAGAGCCCATCGAAGCACCTGGTTGAGACGATCTGACAGATTGATCGGAGCAGAACCCTTAAACACAGCTAATTTAGGCATGCAATAGACTGACCTCCAACCACGGCAATGCATCTTGAAACCTGTTAAGATATCCTCTGTGATAGAACCGTATATCCAGCCCAGCTGCCAGTTCAAAAACAGTTACCTCAATCAAAGATATTCAGAAAGGTTATTACATTAGAATAGATTATGATTGTTATGTTATGTATCTCATGCTAGCTACACATGGCACTGGTACAGAAAGTTTTAAGAATTTATATATCCTCCTTGTTTCACAAATTGAGTTATGCTTGTATCAAAAGCACTAGCATATTTTCTATAATCACTGTTGTTTCGCGTTAGAATTAGTTTTCTAAAGAGCTTCTTGAAGGTTTTTAGAATAGGAATTGGATTTCATATATAGTATCCTACTAGGTAAAGAATTGTAATGTAGTTTGGGCTCAGTGTAATAATTTAGATACAACAATTTAATAATAATATTTTTCTCCCATATTTTCTCACATGGTATCAGCGCCATTATAGAATACTATCACCGTGCATTTTTCCAGTGACTGAATATTATTTCCGGCACACGACCAGAAGATTTCTACAAGTGTTGTGCAAAATATGATAACAATATCAGATTCAGCATCATCCCGCAACCAAACCCCAACAAACTGCTCTGGCAGAATCTTTATCACGCGCCTCCCATAGCTTCGACGCCGGTGGCGCGTCAGACACATTCGCCGTGAGGACGATTCTGACCTGTTTTTTTGATAATTTTCTTTTGGGTTGTGGTCGCCCAGGGATTCCAAGCCTATCCCTCCACTTATTAGAAATTTTCAGCCGCCGGAACCTTAATCCGGCGCCATCAGATTTATTCTCTGGCATATCTGCTTTTTCCCAGACATTTTTTTGAGAAATTTCTTTTCCAAATAGATTCTCCCATTACTTGCGAGCCTATCCATATATTTTCTTTTGGATTCCGATCACCGGAATTTCCGGCTCTGACAACCCCTTTTCCGGCGCCGACAGTCACTTTTACGGAAGAATATTTTTTCCAGTCAGCTCGCCTATTCATTTTGAGTCATACCGTGAAATTTGTTTCAGATTCCGGTCAACTTTTATTTTCCGGCGATATTTTTAGGTGACTGTTTTCTGCAGCTTCTGGATCACGATTTCTGAGCATTATAAGCCTTTTTAGATTTCTTAAAGTTTTGAATCATGTCTCTCGGATTTGATGTTTTTAATTCCAAAAACACGTGAATTGGAAATTCAAATCCTATGATTAATTCACGACCCTTAATAAGAAGATCAGAAAATCAAACATCACAATCTAAAATTCAACGAAAAAGAGGTCGTTTTGGAAGGTCTAGGTGTAGTTATTGTAAAAGGATTTGACACACTCGTGAAGTATACCGATCTTTACCTAAGTATAGTTATTGTAATATGTATGGACATGCTCGTGAAGTATGATATTCTATGCATGGTCGACCACCCAAGAATACTCATATTGCTCAAACTACCACTACAGGTAATCAATGGGTTTATTTATCCGAAGAAGAATATAATGAGTACCTTCAATATCGAGCAAGTAAACATACATCTCCACAAGCAGCCTCAGTCGCAAAATCCAATACCGTCGGGTCGTGGGTTGTAGACTTTGGCGCTTCTGATCATATTTCTGGTGATAAATCATTTTTGTTGGATATTAATTATTCACGGTCTCTTCCCGCTATTACTTTAGCCAATTGGATTTAAACAAAAACAAAAGGAGTTGGACAAGCTAAACCCATATCTTCGGTCACTCTAAATTTTGTCCTCTATGTCCCTGGTTGTCCTTTTAATCTTGCATCGGACAATCGTTTGACTCGTGCCTTAAATTGTGTCATACTATTTTTTTATGATTCTTTTATTATGCAGGACCGCAGTACGGGACCGACAATTGGCGTAGGATATGAATCACAAGGCCTCTACTACCTTACCTCTACTCCTAAATCCTCCATAGCAGGTCTAGTTACAGATCCTCCGGACTTAATCCATAAACGATTGGGACACTCGAGTCTGTCCAAGCTACAAAAGATAGTGCCTAGTTTGTCTAGTCTGTCCAAACTAGATTGTGAGTCGTGTCAACTTGGGAAACACACTCGCACTACCTTTCCACGTAGTGCTGAGAGTCGTGCAGAGTCTATTTATCAATAGTTCATTCTGATATTTGGGGTCCTAGTAGAGTCAGTTCACCTCTAGGATTTCGTTATTTTGTTAGTTTCATTGACGATTTTTCCAGATGCACTTGGTTATTCTTAATGAAAGATCATTCTGAGTTATTCTCTATATTCAAGAGTTTTTGTGTTGAAATACAAAATTAATTTGGTGTTTCTATTCATACTTTTCGTAGTGATAAATGTCTTAGAATACAAATCATCCCAGTTTCAGCAGTTTATGACTCACCAAGGAATTATTCATCAAACAGCTTGTCCGTGCACCCCTCGGCAGAACGAGGTAGCAAAAATGAAGAATAGACATCTCATTGAGACTGCCCGCACTCTTCTTATTGAATTCCATGTTCCGCTGCGTTTTTTGGGTGATGCAATCCTTACATCTTGTCATTTAATTAATCGAATGCCCTCATCTTCTATTCAGAATCAGATTTCATATTCCATAGTATATCCTCAGTTATCTCTATACTCTCTTCCTCCTCGTATTTTTGGGAGCACATGTTTTGTGCATAACCTAGCTCTGAGGATAGATAAATTAGCCCATCGCTCTCTTAAATGTGTCTTTCTTGGTTATTCTCGAGTTCAAAAGGGTATTGTTGCTTTTCACCTGATCTCCGTCGATATCTTATGTCTGTCGATGTCACATTTTTTGAGTCTCAACCTTACTTTAGGTCTCCTTGTGATCATCCTGATATCTCTGAGGTCTTACTTGTACCTCAGGTTTTACCTACACCGACCTTTGAGGATTCTACAGTTACTTCTACCTCTCCAGTCACAGTGCCACCACTTCTGACTTATCATCGTCGACCGCGTTCAGCATCAGACCCAACATCAAGCTCAGATGTTCATGTACTGCGTCGGACTCTGCACCTACTGTGAACTTGTCTCTTTATGATCAGTTGATTGCACTTCGGAAAGGTAAATTGTCTACTCGTAACACTAATCCACATTATACCCTTTTAAGTTATCATCGTCTATCATCATCCCATTATACTTTTGTATCATCATTGTCCTTTGTCCCCATTCATAAGTTTACCGGTGAAGCCCTTTCTCATCCCGGATGGCGATGGGCTATGATTGACGAGATGTCTGTTTTACACACGAGTGGTACTTGGGAGCTTGTTCCTCTCCCTTCAGGTAAATCTATTGTTGGTTGTTAGGTTTATGCAGTCAAAGTTGGTCCGGAAGGCCAAGTTGATCGGCTTAAGGCTCGTCTTGTTACGAAAAGGTATACACAGATATTTGGGCTTGATTATAGTGATACTTTCTCTCCCGTGGTTAAAATAGCATATGTTCGTCTTTTTCTATCCATGGTTGTTGTCCGCCATTGGCCTCTTTATCAGTTGGACATTAAGAATGTTTTGTGATCTTGTGGGGGAACTTATATGGAGAAACCACCAAGTTTTATTGTTCAGGGAGAGTCTAATCTGGTATGTCTATTGCGTCAGTCACTTTATGGTCTGAAACAGTCTCCTCGAGTCTGCTTTGGTAAATTCAGCACAGTAATTCAAGAGTTTGGTATGACTCGCAGTGAAGCAGATCATTCTGTGTTTTATCGACATTCTGCTTCAGATATGAGTATTTATTTGGTGGTTTATGTTGACGATATCGTTATAACTAGCAATGATCAAGATGGTATCACTAATTTAAAGAAACATCTCTTTTAGTATTTCCAGACTAAGGTTCTCGGCATACTGAAGTATTTTCTAGGTATTGAGGTTGCCCAATCAACGTCAGGTATTGTTATTTCGCAACGCAAGTATGACTTAGACATTTTGAGGAGACAGGAATGATGGGATGTAAACCCATTGACACTCCTATGGATCCGAATGCTGAAATCAGGACAGGGGGAGCCACTCAGTGATTCTGCAAGATATAGGCGGTTAGTTGGTAAATTGAATTATCTCACAATGACTAGACCTGACATTTCGTTTCATGTGAGTGTTGTAAGTCAGTTTATAGATTCTCCCTGTGATAGTCATTAGGATGCAGTTATCCGCATTCTGCGATAATAGAAGGTAATTTAGTGTCCTGGAAGAGTAAGAAACAGAGTGTTTGCTCGATCTAGTGCTGAATCAGAATATTGAGCAGTGGATGTAGCAACTTGTGAGCTAATTTGGATTAAGCAGTTGCTTAGAGAACTAAAATTTGGAGAAATCAGTCAAATGAAACTTATGTGTGATAACAAAGCGGCGCTTCATATCGCATCAAATCCGGTATTTTCATGAGAGGATTAAGCACATTGAGATTGAATGTCACTTTGTCAAGGAAAATATACTCTCCGGAGATATTGTTACTAAATTTGTAAAGTCGAGTGATTAGCTTGCGGATATTTTCACCAAATCACTCAGTCGTCCTCATATTAATCACATCTGTAACAAGCTCGGTATATATGACTTGTATGCACCAGTTTGAGGGGGAGTGTTAGAATAAGAATTGGATTTCATAAATAGTATCCTACTAGGAAAATGATTGTAATGTAGTTCTATAAATATGGCTCAGTGTAATATACAACAATTTAATAATAATACTTTCTCCCATATTTTCTCACAAAGGTAATACTCGCATATTAGTTGTTTATCCCTTGTCAACCATGTTCTTTCATGCAAGCACAGAAACAAAGATGAACATTACCGCCAAACCCCATTCCGTTTTATCTTCATAGCCACAGCTGATCACATGGATAGCTTCCTTCAACAAGGCTGCTGGGCTCGACGAAGGTGGGACCCCACCTTCAATCATTATAGTTGAAGTCACAAAAATTGCAGACTGACCAAATTTCTTTTCAAAGTTCATCTGGGACATTAGTAGTTCATTATCATCATCAAATCCTGAGGAGAAAATAAGGGAAAATTAATCTCAAAAGGGATCTTATTTAAGAAGCTCCTTAGTTTCTTGAAAATTGAAACTTGAAAGTATTTGGAATGTGAAAGTATGAAAACCTTGACCATTTGCTGCATCTGCATTGATTTCAGATTTATATTTATCAAGCTTCTTTTTGCGTCCGAAGCATGGACAACAGTCGCAGCTCACCATTCTTGGACGCTTGACACGTTTAGGGGGACTGTAGCCATACAATGCTTGCCTTCTGAAGACACATCCTGTGCCAACATATACTGGACCCTGTATTCCATCTAGGCTTTCATATTAATCTGCCCAAGTAGTAGAAATAAGTACATGATAAACTAATCTCACATTAATTTTTAGAATTAGTATCTTTGTAGTGGCCTTATATGGCATATTTTGCTCGATCTTACATCAAAGAAGACTGTGTTTCGGTTGGCGTATCTATCGTGCCTGTCTATTCCATCAAATCTTTGAGGAACTGGACAAAGCAAACTTTTTTGCCCATTTGTGGGTCCATCAAGAAGCACATGGCCTCTCTAGCAGCCTTGCTGTTGTTAAGGTAGTGATCACAGTCCAAGTTAAGCATAAACGGTGCATTGGTAAGAACTCCTGAAACTCGAATCTGCAAGGTTCGCACTGAGATAATGTTTTGTGATTCTGCAAAAAATCTTGTAGAAATATCTGATGTAGTGTGCTGTGTGCATAATGTTTCAAAGCAGATGTGTAAACATTTTGACTTGTTAACTCTTGGAGTATTCACTAGCAAATAACAGAAGTTTCCATGTTTACCAGGGCATTCATAGCACCAGCCTTTTTGTGATGCTGGAAACCAGGTCTTTTTTCACGAGAAACATAAAAAAGACGAGGGAGTTCATGTCCTTCCACATCAGTTCCTCCACTTTGGCCTAAAAAGACTTGAATCATACCAGGATGATCCCTGGTATTGTTTCCTGGCCATGGTGTTCCATCTTGCATGATCCACCCTCCTGGAGGCATTTTTGTTGCTTTGGCAACTAGTGCATTGATTCTTACCTTGAATTCTTCATACTCTCTCTGTCAAGTACAATAACATTAGTGATTCCCAAGGCTGGCAAAATGGTTAAAAAAACAAGTAACCATCCAGTCCGACCAATTAGAGATGGGTTGGATAACTGATCATTTAAAAATGGATCAAATATGGATATTATCCATATTTTCCACTAAAAATGGATATCAGATGGATATTATCAATACCATTTATTTTTCATGAATTCTTGCTTTCGTCTAAGCTTATTTTGACTTTTAGCTTGTGTTCTGACCCGACTATACTTGAAACCATGGATAGTATGAATATCCATATTAACCCATTTTTTATCCATGTTAAATATGTGCGGGTTGAATATTTTATCCATTTTTGTTTAACCTCTTTCCAATCCACCCATATCCAGTCCGACCTGCCTGTGAGCTACTCCTAGACTGATTGTTGACTTGGAAAGTTTTTATAGCACTAAGCTGATGAAATCAAGAGTTCAAGCTTTACCTCATTGCTCGTCGTTCTTTAACAAATGTTGGCTGGACTTTGTCCTTAAGATAATCAATCTTTAGGGAGAAGTAAAACTCTGGTGCTCGAGGCTCTATAGCGAACTTCTTGCAGAAGGGAACCCATTTTCTAGCAAATTCTGCAGTTTCTGATAGTGCTTCAAAGGTGCACATTGAAGCTCCATCATCAGATAGGTAGCATGAAACTTTGTCAACACGGTAATCCATTGCTAATATTGAGAGGATCGTATTAGCCGTTACAAGAGGAGGTTCCTTCATAGGATCCACTGTACTGACGAAGATATCTACAGGGGTTAGCATATTTGGTTCTCCTTCCTTCTCATACCTACATCAAAGTTTCGGTGAAATGTAATTTCTCCAGCCGAAAAGTTTTATCTTGAAAAGATTGCGAGAACTTTAAGAACCCTTTCGACAATGATTTGACTTGCAGCTTTATAATTACAATCTCATTCAGATTAGATTACAAATATAATTTGTGCCATAGTTTCTCTTCTAGTATGTTTTCCTGAATGCTAAGCTATTACTCCTTCATCGAACTTTGATCTTGTTTCTGTCAGTATCTATATTCATGGGCGGAGCTAGGGTATCGTAATCCCCTTCTTCGATAAATTACACTGTATATAAAAGGTAAAAAAAATACATATATATGTAGCAGATGTTGAATTATCTTGGCTTCTTCGTATATTTAATTATATTTTGAATCCCTCAGTAAAAATCCTGGTTCCGCCACTGTCTAATATCGTACTGAATAGTATGGCATTATTTCGCGGAAACTAGGCATATACATTGGAAATTAATTTGGTGATACTCTATTGGTTTATGTCCATGCTTAAGCATTATTCATAGTAGGAGCGCAGACTTGCAAAGATTTGTCACCTGAGAGAGAGACGATCGAGGTAAGTCTCATGATCGATGGGGAACCACTTGGGGAACTGATCAAGGATCCAAGAGATGGCAAACCAGATCTCACAGATGATAGAAGTTAACCAGAGACCAATCGCATCATGCACTGGATTCAAAATTCTATAACGAAGGAAGATGGCCAGAATAAACAGCCTAGCCACAATCACCATCCGGTAAGGATTGATCTTGCTTGACGCTATTGGCACTTTTCTTGATAAAGGCTGTCTTGCTTCATCCACCCTGCATTTTCTCACTTAGATTAGCAGAGAGCATGTTGCAGTTTGTATTTAACTATCGTAAGCATTGAATCGATGGATTGGAGAAAAAATCACTGCAATCTAGTCAATCTGATATGCATTATTAACTACCACAATTCATTCTTACTCTTACTGGCATGAACTTGTTATATGTACTCCTTTCACTTCCATCTATGTGAATGTGAATGACAAAAAAGGAAGTGAAATTTAACTAGTCAAGTGCTTGTATCTCCAATCACAGGAAATAACCTAGGTGAGCATTTTGCTAGTATGTAATCCCGGCGGCTCAGTATTATGGTTCAAGATATGTATTTGCATAACATTTTCATGTTAATGTTCAATGATAACTACTTACATGGACATATCAGGGTCAGCAGAGTCATCATATTTCCTTGCTGCATTTTCCAATCATCCATTCTTTCTTTCCACCCTCCCTCTTTATTATCGTCCCATCTTGCACTTCCAGATTCAGAAGCTGGATAGGGATGTATCCTTTTGTGAAGTGAAGATCTCAACATCTGCTCTCCACTTGCATGACTCGATATCTGGAATTCACCGCTAACCTGCATTCACGAAACACGTTCATATCCAAGGAATTCAAAATTTTCTCTTATCTTAGTAGGCGTTTGGCTATAGATTCCAAATATTTTTCACTTTATTTGAGATTATGAAGTTGTAGTTGAAGATAGAGTAGTGTTTGGTTATACTTTTTGCAAAGGAGAGGAGAGCATTTTATTTGGAATTATGAAGATGAATTGGAAAACAGTTTTGGGTCACTTCTCCAAATTTGGAATCCAACTCCAAGTTGGATATGTAAATTTTATAACCGAACACTAATTTCGAAATAAAGTGAAACATCATTTTGAGAAAAAAAAAGTGAACAATTCTCATGGACAAGCGGCTCCTTGGTAATTCTTGGACTGGATTCTAATATTTCATACCGGATGTGAGCAGGTTCCAGCAATGACAGGAGGGTACTGAACAGAATCTTCGTCTTCGGGTCCTCTTCCATATGTCATCTTACCATGGAGAATGGTCTCAACGATGTTTCTATTCTTGTTTTGCTCATCATCAACTTTGAATTCATGTTCAATATCATCGATATCTTCCTCATCTTCATCTCCCGCCACCCTTGGACTCCCTTCAAGCCATCAAATACTTTTACAATTAGAAAATGAACTAACTAACACGTAACAACCAGAACAAGTTTGCATCGATGTGAATGTTTTATTCATCACGATGCATATATACCTTTGAGACGTTTGTATCTGGTCTTGCACTGTGGACACTGTTGAGTTCCTTCACGTCTCCCATACTCATAGCACGGTCGACACACAGGGAAACCACACTCATTGCAGGCCACAAAGAGATCACCATCCACTGTTAGGCTTATTTCATCCCCACATATGTCACAAACTTGTCCACTCAAATCCTTCAATGGCTTGTGCTGCACCAAATATAGAACAAAGCAATGTTATATTGATGATAAAGATTTTAACAAAAATGCAACCCTATAAAAGAAAAATTACATTGTTGATATCCACTTTTATCTCTTAATTAACTATCATTTTTTTTCTTGTTATTACTTTCCCCTACTCTTTTAAGGAAGATGCATATTGAGATAAAGTGCACCAGACACCTTGTGCTAGAGGGACAAGAAATGTGAATCTCTCACACACAAATATCTATATCTTTTCTATGTCGCTCGGACTCTTCAAAAATGTTCTGAGTGCATGTCGAATCCTTCAAATGTGGTGCATTTTTTGAGGATCCGACAGTGGTGTAGCAGCATTTTTGAAGGGTCCGAACAACATAGGACTTATTATGCACTTCAGTGTTAACTCTTGGACATTCCAAGAGAATGTCTTACCTCTTCATGGCCATGAATGACGACGAGTTCGTTCCGGTTATGAGAACCAGCAACTAGACCTGCACTGGCTTCCATGGTGGATGGATGATTCTAGTGAAAAATGGAGGGTGATGACAATGGTATATATGGTATTAAAGAGTTACTTTTCTAAATGAAAGAAAGAATGAGATTAGTAGTAATAGTATCACTTTCTAGATTACTAAATTAGGCTTATTATGACATTAGCATTTTTCTTTTTGGTTTTAAAGGACTTAATGGCTATAGGAAATTAATCATTACAAATATTCTTTTAGTTATATTGGCATTTGCCTTTCTCACAAGAGATTAGTAAATATTCTTTGTAGGATCATTTTTCTATATAACGATCACATGAAATCATTTCCTTCCTACACTTCAATTACTTAGTTTTTCAATTGGGATTTGCTAAAACCATTATATAAATATATACCTTGATTTGCTTTCACTATATTATGAGGTAATGTAATAGCATACAAAATTACTATCACTCCTCAGTTTTATTTAACGTGATGATGTGTGATCGGAAGTGAATTTTAATATGCTAATTTTGACGTATATAGATATTAGTGATCGATTAAAAAAATACTTGAAAGAGGGATTAAGTAGAACAGAATTGACTGGGTAGTAGAATCGTGGAAACGCTTGTTTCTTCCATATTTTGGACCTTAGCTCCATGGAAGAATATGTTACTGCTGAAACACGGAAGAATTTCACCTCTTCTTTTTTTTGCTTGATGAAAAATAAAACTTTGCGAGACATTCACCTCTTCTTTTTTTTGCTACAGATCTGTTTTGCTAAACATTCACCTAATCAATTGTAATGAATTAAGTCAACTGTTGATTTATGCTTAGATTATGAGAAAGACATTTACAAATAGCTTTGAAATTGATCCTAAATTTGAAATGCCAACAACAAATATCTTTAGAGGATGCTTGGGTTGCAAGTACTTCCAAGATGAAGTCACCCTATAGAAAGTGTAGCTAGAAAACTAATTGATGGCTCATCATTCTGGTAGGTAAGTCCCTCCTTTGATATAAAGCCCTACCCATACAACAATAAAAGAAGGAAAAAAATAGGAGAATGCCCAAATTTCTATGTTTCCTTTTTGGTGAAGGTGGATTCTAGACCGGCACGAGTCACAACTTGCTCACCTCGACTGTGTACCTACTACATCACAACAATCAGAATAGGTATCCGACAACTCTATTCACTATGACCAGAAAAGTGAAGGACAATTTTGTTCACTGTGACTAGACATATGGGAAGAAATCACATGACATTTTGAAGTTGCGCTTGAAGCCATAGGCTGAAGGCACGTCTGGGCATCATGCATCTCGTCATCCCCGCACACATCGCCCAAACTTAGAAACATGGCGATGTTGTGGGATGGATATTGGCCTCCCATGCGCCACGAGCGCACGATTGGCTCAAGTGGACACCATCCAAACTTGAGGACATGGTAATGTCATGGGACGGATACTGGCCTCTTGTGTACCCCGAGCGCGCGGTTGGCCTAAGTGCAAGTCTTCCATCTCTAATTGGATTGAACCCTATTTTTCTGCATTTTATTCTACATTAATTGACCGATAGGTCACACCCTTGAGACTTAAAGAATACTCAAATCCATGTTAACATCAAGAGAAATGTAGAATGTGAAGTAAAGTAAAGCTCAACTTCAACTTTATCTATTAGTAGATGTTACTACAAAAAACTGAATGTTTCTTGCTACTGTTATAGACACTACACAAGTGTATATCCTATTACAGGCTTGTATGTGACTAAATTCTATACAAGACAATTATCAGGGTGGCATCTCACCTTTCTTTTGACAAACATATGCAATGATTTATCTGCTAATAACCCCTTTTAATAAATTCATGTGATGCTTTAAACACTGGCTGAAACTTCAGTTGCTGGTTTTTCCTTTTTCTTGGGCTGCTCTGGAGCTCTCTGTACAATAGCCTTATTTGGTACCAAAATTATGAAAACGTTCCTATCCCTGAAATTCTTGTTCTCCTCGGTTGCAAGCTGTGAATGGCACCATAATATAAAGACGTTAACTAGCCGGAGAGGGAAAAAGAGTTCAGAGTAATTCACATAGACTAATTGAAAGTACACGTTCATATTGTTCATTTAATCTTTGTATGCGCCAAACTTATTCTTTGCTCTACTGATCTTGAGTAACTATCAAAATATTTTGTGAAACTGGTAACTGTGAGTAACTATCAAAATATTGGACTTCTAATGCCAACTTTTGCTGTTTATAGTGTTCAACTGTTTTACTTTTTCCACGAATATTTTCTCCTGAGATGATGATTGAATGCCTCTAAGAAAAATTGATAGTGTTGTGGTCATGATCTTACCTCTCATCCAAGATGTAGCAGATAAGATTCATAACCGTCTTCGTTTAGTATAGATAATGGAAATGCCTACAGAATTACCATATTGAATATATTTTGGGTTTTACCAATACCTTCTCATACATGTTTTCAGATTTAGGAGCAGTTTGTGATCTTAGTATGCACACTTTTAAAACTATTCACATCTTCTGGGCACAATGCATCACGAGTAATATTTACTTTTGACATGAGAAAAAAGAAACCAAGCTTACCTCACCGACATCAGTCTGAAAACGCCTTAATAGCTCAATCGCATTATTTCTGAACTCATTTTCACGGCCTTTTAAGTTCACTATGACTTTTACCTGCAGGAATGACCAAAATAAATAACATTTAAACATTAAACCACTAAAATTCTCTAAAGCACAGGCAGATGCAGCACCAGGTTCATCTGAACCCAATACTTCCAACGCGGAGCGTAAATTTATGTGCAAATATTCACTAAAATTAAAGTAAATAATAGGTCTGAACCCATAATTTAAAAAAACAATGGGTTCAATGCTAAGAATAAAGGTTGAACCCGTAGAGGTTAAATTTTGGATCCGCCTCTGTTCTAAAGTACATGCATACTAAAATACAAGATTCCGAGCTAACCTTGTCACCATCTTTCAAAAACTTCTGAGCAGCTTTCAAACGCACTGAATAATCATGAGAATCAATATTGTAGCTGCAATATATTCAAGAGAAACCTTCAGATACCAGAAAGGAGACCAAAATAAACGAGGGAAAATAGGGTAAACAAAGTACCATGACACAACAAATTACAGTAAGGTTAGTGGTCTTTTACTGAACATTGACATTGAAGTTAGTTACTGTGTGTTAACATAACAGTAGAACTAACTTATCTTCCTGGTAAATTTGTCAAGGAATTTTAACTAGAACGATGAGAACTACTATATTGGAAATTCCCCCTTAAATTTGTTTTAATATGACCCCTTATCACCATTGAGAAAGCCTATTAACACGGACTAATCGGAAATAAGTTTCATGCACTTTTTTCATGGAGGCCAAATATCAACAGAACAACAATCACTAAGAGAGAGGAAAAAAGTGACATACTACAATTGTTGACACAAAAGAGTAGTAAGCAGATGAGAAGAACCATTTCCAAAGACTTCAGACACTGAAAGAATTAAAAATATGTAAGACTTACAGCGTGTGAAGTTTTACAAGACTTACAGCGTGTGAAGTTTTACAAGACTTACTGGTCTTTTGAAAAGGAGAAACGAACGGTAAATCACGCTGCAGTTCTTCTTTCATTGTCGAAGCATGAACACCCGAGCCCTATGGTTGAGCTAGCTAACTAAATTTTATGTCCTCTATTTTGGAAGGGGAGCCTGACCAAGAGGTCAGGGTTCAAGCCGTGGACACAGCCTCTTGCAGAAATGTGAGGTAAGGCTGCGTACAATAGACCCTTGTGGTCCGGCCCTTCCCCGGACCCCGCGCATAGCGGGAACTTAGTGCACCGGGCTGCCCTTTTCATTATTTCTGATGGTCAGTAAAGTCATAATAGCTAGAATATATCTTCTTTTTTTAATAAGTAATAAAAAATCTTCATTCCCAAATCACCGAGACATGTCCTCTCAAGTCTCAACTCTTCCACAAAAAAATCAAGCTCTCTCTATCTTCTCTAAAACTTTAATATTCCAGGATTTCACTTTCTAACCTATCAAGATATTGTGGTCTGTTTTTAGTCAAACCAAAGAAGATCTGAACTTTATTCTCCGTTTTCTTTTCAATTTGATTGTTATTTTAGTTTTTACTCGTCGCAAACTCGTTTCAATCAAATTGAAACATCATCCTAATTATTAATACTCTCGAAACAAATACAGGAAACATTAGTTTACATTCAGAACTAACATTCAATAAAGAAGTACAAAAAGGCTTCTATTGTTAAAGTATGCTCCGATCAACATAAGACTGATCGAATACAGAAAATATGAGGCACCTCTCCAGAGGTTATGGACGAACAAGTTGATGCTCCATCAAAAAGCAAAATAGAATACGTGACTGAGAATGAAAAGGCCGATAAAAACAATTTCTAGATTAGAACTGCAAATCAAATGAATAATTTCCGTTAAAGAAAGGCGTCGAAGCTACACAAGAACAATAAAAAATAAAGAGTAAAGCAACCTTAAACACTGAACCACCAACAATTCGTAAAACTAGAAAGGCAGAAATAGCTTTTCACTGAGTAGCCATCTAAATGAAGGAAGCTAACAAATAAAAAGCTAGAATTTATTTTCTTAGGAAGTATCAGTGTTAGGCATACATGCTATGGAACCTTACCCCATTTTGAGCTCCTTTAAATCCATGCGGTTGGCTGTCATTGAAAAAATAAATCGTTGGTAAAACGAAGTAATTAAGAGGTCTCCATTTCAACGAAAGGAAAACTTCTAAAAGACAAGACATTCACCAGCATTTTTCTTTTGCTGCTCTTTTTTCTTCTTTTGCAGTTCATACTTGTATTTACTGCCAAAAAATAAAGCAAAATATCAAAAGACAGATCTTTTAGCAATACAAAATAATAAGAAGCCCGTGACCAAGATATTCATTGCATCTGGTCAGCATACAAACGATCCAAACTGGCATGCAGATAATAATTTGCACTATAAGTAATTTTCAAGCAAAAATATCACAGCAGATACCTAGGACCATAAATTCTAACCACCTAATTCAAGCCAAATGTTTGCATTGAAACTTGGTTATATTATGATTTTCACAGTTTCAAGCAAGCTTGGCTCATGTAGATTGGTCGACACAAATGTGCGACATAATAAATAGATTTATAAGCAGATAGGAAAAAGTACTAAAGCTTGGTTTCAACTTTTGGTTCTGAAAGGCATTGAAATCAATCACATCATATAGTAGCAGGAAAAGAGTGAACAGATAATCCTGTACCTCTGGCTCTGGAGCACAATAAATTTGAAGCCTAAACATGAAAAAGTAAACTGAGGAATAACGCAATGGAAATACTCCCTCTGCCCTTACTTTTCTTACTAAGCCATCTAGAATGTTGTCTGCTTGCCTAAGAAGGAAGGTTTTAATAGATTTTATACAACTCAACAGGATACATGCTTTCTACTCTTTTAATGCTACTTCTCTATTCTATTCTCCAAGAACACAAAAATTACTACTCCCTCTGTCTCAATTTGCTTGTCTTAGTTTGACTCGGCACGGAGTTTATGAAAATAAAGAAGACATTTAAATCATGTGATCTTAAACTAAAGATATGTGTGATGTTGGGTGTAAAGAGTTACTAAATATAGAAAGTGGCATCTTCTTGAAACAGACAAAAAGTAAGACAAACAAATTGAAATGGAGGGAATATAAGAAACCTAAGAAATAGTAAAGACTCCTAATATCTTTTACTATTATTGATTTTATGCAAATTTAGGACTAATGAAATGGAACACAGGCCACAACAATTAGTAGATGAGACAAGCTGCAATTTTACTACCTTAATCATAGATAAAGCTTACATTTTTACCACAAATTTGATATGTACTAATTCCCCAAGTGTGTCATTAGATCATTCCAGAAACCAAGAACTATCTAACTATCATAATTGAAATACAGAGGCAAAAATCTAATAATGGTTATATCTTACTTGTAATCCATCATTTTGACTACTGGCGGTTCTGCTTCTGGAGATAGAATCACCTACAAATATCCACCAAAGGAATGCTTAAGATAATTAAATCAATAATAACTGTATTATAACCAGTATTCTGGATAAGCTACTCTTCCTCAACTCTTTTTTTATTTTTTAGTTTTTGAAATGATAGGTATTATTGATGTCAAAATCAGCACTAAGAAAGTGTTGTGTTTACTTCCAAAATATTTAGCGGAAAAAAAAAACTTGTCTATCTATACTCTTCATCTAACTCAACCTAGGGATCGCACTTCAGTTGACCACTGAATAAGCATCATATGGCATTATTATTTTTTTCTCCAAGTATCATATTCCCTTCAAACTACACCTAATCACATGAAGCAATAGTGTTTTTTCTTTCTGCTACCCCGCACCAGTACAGAATATACCTCTTTCTTCTTGGAGATTCATAACTCCAGCCAACTTTCCCCGGAGTAATACTTATACAGCAACAACATACTCAGTGAAATTCCACAACGTGGAGTCTGAGAAGGGTAGAGTGTACGCAAACCTTACATCTACCTTGGTAGGTAGAGCGGTTTTTTCCGGGAGACCCTCGGTTCAAGACAAAACATAATCACAAGCAAAACAAGAGAAACGGTCAGACTAATACAAGAAAATAAAGCAGTATGAACATGCTGATAACAAAATCGAATACACCATGGTAGCGCATTCTAACAAAAGAAAGCAGTAGCTAACACAGCAAAATAAGATAAACAAAGTATACTAAAGAACACATAGCAGCAGAAATCAAACTACAGGGGACTATAAAGCAATATTGCGCCTATAAGTGTGATAGGCTAATCGGGCCTATAGTAATAACGCTACAACTATCATTTTGTAAGCGTAAGTAGGACTACGCTCAACTACCTACTACCCTTCTACCCTAATTTGTGTCCTCCACAACCTTCTATCTAAAGTCATGTCCTCAGTAAGTTACATATGCGTCATATCCCGTCTAATCACCTCTCCTCAATACTTCTTCGGTCTACCTCTACCCCTCTTGAACTCGTCCATAGCCAATCTTTCACACCTCCGTACTGGGACATCTGTGTCTCTTTTTTGCACATTCCCGAACCATCTCAACCTCGCTTCCCGCATCTTATCATCCACTACACCAAGGTCACTCCCATTTTGTCTCGGATATCATCATTTCTAATCCTATCTCTCTTTGTATGCCCACACATCCATCTCAACATCATTATCTCCGCAACTTTCATCTTTTGTATGTGCGAAGTTTTGACTAACCAACACTCCGCTACATGCAACATAGTCGATCTAACCACCACCCTATAGAACTTGCTAAGTTTTTTGGACACCTTTTTGTCGCACAAAACTCCATATGTGAGCCTCCATTTCATCCACCCTGCCCCAATACGATGTGTGACATCATCATCAATCTCTTCATTTTCTTAGATAATAGACCCTAGGTACTTGAAGCTTCCTTCCTTTGGAATGACATGAGTATCAAGCCTCACCTCCACGCCTGTCTCAGGGTCACTTCCGTTGCTGAACTTGCACTCCAAATATTATTTCTTGGTCCTACTCAACCTGAACCCTTTAGACTCCAGAGTTTGTCCCCAAACCTCCAGCTTGACATTCACTCCGTTGCTAGTCTCATCAATCAGGACTATGTCATCTATGAATAACATACACCATGATACCTCCCCTTGGATTTATCACGTCAGTCCGTCCATCACCAAGGCAAATAGGAATGGGCTAAGAGTTAAGTGCTCCGAGTCTCCTCCTACTGTTTGTACCCTAGTCTTGGCTCCGCCATATATATCCTTGAGTGTCCTAGTGTACGTCATAAGTACACCTCTAACCTCCAAACATCTCCATAGAACCTCCTTAAGGACTTTGTCGTATGTCTTCCCGAGGTCGATGAAAATCATATTTAAGTCTTTCTTCCTCTCCATATACTGCTCCACCAACCTCCTAATAAGATGAATGGCTTCAGTATCAAACGCCCCGGCATGAATCCAAATTGATTCTCGGAAATAGACACGTCTCTCCGCACCCTCATCTCCATGACCCTTTTCCAAACTTTCATAGTGTGGCTCAGCAGCTTGATACCCCTATAGTTGTTGCAACTCTGGATATCACCTTTGTTTTTGTACAACGGAATCATTGTACTCCACCTCCATTCTTCGGGCATTCTTACCGTCTTAAAATGACGTTAAACAACTCAGTCAGACACTCCAAACTGCCCTCTTGGAGTAATACTTATAACTGCATATTTTTTGCCATCTCACAAATAAAATTATTTTTTTGACTCCACATTATTTACCATTCAATACAATATTACTAGCACAAGTGAAGAAAATTAGAGAGCTACAATGTCAAATTTGAAGGATAATTAATTTTCCACATAATCATAAAAGTTGAAGGAAAAATTAGAAGCAAGTCAGTCTTTCAACTACATACCAAGTCAAGGCTTGCATCCTCAGCTCTCTGAATAGCTTCCATTTTTGACACTATCCCCAACTACATAGCAAAAACCAATCAGAAAAGAAACAATAACAACTGTGAAACCAACACAACAAGCAAACATGAAATTATACTAACCATGTTCTGCTTATCATCAATGAGCCTAACCTTGTCTGATCTACATTTCAAAAGCACCAAAAAAAAAACTAAAAAGTTAACATCTTTAACAAAAACACAATACATTCCAAAACCAAACAAACACATTTAACATCACAATAGCCAAAGAAAACCAAAAAGAAACAAAAAAAGATAAGAATTTTCCACAATGTTACACTAGCTAGAGTGTAGGAAGCGTTTTCAGCAATATCCAATAATTTTGGTTCAACCTTGTCATTTGTTTTAAGAAATTAATTCAATATGTACAATTTATTAATATAGGAAAACAGTAACTCAAAAAGGACTAAACTTCAATCTCATAAACTTCAAATCATGACTTCAACTATGAACACAAGAACATGTAAATACCTAATAGAGGAAATATCAAGTGCTTCATCTTTCAAAACACCACTAAAAGTTTAACATCTTTAACAAAAACCCAATACATTTTATAACCAAACAAGACCAAAAAGACACAAAAAGGATAAGAATTTCCCATAATGTTACACAAGTTGAGTGCACAACACAAGGAGCTAGAGTGTAGGTACTCCAGAACCCAAATAATTTAATTTTGGTTCAGACATTGTACTTGTCTTAAGAAATTCGTTTAATATATACAAATTATTAATTTAGAACGCATTAACTCAAAAGTAATAAAACTCGAACCCATAAGCTTCAAATCTTGACTCCACCTCTGAAACAAGTAACATTTAAATAACTGATTCGTCAGTGCCTTGGTCATGGACGGACTGACGCGACAAATTCAAGGGCAGGTACCATGGTGTATGTTATTCGCAGACGACATAGTCCTGATTGAGGAGACTCGCAGCGGACTGAACGCCAAACTAGAGGTTTGGAGACAGACTCTGGAGTCTAAAGGGTTCAAATTGAGTAGGACCAAGACAGAATATTTGGAGTGCAAGTTCAGCAACGGGAACGATCCTGAGACAGGCGTAGAAGTGAGACTTGGTACTCAGATCATTCTGAAGAAAGGAAGCTTCTAATACCTAGGGTCTATTATCCAAGGGAATGGAGAGATTGATGACGATGTCACACATCGTATTGAGGCAGGGTGGATGAAATGGAGGCTCGCATCTGGAGTTTTATGTGACAAAAAGGTGTCAACTAAATTTAAAGGCAAGTTCTATAGGGCGGTGGTTAGACCAACTATGTTGTATGGAGCAGAGTGTTGGCCAGTCAAGACTTCGCACATACAAAAGATGAGAGTTGTGGAGATGAAGATGCTGAGATGGATGTGTGGGCATACAAGGAGAGATAAGATTAGGAATGATGATATGGGAGTGGCTTCGGTGGAGGATAAGATGCGGCAAGCGAGGTTGAGATGGTTCGGGCATGTGCGGAGGAGAGACACAGATGCCCCAGTGCGGAGGTGCGAGAGATTGGCTATGGACGGATTCAGGAGGGGTAGAGGTAGGCCAAAGAAGTATTGGGGAGAGATGATTAGACGGGATATGACGCAGGTGCAACTTACTGAGGACATAACCTTAGATAGGGGGTTGTGGAAGACACGGATTAGAGTAGAAGGGTAGAAGGGTAGTAGGTAGTCGAGTGTAATCCTCTTTACGCTTATAAAATGATAGTGTAGTATTATTACTATAGGCTCGATTAGCTTGTCACACTTATAGGCGCATTATTGCTCTATAATTTGATTCTTGCTGCTATGTGTTCTTTAGCATAATTTATTTATCTTATTTAGTTGTGTTAGTTACTGTTTCCCGTTAGCTACTGCTTCCTTTTTGATAGAATGCGCTATCATTGCGTATTTGATTTTTACTATTTGCATGTCCAAAATGCTTTAATTTCTCGTCTGAGTTTGCTCGTTTCTCATACTTTGTTTTGCTTTGCCTGATTATTCTTTGTCTTGAGTCGAGGGTCTCCCGGAAACAGTCGCTCTACTTACCAAGGTGGAGGTGAGGTCTGAGTATGTTGTTGTTGTTGTTGATGTTATACGTGTATTTGTTATGCGGGAATCTGAATAGCTAACCAAACACCGTATTTGGTATGTTGAATTTTATACATAGCAAAAAATACTACTCCCTCCGTCCCCAATTTATATGATACTCTTTTCTTTTTAGTCAGTCTCAACAAGAATGACATCTTTCTATATTTAATAACAATATGACTTTAAATTTTCAAATTTTATCCTTAATAAAATCATTTGTAGCCACACATTTCTCAATGTCTTATTTTAGACCATAAGTTTCAAAAGTGTTCCGCTTTTGCCTTAACCACCTTCTTATAAAATTAGATGGAGGGAGTACCAAATACATATTATAACCAAACAAAACCAAAAAGACACAAAAATTATAAGAATTTCCCACAATGTTACACAAGCTAAGTGCACAACTACACAAGAACATGTAAATAGTTAACATCTTTAACAAAACCCCAATACATTTTAAACCCAACAAACACATTTAACATCACAATAACAAAAAAAATCCCACTATGTTACACAAGCTAAGTGCACAAGTTACATAAGAAATGTAATAGTACCTGATAGAGGAAATATCAAGTGCTTCATCTTCCTCAGAACGTGGGGGCGGCCGAAAACCTCCTCGGCCACCTCCGCCACCGTAACGGGCTGTAACGGTGGAAGAATAGTAGATAAGTGAGGAACAAGAAGGGAGCTGAGGATTGTGAAAACGAAGCCCAAAAAGGGAAGAACTAAGTGAAGGGAGGAAAAGGCGTTTAGAGGAAATGGGTGTAAGTGTGAAGGAAGTACTGGTGAGACCCGCCATGGATGGTGTGTGTTACAGAGGGGGGGAGTTAAAACACATTGTAGTTCATCTTATCCATAGATGCTTTGTTCTTGAGTTTGGTTTGGCCTCTTTTTATGCTCATAAATTCTTATTGGCTCCATCACTCCATGGAGAATAGGTATAGCCGTATAGGGTTGTCCACTTAGGATTATCCGATTATCTCTAAAATTATGATCGAATTCGATTCGAAAAAAATCATTGTCCTAAAATTGAATATAAATTTTCGGATCAGATAATCGGATATCTGAAATTTGGATGTTGGACATTAGACTCCTTTTAATTATAAATTTATAATGCACAAATATGACAACTAATAATTAAAGAATTATTATGTAATACTAATAATAATACGTATAATTATTATGCGAGAATTACTTACCCTAAAAGGATATTTCTTCTTAAAATAATATGATCTATGTATTGTTGATATACATATTCTTATTCAACAGTATATTCCACATTAATTGATATTATAAATTTTTGTATTATCTTATACTATTTTTAATAATGCTAAGCAAATGTTACATTAGTTATATTCAATCTTTTTATAAGATCAACCTGATGAAACGCTGAGCAATTGCTATGTCTCCATCTCCATTGGAGCCGACATGCAGTGTGCACAGTGAAGAAGTCGATAGAAGCAGAAGACGGTTATGAGAGAAGGAAGGAAAATAATAAAAGATATTTGTTGAAATGAGGACTCTTACCTCCTTTCTATTGATACTATGTATTTATACAAAATACAAATGAATACAAAATGGTTAGGAAAATATCTACTAAACTAAAATATCTAATGTATACTAAAATATCTCAACCAACTATCAACAACCCAACTAACTAACCAATATAATTATAATCACATATGCAATACTCCATAGTATTATAATGCACCTTTATAATACTTCAACACCCCCCTCAAGTTAGGAGAAGTGAAGATGTTCTTCAATCCTAGCTTGGACACTAAACGATAATGCTGAGGACTGCCAATTGCCTTAGTAAGCACATCTGCAGATTGTTCACTGGTGTGCAAGTAAACAGCCTGAACCAAATCATGATGTATCCATTCTCTCACAAAATGGCAATCTATGTCGATGTGTTTGGTTCTCTCGTGGAAGACAGGATAGACAACAATTTGAATAGCCGACTTGCTATCAGTGAAGACAGACGCCGACAGCTGTATATGGACCCCCAACTCTTCATACAAATCAACAAGCCAAACAATTTCTGCAACTGAGGCTGTCATAGCCCTATATTCTGCCTCTGCAGAGCTTCGTGAAACAATGACCTGTTTCTTAGACTTCTGATAACATTTTATCGTTACACACCCAATTATAGGTTTATCTCAAGTAATAAATTTTTTGGAAGTCCGAGTGTCGAACCACAGGGATATTTTGAAGAATAAGAATGTCAATCTAGTTGTGAATTTTAAGGCATTATATAGTGGACTACATACTAGAGCTCTGGGATTCCACTTAAGTAAAATAACAGAGTTATTCTTGGCTATATTTGATAACTCAATTGAAATCTAACAATCAAGTGATTTCAATTGGAAGATAAAAACATTAAGCACTTGAAGTTTATAACTGTTGAAAATTATCTTTCTAGTTCCCTTAAAAGAGTTTATGAAACCAATTGTTGTTATGTAAAACTAAGCATTCATTGTGCCAAATATGTCTACAACAAATCAAAGTTTTCACAAAACAAAACCATTGACATATCTCATTAGACAACTAAAAAGATATAACATTGAAGACCTTTTGTTACATCCCGTAAGTCCAGGACATGTATAAGAGAATGTACGTAAGGAATCAAGACTTGGAAATTGGTACGAAAGAAAGAATTGTTTTTCCGACGGAAAAATCTTTCGAACGTCGGAAAGGAGAAATGTTCGTTAAGGAGAATTAGATTCTCAAAATGCATTATTTGAAGAGTATGGAACTTATTAACATTATGGAAATTTATTTTTACTGTTTGGTCATGGGCCCACCCGAGGAATTTTACATTTTGTGGGGCCCACGAGGTTACGAAATTTTATGGACGAATGAGAGGCGACACGTGGCACCCCGCATATGGTCTTGGGCGATTTTTGCAAGGCTAAAATGGTGGGTGACCGTAGTAGAAGATAAGTCTTCAAAGCGATATTATTGACGAAGTCAACTTGCCACTGGCTTGATCCTAGTGAAACTCATCTTAGCCACCCATTTGTTTAAGTCTTGGCCCTCTAATGTGTTATATAAGCATACTACTAGTGCAAGACTAGCTCTTCAACACTTAGAAAAAATCACACATTCTTGTTCTTGCTAGTTGAGCTCTCGGGTTCACCTCACTCCCACACAAAAAATTTTGTAGTTTTGATCCTTTATTCACAAGACTTTAAACCAAGGTTCCTAAGAGTGTTGTAAGGTTATCTCAATAGAAAGATTGCGGAAAAACGACGTTTTCACGTTAGTCGCAAGGCGAAAACCTAAGTAGTTTTCCTAGTTTTGGATTGGAAATGGAAGAGAAGTTGGTTGTGAACTTCTAAAGGCTTCAAATAGCGGATTAGAGCGTAAAGGAAAGGAGCTAAGAATTTGCTAAGGCGCGACTTTGAATCTTGGAAATTTTAAGGGCTTATAAAGGTATAAATTTTGTCGTTTTAGCAATTAAAGTTTACTTATTGTTGTAGCTATGGATATTAGCAAGCATGAGATGTTTAGTATGAAGTTTGATAAGTGTATTGGCTATTGGAACCCTAATCCGAAAACTAGCATGTTTAGCCTTGAGATTACAATTCAAGTTTATTATTAGTTTAAGTCGTCGCATGTTGTATAAAGAAGGAAATTGTAGTTGTTGAAGTTGTTTATGACTATATAACATGTTAGACCTTAGAACTTGGAATTGGAAAAGGATTGGAAAAGGACTTGTGTTGTGTTATTGTTGGCCGAGAATGGCTTGTGAGTATTAAACTACTTCGTATGAATTGTGGGGCGGAATTTTACACGTATTGTAAGGCGTGTAATCCCCTTTGATTGGTTGTTGTTTTGAGCCTTAAATGTGGCGTGTTGGTTATTGTATTCTACTTGAAAAAGGTGGCAAAGTATGTAGAAACAAAGGAGGTCTTTGCCGATTTTCCGTAGAATAAGAGACCGCTTACTTAGTATTATTCTACGTTAGAGACTAGAAATTGATAGTCATGTTGTGACCATTATAGGTTGACAATTCTACGTCACGTATTCGCAGCTTGTGGATTTAGCAGAAAGGTATGTGAACTATCTCTCTTCTAGCATGATTCTTAAGATAAAGAAAGTATGTCTTACTCCTTAAATGATCCATTCCTTGGTTGTATTTGGATTGCCTAAAATAGAATTTGTTCTATGTACTTCCTTGATTGTACTTTGATGTTTAAATTGTAAGTTGTATAATCCATTTCCTTAGTGAAGTTTGGATTCTTAAAAGTGAAAGTATTTTACTTAAAGTACATAGAGTCTTGAAAATGAAGTGGTTTCCAAACCTTTTGGCTAGTGTCTTAGTTCCAAAACCTAAGGGTTGTTATAATGACTTTACGGGAGTTAAAGGAGTGATTTACTTGAGGCTTAAAAGTAGAAGAAACTTGTTTTCTAAATATTAAGAGACTTGAAGTATTTTGAAAGTTAAGAACTTGATTTGTAAGTATGTGGTACTTGGTTTTAAAAGTATAAGTCTCTTGGTTATAAAAGGAATGGATATGTCTAAAACCATAAAGGGTTATAACGGCTTTATGGGAAGTTGGTTATAACGACTTTATGGAAGGTTAAGAAAGTTGTCTATTTTGATTAATGGGCATAAGTTGCCTAGAGTGTGAAAATTTGAAGTTACTTGATTTCAAGATTTGAAATGAGTTTTCTAAAAGTGTAGTAACTTACTTTGAAAAATAGACATGCCTTGATACTACGGGCGTTAGTATCTTGGGGTTTTACATAAAAAGGAGTCTTTTGAAAAGAATGTACGTACGAAGTACTTTGGCTTGTTTAATTGAGAATTATTCTATGTGTGCCTTGATAAGTACTTTGGCTTATTTAATTGAGAATTATTCTATGTGTGCCTTGATAAGTACTTTGGCTTTTTTAATTGAGAATTATTCTATGTGTGCCTTGATAAGTACTTTGGCTTGTTTAATTGAGAATTATTCTATGTGTGCCTTGATAAGTACTTTGGCTTGTTTAATTGAGAATTATTCTATAAGTGTCTTGAGTTTATAAAATGAAAGTCTATAGATTTTATGAACTTGCCTATGTGTGCTGGTGATAGCCTTTGAGTGCAAGTATTATGTTTTATTACGTTGCCGCGACTCTCGGTTGGAGAATTGGTGTCTTGTTGTAAGTTACTTGGGACGCATCGGTGATGTGGGATTCCACGTATCTTCCATTATTTGTGTTACTCGCGGGCACGCTTATCGATGTGGGATTAGGGCGTGTGACCGGGAGGCGGGTTAGAATCCGGTTGTGTGTATTACCCTATGGTCATGCTTATACGATGTGGGATTCCGGCGTGCGACCACGTGGGATATTGTTATTCCACGGATTAGCCTCCGTGAGGTGTAGTGACGTGGGATGGATCGGTAGTTGGCTTTCGTACTTGCCCCGTCGGTGGTTGGCGCAGGATAGCTCGTAGTTGGCTTCGTCTTGCCCCGTCGATGCTATTGCACGATTTAGTACGATAAACTCGGTAGATAGCTTGCGCACTTGCCCTGGCCATATCTCGCTGCAGTTGGATCGGTAGTTAGCTTTCGTATTGCCGTCGATTGTTGGCCTTGATTGGATCTGGTAGTTGGCTTCGTCTTGTCCCGTCCGTTTTATGATCTGAGTTGGATTCGGTGGTTCGTTTTCCTACTTAGCGTCTGATTTTAGGACACAGTGGGACTTGGTGTTATGTATGCTTATTGGTGTTATATTATATCATGGATGGCGGTGAAGAAAGGATTCCACGCATGATTGATATTATGGCGTGAGACCCGTGGTTATATTTTAGTAATGACTTTGAGGCATGCGTCACGACTTGATATGGCTTATGTGTTGTATCGTAGGTTGGCTATCATACATGTCTCGCTTTGTTTAGACTATTATGATTTCATTAAAGTACTTCATCGTTCACATACTTGGTACATTCTTCGTCGACCTCGCCCGAGCTGCGTTAAATCTGCAGTTTAGGTACGCATTTGGTGATCTGCAGTGTAGGACCGCTCGAGTTTTGGATAGCTCCTGCTCGTGAGTTTATCATTTTGGTATAGTTCCTTGATGCAGGCTTTTGTACGATTATGGGTACGGAGGGCCTTGTCCGTCATAGTTCAAGATAACTCTTGAAGTGCAGTATTCATGTGGATTGGACTCATGTACAGTGTAGTGTCTTTTGTTTATGTATATTATATGGAAACCTTGTCGGCTTTGCCTTGCACGTACGTTGGAAAAAAAAAGAATGAGGTGTTATTTAAATTTCCGCAGTTTACTTAGTTGTTAAGGTAGAAGGTGCCTGTGTAGGCACGATCCACGCCCGGGTTCGGGCGTGACAGAGTGGTATCGAGTAGTCGATCGTGAATGTCTGAGGCCGTGTCTAGTAGAGTCTTGATTATCGGTGTGTTGCGCGCGCCACACCCATAAACAGAGGCTACGGGACATTTAGGAGTTGGTTTCTATTCTTCTCACTCTAGATCGTGCCATGAGTTGTGTTAGTAAGATAATTCCTCTCGACGTAATTTTGTATTCTGATTATGCCTCGAGGAGGGCAACAGCGCCAAAGGGCAAAGAGTAGCGAAGCTACTAGTCGACTCGAGAGTTGATAGGGCTTATGCCCGGGTATACGGGATGTTGTCTGCGATCGGCGAGTTCTTCTGCGCAGTTTTGAGGCCCCAGCACGAGCCTCCATTTCTCGATTAGGAGAAGACTATAGGTCATGAGGAAGCGATTATGTTATTAACCAAGATAAGCGGTGCTACGATTTCATCGAGGAGGTTATTCGGCGATGCAGCAGTGTGCAGAGGGTAGAGGCCAACGGGGATCAGCGAAGAGGCTAGGCGGTTGGTTATCCGGTGAGTTTTTGGACGAGCAAACCTCGGCGAGTGAGATATTCGTCCCACTACCCGACATACCCCGCAGCCACGGTGGGAGATTTGACCCCATAAGGTATTTAGGAGCTGGTCCGAGCTCCAGGGTTCGAAGTTCTCAGAGGAGCAAAGGATCTTCTCAGTCGAGGCCACTTATTCCTCAGTGTTTCCATTGTAGTAAGCGTCATATGGGGAAATGTCGTTATGGCACAGGTGTTTGTTTTTGTTGTGGCGTCCGCCATATACGAGTGTGTCCTTTTAGAAAGAGCACGGTGAGGTGGCTCACTATGAGGCGGTGGTTGGTTCCTTTCCTCCACGGTATGCGTCCCCGAGCGGTGTTGGATGTCAGCCAGCCGTGGTAGAGGTCAGGGTGGAGTTTATAGTTCTGGCGGTCCTTCGAACCGCAAAGATGACGTGACTACTGGACAGGATCAGGAGGAAACATCGCATGGGGTTACATGTATTTTTCGATTCTTTTGAATCATACGTGCATTGATAGATTCAGATTTCGCCCTAGCATATATGTTTTCCCTTTGTTGCTAGCAGTTGTAAGTGATAGTACCCCCTGAGGAAGGAATACTTTGATTAGTAAAGTGAAAAGTTAAGAATGTTGACGAGAATGATAAGTGAACTGAGACTATAGTTGTGTAGAGTTCACAAGTTGTAATTACCAGTAATGTGTGTAAGGCCGATGAGAATGATGTCTGATGAAATACTTTGGCTTATGTGGCGAACCTCTGGTGAAAGGGAGGATAGGGTAAGAAGTACCTTGAGATAAGAGAGAGATTTATTTGGACAAAGAATGAGAAGTTAAGTATGACGATGAGTCGGGTTATGGACTCATTTCGGTCAACCTAGTATGGAATGGGGTGATGTCGGTTAGAAATGGTCCCGATTACGTGATAGGGTCAGGGATGCAAGGCGCCCAAGTTTAGTTAATCGTTGTGCGAGTTTGTGGATGTGCTCCACCGAACCAGTCGTAAAGGGTCGAGAAGAGCCTTAGCGGAAATTCAAGTAGTATATGGCAAAGTTTGGTTAGTAACTTCAGGATTGGGAACGATAATAATATTGAGATTTTGTCGTATGCTCAAATAAGTTTGGAAGTACGAAAGTATGACAAGTAAGAAAATAAAGGAACCTCTAAGGATCCCGTGTTTTAGAAGATCGTAACCTTCGAGTTTTGTGAGGAGGGTCGCGGACGGAAGGTCCATTGTTATGTTCACGTATGTTGTGGTGGCGTGTGTGCATCGTTGGTCTTGTGCAGTTTTGATTGTTAGGCATAGTATAGAGTTTATGCCGGAGTTTGTATAGCTTGACCATCGACTAAGAACATTCGGGGACGAATGTTTCTAAGGGGGGAAGAATGTTACACCCCGTAAGTCCAGGACATGTATAAGAGAATGTACGTAAGGAATCAAGACTTGGAAATTACGAAAGAAAGAATTGTTTTTCCGACTAAAAATCTTTCAACGTCGGAAAGGAGAAATGTTCGTTAAGGAGAATTAGATTCTCAAAATGCATTATTTGAAGAGTATGGAACTTATTAACATTATGGAAATTTATTTTTACGGATTTGGTCATGTGGGGCCCACCCGAGGAATTTTACATTTTTGTGGGGCCCACGAGGGTTACGAAATTTTATGGACGAATGAGAGGGCGACACGTGGCACCCCCCACATATGGTCTTGGACGATTTTTTGCAAGGCTAAAATGGTCATTGACCATGGTAGAAGATAAGTCTTCAAAGCTTGATATTATTGACCAAAGTCAACTTGCCACTTGGGCTTGATCCTAGTGAAACTCATCTTAGCCACCCATTTGTTTAAGTCTTGGCCCTCTAATGTGTTATATAAGCATACTACTAGTGCAAGACTAGCTCTTCAACACTTAGAAAAAATCACACATTCTTGTTCTTGCTAGTTGAGCTCTCGGGTTCACCTCACTCCCACACAATTTTTTTTTGTAGTTTTGATCCTTTATTCACAAGACTTTAAACCAAGGTTCCTAAGAGTGTTGTAAGGTTATCTCAATAGAAATATTGCGGGAAAACGACGTTTTCACGTTAGTCGCAAGGCGAAAACCTAAGTAGTTTTCCTAGTTTTGGATTGGAAATGGAAGAGAAGTTGGTTGTGAACTTCTAAAGGCTTCAAATAGCGGATTGGAGTGTAAAGGAAAGGAGCTAAGAATTTGCTAAGGCGCGACTTTGAATCTTGGAAATTTTAAGGGCTTATAAAGGTATAAATTTTGTCGTTTTAGCAATTAAAGTTTACTTATTGTTGTAGCTATGGATATTAGCAAGCATGAGATGTTTAGTATGAAGTTTGATAAGTGTATTGGCTATTGGAACCCTAATCCGAAAACTAGCATGTTTAGCCTTAAGATTACAATTCAAGTTTATTATTAGTTTAAGTCATCGCATGTTGTATAAAGAAGGAAATTGTAGTTGTTGAAGTTGTTTATGACTATATAACATGTTAGACCTTAGAACTTGGAATTGGAAAAGGATTGGAAAAGGACTTGTGTTGTGTTATTGTTGGTAGAATGGCTTGTGAGTATTAAACTACTTATTATGAATTGGGGCGGAATTTTACACGTATTGTAAGGCGTGTAATCCCCTTTGATTGGTTGTTGTTTTGAGCCTTAAATGTGGCGTGTTGGTTATTGTATTCGGCCTTGAAAAAGGTGGCAAAGTATGTAGAAACAAAGGAGGTGCTGCCCGATTTTCCGTAGAATAAGAGACCACTTACTTAGTATTATTCTACGTTAGAGACTAGAAATTGATAGTCATGTTGTGACCATTATAGGTTGACAATTCTACGTACGGCGTATTCGGCTTAGCTTATGAATTTAGTCGAAAAGGTATGTGAACTATCTCCTCTTCTAGCATGATTCCTTAAGATAAAGAAAGTATGTCTTACTCCTTAAATGATCCATTCCTTGGTTGTATTTGGATTGCCTAAAATAGAATTTATTCTATGTACTTCCTTGATTGTACTTTGATGTTTAAATTGTAAGTTGTATAATCCATTTCCTTAGTGAAGTTTGGATTCTCAAAAGTGAAAGTATTTTACTTAAAGTACATAGAGTCTTGAAAAGGAAGTGGTTTCCAAACCTTTTGGCTAGTGTCTTAGTTCCAAAACCTAAGGGTTGTTATAATGACTTTACGGGAGTTAAAAGAGTGATTTACTTGAGGCTTAAAAGTAGAAGAAACTTGTTTTCTAAATATTAAGAGACTTGAAGTATTTTGAAAGTTAAGAACTTGATTTGTAAGTATGTGGTACTTGGTTTTAAAAGTATAAGTCTCTTGGTTATAAAAGGAATGGATATGTCTAAAACCATAAAGGGTTATAACGGCTTTATGGGAAGTTGGTTATAACGACTTTATGGAAGGTTAAGAAAGTTGTCTATTTTGATTAATGGGCATAAGTTGCCTAGAGTGTGAAAATTTGAAGTTACTTGATTTCAAGATTTGAAATGAGTTTTCTAAAAGTGTAGTAACTTACTTTGAAAAATAGACATGCCTTGATACTACGGGCGTTAGTATCTTGGGGTTTTACATAAAAAGGAGTCTTTTGAAAAGAATGTACGTACGAAGTACTTTGGCTTGTTTAATTGAGAATTATTCTATGTGTGCCTTGATAAGTACTTTGGCTTGTTTAATTGAGAATTATTCTATGTGTGCCTTGATAAGTACTTTGACTTGTTTAATTGAGAATTATTCTATGTGTGCCTTGATAAGTACTTTGGCTTGTTTAATTGAGAATTATTCTATAAGTGCCTTGAGTTTATAAAATGAAAGTCTATAGATTTTATGAACTTGCCTATGTGTCTTTGGTGATAGCCTTGAGTGCAAGTATTATGTTTTATTACGTTCTGCGACTACTGGTTGGAGGGTCTACCGTCTTGTTGTAAGTTACTTGGACGCATCGACGGTGATGTGCGATTCCACGGTATCTTCCATTATTTGTGTTACTCTCGACACGCTTATACGATGTGGGATTCCGGCACGTGACTGCGAGGCGGGTTAATCCCGGATTTTTGTGTATTACCCTATGGTCATGCTTATACGATGTTGGATTCCGGCACGCGACCACGGGATATTGTTATTCCGTGGATTAGCCTCCACGAGGTGTAGTGGCGTAGGATGGATCCGTAGTTGGCTTTCGTACTTGCCCGTCGGTGGTCGACGCAGATAGCTCGTAGTTGGCTTTCAGATTGCCCCCGTCGCTATTGCACGCTGGTACGATAGGCTCCGTTAGATAGCTTGCGCACTTGCCCCGCCATATCTCGTTCGCAGTTGGATCCGTAGTTAGCTTTCAGACTTGCCCCGCCGATTATCGACGCAGTTGAATCTCGTAGTTGGCTTTCGTTTGCCCCGTCCGCTTTATAATCGAGTTGGATCCGTGGTTCGCTTTCCTACTGCTCAGATGCTTTTAGAACACAGTGGGACTTGGTGTTCATGTATGCTTATTGGTGTTATATTATATCATGGATCACGGCAGGGGCGATTCCACGGGCATGATTGATATTATGGGCGTGAGACCCATGGTTATATTTTAGTAATGACTTTGAGGGCATGCGTCCCTGACTTGATATGACTGCTTATGTGTTGTGTACTGTAGGTTGGCTATCATACATGTCTCCTGTTTTGTTTAGACTATTATGATTTCATTACAGTACTTACTGTTTCACATACTTGGTACATTCTTCGTACTGACCTCCTTCGGGGGGCTGCGTTCATCTGCCAAGAGTTTAGGTACGCAGCTTGGTGATCTCGAGTGTAGGACCTTGCTCGAGTTTTGGATAGCTCCTCTGCTCGGGAGTTTATCATTTTGGTATAGTTCCTTGATGTGCTTTTGTACGATTATGGGTACGGCGGGGCCTTGTCCCGTCATAGTTCAGTATAACTCTTAGAGGTTTGTATTCATATGTGGGATTGGACTCATGTACAGTGTAGTGTCTTTTGTTTATGTATATTATATGGCAGCCTTGTCGGCTTTGCCTTGCACGTACGTTGGAAAAAAAAAGAGGTGTTATTTAAATTTCCGCAGTTTACTTAGTTGTTAAGGTAGAAGGGTGCCCAGGTAGGGAACCAGTCACGGGCCCGGGGTTCGGGGCGTGACACCTTTTGAAAAGCCAAGAACAATACTACTATCTTATTTAAGCTTCACCCCTAGCTCTAGCTAAAGGTTTAGCTACTCATATTATAATAATTAAAACTCATATTTTTCAGAGAAATACTACTAATATATGAGATATATTACAAAGAGAGTGATGCCCCAAATGGCTTGCCAAAGGCACCTTTATATAGGCTCCAAAGTTGAGAAGACTTGTATTATTGTGGACAATTTCGGGTCCGCTCATTAATTTCTAAATTGGACAGGCTTCCTATTGAAATATTGAATTTCTTCCTTATTATCAATTGTGGGGCGTTGAGGTAGCTTTCCCGATCTGAATCTCTTCCATTGGATTTTTCATGTGAAAGTTATGGTCAAATTACTTTTCCTTGGTTAAATGAACATCGACAACTTTGGCAGATTGTTATGATGAGATTACACGATTCAAAGCTCCACTTGCACACATTCAATGATCTTCAAACTTTTCAAAGTTGTAGCAGTATATCTTATCTACACTTTCCAGTTGGTGGTAGATAAATTGGATTTTTGTGTGAATTATAGTGAATTAAATGCTAAATTGTGTCCTGTGGAGTTTGAAATCCGGAGCATTGTCATGATGAACACTTTGATTGTCAATTTGACTCTAGAATCCAATGTTTTCAGCAGTTTGGGCCTTGATAAGAGGTGTAGATACATGAGTTATCTAACAAATGCAACTAGAATTGGATCAATAGGATTTGTATAGCTTGAGATATGGGCCAAATACGAAAATGTGTCATGGATCAAAACTCAACCAAAATTTGGACAGAATTGTTGTGTAATCTTAATTGGACTTTCAAATTGCAAAGTCGGTTTTATATACCCACTTATATATTTAGTACATTGTCTTGAGTGTCTAAAAACATTATTGTCACAAAAATTGGATGAGTGTAATTTATATTTTGGCCTAGACATCAAGCAATGCACATACTAACCATGTTCAATCATGCTTAAGTATTCCATTACTATAGAAAAATAGATATTTGTGGCTAACCTATGAAATACAAAATTACGTATAAATATGCAATAAATACTATACAATAACAACTAAAATACACATGAAATTGTTATAACATATGCATATTACACATTAATCACACCCCCTAACCAGCTTATTACTAGTCTCTAGTGATAAAAACGCGACATAAATTTTAGTTTTAAAGTTTCATTATTACCAACTCCTTCTTCTAATATGTCCATATTAACAAACTATTGTATTCATATCTATTCATCATCCAGTATTATCTAAGTGAGTAGTTTAGTAGTCATCTTCTGTTGTGCTCAAGTTAAGTAACAAATAGTTATGAGTCTCATGTCATAAAACTATTATCTCAATGTTTACTGATACTAACACTTTTTGGTTTGGTTTATAATTTTTTTTTCTCCCGAGTGCGTTTTACGCTTCATCTCAGGAATATTCATTTTTTTTCTTCATCCTGAGTGCGTTTTACGCTCCATCTCAGGAATATTCATTTTTTTCTTCCTCTTGAGTGTGTTTTACGCTCCATCTCAAGAGTATTCATTTTTTTATTCCTCTTGAGTGCGTTTTACGCTCCATCTCAGGAGTATTCATTTTTTTTATTATTATTATTATTTTAAAACCCAATCATTTAGCTGCAGTCATTTGTAAAGCAAAGAAATTAGTAGAATTATTCAATTTACAACCCACAATCATTTGTTGTTGTGTGTGTGTGAAATAAAAAATGACTTATAACCAACTACTAGATAATACAAGATTATAATAGAAATAAAATGTTTCAAGTTTGTTTTATTGCACATATTGAAGTTAAGGAATTCAAGTAAGCATAATTTTTTTTATGCGTCTCAAGGGTCGTTTTTACCCCTTACTCCGCCATTTTTACTTCTTCTTTTTTACAATAAAAGGTTGTCTACTAATTCTCTCCTCAACCCAATCAACACATTGTCTCCAATGTTTTAAAGTTCGAGTTGCAAAAATTAGAAGATATTACCTGTTTTCACAGAAAATTGAAGAAAATAAATCTGAAACACACAATTTTTTTTTTTTTTGCAAACATGATTATTGTGATAGCCGTAAATCTAAATCAACATTTTTCTTTTTTTCACGGTTACCAAACCAATCCAATTGAGAAGCAATTGAATTATATTTAAACTCAAAGACCTGAAGTTTCTCAATTAACCTTTCAGGGTCTGAATCTGATAGGAAGATTTGACGTGCTGGTTGTATCATGAAACCTTGTTGTACTGCATGATCTAGAAAAGTTAGTAACCCATCAGAAAAACCATTAACATTTAGTAACCCAATAGGCTTTGAATGAATAGTTAGCGTTAACCAATAAGTAATATGAAGGATGTTCTTAAAAGTTCCAAGTCCACCTGGCAAAGCTATGAATGCATCTGAATGTTCCAACATTTTAGGTACCCTCTCTTGTATGGACGAAACTTCTATTACCTTACCCACTGTATTTCCAAAAACTTTTTAAGAGCTTTCAGGACTATTCCTAAAACTTCGGTCCCTCCAAAGGATGCCGTCAACACCACATTCCCTGTTAAACCAAGTGTACTGCCTTCATATACTAAATTGATTTTTTTTCTTTGCTAGCACACTTCCAAATTTATTTGCTGACACTTGGTATTCATTATTTTTACCAATAGACCCACCAAGCACACAAATGGAAGCTATCTTTCGAGATGATGATGTTGCCATTTTTTTTGAGCTCTCTCTCAAGACTAAAAATTATATGAGTTGTTTGCGATAAACTAGATGATGCATTATATACAAAGGGAAAGTAAAAAATGTACATGGTATGACTCTAGATGCACTATTTATTGAAAAAAAATCAGAATTAAAGGTCCCACTAACAGTAGTTGTGATTGTGTCTCACATCTTCCTCTGGTTTTACGTCCAGAAACGGCTTAAACGTCTTCTATGAGTCGAGGATAAGCTTCCAATCCAATTTTCTTAAAATTGGCAAACAGGGTCTTTTAACGTCAGATTTCCGAGACTAAATGCATATTCTCTTCTAAATTGCCCCCATAAATCGATAATATGATGTTGCACCATTCCACAAGAATGCGTCTCAAGAGTCAAATGAATATCATCCAAAGACTCCTTATTCAGCTCATTCTTAATGAAATCTATCTTATCATATCGATTATTGGATGTCATTCCTATACTTCTACAACGAGTGTTACAAGTCCATCTAGCACATTTGCTGCAAACATTCATTCTTTTAGCTCGTCGTATAATATGTACTCTTACCCAAACCAGCCAAGCGTGGAATAAATGAGTTTGTGAACTCACCTCCAAACCTGACTTTTTCTTTTATCAACCAACGTAAATCAACTGGAAGGCCCTTAATCATTAGTAACCTTAATCTCTCGCATCAGCCATGGTAAATTTTAACCAAATCATTCTTATCGTAGAAGGGGAAACATTTGTTAAAAAAATCAATAACCACATACATTTTATCAAATTGCTTAAGAGTTATATTCAAATATGAGTGTTAAAATAACAGAATCAAAGTTTTATTCGATTTTTACGGATACTACATTACATATCACATAAAACGCTATAGCCCAGACGAAACCTAAAAGTTGTGCAGTGAGTGTCATGACTACTATGTATGGTACAAAAAATTCTTCTTCTTGATTATAACCAACGATGAGCATAAGAACGAAAACAAGAGTGATGAAGGCAAGAAAATATTTATTCATTTGATTTGCGTGGATGAGAGAGTTTAAGGAAAGATATTTAGAAATGGGAGGAGAATGAGGTATTTATGGTGTAAAATTTGTAAAAAAGACCGTTGAAGGGGAAGAGGAAAAGTGATAAAAATACTGTTCATTACCGTTAAAAATAGGGAAAAAACATTTTTCTTATATATATTTATGTATAACTCAGTTTTTGTGGTCAACTGAAATTTCGACTTGAGAGTCACGGAGTACCGAATTCGCCATTTATACCGGAAAAAAGAAAAAAAGAAGAAGAAAGAAATACTAAAAATAATAATAACAAAGACAATTATACTTGAAAATAAACACACAAAAAAAATCAAATCTTGTAGACATGGTCAGCCAAAGAAACTAACTCGGTCTCTTTTGAAAAACTTTCAAGATACGCTTTTAAACGTTGTCCATTGACTTTGAAAATGTCACCACTTCTTGGATTCTCAATTTCAACAGCTCCATAAGAAAAGACAGTTTTTACAGTAAAAGGTCCTGGCCATTTTGACCGCAACTTTCCAGGAAACAAATGTAATCTAGAATTACAAAAGAACTTTTTGCCCAATTTCAAAAGTTTTTCTAACAATGTTTGTCATGAAATACTTTCATTTTCTCTTTGTAAATTCTAGAATTTTCATATGCTTCATTTCTGATTTCTTCTAATTCATTTAGTTGAAGTTTTCTCAATGAACTAGCTTTATCTAAATTGAAATTAAACATTTTGATAGCTCAAAAAGCTTTATGTTCTATTTCAACAGGCAAGTGACAAGGTTTTCCAAAAATAAGTCTGTAAGGGGACATACCAAGAGATGTTTCGAATGTTGTTCGATATGCCCACGGTGCATCAGTCAACCTGAGAGACCAATCTTTTCAAGTTGGGCCAACTGTATGTTTGATCTCTCCGTTAGCAAGTTCAGCTTGTCCACTTGTATTCGGATGATAAGGGGTTGACACTTTGTGATTAATTTCATATTTTTTCATTTAGTTTTGAAATGGTCTATTACAAAAATGTAAACCTCCATCACTTATGATTGCACGAGGCATTCCAAATCTTGAGAAAATATTTTCCTTCAAAAACTTCAAAACAATTTTGTGATCATTATTTTTGCAAGGAATTGCGTCAACCCATTTTGAAACATAATCGACTCCAACCAAAATGTATTGATATCCAAAATATGGTGGAAAAGGACCCATAAAATTAATTCCCCAACAGTCGAAAATTTCTACAACTAAAATGGGATTTAATGGCATCATGTTTTTACGAGTTACCCCACCTAATCTCTGACACCTATCACAAGATTTGCAAAATCCATGTGTGTCTTTAAAAAGTGTGGGCCAATAAAATTCGCACTGCAATGTTTTTGTAGCGGGTTTCTTTGAGGAAAAGTGACTACCACATGCTTCTGAGTGAGAAAAAGTGATTTTACTTTGAATTTCATCATCAGACTCTTCTTACTATTTGATCTGGACAATATTTAAAAAGATATGAGTCATCCCAAAAAAAAAAAATTCACTTTTCTGATAATTTCTTTTTGTCCTGTGCATTCCAATGATTTGGAATTTACCCTGTAGATAGAAAATTAGCAATATCTGCAAACCATGGAAAATTAGATACAGAAAAGAGTTATTCATCAGGAAAAGAGTCATTTATGAGACTTGTCTCAAAAGATTCATCACATGTAAGTCTAGACAAATGATCAGCCACAACATTTTCAACTCCTTTTTTATCTTTAATTGTTATATCAAATTCTTGAAGTAAAAGAATCCACCTAATCAACCTTGGTTTTGCATCTTTCTTTGCTAGTAAATATTTTAAAGTCGCATGATCGTGATACGATAATGGGCGAGCCAACTAGATAGGATCTAAATTTTTTCTAATGCAAATACTACAACAAGTAGTTCTTTTTCAGTAGTGGAATAATTCATTTGAGCACTATTAAGAGTTTTACTTGCATAGTGGATTACATAGGGTTTTTTTTATCTTTTCTTTATCCTAAAACAGCTCCTACAACATAATCACTAGCATCACACATTATTTCAAAGGGCAAAGTCCAATCAGGGGGTCACATAATAGGTTCAGAAGTGAGCATTTTGTCACGACCCGACCAGGGCATGGCCCGGTGCCCTACACAGGCACCTGTTCAGGTATACATCAGAGAATAGCAGCGGAACATACACAACATACAACATTTATAGATAATAATAACACAGGCTAGCCGATAAGGCCGCCTTCCATAAAATATGCATAGTCAAAGAAAACTGTACAACTCGGTTCTTACAGCCCCAAACCACAACATGTGACTACAGACCTCTAGGAATAACAACAGTGGCGGGACAGGGCCCCGCCATACCCCTGAATGTACATAAATCTACAACATCAAGAAGCGTACTAAAAAGACAAGCCTCCGAGAAATGGAGCTTACGGCGTGCGATAAGTGATCCAAGTATGAGGATTCACCACCGCTACCCCTACACGCGGCATGAACGCAGCCTGAGAAGGGGTCGACACAATATGTACTAAGTATGTAAAACTAGAAAATCGTAATTATATCATAAGTTTAAAACAAAGCGGAGGCGTGTATGATAACAAAATTACGACACGAAGGCCTTACTAACAATGAGAGTAACTAAGAGTATACACAACATAAAAATAGGAAGCTCACGATCAAAGCAGGACCATCCGCGCGATGTCATTAAGCAATCCTACTCGTGGGACTATTTCACCCGTGATAGTCGTGTGGACCCGCATGAGGTATTCCTCGCATAGTCAGTACCGCGCGTGGGACTATTTCACCCGCGTAAGCCCATGGGACTCGCGTGAGGTATTCCTCGCGTCGTGGGTAGCAAATCCACTAAAACAGTGGTATAACGTCTTGGGGTTCGCCCTCATTTATACTCTTACCCCAGGCGGGTGGTATAACGTCTTGGGATTTACCCTCATTTATACTCTTACCCCGAGAAGGTGGTATAACGTCTTGGGGGTTTACCCCTCATTTATACTCTTACCCTATCTCAACCGGCCATCATACATAACATAAGCCCTACCGGCTTATCATACAATAAATAAGCAAGTTAAGAAATCCCCCTAACTTCTTATTAGTCTTATTCATATATACTCTCATTTTAGTTTACTTAAGGCACTAACATATCTTTTATGAAAATCCGGGAATTTAACCCAAGTACTACATACTTCTACTCTTTAAAACAAATGACTCTTTTTAGTATAAAACTTCCAAGATACTATTAACCGTAGTATCAAGTCAAAATCACTTTTCAAGACAAGTCACAATACCTTTAGAAATAAAGTTAGGTTTCTAAATCAAGTGACTCCTTTTCTTATAAAACCTTAGACAATTGATGCCTTAAAATCAAATTGCCTTTTCATTAAAATCAAGTCATTTATCTTTCCATAAAGCAAATATAACCAACTTCCCATAAAGTCGTTATATTCACCTTATACCTTAGCCAAATACAATTTCCTATCCAAGGGACTTATACGTTTAAAACAGAACAAGTATCACATACTTTAAAACTCTTCAAGTCCCTTAACTTTAATAAAACTTAAGACATCCTTAATACTTTCCAAGAAGTGAGTTAATCTCCTAAATCACCCGACTTGGCTATTCATAAAACTAGTAAAGGATATCAAGGTCTTCAGACGCTCACCGCACTATATACGCAACTAGTCATGCTCAAAAGATAGGAAAGTTCTACATACCTCTTCTGCCAATCCACTTGCTACGTCTGATATCCCGCCCGTAGTATGTCAACCTATAATATCCACAATACGTCTATTAACGCCTTACTTCAAACGTAGAATATTATAAGTGTAAAGTCTCTAAATTCTACGGAAAATTGGACAGCACCTCCTTTGTTTCTACTTACTTTGCCACCTTTTTCAAGGACGAATTCAATAACCAAACACGCCACATTTAAGGGCCCAACAATGCAATTAATCAATAGGGGATTACACGCCTACTAGACGTGTAAAATTCCGCCCCACGAACGATATCAACTAATACAACTACTAGGCCAATTCGGCAAACTTGAGGTACTATAACATCAATTCTTATCCAATTTCCATTTCAATCCAAATTATTAGCATAACATGATATCAAGTCGCAATCGATTATACTACTATAATCTTCAAGTAAGTAACATGCGACGATTCTAGTAAACGACCAAATTGTAATCCAACTTCACATGGCTTAATGACATTTCGGATTTAAGGCTACAATCAATCCATACTACTTATCAAACTTCAACATATAAACTTCATGCTAGCAACATGTAAAGCTAACAACAAACAATATATATATAATCTTGTAACACTTTTAAGAGACAAAATTATACCTCAACGAATCTTAATCCAAATCCAAATCCGAAGTCGCTCCTTAGCAACTTAGAGCCTCTTCAAGACACTTCAATCCGCTACATGAGACCCTTAGAACAATACCAACAAATTTCCTTCAAACTTCCAAACAAAACCTAGAAAGCAACTAGGTTTTCACCTTGCGACTAATACGAAAACTATCTTTTTCCGAGATTTTTCTATTGAGATACACTCATAATACACTCATGAACCTTGGTTTAAAGTGTGGAGCTTAATGGACAAGAAACAAAAAAATTTCTTTTTCTCCTTGAGTGAACCCGAGAGCAACTAGCTCTTGTTTTTGAAATTCTTGAATTTTTTTCTAAGTGTTAGGCTTAGTCTTGCTACTAGTAGTATTATATAGCACAATGGAGGGTCAAGATGTAAACAAATGGGTGGTTTGGATGAGGTCTTATTAAATATCAAGCCTTGTGGACCCTTTGACTTAGTCAATATTCTCAAGCTCACTACTTGCAAGACTTAGTCATCCTACAAAGGTCAAATGACCCTTTAGCCCTTGCCTAAATCGTCCAAGGCAACCATAAGGGGGGGGGGGGGGGTTGTTGACACCCAATTTTGACCCTCCCGTCCAGTCATTAGCTATAAAATTAGACTAATTTTGTAAAATAATTTTTATGATTTTTTATAATAAAATGCAGCGATAAAATATTAATACAGGCATAAATAAGCAATTTAATAATGGCACCGCGTCTTACGTAGAGTATTAAGCACTTAGAGTCCCGCGCCCGCCTTAATTAATTTAAGCCCTGTCATGATTCTTAATTGATAATAAATACATAAAATAAATAATTTAGCAATGACGTCGTGTCAAGTAGCGTAGTCGCATTTATTAATACGCAAAGCAATTTCATAACTTGTTTTAAATAATAATGCACAATAAATAAGTTTTTAAATAAATAGCGCCGCATTCTAAAATATTAAGCACTAATTAAATAGCACGCCCGCGTTTATAACAATTAGATTAACAAAGCACCTAAATAATTTAATCACAAGTTACTAATTTAACTCACTACTAATTAATTAATTAACTCCTAAAACTAATACCCTAGCTAATTAAAACCACACCCGCAGGCCCAACACTCTCGGCCAACTCTTTTATTTCCCCACGCCCAACCTTTATTCCCCCGCAGCCCAACCCGCTAGCCCAGCGTCCCCTACCTATTATTACCCTAGCCGCCTACCCTTCCCTGGAGGAAATGGCCAGCCGTCTAACCTATTAACCCTAAAAAATCCCTTCAACAGCCAACTCACCCTACTTTTACCCACCAGCCGTAGCACACGCATCATCTACCAGACCTACTTTATTAACCCCCCCCCCCATCCGTCTACCTATTTTTTCGAGCCCAGCCGCAAAAAATCCCTTCAGCAACCCTATTATCTCACCTCTCCCGTCACCTTCCTCTCCTCTCTATACACACACAGCAGCCCTCTCCATTTTAATAGACCCCCTCTCACCAGCCGTCTCTCCCCTCTCATCACCCTCAGCCCTAAAACTCAACCCTAGCCGCACAACACTCTCATTCCACACGCAACACAACCCTAACTCCCTCTCCCTGCTCCTCCTTACTCCCTCAACCCACTGCAGTCGCCGTCGACCACGCCAACACCCCCATCGAACACCCATCCCCACTACATTTCCTCGCCGACGAACAATCATTCCCGTTCGCATCGCCGTATCACTGACCCTACTACTCTTCTTCACTCAACTCACCCTCACTGTCTCACACTTTCCCGCCGCCCCTTTCCTCTTTTAGTGTTCTTGGATTTACTTTGTTATTATATGTTTATGTGTGTGTTAGACTGATTTGCTGACTCTGCTTCATCTCGCCGGAGTTTCAAAACTCCGGCGACCTAAGCTAGCTTTACTTTTGGGTTCTATTTCGAAATAGACTGATTCACACGAATTTTGGTCGTCCTGGTTATATTCTATGTTTTCCCGGGATAATGGACGTTTTCCGACGTTGGTTGTTTGTCTATGGCTCCGCTACTGTTCTGCCCTTTTTGGATCACTCTTAATACTGTTGTCATTTTAGCTGGATGGTGGTCTGTTCGCTGGATTATTCTCTTGGCGTCGTGTTGATTGCTGGTCTGATTTGCCATTGACACGGCTCTATCTGGCTGTGTCTTGACATTTTTGGTAGTATTTCTGATACCGTATTATTTTGAACAAGATACTACATTTTGGTATTTTATTGATTTTGAACAAGATACTACATTTTGATATTTTACTGATTTTGAACAAGATACTACATTTTGGTATTTTACTGATTTTGAACAAGATACTACATTTTGGTATTTTACTGATTTTGAACAAGATACTACATTTTGGTATTTTACTGTTTTTTGAACAAGTTGCTACACTTGGTATTTTACTGATTTTTGAACAAGTTGCTACACTTGGTATTTTACTGATTTTGAACTTGATACTACATCGCCAAGAAGGATTTATCCGTCGATCCGAGGCCCCGTGGTAGCGAGACGAATATGTGGGCAGGAGGAAAGTGAAAAGATTAGACGAGAATGCATAGTATCGCTCACCGAGGCGAGGCTTAGTCGCCAGCCGTAGCGCTATTGCCCTCTCATGTCTTAGTATCCTTGGCACAACACTAGCTGAGCCCACACTATATAAAAAAATATATCTTTTACAATATCTTCTACATATATATCTATATATATATACATACATTGTGTTTGTTTGGTAATTTATTAATTATTTACTAACTCTTCTACTAAGTGTCTTTTGCAGTAAATTTATATGCACCCCAAAGTTAAATCATTCGCATAAAACGAAATAAAAGCGAAATGTTGCTAATTTCTCTTCATTACATCTTTTTTATGATTATTTGCTTTTATTACTATCTTGTTAAATATATATCTATTTTAAATATTTGCATGCCTAGTTTAATATCTCTTGGTTAGTTTAATAATTAGAACACCTTTAGAATTATAGATTGCATGTTAGCACAATAATTTTAAAACCTAAGTTTGAACGGATAACCGCAAGTTAGCGGATCCTTTAGGATGCCTAACCCTTTCCCTTTAGGATAATGAAGAACCCTTACCTAGAATCTCACATAGTTTCACAGACCTTTAACTGGAGATCATTAATTGCAGTATTTACTGCGATAAATCAAGTGTCCTAATTCACTATAATAATTAGGTGGCGACTCCTTAAAATACATTTAGGAATCAACCATACGTGGCCCTCCCGTTTCGACTCCGGTTTAAAATGGGGCGTTACAGATGACGACTCCACTGGGGATTTAAGGTTCTTAACCATAACAAACCTAGGGTTATTATTTGGCATTATTTTTGCATTTAATTTTGTGTGCTATATTTTGTTTATTTTAATTTCTACCTGCTTTACTGCTTTCCTTAAACTGGCATTCCGCTCATATTTCTTCCACTCTGGAAAATTCACACAATCACACACTACATGCGAGGTGCGCTGGATGCATCAGCAAAATTCTTTCTTCAAAACCCAAATTTAGGAGAGTTGGTAACATACGTGGAGTTTCCGGTCTAACCGGTGGCCGCGTAGCCTTCTCACTCGAGTTGTCCGCCTGAACTCGGCCCGTAAAAGCCAAATCTTAGAAACTTAAGATAGAGCTATACCACCCTTTATTTTAGGGCATGCATGCATTTACCTTAGGTGAGTCGGTCCTTGGCATCGACACCACAATTAGGAGGACACCAAACTTGTCGACGGGTTTCTCAACCCAACGACCAACCAGCATATTATGTGTAGCGTGGCAATGATAGACAAATCCAAACCTAATCATGTCATGCTGAAATTGGAAAAAGTGCACCGTCATTTGGTCGCCATTTCCAACAAAAGCATCACAGTTGGACGGCTTGGACAAATCCATCATGACCTCGCATATGTGACGTTTAGGCCTACATCAAGCAGTGGGACAGATACGAGGTTAAGTCAACAACTATTTTGTTTTATTCATGCCTGTATTTCTAACATTTTTATTTAAGCAGGGTTCGCTTTTTAGAAAGTCGCGGTCGAAATCGGGCGCGACAGAATGGCGACTCTGCTGGGGATTTAAGGTTCTTAACCATAACAAACCTAGGGTTATTATTTGGCATTATTTTTGCATTTAATTTTGTGTGCTATATTTTGTTTATTTTAATTGCTACCTGCTTTACTGCTTTCCTTAAACTGACATTCCGCTCATATTTCTTCCACTCTGGAAAATTCACACAATCACACACTACATGCGAGGTGCGCTGGGTGCATCAGCAAAATTCTTTCTTCAAAACCCAAATTTAGGAGAGTTGGTAACATACGTGGAGTGTCCGGTCTAACCGGTGGCCGCGTAGCCTTACACTCGAGTTGTCCGCCTGAACCTTGCGCCCGGAAAAGCCAAATATTAGAAACTTAAGATAGAGCTATACCACCCTTTATTTTAGGCATGCATTTACCTTAGGTGGGTCTGGCCCTGGCATCGACACCACAATTAGAGGACACCAAACTTGTCGACGGGTTTCTCAACCCAACGACCAACCAAAGATATTATGTGTAGCGTGGCAATGATAGACAAATCCAAACCTAATCATGTCAGGCTGAAATTGGAAAAAGTGCACCGTCATTTGGTCGCCATTTCAACAAAGCATCACATTGGACGGCTTGGACAAATCCATCATGACCTCGCATATGTGACGTTTAGGCCTACCTCTGGCATAAAAGGGTCCCCATGCATGTTAGGACTCGCTTGCAATGCGATAATTTATGTGCAACATGTACTTGCTAAATACTATTTACACTTTAGCAAAATCACGTGTTTTACACTAACACAGTTTGCTACATGTTGTCTAAAGGATTTATCATCTCCCCCAAAGGTCGATTTGTATTTGACTAAGCAATGGCAGAACATCGATATCTCACAAGATCAAAGGCACGGTCCAGCGACATGACTGATTCAAGGGCATCTGGCGGACGAGTGAACTCGCTCGTTCCTATAGGCAAAGCGGTCTCGTAAGAGAAAGCGACAGATCCGATAGAACACTCGCCCAAATACCGCATGACAAATGGCAAACTCGCAGCCAAATCGACGACTGAAACATCATCAAGTACTCACATGCAAATAACCAAAACAGTCAAAATCCTCCAAATTACTACCAGTACCCTCTTACTACATATCCCATTCAGCCAATATACAATGCACCCATACATCCCACACAAACCTATTATGCTTCAGCCAAACACAAACCAAAGGCCACCACAAACCTACTTTTGCAATGCATACGACAACCCTTACGATACCCATCCGTGCATACACCATGCCCAAATGCCTGCTCACTAAACACTTTCAAACCCCGCGATAGGTGCTAAGAGAAACCAACCGAACCTATACACCTTTAGCCAACCCATAACCCAAGTGTATGAGTGAAGCGCGAGAATACTCCCAATTCCCGAAATATCCCCGTGCCTACTTTCCAGGGCACGATAAAACCAAACATTGTGCATACCACTCCGTGTCGGCGGCACGACATCGAAAATTGCTACTCCCTCAGAGACAGAATCGAGGCGTTGATCAAAGAAGGGGTAATTCAGCTGAAAGAGTCTGCCCCAAATCCCTTGCCAAACCACGGCCACGTCAATGTGCACCTGACAACCTTAGATGAGAATACACTCTCGCTTATGCCCGTTCCGCTGAATCAATCATTTATCCGAGCATGCACCACGCGAAGCCAAAAGAAGAAGATATTGATAGCGAGCATGAAGACCCAAACACCATGACGCAGAGCAAGAGGCGTATTGGTTGGATTTGCACTTGTTCAGTCCGCCAGAGCCGGATAAGAAAGAACAATTTAGTTTAGCAGAATAATTCAAGACTCATATTTAAGCTTTAATAATGTTTCCTTTGTTTTGCTTGTATTTGGAACTACGTGTGACCTGATTCCTCAGCGGATACGTGGCGCCACATCGGCTTGGCCCCACCTTTTAGAAAATCCCAATTTCTCTTTGCTTGTGAATGAACTACGTTCGACCGATTCCTTGGCGGATACGTGGCGTACCACATCGCCTCGCCCCACCTTTAGAATTTTACCCAATATTCGCTTGTAATGAACTACGTCATGACCTGATTCCATCATGGGGATACGTAGGCGGCCTAAATCGGCTTCAGTCACACCATTAGGAAACTTTCCCTTCGTTCTGAAATGACAAGAATACACATAACATACAAACAACTCCATTGAGACCCCCTTAGGACAAACACCCTTTTTAAAATTGGGACAATATAGGAAACCAGACAGGGGTTGCAAGTCCAAACAGGCTAGGCACGCAGATGTCAAGGAACAAGGCGGCGAAGTCAAACAAGAATCGACCACCCCCCAAAACTCACAAAATTTTCTTTGAGCGCAGGTCCTTCATATTAGCAGAAGATACAACAAAAGTTCTTCATATGAGCAAAAGCAGAAAGAAACAACATAAGCAGAGAGGGGCACCGACAATCAACAGTCAGAATTCAAAAGTCCGCAACAAAGTCTAGCGCATCAGCTCGGGCATTAAAGCACACAACAAAGGCATCATGGCAATTCGTCAGTTGCAAGGAAACATCTCAGGGACGACATCTCTACCCACATAATTGCCTTTCTCAAATATTTATCATTCTGTTTTAACAGTTATACACTATATGATTCCATATGCTCGAAAGATCGACGTAAACTGGGACAAATTTTAAAAGAGAGCCTGACGGCAGCGGAGCACCAAGAGTCAACAGGAACAAGGAGGACAATAACATTCCAATACAACATCTGCATCTCGTCCATACAACGGCGAACATCTGCATCTCGTCCATACAACGACGAACATCTGCATCTCGTCTATACAACGACGAACATCTACATTTCGTCCATACAACGACGAACATCTACATCTAGTCCATACAACGACGAACATCTATATCTCGTCTATACAACGACGAACATCTACATTTCGTCCATACAACGACGAACATCTGCATCTCGTCTATACAACGACGAACATCTGCATTTCGTCCATACAACGACGAACATCTACATTTCGTCCATACAACGACGAACATCTACATCTCGTCCATACAACGACGAACATCTACATCTCGTCCATACAACGACATTTACATCTATTTCGTCCATACAACGATTTAACATCTACATTTCGTCCATACAACGACGAACATCTACATCTCGCTCATACAACGCATTTAACATCTACATCTCGCCCATACAACGATTTAACATCTACATCTCGCCCATACAACGATTTAACACTGCGTTTCGTCCATACAACGATTTAACATCTGCATTTCGCCCATACAACGTAACATCGCATTTCGTTCATACAACGGCGAACATCTCGCATCTGCCTATACAACGATTTAACATCTACATTTCGCCCATACAACGACGTAACATCTACATCTAGTCCATACAACGACGAACATCTATATTCGTCATATACAACGTAACATCTACATTTCGCTCATACAACGGCGAACATTCGTGATCTGCGTCATACAACGATTTAACATCTGCGTTTCGTCCATACAACGAACATCTACATTTCGTCCATACAACGACGAACATCTACATCTCGCCCATACAACGATTTAACATCTACATCTCGCCCATACAACGTTAACATCTACATTCGTCCATACAACGACGAACATCTATCTCGCCCATACAACGCATTAATATATATCTCGTCCATACAACGATTTAACACTGCGTTTCGTCCATACAACGATTTAACACTGATTTCGTCCATACAACGACGAACATCGCATTTCGTCCATACAACGATTTAACATCTGCATCTCGCCCATACAACGACGAACATCTCATCTCGTCCATACAACGCGAACATCTACATCTCGCCCATACAACGCGAACATCTACATCTCGTCCATACAACGATTTAACATCTACATCTCGCCCATACAACGACGAACACTGCATTTCGCCCATACAACGACGAACACCGCATTTCGTCCATACAACGGCGAACACTGCATTTCGTCCATACAACGCATTAATACCGCATTTCGCCCATACAACGACGAACACTGCATTTCGTCCATACAACGATTTAACATCTGCGTCTCGCCCATACAACGATTTAACATCTGCATTTCGTCCATACAACGATTTAACATCTGCATTTCGCCCATACAACGATTTAACATCTCGCATTTCGCCCATACAACGATTTAACATCTGCATCTCAACGATTTAACATCGCATTTCGTCCATACAACGACGAACATCCGCATTTCGTCCATACAACGATTTAACATCTACATCTCGCCCATACAACGATTTAACATCTACATCGTTCATACAACGACGAACATCTGCGTCGTCCATACAACGCATTTAACACTGCATGTCGTCCATACAACGATTTAACACTGCATTTCGTCCATACAACGAACGAACACTGATTTCGTCCATACAATGACGAACACCGCATTTCGTCCATACAACGCATTTAACACGTATTTCGTCCATACAACGATTTAACACTGCATTTCGTCCATACAACGATTTAACACTGCATTTCGCCCATACAACGACGAACACTGCGTCGCCCATACAACGACGAACACCGCATCTCGCCCATACAACGACGTTAACATCTGCATCTCGCCCATACAACGATTTAACATCTGCATCTCGTCCATACAACGACGAACATCTGCATCTCGTCCATACAACGACGAACATCTGCATCTCGTCCATACAACGACGAACATCTGCATACAACGACGAACATCTGCATTTCGTCCATACAACGACGAACATCTGCATCTCGTCCATACAACGACGAACATCTGCATTTCGTCCATACAACGACGAACATCTGCATTTCGTCCATACAACGACGAACATCTGCATTTCGTCCATACAACGATGAACATCTGCATTTCGTCCATACAACGACGAACATCTGCATTTCGTCCATACAACGACGAACATCTGCATTTCGTCCATACAACGACGAACATCTGCATCTCGTCCATACAACGACGAACATCTGCATTTCGTCCATACAACGACGTCATCTGCATCTCGTCTATACAAGACGGCGTATCATCACACCATTTCATTATATAGTATATACGATTTGACTACAACCACGACACAAATTTACATTCTTACATTATTTTGTTTTGACAGTTATGCACTAATGCTTCTATCTTAGCTTCAATCTACAAGAACTGCACAAGATGGAGCACAACGTGGATTTTCTCTTACAGCGAACCAGGGCAATTTGTTGGGGGGCCAACCTTCCCAATGAATGGCAGAAGCGGCCTCAAGCGTCGGTCCACTCGTTCCACATCACCATAAAACCCAGTACCATAAGCCATAGCGGTACACCCCAGGTTCAAGCCAGTTATTTTATTTCTTTACTTTTTGCACCATAGCCCAGTGTCATCATAACTCGACACTGGAACAATTTTTGAGTCCGCGTTAGCCCGCCTTGGTGTTTTGACCATGGTAGCCCAGTGTCGTCATAACTCGACACTGGGACAATTTTTGAGTCCGCGTTAGCCCGCCTTGGTGTTTTAACCATGGTAGCCCAGTGTCGTCATAACTCGACACTGGGACAATTTTTGAGTCCGCGTCAGCCTTGCCTAAATTGCCCAACATTCTAATTCTGAGGGTCGAGACAAAATTGGCCTTGAGTCAACGTCTTTGTCCGAAGATTCTTCCATCATCTCCATACAAAGAGGGACAACTGTTGACACCCAATTTTGACCCTCCCGTCCAGTCATTAGCTATAAAATTAGACTAATTTTGTAAAATAATTTTTATGATTTTTTATAATAAAATGCAGCGATAAAATATTAATACAGGCATAAATAAGCAATTTAATAATGGCACCGCGTCTTACGTAGAGTATTAAGCACTTAGAGTCTCGCGCCCGCCTTAATTAATTTAAGCCCTGTCATGATTCTTAATTGATAATAAATACATAAAATAAATAATTTAGCAATGACGTCGTGTCAAGTAGCGTAGTCGCATTTATTAATACGCAAAGCAATTTCATAACTTGTTTTAAATAATAATGCACAATAAATAAGTTTTTAAATAAATAGCGCCGCATTCTAAAATATTAAGCACTAATTAAATAGCACGCCTGCGTTTATAACAATTAGATTAACAAAGCACCTAAATAATTTAATCACAAGTTACTAATTTAACTCACTACTAATTAATTAATTAACTCCTAAAACTAATACCCTAGCTTTAAAGCCACACCCGCAAGCCCAACACTCTCGGCCAACTCTTTTATTTCCCCATGCCCAACCTTTATTCCCCCGCAGCCCAACCCGCTAGCCCAGCGTCCCCTACCTATTATTACCCTAGCCGCCTACCCTTCCCTGGAGGAAATGGCCAGCTGTCTAACCTATTAACCCTAAAAAATCCCTTCAACAGCCAACTCACCCTACTTTTACCCACCAGCAGTAGCACACGCATCATCTACCAGACCTACTTTATTACCCCCCCCCCCATCCGTCTACCTATTTTTTCGAGCCCAGCCGCAAAAAATCCCTTCAGCAACCCTATTATCTCACCTCTCCCGTCACCTTCCTCTCCTCTCTATACACACACAGCAGCCCTCTCCATTTTAATAGACCCCCTCTCACCAGCCGTCTCTCCCCTCTCATCACCCTCAGCCCTAAAACTCAACCCTAGCCGCACAACACTCTCATTCCACACGCAACACAGCCCTAACTCCCTCTCCCTGCTCCTCCTTACTCCCTCAACCCACTGCAGTCGCCGTCGACCACGCCAACACCCCCATCGAACACCCATCCCCACTACATTTCCTCGCCGACGAACAATCATTCCCGTTCGCATCGCCGTATCACTGACCCTACTCTTCTTCTTCACTCAACTCACCCTCACTGTCTCACACTTTCCCGCCGCCCCTTTCCTCTTTTAGTGTTCTTGGATTTACTTTGTTATTATATGTTTATGTGTGTGTTGGACTGATTTGCTGACTCTGCTTCATCTCGCCGGAGTTTCAAAACTCCGGCGACCTAAGCTAGCTTTACTTTTGGGTTCTATTTCGAAACAGACTGATTCGCACGAATTTTGGTCGTCCTGGTTATATTCTATGTTTTTCTGGGATAATGGACGTTTTCCGACGTTGGTTGTTTGTCTATGGCTCCGCTACTGTTCTGCCCTTTTTTGGATCACTCTTAATACTGTTGTCATTTTAGCTGGATGGTGGTCTGTTCGCTGGATTATTCTCTTGGCGTCGTGTTGATTGCTGGTCTGATTTGCCATTGACACGGCTCTATCTGGCTGTGTCTTGACATTTTTAGTAGTATTTCTGATACCGTATTATTTTGAACAAGATACTACATTTTGGTATTTTATTGATTTTGAACAAGATACTACATTTTGGTATTTTACTGATTTTGAACAAGATACTACATTTTGGTATTTTACTGATTTTGAACAAGATACTACATTTTGGTATTTTACTGATTTTGAACAAGATACTACATTTTGGTATTTTACTGATTTTGAACAAGATACTACATTTTGGTATTTTACTGTTTTTGAACAAGTTGCTACACTTGGTATTTTACTGATTTTTGAACAAGTTGCTACACTTGGTATTTTACTGATTTTGAACTTGATACTACATTGGCCAAAGAAGGATTTATCCGTCGATCTGGAGGCCCCCGTGGTAAGCGAGACAGAATATGTGGGCAAGGAGGAAAGTAAAAAGATTAGACGAGAATGCATAGTATCGTTCACCAGGAGGCGAGTCGGCCGTGAGCGATATTGGCTTATCATGTCTTAGTATCCTTGGCACAACACTAGCTGAGCCCACACTATATAAAAAATATATCTTTTACAATATCTTCTACATATATATCTATATATATATACATACATTGTGTTTGTTTGGTAATTTATTAATTATTTACTAACTCTTCTACTAAGTGTCTTTGCAATTATAGCGCACCCCAAAGTTAAATCATTCGCATAAAACGAAACAAAAGCGAAATGTTGCTAATTTCTCTTCATTACATCTTTTTTATGATTATTTGCTTTTATTACTATCTTGTTAAATATATATCTATTTTAAATATTTGCATGCCTAGTTTAATATCTCTTGGTTAGTTTAATAATTAGAACACCTTTAGAATTATAGATTGCATGTTAGCACAATAATTTTAAAACCTAAGTTTGAACGGATAACCGCAAGTTAGCGGATCCTTTAGGATGCCTAACCCTTTCCCTTTAGGATAATGAAGAACCCTTACCTAGAATCTCACATAGTTTCACAGACCTTTAAATGGAGATCATTAAATGCAGTATTTACTGCGATAAATCAAGTGTCCTAATTCACTATAATAATTAGGTGGCGACTCCTTAAAATACATTTAGGAATCAACCATACGTGGCCCTCCCGTTTCGACTCCGGTTTAAAATGGGGCGTTACAGGGGTGACACGTGTCGCCCTCCCATTCGTCACAATATTACGTTTTCCGACAATTTTATTATTCCGATAAATTTTTACAAGTCTCAAATCTTAACACTTGTGAGTTCTCACGTACGTTCTTAAAGCATGCCCTGTAAATACAGGGTGTAACATTCTTCCCCCCTTAGAAACATTCGTCCCCGAATGTTCTTTCGGAGTCAAACTTATAATTAGCGACATAGTTTCCTTTCACAACCCCGACATACCAACAATGCCACACATGGCCACATAATAGCATTTACACAAAACACATGCTTCAATTAAAACTTGACAAGTAAGGGAAAATGAATTACCTGAAGGTGTAGGGAATAAGTGAGGATACTTCCTCAACATGTCCTCCTCCGCTTCCCAAGTCATCTCCTCCCGGTTATCATTCTTCCACAAGACTTTGACGGAAGCCACATCCTTGGTCCGCTACCGACCGCGATCGAGTATCGCTATGGGACTCTCTCATACGATAACCCTCTCACACCGGACCTCACTAGCAGGGAAAACTCTCGCTGGATCTCCGATACACTTCCGCAACATAGAAACATGGATTATCGGATGTACCGCCTCTAACTCTGATGACAGATCCAACTCATAGACAACCTTGACTACTCGACGGACGATCTGGTAGGGCCCAATATACCTTGGGCTGAGTTTCCCCTTCTTACCGAATCTCATCACACCCTTCATGGGTGACACCTTCAAGACCCACCTTCTACCAAACTCCAAATGTCGACGCCGATTATCCGCATATGACTTCGCCGACTCAGCCGCTACAGCCTCTCCCGGATAAGCCACCTTATCCACACCACTGAAACCAAGTCCGCCAACTAATCGCACTGCCCACGCCGAACCAACCAATCGGCGATCTACATTTCCGCCATATAAAGCCTCGTATGGCGCCATCTCAGATAATCGGAATGGTAGCTGTTATAAGCAAACTCCACAAGAGGCAAATGATTCTCCCAATACCCACGAAATCAATCACGCAGCTCGCAGATATCCTCGTTGTTCGATAGTACGCCCGCCGCCTCGCTACCGAGGATGAAATGTCATCGAGACTCACCGTCCCTAATCCCTTCCGAAAGACCTCCGAGTTAGCCAGAATTGGGCTCCCTATCGATATGATCGACACCGACACCGCGGCCTCACAATCTCTCCGATGTACACCGCATAGTCTCACCAAAACGTCGTCGATCGAAGGAAATGGGCTGATTTCACACCACAACAATAACCCAAATGGAGTCGCATTTCTCCGAGTGCGAGGTAACCTCAGTAACAAAGTCCATGTTGATCACCTCCCACTTCCAAGTCGGAATCTCAATAGCTCGCAATAATCCATCGGGCCTCGTGCTCGACCTGACTGCCGCAATTAGACATCAGGCAACAAAACCTGCCACGTCCCTCTTCAGGCCATCCCACCAATACAAACATCTGAGGTCATGGTACATCTTGATCGACCCCGGATGAATAGAATAACGAGCACTTTGTGCCTCCCCCAAAATCTACTGACGAAGTCTGTCTACATCGGAAACACACAACCGGCCCTCAAATCTCAGCACCCCATCAGGCGCCACCTCGAATAGACTCTTCTCCTCCCGAAGAGCTGCATCTCGATACCGTACCAACACTGGGTCCTCAAACGCCGCCTCTTCACCATCAACGATGGAAGACTCGCAACCTCACGAACCCGCACTTCACCATCGTCGGTGATCGATCAATCAACCTCAAGGCTCGCTAATCGGTGGATCTCGACGGACCATGTCCTCGCCTCTCCGCTGTACCGATGTGCTCCCATCGATCTACGACTCAAGGCATCAAGAACTACGCTTGGCTTTCCGGATGGTATAGAATATCAACATCATAATCTTTCAAAGAACTCTAACCACCGCCTCGCCGCAAGTTCATCTCCTCTCGCTCAAGATATACCGAGGCTCTTGTGGTCGTATAAATATCCACATGAACCCCATACAAATAATGTCTCCAAATCTTCAAGGCATGAATAATCGCGCCAACTCTAAGTCGGGTAGGGTAATTCCTCTTATGCTTCCGTGAATCGCTTAAAGCATAGGCTATAACCTTGCCGTGCCGCATCAAAACACACCCTAGCCCGATACCCGAGGCATCACAATAGATCACGCACTGCCTAACCCTCGGGAAGAGTAAGAACCGAGTCGTAGTCAACCTTTCCTTCAAAGAATCGAAACCCTTCTCGCAAGCCTCGTCCATTGGAACTTGGCCGCTTTCTCGAGTCACCAGTCAATCTGAAATCAAGCAACCGCTCACGAACCTACGATAATAACTCGCGATCTAAGAAATCAAGGCGCTCGGCCGGAGTAGTAGGTCTCGCCAAGACTTGACCTCAATCTTTGCCGATCCACCCGCACACCATCAACCCCAATAATATGTCCCAGAATGCCACCGAGGCCAACCAAAACTCACACTGAGAACTTGGCGAATAATCGCGGCCCGAGGACCCAAGTACCGCCTCGTGATTCGCATGCTCGCTCTGTCGCGAATAAACCAGATGTCATCAATGAATACTATCACAAATGTATCCAAAATGGCTTGAACACCGCTCATCAAATCCATAAATACCTGAGCGTTGTCAAACCGAAAGACATAACTCGAACTCATAGTGCCCATACCGGTCCCGAATGCGATCTTTGGGATATCCGCCTCTAACTCGTGACTGATGATAACTGCACCGCAGCCTATCTTGGAGAAACACTCGCACTCGCAATCGTCAAACAAATCATCAATCACGGGAGGTACCTATTCTTGATGGTTACCTTATTCAGCTGCCTGTAGTCAACACACATACGCAGCGTACCATCCTTCTTCTTTACAAACAAAACGGGCGCTCCCCAAGGAGAAACACTAGGCCTGATAAAGCCTTTTTTCCAAAGAAATCTTTCACCGGTCCTTCACTCCTCAACTCGGCCATCCTCAGATGGCGGAATGGAAATAGGTCGAGTGTCCGCAACGGTGTCAATACAAAACTCAATCTCCTCTCGGGAGGGATACCCAAGATCGTCGGGAACACATCCGAAACTCCCTAACCATCGCATCGATCAAGAATCGCACTCACCTCGTATCAAATACCCAACGGATGATAGATGCATTCTTTCGCACCATCTTCCTAGCTTGAGGTAAGAAATAAACCTACCCTTCAACGACGCTGTGTTGCCCTTCCACTCGATAATCGCTCGCCAGAAATCGAACCGAACCAATTGCTCTGCTACCAACGTTGGCATAACAAGAAGCCAACCACCATACCCATAATGACATCAAAATCGTTATCTCCAACTCTATCAAGTCCGCGTGGTCCGACGATCGTAAATAAACACCTGACAACCTCTATACACCCGCCTAACACCGAATCACCCATCGCGTAGCTACCTCAAAAGGCTCTATCGACACCGACTTATCCCGATTCTACCCGCACAAGAGGACACATAGGACAAGGTAGAACTCGGATCTATCAAAGCATAAACGCTACATCATGAAATCAATAATGTACTGACGACGCCGTGGAAACCTCCGATCTCGGGCGGCTAGCTAATGAATATATGCGGTTCGTGGACCGCTAGAATCGAACCACCACCACGACTTACCGCGCTCACGGCCCGTGAGTACTCGCCTCCGGGCGCATAACTACGTAAGGACAGAAGACCAAGAACGGATCCCGCCGGCCGCACTGCACCACCCATGCCGCTCTAGACGGACAATCTCTCTCAATTGGCCTCGCTGCCACAAGAGTAACAAGCTCCCGAGCCTCGCGACATCGCCGTGAGACTACCGCATCGAGCACACCGAGATGCGGTGGTCTCGACGTGACGATTCATCTCCTCGAAACCTCAAGTCCTCGAGCCCGACCGCTTCCCGAATGACTGGTGATCGCCTCCCGCCGTAAAATCGCGGAAGGAGCACTCTGGCCGGGCCGAATGTGGACCTAGTTCGCCGAGGCCGCCCGCTCGAAATCGCCTCGAGACCTGCCCCGCCTCTTGGCCGGGCTCGAGTCAATTTGGTCCTCCTCTCTATCCTCTATCTCTACGCATAGGCTCGCATCTCGCAATGTCCATACCGGGCCAAGAGCAACCCCAAGCATGCAGAATCATATGACGCCCAGCCCCATCACATAACGATGAACTCGGCCCGCCATGTCGCCTACAATGGTGTGCGCATGCTCGCCAAGGAGTCAAACTCTGTGTCAGACTCTCGATAGTCCTCCCATTCGCCTCAAGGTCAAGAATCTATCTACACGGCTCTCTCATCTCGTGAGGCAAAAAGTGATCCATGAAGGCCTGTGAACTCCTCCCAAACACTGGAAGAGCATCCTCACCTCTCGACACTCCCATGACTCAAACTAGCCAACGCAATATCGCAGAACCTGAAGAGGCTAGTATAATGCACTCGTCTCAAGCCCTAAGAACTCGCATAGTCATCAGAGTCGCCGAATGAACTACGCGATCCTCCTCGCACTCGAACCATAGAACTCGCGGATGACAACCGTAAAATCCCGATCCGCAACCGCCGCTCTGTGTTACCGCCGCTCGCTGCCGCCGCTACTATATCGGTCAATAACCGGATCTTCTCCCGTAGTCTCTATACTCGCCCCGCCGTGGATCGAGGCTCGTACCAAACCTCGAGCTACCGCCGCCTCGCCTTTCTAATCGCCGCGTGGCCGAACTCGCGACCGCTTACTACCTCGTATAGTCCGTGGTTCAGTCCGTAACCCTCGAGTACCGCTAGCAGCCTCGCCGCTTTGCCCTTCGGGCCCCGTCGCCTCCGCGAGGCATAATCATTTCATAAGAATAGGTCGCAGAGGATTCAACCTAATAAGACGTTTCTACCGCACGATCTCGCAGAGAGAAGAATGGAAACTAATCCTAAATGTCTCGCACCTCCGATTATAGATGTGGTGCACAACACACCGATAATCAAGACTTTACTGACACGGCTCAGACATTTTCCGAGGACTAATCGCTCGATACCACTTTTGTCACGACCTCGACCGGGAGCCGCGATCGTGCCCTACCCAGGCACCCTGCCTGTATACATCGAGAATAGCAATGAACATACACAACATACAACATTTTTAGATAATAATAACACAGGCTAGCCGATAAGGCCGCTTTCCATAAAATATGCATAGTCAAAGAAAATCAGATAACCTGGTTCTTACATTTCAAACCACAACACGTGACTATGCACTTAGAATAACAACGGTATGGACAGTGGGTTCGCCATACCCCTGAATGTACATAAATCTACAACATCAGGGAAAGACTGTACCAAAAAGACAAGCCTCCGGAGAAATGAAGCTTCTGACGTCTGATAAGTGATCCTAAGTATGAGGATTCACCACCTGCTTACCCCTACCTGCGGCATGAACGCAGCCCCCGAGGAAGGGGGTCAGTACACAATATGTACTAAGTATGTAAAACTAGAAAATACTGTAATTATATCATAAGTTTAAAACAAAGCCGGAGACATGTATGATAACAAAATTACAGTACACAGTGCCTTACTAACAATGAGAGTAACTGATAGTATACGTACAACATAAAAATAGGAAGCTCACGATCAAAGCAGGACCATCCGCCCGCAGTATCATTAAGCAATCCTACTCCTGGGACTATTTCACCCGCATAGGTCGTGTGGACCCGCGCAGGTATTCCTCGTGATAGTCAGACTACCGCACGGGACTATTTCAACCGCATAAGCCCATAAGGACTCGCATGTGGTATTCCTCGCGTCGGGTAGCAAATCCACTAAAACAGTGGTATAACGCCTTGGGGTTCACCTCATTTATACTCTTACCCCAAGCATGGTATAACGCCTGGGATTTACCCTCATTTATACTCTTACCCCGAGAAGGTGGTATAACGCCTTGGGGTTTACCCCTCATTTATACTCTTACCCTATCTCAACCGGCCATCATACATAACATAAGCCCTACCGGCTTATCATACAATAAATAAGCAAGTTAAGAAATCCCCCTAACTTCTTATTAGTCTTATTCATATATACTCTCATTTTAGTTTACTTAAGGCACTAACATATCTTTTATGAAAATCCGAATTTAACCCAAGTACTACATACTTCTACTTTAAAACAAATGACTCTTTTTAGTATAAAACTTCCAAGATACTATTAACCGTAGTATCAAGTCAAAATCACTTTTCAAGACAAGTCACAATACCTTTAGAAATAAAGTTAGGTTTCTAAATCAAGTGACTCATTTTCTTATAAAACCTTAGACAATTGATGCCTTAAAATCAAATTGCCTTTTCATTAAAATCAAGTCATTCATCTTTCCATAAAGCAAATATAACCAACTTCCCATAAAGTCGTTATATTCACCTTATACCTTAGCCAAATACAATTTCCTATCCAAGGGACTTATACGCTTAAAACTAACAAGTATCACATACTTTAAAACTCTTCAAGTCCCTTAACTTTAATAAAACTTAAGACATCCTTAATACTTTCCAAGAAGTGAGTTAATCTCCTAAATAACCCGACTTGGCTATTCATAAAACTAGTAAAGGATATCAAGGTCTCAGACGCTCACCGCACTATATAATGCAACTAGTCATGCTCAAAAGATAGGAAAGTTCTACATACCTCTTCGGGCCAATCCACTTGCTACGTACAATATCCCGCCCGTAGTATGTCAACCTATAATATCCACAATACGTCTATTAACGCCTTACTTCAAACGTAGAATATTATAAGTGTAAAGTCTCTAAATTCTACGGAAAATTGGACAACACCTCCTTTGTTTCTACTTACTTTGCCACCTTTTTCAAGGACGAATTCAATAACCAAACACGCCACATTTAAGGGCCCAACAATGCAATTAATCAATAGTGGATTACACGCCTACTAGACGTGTAAAATTCCGCCCCACGAACGATATCAACTAATACAACTACTAGGCCAATTCGGCAAACTTGAGGTACTATAACATCAATTCTTATCCAATTTCCATTTCAATCCAAATTGTTAGCATAACATGATATCAAGTCGCAATCGATTATACTACTATAATCTTCAAGTAAGTAACATGCGACGATTCTAGTAAACGACCAAATTGTAATCCAACTTCACATGGCTTAATGACATTTCGGATTTAAGGCTACAATCAATCAATACTACTTATCAAACTTCAACATATAAACTTCATGCTAGCAACATGTAAAGCTAACAACAAACAATATATATATATAATCTTGTAACACTTTTAAGAGACAAGATTATACCTCAACGAATCTTAATCCAAATCCAAATCCGAAGTCGCTCCTTAGCAACTTAGAGCCTCTTCAAGACACTTCATTCCGCTACATGAGACCCTTAGAACAATACCAACAAATTTCCTTCAAACTTCCAAACAAAACCTAGAAAGCAACTAGGTTTTCACCTTGCGACTAATACGAAAACTATCTTTTTCCGAGATTTTTCTATTGAGATACACTCACAATACACTCATGAACCTTAGTTTAAAGTGTGGAGCTTAATGGACAAGAAACAAAAAAATTTCTTTTTCTCCTTGAGTGAACCCGAGAGCAACTAGCTCTTGTTCTTGAAATTCTTGAATTTTTTTCTAAGTGTTAGGCTTAGTCTTGCTACTAGTAGTATTATATAGCACAATGGAGGGTCAAGATGTAAACAAATGGGTGGTTTGGATGAGGTCTTATTAAATATCAAGCCTTGTGGACCCTTTGACTTAGTCAATATTCTCAAGCTCACTACTTGCAAGACTTAGTCATCCTACAAAGGTCAAATGACCCTTTAGCCCTTGCCTAAATCGTCCAAGGCAACCATAAGGGGGGGTGACACGTGTCGCCCTCCCATTCGTCACAATATTACGTTTTCCGACAAGTTCATTATTCCGATAAATTTTTACAAGTCTCAAATCTTAACACTTGTGAGTTCTCACGCACGTTCTAAAGCATGCCTCAGAATACTGGTGTAACATTCTTCCCCCCTTAGAAACATTCGTCCCCGAATGTTCTTTCGGAGTCAAACTTATAATTAGCGACATAGTTTCCTTTCACAACCCCGACATACCAACAATGCCACACATGGCCACATAATAGCATTTACACAAAACACATGCTTCAATTAAAACTTGACAAGTAAGGGAAAATGAATTACCTGAAGGTGTAGGGAATAAGTGAGGATACTTCCTCAACATGTCCTCCTCCGCTTCCCAAGTCATCTCCTCCTGCTATCATTCCTCCACAAGACTTTGACGAAGCCACATCCTTGGTCCGCAGCGCTCGACCGCGACGAGTATCGCTATGGGACTCTCTCATACGATAACCCCTCTGTCACCTGGACCTCACTAGCAGGGAAAACTCTCGCTGGATCTCCGATACACTTTCACAACATAGAAACATGGAAGATCGGATGTACCGCCTCTAACTCTGATGGTAGATCCAACTCATAGACAACCTTGCCTACTCGACGGACGATCTGGTAGGGCCCAATGTACCTTGGGCTGATTTTCCCCTTCTTACCGAATCTCATCACACCCTTCATGGGTGACACCTTCAAGAAGACCCAATCTTCTACCTAAAACTCCAAATGCCGACGCCGACTATCCGCATATGACTTCTGCCGACTCAGCCGCTATCGCCTCCCGGATAAGCTTCACCTTATCCACACCGCCAACCAAGTCCGCCAACTAATCGCACTCGCCACGCCGAACCAACCAATCGGCGATCTACATTTCCGCCATATAAAGCCTCAGATGGCGCCATCCAGATACCGGAATGGTAGCCGTTGTTATAAGCAAACTCCACAAGAGGCAAATGATCCTCCCAAATACCCTCGAATCAATCACGCAGCTCGCAGATATCCTCGTTGTCCGATAAGACGCTCGCCGCCCGCTACCGAGGATGAAATGTCAGATCGAGACTCACTGGTCCCTAATCCCTTCCGAAAGACCTCCAGGTTAGCCAGAATTGGGCTCCTCTATCGATATGATCGACACCGACACCGCGCCTCACAATCTCTCCGATGTACAACCGCATAGTCTCACCAAAACGCCGTCCCGATCGAAGGAAATGGGCTGATTTCACACCACAACAATAACCCAAATGGAGTCGCATTTCCTCCGAGTACGAGGTAACCTCAGAACAAAGTCCATGTTGATCACCTCCCACTTCCAAGTCGGAATCTCAATAGCCTCGCAATAATCCATCGGGTCTCGTGCTCGACCTTGACTCCGGGCAATTAGGACATCAGGCAACAAAACTCGCCACGCCCTCTTCGTGCCATCCCACCAATACAAACATCTGAGGTCATGGTACATCATGATCGACCCCGGATGAATAGAATAACGAGCACTTTGTGCCTCCCCCAAAATCTACTGACGAAGTCCTGTCACATCGGGAACACACAACCGGCCCTCAAATCTTAGCACCCCATCAGCGCCACTCGAATAGACACTTCTCCTCCCGAAGAGTCGCATCTCGATATCTGCATCAACACCGGTCTCAAACCGTCGCTTCTTCACCTCATCAACGATGGAAGACTCGGCAACCTCACGAACCCGCACTTACTATCGCCGGTATCGATCAATCGAACCCCAAGGCTCGCTAATCGTGGATCTCGACGACCATGTCCTCGCCTCTCCGGCCGCATTCTCCGACAGCTCCCATCGATCTACGACTCAAGGCATCAAGAATTACGCTGGCTTTCCCGATGGTATGTAATATCAACATCATAATCTTTCAGCAACTCTAACCACCGCCTCGCCGCAAGTTCATCTCCTCTCGCTCAAGATATACCGAGGCTCTTGTGGTCTGTATAAATATCCACATGAACCCCATACAAATAATGTCTCCAAATCTTCAAGACATGAATAATCATGCCAACTCTAAGTCGCGGTAGGTAATTCCTCTTATGGCTTCCAGAATCGCCGGAAGCATAGGCTATAACCTTGCCGTGCTGCATCAAAACACACCCTAGCCCGATACCCGAGGCATCACAATAGATCACGCACCGCCTAACCCTCAGAAGAGTAAGAACTGGAGCTGTAGTCAACCTTTCCTTCAGCAACTGGAAACCCTTCTCGCAAGCCTCTGTCCATTGGAACTTGGCTGCCTTCTGAGTCATCCTAGTCAACGGTGCTGAAATCAAAGTAAACTGCTCCACGAACCTACGATAATAACTCGCCATTCTAAGAAATCGCGCTCCTCGCTTGAGTAGAGGTCTCGCCAAGACTTGATCGCTTCAATCATTGCCGATCCACTCGCACCATCACCCCAATAATATTCCCAGAATGCCATCGAGGCCAACCAAAACTCACACTTGGAGAACTTGGCGACAATCACGGCCCGAGGACCCTGGTACCGCCTCGTGATCGCATGCCTCGCTCGTCGCGAATAAACCAGATGTCATTAATGAATACTATCACAAATGTATCCAAAATGGCTTGAACACCCGCTCATCAAATCCATAAATACTACCGAGCATTGGTCAAACCGAAAGACATAACCTCAACTCATAGTGCCCATACCGGTCCCGAATGCGCTTTGGGATATCCGCTCTAACTCGACTGATGATAAACTGCATCGCAGCCTATCTTGAGAAACACTCGCACTCGCAATCGGTCAAACAAATCATCAATCCCGGGAGGGGTACCTATTCTTGATGTTTACCTTATTAAGTCGCTCAGAATCAACACACATACGCAGCTGCCCCATCCTTCTTCTTCACAAACAAATCGCGCTCCTGTGGAGAAACACTAGGCTCGATAAAGCATTTTTCCAAAGAAATCTTTCATTGGTCCTTCACTCCTCAACTCAAGAAAGCATCCTCGTATGGCGGAATGGAAATAGGTCGAGTGTCCGCAACGTGTCAATACAAAACTCAATCTCCTCTCGTGAGGATACCCAAGATCGTCGGGAACACATCCGAAACTCCCTAACCATCGCATCGATCAAGAATCGCACCTCACCAGATCAAATACCCGAACCGGATGATAGATGTATTCTTCGCACCATCTTCCTAGCCTTGAGGTAAGAAATAAACCTACCCTCGGCGACGTGTTGCCCTTCCACTCGATAATCGCTCGCCAGAAACCGAACCAACCAACCTGCCTCCATACCAACGTTGGCATAACAAGAAGCCAACCAGTCCATACCCATAATGACATCAAAATCACATCTCCAACTCTATCAAGTTCGCAAGGGTCCGACGATCAGAATAAACACCTGACAACCTCTATACACCCGCCGCCTAACACCGAATCACCACCATCGCGTAGCTACCTCAAAAGGCTCTATCGACACCGCCTATCCCGATTCTACCCGCACAAGAGGGACACATAGGACAAGGTAGAACCTGGATCTATCAAAGCATAAACGCCATAACATGAAATCAATAATGTACCGCGACGACGCCGTGGAAACCTCCCGATCCCGGCGCGCTAATGAATATATGCGCTCGTGGACCGCTAGAATCGAAACCACCACCACGACTTCTACCGCGCCTGCAGTCCGTGAGTACCCCGCCTCGGCGCATAACCACGTATGACAGAAGACCCAAAGAACGGATCCCGCCGGCTGCACTGTACCACCCATGCCGCCTAGACGACAATCTTCTCTCAATCGCCCTCGCCGCCACAAGAGTAACAAGCTCCCGAGTCTCGCGACATCGCCTCGCGAGACCTACCGCATCGAGCACACCGAGACGTGGTGGTCTCGACGGTGACGGCTTCGCCTCCTCGAACCTCAAGTCCCGAGCCCCGACCGCCCCGAATGACCGCCGATCGACTCTCCCGCCGTAAAACCGGAAGGAGCACTCAGGCCGGGCCGGAATGCGACCTAGTTCGCCGAGGCCGCCCGCCGAAATCGCCTCGAGACCTGCCCCGCCTCGGGCCGCTCGAGCCAATCCGTCCTCCTCTCTATCTCTATCCTCGCATAGGCTCGCATCTCCGCAATGTCCATACCGGCCAAGAGCTACCCCAAGCATGCAGTAATCATATGACGGTCTAGCCCCATCACATAACGATGAACTCGGTCCGCCATGTCAGCTACAATGGTGTGCGCATGCCTGGCCAAGGAGTCAAACTCCAGGCTGTACTGCCTGATAGTCCTCCCATTCTGCCTCAAGGTCAAGAATCTATCTACCCGGGCTCTCTTCATCTCGTGAGGCAAAAGTGATCCATGAAGGCCTCGTGAACTCCTCCCAAACACCGGAAGAGCATCCTCACCTCTCGACATCTCCCATGACTCAAACCACCAACGCAATATCGCAGAACCCTGAAGAGGCTAGTATAATGCACTGCCTCAAGCCCTAAGAACTCGTGATAGTCCGTCAGAGTGCCGAATGAACTCCTCGGATCCTCCTCGCACTCGAACCATAGAACTCGCGATGACAACCCGTAAAATCCCGATCCGCAAACTGCCACCTAGGTTAGCCGCCGCTCGCCGCCACGCTCGCTACTATACCGTCAATAACCGACCGCCTCGTAGTTCTATACTCGCCTCGCCGCGGGATCGAGGCTCGCACGGAACCTTCGAGCTACCGCCGCCTTTGGCCTTCTAATACCGCCGGCGTGGTGAACTCGCCGACCGCCTACTACCTCGTGCATAGTCTGTTCGAGTCCGTAACCTCTCGAGTACCGCTAGCGCCTCCGCCGCCGCTTGCCCTTCGGGCCCCGCCGCTCCGCGAGGCATAATCGTTTCATAAGAATAGGTCGCAGAGGATTCAACCTAATAAGACAAGATACTCTACTGCACGATCTCGCAGAGAGAGAAGAATGGAAACTAATCCTAAATGTCTCGCACCTCCCGATTATAGATGTGGTGCACAACACACCGATAATCAAGACTTACTAGACACGGCTCAGACACTTTCCGAGGACTAATCGCTCGATACCACTTTTGTCACGACCCGACCCTCGGGAGCGATCGTGCCCTACCCGGCACCCTGCCTGTATACATCGAGAATAGCAATGAACATACACAACATACAACATTTTAGATAATAATAACACAAAGTTAGCCGATAAGTGCCGCTTCCATAAAATATGCATAGTCAAAGAAAATCAGATAACCTGGTTCTTACAAATTTCAAACCACAATATGTGACTACTGCACTTCAGGAATAACAATACATGGACAGGTGGCTCGCCATACCCCGAATGTACATAAATCTACAACATCGTGGAAAGATCACTAAAAGACAAGCCTCCGAGAAACGGCTTCGACGTCCGATAAGTGATCCTAAGTATGAGGATTCACCATCCGCTTACCCTACCGCAGATGAACGCACCCCGAGGAAGGGGTCAAGACACAATATGTACTAAGTATGTAAAACTAGAAAATATCGTAATTATATCATAAGTTTAAAACAAAGCCGAGACATGTATGATAATAAAATTACAAGACACAAAGGCCTTACTAACAACGAGAGTAACTAAGAGTATACGAAACATAAAATAGAAGCTCACGATCAAAGCAGACCATCCGCCCGCAAAGATCATTAAGCAATCCTACTCGGGACTATTTCACCCGCATAGGTCGTGTGGACCCGCATTGAGGTATTCTCGTGATAGTCAGACTACCGCACGGGACTATTTCAACCGCATAAGCCCATAAGGACTCGCATGTGGTATTCCTCGTGATCGTGGGTAGCAAATCCACTAAAACAGGTGGTATAACGCCTTGGGGTTCACCCTCATTTATACTCTTACCCCCGGCAGTGGTATAACGCCTTGGGATTTACCCTCATTTATACTCTTACCCCGGAGAAGGTGGTATAACGCTCGGGGGTTTACCCTCATTTATACTCTTACCCTATCTCAACCTACCATCATACATAACATAAGCCCTACCGGCTTATCATACAATAAATAAGCAAGTTAAGAAATCCCCCTAACTTCTTATTAGTCTTATTCATATATACTCTCATTTTAGTTTACTTAAGGCACTAACATATCTTTTATGAAAATCCGGGAATTTAACCCAAGTACTACATACTTCTACTCTTTAAAACAAATGACTCTTTTTAGTATAAAACTTCCAAGATACTATTAACCGTAGTATCAAGTCAAAATCACTTTTCAAGACAAGTCACAATACCTTTAGAAATAAAGTTAGGTTTCTAAATCAAGTGACTCATTTTCTTATAAAACCTTAGACAATTGATGCCTTAAAATCAAATTGCCTTTTCATTAAAATCAAGTCATTCATCTTTCCATAAAGCAAATATAACCAACTTCCCATAAAGTCGTTATATTCACCTTATACCTTAGCCAAATACAATTTCCTATCCAAGGGACTTATACGTTTAAAACGGAACAAGTATCACATACTTTAAAACTCTTCAAGTCCCTTAACTTTAATAAAACTTAAGACATCCTTAATACTTTCCAAGAAGTGAGTTAATCTCCTAAATCACCCGACTTGGCTATTCATAAAACTAGTAAAGGATATCAAGGTCTTGTACGTCTACCGTACTATATACGTGCAACTAGTCATGCTCAAAAGATAGGAAAGTTCTACATACCTCTTCGGGCCAATCCACTTGCTACGTACAATATCCCGCCCGTAGTATGTCAACCTATAATATCCACAATACGTCTATTAACGCCTTACTTCAAACGTAGAATATTATAAGTGTAAAGTCTCTAAATTCTACGGAAAATTGGACAACACCTCCTTTGTTTCTACTTACTTTGCCACCTTTTTCAAGGACGAATTCAATAACCAAACACGCCACATTTAAGGGCCCAACAATGCAATTAATCAATAGGGGATTACACGCCTACTAGACGTGTAAAATTCCGCCCCACGAACGATATCAACTAATACAACTACTAGGCCAATTCGGCAAACTTGAGGTACTATAACATCAATTCTTATCCAATTTCCATTTCAATCCAAATTGTTAGCATAACATGATATCAAGTCGCAATCGATTATACTACTATAATCTTCAAGTAAGTAACATGCGACGATTCTAGTAAACGACCAAATTGTAATCCAACTTCACATGGCTTAATGACATTTCGGATTTAAGGCTACAATCAATCCATACTACTTATCAAACTTCAACATATAAACTTCATGCTAGAAACATGTAAAGCTAACAAACAATATATATATATAATCTTGTAACACTTTAAGAGACAAGATTATACCTCAACGAATCTTAATCCAAATCCAACCAAGTCGCCCTTAGCAACTTAGAGCCTCTTCAAGACACTTCATTCCGCTACACGACCCTTAGAACAATACCAACAAATTTCCTTCAAACTTCCAAACAAAACCTAGAAAGCAACTAGGTTTTCACCTTGCGACTAATACGAAAACTATCTTTTTCCGAGATTTTTCTATTGAGATACACTCACAATACACTCATGAACCTTAGTTTAAAGTGTGGAGCTTAATGGACAAGAAACAAAAAAAATTCTTTTTCTCCTTGAGTGAACCCGAGAGCAACTAGCTCTTGTTCTTGAAATTCTTGAAATTTTTTCTAAGTGTTAGGCTTAGTCTTGCTACTAGTAGTATTATATAGCACAATGGAGGGTTAAGATGTAAACAAATGGGTGGTTTGGATGAGGTCTTATTAAATATCAAGCCTTGTGGACCCTTTGACTTAGTCAATATTCTCAAGCTCACTACTTGCAAGACTTAGTCATCCTACAAAGGTCAAATGACCCTTTAGCCCTTGCCTAAATCGTCCAAGGCAACCATAAGGGGGGTGACACGTGTCGCCCTCCCATTCGTCACAATATTACGTTTTCCGACAATTTCATTATTCCGATAAATTTTTACAAGTCTCAAATCTTAACACTTGTGAGTTCTCACGTACGTTCTTAAAGAATGCCCTGTAAATACGGGGTGTAACACATTTCTTTTAGTTTCACAAAAGCATTTTCATAAGAATCAGTCCATTTGAATGTAGCATCTTTTAATAAAAGATTGCATATTGGTTTAGAAATTGCACTAAAGTTTTTTATGAACCTTCTATAAAAGCCAGCATGTCCTAAAAATGATCTAATATCTTTTACTGATTTTGGTGTTAGTAAATTAGCAATTAGATCAATTTTGGATCTATCAACTTCTATTCCTTTTGTTGAAACAATGTGTCCTAATACAATCACTCAGTTACCATAAAATGACATTTTTTCCAATTAAGAACGAGATTTTCTCTTCACATTTAGTCAAAACTTTAGCCAAGTTCATTAAGCAATCATCAAATGAGTTTCCAAAAACAGAGAAATCATCCATGAAAACCTCAAGAAAACGTTCAACCATGTCACTGAAAATACCTATATACATCTTTGAAATGTGGCTAGGGCATTACATAGTCCAAATGGCATCATTCGATATGCAAATGTTCTAAACAGACATGAAAATGTTGTTTTCTCCTGGTCCTCAAGTGCAATTGCTATTTGATTATACCCTCAATATCCATCTAGGAAGTAATAAAAAACATGTCCTGCAATTCTCTCTAAGATTTGATCCATGAAAAGCAAAGGAAAATGATCTTTTCTAGTCATAGAATTTAATTTCCTGTAGTCAATACACATTCTCCAACCAGTAATAGTTCTAGTGGGAATCAATTCATTATTTTCATTTTTTACTACTGTTACTCCAGACTTTTTAGGTACAACTTGAGTAGGACTTACCCATTTACTGTCGGAAATAGGATAAATAATGTCATTATCTAGAAGCTTAATGACTTCACTTCTCACTACTTCTTTCATATTCGGGTTTAGCCTTCGTTGCATTTGCCTAGAGGGTTTAACATTTTCCTCTAAATAAATGTTATGAGTACAAATTAATGGGCTAATTCCTTTTATATCAGACAAAGTCCATCCTATTGCATGCTTGTGAACTTTTAGTACTTCTAACAATTTATGCTCTTGATCATGGTTCAATTTGGAAGATATTATTACTGGATATGTATCATTATCACCCAAATATGCATACCTCAAACTTGATGGTAAAGGCTTTAATTCCAACACTAGTGGTTGAACACTTGATGGAATTGGAGCTTTTTCTGATTTTGATAATTTTTCAAACGTCGACCTCCATCCATTAACCTCTAGAATCTGTGAAGTCTCAAACATAAAAGCAAACTCCAAATTGTCCTCATTAATCAAATCATTTGTTAATAAAGTTTCTAATGGATCAGAAAATAAGGTCATGAAATGTTCAAGAGTGTATTTATCAGTTATATCAATTTCATATACTTCATCATTATTTGGTGGTTGTTTGGAAATGTTAAAAACATTTAACTCCAAAGTCATATTTCCAAAAGAGAGATTCAAAACTTCATTTCTACAATTTATCAAAGCATTAGAGGTTGCAAGAAACGGTCTTCCTAAAATGATGGGATATTGAGATGTTGGATTTGAAACTGTATGTGTGTCTAAAACAATAAAATCTACAGGAAAGTAAAATTTATCAAATTGAACTAATACATCCTCCACTATACCTCTTGGAATTTTTACTGAAGGATCTACCAATTGAAGTGTGATATGAGTCTTCTTTAGTTCTCCCAAATCCAGTTGTTTGTACACAGAGAATGGTAAAAGATTAACACTCGCTCCAAGGTCAAGAAGTGCATGCTCAATTTTAGTATTACCAATTACACAAGATATAGTTGGACAACCAGGATCCTTATATTTTGGTGGAGTTTCTTGTTGAATGATTGAACTTACACTCTCTGTCAGAAATGCCTTATTTTGAACATTTAATTTCCTTTTCATAGTACACAATCTTTCAAAAATTTGGCATAAGATGGAATTTGTTTTATTGCATCAAGTAGTGGGATGTTAACTTTTACTTGCTTCAAAATTTCAAAAATTTCAGGATTTTGATTCAACTTCTTAATAGGATGTAATCTTTGAGGAAAAGGAGCGGGTGATGGTCTTCTACTAGGAGTTAAAATATCAGCATTCTTACCGTCATCCTTATCTTCATCATGTGAACTTGAAGTAGAGCCTGATTCTGGATCTTTGAGGTGAATTTTCTTGTCAATTGTTTTTCCACTTCGTAGGGTAGTAACAGAATTGACATTTTCTGGTGATGTTTCGGCAGAGATTTGTCATTGACCAGCAGTGTTTTGTTGAGTTTGAGCCGAAAATTTCCCTTTTTCAGTCATTCTTAAGGAATTTGTCAACGTAGACAATGTTATTTTAATTTCAATGATGGCTTGTTAAGTTTGGTTGTTGATCGTTGTTTGACCTTGCATAAATTCTTATAATGTTTCTTCAAGGCTTTTTGTTTGTGGTGTAGTGTATGGGGTGAAACTAGAGTTTGAGGTATTTTGGTTGGGTAAAGGTTGAAAATTATTATCATTCCTCCAGCTAAGGTTGGGGTGGTTCCTCCAGTTTGGATTATATGTCTCAGAAAAAGTAGATGGGAATGGTTTCTTAAAGTTAGACATCACATTTGCTTGTTCATGACACATCTCTTTGAAGACGGAAATTCTTGAGCATTCATTTGTTAAATGTCCTTCAACGGCATAAATATCACACAAGTCTTTGTTTTGCACAAATTTGACTTCCTTAGATTTAGTTAACTCCATGAAGTCAAGCAAGTCCAGGAAGAGTGAATCGTCGAATAGGGAGAAGTAATATCACGGCAAAAGCCTTTTGGGTGCTTAGATTCTAAGGGCGCTACTGAAAGCCTTTTTTTAGTACCCTTGAGTATCTGCTTGTAATTGTCATGCTCAAACTGGGAAGCTACCTTTGATACAACTGCCTTGACTGGCAGGTCCTTGGACGCTGACCCTTATAGTCTAGTCTATTCGGACCTCTACTAGGGCTGGAGCTAGTCGGAAAAAGAAAAAAAAAGACTTAGCCAAAAAGAAGCTGTCACGATCCGACCTCGGGCCCGCGACTGGTGCCTTACCCCGGGCACCCTAGTGATACAACATCAGAGAAAAACCAGCGGAAGTAAACTCATAAACATGAAACAATATAAAATACGAAACAGGCTAACCAAAACGGTCGTCTTCCTGTATATACATGACAATCAACTGAACAGTTACATCCTTTACCAAACCCAATTTACAACAGGACTACAGACCTCTAAGAGTTTGTAACAACTATGGCGGGACAGGGCCCCGCCATACCCCTGAATGTACATGAATCTACAATGACAGAGAATCATACCAAAAGATAAGCCTCCGAGAAACGGCTTCCTAAAAGCGTAATCGGTGACCCATGAGCGGATCAACCACCGATGTACCTCTACTCGCGGATGAACGCAGCCCAAGGAGGTCGACAACAAGTACCAAGTATGTGAAATCAGAAATATCAGAATGAAATCATAACATTTCCAAAACAAATCCACAAATATGTATGAACAACCAATTAGCCGCACATAGTGCCACAACATAAACAAGAGCAAATAGGTGTAACGTAACCGGTCTTTTCTAGGCCTCTAATGATCGAAGCAGGTCCGTCCGCCCATAGTATCATTATGCGAGCCTAATCCTGGACTTCCGTAGTCCGCATAGACCACCTGGGCCCGCATGAGGTACTCCTCGCATCGGGGGTAGCTAACCCGCGGCATTTTCCTGGACTACCGTAGTGTTATACCCCGTATTTCCAGAGTATGTACGTAAGGGAATACGTACGAAAGTCTAGCCTTAAAGATAAGCCTTGGACGTTTCATTTTGTACACAACTCGCTAGAAGAATCGTTTTCCGACGAAACGTTTCCACAGCTTTCGTAGAGTAAATTCCGGCTATGCCATTTCTTATTTTTGCGGATTTTTCCGAGAGACGAAACATTTTGGACCAACGGGAGGTGATACGTGTCACCTCACATTGAAGCAAGGATGGCTTTGGACGATCAAGGCCCAAGAGGATGCCGCCTTGGCCGATTGGTTCCTTACTTAGGCCTTGTTTTGTGGAGTGTTTTGTGAGTGTTTTGTGGAGTGTTTTGTGGAGTAGGGTTAGGGTGCACTTGGCTTGATCTTGGCCTTACACTTGCCTTGCACTTGTCTTCATCTTGGCCATTGGTTGGCCAAGGCTTGAGCTATAAATACCCCTTAGAGATGAAGAGTTTTTCATCCACAAAGTTATCTTCCAAGTCTAAAAATCCTCTCCTCTCCCTTAAGCTTTCGTCCAACACCCCTTCCTCCCTTGTGTGGTGTGGCCGAGAGCCTACCCCCTAGCCTAGCCGAAATCTACCCTCCCTTGGTAGATAAGTTACCTTCTGTATCGTTATAATGCCCAAAATACCCTAGACCAAATACCTTCGTCCTTAGTAGAAGTTTAGAAGAAATTCTAGGGTTCTTTGAGCATACAAATTAGGAGAAAAACCTTGCTAAGGCGAGACTGTTTATAGGATATTATTGGGCTTACCGATGTAACTAATCCTAACCCTCTTTGAATTAGAAAATATATACTGTTGTAGTATAAGGATAAGTATAAATACTTAGAAGTATATCACGAATAGAATTGAATCTATCACAAGTAGAAGGGTTTAAAGAAGAATAATTGAATCAGATTTACATAGAATTGTTTCAAGAGACTTATATAGCTCACCGCAGGGAAGTATCGCCCGACTTTCCGTAATTGTGAACCCTCTGCTTAGAATGACCTTGAGTAGTCTTTGATAGATATCTGTGACTATTATAGGTCGACTCTCTCGCGACATATTCAACTTGCGTGGTTTTCACGGTAAGGTATGTGATTCTTCCTAAAGCATGATATTTTACAATATATATATAGTACGGTAGACGATACGTGTTAATCGAATAATAACTACGGCAATGTCTTTGACTTAAGCTCGAATAATACTTACAAGAATGCCTCACGCTTAAGCCTGAATAATAAAGAACTGAAAACATTTCAAAAGACTACTGAATCATATTATCAGAAGAGAACTAATTGGTTTTTAAAACAGAAGCTTAGGAGTTATACTAGCTTTATGGGAAGTTAAGTATAACCACTTAAGATTGATAAAAGAAACAAGTTTGCCTATGTGTTTATAATGCACTTATATTGTGAAAAGAATAATAAAATGGTTTGATAAGTAGACATGATATGATGCTATGTGTGTTAGTATCTTGTAACGTTTGTATAGGTGAGTATCCTTGTTGTGCTTATGTTGTTTAAAGATAAGTTGTTATGTTAGTATACTATCACTCACCTCTTGAGATGATACCGGGGGTTAAGGCGCCTCCGACGGGTAGACTCAGCGATGCAGGACCATGATTCGAGAATACCTATGCGGTCCAGGGGCCTATGCGGAGCTACGAGTTCCGTGTTAGTATGCGGGTTATGCCTCACGCGGTCTGTGGCCACGCGGACAATGAGTCGGGGCGATGCCGAGGAGTAGCTACCCTCGACGCGGTTATACCTCACGCGGCCCACGTGAGTGGCCTATGCGACTCGGAGTCGAGATTAGGCTTGCGAGAATGATGATGAGGCGAGTGGCCTGCTTTCGATCATTCGCAGCCTGACAAGACTCATTACGCTTACCTATTGTTGCTCTTGTTTGTGATGTGGCACTATGCGCTTTCTGGTTGTTTCATACATATTTGTAAACCGGTTTTAAAATGATATGTTTTCATTTAAGTACTTTACGCTTCGCATACTTAGTACTGTTATCGACCTCCTTCGGGGCTGCGCTCATGCCGCAGTAAGGGCAAGCAGTGCTAGATCCGCATCCTTAGGATCTTTACATTGGTGTCGAGCTCCATCTCTTCCGAGGCTCTACTTTGGTATGATCTCCCCGTTGTAGATAGTTTTGTATGTCGAGGTATGGCGGGGCCCTGTCCCGCCATAGTTGTATATTTCCTTAGAGGTCTGTAGTCATGTTGTACAGTGTCGGATGTAACTGCAAAAACCATGATTGTATATATATATACGCCGAAAGGCGATGTTTTCTCACATAAACTGTGTCTTATTTTATAAACTGTTTCATGTCTTGCTTTATATTTCCGCTGATTACTCTGATGTATGACTACTTGGGTGCCCCGGTAAGGCACCAGTCACGGGCCCCGGAACGGGTCGTGACAAAAGTGGTATCAGAGCAGTTAATCCTCGGAAAGTGTCTACAGACCGTATCTAGTAGAGTCTTGATTATCGGTGTGTTGTGCACCACGCCAATAATCAGGAGGCTATAGGATATTTAGGATTGGTTTCCATTCTTCTCATTCTGAGATCGTGCTTTAGAGCTGTGTTATAGGTTGGACCCCTCTAACGTATTCCTTTCCGTAGCTTATGCCTCCACGTAAGGCAACCCGCCCGAAGGCAAGGCACGGCGGAGTCGCCAGCAGACACCCAGTCACGAGGGCTCGTGCCCGCCTATACCGTGACAGCGAGTTCTATGACGCCACACCAAAGACACCACAAGACTCCACCCTCCCGCCCCACACCGCGGAGGAGTTAGGGTACAAGGAGACGGCCCAGCCTTTTGGCTAAAGTCAGGCCCGATACGAGGAGAGATCGACGCGCGCCTCAGCCCAGCCCAGCCCGGGCCGCACCGTGGTACACCCGAGGCGTATAGTTTGAGGCTACGAGATTTCTTGAGTCAGAGCCCGCCGGAGTTTTATGGGTCGAGGCCGGAGGATGATCCGCAGAGTTCATCCGTCGCCTTCAGAGGATTTTGAGAGTGATCGTATGCCGAGACCGAGTCCGTGATCTTTGGTTCACATAGGCCGCGTGATACCGCAATGATTGGTTTGATTCATGGGAGTTATCCCGGAGAGCACGCCCCCGCCTACTGGGATGAGTTCTCGAGGCTTTCTCACTCACTTCTTGCCTCCACAGATGAGGAGGGCGCGGCCGATAGATTTTTACCGCCGAGGCAGAGGACGACCGCCGTGGAGTACAATGTCGAGTTTGATTCATGGCTCGATATGTCCCAAAGATTGCAGCAGATATGGAGGATAGGTACACCGCTATGTCATCGGGCTAGATGACTATATGGCCGAGTCATGCGCGGGTTTCTCTCACCGGTATGGACATTACCCGCGTGCAGCTCACGCCTGATGCGGCGAGCGCAGGTCGACGAGTGGGACGACATCGCCAGGAAGGCCGGGACGGAGGGTTTTCCGTGGTTATCGTGGTGGCGGCCTCAGCCAGCTTAGATTCGCACTACGCCACTCAGAGCACTCTCGCACCGCCCTCAAGACACAGAGTTTTCAGGGCGCACTGTGGCCCTGTGGCTTGGACGCCCGTAGTAGCAGAGCATCGCCGATCGACCACCCCCAGGTGGCCGACGCGAGATCCCATTACGGAAGTGTGGTACTACATGGATCTTGTTACGCCAGTGGCCAGCAGGTCACTTTGCGAGGGATCGTCCGACCGGGGCACGTGGTAGGCCCGACTTCTGTGTTCGTGGGCCGCTTCATCATCTCCTACGCTTACCGCCCGAGGCGTGGTGCCTACGGGTCGCCAGGTCGCGCAGAGGTCGTGGCTCGTGTCCAGCTTCTAGCGGTCCTCGTAATCGCATTTATGCTTTGTCCACCGACAGATCGTGAGGCCTCACCGATGTCGCCACGTACCTTATCGCTCTGGTTTGATGTTTATGCCTTGATAGATCCGGTTCTACTGGCCCCATATATCTCCCTTGTTGCTAGTAGGATAGGGATAGAGCCCGAGTCCATAGACCCTTTCGAGGTAGCTACGCCAGCTGGGTGATTCGTGGTAGCTCGGCGGTATATAGGGCTTGTCTGTGACCATTTACGCCGACCCTAGCCGACTTGATCGAGTTGGAGATGATTGACTTCGACGTGATTATGGGGATGGATTGGCTAGCGTCTTGCTATGCCAATGTAGACTGCAGAGAGAGAGTAGTACGGTTCCAGCTTCGAGGAGCCGTTGCCGAGTGGGAGGAGCACCAGACGCCGAGGGTAGGTTTATTTCCTACCTCAAGGCTAGGAAGATGGTGCGCGGGTATATCTACCATCTAGTTCGAGTGTTTGATCGAGGTCCGGTACCAGATTTTCACCGCCTCCGTAGTCACGAGTTCCCGCACGTGTTCTGCATTGACCTCCCGGGTATCCCTCCTGAGAGGGAGATTGAGTTTTGTATTGACATATTGCCAGATACTCGGCCTATTTCCATTCCGCCATACAGAATGGCACCTGCCGAGTTGAGAGAGCTGAAGGATCAGCTTAGGGATTTGCTAGAGGGGCTTCATTAGGCCAGTTTCTCCCCGGGGCGCCGATTGTTCGTGAAGAAGAAGGACGGACGCCGCGCATGTGTGTTGATTACGGTGAACAAGGTGACCATTAAGAACGAATACCCTCCCGTGATTGATGATTTGTTCGACCACCAGGTGCGAGATGTTTTCCAAGATTGATCTGCGATCGCTATCATCAGTGCGAGTCGAGAGTGGATGTCCTAGGATCGCATTCGACCCGTGACGCATTATGAGTTCGTGGTCATGTCTTTGTTGACCAATGCTCCGCGGTATTCATGGATTTGATGAACCGAGTGTTCAAACCATTTTGGACACGCTTGTGATAGTGTTCATCGATGATATCTTCGTTTATTCTCGCCAGAGCGGGAGCACGCGAGCATTTCGGCGATCGGCCGACGCTTCTCCAGACTGCAGCTGTACGCCAAGTTTTCCAAATGTGAGTTTTGCTGACTTCGCATGCGTTGGGCATATTGTCGGGCCGATGGCATTCGAGTTGATACGCCAAGATCGAGGCCAGACTTGGCCGAGACCTACTACTCCGGCTGCAGGTTCGCAGCTCGGGCCTTGCGTTATTATCGGCGGTTCGTGGAGAAGTTTGTTTATCTTCGCACCATTGACTAGGCCGACTCGTAAGGCACAAGTTTCGATGGATCGATGCTTGTGGAGCAGGTTTCGATTCTTTGAAAGAGAGATCGACGATCGCCTCGCTTCTTACTCTTCCGCAGGGTCCGGATGGTTATGTCGTGTATTGTGATGCGTCAGCATCGGGTTGGGATGTATTGATGCAAAGATGGCAGGTTATAGCATATGCATCCCGACAACAAGAAACACGAGAGAACTACCCCACCCATGATTTGGAGTCGTACCGTGATTCACGCTTTGAAGATCCTGAGGCACTATTTGTACGGGTTCACGTGGATATTTATACGCACCACAAGAGCCTCCAAGATATCTTCACCGGAGGAGCCGAACTTACGACAGAGACGGTGGTTAGAGTTGCTTAAGGATTACGATGTTGATATCCTATACCACCCGGGGAAGGCCAACGTTGTGGCAGATGCCTAGTCGTAGGTCGATGGGAGCCTATCGATGCGCGGCAGAGAGGAGGACATGGTTCGTGATTTGCATCGCTTAGCGAGCCTGGTGTCCGCTTGATTGATTCCGATAGCAGATGGGTTAGAGTTCGCGAGGTTGCCGAGTCTTCCATCGCCGAGGAGGTGAAGAGGCAACGCTCGAGGATCCAGCTTTGATTCGATATCGTGATACACTCTTCGTGAGGGCAAGGGTCCTGAGGTAGCACCGATGGGTGCTAAGGTTTGAGGGCGATCAGGTGTTCCAGATGTTTCGTGACTTCGCACAGGTTCTTGGGAAGCACACACACAAGCGTTACTCTATCCATCCGGTCGACTAAGATGTACCACGACCTTAGATCCGTGTATTGGGATGGCTTGAAGAGGACGCTGCGAGTTCGTAGCTCGCCCGTGTTGTCGCAGCGAAGGCAGAGCACCGCAGGCCCGTGGTTTGTTACAGCGATAGAGATCCCGACTGAAGTGGGAGGTAATCAACACGGACTTCATCACGTGATTACCTCGCACTCGCAGGAGACATGATTCTATATGGGTTATCGCCGACAGTCGATTTAAATCAGCCCACTTTCTTCCCGTCAGACGACTTTTTCACCGAGGATTATGCGCACTTTACATCCGAGATCGCCGATCGCATGGAGTCCCTACTTCGATCATATCGCATGCAGGAGCCCGCCACGCTAACTTCCTGAGGTCCTTCCGCAGGGTTTAGGACGCAGTGAGCACGAGTAATCGCATTTCATCCACGCAGACGGACAGCAGAGCGCACTATCCGCACTTCGAGGATATGCCGCGAGCCCGTGTTATTGACTTTAGTGGTAGTTGGGAGGATCATTTGCCTCTAGTTGAGTTCGCATATAATAATAGCTACCACTCCAAAGATTCGATGGCGCCTTATGAGGCCTTGTATGGGAGGAAGTGCAGATCGCCTATAGGTTGGTTCGATGTGGCGAGGGACACTAGTGGGACCAGATTTGGTACAGCAGTGGATAAGGTGAAGCTTATCCGAGAGCGCTATCGACAACTCGCAGTCGGCATGTGTCGATGCAGATCATCGCCGCCGATCTTGAGTTCGAGGTTCATGATTGGGTTTTCCTAGGTGTCACCCATGGCGGTGTGATGAGATTCGGAAGAGGAAGCTCACCAAGGTACATCGGGCCGCTTCAGTTGTCCGCAGGTAGGCGCGTTGCTACGAGTTGAATCTGCCGTCCGATCCGGAGGCGGCATCCGGTGTTTCACGATCTATCTTTGAGAGATGTATCGGGGATCCATCTAGGTGCACCCGATTGACGATGTCCAGTGATCGAGGCTATCGATGAGGAGATTCCCATAGCGATAGTCGATCGTCGTTAGGCGTCTGCGACGAAGGACGTGGCTTCCACAAAGTCTTGTGGCGAACGAGCTCGTGGAGAGTTGACATGGGAAGCCGAGGAGGACATGAGGCGGAAGTATCCTCACCTATTCCCCACACCTCCAGGTAATTCACCTTCCTACTTGTAAATTTCCATTATCATTTATGCCTAAGTGTTGTTTTGTGGCCGCGTGTGGCATTTGCTAACTGCTTAAACTTCTTCGATAATCGTTTTGGGAAGGAACATTCGACGAATGTTTCTAAGAGGGGAGAATGTTATACCTCGTATTTGCAGTATGTACGTAAGGGAATACGTGACGAAAGTCTAGCCTTAAAGATAAGCCTCGACGTTTCATTTTGTACACAACTCGCTAGAAGAATCGCTTTCCACTAAACGCTTTCCACACTTTCAGAGTAAATTCCGCTATGCCATTTCTTATTTTTATGGATTTTTCCGAGAGACGAAACATTTTGGACTAACGGGAGGGTGACATGTGTCACCCTTACATTGGAAGCAAGTGGGATGGCTTTGGACGATCAAGGCCCAAGAGGGATGCCTTGGCCGATTGGTTCCTTACTTAGGCCTTGTTTTGTGGAGTGTTTTGTGGAGTGTTTTGTGGAGTGTTTTGTGAGTAGGGGTTAGGGTGCACTTGGCTTGATCTTGGCCTTACACTTGCCTTGCACTTGTCTTCATCTTGGCCATTGGTTGGCCAAGGCTTGAGCTATAAATACCCCCTTAGAGATGAAGAGTTTTTCATCCACAAAGTTATCTTCCAAGTCTAAAAATCCTCTCCTCTCCCTTAAGCTTTTCGTCCAACACCCCTTCCCTCCCCTTGTGTGGTGTGGCCGAGAGCCTACCCCCCTAGCCTAGCCGAAATCTACCCCCCCTCCCTTGGTAGATAAGTTACCTTCTTGTATCGTTATAATGCCCAAAATACCCTAGCCCAAATACCTTAGTACTTAGTACAAGTTGTGAAGAACTTCTGTGGTTCTTGGAGCATACAACTTAGAGCAAAACCTTGCTCAGCGCGACTTTTCTAGGATATTATTGGGCTTACTGAGGTAACTAATCCTAACCCTCTTTGAATTAGAAAATATATACCGTTGTAGTATAAGGATAAGTATAAATACTTAGAAGTATATCACGAATAGAATTGAATCAAGTTATCACAAGTAGAAGGGTTTAAAAGAAGAATAATTGAATCAGATTTACATAGGATCGCTTTCACATGAGACTTATATAGCTCACCGGTAGGGAAGCACCCGACTTTCCGTAGAATTGTGAACCTCTGCTTAGAATGACCTTCGCAGTAGTCTTTGATAGATATCTGTGACTATTATAGGTCACTCTCTGCGACATATTCAACTCAAGGTGGTTTTCACGAGAAGGTATGTGATTCTTCCTAAAGCATGATATTTTACAATATATATATAGTACGGTAGACGCATACGTGTTAACTGAATAACTACTACGAATGTCTTTGACTTAAGCTCGAATAATACTTACGGAATGCCTCACTGCTTAAGCTCAATAATAAAGAATCAAAACATTTCAAAAGACTACCAATCATATTATCGTAAGAGAACTAATTGGTTTTTAAAATGAAGCTTAGGAGTTATACTAGCTTTATGGGAAGTTAAGTATAACCACTTAAGATTGATAAAAGAAACAAGTTTGCCTATGTGTTTATAATGCATCATATTGTGAAAAGAATAATAAAATGGTTTGATAAGTAGACATGATATGATGCTATGTGTGTTAGTATCTTGTAACGCTTGTATAGGTGAGTATCCTTGTTGTGCTTATGTTGTTTAAAGATAAGTTGTTATGTTAGTATACTATCACTCACCTCGAGATGATACCGGGGTTAAGCCGCTCCGACGCGGGGTAGACTCAGCGATCCGGGACCATGATTCGAGAATACCTCACGCGGGTCCAGGGCCTATGCGGAGCTACGAGTTCCGTGTTAGTATGCTGGTTATGCCTCACGCGGTCATGTGGCCGTGCGACAATGAGTCCAGACGACGCCGAGGAGTAGCTACCCTCGACGCGGTTATACTCACGCGCCCACGTGAGTGGCCTATGCGACTCGAGTTCGGATTAGGCTTGCAGAATGATGATGGGCGAGTGGCCCTGCTTTCGATCATTCGCAGCCTAGACAAGACTCATTCTGATACCTATTGTTGCTTGTTTGTGATGCTGCACTATGCGGTTTCTGGTTGTTTCATACATATTTGTAAACCGGTTTTAAAAATGATATGTTTTCATTTAAGTACTTTACAGCTGCATACTTAGTACTGTTGATCGACTCTCTTCGGCCGCGTTCATGCCGCAGGCGGGCAAAGGTGTGCTAGATCCGCATCCTTAGGATCTTTACATTGGTGTCGGGAGCTCCATCTCTTCCGAGGCTCTACTTTTGGTATGATCTCCTGTTGTAGATAGTTTTGTATGCGAGGTATGGCGGGGCCCTGCCCCGCCATAGTTGTATATTTCAGAGGTCTGTAGTCATGTACAAAGGTCGGATGTAACTGCAAAAACCATGATTGTATATATATATACGCCGAAAGGCGATGTTTTCTCACATAAACTGTGTCTTATTTTATAAACTGTTTCATGTCTTGCTTTATATTTCCGCTGATTACTCTGATGTATGACTACTTGGGTGCCCCGGTAAGGCACCAGTCACGGGCCCCGGAACGGGTCGTGACACGTAGTCTGCATGGCCACTTGGACCGCATGAGGTATTCCTCGCATCGGCGTAACACACCCGGAGTGATTCTCGATCATCAGTAGTCGCATAGGTCACATGGACCCGCATGAGGTACTCCTCGCATCGGGGGTAGCAAACCCGCGACAACATAACAAGTCAGGGGGTAAGTGAAATAACACAAGCACAACCGGCTCATCGTAAACGACATAAGCACAACGAGAGAAACCCCTTACCACAACAAATCTCAAGACACTAACACCCGTAGTATCGCAACATATTTACTTATCAAACCAACTTACCACACATTCAGAAATCATTACAAGGCTGCTATAAACGAGTAAGTAAACCATTCTTTTTATCTTCCTTAAGTCGTTATAACTAACTTCCCATAAAGCTGGTATAAAACTTAAACTTTGTAATAACTCAAAACATTCACATTTGTTTGGAAAACCAAAAGGACTTATTCTTTTAAAACCAAGTATTAATTTCCTTCTGAATAATGATTCATAACTCTTTTTGAATATTTCAAGATTCTTAACATTTAGAACTCAAGTCAAAAGACATCAAGGTGAAACCAAATTCAGTTAAAACACGTACGTCTACCGTACTATATATTTTATAAATATCATGCTCAAGAGGATAGGAAGAATCACATACCTCCTCGGCTAAATCCACTTGCCAAGTCGAGTATGCCGCACGTAGAGTATCAACCTATAATAATCAAATACGTCTATTAACGTCTAGACTTCTTCGTCGAATATTCTAAGCATAAAGTTCCTTATTCTACGGAAAATTGGACATCACTTCCTTTGTTTCTACATACTTTTCCCCCTTTTCAAGGTCCGAATTCAATATCCAAACGCCACTTTTAAGGCCCAACAATACAAAGGGGATTACACGCCTAAACTTAGACTGTAAAATTCTGTCCCACAATACATATTAACTAATTTAATAAGTTTAAGGTAGTATCTTGGCTATAACATGCTCACATAACATCCTTATCCAATCCTTTCAAATCCAAATCGTTATTCCTACATGCAATATACCTAAAAGCAATATTGACAACTACAAGTCCTTTCTTCTTCACATGCAACCCAATTTACTTAAAAAGGAGAATGGATTGTTACCTTAGAGTTCACCCAAAAACAGTCCAACAAATCTCACTTGCTCTCTTTCCACAATCACCTCCACAACCCTCCTACAAGCTTGTCAACATATTTCCTTCTTGCCGCCTTTCCGAAATTCTCTAGGCCTTGGTTTTTCCTTGAATTTTTAGAGAGAAGGGAGAGGAATTTTTAGAGAGAAGGAAGAGGAATTTAATTTTTTAGAGAGAAGGGAGAGCTTTGAAGAGTGACCAAGTCTACTAAATAGGACTTCCTCTGTCAAAAAGGATGGGAGGGACACTTGTCACCCTCCCATGGCCTTTACAAAAAAATATCTTCTGATTTTTCCCCCAGATTTCGCAAAAATCCCGCCTCGGCGCCGCGGCGCTGAAACTTCCGAGAACTTCAAGATTCCGCGCGCCCGATTTCGGCCACGCTACAGCAACTTCAGCGAACTTTCAAGATATCCGCCACACACTGGTGGCACCGACCGAAAATACTTTTCTCGCTGATCACAAGACCGAAATTGTAACTTCCTACTCCAATGTCCTATCGACGAACGGTTTGTTGCGTTGGGAACTAGACTCAACGAACTACATACTAGGCCTTTGAAACACCTAGGAACTCCTAATGCAACGGGACATATACCGCCCCAAAGTTGACTAAAACCCGTCCGAAACATTCTATCAACCTATCTTTCTAAAATTTAAATCTTAATTCCTTTCGTACGTTCTCATAAGCATGACCTGAATTACAGTGTGTAACATTCTCCCCCCCCCCCCCTAGAAACATTCGTCCCGAATGTTCCTTTTATGCTTACTCAAATCACAATATCAACATAGACCCTCTTAACTATTCTTCTTGCAAAAAGAACGTTTTACACGGTCACAACAATACTTAAGCATATATGCCAATTAAAACTGACAAGCAGGAAAGTGGGTTACCTGGAGGTGTAGGGAACAAGTAGGGATACTTCTTCATCATGTCCTCTTCTGTTTCCCATGTTATTTCCTCTTTGTTCTCATTCCGCCATAAGACCTTGACGGAAGCCACATCCTTTGTTCGTAGTCGCCTAACCTGACGATCGAGTATCGCTATGAGACTCTCCTCATATGATAACCCCTCTGTCACCCGGACATCACAAATCGGGTGTACTCTAGATGGATCTCCGATACCACTTTCGCAACATAGATACATGAAAAACTAGATGTACTGCCTCCAGATCGGACGGCAGATCCAACTCATTGGCAACCTTGCCTACCCTACGGACAATCTGATATGGCACAATGTACCTTGGGCTAAGTTTCCCCTTCTTCCCAAACCTCATCACACCCTTCATGGGTGATACCTTCAGGAAGACCCAATCGTCCATCTCAAACTCCAAGTGTCGACACCGATTATCTACATACGACTTCTGTCGACTCTGAGCTGACAATAACCGCTCCTGGATAAGCTTCACCTTATCCACCGCCTGCTGAATCAAGTCTGGCCCGACTAACTGAACTTCACCCACATCAAACCAACCTATCGGTGACCTGCACTTCCTCCAGTATAAGGCCTCATAAGGCGCCATCTGGATACTAGAATGGTAGCTGTTGTTATATGCAAACTCCACAAGAGGTAAATGATCCTCCCAGCTACCCCTGAAATCAATAACACAGCCCTCAAGATATCCTCGTTGTCCGATAGTACGCTACCGTCCGTCGGTCTGAGGATGAAACGCAGTACTGAGACTCACCTGTGTCCCTAATCCCTTCTGGAAAGACCTCCAGAAGTTAGTCGTGAATTGGGCTCTCATGCGAAATCATCGATATAGGAACTCCGTGCGCCTCACAATCTCTCCGATATACAATCTAGCATAATCTCTCGAAAAAGTCGTCCCGATCGAAAAAGTGGGCTGATTTCACACTTATCGACAATAACCCAGATGGACTCATGCTTCCTCTGAGTGTGAGGTAACCCTATAATAAAGTCCATATTGATAACCTCCCACTTCCATGTCGGAATCTCTATCATCTGCAACAACCCACTGTGCTTCGTGCTCCACTGACCTGACAATTCGACATCGCAACAAACTCTGCAACGTCCCTCTTCAGGCCATCCCACCAATATATACACCTGAGGTCATGGTACATCTTAGTCGACCCCGGATAAATAGAGTAACGAGCACTGTGTGCCTCTCCCAAAATCTGCTGACGAAGTCCTGCTACATCGGGAACACATAACCTGCCCTCAAATCTTAGCACCCCATCAGGTGCTACCTCAAATAGACTTTTCTCCTCTCGAAGAGCCGTATCTCGATACCGTACCATAATCGGATCCTCATACTGTCGCCTCTTCACCTCCTCGATGATGGATGACTCGGCAATCTCTTGAACCCGAACCCCACTACTATCAGAACCAACCAAACGAACCCCAAGGCTCGCTAGCTGATGTAACTCGCGAACCATGCCCTTTTCTGCCGCACATCCGATGACTACCCATCGATCCGCGACTAAGGGCATCTGCGACTACATGGCCTTCCCCGGGTGGTATAGGATATCGACATCATAATCCTTAAGTAGCTCTAACTACCGCCTTCGCCGCAGTTCACTCTCCTCCGTGAAGATATACTGAGGCTCTTGTGGTCCGTGTAAATATCCGCATTAACTCCATATAAATAATGTCTCCGCATCTTCAAGGCATGAATCATCACTGCCAACTCTAAGTCATGTGGGTAGTTCTTCTCATGCTTCTTGAAATGTCCGAGACGCGTAAGCTATAACTTTACCGTCTTTGCATCAAGACACAACCAATCCCGACACACGACTCATCACAATAAACCACATATCCGCCTAAAACCCCATGGAAGAGTAAGAATCAAGGGCGGTCGTCAATTTCTCCTTCGCAGTTTAAGCTCTCCTCACAAGCATCCGCCCATCAAACATAGCCGCTGGGTCACCTAGTCAAAGGTGTGAAATGGAAGCAAACTTCTCCACAAACCTTTATAATAACCCGCAAGGCCCAAAGCCGCGCACTCCGCTTGTAGCTGGTCCGCCAAGTCTTGACTGTCTCAATCCTTGTCAGACAACTCGAATATCATCTACCCGATAACATGCCCTAAGAAAGCCATCAAGCCAACCAAAACTCACATTTCGAGAACTTGGCATACAATCGGCCCGAGGACCCCAATCACCGCCTCGTGATCTGCACGCTCCGCTCTGTGCGCGAATAAACCAGGATGTCATCAATGAATACTATAACGAACATATCCAAGAATGGCTTGAACACCCGGTTCATCAAATCCATGAATATTGCTGGAGCGTTGGTCAACCCGAAAGACATCACCCTGAACTCATAGTGCCCATACCGGGTCCTGAATGCAGTCTTTGGGATATCTGTCTCTCTAACTCGCACCTGATGATAACCAGACCGCAGGTCTATCTTGGAGAAACACTCGCACTCGCAATCGGTCAAACAAATCATCAATCCCGGGAGGGTATCTGTTCTTGATAGTTACCTTATTCAGCTGCCTGTAATCAATACACATACGCAGCGTCTCATCCTTCTTCTTTACAAATAAAACCGGCGCTCCCCAGGGCGAAACACTAGTCCTGATAAAGCCTTTTTCCATCAAATCCTTTAGCTGGTCCTTCAACTCCCTAAACTCAGCAGGTGCCATCCTGTATGGTGGAATAGATATAGGTCGAGTGTCTGGTGACATATCAATGCAAAACTCAATCTCCCTCTCAGGAGGATACCCGAGATCATCCGGGAATACGCCCGAAACTCTCGACAACCTAATCGATCAAGGTCCGTATCTTGGCCTCGTGACGAATACCCAACAATGTGGTAGATATACCCTTTCTGCACCATGTTCCTAGCCTTGAGGTAAGAAATAAACCTACCCTCTACGGCGCAGATTCCCTTCCACTGATAACCGGCCTCAGAAACCGGAACTGCACTCAATCTCTCATACCCACATTGGCATAGCAAGACGCCAGCCAATCCATACCCATAATCACATCAAAGTCCGTCATATCCAACTCTATCAAGTCGGCTGGTCCGACGATCAGATATAGTCACCGGGCAAGCCTTATATACTGCTCGGCTACCACCGAATTACCTACTGGCGTAGCCACCCCAAAAGGTTTTATGGACTCGGGCTTTATCCCTATTCTACCAGCAATATGAGGAGATATATAGGACAAGGTAGAACCTGGATCTATCAAAGCATATACATCACAGCAAGAAACCAATAATGTACTGTGGCGACATCCGTGACGCCTGCACGACGGCCGACATGGCATAAATGCGGTCGAGGACCGCCGACTAGGACCCTTGCCATGACCTCTCGCCTCGACTCGCCGCCCATGAGCACTCGCCTCCGGGCGAGTAAATCGTAGGAGATGAAGACCCGAATGACCTCAGGGTGAACCCTACCATCTGCCGCCTCGCCTGACAGTCCGAAATATAGCCTGCTGACTACAAGTGTAACAAGGCCCCACAAGATACCACAACTCCGAATGGGATCTACCACATCGGCCACACCGAGGGGTGGTCTCGACGGGTAGCATCCTCGCTTCCTCGAAGCCAAGCCTCGGGCCTCGACTCGCCTCAAATACCTCGAACGTCGGAAGACGCGGAGGAGCGCTCAACCGCCGAGGTGCAAATCTACCTCGGCCGAGGTCGCCCGCTTCAAAAACTATCGAGGACCTCGCTGCCCCGCCTCTTCGCCGATATCTATCAATTCGCCCGCCCTACGTTCTCACACCAGAGCATAAGCTCGCATGCGGAAATATCCATACCCGGTGAAGAGCTACTCTCGAGCAACCTCTCGCTAAGTAATCATCGAGCCTCGTGACATAAAGCAGGCACTCGCCTCCATATACGCCACTAAAGCGGGACGCATCGCCAACGAGTCAAACTTCTACGTTGTACTCGGACCGTCCGCCCGCCTGCCTCAACAATGTAAATCTATCGCCCGAGCTCTCTCATTCGCGGAGGCAAGAAATGGCTAAGAAACGCCTCGAGAACTTCGTCCTAAATACCGGAAGCGCATGCTCCCCGACGCTTCCCACGAATCAAACCGCTAAGCGCAGATCACGCAGCCGATGTGAACTCAATACTACCGACTCGCCGAGGCCTTGATCACTCGCGATCCGCAGAATCGGATAAACTCCCGAGGTCATCTCGCCCCGACCCATAGAACTCGTGGTCAGAACTCAAAAGTCCCGGTCTCAAGTTATCGATTGGGGTGAACTACGGTACAACCGAACCATTGTCTCCGCTCGTCCTCTCCCGCCGCCACGACTTCGCACACCAGGCCGTCTCCTTGTAACCCATATCCTCTCGCTTCCAGTGTGTAATCGAGGCTCAGTACCGCTGCAGACGTGGCCGCCGATGCTCAACTCTCTGGGCGGCGACGCCGTGGAACTTCGCCGTCCGGCATCACTCAGTAAAGATCGGCTGTGCTCTCGTAACCTCTCGCCCTACTAACAGCCTTCATCACCGCTTTGCCTTCTTCGGGCCGCGGTTGTCTTGCGTGAGGCATAATCGATACATAAAAATATGTCGAGGAGTTCAACCTATAACACAACTCTATTGCACGATCTTAGAGTGAAAAGAATGAAACCAATCCTAAATATCCCGTAGCCTCCCGATTATAGGTGTGGTGCACAAACGCCGATAATCAAGACTCTACTAGATACGATCTCAGACACTTTCCGAGGATTAATCGCTTCGATACTACTTTCGTCACGACCGACTCGCCCGCGATCGTGTCTTACCCGCACCCTGGTGATACAACATCGTAGAAAACCAAATGAAGTAAACTCATAAACATGAAACAATATAAAATACTAAACAAAGCAACTAAAACGGTCGCCTTCCTGTATATACATGACAATCAACTGAACAGTTACATCCTTTACCAAACCCAATTTACAACAGGACTACAGACCTCTAAGAGTTTGTAACAACTATGGTGGGACAGGGCCCCGCCATACCCCCTGAATGTACATGAATCTACAATGATAGGGAATCATACCAAAAGATAAGTCTTCGGAGAAACGGGGCTTCCCAAAAGCATAACGGTGACCCTATGAGCGAGGATCAACCACCGATGTACCTACTCATGCGGATGAACGCAGCCCCAGGAGGTCAAGACAACAAGTACAGTATGTGAAATCAGAAATATCAGAATGAAATCATAACATTTCCAAAACAAATCCACAGATATGTATGAACAACCAATTAGCCGCACATAGTGACACAGCATAAACAAGAGCAAATAGGTGTAATGTAACCGGACTTTTCTAGGCCGCTAATGATCGAAGCAGGGCCGTCCGCCCATAGTATTATTATGCGAGCCTAATCCTGGACTTCCGTAGTCCGCATAGGCCACCCGCCCGCATGAGGTACTCGCCGCGTCGGTAGCTAACGCGGCATTTTCTGGACTACCGTAGTCCGCGTAGCCACTGGACCGCATGAGGTATTCCTTGCATCACAGAACACACCGAGTGAGTTCTGGACTACCGTAGTCCGCATAGGTCACATGGACCCGCATGAGGTACTCCTCGCATCGGGGGTAGCTAACCCGCGGCAACATAACAAGTCAGGGGGTAGGTGAAATAACACAAGCACAACCGGCTCATCGTAAACGACATAAGAACAACGAGAGAAACCCCTTACCACAACAAATCTCAAGACACTAACACCCGTAGTATCGCAACATATTTACTTATCAAACCAACTTACCACACATTCAGAATCATTACAAGGCTGCTATAAACGAGTAAGTAAACCATTCTTTTTATCTTCCTTAAGTCGTTATAACTAACTTCCCATAAAGCTGGTATAACACTTAAACTTTGTAATAACTCAAAACATTCACATTTGTTTGGAAAACCAAAAGGACTTATTCTTTTAAAACCAAGTATTAATTTCCTTCTGAATAATGATTCATTACTCTTTTTGAAATATTTCAAGATTCTTAACATTTAGAACTCAAGTCAAAAGACATCAAGGTGAAACCAAATTCAGTTAAAACACGTCGCTCACCGCATTATATATTTTACAAATATCATGCTCAAGAGGATAGGAAGAATCACATACCTCCTCGGCTAAATCCACTTGCCAAGTCGAGTATGCCGCGCGTAGAGTATCAACCTATAATAATCAAATACGTCTATTAACGTCTAGACTTCTTCGTCGAATATTCTAAGCATAAAGTTCCTTATTTTACGAAAAATTGGACATCACTTCCTTTGTTTCTACATACTTTTCCCCCTTTTCAAGGTCCGAATTCAATATCCAAACGCCACTTTTAAGGCCCAACAATCCAACAATACAAAGGGGATTACACGCCTAAACTTGGACGTGTAAAATTTTGCCCCACAATACATATTAACTAATTCAATAAGTTTAAGGTAGTATCTTGGCTATAACATGCTCACATAACATCCTTATCCAATCCTTTCAAATCCAAATCGTTATTCCTACATGCAATATACCTAAAAGCAATATTGACAACTACAAGTCTTTTCTTCCTCACATGCAACCCAATTTACTTAAAAAGGAGAATGGATTGTTACCTTAGAGTTCACCCAAAAACAGTCCAACAAATATCACTTGCTCTCTTTCCATAATCACCTCCACAACCCTCCTACAAACTTGTCAACATATTTTCTTCTTGCCGCCTTTCCGAAATTCTCTAGGCCTTGGTTTTTCCTTGAATTTTTAGAGAGAAGGGAGAGGAATTTTTAGATAGAAGGAAGAGGGATTTAATTTTTTAGAGAGAAGGGAGAGCTTTGAAGAATGACCAAGTCTTCAAAACTTGGTCACTAAATAGGACTTCCTCTGTCAAAAAGGATGGGAGGGACACTTGTCACCATCCCATGGCCTTTACAAAAAAATATCTTCTGATTTTCCCCCCAGATTTCGCAAAATCCGCCTAGGCCGCTTCTGGTAGCCAGGCCATGACTGCCGCGGCGCTGAAACTTCCGAGAACCTCAGTATTTCCGGCGCCGCGGACCTGATTTCCGGCGCCGCGGCGCTGCAACTTCAGCGAACTTTTAGTATATCCGCGCGACCTGCATCCGCGCCGTCACATCCGCGCCGCCGTGGCACTGATCGAAAATACTTTTTCTCGCCGATCACGCACTAAACTTGTAACTTCCATAACTTCCTACTCCAATGTCCTATCGACGAACGGTTTATTGCGTTGGGAACTAGACTCAACGAACTACATACTAGGCCTTTGAAACACCTAGGAACTCCTAATGCAACGGGACATAAACCGCCCCAAAGTTGACTAAAACCCGTCTGAAACATTATGTCAACCTATCTTTCTAAAATTTAAATCTTAATTCTTTTCGTACGTTCTCATAAGAATGACCTGAATTACAGGGTGTAACATTCTCCCCCCCTTAGAAACATTCGTCCCTAATGTTCCTTTTATGTTTACTCAAATCACAATATCGACATAGACCCTCTTAACTATTCTTCTTGCAAAAAGAACGCTCTACACGGTCACAACAATACTTAAGCATATATGCCAATTAAAACTGACAAGCAGGAAAGTGGGTTACCTGGAGGTGTAGGGAACAAGTGGGGATACTTCTTCATCATGTCCTCTTCTGCTTCCAATGTTATTTCTTCTTTGTTCTTATTCCGCCATAAGACCTTGACGGAAGCCACATCCTTTGTCCGTAGTCGCCTAACCTGAAGATCGAGTATCACTATGGGACTCTCCTCATATGATAACTCCTCTGTCACCTGGACATCACAAATCGGGTGCACTCTAGATGGATCTCTGATACCACTTTCGCAACATAGATACATGAAAAACTGGATGTACTGCCTCCAGATCGGACGGCAGATCCAACTCAAAGGCAACCTTGCCTACCCTATGGACAATCTGATATGGGTCAATGTACCTTGGGCTAAGTTTCCCCTTCTTCCCAAACCTCATCACACCCTTCATGGGTGATACCTTCAGGAAGACCCAATCGTCCATCTCAAACTCTAAGTGTCGACGCCGATTATCTACATACGACTTCTGTCGACTCTGAGCTGACAATAACCGCTCCTGGATAAGCTTCACCTTATCCACCGCCTGCTGAATCAAGTCCGGCCCGACTAACTGAACTTCGCCCACATCAAACCAGCCTATCGGTGACCTGCATTTCCTCCCGTATAAGGCCTCATAAGGCGCCATCTGGATACTAGAATGGTAGCTGTTGTTATATGAAAACTCCACAAGAGGTAAATGATCCTCCCAATACCTCGAATCAATAACACAGCCCACGATATCCTCGTGTCTTGATAGCACGCTCCGTCCGCTTGGCTCCGAGGATGAAATGCATCCGAGACTCACCTGTGTCCCTAATCCCTTCTGGAAAGACCTCCAGAATTTAGCCGTGAACTGGGCTCCTCTGTCTGAAATCATCAATATAGGAACTCCGTGCAGTCTCACAATCTCTCTGATATACAATCTAGCATAATCCTCGTACCAAAAGTCGTCCCGATCGAAGAAAGTGGGCTGATTTCGTCAGCCTATCGATAATAACCCAGATGGAATCATGCTTCCTCTGAGTGTGAGGTAATCCTGTAATAAAGTCCATATTGATCACCTCCCACTTCTATGTCGGAATCTCTATCATCTGCAACAACCCACCAGGCTTATAGTGCTCCACCCGACTGGCCGACAATTCAGACATCAAGCGCAACAAACTCGCAACGCCCCTCTTCGTGCCATCCCACCAATATATACACGAGGTCATGGTACATCTTAGTCGACCGGATGAATAGAGTAACGAGCACCGCGTGCCTCCCGAGAATCTGGCGACGGTCTCGCTACATCGGGAACACATAACTCGCCTCAAATCTTAGCACCCCATCAGGTGCTACCTCAAATAGACTCTTCTCCTCTCGAAGAGTCGTATCTCGATACCGTACCATAATCGGATCCTCATACTGTCGCTTCTTCACCTCCTCGATGATGGACGACTCGGCAATCTCTCGAACCCGAACCCCACTACTATCATAACCAACCAAACGAACCCCAAGGCTCGTTAGCTGATGTAACTCTCGAACCATGCCCCTTTTCTCTGGCTGCACATCTGACAGAATACCCATCGATCTGCGACTAAGGTACTTTATTTTGTGCTAAGTACAATATATAAGTTGAGGTGTTTGTATAACCTATGGGAGATGGAAAGACAAGGGTTGAGGGGAATTAAGGAGAGGGGGAAAATGTGTGAGTGATGGGAGGGGTGGGGGGGGGGGGGGGTAAAAGATGTGCATATTTTTCCATTTAGTGTTAAGATAAGATTTAACACCATCATGTGATATAAGATAATATAAAAGGTCATCATCTTTTATTTCATAGGATAGTGTAAATGAAAGTTAATACCATGTTAATATTGTCACGACCCGAACCGACGGACCGCGACTGGTGTCCTACCTGGACACCCTTACACCCACACATCACATAAAACCAGCAGAAGCTTAAGAAAACTCATAATTTCATACCAAAGAGATCCTATCCCCTGAACTGTAATAACAAACTCTTAATATAAAACAGGCAAGCCGACAAGGCCGCCACTGTACATAGAAATATCCAAACGAACTACAACTGTACATGTCCAACCCACACATGACTACAGACCTCTAAGAGTATACAGTAACTATGACGGGACAAGGCCCCGCTGTACCCCTGAATATACATAAGTCATAATGGAAGACATGTACCAAAATGACTAGGCTCCGGAACAATGGAGCTATCCCAAAATGCTGAGCAAGGATCCTAAGCTCGAGGATCACCAAAATGTGTACCTATACATGCGGGCATGAACACAGCCCCCGAAGGGGGTCAGTACAACAAGGTACCAAGTATGTACACATAAAGTACAGTAAATAAGATTATAACTGGCCAAAAGATGACATGAACAAGTATGAAAATCAAATACCAGATCCAACCGTGCCATATAAAATAAGAGTCAATTGTACCTTGTATCACTATACCACTGTACTACTGTACCACTGTATCACTGTACCACTGTATCACTATGTCACTGTACCTTTTAAAAGTGAGAGAGTCATATCAAAAATCATAGATGCCTGTCCATATAACATATCCCGGCCAATTCTGGGACTCGGTCCATATAACTGTGGATGTCTGTCTACTTATAACGTATCCCGACCCACTCTGGGACTCGGTCCATATAACTGTTTACACATAACGTATCCCGTCCCATTTTGGGACTCGGTCCAAGTAATTGTTTGCACATAACGTATCTCGGCCCATTCTGGGACTCGGTCCATGTAACTGTCATGTCTACATATGCATAACGTGTTTCGGCCCTCTGGTAAGGGACTTGGTGGGATAATCATCCTCATATATATGCATATAACGTATTCCGGCCCATCATGGGACTCGGTGAAATGTAATAATAACACTTGCACGAATAGCTATCATGAGCACCCTTGTGCAATTTAAATCATCTTTTGACTCTCAATAAAATCCGTAAATGAACTTCCATTTTTGAAAACCAAGGCACTATCATAACATGTATAAATCATTAAAATGAACTTTCATTTTAGAAAACCAAGGCACTCTCATATCATGTATCATTTAGGATTAAGATCCAATAGAACTATGTACGTCCGCCGTACACTTACTCCATATAAAAATCACGCCAAAGAAAGAAGGAAGAGTTTCACATACCTCGAATATTTCCAACGATCCTGTATTTGATTGGTGATAACGTATCCGAATTTGCCTATTTAATTCTTAAATGAGCCGTTAGTAATTCATATTATGAAACATTATCTAATCAGTTGTGAACTAGAAAATATAAAACAAATTGGTTATATCTTAGTTTCTCTGAAGATGACGTGCTAATCATTTTAATAATAATCGCTTGTCGATACCTTTTTCACTTAACGCTGCAATGGATTGTTTTAACACGTCTGTTAATAACATACTTACTTATTTATTAAACCAGTTCCAGCACTTAATACTTAACAATTCCTTTAAGTAGGCAGAGTCAACTCGGCTCCCATGCTTACTAAAACTCTTATTGACATCTGTCTCATATGCCTTAATAAGTACTTAGGAATAATTAGACATGTTTTTACAATTGATTCAATAACATGAATACCCCTTAACTTCTAAGAGTAGAATGAATCATGAAACAATACCACGGGTATATTTCGTACGTAGAACATGTCAAAAGAAGAGAGGATAGTTCACATACCTTATCGGCTATACCAACACGATAAGTAGAATACGTCACAATTAGGTACTTCAACATATAATAACAATAGCACGTCTATTAGCTTCATGATACTAGTATACATTATACCACATAATGACTCTCCTTTCATATAAAAATCCGGGCAGCACTTCCCCTACTTATACATACGTTTCCACCTTACAAATAAGGCCAATAACATCAATAACCGAGCACTAATTCAGGGCACAACTAAAAAGTTAACCAAGGTGATTCACACAGCTATTTCTCACGTAAAACAACCCCTTAATCCTTACTAAAACAGTCCATATTCCAACAACAATGAGGGTAAGATATGAAGTCTTTCTACACCCTTAATCCTTTAGGAACACACGTTAACAATTACCATATTAAACATGCATAATTGTAACAAAATTTCCAGCATTATACACGTATAAAATAGTCTCTAAAATGACACAACAACATCCTACAGTTTTATGCAGTTTTCGGTCAATACCACAACCAAAGCCCTTTTCACAATTCCTTATAATCCAAATTCACATTTCAACAAGTTTATATAAACCACATCAACTTGTAACAACAATATTTCCTTCATTTTTAACATGCAAGTAGTGACGATAATAACAACAATAACTAACGAATCCAACAACACCAAAACTGTCTCAAAATCGGCAACTAGTCCCAAAACTGTCACATGTATTTCTTATTCTCCTTTTCTCTTAACACAAGTTCATCTATCAACTATAACATCATATAACTTCTAATTACTTCAAGAGGAAGAAGAAATCTTACCTTAATCTTAGCCAAAAACAGTCCCTAGTCTCGGCCCGGCTTCACCCTTTTTGCACCACTTCTTCACGTTACAACAACACACACGTATCCTATACAAGATTGCAACCATCTTTCTTTCATGTTTCACTTCCAAAAAGTTCATCAACAAGCTTAGGGTTTCAAGACAACTTTCAAGCTAAAATCGTGACCTACTAATTGCAAGGTTAACTTGGCTTAGAAATTGGTTAAGGTGTTTAATCTTAGAAAATAAGTAAACTTTGTTCTTCACTTGACCATGGTTCGAAAACTTGGAGGAGGAGGAAGAGAGAAGAGGGTTTGAGGGAGAAGGTATTTTGTGATCTAAGTCTTGCAAGACTTGGAGATATGTGGTGTATGTAGCACAAGTGGAAGGGGACCCACTTGTCCACTTGTCTTTCCCTTCTCAAAATATCTGATTTTGGAAAATCCCGCCTCGGCACCGCGGTGCTGCAGGATGGCACCGCGGTGCTGAAAGTACTGTGGCTGCTCAGAAGTTATGGCACCGCGGTCCTGCAGTCCGGCACCGCGGTGCTGCAGCTTTTTCGTCCTGTTCTGCCAACTTTCGTCCTTTTTGTTTCGGGAGCTCCTTTTCCGCCTTTTCTGCCCACACTCTATTGGAAAGAATTCAATTACTTGTACTACTTCTCGTCGCCACATATATTGTATCCGAAAATTTTCCATAGAGAAAATGTAGATATACTTTCCTTCCAACATTCAAATCTTATATCCTAACTTACGTTCTCATTTCATTGCCCTGGTATTACAGGGTGTAACAAATATAGTATAACTTAAATTCTTAATTTTCCAATACACCTCACTACCCCACTATTATTATTATTATTTTTCTAATACACCCCACTATTATTATTATTATTATTATTATTATTATTATTATTATTATTATTATTATTATTATTATTATTGTTGTTGTTGTTGTTGTTATTGTAACAATAATTTGGGACTTCACATTCTCCCTTCCTTAAGCAACATTCGTCCTCGAATGTGAATAAGGTCGTAACATAATCGCCTAGACACACAACAAATCTTGGAATTTTACATTCTCCCCTACTTAAACGACATTCGTCCTCGAATGTGAATAAGGTCGTAACACATGCATATAGGCACACAAAAATCACACATATGAAGTACTATTTAACACATTTTTATTACCTTATTCAAAGAGAACTGTGTATTTGACTTTCATCACGTCTTCGGCTTCCCAGGTGGCTTCCTGTGTGGAGTGATTCCTCCATAGGACCTTCACGAAAGCAATATATTTATTGCTTAGGCGTTTAACCTTCCTATCAAGTATCTCTACTGGAAATTCTTCATATTAAAGCTCTTCATTAAGAAGTATCTCCAGGGGGAAGATGACGTGACTTGGATCGTGCAAGTATTTTCGTAACATTGACACATGGAATACCGGATGCACTGCTTCCAGCTCTTGCGGAAGTGCTAGTTCGTAAGCCACATGTTACACCTCGTAATATAGGGGCAATAAATTGAGAACATTATTAAGGAAATAAGATTCGAGTGTTGGAAGAAAAGTATATTTACATATGTTATTACGGAATAATTTTGGATACAACAATGTGATGACGGAAATTAATACTAGTAGTTGAATTTTTCCAATGAGATTATGGATTAGTGTCGTGTTATAAAATGTTGTCATCAAGAATTAGGACATTTCAAAACAAAATCAGATTTTTAAATGAAGTGTGATTAATTTTAGTGAGAGGAATAACTAGTGGGCAAAACAAGTGGCACCTTGTGCCCTCCAAGTGGCAAAAGAACCCACATGCATAGGCTAATCAACCCATTTAACCGTGCCCTCTTATTCCTCACCCTTTAAATTCGAAATCACCCCTCTTTATCCCTCATATCCTCCTCCAAACAGATTTTCTTCTTCCACCATCTCCATAGCTAAGTTAAAGGTTCAATCAACTCCCTTTTCCAAGATTAACTTCTTCTACTAAGTTCTAAGCCATGGTAACTCCCCCAACAGTGTTGTTTCGGTAATCTGCCCAGAAATTTTCAGTTTTGGAGATGAACTATTATGGACGAAAAACATGTAAGTAAGATGGTTTAAACTTGTAAAGGATGCATGCATGTCATTGTACGTTGAAGAAATAGTGAAATGGAGCAAAAATGGTGCAGTGGCCGATGTTATAGGGACTGTTTTGGCTAAGCAAGGTAAGAATTCTTCTTCTTATAAAGTAATTGGAAGTTAAATGATGTTGTAGTTAAGAAGTGAACTCGTATTAAGAAGAATTAGAAGTAAGAAAATGCATGTGGTTGTTGTTGATGTTGTTGAGCCGATTTTGGGGCTGTTTTGTATACATTGGGTTTGATTGTTGTTGTTGTTATCATTGTCACTAATTGCATGTTAAAATTGAAGGAAACCTTGATATTTAAATTTGTAATTGGTTATATGAAAGTGTTGAAAATATGAATTGGATTTTAAGGAGTTAAGAGAAGAGTTATGTAATTATGTTTGTGGACCGTGACATTCACGAAATTATTGGGTATTGTTGTGTCGAATTTAGGGGTTGTTTTGTGGAGTTAGAATGCTGGAAATTTAGTTATGAATATGCATGTACATTGTGGTAGTTGCTAACATATATCCTAAAAGAATTAAGGTATAGAAAGGTTGAACACTGCACTCTCGTTGTGGTTGGAATACCTCTCGTTGTTGTTGGAATATGGACTGTTTTAAGGGCTGTTTTTAATATAGTTAAAGAGGCTATATTAACATGAGAAATAAGTATATTAATCACCTTAGTTGTTGTGGTTGTTGTAGTCCATGAATGTAAAGAGAAAGAATATATAACGACGACGTATATAGAGTATATGGGACTGATTTGGTTACATCCTTGATCCGTACTTAGTTATTGGTGTTGTCAACCTTGTTTGTGAGTTGCGGATATGTATATAAGTAGGGGAAGTGCTGCCGAAATTTATACATAAAAAGAGAGTCATCATTTGATAATTATAACGTATGCTAGTAATCATAGAGTTGATGGACATGTTACTATTGTTATAGGTCGAAGTGCTAATCGAGACGAATTCTAAATATTGAGTTGGTTAGTTCGACAATAAGGTATGTGAAACTATCCTTTCTTCTTTTGGCATGATTTATATAAAATGAGTGTACGGCGGACGTACATGATTCCATTGAATCCTAATTCCTAGTGATATTTGATATGATAGTTGTCTTGATTTACAAGTGATAGTTCATTCTATTTATTCCATTGAGAGTCAAATGATGATTTAAATTGTATAAGGTTACTCATGATATTCTATTCGTGCTTGATGTGATTATATTATTTCACTGAGTCCCACATTGGGCCGGGTACGGTATGTATATATATGATGATCTTACCGAGTCCCAGAATGGGCCAGGTACGACATATGTGGACAGGCATCCACGGATATGATTATTTCACCGAGTTCCACGATGGGCCGGATACGGTATGTGCGCAGTGGACAGGTAACAACGGATATATATATGTGGATAGGCATCCACGGATATGACTTCATTCACCGAATCCCAGAATGAGCCGGGTACGATATATGTGGACAGGTATCCACGGATATGGTATATTATATAGACATGTATGACTCTCATTTTATAAGGCACAGATACATTGGTATACTGATTATCATATTTGTCTAATGTCATCTGTTGGCCAGTTATGATCTTCTTTACAGTACTTCATATACTCGGTACATTTTTCGTACTGACCCCCTTTCCCCGGGGGGATGCTTTCATGCCCGCAGGTGCATACACTCTGTTTGGTGATCCTCCACCTTAGGATTTTTGCTCAGCTATTTGGATAGCTCCATTGTTCCGGAGCCTAGTTATTTTTGGTACAGATCCTTTGTTATAGACTTATGCATATTCAGGGGTACTGCGGGGCTCTGTCCCGTCATGTTTCACCGTTAAACTCTTAGAGGTCTGTAGACAGGTGTGGGTGGTAGATGTGTGTTGGATATGTGTGGTTTGTAGACGTGTTTTGATCAGCCATACAGTTGTAATTCATTTTGGATATTCCCGTGTATAGTGGCGGCCTTGTCGGCTTGCCTATTTTGTAATGATTGATTAGATGTGACTCCTCAGGAGACAGATTCATTTGCAGCATAATGATACAGTTTTCTACATTGTCCTTGGTATCAGTCTGATTATATGTGACAGGTCAGTATAAGGGTGCCCAGCTAGGGCACCAGTCGCGGTCCGTCGGGTCGAATCGTGACAAAAGTGGTGTCAGTGCAGTTCATCCTCGGAATGTCTATAGACCGTGTCTAGTAGAGTCTTGCGTATGGGTATGTTGTGCACCATACTTATACGCATGAGGCTGCCAGACATTTAGGGATGGTTTCTATTCTTTCATCTCATAAATCGTGCAGTAGAGCTGAGTTTTAAGAATTCAAGTTTAACTTGTGCCTGTTACAGTTTCAATAACTCCGGTTACCAACAATGACTTCAGTTACTTAATACTCATAGCCAATAAAAGAGTGATTTATACCCAGACTATTTGTCACGACCCGACCGGGCTCATGATCGTGCCCTACCAGGCACCTGCCTGTATACATCGAGAATAGCAATGAACATACATGAAACTTATAAAATAAAATAACGAGAAATTAAACCACGTGTTAGCCGATAAGGCTACCTTCCCGACACATATACATATACATAACAACAAAGAAGCTACATCCCTTTCTTTTTACAAACCGACCCACAACACGTGACTACTGCACTTAAGAATTACAATCACGCGGGACAGGCCCCGCCATACCCCTGAATGTACATAAGTCTACCACATCAGGGAAACCGTACCAAAAGACAAGCCTCCGGAGTGAAAGGGGCTTCTTTCCAAAAACTGAACAGAGATCCTAAGAGCAAGGATCACCAACCTGTGTACCTATCACCTGCGGGCATTTAACGCAGCTGGCGGGTCAGCATAACAAAAATTTAGTATGGAACAGAAATAAAATGCAATAACCAAATCATATCTCGTATAAAAGAATGTCCTTTTAACTCGAAATCAATCATATATTAACTGCTCTTTCCTTCTTTCGATAAGATTTAACAACATATTCTTACATACTTACTTAAGAGTTTAATCCACCTTTTTCACATAACTTACATATCTTACATAACATAATCCGCCACTGTGCATCTTGTGGAAACATATAACATAATCCGCCTTTGTGGGCTCGGTGTCTTGTGGAATCATATAACATAATCCGCCCGCCTGTGGGGCTCGATTGTCTTGTGGAATCATATAACATAATCCGCCCGCTGTGGGCTCGGTGTCTTGTGGAATCATATAACATAATCCGCCCGCTGGGCCTTGTCTTGTGGAATCATATAACATAATTCGCCCGCCTGGGGCTCTTGCATCGTGGAATCATATAACATAATCCGCCCGCTGTGGGGCTCGGTGTAAGATGACGTAACCTACCTATGTGTAGGCTCTGGGTAATATGGCGTAATCCACCCATGTAGGATCGGTGTATCTCATAACGTAATCCGCCTATTTGTAGGCTCGGTGTAATCTTCCTTACTTAACATTTTTAAATCATCACTTCACTTCTTCTTAAGTCGTCATAACAACTTCCCATAAAGCTATTATAACAACTTTTCATTTTAGAGAACTTAGACACTTTTATTCTTACAACATTAGGGAAACTAGCCCCAAAAATACTACGTACATACATACTTAAAAGAATCATATCGCTTAAAACTTCAAAATCCTTAAAAGACAATCAAAGTTCTTAGTCTTAAAACTTCATAACATGCATCCTTAAAAGCCCACTGTCTTATACTTATAAAAAAAAGATATAAAGTTCCATACACTTCCAAAACCAAGTAACTTATTCTCTTAAAATCATATAACTTCCACTTTTAAAATCAATCCCCTTTTCACATATAAATTCAAGTCATTTTCGAACATAAAATCCACTTACTTACTTTAAACAAATCAAGACACATAGCCTTTAAATCAAATCTCATAATTTCCTAACCATTCTTACCAACGTCTCCCATAAGACCTAGTAAGGACTTAGGACAATTTAAACATACTCTTAACTTAGATTCAACAATGTAAATACTTCTTAACTTCTAAGAGTAGAAGGAATCTTGAAATACTATCACATGGATATTTCATACGTAGGATCATGCCAAAGAAAGTAGAGGTTCACATACCTCGCGACGATTATCGACAAGTAGCAAAATGCTCCAAAGTACTTCAACCTTGAGCTATTTCATTCTTCAAGTAGGATACGCTAAACTTAGTACTTCAACCTATCATGGCCACAATACGTCCATTAACCTCTTACTTTAAACGTAGAATATCCTAAGTGCCAAGTCACTAAATTCTACGGAAAATCGGACAGCACCTCCTTTGTTTCTACTTACTTTGCCACCTTTTTAAGGCCGAAATACAATAACCAAACAGCCCCAATTGGCTCACAACAATATGGAAGGTAGTCCAATACAAATGCATAACTAAACAGCCCCAATTGACTCACAATTTAGAAAGTAGTCCAAAACAAATGAATAACAAACTAAAAGTCCAAATTCGGCCACCTTGAGTTCAACCATACCAATTCTTATCAAATTCCCATTTCAATCCAAATTGTTAACATAACATGATATCAAGTCGCATTTGATTAAAACTACCACAATCTTCAAATCAATAACATGCGACGATTCTAATAACGACTAAATTGAAATCCAACTTAACATGGCTTACATTACATTCCGGATTTCCAAGGCTACAATAAATCCACAATCCTTATAAACTTCTACATAACAACTTCATGCTAGCAACACTTTAAGCTAAAAACAACACTATAAATATATAATCTTGTAACACATTAAAGGACAAGATTATACCTCAACGAATCTTAATCCAATTCAAATCCGAAGTCGCTCCTTAGTAGTTTAGAACCTCTCCAAGACACTTCAATCCGCTTGTTGAGACCCTTAGAACCATACCAACAACTTCCCTTCAAAACTTCCTATCCAAAACCTAGAAAGCCACTAGGTTTTCACTTTGCGACTAATACGAAAACTCTCTTTTTCCGGGATTTTTCTATTGAGATACACTTACATAACACTCATGAACCTTGGTTTAAAGTGTGGAGTTGAATGAACAAGAAACGAAATTTTTTCCTTCTTCCTAAAGGTGAACCCGAGAGCTTATGCCTATGTTCATCCAATTTTTTGTAAATTTTTGCTAAGTGTTGGGCTCTCTCACACTACTAGTAGTATTATAAGGGACATGGAGGGTCAAGGTGTGGACAAATGGGTGATTTGGATGAAATCTTATAAAATATCAAGACTTTGGACCCTTTGACTTAGTCAACTTTCTCAAGCTTGACTACTAGCAAGAATTGTCTTCCTAACAAGGGTCAAATGACCATTATGTCCATGCTTCAATTCGTCCAAGACAACATAAGGGGGGGTGACACGTGTCGCCCTCCCGTTCGTCGCAATATTACGTTTTTCCGACAATTCCATAATTCCGATAATTTTTTTACAAGTCTCAAATCTTAACACTTGTGAGCTCTTACGTACTACCTTAAAACATGTCTTGTAAATACGGGGTGTAACACTATTGGAACGCCAGAAAGGATAATATGATTTTGAAATTATGAGAAGCTACCTCACTTGTATAAGGGGAGAAGATAATGTAAATTTGGGAAGTGAAATATTTGAGAATCCTAGAATATTAAGTAACCGTTGAGACCTTATAAGACCTTATTGAATGTGATACTTGACGCTTGAGCTTGGTTAAAGTATGTGGTGTATGGGATTGTTCAAGGATATACCTGTCTAGACTTAAGTGTTGGTTTACCTGACTGAATTGTATCTATGCAAATATGAGTAGGATCCTTTGATGGTTTTGCCTATGTTAAAGTGAAGGAATGAATTTGTAGATTAATGTATTTGGTCAACACTTTATACTTATAAGGTATATTTTAGTTTGTTTAGGTAGTTCCCAATGAGGATATGCCTGTTTTTTTTATAACTGATAAATGTTCCATGCTGATTTAGAATAATCTGTACAGTTGAAATAGAACAAAACAAGTTAATTTCAGATTTGTCCAGGCGCGTATAGGCTACTTAGTTAATTTAATACTTAATATTGCTAATTTAAAGATATTGATTATGTATGAAGTGTCTAAATTTGATTTAATGGATTGACATGTTTGATTGAAGTTGGTTTTAGCATGTATGGGTTATTAATTTAATGTGATGACCAATGTACTATTTTGGAAACTCGTTTGGCTATATGTAAGTTGTTTAGTCATGTTATCTACCTAAAACAAGCGCCACTGATTAAGAACAAGATTAGTTGTCCTATTTAACAAAACTTGTCTTATATCGTCTGATATGATAATTTAAAACTAGAAGAGAATGAGTTATGTAGATTGATATGTTTGAGGTTATATGATGTTATTTATGATGGGAATTGATAAAGGATAGCCTATGTGATTATTGTGAGTTATGAATATTATCTAAATATTTCTTGTTAAAACTATCTTAAGCTTGCTATGTTGATTCATGGAATTTGGTATCTGCCACATGTCTATATGTTGGAATAATCAAGAAATAATGGACTATGTATAGGGAATGGTAAAGTTATTGTACTGTTAAATGTTATGAAGATATAAATCTATTTTTATATGACTTAAAAATGAGGTGAGGGATATTAGTTGTGATTATTTATTGGTATTTTCTCTCTTTGATATTAAGAGTACTATATGGTAAGAGTATTGGTTTTTAAATGTTTACTAGTTGCTTGTTGGTTATGTTATACCCCTGTATACTAGGTTGAGGTCCAGAGTTAATCTTATATAATATTTATAGGATTGAATTTATTGAAAGATCAAGTGTATGTGTGAACTGAAATGGCATGCCAAGTTGTTTACCTTTTAATATGTCATGCTCTGCATGATCAAATCCATAGATGAGACTGCACAACCAGAAGTGGATAAAAGAATCTGAATTAGTTGGTATGCAGACTGTTTATGCTTGAAATAATGTCAATATGATAGTTGGGGAGCTTGTTCAATCATATAAAACTAACTTAAGTTGGATTCTGCTATCTGTAACCTTTTGTTAAGACTTTGATTAGCTAAAAAAAAGGGGATATCATGATTTATGTCATTGGCTTAGCTGGGTGTGTTATGATTAAAATGGATATAAAATATGCCTAGGACTGGGATCCTGACTGGTGTACATATAAACCTGCATCTTTGTAAATCTGAGATTATAAACTATTAGTTGGTTGCCTTACAACTTACATTATGGTCATCCTAGTGCCATACCTAAGTCAATCCCTAACATGTGGTTGTACCTAGTTATAAACTGTGTTAAAGGCATGTTAAGTGGGGAATGGGGTCATGAAGGTGGTGTGGATTTGGACATATGCTTAGTGACTTGTTGCATCCTTACTTAGAGTTGAATGCCAACAGTGAACTGTGTCCAAGTCACCTAGTTTAATTGTATGTACATATTGAGGATAAAAGCTCAAAATCACAATGTTAGTTGTCTTATGTTGCCAGCAAGTTAGGATGATAAACTTGGGATAATTCTAACATGTTCTAGTTAAATCATATGTTGCTTGTGCTCATTGCTATAACTTTTTTTATGCTTATTTTGTTGATATCCATCATACTAATAGTATTAGTCAGTATTGGAATTCCTTGTGGACATTAATTAAGAGTTAAGTGTTTGACATATTAAGTCTAAGTGGTTTCAACCTGATTTTGCTAACTGGTTGGGCCATGAGTGGTCTATTCCCAGAATTGGTTTATGGAACATATTCCTGATTATGGAATGAACTTTAAAGGATCTGTTTACCCTAGTTATGTGAAGATGTGCTGGTTGATTTAAGTTTGTAAATGACATGTTGCCATAAGTTACTCCTGTTACAAAGGTTATAGCGCTATAAGTATGTATGGCCTGAGCCTTATAACCTGACTTGGTTGTGTTGTGATAAGTCGATTGTGATCTAACTATATAAAATGCGCTCATAAGATAAACTTGAGTTAGGTAGGCTAACATTACTAGTATTCTTTATCTAAAGATGAAGGTTCCAAGGAATGGTTGTATACATGTTATTTTGTGGGCTTTACTTTATGCACATGGTTACTATAATTGGTTATCACATCATAGGATGGTTGTTGACCAAGCTGAAACAATTCACTATCTTCAACTTATTTTAATTATTAATGTGAATATGATTTTCTTCTTTTGAAAATAGAATCTAAGTATATTGAGACATGACTAAATCAATGGTTATTTGGATTGAGGTCAAGATTTCTTGTTAATGGAAACAATTGGCTACTTTTATGTCCAAGGATCATATATTCCTCTTTGTTGTGACCTTGCCTTGCTTTATGCTACTGGTGGTTGTGTGTCACGACCCGAACTCGGGGCCCGTGACTGGTGTCCTACCTGGGCACCCTTCTACCTAAATGACACAAGTAAACCGCGGAACTGAATAACACCTCATTTATTTATTTATTATTTAAAAAAACAACGAACATGCAAAGGCAAAACCGACAAGGCTGCCATATATATATACATAATAAAAAAGCAATACATTGTACACGAGTCTAATCCCACATATGAATACAGACCTCTAAGAGTTTTTACTGAACTATGACGGAACAAGGCCCCGCTGTACCTATAACTGTACAAAAGCCTGTAATGAAGGATCTATACCAAAAAGATAAGCTCCCGAACAAGTGGAGCTGTCCAAAAACTCTGAGCAAGGGTCCTACACTTGCAGATCACCAAATCACAGACCTAAACTGCAGATTTAACGCAGCCCTGAGAAAGGGTCAAGAAAGAATGTACCAAGTATATGAAACAATAAGTACTGTAAAGGAGATCACACAGTCCACATATAACAGGAAGCAAGTATGATAACTCAAAACAACAGCACACTGAACCTTGCAAACATGAGAGTAATGCAATCATCTTTATCTTTTAAGTTATGTTTTTAACAATGAGACCAACTGTTCCACTTTAAGTCATGAACACACTGCACCCTTTCATTAATGAAATCACTACCGTTTCAAAACATGAAGGTCGTGCCAGTGCCAGGGTCATCCACCCTCTGAATTATTATGCAACCTATCATAGGACTATTTCACCCGCAAGGGACTATTTCACCCGCATAGGTCATGTGGACCCGCAATGAGCATCGGTACACGATACTCGCATCACGGATAGCTAATCCATGGATTATATCCCGGGAATTTAACCCGCACGAGTCTTTCCGACCCGCCTTGAGTGTGTATCACTCATACCATGGGAGTTACTCCATGATATCTCTTGAACCATGTTGCCGACCCTTTATGGAGGGACGCGGAGATGTGGAAATATGACACTTGCACGAATTTCTATATGAGCAACCCATATGCAAGCAAACCATTCTTGACCTTTATTTATAAAATGAATAAACCATCATTTTTAGCAAACCAAGACAATACCATGCCTTTCCTTTTTACACAAACCAAGACAATACCATGCCTTTCCTTTTTACACAAACCAAGACAATACCATGCCTTTCTTTTTTTACACAAACCAAGACAATACCATGCCTTTCATTTTTACACAAACTAAGAGTAATTCTCATTTAAGCAAGTCAAAGTACTATCAAGGCACAAATAGAATAATTCTCATTTAAGCAAGCCAAGGTACTATCAAGGTACAAATAGAATAATTCTCATTTAAGCAAGTCAAAGTACTATCAAGGCACAAATAGAATAATTCTCATTTAAGAAAGCCAAGGTACTATCAAGGCAAAAATAGAATAATTCTCATTTAAGCAAGTCAAGTAACTATCAAGGCAAAAATAGAATAATTCTCATTTAGGCAAGCCAAAGTACTACGTACGTCCGCCGCATGTTCTTTACCTTTTTCATAAAATCCCAAGGCCCTAGCCTTGTAACATCAAGTTACATATTCTTCAAATTAAGTGGCTTACACTCTTTATACTCTAGTCACTTCTTTTATGTACTACAATGAAGCCAAATTCATTTATGACCCCTAATACACTAACACTCGTAGTATCAAGCCACTTCTATTTTTCAAATCAAACTACACTTTTAAAACTTCAATTCAAGGTTCTGAAATCAAGTAGCTTCTACTTTTAAATCCCAAGTAACTCATACCTTTAAAACAAGTTACTTCTCTTTAAATCATGTCATTTCTCCTCTTTTAAATCAATTAAGTAAATCACTCCTTTGACTCCCCTAAAGCCGTTATAACCAACTTCTCATAAAGCCATTATAAAAACCTTTAGGTTTTTGGAACTAAGATACTATCTAAGAGATTAGGAACCACTTCTTTTTAAAGACTCTAAGTACTTCAAGTAAAACAACTTTCACTTTTGAAAATCCAACATTATCAAGGGAATAGATTATAACAACTTCTAATTTAAACATCCAAAGTACAATCAAGGAAGTATATAGAACAACTTCTATATTAGGCAATCCAAGTACAATCAAGAAAATATATAGAACAACTTCTATATTAGGCAATCCAAGTACAATCAAGAAAGTATATAGAACAACTTCTATATTAGGCAATCCAAGTACAATCAAGGAAGTATATAGAACAACTTCTATATTAGGCAATCCAAGTACAATCACGGGATAGATCATTTAAGGAGTAGGATTTACTTACTTTACCATAAGGAATCGTGCTAGAAGAAGAGGAGATGGTTCACATACCTTTTCGGCTTAATCCACACGCTAAGTCGAATACGCCGCACGTAGAATTGTCAACCTATAATGGCCACAACACGACTATCAACTTCTAGTTTCTAACGTAGAATGATACTAAGTATAAGGTCTCTTATTCTACGGAAAATTGGGCAGCACTTCCTTTGTTTCTACGTACTTTTCCACCTTTTTCCAAGGCCCGAAATCAACAACCAAATCGTCACATTTGAGGCACAACCAACAGCTAACCAAAGGGGATTACACGCCTAACAGGACGTGTAAAATTCTGCCCCACAATTCGTATAAAACAGTCCAATATTATTAAGGGCATTCGGCCACAACAACAACATATCCTAATTCCTTCTCCTTAATTCCTTTTCAATCCAAATTGTTAAGTCTAACATGTCATATAGTCACAACTAGTTGTAACAATTATAATCCCTTATTTAGCTAGCATGCGACGATTGTAACTATCGACCAATTTGAATTACAATTTCAAGGGCTAAACATGTTAGTTTCGGATTTGCTTCCAAATATTCCATAACACTTATCAATCTCCATAATAAATCTCATGCTTGCTAATATATACAACTACAACAACATGTAATCTTTAATCACTAAGACGACAAGATTGTTACCTTGATAAGCCCAAAAATAACTCCAAGATTTAAAGTCGCTCCTTAGCAACTTAGCTCATTTCCTTCACGCTCCAATCCGCTATTTGAAGCCCTTAGAAGTTCATAAACAACTTCCCTTCCATTTCCAATCAAAACTTATGAAAACAACTTAGGTTTTCATCTTGCGAATCATGTAAAAACGTAGCTTTTCCGGGATCTTTCTATTGAGATAACCTTACAATACCTCTAGGAACCTTGGGTTAAAGTATTGTGAATTATGAACCACAAACGAAAATTTTTTGTGTGAGGGAGAGGCTAAACCCGAGAGCTCTTCTTAGTGCAAGAACAAGTGTGAAATTTTTTCTAAGTGTTGTGATAAGTCTTGCTACTTGGATGAATATATAATACAATGAAGGGCCTAGATTAAAACATTTGTGTGGCTTGGATAAAGAAATCTAAATATCTAGTCAAGTGGGCTCATTGACGTTGTCAATTATATCAAGTTTTGGCTTGTCAAGACTTGATCATCTTTTCCTTGGTCATTTGACCATTTTACCCTTGGTCCATTTCGACCAAGACCATGCAAGGGGGGTGACACGTGTCACCCTCCCATTCATCGTAATATTTCGTTTTCCGAAATTTCCATAATTCCGATAAATTCTATGAGTCTCAAATCTTAAAGTCATGTTTTCTTACGTACGTTCTTATATACATGTCCTGGAATTTCGGGATGTAACATTGTGTCTCTCTCTGAATTGCAGCAGTTGGAGGTGGTAAATGCTATTATATTTTGAAGCTGAAACCTGTTATCTTCTGAGACCATCCTAGGACTTGAAGATTGATGTACCTTAACCATTACCACCTCACCTTGGGTAGTAACTTATTGTTGGACTCTGGCATTTCTATTTTTGCTAGCTAGCTGCTTCATTATATCCAGAAACTGTAGTAGGAAGACATTAATTTGTTGTTACGTTTTGAGGAGCTGATGCCCTTCCTTTTTAGGAATAAAACATATACTGCACATGGTGGAAATAGCTGCTCCTACCTTTATTACCTATCCTGAGTTGATGCTGTGATATTTAGATGCCATATTTGTTGTTATGTAATGTCACTTGTTGTGCTGGTTAGCCACTGTTTATTATTGTTACTACTGCCCTGCTACATTCCAAACACATGTTTCTTCCCTCTTTCAATCTCAAATGTCTTGGTTTCAAACATGTTGTTCCTTCTTAGACATTTGTAGCTAGACTAATTTTTTTCTCTAGTTTCACTATTTCCCCTATTATTGCCCCATCTTTGTTGTCTAGCATTAACTGTGATAGAATCAGTGTTACCATTAACCTAATTTCCAGAATGTACCTCTCTTTGTATCTTTTCATGTAATATGATTGAGAATTTTTGTGCTATTGTAGGAAGCCGTGAAGCTATTGTACCTCTAATATTCAACTGATCTGAATATGATATTACTCCTGAAATTGTTGTTATGAGGCATTTACTACCTCTTGGGTTGCATTGACATTCTGATAAACTTGCTACCAGCTGCATTGAACTTGTAATTACACATACACATGTTACCACTGCCTAACTGTTGATTTGTTGCCACTGCTATACTTTGACAGAAATTGTTGCCTATGTTATTGCCTTCCTTTTAAGGGAGACACTGCTATAAATTCTAGACAGAGGCAAAGTTAAAAATGCGCAGTTCTGCTTGCTACAATTTAACTGAAGCAATACCATGTTGTTTGCACCAAATATGATCATGTTAAATGGTTCAAACACTAATTATAAGACTATGAAATTAGAAGAAACTTGGGAACTTGATTTAACCAGTCACAAGACAATAAAACAGTTGAAGCATGATTATTTGTACTAATTTGGTTATTGCCCTAATAACTATGAATGCCTATATGAATCTACACTAGATGTCAGAACTCTTCATTTTCCTTGCCTACTCCTTGAAACTAAAGAATGTATAAGATGTACTACAGACCTAGGCAAGAATTCATTAACCTATTAACTTCCTGTTTAAGCAGTTGACTAAATAATGACAGTTTCACACAAGATTACTGAATACTAGAATTTAAAATGTGTCACTATGTGTGCATTTTATAAGTAGAATTGTACATGTAATTGGCCTGGACTTGAGTCTATTAAGTAAACATAGATAGATGTGTGCTTTCAGTTCTAGATCATAATCTGAATTAATCCATGAGAATCTATTTCCTGTTCAGATTAATTAGTGTGACAATAGCACTGTAAAAAACTACCTAGTACTACAATATTACAAAGCATAGGTACTGTAAGTATGAGGTTACGTTAGTTGCCTAGAATTAGTTCAAGTTAGTAAAATTCCTTACTTGACTATGTTGATTGGTAAATAATAGATGTGATAAATTGTGGCCCTGAGGGGCATCTAAGGGTTTGCTAGATATTGGTTGGGAGGTATAGTTATAGAGGAGACTCTGCCAAAAAAATTATAGCATGAGGCCTATTATGAACATTCGAGGACGAATATTTCTAAGGGGGGAAGAATGTTACACCTCGTAATATAGGGGCAATAAATTGAGAACGTTATTAAGGAAATAAGATTCGAGTGTTGGAAGAAAAGTATATTTACATATACTATTACGGAATAATTTTGGATACAACAAATGTGATGACGGGAATTAATACTAGTAGTTGAATTTTTCCAATGAGATTATGGATTAGTGTCGTGTTATAAAATGTTGTCATCAAGAATTAGGACATTTCGAAATTTTCAGATTTTTAAATGAAGTGGGATTAATTTTAGTGAGAAGAATAACTTATGGTCAAGACAAGTGGCACCTTGTGCCCTCCAAGTGGCAAAAGCACCCACGTGCATAGGCTAATCAGCCCATTTAACCGTGCCCTCTTATTCCTCACCCTTTAATTCGAAATCACCCATCCCCTTATCCCTCATATCCTCCTCCAAACAGATTTTCTTCTTCCACCATCTCCATAGCTAAGTTAAAGGTTCAATCAACTCCCTCTTTCAAGATTAACTTCTTCTACTAAGTTCTAAGTCATGGTAACTCCCCCAACAGTTCTGTTTCGGTAATCTACCCAGAAATTTTCAGTTTTGGAGATGAACTATTGTGGAAGAAAAACATGTAAGTAAGATGGTTTAAACTTGTAAAGGATGCATGCATGTCATTGTAAGTTAAATAAATAGTGAAATGGAGCAAAAATGGTGCAGTGGCCGATGCTATAGGGACTGTTTTGGCTAAGCAATGTAAGAATTCTTCTTCTTATAAAGTAATTGAAAGTTATATGATGTTGTAGTTAAGAAGTGAACTATTATTAAGAAGAATTAGAAGTAAGAAAATGCATGTAGTTGTTGTTGATGTTGTTGAGCCAATTTTGGGGCTGTTTTGTATACATTGGGTTTGATTGTTGTTGTTGTTATCATTGTCACTAATTGCATGTTGAAATTGACGAAAACCTTGATATTTAAAGTTGTAATTGGTTATATGAAAGTGTTGAAAATATGAATTGGATTTTAAGGAGTTAAGAGAAGAGTTATGGAATTATGTTTGTGGACCGTGACATTTACGAAATTGTTGGGTATTGTTGTGTAGAATTTAGGGGCTGTTTTGTGGAGTTAGAATGCTGGAAATTTAGTTATGAATATGCATGTACATTGTGGTAGTTGCTAACATATGTCCTAAAGGACTTAACGTATAGAAAGGTTGAACATTGCACTCTCATTGTGGTTGGAATACCTCTCGTTGTTGTTGGAATACAGACTATTTTTAATATAGTTAAAGGGGCTAGATTAACATGAGAAATAGGTGTATTAATCACCTTAGTTGTTGTAGTTGTTGTAGTCCATGAATGTAAAGAGAAAGAATGTATAACGATGACGTATATGGAGTATATGAGATTGATTTGGTTATATCCTTGATCCGTACTTGGTTATTGGTGTTGTCAACCTTGTTTGTGAGTTGCGGATATGTATATAAGTAGGGGAAGTGCTGCCCAAATTTATACATAAAAAGAGAGTCATCATTCGATAATTATAACGTATGCTAGTAATCATAGAGTTGATGGACATGTTACTATTGTTATAGGTCGAAGTGCTAATCGAGACGAATTCTAAATATTGAGTTGGTTAGTTCGACAATAAGGTATGTGAAACTATCCTTTATTCCTTTTGCATGATTTACATAAAATGAGTGTACGGCGGACGTACATGATTCCATTGAATCTTAATTCCTAGTGATATTTGATATGATAGTTGCCTTGATTTTGCAAGTGATAATTCATTCTATTTATTCCATTGAGAGTCAAATGATGATTTAAATTGTATAAGGTTACTCATGATATTCTATTTGTGTTTGATGTGATTATATTATTTCACCGAGTCCCACATTGGGTCGGGTACGGTATGTATATATATGATGATCTTATCGAGTCCCATAATGGGTCAGGTATGACATATGTGGACAGGAATCCACGGATATGATTATTTCACCGAGTCCCACAATTGGCCGGGTACGGTATGTGCGCAGTGGACAGGTATCCACTGATATATATATGTGGACAGGCATCCACGGATATGACTTCATTCACCGAGTCCCAGAATGGTGATCGGTGTATTTTATATACACTTTTTAAGTCATTTTTAGTTAGTCTTTTGCTTCTTTTTGTATAAATTTGTGTCGTGTTAAGATATATTTTCTTTCTTTTGAGTCACAGTGGTTTAAAGTGGCACATCGGTGAAAAGGAGCGAAAAGAAGGCAGAAACAGAGGGTCCAGAGCATAAAGAGCTGAAAAATTGGCAAATCGGGCGCAAAACAGGGTGGCGCCGTGGCGCCAACCAACCAGGACCGGCGGAGCCACGGCACCCAAGAATCAGACCAGCCGCAGAAGTTTCGGCTCCGGTTGCAGGGTCGTGGCGCCGACGCGGGAAATTTGACAAATCCGAATAGGACTGGGCCAAGAACAAAGAGGAAATTTTTTTACACGTTTTTGGGGATATAAATAGGACCTTTTAGGTCAGTTTTGTGTGGCACGCCTTATCATTCATCATAGCATTACTTCAAGATTGGAGACTCAGTTTTGAGTAATTTTCTTGTTCTTTACTTTATTTCTTTCTAGTATATGTTGGATATTATTTTAGTTCTTAGCATGTCTATGGATAGGAACTAACTTAATTTAGGGCTTTCCATGTCGAATCGCTTGAACCTCGTTCTTATGAATTAATGCATGTTTTGGTTTCTTCTTATTATTGTTGAGGTTTATTCAATAATTGTTTTGATTGCTTGATAATTAATTGATCACTAGTTATCATCACTTATATGAGTTCTAATCAAAATCCGAAAGGGGAGATTGTGAATATGCTATAGTTGAATAAACATAGGTTTAAATCGTGGACGAAAGTACCCCGATACTTGTGTAGCTTAATAGGTTATTGCTCTTAATCCTCCTTTGTAGTCAATCTTGTCATCGAAAGATAGAAGGGTTCTCCATTGGGGTTGAGTGTTTATATTACTCAATGAGGGTATAAAACGGCTTAGTTAACCTGCTATCTCAACATAGAAGAAGAACCTTAATTGTTGCATTAACGATTAAAAGCGAGCGGATAGTTGAGGAGATTTGGAAGCCCTATTTCCACCATATCTGAAGTAAAGTAAAGTAATTTAGTTAGCGTCTATAAACATAGATATAAACAAACCATCAACTCATCGATCACCAAATAGATACCATAGAATAGAAGTTGGTAATTGAGCACTAATCTCTGAGGACGATAACTCGGTCTTCTAGACTATATTACTTGTAACGATACGTGCACTTGCGTTTAGCGTGTGTATAAATCGCACATCAAGTTTTTGGCGCCGTTGCCGGGGATTAGCGTAGTTCAATATCAATCTTTCTATCCTTAATTTTTAATTTGGTTTTTATTTTTATTTTATTGTGGAACCGTGCGCCGTGATTCGTTTGTTGGTTTTGATTCATATCAGGGACCCTGCAAACATGGATTACCACTATCAAAGGTTACAGAACTATCAACAACAATGTAACCCCCATGCCCCACATGAAGAGCAGGATGGGCTACGAACAACCATACTCAGGCTAACTAGGCACCAAACTCAGTTCATGGATGAGACGAGAGTGTCCCTAAAGAATTTGGAAACGCAAATAGGACAACTCGCGGGCATGCTAAGCAACAGAATACAAGGGAATCACCATGAACATATTGGGGAGAATATAAAAGAGCAATGTCAGGCGATTGACCTGAGAAATGGCGAACCAGTGGAAGCAAACTCACCACCACCGTGTCTAGAAAAGAAGGGCCCAGATTTCTCGCAGAAGTTGCAGCGCCATGGCGCCACTGAGCAGGGCCACGGCACCGATAATCCTGAGACATTGCAGAAGTTTGGGCGCCATGGCGTCGAATCTCAGGGTCGTGGCGCCCAGGGCTCAGAAGGAACAATGATTTCGGGAGCAGTTGTGGACGCACCCCAGGTGAAGATACCATACACCCAGAGGCTAAAAACATGTTCTCTTGACAAACAGTTCACTAAATTTCTAGAAGTTCTCAAACAATTGCAACTCAACATCCCGTTTGCTGAGGCACTTAGCAGATGCCGAGTTATGTAAAGTTCATGAAGGAGATTCTCAGCAAAAAGAGGAGGATAGATGACTACGAAACAGTGGTGTTGACTGAAGAATGCAGTGTCATCCTACAGAGAAAGCTACCTCAGAAGTTGAAAGATCCGGGGAGTTTCACCATCCCATGCACTATAGGAAAGTTTGAGTGTCAGAAGGCGTTGTGTGATCTGGGGGCGGGTATAAATTTGATGCCCTATATGGTGTTTTGCAAACTTGGAATGGGATAAGCCATACCTACAAACATCACTTTGCAGCTAGCTGGCCGCTCCATCGTCCACCCTAGAGGAGTCATCGAGGATGTGTTGGTTAAGGTGGACAAGTTCATCTTTCCTGCTGATTTCATCATCTTAGACATGAGAGATAATGACATGATCCTCATTATCCTTGGCAGACCCTTCCTAGCCACAGGACAGGCACTCATTGATGTTCGAAAAGGTGAGTTGAGACTTCGTGTGGAAGGAGAAGAGCTGATTTTCAATGTTTTTCGAGCAGCAACCTTCCCAGAGGCGAGTGACAACTGTTTCGCCATTGATGTGATCGAAGAAGCAGTGTCGGAAAATGGGTTCAGAAATGCTGGTGCGCTTGAAGAAGTACTGACACGATGGGATGAGAGCAGTGGCAATGACCCGAATCTGATGGAGTATGCAAATTGGATGCATTCTTATGGCGGTGTTACGACCGACCCGGGCTCGCGGTGCCCTACAGGCACCCCACGGTATACAACAGAGAATAGCAGCGGAACATACACAATTCATAAAACACTTAGACATAATACATTAACAGGCTAGCCGATAAGGCCACATTTCGTAATACATACATAACAAAAGAAACATCAGTTACAATTCTTTATTTACAGCCCAAACCCCTAGACATGACTACAAACCTCTAAGAATAACAACTGTGGCGGGACAGGGCCCCGCCATACCCCTGAATGTACAACAACCGACAATATCAGGGATAAGCCTCCGGAGTAATGGAGCTTCTCCACAGCTGAATCAGTGATCCTAAAAGTGAGGATCAGCAACCTGTACTCTACCTGCGGCATGAACGTAGCCCCCCGAAGGAGGTCAGTACAACATGTACCAAATATGTGAAACTGAAAGTATTGTAATGAGATAATAAGTCTATAATAAAACCGAGGCGGTATGATAACTCAATTAACGATATCGTGCCTTACTAACAATGAGAGTAAACCGAGTATACTTTATCGCATAAAAATAGGAGGCTCATGATCAAAGTAGGGCCACCCGCCCGTAGGTCATTAAGCAATCCTACTCCTGGGACTATTTCACCCGCATAGGTCCTGTGGACCCGCAATGAGGTAACTTCCTCGCATAGGTTGTATCCGCCCGCATAGGTCGTGTGGACCCGCATGAGGTATTCCTCTCATAGGACTATTTCACCCGCACAGGACTATTTCACCCGCTTGGGCCCGGTGGGCCCGCAATGAGTACAAACGCCGCACTCGCATCATGGGTAGCAAATCCATGGAATTAGTAGTAACCAGGGGCTTTACCCCGTAAAAATAACATAAACTAGCACAACCGGCTATCATACATAACATAAGCACTACCGGCTTATCATACATAACATAAGCGCTACCGGCTTATCCTAACATAATATAAGCAAGTTAAGAAATCCCCCTAACTTCTTATTAGTCTTATTCATATACACTCTCATTTTAGTTTACTTAAGGCATTAACATGTCATTTTAACAATCCGGGAATTTAACCCGAAGTACTACATACTTCTACTCTTTTAAAATGACTCTTTTTCATATAAAACTTCCAAGATACTAATAACCGTAGTATCAAGTCACATCTATTTTTCAAGACAAGTCACAATACCTTTTAGAAATACATTTAGGCTTCTAAATCAAGTGACTTCTTTCTTTTAAAAACCTTAAGCAATTGATGCCTTCAAATCAATTTGTCTTTCATTATTTCAAGTCATTTATCATACTTACATTACTTAGAGTAAACCACTCTTTTTAACTTTCCATAAAGCTATTATAACCAACTTCCCATAAAGCCGTTATACTAGCTTTATGCCTTAGATACTTACATTCATCTTTATAACTAAGAGACTTAAATTTTCCAACAAAACAAGTATCGAAAATACTTTCAAAATACTCAAAGTCTCTTAAGTTTTAGAAACCAAGATATCCTTAATATTTTTAAACAAGTGAGTTAATTCCTAACTCAACCAACTCGACATTCTTAAAATAAGCCAAGGATATCAAATGGACTAGATTGTCAAAATTTTATACGTCTACCGCATTACTATACATTTACAACTTAATCATGCTCAAGAGATAAGAAAGTTCCACATACCTCTTCTGGTCAATCCACTTGCCAAGTCCGATATGCCGTCGTGGTATGTCAACCTATAATGACCATAATACGTCTATTAACTTCTTACCTCAAACGTAGAATATTCTAAGTGCAAAGTCACTAAATTCTACGGAAAATCGGACAACACTTCCTTTGTTTCTACATACTTTGCCACCTTTTTCAAGGCCGAATTTCAATAACCAAACACGCCACATTTAAGGCTCAACAATGTAGTTAACAATAGGGGATTACACGCCTACAAGACGTGTAAAATTCCGCCCCACAATTGATATCAAACTAGTCCAACATACTATGTCACATTCGACAAATTTGAGGTACATCACTACAAAGTCTTTTCCAATTCCTTTTCAATCCAAGTTGTTTAGTACAACGTGTTATAAAGCCTCAATCGATTATAGCAACTATAATCTTCAAGTAGATAACATGTGACGATACTAGTGAACGACCAAATTGTAATTCAATTTCAAACTACTCAACATGTCATTTTCGGATTTAGGCTACTTCAATCCATATCACTTATCAATCTTCAATACATATACGTCATGCTAGTTAAAATGTAAGGCTACAACAATATGTAATCTTGTAACACTTAAGAAAACAAGATTGTTACCTTAGTGAGCCTTAATCCACTTCAAGATCCGAAACCGCTCCCTAGCAACTTAGAACCTCTTTTTGACACTCCAATCCGCCACTTGAATCCCTTAGAATATCACAAACAACTTCCCCTAAGTTCCCAATCCAAAACCTAGGAAAGTGATTAGGTTTTCACCTTGCGACTAATACGAAAATGCCACTTTTCCGGGATCTTTCTATTGAGACACCCTTACAATATCCTTAGGAACCTTGGTTTAAAGTGTGGAGCTTATTGGACAACAAACAAAAAATTTCCCCTTGAAAAATAAGCCATTGTCGTGAGCCTCCCTTAAGAGAGCAAGAACAAGATTTCAATTTTTTTCTAAGTGTTGTAATGACAAAGTCTTGCACTACTAGTATAGATATAAACAACATTCAAGGGTCTAGATTAGAACAAGCGGGTGGCCTAGATGAGTTTCACAAGGATTCTAGCCAAGTGGCCCTTGGACTTTAGTCAACAATGTCAAGCTTAAGTCTTTGCAAGACTTGATCATCCTATCATTGGTCAAATGACCATTCTATCCATGTATATTTCGTCCAAGACCACTAAGGGGGGTGACACGTGTCGCCCTCCCGATCGTCGCAATATTTCGTTTTCCGACAAATTTCAAAATTCGGATAAATTTTTACTCGTCTCAAATCTTAACATTTTTGAGTTCTTACGTACGTCCTTATAAACATGTCCTGGAATTCCGGGGTGTAACATTCTTCCCCCCTTTGAAACATTCGTCCCCGAATGTTCTGTTGGGAGTCAAACTTAAAGATAGCGACATAGTCTCATTACAATCCCTACATACCAATAATGCCACACGTGGCCACATAACAATACTCATACTAAAATGTTAACCTGAACCCCATGTGTCAACGTCGGTTATCTGCATAAAGCTTCTGTTGACTCTGAGCTTACTAATAATCTTTCCTGTATAAGCTTCGCCTTATCCACAGCCCGCTGAATCAAGTCTGGCCCAAATAACTGAACCTCGCCTACGTCGAACCAACCAACCGGCGATCTACACTTTCTTACATACAAGGCCTCATACAGGGCCATCTGAATACTGGAAGGGTATCTGTTATCGTACGTAACTCAACAAGAGGCAAATAACCCTCCCAACTATCTCTGAAATCAAGAACACAGGTCCGCCACCTATCCTCAAGTGCCTGGATAGTACGCTCTGCCTGTCCGTCGGTCTGAGGGTGTAATGCAACACTGAGACCCACCTGTGTCCCTAATCCCTTCTGAAAAACCTCCAGAAGTTAGCCGTAAACTGAGCTCATCTGTCTGACATCATAATGTAGGAACCCCGTGCAGTCTCACCATCTCCCTGCTATATAAGCTAGCATAATCCTCAACCGAGTAAGTGGTCCTAACCGGAAGAACACGGCTGGTTTCGCCAGCCTATTTACCATGACCCCCAGGGAGTCGCACTTCCTCTGAGTACGATGCCACCCTGTAACAAGATCCATACTAATTACCTCTCATATCTAAGTTGGGATTTAAATCGCCTGTAATAGCCCACTGGGCTTCTGGGGTTCAACCTCGACCTACTACTATTTCAGACATTAAGCAACAACTCTGATACGTCCCTTTCCAGGCCATCTTACCAATACATACATCTGAGGTCATGACACAACTTAGTCGACCCCGAACAATTAGAGCAATAAGCATTGTGTGCCTCACTTAAAACCTCCTGACAAGTCCTGCAGCACCGGGTACACACAATCTATCCTCATGTCATATCACCCCATCCGGTGCTACTCAAACCGGCTCTTCTCTTATCGGAGAGTCGTATCTCGATACTGTATCATAACTGGATCCTCATACTGTCGCCTCTTTACTTCCTCAATGACGGAAGACTCGGCAACCTCTCGGATCTAAACTTCATTAACCTTGGAAACAAATAATCGGACCCCTCGGCTCGGTAGCTGATGAATCTTATGGACCACGTCCCGTCTATCTGGCTGCCCATCTGACAGACTACCCATAGATTCACGACTAAGAGTATCTGTAACCGTCTCGGCTTTCCTCGGGTGGTATAGGATATCAATATCACAATCCTTGAGTAACTCTAACCACCGTTTCTGTCGCAAATTCAGCTTCCTCTGTCTGAAGATATACCGGAGGTTCTTGTGGTCCGCACAAATATCCACATGAAGTCTATATAAGGAATGCCTCCAAATCTTCAAGGCATGATTAACTGCCGCCAACTCTAAATCGTGAGTGGCGTAATTTCCTTTCATGCTTCTCTAACTGCCGGGAAACATAGGCTCTAACCTTATCATGTTGCGTCAGCACACAACCTAGCCCAACACCCAACGTGTTATAATAATAACCTAACCCTCTAGTCTCTCGAGGTTAGAATCAGAGTCGTGGTTAACTTATCTTTCAATAATCGAAGCCTTTCTCAAACTCGTGAAATATTCGCACCTTAATCTCAATTATGGTTCTTGTTTCCTTTCTCTGTTGCAACCAAACTTGGTCACTAAACTTAGACTTAATTCCTTTGCTTGCCTCATGGCTAAGACTTCATCACAATCACAATTTAGGGGAGAGGTTTCCTTGATCTCGTCAAGTAACAATCCTATTATTCTCTCCCAGCTCGTATAGATAATAGCCAGGTGTTCAACCTCAATTCATGGTATTACCTAATCCAAAGACTTGTCAAAATTTCTTATCGTTCGAGTGTCTACCGCCTTTCCTTTATAAGTTATTGCAAGTTGTCCCGGTCCCTTACCCTCCGTATTTTCTTACTATCTTTCTCACAAGCATGATGCTACCACATTTTCTCGAGGTGTTCTTACTGCCCAATAAACACTAATGGTCTTTACACTAGTCTGGGGTAATCATATCTCGTGTAACTTACATAACCATAGTTGTATTCTCTTTTATCATTCTGGTCATAACCTTACCTTATGCTTATTATTAGCAAAAGTATTTCTATTTTGATCCGTAATCGCATAGCATACACGCGCATTACCCGCATTTTTATCCTTACGACACTTCCTCGACCACTTCGTAACGTCGTTATTAATCACCCCAACACAATACTTTTCCCACGGTTATCTAAAACTGTAACCTATGACATGACGATACCGAAGACCTTACCAGTCTCATATCCTTCGTATAACAACATGGGTACACGCAACCCCATAATATGTAAAACTATCCTTTACATGGGGGAGATAACTTATCTCCCTTAAATAAACTTTCCTTGGAGTCACAACCCTAATCAAAGGGTCCCCTTGCGTGTTATACCCCGTATTTCCAGAGTATGTACGTGAGGACGTACGTACAAAAGTTTAGGCCTTAAGTTAGGCTAGGAACGAAAATATTTGTGCACAACTATCAAAAAGAATTGTTTTCCGACGAAACGTTTTCCAAACTTTGCGAAGGGAAAATTACGGTTGTAACGTTGATTATTTTTGCGGATTTTTCCGAGAGATGAAATATTTTGGACCAACGGGAGGGTGACATGTGTCACCCTCAAAGTGGACGGCATTGTGGGCTCTTGTTGGACGATTTCTAGTCAAGGGGTTGGTAGGATATTTTGTGATATTTTGGTGGTAGATGGATAAGGTACACTTGCCCAAATCCTCACCCTACACTTGCCCACCACTTGTATTAATCTTGGCCATTGATTGGCCTATAAATACCCCCTTTGTCAAGACTTCTTCATCCACAACACAACTTTCTAAGTCTTGAAAATCCTTCCCCTCTTGTAGAAGCTCGTCCAAAGAGCTCCCCTCCCCTCGAGAAGGCCTCGCCGAAACACCCTCCTGGTGTTGGCCGAGACATACCCCCCCTCCCCTTGCCTAGTTGTTCTCGAAAAATACCCCCCATTTGGTAGAGAAATACTCTCCAAGTATTGTTACTATTCCAAAATAACTTAGCCTTATACCTTGTAGTATTCCAAAGTTACCTCTATACGTAGAGCAGAATACTACCTTATGTTCTTTTAGTCTCAAAACGAAACCCTAAGGAAAATCTTCATAGTTGGTTGAAGTGCTAAGTAGAAGTTGTTTGGGAACTTCTAAGGGTTGTTTGGAGCGGGTTGGAGCACCCAGAGTAGGAGCTAAACGTTGCTCAGGATCGACATTTAAACTTGGATAATTTTGGGCTTATCGAGGTAAATACTCTTGACCTTCTATTGTAATTAGAGTTTACATACTGTTGAAGTATAAGAATTAAGTATAAGTTATATACAAGGAAGGTATATAAGAAGGGAATTGAACTGTACTTACATAGGTGTATTCTGATGAGACTGAAGTTTGACTGCAGGAAGTCTTTGCCCAATTTTCCGTAGAATCTTGTATCTAGATTTATTCTATATAGTAGTCTAGACGTTGATAGACGTATATGGTCTTTATAGGTTGAAAGTTCTGCGAGTAGCGTATTCTACTCGAATGGTGGAAAAGGCTAGCCGGGTTATAGCGGTGGAGCGTTTTGCTAATAGTCGATAATCGTCGCGAGGTATGTGATTCTTCCTATCCTCTTGAGCATGATATTTTAAAAAGAATATATATATAGTACGGTAGACGTACGTGTGTTAACTGAACGTGGTTTTACTCCGATGTCTTTTGACTTGAGTTTTAATAATAAGAATCTTGAAGTATTTCAAAAGAATTAAGAAACCTTTTTGAAAGAAGAGTAATACTTGGTTTTAAAAGCTTAAGAGTTATACTAGCTTTATGGGAAGTTAGGTATAACGACTTAAGAGTGATAAAAAGAATGGTTTACTGATTTTAGAAGTTAAGAGACTTGATCTTAAAAGATAAGAGGCTTGACTTAATTAAATTAATATGAATTTTGTTAAAAAGTGTGAAACCTCATTCGTGAGTAATGAGTACTTGGTTTTTAAAAGGAATAATGTGTTACTGATTTCTAAATCGAATAAGTATCGAGCGAACCAACGGCGTTAATAAAGGGAAATGTATTGACTAATTAAGTATTAAAACCAGTAGAAACCTTCATCTGCATAGAAGCTAAGATGAGACAAAATGATATTACATTTCCTAGATCATGGCTGCTTTAATAAGATTGTTATGAACAAGAATAACCTACTCACACATAAGGCATGTGTTTCTCAAATTGTTTTAAAAGAGAATTATATTATTAAGTGATCAAGACTATGAACTACGAAACCTTTCGAAAATGAGAAACTTGAGTATTTGAAATTAGGCAAACTTGAACGTTTGGAAAAGAATGTTGTTACTTGATTTTACAAAGGGAAGTGTTTTGGTTTACTTAAAAAGATAGTCACTCTATTTTAATACTACGGGTATTGTGTGACTCTTGTGAAAGAAACAGAATATTTTTTAAAGAGATAATGTATGAAGTACCTTGTGTGAATAACTTGACTATGTTGATTTGTAATAACCTTGTAATACTTTCGTGTTGATTTGATAAGTAAACATGTTAGGATGCTACGTGTGTTAGTGTCTTGTGATGGTTGTGTAAAGGGTTTCTTGTTGTGCTTATGTTGTTTAACGGTAAGCCGTTATGTTAGTATTACATCACTCACCTCTTGACATGATCTCGTTGTCGCCTCCGACGCGGGTATACTCAGCACCTGGCGACTATGATTCGAGAATACCTCTACGCGGGTCCAGGACCTATCGCGAGCTACGAGTTCCAGTTAGTGCGGCCTTTGTGGTCATGCGGTCTATGTGGCCATGCGGATCGCGAGTCCAGACGATGCCGGAGTAGCTACCCTCGACGCGAGGAATACCTCATGCGCCTATGTGGCCTACGCGAGCTGCGGGAAGTTCGAGGACTAGACGCGCGCATTTGATATCGCGAGCGAGTGGCGGCCGATCATGTGGCGGTGAAGCAGACCTCGTGATCTGATTTATGACCTTGTTGGTACTTGTAGGTGTTAGTAGTCGGCTATGCCTTCGCATTTACCCCAGACGGTTTTATTATGACAGCGGACCCGTGTTCATGTATTCCTTCGTGCTTTTATATCATAGATCGCCAGTGAGGAAGGTATTCCACGCATGATTGATGTTGTGGGCGTGAGACCCATAGTTATATTTGAGTGATGACTTTGAGGCGTGAGTCTCGACTGACATGATCGCTATTTATTGTGAAATGTAGTTTGGTTATCATACATGTCCCGCTTTATATAGACTACTATGATTTCATTTACGATTTTCAGTTTCACATACTTGGTACTGTTGTCTGACCTCCTTGAGGCCGCGTCACGCCGCAGGTAGGTACACCGCCGTCGATCCTCGCCTTAGGATCACACAGCGTTTTGGGAAGCTCCGTTTCTCGGAGGCTTATCTTGGGTATAGTCCTCTCGTTGTAGGTACTACATTCGGGGTATGGCGGCCCGCCCCGCCATTGTTGTTATATCATTCTTAAGGTCTGCAGTAATCTTTGTGGCGCAGTTTGTAAAGGATGAATCGTTTTAAGTTTTTATATATATATATGCCAAAGGCAACTTTTCGCAGAAAACTGCTTTACACTTCCTATTATTTCATGTCTTGTTTTATGTTCCGATTACTGATGTATGTCTACTTGGGTGCGGTAGGCACGATCCACGCCCGGTTCGGTCGTGACAAAAGTGGTTTCAGAGCGATTAATCCTCGGAAAGTGTCTGCATCGTATCTAGTAGAGTCTTGATTATCGGTGTGTTGCGCACCACACCAATAATCGTGAGGCTATAGGATATTTAGGATTGGTTTCCATTCTTCTCACTGAGATCGTGCCTTAGAGTTGTGTTATAAGTTGGACCCTCTAACGTATTTCTTTCCTTACCGCTATGCCTCGCGTAAGGCAACCCGCCTAAGTGGCAAGGCGTAGGAGTCATGAGTAGAGCACGAGGGTTACTAGAGCACGAGCCCAATCATCACGACCAAATCGGCCCGTGGATCGTGCCTTACCCGCACCCTGGTGACACAACATCGTAGTAATCGAACATAAAACAACAACATGAGATAACGAATATAAAACAATAATCAGGAAAACTGCCTTTCGGCATATATATAACCGTCAACTCTTTTACAAATGAACGGCAATCCTTTTTACCAACCCCGCCACAACGATTACTGGACTTCTAAGAATGATACGACACAACGGGCGGACAGGCCCGCCAAACCCTGAATGTAAACACTTACGACGACAGGACTATAACATGATAAGCCTCCGAGAAACGGAGCTTCCAACGCCGAATCGGACTCGAGAGCTAGGATCAACGATCGATGTACCAACTCGCAGATGAACGCACTTCGGGCGAGGTCGCATAACATGTATCAAGTATGTGAAATCAGAAAGCATATCAGAATCAAATCATAGTAGTCTATATAAAGCGAGACATGTATGATAACCAAACTACGCTCACAACAACTAAGCGATATGTCAAGTCGTGACTCACGCCTCAAAGTCATCACAATAAGACCGCACGGTAAGTGCGAAGGCATAGCCGACTACTAAGACCCCGCACCACAAATGCCACAAATCGTATCACGAGGTCTCTGCATCGCACCACAGATCGAAGCCGCCACCGCCCGCAGATCACGCGGCGTCTATTCTGGAACTCTCGCAGCCCGCATAGGTCACATGCAGCATCCGCGTAAGGTATTCTCGAATCACGGTCCTGAACCACCCGAGGTATACCCCGCGTCGGCGACCTAACCCTGTGATCCGCCCCGACTTCCGCACTCGCATAGCCCTCGGACCGCGTAGTCCCCAGACCGTGATAGAATCCCCGCGATCGCTAAACACCGGAATGATCACGATCCTGAGCATACCGCGCTCGCGTAGTCTCAAGGACCGTGATAGCCGATAGACCGTCAAGGGTGGCAAGCCCTCGGTGATACACAAATGGGTAGGTGATATAATAACAAGATAAATGGACTTACCTTTTAACAATGTAAGCACAAAGAGAATGACCCTTACATAACAATCACAAGATACTAACACAAGTAAAGCATCCTAACATGTTTACTTATCAAATCAACAAGAAAGTATTACAAGGCTATCACAAACCAATACAATCGAGTTGTTCACACAAGGTACTTTCTACTAACAAGTTCGAGTATCTAACCCCAACGTATTTCATACATTAAATCTTCAAAAGATCCGTTCTATCACATAAGTCACACAATACCCGTAGTATAAAATAGAGTGATCTTTTTAAATAAACCAAAACACTTACCTTTGTAAAATCAAGTAACAACATTATTTTCCAAACGCTCGAGTTTGCCTAATTTCAAATGTTCCAGTTTCTTATTTTAAAAGGTTTCGTAGTTCATAGTCTTATTCATTCAAGAATATAATCCTTTTATTAACCAATTGAGAAACATAAGCCTTACATGTAAGTAGGTTATTCTTATTTATAACAATCTTATTACAAAGAAACATGATCTAGGAAATATCATTTTGTCTTATCTTAGCTTCATGCAGATGGAAGTTTCTACCGTTTTAATCATACTTAATTATTCAAAACACTTCCTTTTGTTAACGCCGTGGTTTGTCGATACACATCCCGATTTCCAAAATCAAGAAAACATTCTTAAGCCGTTATACCTAACTTCCCATAAAGCTAGTATAACTCTTAAGTTTTCAAAAATACATTACACATATTCTTTCAAAATGATTTATAAACCTTTTGAAATACTTCAAGTTCTTTATTAACACATAACAAGTCGCTTATAATCAAATCGCCACCTTCAAAACCACAACCCATTTTTCTTACCTACATAAAGTCGTTATAACCAACTTCCCATAAAGCCGTTATAACACTTTATGTTTTACAACAATCAAACATACGTACGCTTCACCGTACTACATAGTTCACACATATCATGCTAGGAGAGATAGGAAGAGGTTCACATACCTCGCGGCGAGTATCGACTAATAGCAAAACGCTCCAACGATCGGCTACCTTAAGCCAAGTGGATCATTCCACACGTAGATCCCAACCTATAAGGCCACAAGCGCGCTTATTAACGTCGTAGAACATTCTACGTAAAATTCGGCAAAGACTCTCCCCGCAACAACAGAAATCTCCTCTCTATCGAGGCTGCTACCAAGCCAACCAGGGGTTATACATCTAACCCTAACGTACAATTCTACTCACCACTATTACTACAAGTCTACCGTAATACGCCCTAAGTAATTCGATTCGATTGGGCCTTATTCTTCAAGGCTTAAGTCAAAAGACATTGCAACAACTACGTTGATTCTATATATAGTATACTTCAACTATATATTCTAACAACATGTAATATCCAATTACAATAGGACAAGATAATTACCTCGATAAGCCCATAATTATCCAAGTATAAAGTCGATCCGGGCAATCGCTTAGCTCCGACTCCGAGCGCTCAACCCGCTCTAAACCACCCTTAGAAGTTCTAACCAACTTCTACACAATACTCCAACTGACTATGGAGATTTTCCTGTGGTTTCGGTTTGGTGATTGACGGTAAGTATAATAGTATTTCGGGCTTTTCAGAAAGGTATAACCTTAGAATACAACAAGGTATAAGGCTAAGGTAATTTGGGCATTATAACAATACTTTTGAGAGTATTTCTACACCACAACAAAGGGTATTATACGAAAACAACCTAGGCAGTGTGGGTACCCACTGCTAGCAACACTAGGAGTGGCGCTACTCGGCTAGCACCCCAGAGGGGGTGCTTCGGCCACAGGGAAGGCCTTGGCGAACTCAACACAAGAGGAGGAGAGGATTTTACACTTAGAAACATTTAGGAATGGATGAAGAAGTTCATCAACCTTAGAGGGTATTTATAGCACAAGCCAAGGCCAACCAATGGCCAAGATCTAGCCAAGTGCCTAGCAAGTGTAGGGCCAAGATTCACCCATGTGTCCTAGCCAACTTGCACACAAAATATCTACCAAAAATATCTCCCACTTGCCTCCCAATTCGTCCAAACCGCCCACTATGCCCACTCAAACGAGGTGCGAGTGCCGCCTCTCGTTGGTCCAAAATGTTCCGCCTCTCGGAAAATCCGCAAAATACTAAATGACATAGCGGAAATTCCCTACGAAAGCTGGAAAACGCTTTCGTCGAACGACTCTAACCGGTGTTGTGCACAAACATAATTTCGCCCAAAGGTGCCACGTGGGGTGACACGTGTCGCCCGATTAAGCCCAAAATATTTCGTCTTGAAAATATCCAAAACGCCAAAATCTCAAAATCAAAGCGGGCCACAAAACCGTAAATTTCTCCGTGGGCCCACGTGACCATTTCCAAAATAAAATTCCATAATTCTCTAATATTCGGGAAGTCCGAATACCAAATCGGGAATCCAATTCCCATTAACGAACCTTTTTCCTTCACAAAACCGAAACTTTTCCGTGGAAAAATCGCCTCTTTCTTCCTTTCAATCTTTCGTCAGATTCTCGTACGTACGTCCTCGCATACATACCCTGGAACTACGGGGTATAACATTCTTCCCCCCTTAGAAACATTCGTCCCGAATGTTCCTTCTAAGTCTCAAAACGAACACGTGCCAGTATAGTCTTCACTACTATACTTACGAAATAATCACGCCACACCGCCATGAAACACTGCGCAAAACTTACATCTAAGTCCACGAGAAACACCTCTACATCACCACAAATAATACTACTTTTGTCACTTTGTCGCGAGCACTCTGACGACCCAACAAATGGTACCGGCCGCATGCGATCCCCGGTCGCTGTGCGCTCGATTCTTATCACATTTACGATCTCGCTTTAGTATCCAAAACTCGGGGTTACTATCTCTAACGTGGTCATCATTAATTGGGAACATTCTGGATGGATCTTCGATACTTTCCCGAACATAACAATACGAAAGACCGGACGTCCTTCCTCCTAAGTCGGACGGCAAATGCTAACATATAGGCAATCTGGCCTATTCTTCACATGAACTCACAAAGGCCCAAAGTAACTCGGGCTAAGTTCATTCGTTTCCAAACTCGTCACACCCGTCCGGTGGTACTTTCAAGAAGACCGACCGTCGGCACAACTCTGGCGTCGCCATTATCCGCACGATTCCTCCGAGTGTCGAACTTCTTACAGACAAGCTTCACACTATCCACGACTGGAACAAGCTCGAACACTATCGAACCCCGCCAACATCGAACCAATCGACCGAACTTGCATTTCGCTTCCAAGGCGTCACAAGACGACATCAGAACACTAAAATGGTAGCTTAAACAATCCCGCAACCGGAGACAACGATCCTCACGACTACCCTCAAATCAAAACACCGCCCGAGGCGAATGCGATCGAGACTCACTGAGTTCCTAACTCGCTGGTATAACTTCGAACGAAACAGTAGAAACCGGGACTTCATCATCATTATAAAGTGGAGGTAGGCACCGTGCAACCTCACAACCTTTAGATAACAACAACATCGCCGAGTGAGCGGTCCCGAGAAGAACACGATGGGCTGCCCCCATCGCCCAACCAGGTCGAACGCATCCACGAACTCAGACCCTGGTTAACTAAACTTGGGCCTAACACCCTCATGACCTACCACAAGGCGGGACCACCACAACCGACCCCACCACCAAAGGCCGCGGGTTGACCCGCATCACGGCCTCAACCCGACCCGACATCGCGCATGAAACACTAGCTCCCAGGAATAATTTCACAAATCATATTACGAAAACCTAGCGGTCTTCCTACTCGACTACCTTCTTTCAAATCACGCTACTCGGGGACTTATCCCACGAACATAGCTCACGTGCACTATGCACTCCTATAAGGGTCAAACATAACACTACACCTTTCTCGAGATGGCCTTACCTCTAAGGTCTTTGCGTATAAAGCTCAAGGCTCACACTTTCTCTATCCCCAAAATCTTACTCGGATAACCCACCACGATTCTAATCACAACTAACATTTCGCTATCGAACATAGCACTTAAGGTATACTCACCTTGAAAGTTACCAAAGGACCTTCTTTGCTCGCCCTCTTACGTTGTCCTTCGTTAACCCGTCGATCTCTACGCTTTCTCGGCTGCGCATAAGCCCGCATACGTGCCATGCTCAAGCCTAATCAAGAATTACTCTTGCCAACCTCTTTTAGATAGTCCTCCGCACTCGCGATACTCCGTATACTCTCGTAGCCAAATTTATAGCTAATGTGAGGTTGTCCTTGGCAATCTATATTCTCTGTTCCGTGGAACCGGGCGTTCAAATATCATGGCCGCAGTAGGAACCGCCGTCGCTGCTAAATCTTTGGCTAGTGACGTCGCAAAACTCCCGAATGAAGCACTACCCTAGGTAATGATTGGGCTGTGCCTCGCCACCCTCTGAACTCTACTCGCGGCTCCATACGCTTTGCCTCACGGGCTCGGGTTGCCTACGCGGAGGCATAACGATAAGGGAAAGGATTTCGCTGAGGGTTCAACTTACAACACGCCTCTAAGGCACGATCTGAGTGAGAAGAATAGAAACCAATCCTAAATATCCTATAGCCTCACGATTATTGATGTAGTGCACAACACACCGATAATCAAGACTTCGGATCGATACGCTCAGACACTTTCCGAGGATTAATCGCTCGATATCACTTTTGTCACGACCGGCGGGCCTGGATCTGCCTTACCGGGCACCCTAGTGACACAACATCGAGTAATCGTGGAACATAAAACAACAACATGAGATAACGAAATATAAAACAATAATCAGGAAAACTTGCCTTCGGCGTATATATAACCATCAACTCTTTTACAAATGAACATTAATCTTTTTACCAACCCCGCCACAACAGATTACAGCACTTAAGAATGATCGACCACAATGGCGGGGCGGCCCGCCAAACCCTGAATGTAAACACTTACGACGATGGACTATACCATCGATAAGCTCCGAGAAACGGAGCTTCCTAAACGCTGAATCCACTCCGAGCTAGATCAACGGCCGATGACTTCAACTGCGCATGAACGCAGCCCGGCGAGGTCGATAACATGTACCAAGTATGTGAAAGCAGTAAGTAATATCAGAATTGAAATCATAGTAGTCTATATAAAGCGAGATATGTATGATAACCAAACTACGCCACAACAACTAGCGATATGTCAAGTCGTGACTCACGCCTCAAAGTCATCACAATAAGACCGCACGGGTAAGTACGGCGCATAGCCGACTACTAAGACCCCGCACTACAAATGCCACAAATCGTATCACGAGGTCTCTGGCCGCACTACAGATCGGCCGCCATCGCCCGCAGATGTCAACGCGCGTCTATTCTCGGAACTCTCGCAGCCCGCATAGGTCACACACGACCGCATAAGGTATTCTCGAATCCTGGTCCTAGACCACCTGAGGTATACCCGCGTCGAAGCGGCTAACCTCAAGTATCCGTCTCTGACTTCGCGACCGCATAGCCCTCGAGGACCGTGATAGTCCCCAGACCGCGTAGGAATCCTCGTGACGCTAAACACCCGAATGATCGATCGATCACGGAGCATACCGCGACCCGCATAGTCTCAAGGACCGTGACAGCCGATAGACCGCGTGGTGGCAAGCCACCGGTACACAGCGAGGGTAGGTGATATAATAACGATAATGGACTTACGCTTTAACAATGTAAGCCAAAGAAGAATGACCCTTACATAACAATCTCAATAGACTAAAACCAGTAGCATGCTTACATGTTTACTTATCAAATCACAAAGAAAGTATTACAAGGCTATCACAAAACAATACAATAAAGTTGTTCACACACGGTACTTTCTACTAACAAGTTCGAGTATCTAACCCCAACGTGCTTCATACATTAAATCTTCAAAGATCCGCCTTATCACATAAGTCACACAATACCCGTAGTATAAAATAGAGTGATTGTCTTTTTAAGTAAACTAAACACTTACCTTTGTAAAATCAAGTAACAACATTATTTTCCAAACGTTGAGTTTGCCTAATTTCAAATGTTCGGTTCTTATTTTAAAAGGTTTGTAGTTCATAGTCTTATTCATTCAAGAATATAATCCTTTTTATTAACCAATCGAGAAACATAAGCCTTACATGTAAGTAGGTTATTCTTATTTATAACAATCTTATTACAGCAGCCGTGATCTAGGAAATATCATTTTGTCTTATCTTAGCTTCTATGCAGATGGAAGTTTCTAACGTTTTAATCATACTTAATTATTCAAAACACTTCCTTTGTTAACGCTGCGATGGTTTGTCGATACACATCCTGATTTCCAAAATCAAAAACATTCTTAAGCCGTTATACCTAACTTCCCATAAAGCTAGTATAACTCTTAAGTTTTCAAAAATACATTACACATATTCTTTCAAAATGATTTATAAACCTTTTGAAATACTTCAAGTTCTTTATTAACACATAACAAGTCGCTTATAATCAAATCGCTACCTTTCAAAACCACAACCCATTTTTCTTACCTACATAAAGTCATTATAACCAACTTCCCATAAAGCCGTTATAACACTTTATGTTTTACAACAATCAAACACATGCACGCCTACCGTACTACATAGTTCACACATATCATGCTAGGAGAGAGGAAGAGGTTCACATACCTCGCGACGAGTATCGACTAATAGCAAAACGCTCCAACGATCGGCTACTCCTAAGCCAAGTGGATCATTCCACACGTAGATCCCGACCTATAAGGCCACGCGCTTTATTAACGCCGTAGAACATTCTACGTAAAATTCGCAAAGACTCCCCGCAACAACAGAAATCTCCTCTCTATCGAGGCCGCCACGAAGCCAACCAGGGGTTATCATCTAACCCTAACTGTACAATTCTACTCCGCGGTACTACTACACAAGTCTGTAATACGTCCTAAGTAATTACAGATTCGATTCCTTATTCTTCGGGCTTAAGTCAAAAGACATTGCCAACAACTACGCTCGATTACATATATAGTATACTTCAACTATATATTCCTAACAACATGTAATATCCAATTACAATAGGGGACAAGATAATTACCTCGATAAGCCCATAATTATCCAAGTATAAAGTCGATCCTGGCAATCGTTTAGCTCAACTCAGAGCGCCCAACCCGCTTTAAACCACCCTTAGAAGTTCTAACCAACTTCTACACAATACTCCAATTGACTATGGAGATTTTCCTAGGTTTCGGTTTGGTGACCGACAGTAAATATAATAGTATTTACGGGCTTTTCAGAAAGGTATAACCTTAGAATACAACAAGGTATAAGGCTAAGGTAATTTGGGCATTATAACAATACTTTGAGAGTATTTCTACACCATAACAAGGGTATTATACGAAAACAACCTAGGCTAGTGGGGTACCCTACTAGCAACACTAGGAGTGGCGCTACTCGGCTAGCACCACAGAGGGGTGCTCTCGGCCACAAGGGAAGGCCCTGGCCGAACTCAACACGAGAGGGAGAGGATTTTACACTTAGAAACATTTAGGAACGGATGTTAAGTTCATCAACCTTAGAGGGTATTTATAGCACAAGCCAAGGCCAACCAACGGCCAAGATCTAGCCAAGTGCCTAGCAAGTGTAATAAGATTCACCCACGTGTCCTAGCCAACTTGCACACAAAATATCTACCAAAAATATCTCCCACTGCTTCCCACTGGCCCAAACCGCCCACTATGCCCACCAACGAGAGGGTGCCAAGTGCCGCCTCTCGTTGGTCCAAAATGTTCCGCCTCTCTAAAAATCCGCAAAATACTAAATGACATAGCCGAAATTCCCTACGAAAGTCGGTGGAAAACGTTTCGCCGAAAAACGACTCTAACCGTGTCAAGCACAAACATAATTTCAGCCCAAAGGTGCCACGGGGTGACACGTGTCGCCCCGATTCGCCCAAAATATTTCGTCTTCCAAAATATCCAAAACGCCAAAATCTCAAAATCAAAGCGCCCACAAAACGTGAATTTCTCCCGTGGCCCCACGTGACCATTTCCAAAAATAAAATTCCATAATTTCTAATATTCCAGAAGTCCGAATACCAAACTGGGAATCCAATTCCCATTAATCGAACCTTTTTCCTTCACAAAACCGGAACTTTTCCGTGGAAAAATCGCTTCTTTCTTCCTTTCTTTCCAATCTTTCGTCAGATTCTCGCACGCACGCCCTCGCATACATACCGGAACTACGGTATAACACAATCATCAATCATCACTTAGGGTGGTGCTTCATTCGGGAGTTCGCCTGACGCCGCCAAATTTCACAGCGAGTTTACAGCGCGATTAGCTCCATCGCGCCATGATATATGAGCCTTCGGCCCACGGTGCGGCGAACAAAGAATATGGATTACAAAGGAATGGACTTGTTACTGGCTAGGATTTTAGCAACCGGAGAATATAGAGTGCACCGATATATCACGGTCTTGATGACTATCTAAAGAAAGGTCAGCAAAGAGTAGCTCTTCAATCGAGCATGGATATTGCCGCGTGCATGTGCTTATGCGCGCAGAGGAACGTAGTAGATCGACTGATTAACCAAGATCGGCAGGAAGGCCCGATCACAGATCCTTTGATAACTTTCGAGGCAAACCGCCAAAGCCAGACGATACGCACTCCACCGCAGCAGCAGTGGTCCTCCGCTGCGGTTCGGGGACGTTGGAGTACGCCGAGTTGGTCGAGCTCCGCAGCTTCGGTTCACACTATACGCAGTTCCAACAACGGATTCGCTTTTCCTCGGTATTCACAGTGCGACGCCATCCCGGAATGTCGCTTTTGTTAGTGCTTATTTTACCGGCCGCCGTGGCTATGTCGAAAGGATGTCTAGTAGGAGGACTCACCGCCAGATCGCGGTCTGATGGTCCCAGGAAGGGGTGCTAGCGCAGGAGGCCACCCCGCACTCGGTGTGACCGCTGGTAGATGTCGTTGTGAAAGGTCGGCTTCTTCGACACTTGTTACGCCATGGCGGCAGGCGAACATTTGCGAGAAATTGTCCGACCAGTGGCGCGGATGTAAAGACTCGACCTTCTGGATCAGTGGCTAGTTCATCATCTTCCCTATGCGCCCAACAAAGGTGATTGATTAGAACGACAAAGGGAAGTGAAGCAGTAGATGCAGGTATATCCTTAACCCTCTAGAGATTTGTATGTGTGATAAGATGAGTATATCACAAGTGTTGTGTTCAGATAGCATTGTGTAAATTGTGATTAGAAATCATGGTTAGTTAAAAGGGTAAGATTGGGGATAGGAAAAGTGTGAGCCTTAGAGTTTTATACGTGGAGACCTTAGAGGTAAGGCCATCTCGAGTAAAAGATGTATTTTTATGTTTGACCCTTATCGGAGTGCATAGTGCACGTGAGATAAATTTGTGTGATAAGTCCCTGAGTGGTATGATATGAAAGAGGGTAGTTGAGCTAAGAAGACCACTAGGTTTTCGTGACTCGATGGTGAGATTGTTCCGGATCGGGGAACAAGGTTTTTTCGCCAATGGGTCGTCGTCGAGGACCGATCGCGTCAACCCGCTTTGTATTGTGGTGGGGTCAGTTGTGGTGGTCCCGCTTTGTGATAGGGTCACGAGGGTGTTAGGCCTAAGTTTAGTTAACCATCGTGACGAGTTCGTGGATCGTTCGACCGATGAGTAGCCGAGGTCACCATCTTGTCTTTCGATCCAGATCATACTCCGGCAGGTTATGCGAGATGTTATATATCGAAGGTTGTAAGACCGCACGGTTCCTACTTTTACTATGGCGGCGGTGGAGCCTGTGTTACGCTTATTTCTTTCTGAGGTTTTACCAGCAGGTTAGGAACTCGTGAGTCTCAAGACGCATTCGCCTCTGCCAGTGTTTTGATTTTCGTGGGTATGAGGATTGTTGCCTCTGTTGAGGAGTGTTTTATAGCTACCATTTCAAGATTCTGATGTCGCCTATGACACCTTAGGGGCGGAAGTAAGTTTGGCCGATTGGTTCGATGTTGCGCGTTCGGATAGTTGGTCCATACTTGTTTGGCGGGACGTGGATAAGTGAAGCTTATCCAGAGAAGTTATCGACACCGTAGTCAAGAAGTCGACGGATAATCCAAGCCGACACTGGAGTTCAGCCGATGGTAGGATTTCGAAGGTACCACCCGGAAAGGGTGTGACAAGTTTTGGAAAACAGGAAACTTAGCCCGAGGTACTTGGAGCGTTTTGAGATCCTTTGGAGGATAGGCCAGTTGCCTATAAGTTGGCATTGCCATCCGACGTAGGAGCAGACGTCCGGCCTTTCATGTTGTTATGTTCGAAAAGTATCGAGATCCATCCAGAGTGTTCCTCGTTAATGATGACCTAGTTGGAGGTAGTAACCCGTAGATTTTGGAAATCAAGCAATACCGTAAATGTGGTGTTATGAGAAAGAGTTCGAGTGTACGAGGAGGTACGACGAGTAAGGGAAGTGAGCATGTGTTAAGAGAATAAGGGTCATTTCTTTTGTGTGAAGGCGGGCGAGTATATTTTAGACCTTCGTGAAGCTTTGTGACGCTAGAGTGATTCCTCGACTTGGATTAAGTATTGGCGCGTGTTGCTTTTGTGGCCGACGTGGCATCGCAACTTGCTTATGTTAAGAGGAACGCTATCGTTATCTGCCTTGTGAAGGAACATTCGGATGAATGTTTCTAAGGAGGGAGAATGTTATACCTCAGATTTCAGAGTATGTACGTGAGGACGACGTAAAAGTTTAGGCCTTAAGTTAGGCTAGGAACGAAAATATTTGTGCACAACTATCAAAAGAATTGTTTTTCCGAAACGCTTTTCCAAACTTTGCGAGGAAAATTACGATGTAACGTTGATTATTTTTGCGGATTTTTCCGAGAGATGAAATATTTTGGACCAACGGGAGGTGACATGTGTCACCCTCAAAGTGACGGCATTGTGGGCTCTTGTTGACGCATTTCTAGTCAAGGGGTTGGTAGGATATTTTGTGATATTTTGGTGGTAGATGGATAAGGTACACTTGCCCAAATCCTCACCCTACACTTGCCCACCACTTGTCTTAATCTTGGCCATTGATTGGCCTATAAATACCCCTTTGTCAAGACTTCTTCATCCACAACACAACTTTCTAAGTCTTGAAAATCCTTCCCCTCTTGTAGAAGCTCGTCCAAAGAGCTCCTCCCCTAAGGCCTTCGTAGAAACACCCCTCCCACAGTGGTGTCACGAGACATACCCCCTGCCTAGTTGTTCTCGAAAATACCCCTTTGGTAGAGAAATACTCTCAGTATTACTATTCCAAAATGCCTTAGCCTTATACCTTGTAGTATTCCAAAGTTACCTCTATACGTAGAGCCCGGAAATACTACCTTATGTCCTTTTAGTCTCAAAACGAAACCCTAAGGAAAATCTTCATAGTTGGTTGAAGTGCTAAGTAGAAGTTGTTTGGGAACTTCTAATGGTTGTTTGGAGTGGGTTGGAGCGCCCAAAGTAGGAGCTAAACGTTGCTAAGGATCGACATTTAAACTTGGATAATTTTGGGCTTATCGAGGTAAATACTCTTGACCTTCTATTGTAATTAGAGTTTACATACTGTTGAAGTATAAGAATTAAGTATAATTTATATACAAGGAAGGTATATAAGAAGGGAATTGAACAGATTTACATAGACTGTATTTACGATGAACTTATGAAGTTTGACTGGTAGGAAGTCTTGCTCAATTTTCCGTAGAATCTTGTATCTAGATTTATTCTACATAGTAGTCTAGGCGTTGATAGACGTATATGGTCTTTATAGGTTGAAAGTTCTGAGTAGCGTATTCTACTCATGTGGAAAAGGCTAGCCGTTATAAGCGGTGGGCGTTTTGCTAATAGTTGATAATCGTCGCGAGGTACGTGATTCTTCCTATCCTCGAGCATGATATTTTAAAAAGAATATATATATAGTACGGTAGACGACGTGTTAACTGAACGTGGTTTTACTCCGATGTCTTTTGACTTGAGTTTTAATAATAAGAATCTTGAAGTATCTCAAAAGAATTAAGAAACCTTTTTGAAAGAAGAGTAATACTTGGTTTTAAAAGCTTAAGAGTTATACTAGCTTTATGGGAAGTTAGGTATAACGACTTAAGAGTGATAAAAAGAATGGTTTACTGATTTTAGAAGTTAAGAGACTTGATCTTAAAAGATAAGAGACTTGACTTAATTAAATTAATATGAATTTTGTTAAAAAGTGTGAAACCTCATTCGTGAGTAATGAGTACTTGGTTTTTAAAAGGAATAATGTGTTACTGATTTCGGAAATCAGAATAAGTATCGAACGAACCACTGCAGCGTTAATAAAGGGAAATGTATTGACTAATTAAGTATTAAAACCAGTAGAAACCTTCATCTGCATAGAAGCTAAGATGAGACAAAATGATATTACATTTCCTAGATCATGGCTGCTTTAATAAGATTGTTATGAACAAGAATAACCTACTCACACATAAGGCATGTGTTTCTCAAATTGTTTTAAAAGAGAATTATATTATTAAGTGATCAAGACTATGAACTACGAAACCTTTCGAAAATGAGAAACTTGAGTATTTGAAATTAGGCAAACTTGAACGTTTGGAAAAGAATGTTGTTACTTGATTTTACAAAGGGAAGTGTTTTGGTTTACTTAAAAAGATAGTCACTCTATTTTAATACTACGGGTATTGTGTGACTCTTGTGAAAGAAACAGAATATTTTTTAAAGAGATAATGTATGAAGTACCTTGTGTGAATAACTTGACTATGTTGATTTGTAATAACCTTGTAATACTTTCGTGTTGATTTGATAAGTAAACATGTTAGGATGCTACGTGTGTTAGTGTCTTGTGATGGTTGTGTAAAGGGGTTTCCCTTGTTGTGCTTATGTTGTTTAACTGGCAGTTATGTTAGTATTACATCACTCACCTCTTGACACGATATCATCGTTAAGTCGCCTCCGACGCGGTATACTCGGGCAAATTGCGGACTATGATTCGAGAATACCTCACGGGTCCAGGGACCTATCGCGAGCTACGAGTTCGGTGTTAGTGTGCGGCCTTTGTGGTCATGCGTCTACGCGCTATGCGGACCGCGAGTCCAGGGCGATGCCGGAGTAGCTACCGACGCGAGGAATACCTCACGCGCCTACGTGTGTGGCTCATGCGAGTCATGGAAGTTCCAGGACTAGACGCGCACATTTGAGCATCTGCGCGAGTGGCGGCCGATCATGTGGCGCTAGACAGACCTCGTGATACGCTTACGACCTTGTTGCACTGTGGGTGTTAGTAGTCGGCTATGCCTTCGCATTTACCCCGTGACGGTTTTATTATGACACGTGGGACCGGTGTTCGTGTATTCCTCGTGCTTTTATATCATCACCGCCGGTGAGAAGGTATTCCACTGCATGATTGATGTTGTGGCGTGAGACCCATAGTTATATTTGAGTGATGACTTTGAGGCGTGAGTCTCGACTTGACATCGCTATTTATCAGGAATCAGAGTTTGCTATCATACATGTCTCGCTTTATATAGACTACTATGATTTCATTTACAAAGATTTTCGCCATACTGTACTCGTCAGATCGACCTCCTTGGGCCGCGTCATGCCGCAGTAGAGGTACACCGATCGTCGATCCTCGCCTTAGGATCACGTCAACGTTTTGGAAGCTCCGCTTCTCGGAGGCTTATCTTCGTATAGTCCTCTCGTTGCAGGTACTTACATTCAGGTATGGCGGCCCCGCCCCGCCATCATGTTATATCATTCTTAAGAGGTCTCAGTACCGTTGTGCGAGTTTGTAAAAAGGATGAATCGTTCGATTTAAGTTTTTTTATATATATATGCCGAAAGGCAACTTTTCGCAGAAAAACTGTTTTACACTTCCTATTATTTCATGTCTTGTTTTATGTTCCGCTGATTACTCTGATGTATGTCTACTTGGGTGCCCGGGGTAAGGCACCAGTCACGGGCCCGGGTTCGGGTCGTGACAATGCGATCCAGTAAATATCTAATCATCACGCATCGCCTTAAAGTCGTGTAGATTTTCAAAACCTACCAAGGATGTCTTCTGTTTTCCGTAGGAAGCACTCGTATTTATCTTATTTCGCTTGCGCTATCCCGAACTTATCGGAAAGTCGCCCCGACCGCCACACCAACCCAACTCCAAGTACCTCCAGGGCACTTAGCATTAACTCCTTCAAATTCGAGTATTACTTTGCATTAATTCACCTCAAATGAACAAGTCACACAAACTTATTAAAATCAACTATGTCAAAGCAGGAAGGATAATTCACCGTTACAACCACTTCCCTTCCTTTCCACTGATAACCGCATCGAAAACCGGTACAACCAATCTCTCTCTGCGATCAACGTTGGCATAACAAGATGCCAACTAACCCAGACTCATAATGACCTCGCGTCCGACACGCCAGCTCTACTAGGTGCTAGGGTTCAACGACGTATCGTTACTAATTATTGTCACCCGCTCACCTACCACCCAACACTCACGTGTAGTCACCGAAAGGTTCTCGTGGATCCGTGCTCTATTTCTTTACACTTGGTTGCTCTCTTTTTCACTGGTCGTACGCTTTCCGTACTTCCAAATTTATACTAACATACGTACATAACTTCCATACTACATCTGGCCTCCAATCTTTGGAGTTACTAAATTAAACAATATAAGGCCATATCCGGCTCTCACAACCTGGTTCCGGAGGAATGCGTCCACGAACCCGTAAAACGATTAACTAGACTTGGGCCTTGCACTGCGTGACTTCACACGAATGACTACTACCAACTGATCCCATTCCATTTCAGGCTATGGGGCGACCCTTAATAGGTCCTCAACCCGACTCAGCGTCGCACTTAACTCTTATCATTGGTCTGACTTAACTTTTTACTACCCGAGAAAGCCTTATACACCTAAGGTCTCGGCGGTTATCAATATTCTTAGGCTCGCAATTTCCATGCTCCAAGCCTACCTTATCAGTCCTCGAAATCCGTACAATAACTTCTCATAATACTATAATCGTGTTGTCTTGATCACAACAACCATACTTACTCCATACGGATCTCATCCATACCATTTTCTTAATCATACCACATAGCTTAATATGTTAACATAGTCTTCCATTAAGTCCCTTAATTAAACTTCTTAAGGGTCCATTTCCTTCTCAGACAGCTCATCATCTCCTAATTATCTCAAATTAGTATGTAAAACCTTGCTGAGAGTCTATTAACTGTTCATACCTTCCCGGTATTTATTTAGTCCTTACCAAATCCTGGTACTCTAAAATCATTCTAGGAAACACACGTCCGACCCTCATACATAAATCCGTATAGCTGTATGTACAATACCAACTATACCACAAACATTACCAACCTGGATACGCAATCCACATAATCTTTCCTGGGTCACTGCTGCCTTTCTCGTAGTTGCAAACAACATAACTTGTTAGGGAGAGACGACCCTAACCACACATCTCTATCGCACGATCTCAGAGTGAGAAGAATGGAAACCAATCCTAAATGTCCTGCAGCCTCCTAGTTATAGATGTGCACAACACACCGATAACCGAGACTTACTAGACACGGTCATGGACACTTTCCGAGGACTAAGCGCTCGATACCACTTTGTCACGACCCGACCCTGGTCGCGATTGTGCCCTACTGCACCCTTACAGTATACATCGTGAGAATAGCAATGAACATACACAATTCATAAAAACACTTAGACATAATACATTAACAAAGCAGCCGATAATGCCACCTTCAGAATACATACTTAACAAAAGAAACATCAGCCATAATTCTTTCTTTCAAACTGACCCTAGCATACGACTACAAACCTCTAAGAATAACAAGCTGGAGGACGGGGCCCCGCCATACCCCTGAATGTACAACAACCGACAATACCAGGGATAAGCCTCCGGAGTAATGGAGCTTCTCCACAAATGAATCAGTGATCCTAAAAGTGAGGATCAAAGAATACTCGACTAACTCGCGCATTTAACGCAGAAGAAGGTCGATACAACGTGTACCAAATATGTGGAAAATCAGCATTGTAATGAAATCATAAGTCTATAATAAAACTAGAGACAGGTATGATAACTCAATTAACAGTACAATGTGCCTTACTAACAATGAGAGTAAACCAGAGTATACTTTACTGCATAAAAATATGAGGCTCATGATCAAAGTAGGGTCACCCGCCCGTAGGTCATTAAGTAATCCTACTCCTGGGACTATTTCACCCGTGATAGTCATGTGGACCCTTGATGAGGTAACTTCTCGCATAAATGTATCCACCCGCAGGTCGTGTGGACCCGCATGAGGTATTCCTCACATAGGACTATTTCACCCGCACAGACTATTTCATTCCGCTTGGCCGGTGGCCCGCAATGAGTACAAACGCCGCACTCGCATCATGGGTAGCAAATCCATAGAATTAGTAGTAACCCGGGGCTTTACCCCGTAAGAATAACATAAACTAGCACAACCGGCTATCATACATAACATAAGCACTACCGGCTTATCATACATAACATAAGCGCTACCGGCTTATCCTAACATAATATAAGCAAGTTAAGAAATCCCCCTAACTTCTTATTAGTCTTATTTATATACACTCTCATTTTAGTTTACTTAAGGCACTAACATGTCATTTTAACAACCGGGAATTTAACCCAAAGTACTACATACTTCTACTCTTTTAAAATGACTTTTTTTCATATAAAACTTCCAAGATACTAATAACCGTAGTATCAAGTCACATCTATTTTTCAAGACAAGTCACAATACCTTTTAGAAATACATTTAGGCTTCTAAATCAAGTGACTTCTTTCTTTTAAAAACCTTAAGCAATTGATGCCTTCAAATCAATTTGCCTTTCATTATTTCAAGTCATTTATCATACTTACATTACTTAGAGTAAACCACTCTTTTTAACTTTCCATAAAGCTATTATAACCAACTTCCCATAAAGCCGTTATACTAGCTTTATGCCTTAGATACTTACATTCTTCTTTATAACTAAGAGACTTAAATTTTCCAACAAAACAAGTATCGAAAATACTTTCAAAATACTCAAAGTCTCTTAAGTTTTAGAAACCAAGATATCCTTAATATTTTTAAACAAGTGAGTTAATTCCTAACTCAACCAACTTGGACATTCTTAAAATAAGCCAAGGATATCAAATGGACTAGATTGTCAAAATCTCAGACGCTCACCGTATCATACATTTACAACTTAATCATGCTCAAGAGATAAGAAAGTTCCACATACCTCTTCGGTTCAATCCACTTGCCAAGTCCAATATGTCGTACGTAGTATGTCAACCTATAATGACCATAATACGTCTATTAACTTCTTACCTCAAACGTAGAATATTCTAAGTGCAAAGTCACTAAATTCTACGGAAAATCGGACAGCACTTCCTTTGTTTCTACATACTTTGCCACATTTTTCAAGGCCGAATTTCAATAACCAAACACGTCACATTTAAGGCTCAACAATGTAGTTAACAATAGGGGATTACACGCCTACAAGACGTGTAAAATTCCGCCCCACAATTGATATCAAACTAGTCCAACATACTATGTCACATTCGACAAATTTGAGGTACATCACTACAAAGTCTTTTCCAATTCCTTTTCAATCCAAGTTGTTTAGTACAACATGTTATAAAGCTGCAATCGATTATAGCAACTATAATCTTCAAGTAGATAACATGCGACGATACTAGTTAACGACCAAATTGTAATTCAATTTCAAACTACTCAACATGTCATTTTCGGATTTAGGCTACTTCAATCCATATCACTTATCAATCTTCAATACATATACTTCATGCTAGTTAAAATGTAAGGCTACAACAATATGTAATCTTGTAACACTTAAGAAAACAAGATTGTTACCTTAGTGGGCCTTAATCCACTTCAAGATCCGAAACCGCTCCCTAGCAACTTAGAGCCTCTTATTGACACTCCAATTCGCCACTTGAAGCCCTTAGAAGATCACAAACAACTTCCCCTAAGTTCCCAATCCAAAACCTAGGAAAGTGACTAGGTTTTCACCTTGCGACTAATACGAAAACGCCACTTTTCCGGAATCTTTCTATTGAGATACCCTTACAATATCCTTAGGAACCTTGGTTTAAAGTGTGGAGCTTATTGGACAACAAACAAAAAAATTCCCCTTAAAAAATAAGCCATTGCCGTGAGCCTCCCTTAAGAGAGCAAGAACAAGATTTCAATTTTTCTCTAAGTGTTGTAATGACAAAGTCTTGCACTACTAGTGTAGATATAAACAACATTCAAGGGTCTAGATTAGAATAAGTGGGTGGCCTAGATGAGTTTCACAAGGATTCTAGCCAAGTGGCCCTTGGACTTTAGTCAACAATGTCAAGCTTAAGTCTTTGCAAGACTTGATCATCCTATCATTGGTCAAATGACCATTCTATCCATGTATATTTCGTCCAAGACCACTAAGGGGGGGTTACACGTGTCGCCCTCCCGATCGTCGCAATATTTCGTTTTCCGACAAATTCCAAAATTCCGATAAATTTTTACTCGTCTCAAATCTTAACATTTTTTAGTTCTTACGTACGTCCTTATAAACATGTCCTGGAATTCCGGGGTGTAACAAGTGTGGTAAGAAGAGAATATTGGAAAAGACGGTGGATGGCTCAAGGAAGGATTGGTCTATCAAATTGGATGACGCACTATGGACATACAGAACAACATTCAAAAACCCCATTGGAATGTCACCATATAAGTTAGTTTTTGGTAAAGCATTTCATCTGCCAGTAGAGTTAGAACACAGGGCTTATTGGGCAATGAGAAAGTTGAACATGGATGCCAAGGCAGCAGGGCAGAAGAGGTTGCTACAGATGAGCGAGTTGGATGAATTCAGACACAATGTCTATGAGAATGTAAGAATCTTTAAGGAACGAACCAAAGTATGGCATGATAAGATGTTGATCCCAAAAGACTTCCAAGCAGGACAACAAATGCTTTTATTCAACTCAAGGTTGAGTTTGTTCCCAGGAAAGCTCAAATCGCGTTGGTCAGGACCGTACACTGTTGTAAGAGCATTCCCCTATTGTGCAGTTAAAGTGAGAGGGAGAGAGGGTGTTATACCCCGTCGTTCTGACCCTACGTATGAGAGCGTACGAAAGCATGTAAGACTTAAAATTTTCAAAGGATAGGTTGACGGATTATTCCGGACGGGTTTTAGTCAACTTTGAGGCGGGTTATGACCCGGTATATTGAGAGTTCCTAAGTGTTTCAAAGTCCTAGGGCGTAGTTCGTGGAGTCTAGATTCCAACGCAACCAACCGTTCGTCGATAGGACATCGGAGTAGAAAGTTATGAGAATTACAAGTTCAGTGCGCAGTCGGACAGAAATGTGTTTCGGACAAAGGCGACAGGGGCGACCGGATGCGCGGCGCCTAAAGTACTGAGGAGTCGCTGAAGTTGCAGCGCCACGCTCCAGACAGCGGCGCACGGAAGTTCCGAGTCCGCAGAGGTTTGCCGCGGCGCGGCGTCGGCCGCGGCGCTTGCGCGGATTCTCGGAAAAACTTAGGAAAAGTCAGATTTTTCTTTTAAAAGACCTTGGGAGGGTGACAAGTGTCCCGCCCCATCTGATTTTGCATGCATTATATTGACCAAGTCTTAAAGACTTGGTAATATTTCATCTCTCTCTTAGACAAAAGCTCATCTCTCTCTCTTAAAAGTTCAAGCTCCTCCTTCTCTCTAAAATCCCAAGAGATATTCTAGCCTTAGGAAAAATCTGAAAAAAATAAAGGCAAGAAGGAAGCTTGTGGCTAGCTTGTGAAGGTTGTTGTGGTGGTGTTCTTGAAAAGGAAGCTAGCAAGTTGTTGGAAGAATTTGGATAAAGCTCTAAGGTAATGATTCTTCCTTTAGAATTAGTTTTTAGTGTTGCATGTTAAGAAGAAAGAACTTGTGGTAGTAAATAATGCTCTTAGAGTCATTGCATGCAAGAAATGTGGTTTGGATATGAAATAATTGGTTAAGAAGATATTATGAGCATGTTGTAGCCTAAAAACTACCTTAGAATTGTTAAGAGAATTGTTGTACCTTATGGGGCAGAATTTTACACACCCAAGTTTAGGTGTGTAATCCCCTTTGAAATGTTGGATTGTTGAGCCTTAAATGGCGTTTGGATGATAAATTCGGCCTTGAGAAAGGTGGCAAAGTGAGTAGAAACAAAGGAAATGCTGCCCAATTTTCCATAGAATTTAGTGACTTTGAACTTGGATTATTCTACCTTGAAATTAGAGGTTAATAAACGTATCATGATTATTATAGGTTGAAATATTACTCATGTAGTTGAGCTTAGCAAGTGGATTGACCAAAGAGGTATGTGAAGTTTTCCTATCTCTCGAGCATGAATAGATGAAACTATGTAGTACTTAGACGTCAAGATTTGGTATTCTTACTTGTTTTAAGTATATAATGACTTGTTTCGTTTAAGAATGTATGAGTCCCTGGTTAGGGAAAAGTATGATTTTACTAAAGTGTAGAGTTAATATAACAACTTTATGGAAGTTGGTTTATTAGCTTCATAAAAGGTTAATGAGAAGAGATTTACTATAAGTAAGATAGAAAGTATAAGAAGAGGCAAATTGATTTTAAGGCATCAATTGCCCAAAGGTTTTTATGTATAAGAAGAGTCGCTTTAAAAGAGTGAAGTATGTAGTACTTGGGTTAAATTCGGTTTCTTTTTTAAAGATATGATTAAGTGCCTTAAGTAAACTAAAATGAGTATATGAACAAGACTAATAAGAAGTTATAAGTTTTCTTAACTTAATTATGATTATGATATGATGATTTGAGCTAGGGTAAGAGTATATCGAGGCAAGCCCCAAGATCGTTATACCACCTTCTCCAGGTAAGAGTATGTCGAGGCAAACCCCAAGATCGTCATACCACCTTCTTCAAATGTAAGAGTATATCCGGCGGGCAAGCCCCAAGATCGTTATACCATCCGCCGTGGTAAGAGAGTATATCCGGAGGGTAAGTCCCCAAGATCGTTATACCAATTCTGTGGATTTGCTACCCACGATGCGGCGAATACCTCACGCGAGTCCTATGGGCTTATCGCGTGAAATAGTCCTATGCGGGCGGTACACCTATGCGAGGAATACCTCATGCGGGTCCACAGACTCTATGCGTGAAATAGTCCCAGAGTAGGGTGCTTATTGATACTACGCGAGGTACCCTGTTTTGATCCCGAGGCCCCTATTTTATGCAGATTATATATACTTGTCACTCATTGTTAGTAAGGCACAGAAAAGGTATTTTGATTGTCTTCCGTGACTCCACTTACTTTTAGACTTATGATATCATTATTACAGATTTTCCACCTTTACATACTTGGTACATATTGTGTAACCGACTTCCTGGCCGCTCATGCCGCAGGTGGTAAGCGTATTGTGGATCCTCGTTCTTAGGATCATTGTTCCGGTCGAAGCTCCATTCCTTCTGCTTGTTTATCGTACGGATATTCCCCGATGCTATAGGTATTTTGTACATTCAGGGGTATGGCGGGGCCCTGTCCCGCCACAGTTGTTATCTTTAGAGGTCTGTGGTCACATATGTGTTTTGGGCTATAAGAACAAGTTGTACTACTATACTTTTGTTTAAGTATGTTTATGGAAGGCAGCCTTATCGGCTGGCCAGAGATGTTTATCACACGACCGACCGGGTCGCGATCAGTACCTACCGGTACCCATCGGTATGCATCAGAGAATAGCAGCGGAACATACATGAAACAAAATTTGTATAAGGTGAACATCACTAGCAAGCCGAGCCACAGACCTCTAAAGATAACAACTGTGGCGGGACAGGGCCCCGCCATACCCCCTGATTGTACAAAAGTAAATAACCTCAGGGAATCATACCAAAAGACAAAGCCTCCGGAGGGATGGAGCTTTCCAGAAAATGAACAGTGATACTAATAGTGCGGACTGAAGTTACGATCTCGACTGCGGCATTTAACGCACTTCGGCGAGGTCGACAACAGTACCAAGTATGTGAAATCGAGAAAATACCAAAATACCTCATAAGTCTAAAATAATCGGGGACATGTATAAAATCAGTTTACGTAACATCGCCTTACCAACAATGAGAAAATCAGTCATATACTATCTTTGCATGAAAATAGGAAGCTCATAATCAACACGCCCAAGTAAACTCATATAGAGACCATGGAAGCATACCCGTGGAATCTTCATCACCGACGCACGCCCAATAAACTCATACTAAGACAATGGAAGCATACCTGGAATCCTTCACATCGCGACGCCCAATAAGCTCATACTAAAACAATGGAAGCATACCCGTGGAATCCTTCATCACTGACGGCACGTCCAATAAACTCATACTAAAACAATGGAAGCATACTCGTGGAATCCTTCATCACTGGCGGCACGTCCAATAAACTCATACTAAAACAATGGAAGCATACCCGTGGAATCCTTCATCACTGGCGGCACGTCCAATAAACTCAACACTTGGTATGACGATCTTGGGCTTGCCTCATTCATACTCTTACCACAGAGAAGGTGGTATAACGATCTTGGGGCTTGCCTCATTTATACTCTTACCGCTTCATATCGCATGCCTCGGAATCCTTCATCGTAGCATGTCAAGGCGTATACCCGTGGAATCCTTCATCATGGTGACGCCCAAGTAAACTCATAATCGAACAATGGAAGCATACCTGGAATCCTTCATCATCGGCAGACGCCCAAGTAACTCATAATCAACAATGGAAGCATACCTGGAATCCTTCATCATCGCAGACGTCCAAGTAAACTCATAACTGAACAATGGAAGCGTACCCGTGGAATCCTCCATCATCAAGCAGACGCCCAAGTAACTCATAACTTCTTTAGGCTTTCATTAACATACAAAATGAATCTCATTTTCCTGACCTTCTTCAAGAAAACCCAATTCTTTAACCGTTCATAAAGTTATTATAACCAACTCCCAATAAAGCCGTTATACTAACTTTATGCTTTAAAGCTTTAGACGTTCATACTCTTTCATAAGGTCACATAACTAACCTCCCATAAGGCCGTTATAACTCCTTATGTTTCAAAAGATTTCGTTCTTTTTATTAACCAAGAGACTTATACTTCAAATCAAACTCACACAATTTCCGTAATACTTCTTCATGTCACGAAATCCTTATCTACCTTATTTAGGTTAAACCATTACTTAGGAATAAGTCAAGTTAGCTCTCTAACCCAACCAACTTAGACATTTTCGTAAAACAAGTCAAGTACAACAAATAGATTTACTTCATTTAAAACACGTACGTCTACCGTACTATATAGTTCAAACTACTCATGCTCAAGAGATAAGAAAGCTCCACATACCTCTTTGGTCAATCCACTTGCTAAGCTCAACTACCGCAAGTAATATTTCAACCTATAATAACCATGATATGTTCATTAACCTCTAATTCCAATGTAGAATAATCTAACTCAAAGCCACTAAAATTCTATAGAAAATCAAGATTTCTTTGTTTCTACTCACTTTGCCACCTTTCTCAAGGCCGAATTTACCATCAAAACACCACATTGTAAGGCTCAATCAATCCAACATTTTAAAGGGGATTTCACACCCAAAATTCTGCCTCATAAGTTTACAACAAATCACTTAACAATTCTAAGGTAGTTTTTAGGCTACAACAAGCTCATTTGTTCTTCTTAACCCATTCTTCATATCCAAACCACATTTACTTGCATGCAAAGACTCTAAGTGCATTATTTTACTACCACAAGATCTTGCTTCTAAGCATGCAACACTAGAACTAAGTTTAAAGGAAGAAATGTTACCTTAAAGTTTTAGCCAAAACTTATTCCAAATATTTCTAGCTTCCTTGCCAAGAACACTACCACAACAATTCCAACAAGCTAGCTACTGCTTCCTTTTCTTGTTCTTAACTTTCAGATTTTCTTGGGTTTTTTAGAGAGAAGGGAGCAATTTGAGAGAGAGAGAAGATGAAAGATAGAAAATGTCCAAGTCTTGGTCAATATATTGCATGCAACAGAAAATCAGATGGGGACACTTGTCACCCTCCCATGGTCTCTTTTAAAACAAAAATCAGACTTTTCTAAGTTTTTCCCGCCTTCGCCGCGCCGCGCCGCCAGCCATGGGCAATAAACCTCCGCAGTTTCGATCTTTCGCCGCTGCTGCTATTCGGCGCAAGGCGCTGCAACTTCAGCGACTTCAGAACTTTAGGCGCCGCGCCTCGCATCCGCGCCGCACGCCGCTTTGGTCCGAAACGCATTTCTGTCCGATCGCGACCGAACTTGTAACTCTATAACTTTCTACCCGACGTCCTATCGACGAGCGGTTGGTTGCGCTTGGAATCCAGACTCAACGAACTACGCCTAGGCCTTTAAAACACTTAGGAACTCTCAATGTACCGGGTCATAACCCGCCTCAAAGTTGACTAAAACCGCCTAATAATCCACAACCTATCCTTTGAAAATTTTAAGTCTTACCCCCTTTCGTACGTACTCAAACGCATGACCTGAACTACTTGGTGTAACATTCTCCCCCCCTTAGAAACATTCGTCCCCGAATGTTCTTTTGGAGCCAATCTAATATTCCTCGGTACCTCCTCGTACCTTACACTAATGGAACTTTACTATGCCACTTGTGACCATAAGATATCGCATACGCTTAATCATTCCTCATAAATCAAACAGAAAACGAGTCCAAAGTATGAACCATTACCACCTACTCGCTCACGGCCAACAGATTTTGCCTGTCAGATCTACCAACTTATTCTAACACACGTACATAGTCTCAATATCCCTGCTCATGATACTAAATCTTACAACAATCCCATCACTTACTCCGCACGAATCTCATCTGTACTATCCTCTTAAGCATACCACGTAGCTTAATTTACAAACATAGTCTCCCATTAGGTCTCTTAATTAAACTTCTTAAGGGTCCATTTATTTCTCAAACAACTCATCATCTCCTAATTATCTCAAATTAGTACGTACAACCTTGATGAGAGTTCATCAACCCACTCCATACCTTCCCAGATCTAATTAGTCCTTATCAACTGGTAGTCCAATATCATTCTAGGCAACACGTGTCTGACCCTTATACATAAATATGTATAGCTGTATGTCACTATACCCACTATACTACCATCATAACTACCCTGGATATGCAATCCACATAAGCTTTCCGGTCATCACGCTTTCTCAGAAATGCAAACAACATAACTCGTTAGGAGAGACGACCCTAACCACACATGTCTATCGACGATCTTAAAGAGAGGCGATGGAAACCAATCCTAAATGTCACGCAGCCTCACGATTATAGATGTGGTGCGCACACACCGATAATCAAGACTCACTAGACACTGCCCAGGACACTTTCTAACTAACCGCCTGATAATGCGATGCCACTTTTGTCACGACGACCGACCCGGTCGCATCTACTTACCGGTACCCATCGTATGATCGTGAGAATAGCAAGGAACATACATGAAACAAAATCAGATAAGGTGAACATCACTAGCAAGCCGAGCCACGCACTTAAAGATAACAAATCGTGGCGGAATGGCCACGCCATACCCCGATTGTACAAAAGTAAATAACCTCGGGAATCATACCAAAAGACAAAGCCTCCGAGGATGGAGCTTTCGAAAATGAACAGGATCCTAATAGTGCGGACCAAAGAAGCTATTATCTCGACTGCGGATGAACGCACCGGCCGAGGTCGACAACAGTACCAAGTATGAAATCGAGAAAATATGAAAATACCTCATAAGTCTAAAATAAGCGGGACATGTATAAAATCGGTTTACGAACACCGCACCTTACCAACAATGAGAAAATCACCATATACTATCCGCATGAAAATAGGAAGCTCATAATCAACACGCCCAAGTAAACTCATATAGACCATGGAAGCATACCCGTGGAATCCTTCATCACCGACGACGCCCAATAAACTCATACTAAGACAATGGAAGCATACCCGTGGAATCCTTCACATCGCAGACGTCGATAAGCTCATACTAAAACAATGGAAGCATACCCGTGGAATCCTTCATCACTGACGGCACGTCCAATAAACTCATACTAAAACAATGGAAGCATACTCGTGGAATCCTTCATCACTGGTGGCACGTCCAATAAACTCATACTAAAACAATGGAAGCATACCCGTGGAATCCTTCATCACGGCGGACGCCCAATAAACTCAACAGTGGTATGGCGATCTGGGGCTTGCCCTCATTCATACTCTTACCCCGAAGAAGGTGGTATAACGATTTGGGGCTTGCCGCCATTTATACTCTTACCTTCATATCGCATGCCTCAATCCTTCATCGTAAGCAGTGCCAAGTACCCGTGGAATCCTTCATCATCAAGCGATGCGTCCAAGTAAACTCATAATCGAACAATGGAAGCATACCCGTGGAATCCTTCATCATCGGCGACGCCCAAGTAACTCATAATCAACAATGGAAGCATACCTGGAATCCTTCATCATCAAGCAGACGTCCAAGAAACTCATAACTGAACAATGGAAGCATACCCGTGGAATCCTTCATCACTGGCGGTACGTCCAAGTAACTCATAACTTCTTTAGGCTTTCATTAACATACAAAATGAATCTCATTTTCATGACCTTATTCAAGAAAACCCAACTCTTTAACCTTTCATAAAGTTATTATAACTAACTCCATAAAGCCGTTATACTAACTTTACGCTTTAAAGCTTTAGACGTTCATACTCTTTCATAAGGCCGTTATAACTAACCTCCCATAAGTAGTTATAACTCCTTATGTTTCAAAAGATTTCGTTCTTTTATTAACCAAGAGACTTATACTTCAAATCAAACTCACACAATTTCCGTAATACTTCTTCATGTCACGAAATCCTTATCTACCTTATTTAGGTTAAACCATTACTTAGGAATAAGTGGTTAGCTCTCTAACCCAACCAACTTAGACATTTTCGTAAAACAAGTCAAGTCTGACAAATAGATTTACTTCATTTAAAACACGACGTCTCACGACTATATAGTTCAAACTACTCATGCTCAAGAGATAAGAAAGCTCCACATACCTCTTTGGTCAATCCACTTGCTAAGCTCAACTACCGCAAGTAATATTTCAACCTATAATAACCATGATATGTTCATTAACCTCTAATTCCAATGTAGAATAATCTAACTCAAAGCCACTAAAATTCTATAGAAAATTGGGCAGCATTTCCTTTGTTTCTACTCACTTTGCCACCTTTCTCAAGGCCGAATTTACCATCAAAACACCACATTGTAAGGCTCAATCAATCCAACATTTTAAAGGGGATTTCACACCCAAAATTCTGCCTCATAAGTTTACAACAAATCACTTAACAATTCTAAGGTAGTTTTTAGGCTACAACAAGCTCATTTGTTCTTCTTAACCCATTCTTCATATCCAAACCACATTTACTTGCATGCAAAGACTCTAAGTGCATTATTTTACTACCACAAGATCTTGCTTCTAAGCATGCAACACTAGAACTAAGTTTAAAGGAAGAAATGTTACCTTAAAGTTTTAGCCAAAACTTATTCCAAATATTGCTAGCTTCCTTGCCAAGAACACTACCACAACAATGCCAACAAGCTAGCTACAAGCTTCCTTTTCTTGTTCTTAACTTTCAGATTTTTCTTGGGTTTTTTTAGAGAGAAGGGGGAGCAATTTTGAGAGAGAGAGAGAGAAGATGAAAGATAGAAAATGTCCAAGTCTTGGTCAATATATTGCATGCAACAGAAAATCAGCGGGGGGGGGGGACACTTGTCACCCTCCCATGGTCTCTTTTAAAACAAAAATCAGACTTTTCTAAGTTTTTCCGCCCAAAAATCCCGCCTCGGCGCCACAAGGCCACCATGGCCACTAAACCTCCGCAGCTCGATCTTCGATCTTTTCGCGCTGCCCGCTATTCCTGGCGCTGCAACTTCAGCGACTTCAGACTTTAGCGCCGCCCTGATCCGCGCCGCGCCTCGCCGCTTGGTCCGAAACGCATTGTCCGATTGCGCACTGAACTTGTAACTCTCATAACTTTCTACTCCGACGTCCTATCGACGAACGGTTGGTTGCGTTGGAATCCAGACTCAACGAACTGCGCCCTAGGCCTTTAAAACACTTAGGAACTCTCAATGTACCGGGTCATAACCCGCCTCAAAGTTGACTAAACACCGCCCGGAATAATCCGTCAACCTATCCTTTGAAAATTTTAAGTCTTACCCCCTTTCGTACGTACTCAAACGCATGACCTGAACTACGGGGTGTAACATTTACCCTTTTTATAAGTTATGTGTTATGTATGTTCCGCTGCTATTCTCTGATGTATACCTGACAGGGTACCCCAGTAGGGTACCAGTCGCGGCCCCGGGGTCGGGTCGTGACAAAAGTGGTATCAGAGCAGTTAGTCCTCGGAAAGTGTCCATGCATCGCGTGTCTAGTAAAGTCTTGATTATCGTGTCGGCACCACATCTATAATCGTGAGGTCGCAGGATATTTAGGATTGGTTTCCATTCTTTCACTCTAAGATCGTGCAATAGAGCTGAGTTATAGGTTGAACCTCCCCTGACGTTTTCCTTTGTGTATCAGTTTTGCCTCCACGCAAGGCAACCGCGCCCGATGGCAAGGCGGTGAGGTGCCGCTAGTGGACGCGGAGAGTCACGAGGCACGAGCCCGATCTTACCGAGATGATGTTTAGAGCGGCGAGTTCCATCGCCGCCAAATTTCGCAGATTTTGAGGCAAATGCGGCCATCGAGACCGCGATACGAGCCTCCAGCCCACGTGGTCCGAGTACGAGATTACGGGGAATGATTCTGCATCGACCAAGATAGCGGCGTGGCAACGACAGAGCGGCGCCAACCCAGAGCCGATAGCCATTTGATTCGATTTCTGGTTGTCACCCACCCGAAGTTCTATGGTTCGAGATTTGGAGAGGATCCGCAGGAGTTTGTCCGGAAGCATAGGACCATGCAGTGCTTAGGGCATCGAGATCGAGTCTGTTATACTATATTCCTACCGGTTCGCGATATGCGTTGAACTGCTTTGAGCCATGGTGTTATCGAGGTGATGATGCTCTTCCACCGGTTGGGAGAAGTTCACAGAGGCGCTCCTAGACCACTTCTTGCCTCCGAGACGAGGAGAGCCCGGTAGATAGATTCTGACCTCGAGGCAGATCGAGGACTATCGGCAGTACACTGAGTTTGACTCGCTGCATGCAGACACCATTGTAGCGGACATGGCCGGCGGGGTTCATCGATATGTGACGGGTTAGACCGTCATATGATTATCGTGATGCTGGGGTGGCTCTTCACCGTGGATGGATATTGCCAGACGCAGCGCACGCGCAGGATCGAGGACAGAGAGCGGGATCGCTAGATTTAGGCCACCAAGAGGCCGTGACGGCAGGTCTCGTGGTAGTTTTCGAGGCGCAAATTTCTCAGCAGACAGTCCACATTCCACCAAAGACAGAGTGCTCCTTCTCGCTTTTCCGCAGAGGTCCGATCGCAGGTTATTCGTGAGCAGTCGTGATCCGTGACCTCGTGGTTTCGCGAGGCAGCGATCACTAATCGAGACCACCCACATCCCGTGTATGCGATGCGGTAGGTCTCATCCGGCGAGTGCCGTATGGGTTCGGAGCGTGTTACTCTTGTGGATGCAGGCCATCCAAGAAGGATTGTCCGCCCCAGCGGCGGAGCGTTTATTCAGCCGACGGGTCCGCTTTGGATCTTCGTCTCGATGGTTACACGCCCGAGGGCGTGGTACTTATGGCCAGGCCGTGGCGCAGGTCGTGGTAGAGGTTCCACTCTAGCGGTCCTCGTAACCGCATATATGCTATGTCCCACCGACAGACTGCGAGGCGTCACCGATGTCGCCACGTACATTATTGGTTTCTCGCGTGGATGATATGCTTTGATAGATCCAGTTCTACCTTGTCCTACATATCTCCTCATATTGCCGTTAGAATAGGGATAGAGCCCGAGTCCATAAGACCTTTTGAGGTGGCTACGCCAAAGAGTGATTCACCGTAGTTGGCGAGTGTATAAGGCTTGCTCGTGATTATAGATAGTCGCCGACTTCAGCCGACTTGATAGAGTTGGATATGACAGACTTTGATGTGATTATGGTATGGATTGGCTAGCATCTTGCTATGCCAATGTGGATCGTAGAGATTAGTTCGGTTCGCTTTCTACGAGGCCATATCGGGAAGGAATATCGCCGCCGGCGGGTAAGTTTATTTCTTACCTCAAGGCTAGGAAGATGGTGCGAAAGCGGTATATCTACCATATGGTTCGTATTCGACATCGAGGTCGAGATACCGACCTTCACCAAATAGGCCGTTAGAGAGTTTCCGCACGTATTCCCGGATGAGCTTCGTATCCTCCCGAGAGGAGATTGAGTTTTGCATTGATTTGGCGCCGATACTCGATCGATATCTATTCCGCCATACGGATGTCACCCGCCGAGTTGAAGGAATTGAAAGACCACCAAGGATTTGTTGGAGAAAGGCTTTATCAAGCCGTGTTTCTCCCGGGAGCGCCAGTGTTATTTGTAAAGAAGATGACGACGCGCATCGCATGTATTGATTACAGACGATTAAACAAGGTAACTATCAAGAATGTATATCCTCCCCGTGATTGACGATTTGTTTGACCGCCATTCGGTGCAAGGTGTTTTTCCAAGATAGACTCATGCCGTTACCATCAGCACGTTAAAGAAAGCGGATATCCCAAGATCGCATTCAGACCCTGATGGGCACTATGAGTTCGGGGTGATGTCTTTCGGTTTGACCAACGCCCCAAAGGATTCATGGATTTGATGAATAGGTGTTCGTGCCATTCTTGGATATGTTCGTTATAGTTTTCATTGATGATATCCCGTGTATTCGCGCACGCAGCGAGAGCATACTGATCATTCGGCGGCGGTATCGAGTCCTCCGAGACCGGCAATTGTATGCCAAGTTCTCAAACGCGAGTTCGTTAGCTTCAGTGGCTTTCTTAGGGCATGTTATCTGGGGCCGGTATTCGGTTGATACAACTAAGATTGAGCGCAAGACTGGCCTGCACCCACTACACCGACGGAGGCGCATTGGGCCTCGCAGTTATTATCTGAGGTTTGTAGAAAAGTTTGCTTCTATTTCAAGACCTTTGACTAAGCCGACTCGGTAGCTATGTTCCGGACTGATACTTGTGAGGAAAGTTTCCATTGCTAAAGGAGAAGTTGACCACCGCCCAGCCTTACTCTTCCGGAGGATTAGATGGATACGTGGTTTATCGCGACCTTGCCAGTGTCGGGCTTGGGTGTGTCGATCGCAGCACGGCAAGGTTATAGCTTATGATCTCGACTTAGGAAGCATGAGAAGAACTATCCCACACACGACTGGAGTTAGCGCGATGATTCATGCCTCAAGATCCGAGACATTATTTATATGGAGTTCATGTGGACATTTATACAGACCACAAGAGTCTCCAAAGATATCTTCACAGGAGTCGAACTCATGCGGCAGAGGCGGTGGTGGAGCTACTTAAGGATTACGATGTTGATATTCTATACCACCCGGGGAAGGCCAATGTAGTTGCGGATGCCTTAGTCGCATATCGATGGGTAGTCCATCACGATGTACCGCAGGTTATGAGTATGGTCCGAGAGTTGCATCACCAGCGAGCCTCAGGGTTCGCTTTGGTTGATTCCGATAGTGATGGAATTCGGGTTCGAGAGGTTGCCGAGTCTTCTATCGCCGGTGAGGTGAAGAGGCGATGAGAGGATCCGATTTTGGTACGGCATCAGATGTCGCTCGTAAAGAGAGAGTCTACTTCGAGTAGCTACCTGGGTGCTAAGGTTTGAGGGCCGTTGTGTGTTCCCGATGTGGACAGACTTCGCCAACAGATTCTCGGGAGGCACACGGTGCTCGTTATTCCATTCATCCGGTCGACTAAGATGTATCATGACCTCGCGTGTATTGGTGGGATGGCCTAAAGAGGACGCCATGGAGTTCGTGGCACGCCCGAATTGTCGCAGTTAAGATTGAGCACCGAAGCCCGGTGGTCATTGCAGCTATTGACATTCCGACTGGAAGTGGAGGTGGTAAATATGGATTTTATTACAGGTTACCTTCCACCGCATAAGCATGATTCCATTTGGGTTGTCGTCGGCAGCCGAAAATCAGCCCATTTTCTTCCAAAGACGACTTTTTGGCCGAGGATTACGCGAGACTATATCGTGGAGATTGTGAGATCGCACGTGTGCTCAGACGATTATTTCGCATGCAGGAGCTCGCTTTACGCTAACTTCGGAGGTCTTTCCGCAGGGTTAGGGACACGTGAGTCTCGACGACGCTTCATCCTCGCATCGACGACAGCCGAGCGCACTATCCGCACACTCGAGGATATGCCGGGCTTGTGTTATTGATTTCGCGGGTAGCTGGAGGATCATTTGCCTCTGTGGAGTTTGCTTATAACAGCCTACCATTCCAGATTCGATGGCGCCATGAGGACTTATACGGAGGAAGTGCAGTCACCGATAGCTGGTTCGAGTGGGAGAAGTTCGATTAGTCGGGCCGGACTTAGTTCACGATGGATAAGTGAAGCTTATCCAGAGCGGTTGTTGGCACCTGAGTCGCAGAAGTCGATGCAGATCATCGCGTCGACACTTGGAATTTGAGATAGATGATTGAGTTTTTCTAAAGGTATCGCCACGGCGGCGTGATGAGGTTTGGTAAGAAAGTGAAACTTAGCCCAAGGTACATCGGGCCGTATCGATTGTCCGTAGGGTAGGCAAGTGCGCCTGTGAGTTAGATCTTCCGTCCGATCCGGAGGCGCATCCAGATTTTCATGTGTCTACGTCGCGGAAATATATCGAGATCCATCTGAGTGCACCCGATTCACGATGTCCAGTGATGAGGAGTTATCGTATGAGGAGAGTCCCATAGCGATACTCGATCGTCAGGTTAGGCGACTTCGGACGAAAGACGTGGTCACATATGTGTTTTGGGCTATAAGAACAAGTTGTACTACTATACTTTTGTTTAAGTATGTTTATGGAAGGCAGCCTTATCGGCTGGCCAGAGATGTTTACCCTTTTTATAAGTTATGTGTTATGTATGTTCCGCTGCTATTCTCTGATGTATACCTGACAGAGTACCCCGGTAGGGTACTAGTCCTATGGCGGAACGAGAACAGGGAGGAAATGACATGGGAAGCAGAGGACGACATGATGAAGAAGTATCCTCACTTATTCCCTATACCTCCAGGTAACCTACTTTCTTGCTTGTTAATTTTGATTTAGCAATTACGCTTAAGTATGTTGTGGCCCGTGGAGCTTCTTTATTTGCAAAAAGAATAGTTAAGAGGGTCTATGTCGATATTGTGATTTGAGTAAGCCTAGAAGGAACATTCAGGACGAATGTTTCTAAGGGGGGGAGAATGTTATACCCCGTAGTTCTGACCCTACGTATGAGAGCGTACGAAAGCATGTAAGACTTAAAATTTTCAAATGATAGGTTGACGGATTATTCCGGACGAGTTTTAGTCAACTTTGAGGCAGGTTATGACCCGATATATTGAGAGTTCCTAAGTTTTTCAAAGGCCTAAGGCGTAGTTCGTGGAGTCTAGATTCCAACGCAACCAACCGTTCGTCGATAGGACGTCGGAGTAGAAAGTTATGAGAATTAAAAGTTCGCGCAATGGACGTAAATGTGTTTCGGACAGCGTGATGGCGCGCGGATGCGGCCGCGCGCCTAAAGTATCGAGGAGTCGCTGAAGTTGCAGCGCGGCTCCAGGACAGCAGGTCGCGCGCCGAAGTTCCGAGTCCGCAGAGGTTTCACGCGCCGCGGCTGGCCGCGCGCCAGCGGGATTCTCGGAAAACTTAGGAAAAGTCAGATTTTTCTTTTAAAAGACCTTGGGAGTGTGACAAGTGTCCCCCCCATCTGATTTTGCATGCATTATATTGACCAAGTCTTTAAGACTTGGTCATATTTCATCTCTCTCTTAGACAAAAGCTCCTCCCTCTCTCTTAAAAGTTCAAGCTCCTCCTTCTCTCTAAAATCCCAAGAGATATTCTAGCCTTAGGAAAAATCTGAAAAAAATAAAGGCAAGAAGGAAGCTTGTGGCTAGCTTGTGAAGGTTGTTGTGGTGGTGTTCTTGAAAAGGAAGCTAGCAAGTTGTTGGAAGAATTTGGATAAAGCTCTAAGGTAATGATTCTTCCTTTAGAATTAGTTTTTAGTGTTGCATGTTAAGAAGAAAGAACCTGTGGTAGTAAATAATGCTCTTAGAGTCATTGCATGCAAGAAATGTGGTTTGGATATGAAATAATTGGTTAAAAAGATATTATGAGCATGTTGTAGCCTAAAAACTACCTTAGAATTGTTAAGAGAATTGTTGTACCTTATGGGGCAGAATTTTACACACCCAAGTTTAGGTGTAATCCTTTGAAATGTTGGATTGTTGAGCCTTAAATGTGGCGTTTGGATGATAAATTCGGCCTTGAGAAAGGTGGCAAAGTGAGTAGAAACAAAGGAAATGCTGCCCAATTTTCCATAGAATTTAGTGACTTTGAACTTGGATTATTCTACCTTGAAATTAGAGGTTAATAAACGTATCATGATTATTATAGGTTGAAATATTACTTGCGGTAGTTGAGCTTAGCAAGTGGATTGACCAAAGAGGTATGTGAAGTTTTCCTATCTCTTGAGCATGAATAGATGAAACTATGTAGCACTGAGACGTCAAGATTTGGTATTCTTACTTGTTTTAAGTATATAATGACTTGTTTCGTTTTAAGAATGTATGAGTCCTCGTTGTGGAAAAGTATGATTTTACTAAAGTGTAGAGTTAATATAACAACTTTATGGGAAGTTGGTTTATTAGCTTCATAAAAGGTTAATGAGAAGAGATTTACTATAAGTAAGATAAGTATAAGAAGAGGCAAATTGATTTTAAGGCATCAATTGCCCAAAGGTTTTTATGTATAAAGAAGAGTCGCTTTTAAAAGAGTTGAAGTATGTAGTACTGGTTAAATTCGGTTCTTTTTTAAAGATATGATTAAGTGCCTTAAGTAAACTAAAATGAGAGGTATATGAACAAGACTAATAAGAAGTTATAAGTTTTCTTAACTTAATTATGATTATGATATGATGACAGTTTGAGCTAGGGTAAGAGTATATCTGAGGGGCAAGCCCCAAGATCGTTATACCACCTTCTCCAGGGTAAGAGTATGTCCGGGCAAACCCCAAGATCGTCATACCACCTTCTTCAAGTAAGAGTATATCCGGAGGGCAAGCCCCAAGATCGTTATACCATCCGCCTGTGGTAAGAGTATATCCGGAGGGTAAGTCCCCAAGATCGTTATACCAATTGCCCGTGGATTTGCTACCCACGATGCGAGGAATACTTCATGCGAGTCCTTATGGGCTTATGCGGGTGAAATAGTCTCATGCGGGAGGGTACAGCCTATGCGAGGAATACCTCATGCGGGTCCACAGAACCTATGCGGGTGAAATAGTCTCAGGAGTAGGGGTGCTTATTGATACTACGGGCGAGGTACCCTGTTTTGATCCCGAGGCCCCTATTTTATGCAGATTATATATACTTGTCACTCATTGTTAGTAAGGCACAAAGAAAAGGTATTTTGATTGTCTTTCATGACTCAAACTACTTTTAGACTTATGATATCATTATTACGATTTTCCACTTTACATACTTGGTACATATCAGGTAATCGACCCCTTCCTGGGCCGCGTTCATGCCGCAGGTAAGGCATCATTGTGGATCCTCGTTCTTAGGATCACCGTTCTGTCGAAGCTCCATTCCTCCGAAGCTTGTTTATTGTACGGATATTCCCCGATGCCATAGGTATTTTGTACATTCAGGGTATGGCGGGCCCCGTCCCGCCACGATTGATATCTTTAAGGTCCGTGGTCACATATGTGTTTTGGGCTATAAGAACAAGTTGTACTACTATACTTTTGTTTAAGTATGTTTATGGAAGGACCTTATCTACGCAGCAGATGTTACCCTTTTATAAGTTATGTGTTATGTATGTTCACGCTATTCTCTCGATGTATACGAGTAGTACCTGCAGGGTACTAGTCGCGCCTGGTCGGGTCGTGACAGAGGAGCCCCTTTCAAGGTAAATGCATGAGGTTGAAACCCTATTTGATCAATGAAATGGAATACATGAGCCTAGTGACCCATCTCATTCCAAAATGAATGGGAACCTGCGTCCGGCTAAAAGACGTTAAAGACAACGCTACTTGGGAGGCAACCCAAGGTTTTTAAATTTATGCAATTTAGTTTTAGTTAGAACAGTCTCACGAAAGGTATTGTTTGCATGTTGTGATGACAGGTACAGGGCTAAAAAGTGGAGGATGAAAAACGCGAGAGGGGAGAAAAACCAGCCCGGCGCCACGGCTGAAGAGGCCATGGCCGAAATTCGCAGAGCGCAGAAATTGGGCGCCACGGTGCTAATCTCAGAGCGCCACCGCGCCGGAAGTCCAGAAACTTGCGAAACTTTGGGCTCCACGACACCAATCTCAGGGTCGTGGCGCCGTGAAGGGATTTTTGAAAAATAGCTGGTCGGAACCATTACCCGCCGCTACCACCACCATTTTAAACCACAAGTCTGTAAGTTGTCCCGTAGACAGGTGTGGGTGGTATATGTGTGTTGGATATGTGTGGTTTGTAGACGTGTTTTGATTAGCCATACAGTTGTAATTCGTTTTGGATATTCCCGTGTATAGTGGCGGCCTTGTCGGCTTGCCTATTTTGTCATGACTGATTAGATGTGACTCTTCAGGAGACAGATTCATTTGTAGCATAATGATACAGTTTTCTACATTTTCCTTGGTATCAGTCTGATTATATGTGACAGGTCTGTATAAGGGTGCCCAGCTAGGACACCAGTCGCGGTTCGTTGGGTCGGGTCGTGACACCTCATTCTCCACTCTTCGCAAGATTTCATATGGCCCAGTGAACCTTGGGCTCAATTTCCCTTTCTTACCAAAGCGCATCACTCCCTTCATCGGGGACACTTTTAGAAATACTTTCTCCTCCTCTTGAAATTCGAGATCTCTTTTGCGATAATCCGCATAATACTTATGACGGCTATAAGCTCTTTTGATCCGCTCCTGAATCATCTGCACCTTATCATTTATTTCTTGAATGACTTCGGGTACGAACAGTTGCGTCTCACCACCTCGAACCATCCAAGTGGAGATCTACATTTTCGTCCATACAATGCCTCAAACGGGGCCATTTGTATACTAGAGTGAAAACTACTGTTGTAGGTAAACTCAATTAGACATAGATGGTCCAACCAGCTGCCCTGAAAGTCTAACACATAAGATCGCAACATGTCCTCAAGTGTTTGAATTGTTCGCTCAGCTTGCCCATCTGTATGCGGGTGGAAAGTCGTGCTCAACTTAACTTTTGTCCCGAGACCCTGCTGGAAACTTTGCCAAAAGTGTGAGGTAAACTGGGAACCCCTATCCGAAATAATTTGTAATGGAACATCGTGTAACCTCACAATTTCCTTCAAATAAATCTAAGCGTATTGTGGTGCGCGATACGTAGTCTTGACCGGTAGGAAATGGGCTGACTTTGTAAGCCGATCTATAATCACCCAGATATAATCATACCCTTCTTGAGTTTTCGGTAGACTTGTTACAAAATCTATATGAATCGCCTCTCATTTCCACACGGGGACACTAATGTCCTGAAGTAGTCCGTCAGGTTTTTGATGCTCAGCTTTCACCTGTTGACAAGTAAGACACCTTCCGACAAAATCCACAACATCTTTCTTCATTCCGTCCCACCAGTAATTTGCCTTGAGATCCTGATACATTTTTGTGGACCCTGGATACTCCGCAACATCTTTCTTCATTCCGTCCCACCAGTAATTTGTCTTGAGATCCTGATACATTTTTGTGGACCCTGGATGAATGAAATATCTTGTGTTGTGACCCTCATCTAAGATCTTCCTTCTTAGATCCCTTACCTTAAGAACACATAACCTACCCTTATACCGAATGGTACCGTCATTTTCTCCTAATGTAAACTGTGAAGGTTTTCCCTGTTGAATCCTCTCCCGAAATCTAACAAATTCCATGTCCTCAACTGGCTTTCTTTTATTTCTGAAGCTAAGGCATACCTCGAGGTATCATGCACCACCACCCTGCCTTCACCGACCTCAGTTAAACTAACCCCGAGGTTTCCCAATTTTTGTACCTCACGAATAATACCTCTCTTTTGTAATGCCAAGTAGGCCGAGTTGCCCATTGATCTCCTACTGAGTGCGTCGGCCACCATGTTATCCTTTCTAGGATGGTAAAGAATGCTAAGGTCATAATCCTTAAGCAACTCTAACCATCTTCTTTGTCGGTGATTCAAATCCTTTTGCGTGGTTATGTACTGTAAACTCTTATGATCTGTAAATATATCTACATGCACCTCATACAAATAGTGTCTTCATATTCGTAAGGCAAACACTACCGTGGTCAATTCCAAGTCGTGAGTTGGATAATTCTTCTCATGTACCTTCATCTGTCGAGATGCATACGCAATAACTTTTTCAAACTGCATCAAGACACATCCTAACACAACCCTAGAGGCATCACAATAGACTGTGAACCCTTCTTGCCCCAATGGTAAGGTTAGGACTGGTGCAGTAGTCAACAATTCCTTCAGTTTCTGAAAACTTGCTTCATATGCTTCTGACCACTAGTACTTAACCGTTTTCTGAGTCAACCGGGTCATAGAAGCAGCAAGACTAGAAAAGCCATCTACAAATCTTCTATAATACCCAACCAAACCCAATAAACTTCTAACTTTTGTCAGAGTGATAGGTCCAGTTCTTCACAGCTTCTATCTTTTGAGGGTCTACCATAATTTCATCCCTTGACACAACATGGCCCAAAAAGGCTACATTTTCCCACCAAAATTCACACTTTAAAAATTTAGCATATAATTTTTTTTTGTTTTAAGACTTGAATCACTACTCTAAGATGCTCCTCATGTTCTTCAACACTCTTGTTGTAAATTAGAATCATCGATGAATACAATCACGAACAAATGGTTTAAAGATTATGTTCATGAGATCCATAAAAGCTGATGGGGCATTGGTTAACCCGAAAGACGTTACCAAGAACTCATAATGGTCGTATCGGGTTCTAAAGGTTGTTTTGGATATATCATCCTAATTTATTTTTAGTTGATGATATCCCGAACGAAGGTCAATCTTGGCAAATAGCTAGCTCCTTGAAGTTGGTCAAAAAGATCATCGATTCTAGGTAATGGGTATCGATTCTTGATCGTGACCTTATTGAGTTGTCGATAATCGATGCACATTCGGAGCGATCTGTCTTTCTTCTTCACAAAAAGGACCGGTGCACCCCAAGGGGAAACACTAGGCCTTATAAAGCTTTTATCTAGAAGATCTTTCAACTGTTCTTTTAACTCCCTCAATTCAGCTGGGGTCATTCAATATGGAGGATAGAAATGGGTCTTGTACCCGGAATTAACTCTATATCAAACTTCACTTCTCTATCCGGAGGAAGGCCTGGATGATCTTCAGGGAAAACCTCCGAAAAATTTCGAACAATAGGGACATCATGAACTTTTGGGGACTTTTTTTGGGTATCCATTATACTAGTCAGATATGTGTACTCCACTTTGTGACTCCTTAATAACTTTTGAGCCATAAGGTAGGAAATAAGCTGACATGAGGATATTCCAATCCTGTCCCTTATAACAATTTCTGGTTCCATGAAAAAAGATAATTTCACTATTTTTTGCCGGCAATCTAACATGGCATAACCTGCTGACAACCAATCCATACCAAAAATGATGTCAAAGTCTACCATATCAAGTAGTACCAGGTTTACTATTGTTCCTCTGCCTTTCACTTCTAATGGAAAATTTCTAACTACTTGAGAGGCCCAAACTGAGGCCCATACTGGTGTCATAACCTCAAAAGATTCACTTAAACATGAAGGTTATACGTGTAAATTCTTAGTAGAACCTATTGACACATATAAAAATGTAGAACCGGGATCGTATAATACAAATACAGGAATACTCGAGACCAGTAAAATATATGTGACCACCGCATTAGATTCCTCTGCCTCATTCCTCTGGGGCAAAGTGTAGAGCCGATTAGAATTGTTAGGTTGTTGACCTCCCTGACTCTGGCGGGACTGGTTTCCCTAATCTCCCTTATGGGCAGTTGTGGTTGCTTCTGACTTTCCCTGAATAGGTTGTGTTTGGGTTCACTTTATGTAATCCCTGGCAAAGTAGCCTGATTCTCCACAGTTAAAACATGCTTTCGTTAAGAGCCAACATTCTCTAATGTGTTTCTTCTGACAAACCTTACAAACTGATTTGTCACCTCTTGTGTTAGGGTTGGTGGCCTTGTCATTGTTATCTTGGTGATTAAACCAATTATTCTCCTTAGGCCTGAAATAGGACTGTCTACAGACTGGTTTGGTCTTGAAGAACCCTTACTAACCTCTTGCTTCTGATTTTGGCTCTGATTAAATGATTCTTGACGATCGAAATATCTTCTGCGAATGCTCTCGTTTTTCTTTAGCAAAACTTTCTACCCTCATAGTCATATCGACAATCTTAAGGTAAGTTCGATCGTTGGCTAACGTCGCTACCTTCTCTGCTAAGTTTGGGTTTAAACTATCAACAAACCTTTTGACCCTCTCCCTTTCCATAGGAATAATGTGCGCGTTATATGCCAACAATCGCATGGAGTGAGTATCATATTCTTGCACATTGTGGTCTCCTTGTTTCAACTTTTCAAACTTATGCCTGAGCGCCTCTTTTCGGGTGTTAGGCATGTACTTTTCAACGAATACACCTATGAACTCCCCCTATGTCATCGATGGTGACATCGGGGAATGATTTCTTGTAAAGTTTCTCCATTACACTCCTGCGTCGTCCATAGTTTATCATTGTAATCCTTTGAAGAAGGTAGTACGAGAACTAAGTCTTTGAAAAGACTTAAGATAGGTACGAGAAAAGTATGAAAGAAAGTGAAACTGTTTAGGGTGTTTTCCCGTTCACTTATTACTAAGGTGGAGCGCACACCGTTGCAATAAGTAACCGTTCAAACACCCAACTCAAAGAAATTTTCGTAGAATCTCCTAACCTGGTTTAGCTTTGATACCAACTTGTCACGCCCCGATTTTTCTCAAGTCTTCAGTTCGGGCGTGATGACACCTGAATAATTATCACTTTCCAGGAGCACCATCTAACTCTCTTTATTTTAAAATTCACACGTGTAATTAAAAGCAGAACTAGTAATAACCATGGAAGTAGAGAAATCTTTTTATGAATTTCATTAAACATAACACGAGCCCATGCTCGTGCAAATTTTGTTTCTACCTAGACATAAGGAGAGTGAATATTCCAAGTTTGAAAGGAGACAATCTCACACGTACATTTCCCGAGATGCTGAAACTAAACCTTTCAACTACATACTAAACATGACAGGTACCAAGTCCGAAGCAATGGATTTGGTATGGCAATGAGGCTGCGGGACGATCTCTAGCCTTGATGTGGAGTCTTTCCTCTATCGCACTTTCCTGAAACATGTTAAATAAAGAGTCAGCCCTACCATCCGGGGCTTAGTGAGAACCTTGCCCTGCAATTCAAAGTAACCTCACAATATTCTAAGTACAATCACATTATAACATAATAAGCATGTTGTAAAAACATATTAGGTTACAACACTTTCATCGTACAAGTATGCAACATCCCCTCCCAGCTCCTTATAGGAAATTCTTAATTTGACAAATATTCTATTTTATCCCATGTTACACATTAAGATATTCATTTGCATTTATACCTTTGTTGCGACGTGCAACCTGATCCGATGCATTTACATCTTTGTTGCGGCGTGCAACCCGATCTGATGCATTTACATCTTTGTTGCGGCGTGCAACCCGATCCGATGCATTTACATCTTTGTTGCGGCGTGCAACCCGATCCGATGCATTTACAAATGCATTTACATATTTGTGAACATGTATTAACTTTGTATTTTCAGAAGGTCAAATAAATAATATTCTTACATTCTGCCTGTTATACTTGTAATGGTTATAACTCTTCAACCGTAACTTCAACTAAGGTGTTTCTTACACTAAAACGAAGGTAACACGGGGAAATTTCACTGTACCAAATTTTATTTAAAAACACTTTGGGTAACTAGTACAAATTCATCCGCAAAACAGCCACATGTAACTAGTTTCACCAAAAATTTTATTAAACAGGACCGAATCTTAAAATAGTCACAACTTCTAATCTGTAAGCCCGATCAAGCCCCGTAAAATCTCAAAAAGTAGAGAACAGAGATTTATATGACTCCACATGAACCACCCATTCAGATTCTGTACCATTTGGTACAGTTTTCCATTATTGTGTTCTGCCTTTTCGGATTTCAATACATCAGAGGCAGAAACTTTAAACCACAATAACTCTCAACCCGTAAGTCCGTTTTATCCCTGCTTTGTCTTAAACTGACCTTCACATATATATGTACAATACTTCCAAATTTCAACCAATTCCAACATGTATAACTTAGTGAAAATAGGTTGTAAAGTTCTTCATTCCCGAGTTTCAGTCAAACCGAGGCAGCAACTTTAAATAGTGTTAACTCCCAACCCGTAAGTCGGATAGACCTATGTAAGGTCTAAAAATGTCAAAAACAGCTATATCTAGAACTTTTATTTGGAACAAATTTTCAGTTTTTTTACCGATTTGTATAGTTTTACGTTTTTGTGTTCTGCCTTTCCGGATCCCGATCAATCCGAGGCAGAAACTTTAAACTATGATAACTTTTAAACCGTAAGTCCGTTTTATCCCTTCTTTGGCTCAATCTGATCGTAATAGAGAGGTGTACAACAATTCCAAATTTCATTCAATTCTACGTAGTAAAAAATAGTTTTAATGTTCATGACTCAACAAGTTGTTTAAATACTCAAAAGTTCAGGATTTCTTTCAACACTCGATTTATATTCCAACATGTATTGAACTTGAAATAAAGGATTTCACTAAAAAAAATTGAGTGAAAAAACTCACCTTTTTTTTCGTAAGTGTGAAATGATTGTTGTTCGGTTGCTAAAAGTGATCTTTTCTCCCTAGTATTTTCTGATTCTTATTCTTCTGGCTCTCTTGATATTTTTTTGATTTTTTTATTCTTCTTGTTCACTTGATTTCCTGATTTTTTATTCTTTGTGCTAGGTATATTTTGTGCCAAGTACAATAAATAAGTTGAGGTGTTTGTATAGCCTATGGAAGATGGAAGGACAAGGGTTGAGGGGAATTAAGGAAAGGGGGAAAATGTGTGAGTGAGGGGAGGGGGAGGGGAAAAATGTGTGAGTGAGGGGAGGGGGAGGGGAAAAGATGTGCAGATTTTTCCATTTAGTGTTAAGATAAGATTTAACACCATCATGTGATTTAAGATAATATAAAAGGTCATCATATTTTATTTCATAGGATAGTGTAAATGAAAGTTAATACTATGCTAATATAGTATAACTTAAATTCTTAATTTTCCAATACACCTCACTACCCCACTATTATTATTATTATATTATTATTATTATTATTATTATTATTATTATTCTAATCCACCCCACTATTATTATTATTATTGTTGTTATTGTAACAATAATTTGGGACTTTACATGTCTAAACCAAACTCATATGTGAGGTGTTTTGACAGTCTCGTTGAAGTCACCAATGGATATGAATCATAGAATTGATTGAAATAATGGTGAACCCATATATCAGGAGCGATAGACGCAGGTCACAAGTAGTTCAATGTATCTTCCACACTACAACTGACCTAGTATCAGCTCATAAAGAAGATCGGTCGAACTAAGGTTCACTGGTAATGATCAATAGAAGGCATTAAATCGGATGTGACGACATCTAAACTATTTGTTTATCTATGAATTATGGTATTTTGGATGTCCAGCGGTTCTGAGAGAACTCAGTGATGCAAACTGGACATCAGACCTGAAAAACACCAATGCCACAAGTGGATGTGCATGGTGTGTCTTTGCAAAATCCTCTAAGCAAACTTGCATCGGCCGATTTGTGATGGAATCGGAGTTTATCGTTTTGTACAAAGCATGATGAGAAGTTGAATAACTTCACGACCTCTTAGAGGATGTCCCTTATTCGGAGTAACTCGTGCATTCGTCAGTTATACACTGTAAGGGTACGGATGACGGCGTCTGGACATATCTGTCTGAGACATAAGACCGTATGACAGTTGATCATCTCGAGTGACACATCCTTGATTACTGAATTAAAGGATACACCAGACCCTTTAATTAAGGGATTACCCAAAGATCAAAAGTTCTGTCGGTCTAGAGGAATGGGATTAAAACCCAAACAATATGAACTGATACGGTGGATACCCAACCATACTGATTGGAGATCCCAAGAATTTGGTTCAATGGGAAAACTAAATCGTAATGGTTCAGTTGAGCACTTCGGTGGAAGCAAGAGCACTTCAGATGATAATTTCTGTAAAGAAACATAAATCCAAAGGCGTTCCCGCGATAGACCTTAAAGTGCTACCTGCATGATGGGTAGAGGTTAAGCTTCCAAAACCTTTAATGATTCTCACCGGTTGAGGTTAGATTTGGGGAAACTTTTAATGGTGTCTAACACTTGTAAAATGGGGTATGGCAGGATACCTTATAGGAGACCACCTATTTAAGTGCGAGGACTGACCGCCTCAAATGAACGCACTTAAGAATTCAAGTGTGTCCACGACCACAACGGAAAAAACATTAAGAAGAACAGAGTAAGGAAAATTGTTGTGTTGGTACCGTTGTCTGGGCTTACACTAAATATTGACGGTTCAAGACATCACGTTCACCGCGCAGTAAGTAAGTCTGATGGTATTCTACTATGGAAGGTTCAAAGCTACGACTATTTATACAGATGCAACATTGATCCGCCGAAAGATTTCTAGAAAGGCACCATGTGGGTGCGCCAAAATCTCTTTCAAGAGGGGATTGTTGGAAATTTACTAATGTGGAATTAAGTTTAACCCATTATTTATGACTCGAACAATTGAGGCCTCGTATGTTGTAAATATCGTTCCCACACACGTGCACACGTAGTGCCAAGTATCGTAAATTTCATTAGTGAAAGAGATATGGGTATGTGAGTAAACGTTTGAGACATAAAATGATGTATGGTCGTTGGTTAAATGATACGTTCCAAGTTGGTAAATGAATGAAGAAATGTACGATGTGTAAAAGATGAAACGAGTCGGAAATCGCCGAGGAGCCGTGAAAGGCCGCGGCGCAACACCGTCGGAGCCGCGGCACCGGAGTGTCACGGCGCCACCAACCAACGCCATGACGCTTGAGTGCAGTTGGTCACTAGAGCTGCGGGAGGCAGAATGGTCGACGGAAGATTGGAAGTTTCTGACTTTTGGTTTGTTTTGGAGAATTGATCCTCCATTACTTGACACTTGAATTCAGCCATTATTTGGCTGAATAATACCTCTCAATAAGTGTCATTACATGGCCACTGCTTGACATTATTTGGCTAGATGAGAGGTCATCTTACACACACTATAAATTGAGGCCTTAGGCTCAATTGTAGAACACACTTCACTCTTGTTTAGTTCAAAATTTTATGAACTTCTTCCTCTATAACATACTTTCATACACTCAAATGTTCTTCTTGAGAAACACTTGAGTCTCCTTTGCTCATTTGTTTGATGTTATTTTATCTTGAGACAGTTGCCCATAAACGTAAAAGGATTTATACGGGGCAATAATATCTTAAGGACAGAGTGCTAACACTCGACTCATCACAGTTGTAACAAGTAGGGATTTGATGTCTCTTGGTTTCAGGTTATCAAGATCAATGAACTTGTTGCAATTGGAATGAAGAACAAAACGGAGGACTCATGAACCATTCAAGACAGAAGATCAAGATCACTAGACTTGTTGTTGTTGTCACAACTCTTGTTAGGCTTCAAACTTGTTGTATTGTATAACATTATAGTTTATCCTTTCGAAACACTAGTTGTAGTTGTTAACTATTTTCGTACATCCATTGTGTAACTCACAAATTCTACGGACCGTATAAGTTTATACGGCTCATCGATTCCAATCGTTTCAGAACCTCAACTTTTACAGATCACTGGAAACTTGCACATTTCAAGACGGTCCGATTATACGGACCATACATAAATTTACGATCCCTTGGCCGTCAAATTCTCCCGACTTTGAACAGTGTAAATACGAGACTTAGTTTTGAATAATTAGTTTTCACTCTTCCCAAGCCCTAACACTCTCTTCTCTCATCACTCTCATACATCAAGGTAAGTCATTTTCATTATTTTCGCGCGATTCTAATCATATATAATCGACTTCAAAGCAAAATTCACTATTTTTAATATAGGATCTTTACATGTTCCTTAATATAAGAACTAAAAGATTGAACCTTATATGGTAAATTTGTTTTTTTATAAAAAGCTTTAAATCTTGATAGTGACCGTGCCTTAATTCATGAAAGGGTTGAATCTTTGTGAGTATAACTTATTTAATTAATGAAAAGAGGTAATCTTTGAGGACTTAGATGTCGTTTTGGCAAAGGTTGAAATTTTATTGTTGTATCTATCCTAATTGAGGTAAAATTAGAAACCTTATGGTATTCTTCGAAGAGCAACAGACTTATGACTTGGTACGTGTGTAGAATCTTTACTTGAATTTTTTATTGAATTACTTAGAAATTGTATAATTTGACTAACCAAGTAAGAAGAGAAGTATTGGGAGTAACAACCCTTACCAAAGTGTTATTATAGTAAGTGAGGTACACTGGCCCAAGAGCAAAACTTAAAACCATAGACCAAGGGCAAAGTAGTGGAAAGGGACATATATTATCTAAAAAAAGCACTCAGAGATAATCCAAAATATAGTGAATAGAAAAATTACTAAATATCAGAAATATCCTTTGACAAAACTTAAAATCCCAAACATATCTCAAAAAGGAGGGATCTTTGTCTCTTTCCCCTGGTAAACGACCTCTTTCCTGCATTCTTTCTCCCGAGAGAGAAAATACTATCTCTAAAATGATTTTTGATTCTCTCTCTAAGAAAGTTGTGAAAATGAAATAAAATAAAGAATTCTCCTTTGTGAAAAGGAAAGAAAATAAGGATTCTGAAGATGGAAAATAATTTGTTTGGTACTAAAAATTTGGTAAAAAGACAAAAAGTCCTTATTATTAAAGAGATAATGATATGATAGAGTATTTTCATGAGCTAAAAAAATAGGTATATATATTATAATATTATTTTTACAGGACATAAAGCCTTAAATTCACACCAAGCATCTTACAATTATATAATTATTTAAATTTGTAAGAAGGAAGAAAGATCTTAGAGTGTTTGAAGATTGCAAGAAGGAAGAATATATTCTGAAAATGTGTGTTTTGCAATTGTGTCAAAGACATCAATTTATAGGTAGATGATCATGTCTTCTCAATTAACCAAATGAATGGCCATCAATGTCAAGTAATGACCATTGATTTTGAGGTTAATTCAGCATAGTTAAGGCTGAATTCAATAGGCAAATAATGGAGAGTTATTGCTCCAAAGTCAGCCCAAGAATCAGCTTTAATTCGCCTCCAACCGCATCAAAATCAGTGCCACGCCGCTAATTCCCTTTACTCGGAGCCGGCGAGCCGCGCCTCGCCCAGAATCTCCAGTGATATTCCCGTCATTAGAGCCGCGGCTCTAGGAGGAGGCGTCGCGGCGCTACAAGCGCCGAGGCCCTGACTTGGTCGCGCCGCGACTCTTCTCGGCTCCGCGGCGATTTCTGATTCATTTAATCTTTTGCACATTTTTCTTCCTTTCATTTACCAACGTGAAACCATTGTCATTTGGCCAATAACCGTCTATTATTTTACGTCTCAACAATTTGTATACGTACCAATATCTCTTCCATTTAAGGAAATTACGATCCTTGACACTTTATGTGCACGTGTGTGGAAACCATATTTCCGACGTGCGGGACCCCAATTGTTCGAGTCATAATTAATAGGATTAACTTTATTTCACGTTTAGTAAATTTCCAACAATCCCCTCTTGGAAGAGATTTGGCGCACGCACATGGTGTTTTTCTAGCAATCATTCGGCGGATCGATGATGCATCTGGAGAGGTAGCCGGAGCTTTGAAACTTCCATAGTAGAATACCATCGGATATATTTACTGCGCGGTGAACGTGATGTCTTGAACCGTCAGTGTTTAGTATATGTCAAGACAATGGTATCAACACAACACTTTTCCTACTCAATCTTTCTTTATGTTTTTGTCCGTCGTGGGTCGTGGACACACTTGGATTCTTAAGTGCGTTCATTTGAGGCGGCCTGTCCTCGCAATTAAATAGGTGGTCTCCTACAAGGTATCCTGCAATACCCCACTACACAAGCGTTAGGAACCATAAAAAAAATTCTCCAACCTAACCTTAGTTATTGAGGATCATTAAAGGTTTAGAAACTTATCCTTTACCCCTCTACAGGTTGCACTTTATGTTTATCACGGGAACGGCCTTGGATTACGTTTCTTAAGAAGAGATCATTATCCGAAGTGCTCTTGTTTTCACCGAAACGCTCAACTGAACCTTTACAGTTTAGTTTTCCCATTGAACCTTATTCCTGGGATCTCCAGTCTGTAAGGTTGGGTGTCCACTATATTGGTTCTTATTGATTGAGTTTTAAGCCCATTCCCCTAGACATGCAGTACATCTGATCTCTGGTCATTCCCTTCGTCAAGGGATCTGCAATATTTTCCTTAGATTTTACGTAATCAATGGAAATAACACCCGAGGTGATCAGCTGCCTAACGGTCTCATATCTCCGTCTAATATGACGAGACTTGTCATTGTACATAGAACTTCGTGCCCTTTCTAGAGATGACTTACTATCGCAGTGGATCATTACAGAAGACACGGATTTATCCCAACATGGGACATCCTCTAGAAAACCATGAAGCCACTCAGCTTCTTCTCCCACTTTGTCTAAAGCGATAAATTCTGACTCCAACGTGGATCGGGCAATAAGTGTTTGTCTAGAGGATTTCCAAGACACAACTCCACCACCGATTGTAAAAATGTATCCACTGGTGGACTTGATGTCTTCGCTATCAGATATCCAGTTTGCATCACTGTACTCCTATAGTACAGTTGAATATCTCGAATAGTGTAACTCGAATTTTATTATGAACTTCAGGAACCGTAGTACCCTATTAAACATTTCCAGTGATCCTCACTTGGATTTTGGGTAAACCTAGCCAATTTATTGACTGCATAAGTGATATCTGGTCGAGTGCATTTTGTGACATACATCAAACTCACAATTACATGTGTGTATCGCTCTTGGCGTACAGGTACACCAAGATGTTTGTCAATCTTTTGACTTCTATCCAATGGTGTCGTTACTGGTGAATTGTCGAACATCTCAAATTTCTTCAGCACATCTTCGATGTAGTGAGATTGAGACAAGACCAGTCCATTAGATGTCTTAGAGATCTTGATCTCTAAGATGACATCTGCGACACCCATATCTTTCATGTCGAAACATTGTTTTAAAATGTTCTTAGTCTCTAGGATTATCCTAGGACTGCTACCAGTGATCAATAAGTCGTCTACATAAAGACATATCATGACGAACGAATCGACTTTTTTTTTCATGTAAACACATTTGTCACATTTATTAATAGCGAACCCTTTTGATAGTAGGGTACTATCAAATTTCTCGTGTCATTGTTTAAGGGCCTGTTTCAGCCCATTCAACGATTTGACAAGCCGACATACTTTTGTCTCTTGTCCTGGAACCACATACCCCTCGGGTTGGTCCATATATATATTTCTTCTTCCAAATCACCATTTAGGAAGGCAGTCTTGACATCCATTTGATATATTTTAAGATCCCGCAAGGCGGCGATAGCTATGAACATACATATGGATGTCATTCTAGACACCGGTGAGTAGGTGTCAAAGTAATCAAGGTCCTTCTTTTGGCGATAGCCCTTGACTACCAACCTAGCCTTGTACTTGTCGATAGATCAATCTGCCTTTAACTCCCGTTTAAGAATCCACTTACAACCAAAAGGTTTGCGTCCCGGAGGAAGTTCAGCCAACTCCCAGGTGTGGTTGTGCAGGATGGACTCTATCTCACTTTCTAATGCTTTCTTCCATAGCGGTGCTTCTAGAGTTGACAATGCTTCAGCGATTGTCTGTGGTTCGTCCTGAACCAAATAAGCTTCAAAGTCTGGACCGAAGGACTTGTCCTTTCGGGCCCTTTTCCTTCGCCTTGGTTCCATCTTTGAATCTTCCAAGTCCTGAGAATCTGGGATACTGGATTCCGGATAATAAGCCACTTCAGAATTCACTAGATCTGAACCTATTGGATCTAGGTAGTCAGCGACTCCTAGATCCTCAGAGGTTTGCTCTTAACTTCATTTGCGAGAGATTATATTGTTTTTCTTATTTGGAATTGTGTCTTCAAAGAACCATGCATTCCTTGATTCCATGATCGTACCTTTGTAAATGTCTGGTACATCCGACATATGCACTAGGAAGCGATAAGCACTACTGTTATTGGCATATCCGATGAATATACAATCCACAGTCTTAGGTCCAATCTTGACCTGTTGTCACGACCCGAACCCGGGCCCGTGACTGGTGTCTTACCCCGGGCACCCAAGTAGCCATACATCAGAGTAATCAGCGGAATATAAAACAAGACATGAATAAAGTGAATTGAAAACGCTTATTCGAGAAAACTTGCCATGCGATATATATAAATCAACTAGAATAGATTACATCCCTTTACAATTCTGCCCACAACAAGATTTCATGCACTTCTAAGAATGATACGACAACAATGGCGGGACAGAGCCCCGCCATACCCCTGAATGTAAGTACCTACTACGACAGGGGACTATATGTCACGACCCGACCCCGGGGCCGCGACTGGTGCCCTACCTGGGCACCCTGTTCAGGTATACCTCAGAGAATAGCAGCGGAACATACATGAAACTTATAAAATAAAGTAACGAGAAATTAAACCACAGGTTAGCCGATAAGGCTACCTTCCCGACACATATACATATACATAACAACAAAGCCACATCCCTTTCCTTTTACAAACCGACCCACAAAATGTAACTTCTGCACTTAAGAATTATAATCACAAGGGACAGGGCGCCGCCATACCCCTGTATGTACATCCGTCTACCAGATCCGGGAAACCTTACCAAAAGATAAGCCTCAGGACTGAATGGAACTTCTTTCCATCAACTGATCAGAGATCCTACGAGCAAGGATCACCAACTCGTACCTATCACTGCGGCATTTAGCGCACGGGCGGGGTCATAACAAAAATTTAGTAGTATGGAATGTAAATAAAATGCAATAACCAAATCATATATGTATAAAAGAATGTCCTTTTTACTCCCAAATCAATCATATATTAACCGCCTTTCCTCCTTTCAATAAGATTTAACAACATATTCTTACATACATACTTAAGAGTTTAATCCAGCTTTTTTTTCACATAACTTACATATCTTACATAACATAATCCGCCCATTTATGGACACGGTGTCTTGATGAATCATGTGACATAACCCGCCCGCCCTGGGCCTTGCATCGCGAAGATGTAGCATAATCCGCCCGCCGCTGGGCTTGTAAGATGACGAACCCACCTATGTGTAGGCTCGGGGTAATATGTAATCCGCCTATGGGTAGGCTCGGTGTATCTCATAACGTAATCCGCCTATTTGTAGGCTCCTGTATTTCATAACGTAATCCGCCTATTCGTATGCTCCTGTATCTCATAACGTAATCCGCCTATTTGTAGGCTCCTGTAATATTTCCTTACATAACATTTTTAAACCATCTTTTCACTTCTTCTTAAGTCATCATAACAACTTTCCATAAAACTATTATAACAACCATTCATTTTAGAGAACTTATGTCACTTTTATTCTTACAACATTTAGGAAAACGGATCCAAAGATACTACGTACATACATACTTAAAAAGAATCGACGCTTAAAACTTCATAATCCTTAAAAGACAATCAAAGTTCTTAGTCTTCAAACTTCATAACATACTTCCTTTAAAGCCCAATTACTTATACAAAAATATATAAAGTTCCATACCTTCCAAAACCAAGTAATTTATTCCTTAAAATCATATAACTTCCACTTTTAAAATCAATCCCTTTTCACATATAAATTCAAGTCATTTTCGAACATAAAATCCACTTACTTACTTTAAACAAATCAAGACACATAGCCTTTAAATCAAATCTCATAACTTCCTAACCGTTTACTAACGCCTCCCATAAGACCTAGTAAGGACTTAGACAATTTAAACATACTCTTAACTTAGATTCAACAATGTAAATACTTCTTAACTTCTAAGAGTAGAAGGAATCTTGAAATACTATCACATGGAGATTTCATACGTAGGATCATGCCAAAGAAAGAAGAGGTTCACATACCTCGCGACGATTGTCGACAAGTAGTAAAATGCTCCAAAGTACTTCAACCTTGATCTATTCCATTCTTCAAGTAGGATACGCTATACTTAGTTCTTCAACCTATCATGGTCACAATACGTCCATTAACCTCTTACTTCAAACATAGAATATTCTAAGTGCTAAGCCGCCAAATTCTACAGAAAATCTGACAAAGACCTCCTTTGTTTTTACTTACTTTGCCACCTTTTCAAGGCCGAAATACAATAACCAAACAGCCCCAATTGGCTCACAACAATAAAGAAGGTAGTCCAATACAAATGAATAACTAAACAAATTTCAATTGGCTCACAATTTAGAAAGTAGTCCAACGCAAATGAATAACAAACTAAAAGTCCAAATTCGACCACCTGTAGTTCAACCATACCAATTCTTATCAAATTTCCATTTCAATCCAAATTGTTAATCATAACATGATATCAAGTCGCATTTGATTAAAACTACCACAATCTTCAAATCAATAACATGCGACGATTCTAATAACTACTAAATTGAAATCCAACTTAACATGGCTTACATTACATTCCTGATTTCAAAGGCTACAATCAATCCACAATACTTATAAACTTCTACATATCATCGTCATGCTAGCAACACGTAAAGCTAACAACAACAATATAAATATATAATCTTGTAACACATTAAAGGACAAGATTATACCTCAACGAATCTTAATCCAATTCCAATCCAAGTCGCTCCTAGTAGTTTAGAACCTCTCCAAGACACTTCAATCCGCTTTGTGAGACCCTTAGAACCATACCAACAACTTTCCTTCAACTTCCAATCCAAAACCTAGAAAGACAACTAGGTTTTCGCTTTGCGACTAACCCAGAAACTATCTTTTCCAAGATTTTCCTATTGAGATATGCTTACACTACCCTCAAGAACCTCGTTTAGAGTTTGAGTCAAAAGGACAAGAAACAAATTTTTTTCTTCCTTCCTAGAGTGAACCCGAGAGCTCCCTTTATAGAGTTCTTCAAATTTTTGTGAATAATGGCTAAGTGTTAAGTCCTCTCTTGCTACTAGTATTATATAAAGTGTATGTGAGGTCAAGATGCAAACAATCGGGTGGTTTGGATGATCTCTTATAAAATATCATACCATGACCTTTGACTTGGTCAAGATTGTCAAGCTTCACTACTTGCAAGACTTAGTCATCCAAGACTATGGTCAATGACCATATCGCCATGCCTAAATCGTCCAAGGCATCATAAGGGGTGACACGTGTCGCCTCCCATTCACACAATATTACGTTTTTCCGACAATTCCATAATTTCGATAATTTTTTACAAGTCTCAAATCTTAACACTTGTGAGCTCTTACGTACTACCTTAAAACATGTCTTGTAAATACAGGGTGTAACATTCTTCCCCCCTTAGAAACATTCGTCCCCGAATGTTCTTTCGGAGCTCAATCTATCATTCCTTGGCATAGTCTCTTAAACTTGCACTTAGCAAAACCTAATTATGCCACATATGGCCCTAATATACCGCACTTGCATATTTATCCATCACAAACCAAACGAGGAAACAATCCATAGTGTGCATCATCACTATATACTCACATTCAAGGCCTAAAAAGATTATCTTTTCGCATTTCCAACTTACTTCTAAAGATAACGCATATAATCTCAATATTATCCGCTTCGATACTTAAACATAAAATAACCTTATCATGCATACAGATCTCAGAAAGGGTCAAGATATACTGAATTCATATAGCGGTTCAAAGGACCGCTAAAATCGAACTTCCACCACGACTCGCCACGGCCGCCGGATGAACATCCCGCCTACCATCAAGGCGAAGAACTCGCAATCGATCCTAGACTTTTCTATCCCCGCAACTCTCCTACTAGACAATCCTCAACATATGGCCCTCGACGGCCACAGAAAACAGCACCGAGCACGACGACATTCCCATGGCGACGCCGCCACACCGTGAACATCGAGGAAGAGGGCCCCGATCGCTCGTAACCCACGCGCGTATACGACCAAGCTCGAGCTCGACCGGCCCGACTTCCTGGCCGATCTAACCTCCGCTAAAAATCGGAAGGAGCACTCGTGGCTACGAATCAGACCTAGCTCACGAGGCTCTCCGCCTTGAAAATCACCTCAACCTCGCTGCCCCGCCTCTGGCCGCTCGCCTGGCTTCGGCCTCTCTCTCTCGCCTCAATCCCTGCATAAGTTCGCATCTCCGCAATATTCATTCTCGGCCGGGGCTACTCCTGTGCAAGCAAATGATCATATAACGGTCTAGCCCCATAACATAGCGATGAACTCTATCACCATGTTAGCCACAATAGTATGCGCATGTCCGCCAAGGAGTCAAACTCCGCTATACTCTCGATAGTCCTCCCGCTCGCCTCAAGGTCAAGAACTGCTTACCCGCTCTCTCATCTCGTGAGGCAAAAGTGATCCATGGGCCTCAGAACTCCTCCCAAACTACCGGAAGAGCATCATCACCTCTTTAAAGCAACCACGACTCAAACTAGCTCAACGCGATATCGCAGAACCCAGGAGGCTAGCGTAATGCACTCGCCTCAAGCCCTAAGAACTCGCGCGTCCGTCAGAACGCCGAATGAACTCCCGCGATCCTCATCGCACTAACCATAAAACTCGTGGATGACATCCTAGAAAATCCCTAATCCGCAAACCGCTTCGGCCTGCGGCTGCCGCTCCCGTTTACGCTCGACTACTATATCGTCAATAATCGGATCACGCTCGTAGTCTCTATACTCAAGACCGATCGCGAATCGAGGCTCGCACCGAACCTTCGAGCTACCGCCGCCGCCTTCTAATATCGCTTGCGGCTGAACTCGCCGACCCGCCTTACTACTCGTGCATATTCTGCGTTCGACTCGTAACTCTGCAGACTATCGCGCCTCCGCCGCTTTGCCCTTCGGTCCTCGGTCGCTTCCGCGAGGCATAGCGATTCACATACATAAGAATACGCCGAGACGGATCAACCTATTAATACAAATTTCATCGCACGATCTCGAGTGAGAAGAATGGAAACTAATCCTAAATGTCCTGCAGCCTCCCGATTATAGACGCGGCACAACACACCGATAATCAAGACTTACTAGACACGCCTCAGACACTTTCCGAGGACTAATCGCTCGATACCACTTTTGTCACGACTCCTCGCTCGCTGATCGTGCCCTACTGGCACCTGCTCAGTATACCTCGAGAATAGCAATGAACATACATGAAACTTATAAAATAAAGTAACGAGAAATTAAACCACGTGTTAGCCGATAAGGCTACCTTCCCGACACATATACATATACATAACAACAAAGAATACATCCCTTTCCTTTTACAAACCGACCCACAAAATGTAACTACGCACTTCTAAGAATTACAATCAAGGACAGGCCCCGCCATACCTCGAATGTACATAAGTCTACCACATCGTGGAAACCGCACTAAAAGATAAGCCTCCGGAGTGAAAGGAGCTTCTTTCCAAAAACTGAACAGAGATCCTACGAGCAAGGATCACCAACCTGTGTACCTATCACCGCGGCATAGCGCAGCTTCAAGCGGGGTCATAACAAAAATTTAGTATGGAATGTAAATAAAATGCAATAACCAAATCATATATGTATAAAAGAATGTCCTTTTTACTCCTGAAATCAATCATATATTAACCGTTCCTTTCCTCCTTTCAATAAGATTTAACAACATATTCTTACATACATACTTAAGAGTTTAATCCAGTTTTTTTTTTCCACATAACTTACATATCTTACATAACATAATCCGGCCCATTTATGGACACTGCATCATTGAATCATGTGACATAACCCGCCCGCTCGGGCCTTGCATCGTGGAAGCATGTAGCATAATCCGCCCGCTGGGCCTTGTAAGATGACGTAACCCGCTATGCGTAGGCTCGGGGTAATATGGCGAATCCGCCTATGGGTAGGCTCTGTATCTCATAACGTAATCCGCCTATTTGTAGGCTCCTGTATTTCATAACGAATCCGCCTATTCGTAGGCTCCTGTATCTCATAACGTAATCCGCCTATTTGTAGGCTCCTGTAATATTTCCTTACATAACATTTTTAAACCATCTTTTCACTTCTTCTTAAGTCGTCATAACAACTTCCCATAAAGCTATTATAACAACCATTCATTTTAGAGAACTTATGTCACTTTTATTCTTACAACATTTAGGAAAACGGATCCAAAGATACTACGTACATACATACTTAAAAAGAATCGTACGCTTAAAACTTCATAATCCTTAAAAGACAATCAAAGTTCTTAGTCTTCAAACTTCATAACATACTTCCTTTAAAGCCCAATTACTTATACAAAAACATATAAAGTTCCATACCTTCCAAAACCAAGTAATTTATTCCTTAAAATCATATAACTTCCACTTTTAAAATCAATCCCTTTTCACATATAAATTCAAGTCATTTTCAACATAAAATCCACTTACTTACTTTAAACAAATCAAGACACATAGCCTTTAAATCAAATCTCATAACTTTCTAACCGTTTACCAACGCCTCCCATAAGACCTAGTAAGGACTTAGACAATTTAAACATACTCTTAACTTAGATTCAACAATGTAAATACTTCTTAACTTCTAAGAGTAAGGAATCTTGAAATACTATCACATGGAGATTTCATACGTAGGATCATGCCAAAGAAAGAAGAGGTTCACATACCTCGCGACGATTGTCGACAAGAGTAAAATGTTCCAAAGTACTTCAACCTCGAGCTATTCCATTCTTCAAGTAGGATACGCTATACTTAGTTCTTCAACCTATCATGGTCACAATACGCCCATTAACCTCTTACTTCAAACATAGAATATTCTAAGTGCTAAGCCGCCAAATTCTACGTAAAATCTGACAAAGACCTCCTTTGTTTTTACTTACTTTGCCACCTTTTCAAGACCAAATACAATAACCAAACAGCCCCAATTGGCTCACAACAATAAAGAAGGTAGTCCAATACAAATGAATAACTAAATGTTCCAATTGGCTCACAATTTAGAAAGTAGTCCAACGCAAATGAATAACAAACTAAAAGTTCAAATTCACCACCCAGAGTTCAACCATACCAATTCTTATCAAATTTCCATTTCAATCCAAATTGTTAATCATAACATGATATCAAGTCGCATTTGATTAAAACTACCACAATCTTCAAATCAATAACACGCGACGATTCTAATAACGACTAAATTGAAATCCAACTTAACACGGCTTACATTACATTCCGGATTTCCAAGGCTACAATCAATCCACAATCCTTATAAACTTCTACATATCAACTTCATGCTAGCAACACGTAAAGCTAACAACAACAATATAAATATATAATCTTGTAACACATTAAAGGACAAGATTATACCTCAGCGAATCTTAATCCAATTCCAATCCAAGTCGCTTCCTAGTAGTTTAGAACCTCTCCAAGACACTTCAATCCGCCATTGAGACCCTTAGAACCATACCAACAACTTTCCTTCAACTTCCAATCCAAAACCTAGAAAGACAACTAGGTTTTCGCTTTGCGACTAACCCAGAAACTATCTTTTTCCAAGATTTTCCTATTGAGATATGCTTACACTACCCTCAAGAACCTCGTTTAAAGTGTGAGTCAAAAGGACAAGAAACAAAAATTTTTTCTTCCTTCCCAGAGTGAACCCGAGAGCTCCCTTTAAAGAGTTCTTCAAATTTTTGTGAATAATGGCTAAGTGTTAAGTCCTCTCGCTACTAGTATTATATAAAGTGTATAGGAGGGTCAAGATGCAAACAATTGGGTGGTTTGATGATCTCTTATAAAATATCATACCATGGGACCTTTGACTGTCAAGATTGTCAAGCTTCACTACTTGCAAGACTTAGTCATCCAAGACTATGGTCATGACCATATCGCCATGCCTAAATCGTCCAAGGCATCATAAGGGGTGACACGTGTCGCCTCCCATTCGTCACAATATTACGTTTTCCGACAATTCCATAATTCCGATAATTTTTACAAGTCTCAAATCTTAACACTTCGAGCTCTACGCACTACCTTAAAACATGTCTTGTAAATACGGGTGTAAAACTATACCACCGATAAGCCTCCGAGGAACGAGCTTCCCAAACGCCGAATCTGACCAAGAGCGAGGATCAACGATCGCGTACCTTTACTCATGCAGATGAACGCACTTCAAGCGAGGTCGCATAACAGTACCAAGTATGTGAAACTAAAAATATCAGAATGAAATCATAGTAGTCTATATAAAGCAGAGACATACGTTTATCACCAAACTACGATTCACAATAAATAAGCGATATGTCAAGTCGTGACTCACGCTTAAAGCCATCACTCAAATATAACTACGGGTCTCACGCCCATAACATAAACAAGAGCGAAATGGATATACTATAATCGGTCTTTTCTAGGCCGCTAATGATCAAGCAAGGCCAATCGCCCATAAGATCATTACATGCGTGCCTAATCTCGACTTCCCGCACTCGCATAGGTCACACATAGACCCGCATAGATCGTATAGACCGTGACGGTAGCTAACCCCTGCATTCTCCCCGACTCGCAGCCCGCATAGTCTCAATAGACCGCATAGTCATCACATTGCATCGCATAGTGGCATCCCCAGACGGATAAAACACCTGAATGATCAATCCGGAGCATACCGCCGCCCGATAGTCACATAGACGTGATAGCCGATAGACCGCATCGCGGTGGCAAGCCCTGTGATAACAACGAGGGTATGTGATATAATAACAGTACAACGGGCTTAAAGTTTAACAACGTAAGCACAACAAGAATATCACAAGATACTAACACACGTAGCATCCTAACATGGTTACTTATCAAATCAACAAGAAAGTATTACAAGGCTATCACAAACCAATACAATCAAGTTCTTCACACAAGGTACTTTCTACTTTATGTTAACAAGTTCGGGAATTTATCCCCAAAGTACTTCATACATTAACTTTTTAAAAGATCCGTTTCTTTCACAAAAGTCACGCAATACCCGTAGTATAAAAATAGAGTGACTATCTTTTAAGTAAACCAAAACACTTCCCTTTATAAAATCAAGTAACAACATTATTTTCCAAACGTTCAAGTTTGCCTAATTTCAGATGCTCCAGTTTCTCATTTTCGAAAGGTTTCGTAGTTCATAGTTTTACTCACTTAATGATATAATTCTTCTTTAAAACGATTTGAGAAACATATGCCTTATATGTGAGTAGGTTATTCTTGTTTATAACAATCTTATTACAAAGAAATGCATGATCTAGAAATATCATTTTGTCTCATCTTAGCTTCTATGCAGATGAGGTTTCTACCGGTTTTAATAATACATTAATTAGTCAAGACATTTCTTTATTAACGCTTCAGATGGTTTGTTCGATACTTATTCTCGATTTCAAATCAAGAAACATTAATCCTTTTAAAAACCAAGTACTCATTACTCACGAATGAGGTTTCACACCTTTTAACAAAACTCATATTAATTCAATTAAGTCAAGTCTCTTATCCTTTAAGATCAAGACTCTTAACTTCTTAAAATCAATAAACCATTCATTTTATCTCTCTTAAGCCGTTATACATAACTTTCCATAAAGCTAGTATAACTCTTAAGCTTTTAAAACCAAGTATTACTCTTCTTTTAAAAAGGTTTCTTAATTCTCTTGAAATACTTCAAGATTCTTATTATTCAGCTTAAGTCAAAAGACATCACAAAACTACGTTCGCTTAACACACGACGCTCACCGTACTATACATATATTCTTTAAAATATCATGCTCAAGAGGATAGGAAGAATCACATACCGCGACGATTATCGACTATTAGCAAAACGCCCACTACTATAACCCGCTAGCCTTGTCCACCTTTCAAGAGAACACGCTACTTGCGTAACTTTCAACCTATAAAGGTTATACGAGTCTATCAAAGTCTAGACTACTCAGAGAATATTCTAAGCGGTAGGTTCTCTATTCTACTAAAAATCGGGCAAAGACTTCCCTACCCGCTAAGCTACACAAGTTCATCAGAATACAAATTCCATGTAAGTACGCTTAATCCTTCTTCTTTAATATTCTTCTATTACGTTCAACTCTCTTCTATGAATCTTATATTCATTTCTACTACTACGATGTAATTTCTAATTACAATAAGGACAAAGGTATTTACCTCGATAAGCCCAATATTATCCAATGTTTAATGTCGATCATGAGCAACGTTTAGCTCCTACTCCGGGTGCTCCAACCCGCTCCAAACAACCCTTAGAAGTTCTACGCAACTTCTTCTTAATACTTCAATCGGCATAAGATTTCCTTGTGGTCAGTTTTGTGATCAAGGAAAGTATAATAGTATTTATGGGCTTTTCAGATAAGTGTAACTCGAATACTACAAGGTATTTAGGCCAAGGTATTTTGGTATAAGAACAATACTTGGAGAGTATTTCTACCAAGAGGGGTGTATTTTATGAAAACAACTCAGGTAGTGGTACCTCTACTTAGCACCCCTGGAGTGGGGATACTTTCGCCATGGAGGGGCTCTGCCTGCCGGGCCTCACCAAGGGGAGGGAGGCTAGGACGAGAACTTCAACACAGCTTGGGAAGAGCTTTAAGACTTAGCACAATTTTTGGACGAAGTCTTCAGCCGGGGTATTTATAGTCAACGGCCAACCAACGGCCAAGATCATGCCAAGTGCAAGGCAAGTAGGGTCAAGATTCATCCATGTGTACTTTATCCATCTACCACACAAATATCACAAAATATCCTACCAACTCTCACTCTCCAAATCGCCCAACGCCGCCCACACGCCCACCAACGAGAGGTGCCGTGTTGCCTCTCGCCGTCCAAAACATTTCGCCTCTCGGAAAAATCCGTAAAAATATAAATGACATAGCCGAATTTTTCCTTCGCAAGTCTTGTAAGACGCTTCGGTAAAAACGATTCTAATCGTGTTGTGCACAAAAATTCGAACCTTTCCTACTTTAAGCTTCAACTTTTCTACGCACGCCCTCACGCATATACTCCGAAATACGGGGTATAACATTCTCCCCTCCTTAGAAACATTCGTTTCGAATGTTCCTTCTAAGTCTCAAAACAAACAGGCGCCAGTATAGTCTTCACTGCTATACTTACGAAAACAACCATGCCACACCTGGCCACAACACAACAAGCGCAAATACTTACCTCCAAGTCTACGAGGAATCACCTCCATCACTACAAAAACTCCCACCCGAGGTCTAAAATATACTCCCTTCGCACCTTCACTATACAAAAGAAATGATCACATCTGTGCTCGCAATACATGTTCGCTTCTTCCCTTACGCTGCCGCACTTTCTCGTACACTCGAACTCTTTCTCATAACTTACCACATTTCTGTTGAACAAGTATAAACCAACTATCTGAACCTTGCCAACATCGAACCAATCGACCGGCAACTTACACTTCCGCCCCTACAAGGCTTCATAAGGCGACATCCGAAAACTGAAATGGTAGCTATAAAACACTCCCTCAACAGGAGACAACAATCTTTACAACTACCCTCAAATTCAAACACCGCCCGGGGCGAACGCGATTCGAGACTCACCGAAGTTCCTAACCTCGCTCGTAAAACCTCCGTAAAAGAAACAATGCACTGGCTCCACTGTCATAAGGCGCGGCGTAGGCACCCCGTGCAGCCTTACAACCTTCTCGATATAACATCACCGCCAAGCAATGGTCTCGATCGAAAGACACGATGGGCTGACCCCATCGCCCAACCATCGTCAACGCATCCACGAACTCGCAGACGATGGTTAACTAAACTGGGCCTATCACCTCGTGACTCTACCACCGCGACCACCACAAACCGACTTCACCATAAAACATGTCGCGGGTTGACTCGCGCATGGCCTCAACCCGACCCACTCGCAGAAACACTCGCTTCCCGATCCGAACAATCTCACTAATCACGCTACGAAAACCTAGCGGTCTTCTTAGCTCAACTACCCTTTCATATCACGCTACTCGTGGACTTATCATACAAACATATCTCACGCACTATGCATTCCGGTAAGTGGTCAAACCTAAAAGTATAGATCTCTCTCGAGACGGCCTTGCCTCTAAGGTCTCCACGTATAAAACTCTAAGGCTCACACTTTCTTTATCCCCAATCTTACCCTGGCCAACTAACCATGATTTCTAATCACAATTTACACAATGCTATCAACATAACACTTAAGATATACTCATCTTATCATACGCATTTCAATCTCTGTAGGTTAAGGATCTACATGTATTACAGCCTTCACTCCCTTAGTCGCTCTAATCAAACTCGCCTGTAGGCGATAGCTGGCGAAGGTGACGAACTACCCACCGATCTTGAAGGTTGAGTCCTCCTACTTACATCCCTCCTACTAGACACCCTTTCGACATCCGCCTCGCTACTGTAGTACAACAAGACTAACTAAAAGACGACATTCCCGATGACGCCGCACATCGTGAACACCGGGAAAATCAATCTACCGGGCCGAACCTTCGCAGAAGCCGAACCTAAGCTCGAGCTCACCAACTCCGACTTACCCCGAACGCCCCGAAATCCGGAGGACCACTCAGACCGCGAGGCGTATCGATTCAGTCACGAGGCGATTCGCCGAAAGTTACCCGCGGCCCCGCCGACCGCCTCTTCTCACGATCTTAGTTAACCCGTCGATCCTACGCTTCTGGCCGCGCATAAGCTCAGACGCAGCCATGCTCGCTTCAATCGACGCTATTCTTGCACCACCTCTCTTAGATAGTCATCATGACCCGTGATAAGTCGATACACTCTATATTCTCTCGTTGCTAAATCCATAGCTAGTAATGTGGTCGCTTTCGCACTATCTTCTCTGTTCTCTGGCCGTGGAACCAAGGTTCAAAATGTCATGGCCGCAGCAGGAGCCGCCATTGCTAAACTTCTGGGATCGCGGCCGCCAAACTCCCGAACGACGCACCACCCTAGTGATGATTGGGCACGGCCTCGTAACCTCTCTCAGATTTACTCGCAGCCTCCTCGGCCGCTTCGCCTCCCGCCCGGTTTGCCTGGCGAGGCATAACGGTAAGTGGAAAGAAATACGTTAGAGGTCCAACTTACAACACTTCTAAGGCACGATCTCAGAGTGAGAAGAATGGAAACCAATCATAAATATCCTATAGCCTCTCGATTATCGTGGTGCACAACACACCGATAATCAAGACTTCATCGATACGGCTCAGACACTTTCCGAGGATTAATCGCTCGATACCACTTTTGTCACGACCAACCTGCCCGTGATCGTGCCTTACCCCGAGCACCCAAGTAGCCATACATCGTAGTAATCGAATATAAAACAAGACATGAATAAAGTGAATTGAAAAACAGCTTATTCGAGAAAACTTGGCCATGCGATATATATAAATCAACTAGAACAGCTACATCCCTTTACAATTTACGCCACAACAGCATTACATGCACTTAAGAATGATACGACAACAATGGCGGATGGCCCCGCCATACCTCGAATGTAAGTACTACTACGACGGACTATACCATCGATAAGCCTCCGAGGAACGAGCTTCCCAAACGCCGAATCGTGACTCCAAGAGCGAGGATCAACGATCGTGTACTTTACCGCGCAGATAAACGCAGCCTCGGGCGAGGTCAAGATAACAGTACCAAGTATGTGAAATCAAAATATCGTAAATGAAATCATAGTAGTCTATATAAAGCAGAGACATGCATTTATCACCAAACTACGCTCACATAAATAAGCGAATATGTCAAGTCGTGACTCACGCCTAAAGCCATCACTCAAATATAACTATGGGTCTCACGCCATAACATAAACAAGAGCGAAATGGATATACTATAATCGGTCTTTTCTAGGCCGCTAATGATCGGGCAAGGCCAATCGCCCATAAGATCATTATGCGTGCCTAATCCTCGACTTCCCGCACTCGCATAGGTCACACATGTAACCCGCATAGATCGTATAGACCGCGACGGGGTAGCTAACCCCGTACTCCTCGACTCCCGCACTCGCATAGTCTCAATAGATCGCATAGTCATCACATTGCATCGCATAGGCATCCCCGTGACGGATAAAACACCGAATGATCAATCTCGAGCATACCGCCGCCCGCATAGTCACATAGACCGCATAAAGCCGTATAGACCAGCGTCGGTGGAAAGCCCTCGGATAACAAATCGGGATATGTGATATAATAACAGTACAACGGGCTTAAAGTTTAACAACGTAAGCACAACAAGAATATCACAAGATACTAACACACGTAGCATCCTAACATGGTTACTTATCAAATCAACAAGAAAGTATTACAAGGCTATCACAAACCAATACAATCAAGTTCTTCACACAAGGTACTTTCTACTTTATGTTAACAAGTTCGGGAATTTATCCCCAAAGTACTTCATACATTAACTTTTTAAAAGATCCGTTTCTTTCACAAAAGTCACGCAATACCCGTAGTATAAAAATAGAGTGACTATCTTTTAAGTAAACCAAAACACTTCCCTTTATAAAATCAAGTAACAACATTATTTTCCAAACGTTCAAGTTTGCCTAATTTCAGATGCTCCAGTTTCTCATTTTCGAAAGGTTTCGTAGTTCATAGTTTTACTCACTTAATGATATAATTCTTCTTTAAAACGATTTGAGAAACATATGCCTTATATGTGAGTAGGTTATTCTTGTTTATAACAATCTTATTACAAAGAATCATGATCTAGAAATATCATTTTGTCTCATCTTAGCTTCATGCATTTATGGAGGTTTCTACTGGTTTTAATAATACATTAATTAGTCAGTACATTTCCCTTTATTAACGCTGCAGTGGTTTGTTCGATACTTATTCTGATTTCCGAAATCAGTAAAACATTAATCCTTTTAAAAACCAAGTACTCATTACTCACGAATGAGGTTTCACACCTTTTAACAAAACTCATATTAATTCAATTAAGTCAAGTCTCTTATCCTTTAAGATCAAGACTCTTAACTTCTTAAAATCAATAAACCATTCATTTTATCTCTCTTAAGCCGTTATACATAACTTTCCATAAAGCTAGTATAACTCTTAAGCTTTTAAAACCAAGTATTACTCTTCTTTTAAAAAGGTTTCTTAATTCTCTTGAAATACTTCAAGATTCTTATTATTCAGGCTTAAGTCAAAAGACATTGCCGTAAAACTACGTTCAGTTAACACACGTACGTCTACCGTACTATACATATATTCTTTAAAATATCATGCTCAAGAGGATAGGAAGAATCACATACCTCGCGACGATTATCGACTATTAGCAAAACGCTCCACGGCTATAACCCGGCTAGCCTTGTCCACCTTTCAAGTAGAACACGCTACTTGCAGAACTTTCAACCTATAAAGGTTATACGAGTCTATCAAAGTCTAGACTACTCGGTAGAATATTCTAAGCGGTAGGTTCTCTATTCTACGGAAAAATCGGGCAGCACTTCCCTACCCGCTAAGCTACACAAGTCTCATCAGAATACAATCTATGTAAGTACGCTTAATCCTTCTTCTTTAATACTCTTCTATTACGCTCAACTCTCTTCTATGAATCTTATATTCATTTCTACTACTACGATGTAATTTCTAATTACAATAAGGACAAGTGGTATTTACCGATAAGCCCAATATTATCCAATGTTTAATGTCGATCCCGAGCAACGCTTAGCTCCTACTCCGGCGCCCAACCCGCCTCCAACAACCCTTAGAAGTTCTACGCAACTTCTTCTTAATACTTCAATCGGCTATGAAGATTTCCTTAGGGTTGTGTTTTGTGACCAAGGAAGTATAATAGTATTTCGGCTTTTCAGATAAGTGTAACCTGGAATACTACAAGGTATTTAGGCCAAGGTATTTTGGTATAGTAATAATACTGAGAGTATTTCTACCAAGAGTGGGTGTATTTTATGAAAACAACTCAGGTAGGGGTTACCCTCTGGCTAGCACCCCAGGAGTGGGATACTTTCGCCAAGGGAGGGGCTCGCCAAGGGCCTCACCAAGGAGGGGAGGCTAGGACGAGAACTTCAACACAAAGGGGAAGAGCTTTCAAGACTTAGCACAATTTTTGGATGAAGTCTTCAAAGTGTGGGTATTTATAGGTCAAGCAATGGCCAACCAATGGCCAAGATTATGCCAAGTGCAAGGCAAGTGTAGGGTCAAGATTCATCCATGTGTACCTTATCCATCTACCACACAAATATCACAAAATATCCTACCAACTCTCACTCTCCAAATCGTCCAATGCCGCCCCACACGTCCACCAATGAGAGGGTGCCAAGTGTTGCCCTCTCGTTGGTCCAAAACATTTCGTCTCTCGGAAAAATTCGCAAAAAATATAAATGGCATAGCCGGAATTTTCCCTTCGCAAGTCTTGTAAGACGTTTCGTCGAAAAACGATTCTAATCGGGTGTTGTGCACAAAAAAAATTCGAACCTTGCCTACTTTAAGCTTCAAACTTTTCTACGTACGTCCTCACGTACATACTCTGAAAATACGGGGTATAACACCTGTTTTGGCATAGGTACTTTTACCTTGGCCAGACAACCCCATACCTTTAAATATTTGTAGGTAGGTTTCTTTCCTTTCCATAGTTCGTATGGAGTCTTGTCCTTACCTTTGTGTGAGACTCTATTAAGAATCTTATTTGCGGTAAGGACAGTTTCTCCCCACATGTGTTAGGGAAGTCCATAATTGGTGAGTAAGTCATTCATCATTTCCTTTAGTATTCGGTTCTTGCGTTCAGCTACACCGTTTGATTGAGGTGAGTAAGGAGTCGTCATTTGATGAACTATACCCGATAAGGTACAAAATTCTTCAAAAGGTGCTACATATTCTCCCCCTCTATCGCTACGAATTGTTTTAATCCGTCCGCTTAGTTGGTTCTCAATTTCAGCTTTGTAACGTTTGAACGCTTCAAAGACTTCATCTTTACTTTTTAGTAAGGTAACAATACCTTGTGCCATCATCTATGAAAGTCACAAAGTACTTGTTCCCCCCTCTAGTTTGAGCGAACTTCAAATCACATATATCAGTGTGTATGAGTTCTAGAGGAGCGGTTTCCCTTTCGACGGATCTAAAGAGATTCTTGGAAAGTTTTGTCTCTACGCACACCTCACACTTACGTTGAGGGTTTATGTCGATAGACGACAATAATTTCAATTTTACCAATCCTTGGATAGATTGATAGTTAACATGTCCTAATCTATGATGTCATAAATTAGATGACTCAATAAAATAAGTAGAAGGCTCAATTTTATTGATAGTGGAAGTAAAAGTCATTACAGATGCAGCATTAACTTTAAAGAGGCCTTTACAGACGAAGCCCTGTCATGACCCGACTCGACGGGCCGCGACTTGGCGCCCTAATTGAACGTCATTACTGACATGTCATACTTAATCCATTTGATACCAAGATTAATAAAATTCCGACAGCATAACGCTGCATCTACAACATATACCCGAATAGACGAGCCGGTCAGGCTGTCTTTACATAAGGGGGTACCTGCCTCCAGAGGAGTCACAACTAACCAACACAATATAATAAGCAAGACTACAAGGCTGCCACCAACATAAGGGAACATCCCAAACAAAAATACGAAAGCATGACTAAACAAACACGTCTACACTCCTCATAAATCAACCCACAACTGTCTACAGACCTCTAGGAGTACAAAAATAACATATGATGGGACAGGACCCCGTCGTGCCCAAGATATACATAAGTCTGAAATATAAGAGTCTGTACCAAAGTGATTGACTCCGGAACAAGGGAGCTCTTTAGCAGCTGGTAGATGTCCTAAACTGGAGGGTCATCTAACCGATCACATGTATCTGCGGGCATGAACGCAACCCCCCGAAGAAAGGGGGTCAGTACGAAATAATGTACTGAGTATGTAAAACATGAATTATCAGAAGGAGGATTATGAATCGACGTAAGATAACATGAGACATATATGAAAAATCAGAGATACCAATGTAACTGTACCATATGAAAAGAAAGCCATGCATGTCTAACAATCATCATAATCAAGATCATCCGTACATATAACTACCCGGCCCATCCTGGGACTCGGTCCTCATGTTTTATACATATAACTACCCGACCCATTATGGGACTCGGTCCTCATACTGCGTACATATAACTACTCGGCCCATTCTGAGACTCGGTCCTCATATTCTGTACATATAGCTACCCGGCCCATTCTAGGACTCAGTCCTCATAACATACAATCACAACTTACACAAGTAGAATATCATGAGAAACCATATGCAATACAAATCATCATCTGAGACTCCATGTAATAATCATGTGCATTTCAAATCATCATATAAGACTCAATGGAATAATCATATGCCTTTTTAAACCATCATATAAGACTCAATGGAATAATCATATGCCTTTTTAAATCATCATATAAGACTCAATGAAATAAGTAAAATAAACTATCCTTTAGAAAATCAAGGCACGATCTCATGAATCATTTTAAAACGTCTTTTGAAAAGTCAAAGCACTTATCATATCATATATCATTTTATTAAAACTAGACTTTGAAGGAATCACGTACGTCCGCCGTACTTTCATTAAAATCATGTCAGAAGAAAGAAGGAAGATTTTCACAACATCATGCCAAAGAAGGAAATGATAGTCTCACATACCTTATAGTCGAGCTAACCAACTCACTACTAGAATATGCCTCGTCTAATACTCCAACCTATAATAATAACATTAGGTCTGTCAACTCTATGATTCCTAACGCAAGTTAAATTGAATGACGACTTCCTATTCTATAGAAACTTGGGCAGCACTTCCCCTGTTTTTATGTACATCCACAAATTTCAAACCAAGCCAGCTATACCAACAGCAAGTCATAACTCAAATATATAACCACAAAAATCTCAGATATTCCATTTATGTCATCATAACGTATTCCTTCTCTTTTATTTTTAAGCGATATCACAACTACAATAAACCAGGTGATTACTACACCTATTTCTCATGTTAATTCAGTCCTTTGTCCATATTAGAACAATCTTAAAATAATCCATCAACTCTAATCACAACAACAATAACCAAGTTCTATAATTTGTAACATAACACACTTTTTACACTTTACTTCCTTTAAGACATGTATTAGTAATTACCATAACTTAATAAATGTTCATAGTCAAATTCCCAACATTTAAACTTCACAAAATCAGCCCCTAACTTGACGCGATAATATCCAAAAAATCCAAGCAAGTCTTTGGCCAATATTTACAAAACTAATCATTTTCTTAATTTCTTAGAGTCCAATCTTGTTCCAATAATTCTTTATGAACAATTATAACTTATATGTCGAGATTCTCTTCCAATATCAACACGTCAAGTAGCGATGAATTTCACAACACAATAATCGAATACGACAATTCCAAGATTAGTAACATTAGTCCTAGTATCGGCTACAACATTCAAATTATTTACATGCAATGTCTAAATTCAAGATTTCTTCCTAACACAAGTCCATTACTTCAACTACATCAATATGCAACTTCAATTATATCATAGATTGAAGATTTTTCATACCTTAATTAAATCCCCAAAACAGTCCCGAATTTTAGTCATTTCTTCGTCAGTTAAACTTGTAACGTCTATAACTCTCTACCCCGGTGTCCTATTGACGAGTGGTTTGTTGATATGGAAACTAGACTCGACGAACTTTATTTTAGGCTTATGCAAAACCCAAAAAACCCTAATACACGAGGAGATATACCCCTCCAAAGTTGAATAAAATTTTGCCCAGCAGTCCCGATTTTGCCACTGTTTTCGCTCCAATTTTTTGCTTCAATTTCACACTTCTTCAATTCCAAATCGACATGCAACAATTCAATAATGTTACTCCATCATCCTATGTTTTCTTACAACAATGTTCGTCCAAAAACTTGGACAGAAACTGCCCAGTTCTGCGTTGCCACTGCCTTCTTTTTCTTATTTTCTTTTTTGCAAATTTGGCTTCTAAACATAGATGAAGAATGATTTAATCTAGGAAAGGAATTAAAAGAAAAGAACTTCAATTTGGCATGGCAATGGGTGAGGTTTCGATTGAAGAGGAGAAGGGAAGGTGAGGGGTGTGTTCTTAAAGATGAAATGGGAATTGAGAATGTAAAAAGGGTCTTAAGGTTAAAAATCTGAAAACTTTAATACACTTTGGTCCCCTTCTTAAATTGTCTACTTAAATAACCCCTCAAGTAATAGTTAAAGCTTTTAGACTCCACTTCTTTTAATTCCCGGAAATTTCATAAGGTCTCGTATACTCACTGTCGCAATCTAACACTAATCCATAACGGAAATATACAATTATTATTACAAATTTCATTCACACTCGTTGTAATCCAAAATCTTTTCGGAATCACATCCTTCATATTCTAACTCCCGGATTAGCTTATATAAATATGATTTATATTCAATATTCTAATCTTACCTATTAATGACGTTTTTAATTATCGTCTTAACTTACGAGGTGTAACAGCCCCTACCTACAAAAGTTCCATTTTTCGTGATTACAAACTTGTTAGCCTCTAATACTAGCCTAAAACCAGCATTGACCAACACAGGTCCAGAAATTAAATTTCTTTGAATTTTCGGGATATGCATCACTTCCTTTAGAGTCAACTCATTTTCGGACGTCATTTGAGGACTATCTTTCCTACCCCCAGCACCTCAGAAGAAGAATTATTTCCTATGAACAACTTCTTATCTGTGACTGATGTATAAGTGGAGAAGGTGTTTCTATTAGAACAAATGTGACGGGTAGCACCCGTGTCCAACCACCACTGCATCGGATTCTCAACGAGGTTAGCTTCAAGCACCACCGCTGAGAACTCCTCTATCATATCGTCTATGAGCGTGTCTTCGACGATGTTAGCATTGGCTTTGCCTTTGGCCTTCTCTTTATTCTCGCTTTTGAGCTTGAGGCAGTCCTTGGCCATGTGACCAACTTTACCACAATGATGGCATTTTCCCTTGAACTTTTTAGTTCTTTGGGCCTTACCATCCTTCTGGAACTTTTGCTTTTTTCTTGGATTCCCTTTGGCTTCCACCAGGTTTGTCTTAGCCTCGGCGGGTCCCCTTTGGCATGACCTTCTTATTGTCCTCCTGGATCTGGAGTTTGAGAATAAGTTCGTCTAAGGTCATCTCTTTCATTTTGAGTTTCAAGTAATTCATGAACTCGGTCCACGAGAGAGGCAGCTTCTCGATCAATGCTCCAACCAAGAATTGCTCGTTGGGCTTCAATCCTTCCAAGTCTAGGTGATGAAGAATCGTCTGAAATTCCTGGACTTGGGATGACACACTCTTGTTGTCCACCATTTGAAACTTTAGAAATTTCCCAATGATGAACTTCTTACTACCCGCATCTTGGGTGTTATATTTCTTTTGTAGTTTGTCCCACAACTGCTTGACTGTTTCAATGGTACAATATACCGTGTATAGGGGATCAGACAAACTGTTTAGAATATAGTTCCTACACATGAAATCACTATGTTTCCATGCTTCGCGAACCATCCTCATATCGTCAATGACATGGTTACCTTGGCCCCCTCCCGCCAAATCATTTGGCTGAGGGTCCACATCTTCCCCAACTAGTGTAGGGTCTTCGGTTAGGAAACTTGACATTCCCATAACCGTCAGAAAAAATAACATCTTTTGCTGACATCGCTTAAAGTGAGCACCCATGAACTTTTCAGGACGCTCATGGTGAAAACCAGCGGGTGTAGGGGTCATGGCACCCCCTTGAGCAGTTGCAAATATGTTGGGAACATCTCTAACAGGAGCATAGGCATTGTTGACACCTTGGGCAGTAGCATAGGCACTATAAGTGTCCGGAGCAGCAGTAGAGACATTAGTTGTGCCAAAAACAGTGTTGACACTGGTTGTGCCTAAACCAACAGTTTGGAAAGCATTGGGAATGCCTGGATTCATTGGGGGGTATAGACAATGTCATCGCCTTGAGTGGCAGAAGTGAAGGCATTAGTATTGCCTTGGGCAGTGGCGTTGTTCATAGTTGAATTGGTCTTCAGCAGACATGTTATTGTTGAAAGCAGCGAATATTATCTTAAGCTTGTGAGTTCTAGGTATAGTAACAAGGAAATGAGAATGCAACAACAACAAATATGTTAGAATCTGGAAATGAACAAAGTAAATTGACTTGCTGAGTCGATTGGATGAACAATCTATCCTTAAGATAATATTGCCCCGTATATTCCTTTAAACGGTATATTGACAACTTATCTCCCAAGATAAAACAACAATAAAACTAATGAGCAAAGGAGACTCAAGAGTTCACTTTAAGAAAAAAGATCTTAGAGTGTTTGAAGATTGCAAGAGAGGAAAAATATATTCTGAAAATGTGTGTTTTGCAATTATGCCAAAGACATCAATTTATAGGTAGATGATCATGTCTTCACAATTAACCAAATGAATGGCCATCAATGTCAAGTAATGACCATTGATTTTGAGATTAATTCAGCCTAGTTATGGCTGAATTCAATAGCCAACTAATGGAGAGTTATTGCTCCAAAGTCAGCCCCAGAATCAGCTTTAATTCACCTCCAACGGTACTGAAAACATTCAAAGCGCTGCGGCGCTAATTCCCCTTTTACTCACTGGAGCTGAGGAGTCGCGGCCCTTCGGGAAGGTGTCGCGGCTCCTCAGTTCCAGTAACTTCCCAGGGATTTTCCCGTCATTAGAGCCGCGGCTCTAGGAGGAGGCGCTGCGGCGCTACAAGCGCCGAGGCCCTGACTTGGTCGCGCCGCTACCCTTCTCGGCTTTGCGGCGATTTCTGATTCATTTCATCTTTTGCACATTCTTCTTCCTTTCATTTACCAACGTTAAACCATTGTCATTTGATCAATAACCGTCTATTATTTTACGTCTCAACAATTTGTATACGTATCAATATCTCTTCCATTTAAGAAAATTACGATCTTTGGCACTTTATGTGCACGTGTGTGGAAACCATGTTTTCGACGTGCGGGACCCCAATTGTTTGAGTCATAATTAATAGGATTAACTTTATTTCACGTTTAGTAAATTTCCAACATATTTTACATGTGAAATAACATTTTTAACACATCAATACCGCCGTTCTTATAATTTTACTTGTGATTTCGAGTATCATAATTTTTATATTGGAAGTTAATGATACAAAGAACTATTTTACTATTTAACCTTATTTATAATGTGGTCAGACTGACCCAATGCCTCTTGTTTTCTGGGCCAGGCCCGAGTGTAACCCTAACTGCATTTTAGGGTTAAAACGCAGCTATAAATACACACCTTAAGATCATTATTTATACACTTGATTTCACAAATCATTCTAAGTCTCAGAGATTTAGTCTTAAAATATCCTCTCGAACCTCTGCGGAATTTTCTAGCTTTCCGAAAAGAGGATTACATCGAAGTTATTGGAACTTGCAATCGAAGAATCAATTGCGTGCGCACCCTCAGACGGATATACTAAAAGACTCCAGATTTAATCAAACTGTAAGTCTACTATCGATGCATTACGGTTATCATTACATGTGTTTTATCATTACATAATCATCCTGCAGTTCGTTGTCTTGTTGGGTTTGAAACCAAAAATTTTAAATTTCGTTGCGTACACGAAACTAACAAAACCCTACAGTGGTATCAGAGTCTGGGCTATTTTGTGTGATTATGTAACGATAGTTGATGATAATATGGATTATGATTATTTGTTTAAATCTAATTTTATGTCGTTAAGAAGCTTTAAAACCTTAAATCTTAAAACGCATAATCTTTGTCTCTTAGAACTGTTAAACAATGATGTAATCAAGTAAGTCATTCTGATCTAACTCTTCTAAGTTGATGTGTGTAACTGGTTCGTCTCGAACATGGTGCACTAAGGTGAAGAACGAGAAGTGATTGGATGATGGTCGATGAACGTGTTGTTTGATGGTGAAGGGGTACGAGGTTGAATCTGCAAATCTGACCCTGAACCAGTTTTATGGTTTCAGAATTGCAAAATTTTGTGATTCTGGGACAGAGGAGTCGCGGCTCCTGCTAAGGTTTCACGACGACGTCGCGACTCCACGATAGAGCATCGCGACGCTGCTTGGGGTTGTCAGAAGCGTCGTGGCGCTGTTCATCCCGAAGCTTAAAATTAAAATTTTCCTGTCACAGCCTCTGAGGCGCCGACGGTGATTTTTCAAAAAAAAATATATTTTCTGAATCAGAAACTGAAGTTTTAAATATTTCAGATTCAGATTCTGAAGTTTAAAAGGTTTCATAATCTGAAATTAAAACTTTTTAAATAGACATATTTGGTCCTTTCGAGCAATTCTGTAATTAAATAAAGTTTCTGAAAATCAGATTTTTAAATTCTAGAAATTGTAGACAAGTCCCTGAAACCTGAAAATATTTCTAAAAGTTTAAAATTGGATTTTCTGATTTTAAATGGGTTCAAATTGAATTTTTAAATTCTTGAGTGACTAAACTATAAATTCTGAAAGTTTGCAGAAATATCATGAAAATCAGTTTTTAAAATCATAAAATATTAAGGGACTGTTTGACATAGACATAGATTTTAGAGTCTAGACAAATTAACTCATGATTATCATTGACAATATATTATTGAATAATATATGAATATATGCTAAGTGTTTTAAATGAGTGCATTTAACTATTAGCATGGTATCCGTTATAAATATCTGGGTAGGCGGCACCCAGTAATTGATTAAAATCATAGTGTCCGCTACAACTGCATGGGTAGGCGGCGCCCAGTAGTTGATTAAAACCATCTTGTATCATGTTGATGGTTTTCCATCTAAATGTGTTTTAGAACTTGCATGATAGGATGTCGTATTGGATATGACATGCATGTTGATCTTGGTTGAAATCCCCGAAACATAAAATGTTCCCCAAATATTAAATACAAGTCTAAATTAGAGCGTGTTGCCCATTATAATTGTTAGAGAGCATAATTCTTTTCGATGATACGAGTATTTATGTCAAAGCATTTGCTCTAAGTCTACGAGGACTCATGCTCTTTCATAGATGTGTTAAATGTAAAAGTAGATGATAAACTTTTGTGGGTATTTACACCAAAGTGTTTGTTCAAAAAGGACAAGTTTACTTAGATACATAAACGCAGTCGTGTAATTGGGTTGACTTGCTTAGACAAATCTTGGCGCCAAAGTGTCGGACTAATCTAAGGACTCAAGATTAAAATGAAATATATTTAATCAACCAAGAGTTACAAATAAGTTTTGCAATTGGTTTAGAACCTACCAAAATGTGTTATTGAAGTTATCAGCCAAAGCAAGCGCGTATATAGCATATGTTTGGATCTTTGCCTATTATGACCTTAAATAAATCTAGGTCTGTATTCTAATATGGGGTCGTAGAAGTATGCTAAAATAGTGGGAGCTAATCAAACAAAAGACTATGTTGATTAGTCTATAAACGAATGTGTATAATAGAAAATAAATTTGATTGTAGTTTCCTGTCTATCTAAACTCTTCAGATCTTCATAATGTCGAGCCTATCACTTAAAATGCTTATGGAAATTAGAAAACTCACCGGACCGAACTATTTGGATTGGCTTAGGAATCTAAGGATTGTCCTAAGACAAGAAAGAATAGAATATGTATTGGACAAGGTTTTTCCCGTAGTGCCTGCTGAAGACTCTGCTGAATATGCTACATTGATAAGGCGGACTATCAAAATCATCTAGATGATGCCACATCTGCACAATGCGTTATGTTATCTTCCATGTCAGTGGAACTACAGAAGCAATATGAGAACATGGGCCCTAACGAGATGCTAGAACATTTGAAGAGCCTCTATGACTCTCAGTATCATATAATAGAGTATGAGTTGTTAACTGAACTTTTCAAATGTAAGTTGATCGAAGGGGGTCAAGTGTTTCAACACATGCTGAAGATGATAGGGCTAATTGAAAGGTTGACCTCAATTAGTATTAATCTGCAGAGTAAAGTTATTTCCACGCTCATCCTGAACTTACTTCCCCGTTCATTCGAGATTTCATTATCAACTACAACATGAACGGAACTAAAGCGAGTTTGCCGGAATTGCATAACATGCTAAAGACTTTTGAATCTTCAATCTCCAAGAGCAAAGCTGTGCTCATGGTGAGCTCCTCTAGTCATCCCAAACCGAAATGTAAGGAATGACAGAAGAAGGGCAAAACTGTCATTGCGCCCTCAGCAATGAAGCCCAAGGGAGGGGTGAAGAAGAAGAAAGTGATCCCGGTTAAGGATGTATGCCTTAACTGTAATAGGAAGGGGTATTGGAGAAAGATTGCACTGCTCCAGGAGGAGGAAAGGTACCAGGTGTTTCTGCCTCTAATGGACAAGGTATGTATGTAATTGAAATAAATTTATTTATAAACCACTCTCATTCCTGGGTATTGGATACCGCTTGTGGCTCACATATTTGTACAAATGTGCAGGGGCTAACTGACAACAGGAAGGTAGGACCAAGAGGGGTGGACCTGCACATTGGAAATAGAGCATGAGTTGATGTTGAGCGCGTGGGAACCTATAGATTAAATTTACTTTCTGGCCATTGTTTAGTGTTGAATAATTATTTTATGTTCACTCGTTAACGATGACCATCATTTCCATTCCAGTTTTAGACATGGAGGGTTTTTCCTCACATATATTTAATGGCAGTATGGTATTGTCTTTTAATAATGTTATGTATGGAACCGCGCCTCTGGTGGATGGACTGTATACACTAAACTGTAGTCGAGAAATTTTCAATGTACAAAACAAACGAGCTAAAATAAGTAATAGAAAGTGTACCTACCTTTGGCATTATAGACTTGGCCATATCAATCAAACACGGATAGCAAGGTTAAGAAAACTTGACTACACCGCTACCGTCCGGTTAACCTGTCGACCGGCCGACCCAGAATCGACGGCCGACCCGACATCGAACTCCGATCCGGCCCGACTGAAGCTTTAACGGGTTGGTTTGGCCTCAACCCCAACCTGCACGAGTTATGGAAAATCTGGTAAGTACCGGACCGGTTGGATCCGGTAACAAAAATCGGTAACGTTACCGGTTAACCGGTCCTATCCGGTAACTTAAAAAAAAATAAAAATAAAGGGTTGTTGGTGCACAACGGTAACATTACCGTTTGGGGGGCTGGGGGAGGGGGGCAACAGTCAGTGGACCGTTGGTCTTTTTTTGTTTTTGTTTATTAGTTATTATTTATTAATTACATTTTTACCCTTTAAAAATCTATAAATACTCTATATTCTTCTCATTTTTATCACATAATTATTTCTACAATTCTCTCAATTCTCATACTCTCTAAATTATCTCTATTATCAATTCTCAAGTTATTATTATTATTATTAGTTTTCAAAGTAGCAAGACGTAAGACTTCGAGCTTCGACTTTCAATTGAATTCTGAATTCCGAAGTTTGGTACACTCGTTTCATTCTCTAATTATTTTATTAAATTGTCATATTTATTTATTGATTATTTAAATTAAATTTTAAATTAAATTATTTATAATGGATATGATGAAGAGATGTAAAGGTAAATCTATTTCAAGGGGTAAAAAATCTAAATGTTCTTCATCATCTAATCAAAGTATAGATTATATCAAATGCAAGAAGATTTTGGAATAGAAGATAATGAATATGATAATGTTCATATAGATAATATTGTTGAAACTGAATCTCATACACCTACTAGTGTGCCTTCTGTCAATCTTAGTATTACTAGTAGTAGACCTCATTTACCAGAAGTAACGATTAGGAGAAAAATGAGTAAAGTGTGGAACTTTTATGATAGAATTGGGGATACTGATAGAATTAGATGTAATATTTGTGGGAAAACTTATAAACATAAGTTATAAACATAAGAGAGGGGGTGGTGATGGGGGGACAGACACTATAGGTAGACATTTATTGAAAGATCATCCGATACAGTGGGGTTCTATCCCTGATTTAGAACCCGGTCAACAACAACTTAATCCATTAACGGGGGGCTTGTTAACTACGATCCAAAGAAGGATCGCATTGAATTAGCAAAAATGGTTGTCGGAGGTTATTTACCTTTTTCTTTTGCTTCTTCTTCATATTTAATTACATATATTCAAATAGTATATAATCCTTTAAAGGTGTTCCTCGTACTACTTGTAGAGCCGATATTTTTAGAATTTTTAATGAGTATGTTATTTATTTGCAACATTTGTTCGCTAACCTTCCATGTCTAGTTAGTTTTACTTCAGACATTGGGCATGCTATAAACGGTAGAGATTATTTAACACTTACTTGTCATTGGATTGATGAAAATTTTAGAATGGAAAAACGTATTATTGCTTTTCCGTATGACGAGGATCAAAGTCATACTAGAAAATATATAAGCGAAACTATTTGTGTTGTTGCAAACGTATGAATCTTTATAAAAAAGTATTTTGTATATCATTCGATAATGCATCTAATAATACTGTTGTTATAGATCTTTTAAAAGTGGAATTAGAACCGTCACTTCCTGATATTTCATGTTCGTTGTGTTTGTCATATTTATAATTTAATTGTTCAAAGTAGTCTTAATTTATTTGAAACTGAATTATCCCTTGTCCGAAGAGCTGTTAGAGTTATTCAGGGTAATAATAGAAAAAATAGAATAATAGAATTTGAAGAAAAATGTAAACAATTTAATTTGAGACCAAAATACATATCAGGTGAGGTTGTTACACGGTGGAATTATACTTATTTATTTTTAAAAGAATGTTACAAGTATAAATACCCCATAACACATGTTTCAAATGCTCATTGTAAGAACGTGATTCATATGTTAACCGACGAACATTGGAAATCAATTTCTGAACTTTTGAAATTTTTACGTAAATTTTACACTGCTACTGTTGAATTTTCAGGATCTTATTACCCAACACTTTGTAATGGTTTAGCTCATATAGCTGAAATTTCATATTTACTTTGGGGTTTAAAATCAAATATAAAATATAAAGTTGCAGTTACATTTATGTTTGAAAAGTTTAAAAAATATTTTTTTCCTATTCCTGATATTTATTGTATTGGTGCAGTCTTAAATCCTTCTATTAAAAAAAATATTGTCATAATTTAATATTTAGTTTATATAATTATATGGAAGTAGGTGCAACAGAAACTCCATCTTCAATTGATTGCATAAGTAAACTTGATAGTAATTTAACTAAATTATATGAATATTATGCTACATTATTTGATAACAACTCTGCTACTAATCTTCCTTCTAGTTCTTCTTCTGTGTCTACACATGCAGGATTCCATGAAGACGATGATAATGAATCTTTAGATATATGGAGCACTTTTACAACAGCACAAGAACTACAAGTCGAAATTGTGATGAAATGCAATTTTATTTACAAAAGTCGACGGAGTCGAAGAAGAACTTTCAACCTTTACAATGGTACCATAATAACAAAAGACAATTTTCGGTACTTGCAACTATGACACGGGATGTTCTTAATGTGCCTATCTCAACAGTGGCTTCTGAAAGTGCATTCAGCCAAGCACGAGACCAAATAGGAGACACGCGTTACTCATTGAGCGGAACCACATTATAAGTCTTAGTCTGCTTAAGGGATTTGATCAGATCAGAGAGAAGAAATCAAGGATACATAGACGTTGACGATCCAGAAGATGAAGAAATCAACAATATTTTGGAAAGCGGGAGCACAAATTGCAGTGGAAGCGGGACTGGAATATTACTCCAGATTTAGAGGCTATGAGGCCACAATAATTCAATCAACCTATAAATTATGAAGAACTTGTTAGAAGGATGCATAATATATAAATAAAACTATTATTACTTCATTATGTAATCTTTTTAGTATTATGAATAATGAAAGTTCGAAAGTTTACATTTTATCATTAACTTTTATTTTATTATTTTTATAGTTGTTAACTTATGTCTTCTTATTTAATAAATTAATAAAAGTATAACTACAATATAAACTATAAAATATAAATATAAAATATAAAACTATATTATATTAAATATTTCATTTGAATTTAGTTTACATTTTCGGAATAATTTTTTTTTAAAAAAAAACTCGGACCAAGACCGCCTATCTGAACTGATAAGGACCGGTCCAGAGGTCTTGATCCGAATCCGACCGAATCGATCCAGAACCTGCTCAACTCGACATCGTCAACCGGTCCGGACCGAATTGACCCGGTTGACACTTATACCTAGAACCATTTGACTTGGAGTCTTATGGTAATTGTGAATCCTGTTTGAAAGGTAAGATGACCAACAAGCCCCTTTTTGGGAAAGGTGTGCGAGTCAAGTAGGTACTTGAGTTGGTACATACTGACATATGTGGACCATTTTCAACTCAAGCTAGAGGAAATTTTCCTTACTTCATCACTTTTACTGACGACTTGAATATGTGTATCTTATGAAACATAAATCTGAGGCCTTCGAAAAGTTTAAGGAGTACAAGTTTGGAGTTGAGAAACAACTCGCAAAAAGTATCAAGACTCTTCGATCCGATCGAGGAGGTGAATACTTAAGCAAAGATTTTCTAGATTACTTAAAGCTACATGGAGTTCATTCAGAATGGACACCTCATGGAACACCACAGATGAATAGTGTTGCCGAGAGGAGAAACCGAAAACTATTGGATATGGTTCGATCCATGATGAGCTTCTCAGCTCTGCCAACATACCTTTGGTGATATGTTATACAAACCTCAATATATGTTATGAACAGGGTTCTTTCCAAATCAGTAGAAAAGACACCATATGAGATATGGTGTGACAAGAAGCCAGCTCTTAAACATATGAGACCCTGGGGGTGTCATGCATATGTTAAAAAGAAGCTCACTGATAAGTTGGAATCAAAAATTAAGAAATGTTACTTGGTGGGGTATCCAAATGAAACTAAGAGATACTACTTCTATCTTTCTGAAGAACATAAGGTCATTGTTTCCAAAAAATACAACTTTCCTTGAAGAAGAATATGTCTACAAGGAAGAGAGTTGTACAAAGATAAAACTTGAAGAAATTCAAGAACTACGAGATAATATAAAGGTTGAATCCTTGCCGAATGACCAAGGCAAGAATTCAGTGGGAGCATTTGGTGAAGGTTGGGTACTTCGAGTATGCCCTTCGGCCAGTGGGAGTGTTCCGAGGAACAATGAAGAAATGTAAGATCCTCATACAAAACCTTTGGGAGTAGATGCAATGGTTGCACCTCCTCCCATTCAGGAAAAACATAAAAATGATATTCATGAAAGCTCTCGAGTTGGTGGGTTAACCAACACCCAAGAACCCTCACGATGTAACATATCAAGCAATCGTGACCGCAAAATAATAAATTCTCAGAGTTCATTTCAGACTCATCGTTCTCCTGAAAGACTAAATCTACTACTTGTGAAATCACACAGTGAGATAGATATTCCCGATAACGATGAGCCTACGACCTATAACGAAGTAATGTTGGACATTGATTCGAAGAGATGGCAAGAATCCATGAAATTTGAGATGGAATTCATGTACATCAATCAAGTGTGGAACTTGGTTGATTTGCCAAATGGGGTTAAACCCATAGGATGCAAATGGGTCTTTAAGAAGAAGATTGATGCATTTGGCAAGGTACAAACTTATAAAGCTAGACTGGTGGCTAAATGTTATAATTAACGGCCTGGGTCGATTATGATAAAACCTTTTCACCTGTTGCTAAGATTAAGTCTATTCGGATTTTGCTTGCAATAACTGCATATTATGACTATGACATTTGGTAGATGGATGTCAAAACCACTTTCCTCAATGATAATCTAATTGAGGAAGTGTATATGAAACCACCCAAGGGTTTTTCATCCGAGTCCAAACCAAATGTTGTATGCAAACTACAGAAGTCCATTTATGGGCTTAAGCAAGCCTCAAGGAGTTGGAACATTTGCTTTGACAATGCTATCAAGTCATTTGATTTTGTCAGAAGCAAAGAGGATACTTGTGTTTATAGCAAACGCAAGGATGGGAGTATTGCCTTCATTATTATATATGTAGATGACATATTTGATAATGAGAGATAATAAGACTCTCATGCAGTCAGTCACGAAGTGGTTTTCCAATACCTTTATAATGAAGGATTTAGGTGAAGCCTGCTACATTCTGGGAATTATGATTTATAGAGATAGACCTAATAGATTATTGGGGTTGTCACAGTCGGTCTACCTAGATAAAGTGCTTAGACGTTTTTCTATGAAGAATTCCAAGAAAAGCGGTATTCCTATAGATCAAGGCATCAAGTTATCTAAGAAGGATAATCCTTCTAATGCTATAGAACTTGAGCGCATGAAGAGGATCTCATATGCTTCGGCTATATGATCAATCATGTATGTCATGACATGCACTAGGCCAGATGTGGCCTTTGCACTTAGTATGACTTGCAAATTCCAGCAGAATCCTGGGGATGAACACTGGAAGACAGTCAAGAGTATTCCTAAGTATCTCAGACGTACTAAAGATTACTTCGTCTACGCGAGTAAATAATCTACCAGATCGGGTACACTGATGCTAGCTTCCGCATGATATTGATGACTTCAAATCTCAATCTCGCATCGCTCATTTTCAATGCGAGCGTTGAGTCAAAAGTTCCAAACAAGCTATAACTGCTAATTCGACAACCGCCGAAAGTACATCATTGGATCTGAAGTCGTAAAGAAGTTCGCCACAATTTCTGAGTTCCTGAAGGAACTAAGGGTAGTTCCAAGTGCTAGTTGTCCAATAACTATTTATTGTGACAATACTGGTACAATTGCACAAACTAAGGAACCAATATCAACAAACATAAACAAGCGTGTACCAAAGAAGTACCACATACTCAGGGAGACGATGAAGACTGAAGAGATTAGATTAGACTATGTTCCCACATACGATAATCTAGCTAACCCATTCACTAAATCATTAAGCTTAGTTAAGCATAATGGTCATTAGATACGTTGGAGATTGGCTCTAGGCCAAGTTAGAGATTTAAAGTATTTTTTATGTCCTAGAGACAATCTGTATTAGGACAAATGTATTTTATACACATTCGTATTGTTATTAATGAAGATTAATATTATGACACTTGCATTTATTGAATTATTAGTTGATTGTTTATAATATTCTTTAATATGCATCCCTAGAGGTTACGTGGTTATTAATAGTGTGAGATATTAATATTATAATGTAACTCTTAAAACAGCCTCAACTAATGACCATCGAAATTGAGATATCGATGATATATGATAAGTTGACATGTGATATGCATCATATCCTTAGAGGATGTAGTATGTCTCACCTGCTACGAGTTATGGTAACTCATGATGGACACATGGATACTTAGGAAGTATTTGGTATACCCTACTGATATACTGTTTGTTATACAATATCTAAAGTATGATCAACATGTGGGAGATAGAAGTCCTTAGACTTAAGGTCGATACGCACATTGTCTACAAAGTAATGTACTTTGATCATGTCCTAAGCTCAAATGCCTTATATGGTTGAGACACAACTTGTATTGTGTATATTACGAAGTGGATTAAAGGTGGTAGTTGAGCCAAAATTAGGATTCATTCCTTGAATGTATATTCGAGAGAACACTCAGGTTCTCAAATGGTATTAGGTTGACTAAGTCGTTGGTCAACGCAGTAGACATATCTATGATACAGTATTGTTGTTAGCTAATATAGATGAGATATAATGATCAAACAATTTGGATAGACACTTGGCAGATCTTAAGCTTGATCGAGTGTGTCGTGAATGAAAGGATTTTATCTTCCCACATAGAGGTTAAGTTTACAGGATTATACTTCACATATTGAGTTCGTCTTCTGGCGTCGTCTAAGAGTTCTGTGTATACCTTAATATGATTAGTGTCGATATGTGAAGACATAGGGTAACACTAAGTCAATTGTTCCGTCGATCTAATGATGTAATGAGAGAATATGAATGTTCGATTTATGATCGAGACATTCAAATGAATAATGATTATTTAATTAAGTCGAGATTGAATTAAAATGAAAACGAGGCAAAATTGAATAAGGGCCGCTACTCATGGGACCCAGGACCGCGTCGCCATAGCGCCGCGGCGCCACCCATTGAGCGCCGTAGCGCCGCCCTGATAGTGGGCCAGTCAGACTGCGTATCAGGGGTAAATAGTGTTAGTATATTAATGGAGTATCAAATTGCGTAAATAGTGTTAGTATAGTAAGTGAGATACACAATTATGTCAAAAATTATCATTGGCCAACAGCAAAACTGAAAACCTTAGCCCAACCTCAAACCAGTCAAAAGTTACACGTACTTCCTAAAATATTATCCAAATAACCTCAAATACAATAAACAAGAAAATTGTTCGACTCCCCTCATATCAAAAAGTTTAGTGCATCGTGTCCTTTTACGATAACCAGAAAAATTCAAAATACCAAAAATACCCTTACAAGAAACTTGAAATTCCAAACTTACCCAAAAAGGGTTTTATTTTTCTCGCCTCATGAACGGCCTCACACTCTTCTCTTCATTCCTTCTCTTCTCCAAGTAGAGGGAGGAAACACTATCCCTTTCTCTCTCTAAAAAGATCACCCCTTTATATATATATTTGTATGTAGATCTTCTTCATTATATAGAAAACACCATATCTGTATCTGGGGTTTCTTGTTTTAGGCCTTGTTTTGTGGGTGTGGAGAGATTTGTATTTTTTGTTCGAATTGATCGGACGGTGGAGAAATTGATTTAGTTATGCAGGCTGATCAGACGGTGATAAGTTTGAGACCAGGTGGTGGTAACAGAGGTAGTGGTGGAAGCAGAGTGCTTGGCCCTTGCTTTGAACCTTCCTCAAACAATTCAGATCTCAATTTGGTTCGTCCACATGGTGGTTCTTCCTATATTTCATCTTTCAAGGTTCAATCTTTATCCCCTTTTTTCAGATCTGAGTGTTTTGTTTGTATCTGTGTGTATATAAGGCTTTGTATTGGGTGTTTTTAGCTTCTTTTGGGTTCCTTATGGCTTTGTGTAATGTATTTTTGGTTAATCTTGGATTTTCTTGAATATGTTCTATTGGTTTGTTTTATGTTATTAGGTTTTGTTCTTTTAAGGGTCTGTTTAGATAGTCAATTGATTAAAAATTGAGTCTTTACAGGTACAACTTTGTTGTAAAAAAATATTTATTGGCAGAATGGTTAAAGATTGAGTTTTTGAATGTACAACTTTGTTGTAAAAAATATTACTGAATACATTAGATCTTGGTTGTTTATAGTTTTAAAGGAGTCTTTTTGATGTAGAGGAGTAAAATTGAATTTGTACATGAAAAAATGTAGTCTTTATCCAATTCTTGATGATAATGGTACTTTCTGTTATATGTTGCCTGTTACATGATTATGATTCTCTCACCTTATATTGAGGAGCGTAGGAGGTTGTGTCTCCATGAAAAAAATAGTTCTTTACTTGTTGGGGTTAATTTATGGTCAAGAATTTGTATTTTTACCTTGTTCTTTTAAGTTGCAGAATTGGGACTTGTTGATAGTATAGATATTTCCATGCATCAATGTGTATTATTTATGGAGTTATTCTTGCTTTTTACGTCCTAATTCTTGGCAGCTCACTTAAGGAATGTGTTTCTGCTGTAAATATGGATGGAGAACAACTGGTAGGCTTTAGGTGGGCAACCAAGGAGTATTGGTTGCCCAAAAAGACCCTATTAACATTGAAATTTTCATTAATTGTTACCGTTAAAAGATGTTCCAGAAGCTATGATGTGCATTAATTGTAACCGTCGCGAATTTGCATGTGTTCTTGATGCTTGTAACATTTATTTACTACAGTGTCTTCTCTTTCAATGTTGAGATTCAATATAAGAACTTCCCTTTATGATACGTGTCTTGACTATTCTTTCATCTTTGTAGACTGGAGACTCACGTTTTGAGGGCTGTGAACGCGTTAGGTATACTCGAGATCAGCTGCTGCAACTGAGAGAGTTGGTAATAGTCATATCTTTTATGTTTTGGCTTATGTTAGCTTTTGCTAGATATATATGGAAAAACAAGAATGCTCGAGTCTGCTTTAATGTAGTGCATGCCAGTTGGTTTTCAGATTTTGTACTATATTTGTTTGGGCCCCCCTGCCCCAGCCACTTAGGAGAGGGAAAAATAAGGATTATGTTAACACCCCTCCCCCCTTCCCTCCACCCAAAAAAGATGATCAATTTATGATATATGGTAACCTTACTTTGTTTCTCCTTATGTTTTTTTCATTGGGTTGATTGTTTCCGTCTAGGTGGTTAACATTTCTGATGATATCCTTCTATTCAAACAAGAAGTTGAATCTGAACTGTTTGGTGAAGATTCCAGTCGAGGACGTGCAGACACCAATGTAAGTATCTATTACGACGGTTATACTTTCCCTTTCTGATTTTTGCGATGACAGAGCAGAGAGGGACTGCTGTACTTTTAGTTGTTTATCCAAGCGAAAAAACCTTTATTTTTTTAATAAATGTATCTTATTTGGTACTTACATGCACTATACATTTTCTGTTGACGCATGTCTCATTTATGTTTCTGCAGGCGCAGGTCCAATCTCAAACTCGTTATTCCGAGCCAGACACCCGTGATTGGCATAGCAAGTCATCACAATTTTCTGCCCCAGTGGAGGACAGATCATGGAACGCTCCCCGAGAAAATAGAGAATTTGGTGGCCGGCAAGAACAGCTTAGCTCACAGTTTGGAAGAACTCAGATATCTCCCAACCGAGGGGTAATTCTTCTAATTGATTGTCTTTTGTATTATTTCCAGAATAGATCAAGTATCTATCTTCAGAACCTCTGTTAGGAAACAAAATCTGACTCTTTTTGCTACTACGAACTGGCAGGACACCTTTTCAACACTTTCTAAAGTTCTGACTGAAAATAAGAGTTAAGAAATGTAGAGACTTTTTAGTTAATCACTATACAATACCTTGCCCAAATTTAGTTGAAATACAGCTATTTTGACGAAGGAGATGTCTATTTTCTTCACAATTTATTTCCTTCCATTTTTCCTTTCAGTAATAGCAAGGGTGTTGTAGTTATCATGATTTTGAAAGAATTTTTTTATCTGATATGAAGCTATCTTCAGTTCTTGATCTCGATCTCAGAAACCTTTTTTTTTGGGTGAATCAGGGAGGACCTGCTCCGACACTAATCAAAGCTGAGTTGCCATGGTCAGTCCGAAGAAGCAATCTTTCTGACAAAGACCGTGTCTTGAAGACTGTGAAGGGGTAATTTTTTTCTCTGTAATAGTTATGCATTTAACCAAAACGTATATGCGTAATTATCATTAATCTTTCTGTCACGCTGTCCATCTCTTGACTCCATATATTCTTGGTTTCAAAAGTTTGATTATTCGAGAAACAATTAGTTAAGATACAGATTTTATCTAACTCATTGACCTAACTTTTATTGATTTACAGTATACTCAACAAGCTGACTCCAGAGAAGTTTGATCTCCTCAAGGGTCAATTGATAGATTCAGGAATAACAAGTGCAGACATTCTAAAGGTCCGTCTTCCCTTCTATGGCCTTGGAGTGCTTTTGTTCACCTCAAAATATTTCCTTGTTTGACGAGGAAATTTAATGTTCTTTTATCTTCACTCCAGGGTGTTATTTCCTTGATATTTGACAAGGCGGTATTGGAACCAACATTTTGCCCGATGTATGCCCAACTGTGTTCTGATCTCAATGAAAAGTTGCCTCCTTTTCCTTCTGATGAACCTGATGGCAAAGAGATCACGTTCAAGCGTGTTCTACTGAATAACTGTCAAGAGGCATTTGAAGGTGCTGACAAACTGCAAGAAGAGGCAAGGCAAATGACAGCCCCTGAGCAGGAGTCGGAACACAAGGACAAAGAAAGGCTGATCAAAATTCGAACTCTTGGCAATATTAAGCTTATCGGAGAGCTTTTAAAGCAAAAGATGGTCCCTGAAAAGATTGTTCATCACATTGTTCGGGTTGTTAATTGCTTCCCTTTCCTCAGCTCTTTTTGTTCCAAGCTGATTGCAGTCTTTTAATGCCTTTAACTGTACAAACGATTAACAGGAACTATTAGGACAAGATCCCAAAAGCTGTCCGGAGGAGGAGAATGTTGAAGCCATTTGTCAGTTCTTCAACACCATTGGCAAGCAGCTTGATGAGAACCAAAAATCAAGGTGCATCAACGATGTTTACTTTAACCGGTTAAAGGAACTATCAAAAAACCCTCAGTTGTACCCACGGCTAAGGTTTATGGTTCGTGATGTGCTCGATTTACGTTCCAATCACTGGGTCCCTAGGCGCGAAGAGGTAACACCTCACTCTTTCTTGGGATAATAGCACTTTTAGGCCCTTAGTTATTGATAAATTCTTATTTTGGTCCTTCTGATATGACTCAACAAATTTAACCTTCAATTAATTCAATTAATAGCACTTATGCAGGAAATGTGTTATATTTGGGCTATTTTTAGAAGTATATTATCCTCAAATATGGAGCAACAATATAAACTTACATAACATGTGGGTAACCAAATGGTGGAACTGTAATTGAAGGTTAAATGCATTTAGCCAGATATCACAAGGACTAAATACATAATTTACTATTAGTTGAGGGATCAAATGTGCTATTAAGCCTTCTTTTCTGTTTTGGATTTTTGTTGCCTGTTCATGCCCTAGAATATTCTCTTATGATGTATTAATATTCTTTCCCTTTTTGCACAGGTGAAAGCAAAAACCATCACGGAGATTCACTCAGAAGCGGAAAAGAGCATGGGGTTGCGTCCTGGTGCCACTGCAAATATGAGAAATTCTCGCGGTCCTCCACCTCAAGGGAGTTTGAGTCCTGGTGGCTTCCCTATCAATCGTCCAGGCACTGGTGGTATGATGCCTGGAATGCCAGGAACTAGAAAGATGCCTGGCATGCCTGGGATGGACAACGACAACTGGGAAGTTCCTAGATCCCGGTCCATGCCTAGAGGTAACGGACCACTTGTCCAGCCTGGCGGACGAGGTCAGCCTCAGCCACCACTGGTTGGCAAGTCGCCCTCATTGAACCCTAGACTTCTTCCTCATGGTAGTGGTGGCTTCGTGAGTGGAAATCCTAGTGCCCTCTTGCAGGGTAGTGGTCCACCTCCTGCTCGCTCATTGGGCTATGGTTTTGGTGCGGAGCCTGCATCACAGTTTCTTGGACCAGTTAGACCTCCTCCAGTTGCGGAAAAACCGCAGGTTCCTGCTGCAAGTTCGAATCCCGATGCGCTAAAGAGAAAAACAGCATCTCTTCTGGAGGAATATTTCAGTGTTCGGCTTCTGGAAGAAGCATTGCAGTGTGTTGAGGAACTCAAATCACCAGCCTACCATCCTGAGGTTGTCAAAGAAGCCATATCGATTGGTCTAGACAAAAGCCCACCACGTGTTGAACCGGTTGCACAGCTTCTCGAACACTTGTTTGTTAAGAAGGTTTTTACAGATGGCGATTTGGTCATGGGATTCTTGAACTTTGCCTCTCTGCTGGATGACCTTGCCATGGATCTACCAAAAGCACCTGTAAATTTCGGGGACATAATTGCTAGACTAATTTTGGCTGGAGCTTTGGACTTCAAGACGGTCAATGAGATCCTGAAGAAGGTAACGGATGATCTATACCAAAAAGACGTATTTACAGCTATTATGGGAGCTATTAGCTCTTGTCCTACAGGCCAAGCAGTATTGGATTCACAAGCACCTGCTGTTGAGGCATTCCAAACTCTCTTTCAATAAAAAGCTCAACTCTTCGTAAAGAACGATTTTCTGTACTCAAACTCACTTTGCAGCTGAATCGCGGGAGTGGTTTAGAGAGCAGGTTGATTTTAAGTGAGTTGTATTTTTTTTCCCGAGGTGAAAGTAGTTTGTTGAAAGAAAGATTTTGCCTATTGAGGATGGTTAATTGTACTCCATATTTGCTCTAGGCAAGAGGCCTCATTTTGTATTAGTTATTTATTTATTTCTCTCTTTTGACTAGATAATTAAAAGTTTTTGTCAAACTTGTTAGAGTTCATACCTCAATTGCTTAAGCCTTTATATAAGTACCATTTTTGAAGTAAAAATCTGCTGGTGCTGTTATATTTTTGGTACATCTATAGATTGCTATGCTCTGTCTGTGTTCCAAAAAGGTTTTTAGAGTTTGCTCCTAGTGAATGAATTCTCCATCATGTCTGCTTCAATTCAGTATTCTCATTGATAGGATAATACTTTTGTAGTAACTAGTAAGGGCTTCAAATAATTGATATCAGTTATGATGTGGCAACTTTTGTATTCAAGTGCTGAGCGAATATGGAATGACAAGTTACATGCAATTGTAATGTAAAAGCTCATATTTACACTACTAGTGACCGACTATTACTGTTTACTACTAGTACATCAATCTCATATTATTGTACAAGAATTGCTTATGCGGTGGATAACCATGAATAAATCGATATACATTAATGATAATACGTACATTGTTATGCTATGAATAATAATATAAAAAATGATATGCATGTATTACTTACTTTAAGTGCAGTTTGTCTAAAAAACTTTTTTTGTATTGTTAATATACGAATCTTATTTCACGGGTCACACCGATTTAACATAATATAAATCATAGATTTCTACCGCGCAGAAATGCAGAAGAAGAGAAGTCGCGGAACCGCAGGCCACGAAGTTCGATCCCCGCATAAACCTTCTTGGCTGGTCGCGTCACACGACTTGCAAGTGTTAATCGGTGACGTGGTTTGCGTGCTATTACGCCACCGATTTTTACCTGCGCACTCGAAAGAAGCACGGCTTCGCCTTCACAACAAAATCATAGATTTCTATATGAATATTTTTCAATACCAATAATTAACATTATTTTCATGGAGATTGTGAGAGAGCAACCTAAGAACCACTCAGATGAATCACTTAAACTTGCGATTGCAATGCGTTGTTATATTTTATGATAATTTGTTATATATTAGAGCAACCTAATATAAATGTGTGCTTCTTGTTTGTTAAATGCCGTTTTCCTTCACTCATTGAAATTCGTTTCTTTGTTGGTGATAATAGATGTACATTATTTTAGTCCTTACCCTTGACGAGATTTCTTTTCCTCTATTATGGTATTCATATTTTCCTTTCTCGTCAAGTCCCCGTCCACAAAAAAGGTAGGGTCACTTTTTATTCCCTCTCCAAACAGTAAGACATTATTTATTGGGTGTTTATGTTGTTGTCTTTTTTTCTTTCTCATTCTTGATATCTTTCCATGCAAGTGTAAAGTAAAGGGTTTAGCTTTTCAGTTTAGCTGTTGAGTTGGCATGGCAAAAATTAAATTAATTATGTTAAGTTGTTTTTTAGTTTTCCTCATTTATTCTCTCAAATTTAAATTAGCTATATAGCTATATAGCCCATTTGTAATTTTCATTCATTCATTCATCAAGATAGAAGAGTCTATCTCTATACAATTTCTCTCAATTGAGCTTCCTTCTCGGTTTATCCCTGAAATAACTCTTTTTCTTCCTCGAGTTGATTGTCCTGGATTGACCCACTTCTGTTGTTAGGATAATTATGGGGCCATTTCATAATTATCTCAAATCACCATCAATCATGTAAATTGTAATCACATAATTTAGGATGATTGTAAATTAGTATCATGTATTTTAGGATAATTAGATATGTATTCCTTAATAATAGTATGATACATTTGTATACATATTTCAAGATTGGAATGAAATCACTCATGAAATTGATTTCCTTCGTGATATCAAGAGCCACATATTTTTTGCCCTAAACATTTCTTACCCCATAGGCCTCCCTCATAGCCGAAACCCTTCTCCTTTTCGGCCCCAACCAAAACAAGCCTTAGGGTTTTCTACAAACCCTAAAATCAAAACCCTAAACCTAAATCACTACCCACCCCACCCGTTAGTTACCCTAAAACATTCCCTCTTTTAGGTTTTATTTTCTATTTTTCTCCAACCCTAGCCGACACCATTAGGGTTAATACACCAAATTCCACCAATCATAAAATATTTTTCTCCTTCTATTCTTCTTGTTTTGTTTTTCGTGGGAAACTATGTCCGATAAACAAAAAATTCATCCAGCTCTTGCCGTGAACAATGTCAAGAACTTTATTTCAATCACCCTTGAGATGGAAAAAGGGCAATACTCTTCTTGGGCGGAGTTATTCAAAATCCACTGTCGTACCTATGAAGTGATAAATCATATCATCCCTTCCGAGTCTTCATCGGATACCACTAGGGTTGAGAAAAAGTTATGGTCTCAATGGATTTATGGAACTATTGTCACGACCCAACTGGAGGGCCATGACGGGCACCCGTACCCTACCTACCGACCACCACTAATCACATATTTACCATCTAACCGTAATTAAGCACGGGCCACAAGAGTCTTCACAAAGTAACCTGCTGACGCATAGAAATAATAAAATGGAAACGAGCTACGTCACATCTTACAAACAGAGGAACTAATTGCTGCATATATACATACTAAGGCCGACAAGGCTATACACGACTACTATACACATGCCATCCGTCTACAAGCCTCTAAAGAGTACGTAACATCATAAGGTCGGGACAGGACCCACCGTACCCATATGCATATCCAAAACACCATACCAGGATTAGACCAAAACTCTGGAACAAGTAAAGTGCTCCAATATCAGCTGAATCAACAACCTACTAGTGCGTACTGTCACACTGTCTACCTGAGCCTGCGGGGATGAAACGCAACATCCCCCGACAAAAGGGACGTCACTACGAATAATGTACCGAGTCTGAAAAGGGAGATTTGAATATGCTATAGTTGATTAGACATGTGTTTAATCTTGAACGAGAGTATCACGATTGCATGTGTAGCGTTTTAGGTTATTGCTTTTAATCCTCCTATGTGGTTGAATTTATCATAAAAATATAGAAAATTCTCACTTAGGTTGAGTTTTTGTATGTCCTAACCGAAATATAGAATACCTCAGTTAATCTGCTATCTTGATAAGAAGAATTGCTAGTCTTGCATTAACGAATGATAGAGTGGATATTTGATGAAATTGAAAATCCTAATTACCTTCATTACTGAGTTAAACTCCGTGTGTTTTCATTATTAGTTCATTCCTGCTATTTACTTTTAGTTTGTTAATTCTTAGTTTAGAAATCTCAATCTATATTCGTTTACCAAATAGAAACCAAAGATTAATTAGTTGGTAATTGATAATTCAGTCTCTGAAGACGATACTCGGTCTTACCGATTTTATTACGAATTGTGATACGTACATTTGCGTAGCATATAGAAATTTCGCAACAGTGACAAACAATGTTGGTAAATTTAATTGCAGGAGATATCATGATATTTGTTGTTTCCCCGCTCGGATTTACAACATAGACGCGTTTGGTCTAAGTTGGATCCATTTTTGAATATTTGGACCGATTTGGCCCCCTAAAATCTGATCCCTTTAACAGGACACAAATACGCCGAGTCACTTAAGAGATATTTTTTCTATATTTTATATGTTATGGTATGTATGCATAGTGAAATTATTAAATAAAAATATACATTTAACAAAGATATAAATAAAAGAATAAAAGGAAATAAAAACTAGTGTTTCATTCTATCCCCAATCTCCTAGTATCAATATTCTGATTATTCAAGCCGATACATGTACATTAGTGGCTACAATAGAGCACATTACTCCTGAGATGGATTTACTGATTGAACTAGATTTACCCCCATTCGCATTTTTCTTAATTATTAAATTACAGTTATATATAAAGTGGACTGACAAAGCTTCAAGAAGGTTGATGTAGTTTCCGTCGTTGCAAAAAATTTCACGATTAGATTGATGTTCTTTGTACCTTTTGTCAAGCCTATGATTTGCATGAACATATTAATGTCCAAGATGAAAAGAACAAGGGAAAAATCAATGAGGCGAGTGTTCTCGAAGATAAAATCGTGATGAGAAGTCAAAACTCTCCCACCTGGCCGCCCAATGGTCACGGCCAGCCGCCAAGAGCCCACCGCGTGTTGCCCAAACCATCATGCCACGAAGCCGCCAACAGCCCATCGCTGTTGGCCCAAATAATTCCAGCCTCCATCCGGCCCAATGCCTGCCAACCCGAATCGATACCGATATCACTACACCGACACCGATCCAGCCTATTTCTATTCTAGGTTAAGGGCCCGTTACTCGTAGCTAGGGGTGGCTAACGGATCGGGGCGGGCCGGGGCGAGTTTGGGCGGGATCGGGGTGGGAGGGGATGCGGGTGCGGCGGGATCGGGGTGGGGCGGGCCTGGCGGGCCGGGATTATCGGGCTTGGCCGATGTCCCGTCCCGTCTGGAAAAGGAACCGGGCCGTGGCGGACCGGGATCGGGATTTTCATTTTTTTTTGCACATAATTTTAAAAAATAACATATATTATATATGAACAACTCAATAATTGAACAAGATAGTGTAATAAAAATATCCCAAGGTTGTTTTTGTGTCTCTTATATTATTTAATAGAAATATTTTTTTTTGGTAATACATATACAATTATCAAAATTACAACTTTGTGGTGTTGTTCAAAAGTTGCAAATGATATAGTAAAATTGCAATTAAATAAATTACCAATTTGAAAATATTTTTTCTAGTTTCTTCATAACGTCTTGTGGTTCTTCGGTTGTAATTGACATTTGTTGGTCAAATTGCTCCACGTCGCTACTCCTACCTTCAGATAAGATGTTATAGTTTTCGCCTTCTTCTTCGTTGATCTCCGGTTGACCACACCTTCTCCGCTCGGCTCGTATCCAATATCTGAATAATACTGTAATCTCCAAGCTGTCTCCGGCTAATGAGTGTCTGTGCTCTCGTATTTGAAATCTGCCGTCAGAAAAAACGCTTTCAGACGCCGTTGATGACACTTGAATGATCAAAACATCTCGGGCCATCATTGAAAGTGTCAGAAATGTCTTCTCATTCCCCCTCCAGTATTTCAGCAAGTCTTCCTATCCTTCTTCATTGACAACTGCTTGGTATGGTAAAGTACCCTGCAAAACAAAAACATCAAACTCACTAATTTGGTTAGTAGTGTTACCACCACACATTCTATTTCTGAGGCTTTCAATACTAGTCGCAGAAACAACATGTCTTTTTAGAGGTTGTGTTGAAGAAGAAGTTGGTATGAAAGACGGTTGGTTGCTAGCACTTCTTGTTGGTAATACCTATATACTTTTTTGCATTCGTTTTCTATGCTAGACAACACTTCTTCTTTCGTTTGTTCAATAGGTGGTAGGTCATTTGAATTTTTGGGAGTTGGAGGTGGTAGTACTACTATACAGTCATAGATATTTTCAATAATTGATTTACAACCGTCTATTTTAATAGTCAGATTTAATATAACACCAATAATACAAATAGGGGGAATAGAATAAAATATTTTATTATTTTCATCAATATTTTTTTAATAACTGCCTTATGACCTGGTTTTTTCATATATTCTCTAAGCAGTAAAAAATATTATAGTTATATAAAACAACATAGTTGAAATAGTAGGATAATATATACCGGAAAAATTCTTTTGTTGCTTAAAAAAATTTCTCTAGAAATACAATAAGTTCTTTAATTTTTTCCCAATCGTTATCTACAATCATATCAGTTGGATTTTGATTATGGGCGTTAAACAATAAAGTTATAAATTTTCTATAATCATAAGCAACAAGTAGTTGTTCATATAAAGAATTCCAGCTAGTGAGTATTTTTTCGGGAATTTTTCTATAAAGTAGTTGGCAAACGTGACAAGTTTTTTTTATAATTTTTTTTTCGTTGTATTCTATTATTTTTAAAAATAAAGTGTATAGCAAATTATATTTTTTTCAAGAATATCTTGAAAAAGTAATGGGGCATCCTTTACAACTAAGTTATAAATATGACACACATATTTTATATGAAAATTATTTGGAAAAGATGGAGTTAAAACATCTTTTAAAACTGTAATAGCAGAATTATTAGAAGATGCATTATCTAATGTAATACTCATAATTTTATCAGTTATTCCGTAATAATCGCAAACTAAATAAATATTTTCTGAAATAAAATCACCAGTGTGCCTACTATCTATATATCTATACGCTAAAATACACTTTTGCATAGACCATTTATAATCTATCCAATGACAGGTTACCGTTAAATAATCATGGCCGTTAGTACTACGACCTATATCAGAAGTGAGAGTCACTTTGCCATTAAAATGATATAACGAATAACGTAAATATTATTGATATTAATGTGTAAATTTAAATACATCTCTCTTAACAGTTGATCTAGAAAAACCTTTAAAAGCAGGATTATACATTTCTATAATATAATGAATAAAACCACGAGATAAAGGAGATAAAAAGGCAAACCCTCCACAACAACTAAATTGTTAAAGACTTAAAGATAATGAAATTAAGTGCGCTAAATAAAATAAAGACACAATAATAATTTAATGAAAGAACGAATGTACCAAACGCCGACGTGTAATCGAGAGGTTGAAAATTGAAACTTTTTTCGATGTAAGATCCTCAAGCTAGTTCCGAACTTCACTCCCAAATAAATAAATAAAATTGAATATTTAGTAGACAATGTAGATTTGTAGAAAATAGATTGAGAGATTAAAGAGATTGTAGGAAGCTTTGTGAGAAAGATGAAGAGAAAATGAAGTATTTATAGTTTGGGGGAAGCCAAAAATGACCGTTGCACAACAGCCAAAATATAAAATGGTCGTTTGTGCAACGACTATTTTGTGCAAATGGGAGGGACGTCTTGACAGGGGCGGACCGAGGCGGTCGGGTCCTCATGGATCAAGCGAAGCGGGACGAGACCATGTCCCGTCTCGGTTCGAGTCCTGGTACCGTTATTTTATATATATATTTTTTATTTTGGGGTCGGGGTGGGACAGGGCTGACCCGGCCCATTGGCCACCCATACTCGTAGCCAACATGGTATTTTTGGACTAAAACGACAATTTAATCTCAACTCTAATGGCACTAAATCGCCCCTATCAAGTAACTCCATGTCTACCCTTTGTGACCCGAATTGGAAAATGGCCATGGATGATGAATATAATGCTCTTATTGTAAATAAGACGTGGGAGTTGGTGCCCCATCTGCCTAATGTCAATGTGATTCGTTCTATGTGAATTTTTACTCATAAGAAAAAATATGTGGTTGTTTTGAGAGGCATAAGGTCCGTTTTGTAGGTGATGGCGAAACTCAACAGGTTGGCGTGAATTGTGAAGATACATTTAATCCTGTGGTCAAACCATCAACTATTCACACTGTTCTCAGTCTATCTCTCTCAAAGCATGACCCATTCATCAGCTGGATATCAAAAAATGCGTTCTTACACGGTAAACTCAAGAAAACTATATACATGCATCAGCCCTTGGGTTTCAGGGACTCCGATTATCCTAACCATGCGTGCTTGCTGAAGGCTAAAACAGGCTCCTCGGGCCTGGTGCAAAAAGTTTGTAGATTATGTGTCTACTCTTGAGTTTTTTCACAGCAGGTCTGATCATTCTCTGTTCATCTACCGTCACAATTTTTTATGGCATACATTCTGTTATATGTAGATGGTATTATATTGATTGCTTCCTCTGACAAACTGCGCAAGTCTATCTTATCATTTCTCAACTCTGAATTTGCTATAAAAGACTTGGGGCTTTTGAGATATTTTTTGGGTATATCTGTCACTCGTCATGCAGTTGGTTTATTTCTATTTCGGAGGAAGTATGCAACATAGATTATTAAACGGGCTGAGACGTCATCCTGTAAGTCATCTCTTACTCCAGTTGACACTAAACTGAAGTTGAGTGCTACTTCTAGCACACCATACGAGCATCCCTCCCACTATCGTAGTCTTACGGGGCTCTTTAATATCTCACATTTACGAGACCCGATATTACATATGCAGTGCATCGGATTTATTTATTCATGCATGATCCGAGGGAAGAACACACACACGCACGCACTCAAACACATTATGTGTCACATTCAGGGCATTTTGATTATGAGTTACACGTGTATCCATCATCGGTATCTACTCTCATGTCTTAAACAAATATTGATTGGGGTAGATGTCTAGATACCAGACGTAGAACGTCTGGTTATTGTATGTTTCTTGGTGATAACTTGGTCTCTTGGTCGGCTAAACGTCAGACTACTTTGTCGCGCTCCAACGCGGATGTCGAATATCGAGGGGTTGCCACTGTAGTGTCTGAGTCCTGTTGGTTGCTTAACATTCTCTTAGGGCTTCATTTTCCTATTCAGAAAGCTATCTTGGTCTACTGCGATAATGATTGCGCGATATCTCTTTCGGGAAATCCAGTCCAACATCAACGCACTGAACATATCGAGATGGATATTCACTTTGTTCGCGAAAAGATACCTCGTGAACAAGTACGTGTCTTGCATGTCCCCTCATGTTATCAAATTGCTGACATATTTACAAAGGGCCTTCTCTTAGTTTTGTTTGAGGATTTTAGAGACAGTCTCAGCATACGACAACCGCCCGCTATGACTGCGGGGGGTGTGATAGAATATACACATTATATTCTTTTGATATTATTAGTGATCTTGTACATCTGTAATTATGATAGTAATTTTTTGTATTAGGTAAGTATATATTTGATTTTCGTAATTATAGCCTAGGATGACTATTGCATATCATGTATATAAACCATTTACATTAATGAAATCAACAAAAGATTATCCTCTTTCATTTACAATTACACCTTTAAATTAGAAATACTTTATACAAATTCTAACAGTATTTTAGTCATTTAACAAAAAATAACATTTTTTTTTTACTAAACACGGCAATTACTTATTATTAATTTTAATATTTTTATCCGAACACATAACTTCTTATTTATAAAATCAGTTTAGCACTTCATAAGAAAATATTAACACGTAAAACTTGTTTTTGTTTTACAATTAGCTAACCTAAACTGCCTCATAATCAACTGTAACTGAAAACAATTTTTAAAAATTAAACAAGATCCTCATATTTACATATTAGTGACAATGCCATGTGCCACTGTTCCAAAAGCCAACCACAATTAAAATTTATGTAGAATTTTTCCATCATTAATAACAATATATCAAAATAAAGAAATTCAAGAAACAAACACCCCTTGTTCTTGATTAATATTATTGATCCAAAAGAACCAGGATGGTTTAGGCTGAAAATTTCTTCTCCTTTGAAGATCATGACTTGAAGGCTTGATAATTTGAAGAAAAAAAGCTTTTAAAGAATTAACCTTGATGATGATTTTTGGCCATTCATGAATCAGTTCCTCCAATAATAAATGATCTATACAATTTTCTAATAAATTGTCACTACTCGTTCTGAAAGAAGATAAAAGTAATTAGTTAAACAACTGCTATGATTAAATAATTTTCAATAAGTGTATCAAAATTTAAAGCAACATTTGATAATGGACAAAATATAGTAATATAATACAGTGTTTTTAGGCGGGGCACGAGGAGAGACATTTTACGCAGCATGAGATGAGGCGTATGTCCGAGACACGGGGCATAAGTCCCATAGATCCACGAGGCGCATGTCTTATGTATATTTAATTATATAATTTTAATATTAAAAAAAGTAAAAGTAAAATTTTCATTAAAATTCTCCAAATAAATCAGTAAAAATAAATTATTATATGAGAAAGGTAACAACACAGAAAATGAAATCTTCATCCACTTCGTCATTAATCTCTACATCTATTAGTATTTCCACCATCGACTTATATTTGCACTGATTTTTATTTATATATCAAAGAAGGAGAAAGATGAAAAGTGTAATAGCAATGAAAAAATAGAAAAAGCTGTTTCAGCAACATAGTGTTATGAAATCTCTATCTTACCAATTTCAGACATAAATATTTCAAAAAATTATTTATATATTTTAGGAAAAATCACTACAACATGAACATAAAGTCTAAATATCATTACACCTATAATAAAAATTATAATATATAGCAAAAATACTTTTAATTTATAAAAAAATAAATTTAACGTCTGGGACATACACTTTTACGTTCGGGGCTTACACTTTTGTGTCCGGGACTTACGCTTTCGCGTCCGGGACTTACGCCCCAAATTTTAGGTGGATCTACATCTTTCATTTGCATCCCGAATCATTTTTGGTATTGTTAAACAGTGGGTCCAACCGTGTGGCCCATGCCCATGTACCGTGTGGGCCCCTTCCCCTTTCCTTGTGTATTTGGTAAATATTAGACTTAGGTTGTTACCTTAATTAGTAGTGTAATATTACCATAATTGTAAAGTTAGTCTTCAAATAGAATAGGGATTTCTAGGTAGAATAGGAAGATGATCTTCCTTGTAACTTGTATATATATGCCTTTCATTAATAAGAATAATCAAGGGATTATTTCTTTCATGGTATCAAGAGTCTAGGTTCTCTTTACCCTGCTTCTGCTCCTCAAAATTTCTTCACTTTTCCCGAAATTTTGCCCTAATTCTCGAGTTTTGTGGGTTCTTCTCTTCCAAAAACCTTTCTCATCCCTTCTTTGAATCTTGTTATGTCCTATGGCTGATAAGAACACTTTTCATCCTGCCCTCTCGGTTTCTAACATCAAGAGCGTCATCCCTATTGTTCTTGATCTTGAAAACGTCCAATATGGAACGTGAGCGGAATTATTCAAGATTCATGCTAAAGCACATAAAGTTTTTCGCCACATCATCCCTCATCTTCCTTCAAAGGATGGTGATAAGGTGTCTACATCTAATGTGCCCACTCAAGAAGCAGACCCAAAATTATGGGACATACTTGATTCCAAGGTTCTTCAGTGGATTTATGCCACTATCTCCTTGGATCTCTTACAGACGATTATGGAACCCAACGCTACAACTATGACGGCGTGGAACCGTTTGCGTGACATATTTCAAGATAACAGTCATTCTAGAATTGTTATTCTTGAGCAGGAATTTTCGCAAGTGGCTATGGCAAATTTTCCCAACGTCTCTTCTTATTGCCAACGCCTCAAGGACTTAGCAGATCAACTTCGCAACGTGGGTTCTCCTGTTTCTAACAGTCGTCTGGTTCTTCAGATGGTTGCAGGCCTGTCAGAGGCCTATAATGGTGTTGCTTCAGTTATTCGACAGAGTAGCACCTTGCCAGAGTTCTATCAGGCCCGTTCCATGCTTACATTGGAAGAAGCTGGCTTGGCTAAGAAAGCAACGATTGGGAGTAGTCATGTCGGTATGACGACTGCTTCCAATTTTTCTCCTTCCAATCCAGCCACCGTGACCCAAAGTCACAACAACTGAGGTGGTAAGAAAGGCCAGAATAAGAAGAATAATGGCAAGAATCGTGGCGGCAACAACCGACAACAGCACAAACAACCGTGAAGCCCACAGGGGCCCCCTGGACAGTGGCAATGGGTCCCAAGACTCACGCGCCGCGACAACCCATAGCGCGCGGCTGCTTACACTGCGACGCCTCGAGATCCGCTAGGATACTCGCCTCAGCCTTCTCCCGATTCACTCGCAGGTTCGGACCAGACAAGGGGGCCTCGAGCCTAGTATACTTGGGCCTCGCCCCTATCAGGCTTACCACGCATTGGGACATACTTAGACCGACATTGAAGCAGCGATGCACACACTTGGCTTGACTCAAACTGACCCTAATTGGTACACAGACACCGACGCCACTTCCCACATGACATCCGATCAAGGTACTCTCTCGTCTTATTCCAATTTGAGCACTACTCGTGGTATAACTGTTGGTAATGAAAATTCTATTCCAATTAAGGGTTATAGTCATAAAACCTTGTCCCTCCTCATCCACCACTTGCCCTGAAAAATACCCTTCATGCCCCAAATTAATTAAAAATTTAGTAACTGTCAGTAAATTCACAACTGATAACTGGGTTTCTATTAATTTTGATCAATTTGGATTTTCTATGAAGGATTTCAAGACGGGGGGTCATATCATGAGGTGTAACAGCGTGGGTGGGGGGGGGGGGGGCTATATCCAATCACACCAAGTCCAAGCGTCTCGCGTCAAGCTATGTCATCCACCTTTGCAGCTCTTGCTCCTTCCCTGTGGCATGCTCGTCTAGGTCATCCGGGGTCGTCTATTTTATCTTCTTTAGATAGACATAAGTTTATTTCTTGTAAGAGTACGCGTAATACTCCAATTTGTCAATCATATGCTTTGGGAAAGATTATCAAATTACCATTTGTAGCTTCAAATTCGAATACTTCTATGCCATTTGAAATTATTCATAGTGATTTATGGACATCTCCGGTTCTCAGTTCTATGGGTCATCGTTATTATGTTCTATTCTTATATGACTACTAAATATTTATGGACGTTTCCAATTGCGAAAAAATCTCAAGTTTTTTCCATCTTCATAAAATTTAGAGCCTTCATAAGAACGCAATTCGAACGGAAAATAAAAAACATTCAATGTGATAATGGCAAAGAATATGATAATGGAGAATTTAGGGAGTTTTGTGCTCAAAATGGGATACATTTTTGTTTTTCTTGTCCTCATACGTCTTCACAAAATGGGAAAACTGAGCGAAAAATTCGTACCATTAATAATATTGTCCGCACTTTATTGGTTCATTCTTCCGTTCCTCCATTCTTTTGACATCATGCGCTACAAATGGCTACCGATCTCCTAAATATTCTCCCCTCTAAAGGCTTGACATATTCATCCCCTCTAAAGGCTTGACATATTCATCCCCTCTAAAAGTGTTATACAATAAGACTCCTTCATACACTCATCTTAGGGTCTTCGAATGCTTATGTTATCCACTGTTTCCATCCACTACAATCAACAAACTTCAGGCACGTTCTACTCCTTGTGTATTTTTGGGTTTTTCGTCAAATCACAGTGGTTATAAATGTTTTGATTTGTCCTCTAAATGAATCATCATTAGTCGTCATGTTCTCTTTGATGAATCCCAATTTCACTTCTTTAAAGTAGAAAAAACCGTGTCTAGTTCCTATGATTTTTTGGATGATGTTATCTCCCCCTATGTTCTCCAACATTTTTCAGGTTTGCCAGAAAATACGCAGGTTCCCCAAAACCCGCCCTCAGCGCCTCAGCCATGCATAGAGGCACCGCGGTGCCAAAATTCTTGCGAGCCCTGCAGTACTTCTGGCGCCGCGATGCCAGTCCAGAGTCGCGGCGCCTTCGACGATACTTCCAGATATTTCCGAAAATTCCCAAAATTCACCCAATCCAGCCCAGAGTCATGGTCTAGTCACTCGTAGTCAAATGAGTGTTTTTAAACCAAAATGACATTTCAATTTAAATTCAAATGTTCTTAAATCTCCTACCTCATAATCCTGTGTCTGCTTTAAATGACCCTAATTGAAAAATTATCATGACCGAGGAATATAATGCTCTTATTGATAATAAGACGTGGGAGTTGGTACCCCGTCCATCTGATGTTAATATTATTCGGTCTATGTGGTTTTTTGTTCATAAGGAAAATTCTGATAGTTCATTTGCAAGACATAATGCTAGACTTGTAGGTGATGGTAAGACTCAGCAGGTTGATGTAGATTGTGGTGAGACATTTAGCCCAGTGGTCAAGCCGGCTACCATTCATACTGTGCTCAGCTTGGCTCTTTTGAAATCATGGCTCATTCATCAGCTAGATGTAAATAATGCTTTCCTACATGGTGATCTTCAGGAGACAGTGTATATGCATCAGCCTTTGGGGTTTAAGGATACTAGATATCCTAATCATGTCTGTCTATTGAATAAGTCTTTGTATGGGGTTAAGCAGTCTCCACGAGCTTGGTATAAGAGGTTTGCTGATTTTGTTTCGATTATGGGTTTTTCTCACAGTAGGTCTGATAATTGATTATTCGTATATCGTCGAGGATCTTCCATGACTTATATTCTGTTATATGTTGATGATATTATCTTGATTGCCTCTTATGATACTTTGCGCAAGTATATTATGACAATGCTCAGTTCTGAGTTTGCCATGAAGGACTTGGGCCATTTGAGTTACTTTTTGGGGATTGCTGTAACTCGTCATGCAGGTGGCTTGTTCTTATCACAGAGAAAGTATACATCAGAGATCATTGAGAGGACTGGGATGTCATCCTGTAAGTCCACTTCTACTCCAGTTGATACTAAACCCAAGTTGGGTGCTGCAGCTGGCTCTCCGTATGAGGATCCGACCAGCTATCGTAGTCTTGCAGGCGCCCTTCAGTATCTGACGTTCACGCGACCAGAAATTACATATGCCATACATCAGGTGTGTTTGTTTATGTATGATCCCAGATTTGAACATATGAATGCACTCAAACACATTCTTAGGTACATTAAGGGAACACTTGAGTATGGTTTGCATTTGTATCCTTCGTCGACGTCTACATTGGTCTCCTATACAGATGCTGACTGGGGTGGTTGTCCTAAAACCAGATGGTATACGTCTGGATATTGTATGTTTTTGGGTAACAACTTGGTCTCATGGTCTGCCAAGCGTCAATCTACGCTTTCACGTTCAAGTGCAGAGGCCGAGTATCGAGGGGTAGCTAATGTGGTCTCCGAATCATGTTGGTTACGAAATCTTCTTTTAGAGCTTCTTTTACAGCGTACGAAGACCGCCCGCTATGACTGCGGGGGTGTGTTAAACAGTGAGTCCAGCCGTGTGGCCCATGCCCATGTACCGTGTGGGGCCCTTCCCCTTTCCTTGTGTATTTGGTAAATATTAGACTTAGGTTGTTACCTTAATTAGTAGTGTAATATTACTATAATTGTAAAGTTAGTCTTCAAATAGAATAGGAATTTTTAGGTAGAATAGGAAGATGATCTTCCTTGTAACTTGTATATAAATGCCTTTCATTAATAAGTGTAAACGTGTAAATATAGGAAACAATATATTCCCTACCCATAATTAGAATATTTTCATATATTGTGTAAATATAATTATGGTAAGACTAGGATTCCTCTTTTGTATAGGATTAGGATTCCTATTGTATAAGGTATGAACATTGTACTCTATATATACATTGATATTAATGAAAGACTCCCCAAAGGAGATTAATATCATCTTACATGGTATCAAGAGCCTAGAAAGAAAACCCCTAGAATTTTTCTACCAAGCAGCTGCCCCCCCCCTCGGGCATCTCGCCGTGGCGCCACCCTCTCTCTACTTAAATTCTTGGTTTTTCTTCTCCATTCCTCTATTCTCTAAATGGATACTCAGGATTCTTCCGCTGTCCTTGACACATCTTCCTCCACAAATCCCACCACCAAGTCATCACCCTCTTTTCATCCAGCCCTAACTGTTTCCAACATCAAGAACCATATCCCTATCCTTCTTGATCAAGAAAACAGTCAGTATTCTCCATGGGTTGAACTGTTTCGCAATCATGCATGTCTCTATAACGTGTTTGATCATATTGATGACAAAATTCCGCGCCCTCAGGAGGTTGATGATTCCACTCGGCATCGTCTAGACGCTGGCGTCAAACAGTGGATATATAGTAGTATCTCTCAGGATCTGCTCCTTACTATCATGAAATCTGACTCCACAACCCTTAACTTGTGGAATCATTTGGAGGAAATTTTTCAGGACAACAAACACACTCGTGCCGTGTATTTGGAAGAACAATTCAACAAAACACGTCTTGAAAACTTCTCTAATGTTTCTGAGTACTGCAAGCAACTTAAACTTCTAGCGGATCGACTCTCCAACATCGGCACGCCTGTTATTGACGCTAAAATGGTGCTCCAAATGATTGTAGGCCTTACTAAGGGCGAATATGATACTTTGGCCACCATGATCCAACAGGCAGATCCGCTATCAAGTTTTAACAAAGCTCGCTCACAATTGTTGTGTCACGACCCGAACCCCGGGCCCGTGACTGGTGCCCTACCTGGGCACCCTTCTAATCATACATCATAAGTAAAATGCGGAAGATAAATATCACTTTTGTTTTCTTAAAACAAAGGCAAAACCGATAAGGCTGCCACCATACATACATACATAACAAAAGGACTTACATCTTTTCAAAGTACAACCCACTTACATGACTATAGACCTCTAAGAGTTTGAACATAACAACTTAGACGGGACAGGGCCCCGCCATACCCCTGAATATACATAATCTACATCAACAGAGATCCGTACCAAAGGATAAGCCTCCAGAGTGAATGGATCTTCTTCCCAAAAACTGAACAGAGATCCTAAGAACGAGGATCACCAACTTGGGTACCTAATACCCGCGGCATTTAACGCAGCCCAGGGGCCGCATAACAAAAATTTAGTATGGAACAAAAATAAGGTACAGTAACCAAATCATAACTTGTATAAAAGAATGACAGACAAGTATAAAAATGAAATACCAGATCCTACCGTGCCATTTCAAATCATGAACTTAATCGTACATTATTATCTTTTCCCATTTTCAATAAGAATTAACATCATATTCTTACATACATACTTAAGAATTTGATCAAGTTTTTCCACATAACTTACATAACATAATCCGGCCCTTTATGGAGGGACCCGATGTAACTCTCCTTACATAACATAACCCGGCCCGTTTGCGAGACACGGTGTACTGATGAATCATGTGACATAACCCACCCACCGCGGGCTCGATTATCTTGTGGAATCATGTAGCATAACCCGGCCCGCCTGTGGGGCTCGGTGTACTATGGAATCATGTAGCATAACCCGGCCCGCTGGTGGGGCTCGGTGTACTGTGGAATCATATAGCATAACTCGGCCCGCCTGTGGGGCTCGGTGTACTGTGGAATCATGTAGCATAACCCGGCCCGCCTGTGGGGCTCGGTGTGTCTCATAACATAACCCGACCTATTTGTAGGCTTGATGTATCTCATAACATAACCCGACCTATTTGTAGGCTCGGTGTGATTTTCCTTACATAACATTTTTAAACCACCTTTTCACTTCTTCTTAAGCCGTTATAACAACTTCCCATAAAACTATTATAACAACCTTTCATTTTAGAGAACTTATGACACTTTTATTTCTTATCACATTGGGGAAACTAAACCCAAAAGTACTATGCACATATATACTTTAAAAAGAATCATAAAACTCCTTTCTTTTTAAAACTCCAGTTACATGCTCATTTGAAATCAATCTTCTTAACTTTTGAAATAAATTAAGATACCATGCTTTTTAAATCAAGTCATTTCCACTTATAAAACCAAGGCTTATAGTCTTAAAACCTCGTAGCATATACTCTTTAAAATCATGTCGCTTATACATATAAAATCATGTCATCTATACTTTAGAAATCAAGTCCCATAACTTGAAAAATAAAGTTTCATACATTTCCAAAACCAAGCAACTTATTCTCTTTAAAAGCATATAACTTCCACTTATAAAATCAATCCCCTTTTCACATATAAATTCAAGTCATTTTCAAATATAAAATCAACTTACTTACTTCAAATAAATCAAGGCACATATCTTTAAATCAAACCTCATAACTTCCTAACCATTCTTACCAACATCTCCCATAAGACTTGGTAAGGACTTAAGATAATTTAAACATACTTTTAACTTAGAATCAACAACGTGGATACTTCTTAACTTCTAAGAGTAGAAGGAATCATGAAATAATATCACATGGCTATTTCATACGTAGGATCATGCCAAAAGAAGGAAGAGGTTCACATAACTCGCGACGACTAACGATACGTAGCAATATGCTCCAAAGTACTTCAACCTTGTTAGATATTCCACCCTTCAAGTAGAATACGCTACTCGTAGTACTTCAACCTATAAGGACCATAATACGTCTATCAACTCCTAGGTTTTTAACGTAGAATCATACTAAGTGTAGGGTCTCTTATTCTACGGAAATTTGAGCAGCACTTCCTTTGTTTCTACGTACTTTTTCACCCTTTTAAGACCCGAAATCAACAACCAATACGCCACATTTAAGGCTCAACAATTCAGAAATTCTGTCACGACCCGACCCCGGGGCCGCGACTGGTGCCCTACCGGGGCACCCCGTCAGGTATACATCAGAGAATAGCAACAGAACATACATAACACATAACTCGTATAAAGTAACCATCACTGGTAAACCGATAAGGTTGCCTTCCATAAAAACATACTTAATCAAAAGTATAGCAGTACAACTTATTCTTACAGCCCAAAACACAAATGTGACCATGACTTAAGAATAATAACAAGTGGCACGGGGCCCCGCCATACCCCTGAATGTACACAATACCTATAGCATCAGGGAAGAACCGTACCAACAAAACAAGCATCCGGAGGAATGGAGCTTCTGACACCGGAACAGTGATCCTAAGAATGAGGATCCACCACCTGCTTACCTCTACCTGCGGCATGAACGCAGCCCCCGATGAAGGGGGTCAGTACACAATATTTACTAAGTATGCGAAACTGGAAAATACTGAAAATACCTCAAGTATAAAATAATCAAGACATGTATAAAAATCGGTTTACGTAACACCGTGCCTTACCAATAATGAGAATATCAACATATACCATACTGCATAAAATAGGAAGCTCGTGGTCAAAGCAGTCATCCACCCCGCAGATATCATTAAGCACTCCTACCCCGGAACTATTTCACCCGCATGGGTCCTGTGGACCCGCATGAGGTATTCCTCGCATAGGCTGTACTCACCCGCATGAGACTATTTCACCCGCATAAGCCCTACGGACTCGCATGAGGTATTCCTCGCATCGTGGGTAGCAAATCCACGGAATAGGTGGTATAACGTCTTGGGGATTTACCCCTCATTTATACTCTTACCAAGCGGTGGTATAACGCCTTGGGATTTACCCCTCATTTATACTCTTACCCTGGAGAAGGTGGTATAACGTCTTGGGGATTTACCCCTCATTTATACTCTTACCCTGGAGAAGGTGGTATAACGTCTTGGGGATTTACCCCTCATTTATACTCTTACCCTAGCGCAACCGACCATCATACATAACATAAATAAGGTAACATATCTTAGTAAAAGGAAATCCGAGAATTTAACCCAAAGTACTACATACTTCCATTCTTTTGAAAATGACTCTTTTTCACATAAAACCTTTGGGCAATTGATGCCTTAAAACCAATTTGCCTTTCACAACCTCAAATCATTTATCTGTACTCATTTTACTTAAAGTAAATCTTTCTTTGTTAACCTTTCATAAAGCTAATATAATCAACTTCCCATAAAGTTATTATATTAACATTATACCTTAGTCAAATACATTTTTCCTAAAACCCAAGGGACTTACACTTTTAAAAAGGAAAACAAGAATCATATACTTGAACACATCAAGTCCCTTAACTTTGAAAACTCAAGACATCCTTAAAACAAGTAAGGGATATCAAACCTTGTACGTCTATCGTACTACATAGGTAAAACCATTCATGCTCAAGAGATAGGAAAGTTCCACATACCTCTTCGGCCAATCCACTTGCTAAGTCCAAAATACCGCACGTAGTATGTCAACCTATAATGACCATAATACGTCTATTAACCTCTAGTTCAATGTAGAATAATCCAAGTTCAAGTCACTAAATCCTATGGAAAATTGGGCAGCATTTCCTTTGTTTCTACATACCTTGCCACCTTTTTCAAGGCCGAATTCAACATCCAAACGCCACATTTAAGGCCCAACAATCCAAACATTTCAAAGGGGATTACACAACCAAACTTGGGTGTGTAAAATTCTGCCCCATAAGGTACAACAATTAACTTAACAAGTTTAAGGTAGTTTTTAGGCTACAACATGCTCACATAACCCTTTTAACCAATCCTATCATATCCAAACCATATTTCTTACATGCAATGAATCTAAGAGCATTATTTACTACTACAAGTTCCTTCTTCTTCACATGCAACACAAATAACTAGCTACAAGAGAAGCATTGTTATCTTAGAGCTTTAGCCAAAATTATTCCAACAACTTTGCTAGCCTCCTTTCCAAGAACACCACCACAATAACTCCTACAAGCTAGCCACAAGCTTCCTTCTTGCCACACCTTTTCAGATTTTTCCTCAAGCTTTGAATTTCTCTTGGAATTCTAGAGAGAAGTGAGAGCTCTAGCTTTAGAGAGAGAGAAGGACTTGAAAGATGACCAAGTCTTCAAGACTTGGTCAATATATAAGACATGCAAAAATCAGATGGGGGGGACATTTGTTGTCACGACCCGAACCCGGGCCCGTGACTGGTGCCTTACCCCGGGCACCCTAGTGATACAACATCAGAGTAATCAGCGGAACATAAGACGATAACATGAAATAACAAGAAGTATGAAACAATAGTCTGAGAAAACTTGCCTTACGGCATATATATAAATCAATTTAAAACCGAACAGTTACATCCCATTACAACTCGCCACAACAAGATTACTGCACTTAAGAATGATACGACAACAATGGCGGGACAGGGCCCCGCCAAACCCCTGAATGCAAACACCTACTATGACAGGGGACTATACCACTGATAAGTCTCCGGAGAAACGGAGCTTCCCAAACGCTGAACTGTGACCCTGAGAGCTAGGATCAACGACTGGTGTACCTCAACCTGCGGCATGAACGCAGCTTCCGGGCGAGGTCGATAACAGTACCAAGTATGTGAAACTGAAAATAGTAAATGAAATCATAATAGTCTATAAAGCGAGAGACATGATAACCAAACTACGCTCACAATAAATAAGCGCCATGTCAAGTCGTGACTCACACCTCAAGTCATCACTCAAATATAACAATGGGTCTCACGCCACAACATCAATCACGCCTGGCATACCTTCAGACCGCCAGCGCTATGATATAATCACACCAAGGAGTACACATGAACACCAGGTCCCACCTGTGTCATCATAAAAACCGTACGGGGTAAGTACGAAGGCATAGCCGACTACTAAAACCCACCGCACAAACAAGGTCAGAATCAGATTACGAGATCTGCTCTGCACCGTCACATGATCAAAGCCGCCACTCGCCCGCAGCATCTAATGCGCGCTTAGCCCCGAACTTCCCATAGCCCGCACGGGCCACCCAATGGCCCGCATGAGGTATTCCCCGCATCGAGGGTAGCTACTCCCCGGCAGCGTCCTGGACTCGCCGTCCGCATGGCCACAAAGACCGCATGACCACAAGGGCCGCAAACTAACCTGGAACTCTCGTAGCTCCGCATAGGCCATACAGACCTGCATAATGTATTCTCGAATCATAGGTCACTAGACCCGCCTGAGTCTACCCCGCATCGGAGGCGACAACCTCCTAAACAAGTCAAGGTGAGTGGTATAATATCAACATAACGGCTGATCGTTAAACAATTTTAAGCGCAATCGAGGGAAAACCCCCTTTACACAAAACATCACAAGATACTAACACACGTAGCATCCTAGCATGTTTACTTATCAAATCAACAAGAAAGTATTACAAGGCTATCACAAACCAACACAATCAAGTTATATACACAAGGTACTTTCTACTATATGATTAACAAGATCGGGTTTTTATCCTCAAAGTACTTCATGCATTAACTCTTTAAAAGATACGTTACTTTCACAAAAACCACACAATACCCGTAGTATATGAAAATAGAGTGATTATCTTTTGAAGTAAATCAAAACACTTACCTTTGTAAAATCAAGTAACAACATTATTTTCCAAACGTCCAAGTTTGCCTAATTTCAAATGTTCACGTTTCTTATTTTAGAAAGGTTTCGTAGTTCATAGTCTTATTCATTTAAGAATATAATTCTCTTTTAAACCATCTGAGAAACATAAGCCTTATATGTGAGTAGGATATTCTTGTTTATAACAATCTTATTACAGCAGCCATGATCTAGGAAATATCATTTTGTCTCATCTTAGCTTCTATGCAGATGGAAGTTTCTACTGGTTTTAATAATACTTAATCTGTCAAAATATTTCCTTTTATTAACGCTGCAGTGGTTTGTCGATACATATTCTGATTTCCGAAATCAGTAAAACATTCTTAAGCCGTTATACCTAACTTCCCATAAAGCTAGTATAACTCTTAAGTTTTCAAAAACCAAGTATTACTTTTTTTCAAAATGATTCAAAAATCTTTTGAAATACTTCAAGTTCTTTATTATCACCTAACCACCGCTATCGCTCAAATCGTTACCTTTAAAACCACAAGTATTTTCTTACCTACGTAAAGTCGTTATAACCAACTTCCCATAAAGCCGTTATAACACTTTATGTTTTAGACCAATCAAATACATTTAACACATGACGCCTCACCGTACTACATAGTTACACACATATCATGCTAGAAGAGATAGGAAAAGGTTCACATACCTCGCGACGATTATCGACTAATAGCAAAACGCCCAAGTACCTCAAACCGCTGGCTACTCCTTGCCAAGTAGATCGCGCCACGCATGGTACTTCAACCTATAAGGCTACAAGGCGCTTATTAACATCTAGATCATATCGTAGAACATTCTACGTAAAATTCGCAAAGACTCTCCCCGCAACAGCGTAAATCTCCTCCTCTATCGGGCCGCTACCAAGCCAACCGGGGAGGTTATACGCCTAATCCGGACGTGCACAATTCTACCTCACGAATGCTACACAAGTCTCATCAGAATACACCCTATGTAATTACAATTCAAGATTTTCTTAAAATTCAGGCTTAAGTCAAAAGACATTGCCGCAATTATGTTCAGCCTATATATAGTATACTTCAACTATATATTCCTACAACATGTAATTTCCAATTACAATAAGGTCAAGAGTGTTTACCTCGATAAGCCCAAAATTATCCGAGTTTAAATGTCGATCCCGAGCAAGGTTTAGCTCCTACTCCGCGCTCCGACTCCGCCTCCAAACAACCCTTAGAAGTTCTAACCAACTTCTACTTATAACTTCAACTATGGGTGAAGATTTACTTAGGGTTTCGTTTTTGTATCGAGGAAGTATAATAGTATTTTCTGGGCTTTTGTAAAAGTGTAACCTTGGGAATACTACAAAGTATTTGGGCCAAGGTATTTGGGCATTACAACAATACTTGGAGAGTATTTCTATACCAAAAAAAAGAGGGTATTATACGAAGACAACTAGGCTAGTGGGTACCCACTACCAACCCCACTGGAGGGGGAACTCTCGCCAAGGGGGACCTCGCTAAAACCTCACAAGGGAGGGGACGAGAACTATAGAGGAGGGGAGAGCTTTCAAGACTTAGCACAATTTTGGATGAAGAAGTTCATCAAAGGGGAGGGGTATTTATAGGTCAAGCCATGGCTAACCAATGGCCAAGATCAAGCCAAGTGTGGTGCAAGTGTAGGGCCAAGATTTGGACAAGTGTGTGTGGGTCCCACTTTATCAATCAACACACAAAATATCCTACCAACCCCAAAGGTCCAATTCGGCTCATGTCCGCCCCTCACGTCCGCCAATGAGAGGGTGCCAAGTGGCGCCCTCTTGTTGGTCCAACACGTTTCGTCTCTCGGAAAAATCCGCAAAAATTAAAAATGACATACCCGGAATTTTCCCTTCGCAAGTTGTGTAAAACGTTTCGTCGAAAAACGACTCTAATCGGGTGTTGTGAACAAATAATTTTCGGCCAAGCCAACTTTAAAGTCCAAACTTTTCTACGTACGTCCTTACGTACATACTCTGGAAATACGAGGTATAACATTTGTCACCCACCCATGGCCTCTTTTAAAACAAAACAGTGCAGAATTTCCCACTTAACTTCGCAGAACCCGCCTCGGTGCCGCGGCCCTGCTCAGCCGCGCGCTGAAACTTCGCGACTCCAGACATTCCGGCGCCGTGGCCCTGCTTCCCGGCGCCGCGGCGCTGCAACTTCAGCGCTCCCTCAGATTATATGGCGCCGCGGCCCTGAGGCTCCTGACCGAAACACCTTTCTGTCCAACTTTGCACTGAACTTGTAACCCCCATAACTTTCTACTCCGATGTCCTATCGACTAACGGTTGGTTGCGTTGGAAACTAGACTCAACGAACTACGCAATAGGCCTTTGAAACACCTAGGAACTCTCAATGTAACGGGTCATAACCCGCCTCAAAGTTGACTAAAAACCCGTCCGAAACAATCCGTCAACCTATCCTTCGAAAATTTAAGTCTTAACCCCTTTCGTACGCTCTCACACATATGGCCAGAACTACGGGGTATAACATTCTCCCTCCCTTAGAAACATTCGTCCCGAATGTTCCTTCTAGGCTTACTCAAATCACGATATCGACATACACCCCCTTAACTATTCTTTTTGCAATCAAAGACGCTCCACGAGCCACAACATACTTAAGCATAATTGTCAAATTAAACTAACAAGCAGGAAAGTGGGTTACCTGGAGGTATAGGGAATAAGTGAGGATACTTCTTCATCATGTCATCCTCTGCTTCCCACGTCATCTCCTCCATGTTCTCGTTTCGCCATAATACCTTGACGGAAGTCACATCCTTTGTCCGAAGTCGCCTAACCTGACGGTCGAGTATCGCTATGGGACTCTCCTCATACGATAACCCCTCTGTCACCTGGACATCATGAATCGGGTGCACTCTAGACGGATCTCCAACACATTTCCGCAACATAGATACGTGAAACACTGGATGTACTGCCTCCAGATCGGACGACAGATCCAACTCATAGGCAACCTTGCCTACCCTACGACATCCGATAAGGCCCAATGTACTGGGCTAAGTTTCCTTCTTCCCAAATCTCATCACGCCTTCATGGGCGATACCTTCAGAAAACCCAATCATCTATCTCAAACTCCAAGTGTCGACGCCGATGATCTCGTGATACGACTTGCCGACTCGAATCGCCAACAACCGCTCTGGATAAGCTTCACCTTATCCATCGCTGCTGAATCAAGTCCGCCCGACCAATCGAACTTCTCCCACCTCAAACCAACATATCGGTGACTGCACTTCTCCCGTATAAGGCCTCATAAGGCGCCATCTGAATACTAGAATGGTAGCTGTTGTTATAAGCAAACTCCACGAGAGGTAAATGATCCTCCCAGCTACCCCTGAAATCAATAACACAAGCCCTCAAAATATCCTCAAGTGTCTGGATAGTGCGCTCGGCTGTCTGCCTGCGAGGATGAAACGCGATCTTGAGACTCACTGCGTCCTAATCCTTCCGAAAGACCTCCGAAGTTAGCCGCGAATCGGGCTCCTGCATGCAAATAATCGATATAGGAACTCCGTGCAGTCTCACAATCTCTCTGATATACAGTCTGGCGTAATCCTCGGCCGAAAAAGTCATCCTGACTGGAAGAAAATGGGTTGATTTCGTCAGCCTATCGATGATAACCCAAATGGAATCATGCTTCCTCTGAGTGTGAGGTAACCCTGTAATAAAATCCATATTTACCACCTCCCACTTCCAAGTCGGAATATCAATAGCCTGCAACAGCCCACCGGGCTTCTGGTGCTCAACCTTAACCTGCTGACAATTCGGGCACTGCGCCACGAACTCCGCAACGTCCCTCTTCAGGCCGTCCCACCAATAGATACACCTGATGTCATGGTACATCTTAGTCGACCACGGGTGAATAGAATAACGAGCACCGCGCGCTCCTGCACCGACGAAGTCTCGCTACATCGGGAACACACAACCGCCTCAAATCTTAGCACCCCGCCGTGCTACCAAATAGACTCTTCTCCCGGCAAGTGCATCTCGATACCGTACCATAATCGGATCCTCATACTGTCGCCTCTTCACCTCCTCGACGATGGAAGACTCGGCAACCTCTCGAACCCGAACTCCACTACTATCAGAATCAACCAAACGAACCCCAAGGCTCGCTAGCTGATGTAACTCTCGGACCATATCCCTTCTCTCGTCGCACATCGCATGCACTACCCATCGATCTGCGACTAAGGGCATCTGCAACTACATTGGCCTTCCCTGGGTGATATAGAATGTCGACATCATAATCCTTAAGCAGCTCCAACCACCGTCTCTGCCGCAAGTTCAGCTCCCTCTGGCTGAAGATATACTGGAGACTCTTGTGGTCTGTGTAAATGTCCACATGAACTCCATATAAATAATGTCTCCAGATCTTCAAGGCATGATCACTGCTGCCAACTCCAAGTCATGTGTGGGATAGTTCTTCTCATGCTTCCTAAGTTGTCGAGATGCGTAAGCTATAACTTTGCCGTGGTGCATCAGCACGCACCCAAGCCCAACACCTGACGCGTCACAATAAACCACATATCCATCTAAACCCTCTGGAAGAGTAAGAACTGGGGCGGTCGTCAATTTCTCCTTTAGCAACTGGAAACTTTCCTCACAAGTATCCGTCCACCGGAACATAGCTGCTTTCTGAGTCAGCTTAGTCAAAGGTGCTGAAATGGAAGCAAACTTCTCCACAAACCTCCGATAATAACCTGCAAGGCCCAAAATCGCGCACTCCGCTTGTAGTGGTCCGCCAAGTCTTGATCGCTCAATCTTCATCAGACAACCCGAATATCATCGGCCCCGATGACATGCCTTAAGAAAGCCACTGAAGCCAACCAAAACTCACATTTCGAGAACTTGGCATACAACTGCCGGTCCCGGAGGACTCCCAATACCGTCCTCAAATGATCCGCATGTTCCTGCTCTGTGCGCGAATAAACCAAGATATCATCAATGAATAATATGACGAACATATCCAAGAATGGCCTGAACACCCTATTCATCAAATCCATGAATACCGCTGGAGTGTTGGTCAACCCGAAAGACATCACCCTGAACTCATAGTGCCCATACCGGGTCCTGAATGCAGTCTTTGAGATATCTGCCTCTAACTCACTGATGATAACTGCACCGCATGTCTATCTTGGAAAAACACCTTGCACCCTCGTGAATCGTCAAACAAATCGTCAATCCTGGGAGGATATCTGTCTTGATAGTTATCTTGTTCACCGCTCGTAATCAATACACATACGCGCCCCATCCTTCTTCTTTACAAATAACATCGCGCCCCTGTGGAGAAACACTTGGCCTGATAAAGCCTTTCTCCAGCAAGTCCTTCAGCTGGTCCTTCAATTCCTTCAACTCGGCAGGTGTCATCCTGTATGGCGAAATAGATATCGGTCGAGTGTCTGGCGCCAAATCAATGCAAAACTCAATCTCCCTCTCATGAGGGATACCCGGAAGCTCGTCTGGGAATACGTCTGAAAACTCTCTAACGACCGAAACTGACTGTAGGTCCGGTATCTCAGCCTCATTATCGAATACCCGAACCATATGGTAGATATACCCTTTCCGCACCATCTTCCTAGCCTTGAGGTAAGAAATAAACTTACCCCTCGGCGATGCAGTATTCCCCTTCCACTCGATAACCGGCTCACCAGGAAACTGGAACCCAAACATTTCAAAGGGGATTACACAACCAAACTTGGGTGTGTAAAATTCTGCCCCATAAGGTACAACAATTAACTTAACAAGTTTAAGGTAGTTTTTAGGCTACAACATGCTAACATAACCCTTTTAACCAATCCTATCATATCCAAACCATATTTCTTACATGCAATGAATCTAAGAGCATTATTTACTACTACAAGTTCCTTCTTCTTCACATGCAACACAAATAACTAGCTACAAGAGAAGAATTGTTACCTTAGAGCTTTAGCCAAAATTATTCCAACAACTTTGCTAGACTCCTTTCCAAGAACACCACCACAATAACTCCTACAAGCTAGCCACAAACTTCCTTCTTGCCACACCTTTTCAGATTTTTCCTCAAGCTTTGAATTTCTCTTGGAATTCTAGAGAGAAGTGAGAGCTCTAGCTTTAGAGAGAGAGAAGGACTTGAAAGATGACCAAGTCTTCAAGACTTGGTCAATATATAATACATGCAAAAATCAGATGGGGGGACATTTGTCACCCACCCATGACCTCTTTTAAAACAAAACAGTGCAGAATTTCCCACTTAACTTCGCAGAACCCGCCTCGGCGCCACGAAACTGCGGCGCCGACTCTCAGACATTCCGCGCCACGCGACCGCTTCCGCCGTGGCGCTGCAACTTCAACGCTCCCTCAGATTCACCCGCCGCTGCACTCGCGCGCCGCACTCGCGCCGCCTCGCACCGCCGCGCCGCCCCGAGGCTCTGACCGAAACACCTTTCGCCCAACTGTAATCGAACTTGTAACCCCCATAACTTTCTTCTCCGATGTCCTATCGACGAACGGTTGGTTGCGTTGGAAACTAGACTCAACGAACTACGCACTAGGCCTTTGAAACACCTAGGAACTCTCAATGTAACGGGTCATAACCCGCCTCAAAGTTGACTAAAAACCCGTCCGAAACAATCCGTCAACATATCCTTCGAAAATTTAAGTCTTAACCCCTTTCGTACGCTCTCACACGTATGGCCAGAACTACGGGGTATAACAAATTCAAAGGGGATTACGCGCCTAACAGGACGTGTAAAATTCTGCCCCATAATTTAATATAAGACAGTCCATTTATATTGTCCATTTTTAACCAATTTCTGGGGCCATTCTCGGCCACAACCAATTCAATACAACATAAAGCCCCTTTTCAATTCTTTTCAATCCAAGTCGTTATTCTAACATGTTATATAAGTAATAACCAATTATAACAACTATATTCCTTTCCTTAAATAACATGCGACGATTATAACTAACAACTTTAATGGCTAACATGCCAATTTTCGGTTTTAACATCTCAACATGATCCAAATCTTTTTAAACTTCATTCTATATAACACATGCTCAACTATCAACTACTACAACATGTAATCTTCAATTACATTAAGAAGACGAAGACTATTACCTCAATAAGCCCAAATATATTCCAAGACTAAAAGTCGATCCTTAGCAACTTTAGTTCCTCTTCTCGACGTTCCAATCCACTCCAAGCAACCTTTAGAAGCTTGTGAAGAACTCCTCTTCAAGTTCCAACTTTAAAGTTGAAGAACACCTTAGGTTTTCATGTTGCGACTAACGTAAAAACGTAGTTTTTCCGTGATCTTTGTGTTGGGATATCCTTAGAATACCTCTAGGGATCTTAGGTTTGAATATTGAGAATTATGAAGCAAGATTGCAAAATTTTCTTGTATCTAAAAGAGCTTGGCCGAGAGCCTCAATTGTTGCACAACAAGTTCTTGATTTTTTCTAAGTGTAGAATTTGTATTGCACTAGTATAGATATATACTACAACCAATGGTCTAGATCAACACAAATGGATGGCTAAGATTGGTCAATAATATCAAGCCAAGGTTGACTACTTGACTTAGTCAATACTTTTCTTCATCCAACATAAGCATGTGGAGGGTGACACGTGTCGCCCTCCCATTGGTCTAAAATATTTCGTTTTCCGAAATTTTCATAATTGGTCAAAATATCGAAAACCCCGTGGGTTCCACAAAACGTAAAATTTTCCGAGTGGGCCCCACGTGACCAAATCCGAAAATAATACTCCATCAGTCTCAAATACACAATTCTTAGAACCCAATTCTCATTAACAAACACTTCTCTTTCCCGAGGTTCGGAAGAATTTCCTTAAGAATAACAACTCTTTCTTTCGTTCAAATTTTTAAGTCCTGATTCTTCACGTACATTCTCTTTAACATGCCCTGGACTTACAGGGTGTAACATGTTGCTCGAAGAAACCCGTCGTGCTAAGCAGGATGAGCACGCCCAGTAGGTGTTAACTGTCAACTCGCAACCCCAAGATCAGACGCCACCGGAAAACTCCCAACAGCGGCAGGGCCGTGGCGGCAAGCGTGGAAAAGGCTGAGGCGGTAGAGGAGGCCGTGGTCGTGGCAAGGGTTGCGATCAATAGAACCAGCAGCAGAAATAGCAACAACAACAGGGATCGCAGAACAATTGGGCCACGGCTCCTCAGTAGTTCGTCTACAGCGCCGCAACGCCTCCGTACAGCGGCCGCGCGCCAAAGACTGATCATGGCGCCCATCGAGCCGCAACTCAAGGTCCATTCCAGCATCAAGAAATTCTACAATCAATATTCTTACCCCAGTTTGTTGGGCCCCGCCCACTTCGCGAGCCCACTTCATGCAGGGTCAGGTCCTGCAGCCCTCCTCCGGCATGACACCCACTGAGTTGGGTCAGGCGTTCAACACCCTCTCTATGCAACAGCCTGACAATACTTGATACATGGACTCAGGCGTCACATCTCACGTCACCCAATCTGCAGGTACTATTCCTAAACTGTTTAGTTTAAAGCATCCTCAATATGTTACAGTTGGTAGTGGACAACACATTCCAGTTAAAGGTTATGGTACCTCATACACACAACCTCCTCATCCACCCTTCTCCCTAAAAAACACTCTATATGCCCCCACATGATTAAGAACCTCATATCTGTCCGACAATTTACTCGCAATAATTCTGTCTCTGTAGACTTTGACCCTTTTGGTTTTACTGTGAAAGATCTTCATACGGGGACACCTCTTACGAGATGCAATAGCACGGGGGATCTTTATCCATTCACCTCCACCTCCCCTGCCAGATCTTGCTCTCCCGTCACTCTAGCGACTATTTCTTCTTCAACATGACACAATACGCTTAGTCATCCAGGAGTCCCAGTCTTTAATTTTCTTAGAGGAACAATTTCATTACTTGTAATGAGAAGCTTGCCCAAAATTGTGTTTCTTGTTCTTTAGGCAAACATATTCGTCTTCCGTTTAAATCATCTACTAGTGTTACATTTGCTCCCTTTGATATTATACATGTCAATTTATGGACGTCTCCTATCTCTAGTTCTCTCGGTCATAAATACTATCTTGTGTTGCTTGATAATTTTTCACACTATGTTTGGTTATACCCACTTAAATTTAAATTGGAAGTGTTTGTCAAATTTCTTGAGTTTCGCAAGTTCATTCAAACACAATTTGAAAAAGACATAAAATCATTTCAGTGCGATAATGGTCGTGAATTCAATAACTCTATATTTCACCATTTTGGTACCAATAATGACATAGTTTTCTGTTTCTCCTGCCCTCACACCTCACCACAAAACGGTAAAGCTGAAAGAATCATACGCACCATTAACAACATGATTCACACCCTATTGATTCATGCCTTCCTCCCTCCATCATTCTGGGTCTATGCTGCTAAAATGTCAGAATACGTTCTAAATATTCTTCCTACTAGCACTCTTCACAATATGACCCCTACCGAAATCCTCTACCATAGAGTCCTCTCCTATGATCATCTACGGATTTTCGGTTGTCTGTGCTATCCCAACCTTAGCTCTACCGCCTCTCACAAGCTCGCTCTTAGGTCCACTCCATGTGTCTTTCTAGGATTCCCGCCGAACCAAATGAGCTATATATGCTATGACTTGACGACTCGTCAAATCCATATCTCTAGTCACGTCTTATAGGTGTTTAACGGGCTGAACCGGTCCGGACCGGTAGCCCTCACAAGTTTAACGGTTTAACTTGCCGATCCGGTTCATCGACACGACCAACCGATCCGGTTCGTTCGGATTTCAGTTGGCCCGCGGTTCGGTCGAACCGGTCCTACCGGTCCGATTTCTATTTTTTTTTTTTTTTTTATTTTTAGTATTTATTTTCTATAATATAAACTAAATTCAATTTAAATATGTAATATAATAATATAATATATAATTTAGTTGTATATATTAAAATTGAAACTTTAAAGTTAACTTTTTATTTTATAGTTTATAACTTTATACTTTATAGTTTATAACTTTATATTGTAAATTTGTAATTATACTTTTATTAATTTATTAGATTAGTAGATATAAGTTAACAAATAAGTAATAACAGATTAACAACTAAATAGATAGTAAAATTAAAATTAATGATAAGATGTAAACTTTTGAACTTTCATAACGTTAATAAGAGTACATAATGAAGTAATAATAATGTCTCCTTCATAACGTTAATAAGAGTACATAAGAGTACATATGCATATTTACATATTATGCATCCTTCTTGCAAGTTCTTCGTAATCTATAGGTTGATTGAATTGGTTATGCTCCATAGCCTCTAAATCTGGAGTATTAATTCCAGTCCCGCCTCCGCTCCCGCCTTCCAAAATATTGTCTATTTCTTCATCTTCCGGAGAATTAACGTCTCCACATCCTTGATTTCTTCTCTCTGATCTGATCCAATCCCTTAAGCAGACTAACACTTCTAATGTGCTTCCACCCAATGAGTGACGTGTGTCTCCTATTTGATCTCGTGTTTGGCTAAATGCACTTTCAGAAGCCACTGTTGAGATCGACACATTAAGAACATCCCGGGCCATCGCTGCAAGTACCGGGAATTGCCTTTTGTTATCCTGCCACCATTGTAAAGGGTCAAATTTTTCTTCTCTCACGACTTTTGCAAATAAAATTGCATCTCATCACAAGATCGGCTTGTGGTTGGTTGTGTTGTAAAAGTGCTCCATATATCTAAAGATTCTTCTTCATCGTCATCATCATTGAATCCTGCAGGTGTAGACACAGAACCAGAACTAGAAGGAATATTAGTAGCAGAGTTGGTGTTATCATGTAATGTAGCATAATATTCATATAATGTTGTTAAATTAGTATCAAGTTTACTTATGCAATCAAATGAAGATGGAGTTTCGTTGACCTATTTCCATATAAGTATATAAACTAAATATTAAATTATGACAATCTACTTTTTTAATAGAACGATTTAAGATCGCACTCAATACAATAAACATCGTGAATAGGAAAAAATATTTTTAAACTTTTCAAACATAATCAGAATCGCATCTTTATATTTCACATTTGATTTTAAACCATAAAGTAAATATGAAATTTCAGCTATATGAGCTAAAACATTACAAATTGTTGGGTAATAAGATCCGAAAATTCAACGATTCGATGTAAAATTTACGTAATTTTTTAAAAGTTCACCAATTGATTTCCAATGTTAGCTTGTTAACATATACATCACGTTCTTACAATGCGCATTTGCAACATGTGTTATGGGTCTTTATACTTATAACATTCTTTTAAAAATAAATAAATATAATTCCACCGTGTAATAATCTCTTCCGCATGAATTTAGGTCTCAAATTAAATTGTTTACATTTTTCTTTAAATTCTATAATTCTATTTTTCCTATTATTACTGAATAACTCCAATGACTCTTTTGACAAGTTTTATTTCAGTGAAAATAAATCAAGACCACTTTTAACAATTAAATTATAAATATGACAAGCACAACGAACATGAAATATATCGAGAAGTTGGTAGTACTTCGATTTTAAAAGATCTACAATGTATATTATTAGATGCATTATCGAATGATACACAAAATATTTTATTATAAAGATTATATTTTTGGGCATAAAAACAAATAGTTTCGCTTATATATTTTCCAGTATGACTTTGATCCTCGTCATACGCAAAAGCAATAATACGTTTTTCCATTCTAAAATTTTCATCAATCCAATGACAAGTAATTGTTAAATAATCATAACCGTTCAATGCATGTCCAATGTCTGAAGTAAAACTAACATGACATGGAAGGTTAGCAAACAAATATTGCAAGAAAATAACATAATCATTATGAAGTCTAAAAATATCGGCTCTAGTAGTACTACGAGGAACACCTTTAAAAAAGGATTATATACTCTTTGAATATATGTAATTAAATATGAAGAAGAAGCAAAAGAAAAGGTAAACAACCTCACAATCATTTTTGCTAATTCAATGCGATCTTTTTTGGATCGCATTTAGCCAACCCCGCTTAATGGATTAAGTCGTTGTTGACCGGTTCTAAATCGTAGACAACATCCCATTGTGTCGTATGATGATCGTGTTTTATATGTCTACCTATAGTGCCCGCCCCGTCACCACCCCGCCTTATGTTTATAAGTTCTCCCACAAATATTACATTTAACTCTATCGCATCTACAACTTTATCATAAAAGAGCCACACTTTACTCCTTTTTTTCTTGCTACTGGTCCTGGTAAAGGAGGTCTACGACTACGACTACCACTAGCAGTACCAACATTGACAGAAGGAACACTAGTAGTTGTAGGAGGTTCTTGTTCTTGTTCTTCAAGTTCATCAATATCATCTAATTGAACGTTATCATATTCATTATCTTCTATTCCAAAATCTTCTTGCATTTGATCATAATCTATATTTTGATTAGATGATGAAGAACCTCTGATTTTACCCTTGAACTAGATTTACTACAATTCCGACGCAATTCCCCTTAGTAAATACATTATAAAATATTTAAATAATCAACAAATAAATATGACAATTTAATAAAATAATTAGAGAATGAAACGAGTGTACCAAACTTCGGGATTCAATTCAATTGAAACTCAAGCTCAAGTCTCAAGGTCTTGCTACTTTGAATTTGAAAACTAATAATAATAATAACTTGAAAATTGATAATAAAGATGATTAAGAGAGTATGAGAAATTGAGAATAAGAGAATTAGAGAAATGTTGTGTGATAAAAATGAAGAAAATGTAGAGAATTTATAGATTTTTTAAAGGGTAAAAATGTAATTAAAATAAATAAATAATAAAAAAAAAACAAAACAGGGCCAACGGTCGAAATGACCGTTGGCAAGGCCCCTGCCCCCCTCCCAAGCCCAACCCAGAATAATACCGTTTGGGAATTTTTTTTTTTGTAACCGCATGTCCGACCGGCACCCAGAATGAAACCGGTTTTCCGCACGCCTAACTGGTCCGCCTTACGGTTTTTTCATAACGTCGCGGGTTTGGGGCCAATCCAACCCCAACCCAGATGCTCACGCCGGTCGTCGGTTAAACTACCGGGTCAACCGGTTCGGTCAACCCGACGGTTGATGTGATTTACGTCACATTCGACGAGACGACATTCCCGTTTTCGAATCTTCAAAAATTCCAAAAACCGAATTACTCATTCCTTGACGATCCTGCCATCTCTCCCATCCTCCTCGAACAACTCGCTTCTTCTGTCCCATCCTCAGAGCCGCGGCGCCAAAATTCTTGCGAGTCAGCCTGCATAGAGGCACCGCTATGCCAAATGTCCAGAGAAGATCGCGCGCCACGCGACTCGCCCGGCCACGGCGCTTCGACGGCTTCCCCCCCACCCTCTCCTTGTCCGACTTTTCCCCCCGTCTCAGACCCCACTCAGCCACCCACTGTCCCTACTTATCCAATGGAAACTCGTTCAAAGCATGAAATCTTCAAACCCAAAGTCCATTTCAACTTGTCTGCCCAAACCATCTCTCCACTTCCAAAGAACCCAAAATTGGCCAAACAAGACCCTAATTGGAATGCAGCTATGTATGAGGAATTCAATGCTTTGACTAAATAACACACGTGGGATCTAGTACCTAGACCTGATGGGGTGAATGTAATTTGTTGTATGTGGCTTTTTCGTCACAAGTTCAGAGATAATGGGGATCTTGAGAGGTATAAGACACGTCTTGTGGCTAATGTCACAAATCAGTACGAGGGCATTGATTGTGGAGAGACATTCAGCCCGGTTGTCACCGACTACCATTCACACAGTTTTGAGCATTGCCATGAGCAAACACTGGCTGATCCATCAACTTGATGTGAATAATGCATTCTTACATGGGGACCTGAGAGAAACAGTGTACATGCATCAGCTGCATGGGTTCACCCATCCAATAGTTCCTCACTATGTGTGTTGTCTCCGTAAGTCACTATATGGCCTGAAACAGGCCCTCCATGCGTGGTATGATCGCATTGCCAGATATATCTTGCAGATTGGGTTTGTATGCAGCAAGAGTTATACATCACTCTTCATTTTTCATCGAGGTAGTATCACTGTTTACTTATTACTATACGTGGATGATATTGTTCTGACTGCCTCCTCAGATAGATTGAAAAATGAGATTATTGCCTTGCTTAAGCCCGAATTTATAATGACTGATTTGGAAAAACTGAGTTATTTCTTGGGGATATCAGTGACCAGGACTGCCAATCACATGTTCTTGTGTCAGCGTAAGTATGCAGAGGAGATAGTGTACAGGGCTAAGATGGCAAATTGCAAAGTTATGCCTACTCCAGTCGATTCGAAATCTAAGCTCAGTGCTATGGATGGTGCTCCAGTCTCCGATCCTACTCTGTATAGGAGCCTTGCAGGTGCACTTCAGTATCTCACATTTACCAGGCCAGACATTGCTTATGCTGTTCAGTAGGCATGCTTATTCATGCATGCCCTCAGAGAGTCTCACTTCACTGCCCTTAAGCGTATCATTCGATACATTAAGGGCACTCTTGATTATGGTTTGCACCTATACCCCTCAGCGCCAAACAGATTGCTCTCATATACAGATGCAGATTGGGCAGGGTGTCCGGACACGCGACGCTCCACCTCAGGCTTTTGTGTTTTCTTAGGGGATAATCTGATTTCTTAGTCTGCCAAGCGACAGGCTACCCTATCTAGATCCAGTGCCGAGGCTGAGTACAGAGGCGTTGCAAATGTAGTAGCTGAGATTTGTTGGCTCAGAAACTTACTGTTAGAACTTCAGTGTCCTTTGCGTCAGGCATCTATTGTGTACTGTGATAACATCCCTGCCATCTATTTGTCTCATAATCCGGTTCAGCATCAGCGAACCAAGCACATTGAGATAGACCTACACTTTGTTTGTGAGAAAGTTGCTTTAGGCCATGTCAGAGTGTTACATGTTCCATCATCCTATCAGTATGCAGACATATTTACCAAAGGACTTCCCAGACAGTTATTTCTTGACTTTAGATCCAGTCTCAACGTCCGGCCTCCTCCCGCTCCGACTGAGGGGGTGTGTAAACGTGTAAATATAGGAAACAATATATTCCCTACCCATAATTAGAATATTTTCATATATTGTGTAAATATAATTATGGTAAGACTATGATTCTTCTTTTGTATAGGCTTAGAATTCCTATTGTATAAGGAATGAACATTGTTATATTAATGAAAGTCTCCCCAAGAGAGATTAATATCATCTTACAATAAGAATAATCAAGGGATTATTTCTTTAACGTATGCCCGCCGCGAAAACGCCCATGAAAACACTTATTAAAGAAGATTAAAGTTTTGAAATATGGGGAATTCATGAAGTATGGGATGCTTCTTAGAAAATGCTTAAAGTTTGAAAAAGTTCGACCCAATTAATTAAAGAGGAATGACTTAATCATTGTGGTCCTTTGATCATTGACAATTTTCATTTTCTAAATTTTTGAAACATTCAATAATTTTTGAAGTGCATAAATGTAATACTCATCGAGTCATTGACTCATTGTAGTGGAGTGGTTATGTTCATTCAGTACGATCTTAAATTTTGTTGGAAAAGGAAGAATATTACGTATAAGATATCAAGTTATAGAGTAAAACTTCTCTATAACATTACAATATAATTAGCTTTGAGATTTTTTTAATGGACTTTTCTAACACTTTTTTTACGGTAATATAATTTTAAAAATAATTCAAACATAACATAAAAAGATTAAAAACACACATCTCAATTATTAAAGGTTTAAATTCACTTATGATAACTCAAATATCATAAGGATCAAAATCAAAATTTATCAAAATCGAGTGACCAAAATATACTATAATCCCTTTTAAATTGACTTCCTATTTATAGAGGAATTGAATTTGCTCTCTAAGCTACTTTAAAGAAGCTATTGTGTAAACTACTTGCAAACTTCTTGACTGCAAGTTTATCCATAAAAAGTCACCGTGTAAGCTACTTGCAAGTTGCTGCGTAAGCTACTTGCAAGCTGCTTGATGGTAAACTTATCCATGAGAAGCTGCTTGCAAGCTGTTTTGTAAACTACTTACAAGTTGTCTACTTGATTGTAAGCTCATCCATAAAAAGATGCTTGCAAAGCTACTAGCAGGTTGCTGTGTAAGCTACTTGCAAGTTTCCTGCTTAAGTATAAACTTATCCAGAAAATTGTGTATTTGAATAGACATTCATAATACAGTGTATTTGAAAACTTAACGTGCAGGCCATTCATTCATGGGGCAATATTTTATTTTGTGGTATAAATTACATAAGTTTCCAGCTTCATGACAGCAATTTAGGAGATACTATGAAGGGAAAAAATGAATCTATGATATTGTGGTGGAATTGTACTTTTTTTAGTTAAAAATGCATAATAGTGTCATGGATTTGAAAATCCACGATAGTATCCTAAATTCTTTCACTCTTTTAAGTTTGAAATCCATAACGTGATTGTTGCATTAAGGGTGTGCTCGTTATGAAGGAAAATATTGATTGGAAAATGTTTTTTAATTTTTTCATATTTTGTTGGTTAAATTTTGTGGAAAACATTTTAAATAAATTCCTTTAAAATGTGGAAAATGACTTTTCTAGTGAAATAGGAAAAACAAGTTTCATAAATGGCATTTCACATTGAGTGTATCCTTCCCATCCTCCCATCACATCTAATATATCTTCACCTCACCCGTGTACCTTCCATCACCACCACCCGATACCGCTAACCCTCCACCCTACATTCAATAGTATTTATTTAGATTATATACACATTTTTAAGATAATATTTTTACTTACATACCAAATAAAATAAAATAAAATAAGTAAGAAACACATATTGTATGCAATTATATACTTAACTAAGTTTCACAAAAATGCACAAGTTTGCATTGGGTATATTGTATGCAAAAATTTATTTATACGAGAAACATTTGACGTGCAGGCCATTCATTCATGGAACAGTAGTTTGTTTTGTGATTTATCCTCTATTATATACATTTCCAGCTTCATGACTAATAATTAAATTCCATTTGGTGTTATAAAAATAACATGACAGCTATTTAGGAGATATTATGAAGGAAAACATGAATCTATGATACTGATGGAATTATACTTTTTAAAGTTCAAATTTCATGATAATGTCATATATTTCAAAATTTATAATAGTATTAGGAATTGTTTTATTATGAAAGAAATAATTTTTTGATTATTTTCATTAATAAAATAGTATATATATATATAATTTACAATTTTCATAATAGGAAAATTCTATTCCTATTCTACTCCTAAAACTTTATTCTACTTGTACAATAATAGTAAGTGTACAATTTTAATTTAATACAAATCCTACCTAATTTGATACAACAAAACCGTAACAAAACCTTATCAAACCGTGATATACAATTAATGTATATCACAATATTTATCACACCCCTGCATTCATATCGGACGGTCTTCGTACGCTAAGACTGTCCCTAAAATCTTCAAAAAGGGCCGAGAAAAGACCTTTGGTAAAGATGTCTGCAAGTTGATACCTGAAAGGGACATGGCAGACACGTACTTGTCCACGAGCTACCTTTCCACGAATAAAGTGGATATCTGATCGGTGTATTTTATGGCAAAAAGAAGATGAAATGAGCATAAAAGAGATGGAATTGCACACAAAAGGGCCAAGAAATGAAGTCTAAGAAGTTCCGGGAAGTATAGAGGAGATCAGACGAAGTCCGGACGAAAAAAGGATGAAGAAACGAAAAAAATGCCAAATTCACGCCTCCGGCGCCGCGGCGCCCAATGTTCTGCGGAGTCCGAAAGTTGCAGATTCTTGGTACCGTGGCGCCGATCACAGGGCCACGGCACCGACGCGGTATTTTTGACGTTTTGGGCCGAATTTGACACGTTTTTAGGGTTCAAAAGGGATAATTTTTTCTACCTACATAATCCCTAACCCTTGACCTAAAGAATTCTTGGGTTATATATATTCTCTACATCATTCTCTAGAGGGGGGATTCATTCCATCCATTGTACATACAACACAACTTAGGAGGCTAAGATTGGAGGCTTTTCAAGTATTTTCTTTTCTTTCTTTTTGCTTTGTTTATTTCAGTTCATGTATGGAGATTGTATTAGTTCTTAGTGTGACTATGGCTAGGAGCTAATTACTTATTTAGGGATTTCCTTGTGATTCTCTTGAAACTCTTATTCATGAAGTAATACATTAGTTGATTTCTCCTTCACTTGTTTAAGATTTATTCAATAGTTGCTTTGATTGTTTGATAATTAATTGATCACTAGTTATCATCACTTATATGAGTTCTAATCGAAATCTGAAAGGGGAGATTGTGAATATGCTATAGTTGAATAAACATAGGTTTAAATCGTGGACGAAAGTACCCCGATACTTGTGTAGCTTAATAGGTTATTGCTCTTAATCCTCCTTTGTAGTCAATCTTGTCATAGAAAGATAGAAGGGTTCTCCATTGGGGTTGAGTGTTTATATTGCCTTAACAGGAGTATAAAACGGTATAGTTAACCTATTATCTTAACGTAGAATAAGAAGTCAGTCTAATTATATTAAGGATTGAATAGAGTGGATAGTTGATGATCTTGGAAGCCCTAATCCCCCATCATAACTGATTTAAATCAAAGTATATTTATAATTAGTTTATTTCCTGCATTATTAGTCTAAAATCCCAATCAATTACGTTAACCAAATAGATACCATAGGATAGATAACCGGTACTTGAAAACCAGTCCTTGAGGACGATATTCGGTCTTACCTAGACTATATTACTTGTAACGATACGTGCACTTACGTTTAGTGTGTGCATAAATCGCACATCAAGTTTTTGGCGCCGTTGCCGGGGATTGGCGTAGTTCAATATCATTCTTTCTATTCTTAATTTCTAATTTGGTTTTTTTTTTGAAACCGTGCGCCGTGATCCGTTTGTTGATTTTGATCTGTGCCAGACATCTAGTTTATGCGAAGGAGAAGAGGAGCAGATACACTTGTTCCCTTCAACCCGGAGATTGAAAAGACTTACAAGCAGAACCGGAGAAACAAACGAATCTTGGCCTTAATAGCAATGGGAGGCTTACAGAATAACAATGAGATGAACGAAGGGTTAGGTGATCACCAACCTAACCAGAGGATGCCCTGGAGATTACCAATGGATGTGGAAGAAAGGGTCCAGGTCCAAGCTGAGAGAAGCTTGGGAGATTATGTGCTGCCAGGGTGAATGAAGCACAGACTTGCATCAGGCTCCCAACAATAGGAGCAAATAATTTCGAAATCAAGCCTGCGATCCTGAGTATGGTGCAGAATACATTTCAATTCGGAGGGTTGCCATCTGAAGATCCTCATATGCACATAACAAATTTCTTGGAGCTGTGTGCAACTTTCAAGTATAATGGAGTTACTGACAACGCTATCTGATTGAGGCTTTTTCCCTTCTCACTCAGAGATAGAGCAAAAGTTTGGTTGAATTCCCTGCCTACAGATTCTATATTCACATGGCAGGAGTTGACACAAAAGTTCTTGGCAAAGTTCTTTCCACCGTCCAAAGCCGCTAAGCTGAGAGGAGAGCTGAACAATTTTTACCAGGCTGATGGAGAGTCACTCTATGAGGCTTGGTAGAGGTTTAAAGATCTGCAAAGAAAGTGTCCATATCATAGCATTGAGCTGTGGAATTTGGTCCATATTTTCTATAATGGGCTAAGCGGGACCATAAGAACCATCATTGACACAACTGCAAGTGGAACCTTCATGAAGAAGACAGCACATGAGGCCCATGATTTGCTAGAAGACATGACCACCAATAACCATGTGACAGATGATAGAGGGGTAAGTGGAAGGAGTGAGATAAGAGTTCATGAGATTGATGCCATCACAACGTTAAATGCACATGTTGCTCTCTTGACCAAACAACTGCAATGTAACACAAAGTGTCGGAATGCGCTCGATGCCATTAAGTTGTGAGATGTGTGGGGGTCCTCATACCTTTGATAGGTGCCCATCAGCAGACCCCAACAACATCCCTATTGAGCAAGCAGAATGTCAGGCAGTGGGGAATTACCCAAGGCCCCAGAATAACCCTTACTAAAATACTTACAATCCAGGGTGGAGAAATCACTCTAACTTTTCATGGAGGGGAGATCAAGGGCAACAGAACCAGTTCCGAGGCCAATACCAAAATCAGCAACCATTTAACCATGCCTCACCTTCCCAACAGTTCAGTACACCTGCTCCACAAGAAAATCCAGACGAATTACGAGCAGCTTTGTTGACACTTACGAATTCACAAACCCAGTTCATGGCAGAGATAAGATCCTCTATTACGAATTTGGAGACGCAGATGGGACAACTAGCAAAGATGGCAAACAACAGGCCACAGGGCACTCTTCCTAGTAATACAGAGATGAATCCCAGAGAGCAGTGCCAGGCGGTGCAGCTGAGAAGTGGGAAGCAGCTAGAACAGCTTACACCTCAACCCGTGGTAGAACAGAGAGTTGAGCACAAAGTAGATGCAGAGAAGGAGGGGGTTACTGAGGGCCGCCCTATTTTAGAGAAAGCTCCAACAGTTCCAGTGAGGGAATACACAGAGAAGATTCCTTACCCTCAGAGGTTGCAAAGGAAAACAGTTGATAAGTAATTCTCTAAGTTCTTGGAGGTATTTAGAAAGATGTACATCAACATACCTTTCATTGAGGCGTTGGAGCAAATGCCTACTTATTTCAAATTTGTGAAGGAAATTATTGGAAAGAAGAAGAATCTAGCTGAGTATGAGACAGTGGCATTAACAGAGGAATGCAGTGCCATATTGCAGAAGAAATTGCCCCCAAGCTTAAGGATCCAGGGAGCTTCACATTGCCTTGCGCAATTGGCAGGGTGACATGTAACAGGGCCCTGTGTGATTTGGGGGCCAGCATAAATCTCATGCCCTTGTCCGTTTTCAAGAGGTTGGGTTTGGGTGAAGCCAAACCAACCACTGTGAGCTTGCAGTTGGCGGATAGGACAGTAGTGCATCCCAGGGGAATAATTGAAGATGTATTGGTTAAGGTGGGATTTTTTTTTTCCTGTAGACTTCCTCATCCTTGATATGGAGGAAGATGATGAAATCCCTATCATTTTGGGAAGACCATTCTTGGCAACTGGGAGAGCCTTGATTGATGTGGAAAAAAGCGAGCTGAAACTCAGAGTTGAGGAAGAAGAGATGGTGTTCAAGGTGTTCAAACACACCGTTGAACCCCCAGTCATAAGCAAATGTTTTGCAGTCAGCACCGTTAGCACATCAGTTGAGCCAGCACAGGCCAAAGCAAGGGAAATCAGTCCGCCAGTACAAGTGAGCAACGCTAAACCTTCTCTTGAGAAAAAGGAGAAAAAGAAAAACAGAAGGCGGAAGCAAAAAATGATTATGAAATGGGTAGGCTGTGGGGTTAATTTACCCTATGCCTCTTGATAAGGAACCTGCGTCCGGCTAAAAGACGTTAAAGACAACGCTACTTGGGAGACAACCCAAGGTTTTTAAAAATTTATGCAATTTAGTTTTAGTTAGAATAGTCTCACGGAAGGTATTGTTTACATGTTGTGATGACAGGTACAGGGCTAAAAAGTGGAGGACGAAAAACGTGAAGAGATGAGGAAATCGGCTCGGCGCCACGACGCCCAGCAGAGGGCCATGGCGCCGAGAATGCAGAAAGGCGCAGGAAATTGGGCGCCACGGCGCCAGTTGCAGGGCCGCGGCGCCGAAAGTCCAGAAGGTCTCTGAAGTTTGGGCGCCGCGACGCCAAATCAGAGCGCCACGACGCCGGAAGTTCAGAGGGTCGCAGATGTTTGGGCGCCGCGGCGCCGATATCAGGGCTGTGGCGCCGTGACGGAAAACACTGAAATTTAAAGGAGCCCTAATCCGATTTCCCTTCTCCAAATCAAAAACCCAAACTCTTCATCTCTCCATCCCACGAAATCAACCTCCCTTACTCTAAATCTTCCACAAACTAAACTCAATCACAACCAAAGTACTTAAATTCCTTGCACCCTTAACCATCTCAAGTAACAACCCTCATTCCATTGCCTCAATCCATCACTAGGAACAAGAAAATCTTGGATAACACCGTCCAAGGTAACTTTCATCACTTTTCTTGAAAATTTCAAAGCAATCAGGGGAGGTAATTCATAAGCTTGGGGATGGGCGTTATTGGTGGATAGTGTGGGGTGTGTTGAAGTTGGTGTGAAAATTTCGCGGTAAGATTATACGTAGTGATCGTGGGGTGTTGTACCGGTGCTTTGAGTGAAGTTTGAGGGTTGAATGGTGTTGTAGTTTGTTGATTACGCTGTGTGTTGATTGTTGTGATTGAAAGTTGCTGGGTAATATCACTGAAACAGAGGAAACGCTGCTGAAATTTTTACAAAATGTCTGCCAGAAAAAAAAAAGCTTTCACATCCGCCTCCGTTCCACAATATGACGCTACTAGGTTTGTCAGTCAAAAAACTGAAGACAGATATTACAAACTTAGTACTAGAACCTTGATCCCTGAGCGAGAAATGGTGTACCAAAGGGAGTCATTTGAGGATGTAGATGTCTATGAGCCTATTCGGGCGATGATAGAGGCCATGAGGTGGAAGAGATTTCTTAATCCGGAAAGAATAGTACCACAGAACACCGTAATGGTGAAAGAATTCTATGCTAACTTTCCGAAAAGGGTAAATGGTAGATGCTTTGTGAGAGGACAGTATGTGCCTGTGACGGCTGAGGTGGTGAATGAGCTATTAAGAATAGCCGATGTTGAAGAAAGAGGCGATGATCGAAGCTATTTCAGAACATGGTCTAGAGACGCCAACAACATCGATTGGGATATCGTCACAAGCACATTATGCTACCCTGGGGCTGAGTATGATATTGCACGAAATGGATCAAGAGGACTGAGCAGATGTCAGTTTCAACAAAACAGCCAAGGGTTGGTTATATTTCGTCAGTGCCCGCCTGATTCCATCGACGCACTTCACCAGAGTGCCAGCGGATAGAATAAAAATGATATATAAAATTATAGAAGGGAAGACGATTGATTTTGGGAAGGAGGTATTGCAGAACATTGGAGAAACCAGTAGGTTGGTCACTACAGGTGGGTTGGGACATGGATCACTTATTTGCAGTTTATGTTCTAGACATGGAGTCCCAACCCTAGCTACTGATACATATGAGAAAGACCAACCTCCCGTGTCATATGGGATAGTGCATGCCTTCCTGCAACCAAGACCTCCAACAAAGAATAAGAAGGAAACCAAAGATCAAGACCAAAGAAGCAGCAGAGGCTGTCATGGATGAAGATCAGCCTGAGACAGAGGCTCAAAGATGACAGCAGCCGGCCAAGCACTGAATGGAACCTCCGGTGCCTATGATGGAGCAGTTGCTCATGAACCAGCAGAGGATGATGCAGAGTTTTGACACAATGATACAAGGTCAACAGGACCTGAGGCAAGGACAACAAGAAATAAGGCAGGAGCAGCAACAGTTGAACCTGAGATTTGATGAGATGAGTTCCTTGTTCAACCAGTGGTCCATGCATTATCCGCCGCCACTGCCACCATTTTAAACCAAGTTTGTAAGTTGTCCCATTTTTCTTTTATTTTTGAGTCTTGCACACATTAGGGACAATGTGTGATTTAAGTTTTGGGGGGGGGGGGGGGGTGTTTTATTGTTTTGAGTCTTTGTGATTTGTTTTGTGTGTTTTTGAGTATTTTTGAGTCATAATTTTTTTTAAGATCATGCATGTTGTAGTTACTTGAAACGCCTAGTTAAGTAAAGTTGAATAATGTAATGGAATTAGAAGCAACCATCTGAACACTTAGGTTAGATATGTCAAAAATTCATGAAATCAAATTATTTGGGGTATCTTGCTTGATTTATGCATTGTTAGTAATTAAAACCTATGTGTCTGCTTGCTTGCTATTTGAGGCAAAATAGTTAGGATATGCATGTTAGGGAGATGATTCAGACATTTCTTTGTTAGCCCTTTCTTACCTATTTTTACCTATCCCTGACATCACAATTGTATCACTAGGCAGCCCCATTGAGCCAACAATATGACCTTTCTTTGACACCCTATAATTCCATATTTGTGCCATAAGTGAAAAATTGAGATAATTGGAATATAAAGTGTTGAAAAAGAGACAAAAGAGAGTGAACAATTTTGATGCACCCCAATGAAAAATAATAATAAATAGGCAAAAGCATAAGTTTGGGGGTGTGTCACGACCCGAACCCGGGCCCGTGACTGGTGCCTTACCCCGGGCACCCAAGTAGACATACATCAGAGTAATCAGCGGAATATAAAACAAGACATGAAATAAATACAATTTATCTGAGAAAAGTTGCCTTTCGGCCTATATATATATATAAACTTGAATAAGCATATCCCCTATTACAAACCCCGCCACAACAAAGATTACATGCACTTAAGAATGATATGACAACAATAACAATGGCGGACAGGCCCGCCATACCCCAATGCAAGTACCTACAACGACGTGGATCAGACATCGATAAGCCTCCGAGAAACGGAGCTTCCCAAACGCTGAATCGTGACTCCTATGAGCGAGGATCAACAATCGTGTATCTCTACACGCGGCATGAACGCACTTCGGCGAGGTCGATAACATGTACCAAGTATGTGAAATCAAATATCAGAATGAAATCATAGTAGTCTATATAAACAGAGACATATATGATAACCAAACTACGCTCACAATAAATAAGCAAATATGTCAAGTCGTGACTCACGCCTCAAAGTCAACACTCAAATATAACTATGAGTCTCACGCCCACAACATCAATCATGCCCGTGGAATACCTTCCTCACTGCCGGCAGTCTTTGATATAAAAGCACCAAGGAATACACATGAACACCAGGTCCCACCTGTGTCATAATCAAACCGTACGGGGTAAGTACGAAGGCATAGCCGACTACTAAAACCTACGCACCAACAAAGTTATAAACTGTATCACGAGGTCTGTCTAGACCGCCACATGATCGAAGCTGGCCACTCGCCCGCAATATCAAATGTGCGCGTCTAATCCTGGAACTTCCCGCAGCTCCGCATAGGCCACACACATAGGCCCGCATGAGGTATTCCCCGCATCGAGGGTAGCTACTCCCCGGCAACGCCCCGACTCGCATCCGCACGGCCACATAGACCGCGTGAGGTATAACCCCGCACACTAACTCGAACTCGTAGAGCCCGCATAGGTCCCCGACCCGCATGAGGTATTCTCGAATCATGGTCCTGCATCACCGAGTCTACCCCCAGACGGAGGGCGCTTAACCCCAGATCATGTCAAGAGGTGAGTGATATAATACTAACATAACAAACTTATCGTTAAACAACATAAGCATAAGTGGAAACCCCTTTACACAAACATCACAAGATACTAACACACGTAGCATCCTAACATGTTTACTTTATCAAATCGATAAGAAAGTATTACAAGGCTATCACAAACCAACACAATCAAGTTATTCACACAAGGTACTTTCTACTTTATTTTAACAAGTTCGGTTTTTATCCCCAAAGTACTTCATACATTAACTCTTAAAAGATCCGCTTCTTTCACAAAAGTCACACAATACCCGTAGTATAAAAATAGAGTGACTATCTTTTAAGTAAACCAAAACACTTCCTTTTGTAAAATCAAGTAACAACATTATTTTCCAAACGTTCAAGTTTGCCTTATTTCAAATGCTCAAGTTTCTCATTTTCGAAAGGTTTCGTAGTTCATAGTCTTAATCACTTAATAATATAATTCTCTTTCAAAACCATTGAGAAACATATGCCTTATGTGTGAGTAGGTTATTCTTGTTCATAACAATCTTATTAAAGCAGCCATGATCTAGGAAATGTAATATCATTTTGTCTCATCTTAGCTTCTATGCAGATGGAGGTTTCTACTGGTTTTAATAATACTTAATTAGTCAAAACATTTCCCTTTATTAGCGCTGCTGTGGTTTGTTCAATACTTATTCTGATTTCCGAAATTAGTAAGACATTATTCCTTTTAAAAACCAAGTACTCATTACTCACGAATGAGGTTTCACAATTTTTAACAAAATTCATATTAATACAATTAAGTCAAGTCTCTTATCTTTTAAGATCAAGTCTCTTAACTTCTAAAATCAATAAACCATTCTTTTTTATCTCTCTTAAGTTGTTATACCTAACTTCCCATAAAACTAGTATAACTCTTAAGCTTTTAAAACCAAGTATTACTCTTCTTTCAAAAACGGTTCTTAATTCTTTTGAAATACTTCAAGATTCTTATTATTTAGACTCAAGTCAAAAGACATCGGAGTAAAACCACGTTCAGTTAACACACGTCGCCTACCGTACTATATATATTCTTTTAAAATATCATGCTCAAGAGGATAGGAAGAATCACATACCGCATGACGATTTATCGACTATTAACAAATAGCTCCAAAGCATCGTAATCCTCGCTTATCCTTTTCCACCCTTCGAGTAGAATACGCTACTCGCGATTTCAACCTATAACGGTTATACAAGTCTATCAATGTCTAGACTACTCGGTAGAATAAATCTAGATACAATATTCTACGGAAAATTGGCAAGACTTCCTACCCACAAACTTCACAAGTTCATCAGAATACAAATTCCATGTAAGTATTCAATCTTCTACTTTAATATTCTTCCGATGTGATTTCATTCGAGTCTTATCTGTAATATCCTTCTATTACGCTTCAATTCTCTTCTATGAATCTTATATTCATTTCTATACTACTACAGATGTAATTTCCAATTACAATATAAGGACAAGAGTATTTACCTCGATAAGCACAAAATTATCCAAGATTTAATGTCGATCCCGAGCAACGCTTAGCTCCTACTCCGGTGCTCCAACCCGCTCCAAACAACCCTTAGAAGTTCTACGCAACTTCTTCTTAATACTTCAACCAACTGTGAAGATTTTCCTTGTGGTTTCGTTTGTGATCAAGAAAAGTATAGTAGTATTTCCGGGCTTTTAGTATAGGTGTAACCTTGGAATACTACAAGGTATTTGGGGCCAAGGTATTTTGGAATAGTAACTATACTTGAGAGTATTTTCTACCAAGGGGGTGTATTTACGAGACAACACTCAAGAGAGGGTACTTCTACGAGGCTCACAAGGGGAGTGAGGCTTTGGACGAAACCTTACAAAGGGAGAGGGGATTTCAAGACTTAGAAACAATTATGTGGATGAAGAAGTCTTCAACAGCGGTATTTATAGGCCAACCAATGGCCAAGATCAAGACAAGTGGTGGGCAAGTGTAGGGTCAAGATTTGGACAAGTGTTTGTGGGTCCCACTTGCTCATCAACTACACAAAATATCTACAAATATCATACCAACCCCTTGACCAAAGTCCTAGCACAAAAAACGTGCCAAGACCCCTTTAGCTTTGCCGCCCACTGAGGCCAAGTGTCGCCTCTCGTTGGTCCAAAATATTTCATCTCTCGGAAAAATCCGCAAAAATAATAAATGACATAGCCGTAATTTTCCCTTCGCAAAGTTTGGAAAACGCTTTGAAAAACGATTCTTTTCGGGGGTTGTGCACAAAATTTCGACCCTTGCCTACTTAAGGCTTAAACTTTTATACGTACGCCCTCACGTACATACTCTGGAAATATGGGGTATAACAGGGTGCCTGTTATTCATCATACACCTCATTCTCTCAAAATAAAAGAGGGGAAAGATAGGTATGAGGTCAAAAAGAAAATCAAAAGAAAAGGGAAGAATCGAAAGCAAAAGAGCTTATGGTACGTAAGATTTAGCCTAAAAGCCTATTTTTACCTACTCCTGCCTAAGCCTACATTACAACCATGAAAAGCCCTGAAGATCTCTAATATGTGTATCCATGATTAGTGGAGAATAACAAGTAAACATGCCATAGGATTTTGAAATTGACATGCATAGTTAGGTATCCTTACTTCCATTGAGCATGATTAAATTAAATTTGCGAAATATCTGACTTGATGTGTTTAGAATGCTAAAAATCCATGTTATATGTTCCTGCATATTATTCTACTAACCTTCATGCTTTTCTAAGTAACAATGATGCAGCAACTTGATCAATGTCTTTGAGTCATTTTATTTTATTTTCTTTCGTGTCTTTGTTTATATTTTTGATCTTTGCTCGAGGGCGAGCAAAGGTTAAGTTTGGGGGTGTTTGATTGGTGTATTTTATATACACCTTTTGAGTCATTTTTAGTTAGTCTTTTGCCCATTTTTTGTACAAATATGTGTCGTGTTAGGATAGATTTTCTTTCTTTTGAGTCACAATGGTTTAAAGTGGCACATTGGCGAGAAGGAGCGAAAAGAGGGCAGAAAACAGAGGTTCCAGAGCTCAAAAAGCTGAAAAGTTGGCAACCCGGCGAAATGGCACGGGCGCCACCAACTAGCAGCAGTAGAGCGCCATGGCGTCCAAAGAGCAGAGTCGCAGGTTTGGCCGCGCGCCAGCTGGTGGCGCGCGCGAGGGAAAATTGCCAAATCCGAATTGGAATGGGCCAAGGCCAAGAAGGAAAAGGTTTGGGACGTTTTTGAGGTTATAAAAAGGACCTTTTAGGTCAGATTTTGAGAGTTCCACACTTGACAATTCATCACAACTTGGAGATGAATATTGGAGACTTACTTTTAAGTAATTTCTTGTTCTTTATTTGATTTCTTTTTTGTGTATGTTGGATATTAGTTTAGTTCTTGGCATGTCTATGGCTAGGAACTAAGTTAATTTAGGGTTTTCCATGTCGAATCGCTTGAAACTCGTTCTTATGAATTAATGCATGTTTTGATTTCTTCTTATTATTGTTGAGATTTATTCAATATTTGTTTTGATTGCTTGGTAATTAATTGATCACTAATTATCATAACTTACATGATTTTTAATCGAAATCCGAAAGGGGAGATTGTGAATATGCTATAGTTGAATAAACATAGGTTTAAATCATGAACGAAAGTACCTCGATACTTGTGTAGCTTAATAGGTTATTGCTCTTAATTCTCCTTTGTAGTCAATCTTGTCATCGAAAGATAGAAGGGTTCTACATTGGGGTTGAGTGTTTATATTACCTTACCAGGAGTATTGATGCGCGATTTATGCACACACTAAACGCAAGTGCACGTATCGTGACAAGTAATATAGTCTAGGTAAGACCGAATATCGTCATCAGGGACTGGTTTTCAAGTACCGATTATCTATGCTTTAGTTTCTATTTGGTTAACTTTAATTGAGTTGAAATTCTAAACTAATAATGCAGGAAATAAACTAATTATGAAAATACTTTGATTTAAATCAGTTATGATGGAGAATTAGGGCTTCCAAGATCATCAACTATCCACTCTATTCAATTCTTAATACAATTAGACTAACTTCTTCTTCTATGTTAAGATAGCAGGTTAACTAGACCGTTTTATACTCCTGTTAAGGTAATATAAACACTCAACCCCAATGGAGAACCCTTCTACCTTTCAGTGACAAGATTGACTCCAAAGGAGGATTAAGAGCAATAACCTATTAAGCTACACAAGTATCGGGGTACTTTCGTCCACGATTTAAACCTATGTTTATTCAACTATAGTATATTCATAATCTCCCCTTTCGGATTTCGATTAGAACTCATATAAGTGATGATAACTAGTGATCAATTAATTATCAAGCAATCAAAACAACTATTGAATAAATCTTAAACAAGTGAAGAAGAAATCAACTAATGTATTACTTCATGAATACGAGTTTCAAGAGAATCACAAGGAAATCCCTAACAAAGTAATTAGCTCCTAGCCATAGTCACGCTAAGAACTAATACAATCTCCATACATGAACTGAAATAAACAAAGCAAAAAGAAAGAAAAGAAAATACTCAAGAACAAGTCTCCAAGCCTTCTAGCATCCAAGGATTGTGTTGTGGAATATTTACAATGATGAATGGAATGAAATTATGGATGGAGAATGGAATTGTCAAGTGTGGGATGGAATGTAGGATGGTTGATCCATTCTTCTAATTATGTAGAGACTATTTATGCCCAAGAATCCTTTAGGTAAATGGTTAGGGATTATGTAGGTAGGAAAGGTTATGGAATCCTTTTAGGTAAAGGGTTTAAGAAAAGTTATGGAATCCTTTAGGTAAAGGGTTAAGGATTATGTAGGTAGGAAAAGTTATCCCTTTTGGACCCTGAAAACGTGTCAAATTCGGCCCAAAACTCAGTAATCCCGCGTCGGCGCCGTGGTCCTGCAGTCGGGCGCCACTACCGAAAATCGAGGCGTTTGAACATCTTGATGGTCAGGCCATGCGCCGGTGACGGCATTCTTCCGGATTTTTCATTTTTCATCCTTTGTTCGTCCGGTCTTCGTCTGATTTCTTCTATATTTCCCGGAACTTCTTAGGCTTCATTTCTTGGCCCTTTTAGTGTGCAATTCCATCTCATTTATGCTCATTTCATCTCCTTTTTGCCATTTCTCCATTTCTGACCGCTGTGACACAAAAGAAAGGAAAACGACCCTAATACTATACTAAACATAAATGAAATGAGTAAAATACTAACTAAAATTGACTCAAAAGGTGTATATAAAATACACTGATCAAGTATAAAACGGCTTAGTTAACCTGCTATCTCAAAATAGAAGAAGAACCATAATTATTTGCATTAACGAGTAAAGCGAACGGATAGTTGAGGAGATTTGGAAGCCCTATTTCCACCATATCTGAAGTAAAGTAAAGTAAATTAGTTAGTATCTATAATCATAGCTATAAATAATTCATCAAATTATCGTTTACCAAATAGATACTACATAATAGAGGTTGATAATTGGACACTAATCCCTGAGGACGATAACTCGGTCTTCTAGACTATATCACTTGTAACGATACGTGCACTTGCGTTTAGTGTGTGCATAAATCGCGCATCAAGTTTTTGCAAGTGCACGTATCGTTACAAGTGATATCGTCTAGGTAAGACCGATATCGTCCTCAGGGACTGGTTTTCAAGTACCGATTATCTATGCTTTAGTTTCTATTTGGTTAACGTTAATTGAGTTGGAATTCTAAACTAATAATGCAGGAAATAAACTAATTATGAAAATACTTTGATTTAAATCAGTTATGATGGAGAATATGGGCTCCCAAGATCATCAACTATCCACTCTATTCAATCCTTAATACAATTAGACTAACTTCTTCTTCTACGTTAAGATAGTAGGTTAACTAGACCGTTTTATACTCATGTTAAGGTAATATAAACACTCAACCCCAATGGAGAACCCTTCTATCTTTCGATGACAAGATTGACTACAAAGGAGGATTAAGAGCAATAACCTATTAAGCTACACAAGTATCGGGGTACTTTCGTCCACGATTTAAACCTATGTTTATTCAACTACAGTATATTCACAATCTCCCCTTTCAGATTTCGATTAGAACTCATATAAGTGATGATAACTAGTGATCAATTAATTATCAAGCAATCAAAGCAACTATTGAATAAATCTTAAACAAGTGAGTGAGAAATCAACTAATGTATTACTTCATGAATAAGAGTTTCAAGAGAATCACAAGGAAATCCCTAAATAAGTAATTAGCTCCTAGCCATAGTCACGCTAAGAACTAATACAATCTCCATACATGAACTGAAATAAACAAAGCAAAAAGAAAGAAAAGAAAATACTTGAAAAGCCTCCAATCTTAGCCTCCTAAGTTGTGTTGTATGTACAATGGATGGAATGAATCCCCCCTCTATAGAATGATGTAGAGAATATATATAGCCCAAGAATTCTTTAGGTCAAGGGTTAGGGATTATGTAGGTAGGAAAAGTTATCCCTTATGAACCCTGAAAACGTGTCAAATTCAGCTCAAAACGTCAAAAATACCGCGTCGGCGCCGTGGCCCTGCAGTCCGGCGCCACGGCGCTGAAGAATCTGCAACTTTCGGACTCCGCAGAACATTGGGCGCCGCGGCGCCGGAGGCGTGAATTTGGCATTTTTTCGTTTCTTCATCATTTTTTCGTCCGGACTTCGTCTGATCTCCTTTATACTTCCCAGAATTTCTTATACTTCATTTCTTGGCCCTTTTGTGTGCAATTCCATCTCTTTTATGCTCATTTCATCTTCTTTTTACCATTTCTCCATTTTTGACATTTGTGACACAAAAGAAAGGAAAACGACCATAATACTATACTAAACATAAACAAAATGAGTAAAATACTAACTAAAAATGACTCAAAAGTGTGTATAAAATACACCGATCAAACACCCCCAAACTTAAACTTTGCTCGTCCTCGAGTAGAGCAGAAAACAAAAACAAAAATAAAACAAAACAAACAAAGACTATATGAAATGGATCAAGTAGTTATAGCAATGCTTCTTCAAAATCATGGATGAAAGATGGGATAATATGTTAGAACATATATAGCATGAATAATCAGCAATCTAGAATTTCAAGTTAGATATTTCGCAAATTCACTTAGATCATGATCAATGGAAATACAAACACCTAACCTATGCATGTCAATTTCATTCCATCTTTCCCAAATGCTATAGACCTGTTTACTTGCTATTCTTCACTAATCATAGACATACATATTAAAGATTATCAGGACTTTTAAGGGTTGTAATGTAGGCTTAGGCAGGAGTAGGTAAAAATAGGCATTTAGGCTCAATTTACGTACCATAAACTTTTTTGCTTTATATTTTTCACTTTTCTTTTGATTCTCTTTTTCACTTCATACCTATCTTTCCCCTCTTTTGTTTTGAGAGAATGAGGTGTATGATGAATAGCAGACACCCCCAAACTTAGGCTTTTGCCTATTTATTATTACTTTTTCATTGGGGTGCATCAAAATTGTTCACTCACTTTTGTCTCTTTTTCAACACTTTATATTCCAAACAACTCAATTTTTCAACTTATGGTACAAATATGAAATTATAGGGTGTCAAAGAAAAGATCTTATTTTAGGCTCAAAGGGGCTGACTAGGGATACAATTTTAATGTCAGTGATAGGCAAAGAATGGTAAGAAAGGGCTACCAAATAAATGCCTGAATCAGCTCCCTAAACATGTACATCTTAACTATTTCGCCTCAAATAACAAGCAAACAGATTTTCTAGACATTTTTCCACTTTCTTTCCATAACTGACATACATAGGCTAAGCACAAATATTCCAAATAATTAGATGTCATGAATTTTTGGCATATCTTGTCACGACCCGAACCGGGGCCCGTGACTGGTGCCTTACCCGGGCACCCCAGTAGTCATACATCAGAGAAATCAGCGGAATATAAAGACAATACATGAAACCAATGTAATAAGACAGTGAAATAAGAAGACAGACTAACCAAAAACGGTTACCTTCAGTATATATATATATGACAATTTGAACAAGCATATCCCTTTCTACACTCGCCACAACAAGATTTCTGCACTTCTAAGAATAATACGACAACAATGGCGGGGCGGGGCCCCGCCATACCCCGAATGTAAGTACTACGATTTACAGGGACTATACCACCGATAAGCCTCCGAGAAACGGAGCTTCCCAAACGCCGAATCGGACTATGAGCGAGGATCAACATCGTGTACCTCTACTGCGGATGAACGCAGCCCCGGGCGAGGTCGCATAACAGTACCAAGTATGTGGCCGAAAATACTCAGAAATGAAATCATAGTAGTCTATATAAAGCAGAGACATGTATGATAACCAAACTACGCTCACAAATAAAGCGCCATGTCAAGTCGTGACTCACGCCTCAAGTCATTACTCAAGTAAAACAATGGGTCTCACGCCACAACATCAATCATGCCGTGGAATACCTTCCTCACCGCGATCCATGATATAAAAGCACCAAGGAATACACATACAACACCAGGTCCCACCTGTGTCATAATAAAACCGTACGGGGTAAGTACGAAGGCATAGCCGACTACTAAAACCCATAGTACCAATAATGCTATAAAACTGTATCACGAGGTCTTTCTGCATCGCACTACGATCGAAGCCGCCACTCGCCGCAGATCATGTGCGCCTATTCCTGGAACTTACCGCAGACTCCGCATAGGTCACACACGCACCCGCATGAGGTATTCTCGAATCACGGTCCTGCATCACTTGAGGTATACCCCGCATCGGAGGCAGCTTAACCCCCGGTATCCGCCTGGACTCCCGCAGCCCGCAGAGTCTCAAAAGACCGCATAGTCCCATGGACCGCATAGATCCCCGTGACGGGCTAAACACCCGAATGATCAATCTCGAGCATACCGCTGCTCCGCATAGTCTCACAGCATCACAGAGCCGTATAGACCCGCATCAAGGGTGGCAAGCCCTCGGTATAACAAGTCAAGGAGGTAGGTGATATAATAATAGTACAACGGACTTACCGGTTAGCAATGTAAGCACAGAAAGAATGACCCCCTTACACAACAATCACCAGATACTAACACACGTAGCATCCTAACATGTTTACTTATCAAATCAACAAGAAAGTATTGCAAGGCTATCACAAACCAACAAAATCAAGTTATTCCCACAAGGTACTTTATGCTAATAAGTTCGGGTATCTATCCCCAAAGTACTTCATACATTAACTCTTTTAAAAGATCCGTTTCTTTCACAGAAGTCACACAATACCCGTAGTATAAAATAGAGTGACTATCTTTTTAAGTAAACCAAAACACTTCCCTTTGTAAAATCAAGTAACAACATTATTTTCCAAACGTTCAAGTTTGCCTAATTTCAAATGTTCACGTTTCTTATTTTAGAAAGGTTTCGTAGTTCATAGTCTTATTCATTTAAGAATATAATTCTCTTTTAAACAATCTGAGAAACATATGCCTTATATGTGAGTAGGTTATTCTTGTTCATAATCAATCTTATTAAGCAGCCATGATCTAGGAAATGTAATATCATTTTGTCTCATCTTAGCTTCTATGCAGATGGAGGTTTCTACTGGTTTTAATAATACTGCTTTAATCAAAACATTTCCCTTTATTAACGCTGCAGTGGTTTGTCGATACTCATTCTGATTTCCGAAATCAGTAAAACATTATTCTTTTAAAACCAAGTACTCATTACCCGCGAATGAGGTTTTACAACATTTTTAACAAAATGTTAATTACCAAGTAAAACAAGTTAAGTCTCTTATCTTTCAAGATCAAGTCTCTTAACTTCTACACTCAATAAACCATTCTTTTACCTACATAGAGTCGTTATAACTAACTTCCCATAAAGCTATTATAACACCCTATGTTTTGAACCAACCAAACTCATTTAGCACACGTGACGCTCACCGTGCTACATAGTTTACAAAACATCATGCTAGAAAGGATAGGAAGAGGTTCACATACCTCGCGACGATTATCGCATAATAAGCAAAACGCCCACGATCAGAACCCGACTAGCCTTTTCCACTCTTCAAGAGAATACGCCACTCAAGTACTTCCACCTATATAGGCCACAAACGCTCATCAACTTCAAAACGCACGCCCATATTCTACGTAAAATTCGCAAGACTTCTCCCAAAGAACCGCGTAAATCTCCTCCTCTATCGAGGCCGGCTACCAAGCCAACCAGGGGGGGTTTATACGTCTAACCGGACGTATACAATTCTACTATACAGTAATACCACACAAGTCTACTGTAATACAGACCTATGTAATTACAGTTCAGTTCTCTTCTTTATATTCAGGCTTAAGTCAAAAGACATCACGCAAAGCTATGTTCGATTCTATATATAGTATACTTCAACTATATAATCCTACAACATGTAATTTCCAATTACAATAAGGGGACAAGAATATTTACCTCGATAAGCCCAAAATTATCCAAGTCATAATGTCGATCCTGAGTAAGGTTTAGCTCCTACTCCGCGCTCAACCCGCCTCCAACAACCCTTAGAAGTTCTACACAACTTCTTCTATATACTTCAACTCGCTATGAAGATTTCCTTAGGGTTTTGGTTTGAGACTAAAAGGACAAAAGGTAGTATTTCCGGGCTCTACGTATAGAGGTAACTTTTGGAATACTACAAGGTATACGGCTAGGGTATTTTGGGCATTATAACAATACTTGGAGAATACTTTCTACCAAGGGGGGGTGTATTTCACAAGAACAACACAAGGTAGGGGGGGTACCCCTCGGCTAGACACTACAAAAGGGGAGGGGAGGCTCTCGCCAGGGCTCACAAAGGGGGGAGGGGTGTGGCGGACGAACACAACAAGAAGAGGGAAGGGAGATTTCAAGACTTGGAAACATTTGTGGATGAATGAAGTCTTCACAAAGGGGGGTATTTATAGGGAAACCAATGGCCTTGATCAAGCCATGTGCAAGGCAAGTGTAAGGCCAAGATCAAGCCAAGTGCACCCTAACCCTACTCCACAAAACATGGCACAAAACAAGGCACCAAACAAGGCACAAAACATGCCACAAAATCCTCCCACTTCTCGGCCACAAGACCGTCCAAGACCATCAACTTGAGGGTGACAAGTGTCGCCCTCTCGTTGGTCTAAAATATTCCGTCTCTCGAAAAAATCCGCAAAAATTAAAAATGACATAGCCGGAATTTTCCCCTCGCAAGCTTAGTAAAACGTTTCGTCGAAAAACGACTCTAATCGGGTGTTGTGCACAAAAATAAATCGTCCAAGCCAACTTTAAAGCCCAAACTTTTCTACGTACGTCCTTACGTACATACTCTGGAAAAACGGGGTATAACATTCTCCCCTCCTTAGAAACATTCGTCCCGAATGTTCCTTCTAAGTCTCAAAACAAACGCGCGCCAGTATAGTCTTCACTACTATACTTACGAGAACAATCCTGCCACACCGCCACGAAACACCCGCAAATACTTCCATCTAAGTCCATGAGGAAACACCTCTAACATTACCACAAATACCTCTCTCCGGGGTCTAAAATATACTTCCTTCGCACCTTCTCTTTACAAAAGAAATGATCACATCTAAGCTCGCCATACATGCTCGCTTCTTCCCTTACGTGTCGTACCCTTCTTGTACACTCGAACTCTTTCTCATAACCTACCACATTTTTGTTGATCAAGTATAAACCAACTATCTGAACCTTGCCAACATCGAACCAAACGACCGGCAACTTACACTTCCGCCCCTAAGGCTTCATAAGGCAAAATCCGAACGCTGAAATGGTAGCTACAACACTCCCTCTACAGGAGGCAACAATCCTCACAACTACCCCTGAAATCAAAACACTGGCCCGAGGATGAATACGATACGGAGACTCACCTGAGTTCCTAACCCTGCCTGGTAAAACCTCCAGAAAAAGAAACACCCATAACTTGGGCTCCACTGTCTGCCATAAGGTGAAGGTAGGCACCTCGTGCAGCCTTACAACCTTCCTGAAATAATCAACTCGCAACTTACTACCGAGTACACGGTTATGACTAAAAGATAAGACGGGCTGACCTCATCGGCCCGACTACTGGTCGAACGCATCCACGAACTCGTACGCTGGTTAACGAAACTTGGGCCTAACACCCTCGTGACCCTACCACAAGGCAGGACCACCACAACCGACCCCACCACCATACAAGCCGCGGTTGACCCGCAACGTGGCCTCAACTCGACCCGAACGCGCAAAACACTAGCTCCCCGATCCGGAACAATTTCACTAATCCACATTACGAAAACCTAGCGGTCTTCTTAGCTCAACTACCCTCTTTCATTTCACACTACTCAGGGACTTATCTCACAATATATCTCACGTGCACTATGCACTCCGATAAGGGTCAAACATAAAATACTTCTTTTACTCGAGATGGCCTTACCTCTAAGGTCTCTACGTATAAAGTTCTAAGGCTCACACTTTCTCTATCCCCCAATCTTACTCGGTTCACTAACCATGATTTCTAATCACAACTAACCCATTGCTATCGTAACATAGCACTTAAGATATACTCATCTTATCACACAATACTAATTTCTGAGGTTAAGGATATACCAGATTCATCGCTTCACTCCTTAGTCGTTCTAATCAAATCTACCCCGTAGGCGATAGCTGGAAGGTGACGAACTGGTCACCGATCACGGGCGTCGAGTCCTCCTACTTGCATCCTCCTACTAGGACATCTCACGACACACGGCCGACTACGCTTCAGAAACGAGCACCAACAAAAGACGACATTCCCGGGATGACATCCGCCACACCGTGAATACCGAGGAAAAATCGAACCGGCCGGGCCGAGCCTACGTAGTCGTGAACCGAAACTCGAGTTCTCACCAACTCATGCATACCCCGAACGCCCCGAACCCCGCGAGGACCTTCTGCGACCGGGCGAGGTGCATATCTAATCACGCGAGGCGATTCGCCGAAAGTTACCAAAGGACCTTGGCTGCTCGCCTCTTCTCGCCCTTCGTTAACCCGCCGGTCTCTACGCTTTGGCTCGCTGCGCATAAGCCCGCATACGTGCCATGCTCAAGCTTCAATCAAGAATTACTCTTGCACAACCTCTTAGATAGTCATCAAGACTTGCGGTACATCGGTATACTCTCCGGTAGCCAAATCCATAGCTAGTAAATGTGGTCGCCTCTTGCAATCTATATTCTCTGCCCCTGGCCAGGAAGGTTCAAATATCATGGCCGCAGAGGGAATTGCCGCCATGCTAAACTCGCTGGGCTAGTGACGCCGCAGAACTCCTCAACGCAAAGACCACCCTGTGTGATGATTGGGCTCGTGCCCACGAACCCTCTCGAACTCTACTCGCAACTCCTCTACGCCTTGCCTCCCGGCCCCGGTTTGCCTACGCGAGGCATAACGGTAAGGGAGAGGAATACGCTAGAGGGTCCAACTTACAACACAACTCTAAGGCACGATCTCGAGTGAGAAGAATGGAAACCAATCCTAAATATCCTATAGCCTCCCGACATTGTGTGGTGCACAACACACCGATAATCAAGACTTCATCGATACGGCTCAGACACTTTCCGAGGATTAATCGCTTCGATACCACTTTTGTCACGACCGAACCGGGCCGTGATCGTGCCTTACCCGCACCCCAAAGAGTCATACATCGAGAAATCAGGAATATAAAGACAATACATGAAACCAATGTAATAAGACAGTTGAAATAAGACAAAGCAACTAAAAACGGTTACCTTCAGATATATATATATGACAATTTGAATAGCATATCCTTTCTACAGCTCCGCCCACAACAAGATTACATGCACTTCTAAGAATGATACGACAACAATGGCGGGACAGGGCCCCGCCATACCCCTGAATGTAAGTACCTACGACGACAGGGGACTATACCACTGATAAGCCTCCGGAGAAACGGAGCTTCCCAAACGCTGAACTGTGACCCTATGAGCGAGGATCAACATCGCGTACTTCTACCGCGGCAGATGAACGCAGCCTCCGGCGAGGTCGACAACAGTACCAAGTATGTGAAATCAAAAATATCAGAATGAAATCATAGTAGTCTATATACAGCTGGTTACATGTATGATAACCACACTACAGTTCACAAATAAAGCAGTCATCTCACGCCCTCAAGTCATTACTCAAGTATAACAATGGGTCTCACGCCCACAACATCAATCATGCCCGTGGAATACCTTCCTCACTGCCGGCAGTCCATGATATAAAAACACCAAGGAATACACATACAACACCAGGTCCCACCTGTGTCATAATAAAACCGTACGGGGTAAGTACGAATGCATAGCCGACTACTAAAACCCACAGTACCAACAATGCTATAAAACTGTATCACGAGGTCTTTCTGCATCGCACCACATGATCGAACCCGCCACTCGCCCGCAGATCAATGCGCGTCTATTCCTCGAACTTACCGCAGCCTTCGCATAGGTCACACATGCACCGCACGAGGTATTCTCGAATCACGGTCCTGCATCACTGAGGTATACCCCGCATCGGAGGCAGCTTAACCCCCGGTATCCGCCTGGACTCCCGCAGCCCGCATAGTCTCAAAAGACCGCATAGTCCCATGGACCGCATAGGGCATCCTCGTGACGGCTAAACACCCGAATGATCAATCTCGAGCATACCGCTGCCCGCATAGTCTCACGCATCGTGATAGCCGATAGACCCGCATCGCGGTGGCAAGCCTTCGGTATAACAAGTCAAGGGGGTAGGTGATATAATAATAGTACAACAGACTTACCGGTTAGCAACGTAAGCACAACAAGAATGACCCCCTTACACAACAATCACCAGATACTAACACACGTAGCATCCTAACATGTTTACTTATCAAATCAACAAGAAAGTATTGCAAGGCTATCACAAACCAACAAAATCAAGTTATTCCCACAAGGTACTTTATGCTAATAAGTTCGCATCTATCCCCAAAGTACTTCATACATTAACTCTTTTAAAAGATCCGTTTCTTTCTCAGAAGTCACACAATACCCGTAGTATAAAATAGAGTGACTATCTTTTAAGTAAACCAAAACACTTCCCTTTGTAAAATCAAGTAACAACATTATTTTCCAAACGTTCAAGTTTGCCTAATTTCAAATGTTCACGTTTCTTATTTTAGAAAGGTTTCGTAGTTCATAGTCTTATTCATTTAAGAATATAATTCTCTTTTAAACAATCTGAGAAACATATGCCTTATATGAGTAGGTTATTCTTGTTCATAATCAATCTTATTAAGCGGCCATGATCTAGGAAATGTAATATCATTTTGTCTCATCTTAGCTTCTATGCAGATGAGGTTTCTAATGGTTTTAATAATACCGCTTTAATCAAAACATTTCCTTTATTAACGCCGCAGATGGTTTGTCGATACTCATTCGATTTCCAAATCAAGAAACATTATTCTTTTAAAACCAAGTACTCATTACCCGCGAATGAGGTTTTACAACATTTTTAACAAAATGTTAATTACCAAGTAAAACAAGTTAAGTCTCTTATCTTTCAAGATCAAGTCTCTTAACTTCTACACTCAATAAACCATTCTTTTACCTACATGTAGTCGTTATAACTAACTTCCCATAAAGCTATTATAACACCCTATGTTTTGAACCAACCAAACTCATTTAGCACATGACGCTCACCGCACTACATAGTTTACAAAACATCATGCTAGAAAGGATAGGAAGAGGTTCACATACCTCGCGACGATTATCGACAATAAGCAAAACGCTCCACAGTACTGTAACCCGACTAGCCTTTTCCACTCTTCAAGTAGAATACGCTACTCAAGTACTTCCACCTATATAGGCCACAAACGCCTATCAACTTCAAAACGCATTTCCATATTCTACGTAAAATTCGGCAAGACTTCCCCAAAGAATCACGTAAATCTCCTCCTCTATCGAGGCCGCTACCAAGCCAACTGGGGGTTTATACGCCTAACCTGACGTATACAATTCTACTATACAAGAATACCACACAAGTCTATCTGAATACACCCCTATGTAATTACAGCTTCTCTTCTTTATATTCAGCTTAAGTCAAAAGACATTGCCGCAAAGCTATGTTCATTCTATATATAGTATACTTCAACTATATAATCCTACAACATGTAATTTCCAATTACAATAAGGGGACAAGAATATTTACCTCGATAGCCCAAAATTATCCAAGTTATAATGTCGATCCTGAGTAAGGTTTAGCTCCTACTCCAAGGCGCTCCAACCCGCCTCCAAACAACCCTTAAGTTCTACACAACTTCTTCTATATACTTCAACTCGCTATGAAGATTTCCTTAGGGTTTCGGTTTGAGACTAAAGGACAAAAGGTAGTATTTCTGCTCTACGATAGAGGTAACTTTTGGAATACTACAAGGTATACGGCTAGGGTATTTTGGGCATTATAACAATACTTGGAGAATACTTTCTACCAAGGGGGGGTGTATTTCACAAGAACAACACAAGGTAGGGGGAGGGGGGTACCCCTCGGCTAGACACTACAAAGGGGGAGGGGGAGGCTCTCGGCCAAGGGCTCACAAAGGGGGGAGGGGTGTGGCGGACGAACACAACAAGAAGAGGGGAGGGAGATTTCAAGACTTGGAAACATTTGTGGATGAATGAAGTCTTCACAAAGGGGGGTATTTATAGGGAAACCAATGGCCTTGATCAAGCCATGTGCAAGGCAAGTGTAAGGCCAAGATCAAGCCAAGTGCACCCTAACCCTACTCCACAAAACATGGCACAAAACAAGGCACCAAACAAGGCACAAAACATGCCACAAAATCCTCCCCCTTCTCGGCCACAAGACCGTCCAAGACCATCAACTTGAGGGTGACAAGTGTCGCCCTCTCGTTGGTCTAAAATATTCCGTCTCTCGAAAAAATCCGCAAAAATTAAAAATGACATAGCCGGAATTTTCCCCTCGCAAGCTTAGTAAAACGTTTCATCGAAAAACGACTCTAATCGTGTCAGGTACAAAAATAAATCGCCCAAGCCAACTTTAAAGCCCAAACTTTTCTACGCACGCCCCACGCATATACTGAAAAGCGGTATAACATTCTCCCCTCCTTAGAAACATTCGTCCCGAATGTTCCTTCTAAGTCTCAAAACAAACGCGCGCCAGTATAGTCTTCACTACTATACTTACGAGAACAATCCTGCCACACCTGGCCACAGAAACACCCGCGCAAATACTTCCATCTAAGTCCATGAGGAAACACCTCTAACATTACCACAAATACCTCTCTCCGGGGTCTAAAATATACTTCCTTCGCACCTTCTCTTTACAAAAGAAATGATCACATCTAAGCTCGCCATACATGCTCGCTTCTTCCCTTACGTGTCGTACCCTTCTTGTACACTCGAACTCTTCCTCATAACCTACCACATTTCTGTTGATCAAGTATAAACCAACTATCTGAACCTTGCCAACATCGAACCAAACGACCGACAACTTACACTTCCGCCCCTAAGGCTTCATAAGGCAAAATCCGAACGCTGAAATGGTAGCTACAACACTCCCTCTACAGGAGGCAACAATCCTCACAACTACCCCTGAAATCAAAACACTGGCCCGAGGATGAATACGATACGGAGACTCACCTGAGTTCCTAACCCTGCCTGGTAAAACCTCCAGAAAAAGAAACACCCATAACTTGGGCTCCACTGTCTGCCATAAGGTGAAGGTAGGCACCTCGTGCAGCCTTACAACCTTCCTGAAATAATCATCTCGCAACTTACTACCGAGTACACGGTTATGACTAAAAGATAAGACGGGCTGACCTCATCGGCCCGACTACTGGTCGAACGCATCCACGAACTCGTACGCTGGTTAACGAAACTTGGGCCTAACACCCTCGTGACCCTACCACAAGGCGACCACCACAAACTGACCCCACCACCATACAGGCCGCGGGTTGACCCGCAACGTGGCCTCAACCCGACCCGGCAACGCGCAAAACACTAGCTCCCCGATCCGGAACAATTTCACTAATCCACGTTACGAAAACCTAGCGGTCTTCTTAGCTCAACTACCCTCTTTCATTTCACACTACTCAGGGACTTATCACACAATATATCTCACGTGCACTATGCACTCCGATAAGGGTCAAACATAAAATACTTCATTTACTCGAGATGGCCTTACCTCTAAGGTCTCTACGTATAAAGTTCTGTGGCTCACACTTTCTATCCCCAATCTTACTTGTTCACTAACCATGATTTCTAATCACAACTAACACATTGCTATCAGAACATAGCACTTAAGATATACTCATCTTATCACACAATACTAATTTCTAGAGGGTTAAGGATATACCTGTATCTACTGCTTCACTCCCCTTAGTCGTTCTAATCAAATCTACTCGTAGGCGCATAGCTAAGGTGACGAATCGGTCATTGATCATGGCGCCGAGTCCTCCTACTTGCATCCCTCCTACTAGGACATCCTTACGACACACGGCCCGACGGCCGTCAGAAACGAGCACCAACAAAAGACGACATTCCCCGGGATGACATCTGCCACACTGTGAATACTGAGGGAAAAAACTGAATCCGGCTGGCTGGAGCCTACGTGTAGCTGTGAACCGGAAACTCTGGAGTTCTGACCAACTCCTGCATACCCCGAACGTCCTGAACCCCGTGGAGGACCTCTCTGCACTGGCGGAGGTGCATATCTAATCTGCTGGTGAGGCGATTCGCCTCGAAAGTTACCAAAGGACCTCATTGCTCGCCTCTTCGCCGCCCTTCGTTAACCCGTCGGTCTCTACGTTTCTTGGCCTGCTGCGCATAAGCCCGTACACAGGCCATGCTCAAGCCTAACTGAAGAATTACTCTTGCACAACCCTCTCTTAGATAGTCATCAAGACTTGCGGTACATCGGTATACTCTCTGGTAGCCAAATCCATAGCTAGTAACAGGGTCGCCTCTTTGCAATCTATATTCTCTGTCCCCGGTTGTGGAACTGAAGGTTCAAATATCATGGCCGCAGTAGGAATTGCCGCCGCCGTGCTAAACTCTGCTGGGGCTAGTGACGTCGCAGAACTCCCCAATGCAGCACCACCCCAGGTGATGATTGGGCCTGTGCCCACGTAACCCTCTGAACTCTACTCGCAGCTCCCTCGGCTGCCTTGCCCTCCTGGGCCCTGGTTTGCCCTACGCGGAGGCATAACGGTAAGGGAAAGGAATACGTTTAGAGGGTCCAACTTACAACACAGCTCTAAGGCACGATCTCAGAGTGAGAAGAATGGAAACCAATCCTAAATATCCTATAGCCTCCCGATTATTGGTGTGGTGCACAACACACCGATAATCAAGACTCTACTGGATACGGTCTGTAGACACTTTCCGAGGATTAACTGCTCTGATACCACTTTTGTCACGACCCGAACCGGGGCCCGTGACTGGTGCCTTACCCGGGCACCCCAGTAGTCATACATCAGAGAAATCAGCGGAATATAAAGACAATACATGAAACCAATGTAATAAGACAGTGAAATAAGACAAAGCAACTAAAAACGGTTACCTTCGGTATATATATATGACAATTTGAATAGCATATCCTTTCTACACTCGCCACAACAAGATTTCTACATGCACTTCTAAGAATGATACGACAACAACAATGGCGGACAGGCCCCGCCATACCCCGAATGTAAGTACCTACGACGACAGGACTATACCATCGATAAGCCTCCGAGAAACGGAGCTTCCCAAACGCTGAATCAGGACTCCTATGAGCGAGGATCAACATCGTGTACCTCTACCGCGGCATGAACGCAGCCCCAAGGAGGTCGAGACAACAGTACCAAGTATGTGAAATCAAAATATCAGAAATGAAATCATAGTAGTCTATATAAAGCGAGACATGTATGATAACCAAACTACAGCTCACAAATAAAGCGATATGTCAAGTCGTGACTCACGCCTCAAGTCATTACTCAAGTATAACAATGGGTCTCACGCCCACAACATCAATCATGCCCGTGGAATACCTTCCTCACTGCCGGCAGTCCATGATATAAAAGCACCAAGGAATACACATACAACACCAGGTCCCACCTGTGTCATAATAAAACCGTACGGGGTAAGTACGAAGGCATAGCCGACTACTAAAACCCACAGTACCAACAATGCTATAAAACGGTATCACGAGGTCTTTCTAGACCGCACCACATGATCGAACCTGGCCACTCGCCCGCAGTATCAATGTGCGCGTCTATTCCTGGAACTTACCGCAGCTTCGCATAGGTCACACACGCACCGCACGAGGTATTCTCGAATCACGGTCCTGCATCACTCGAGGTATACCCCGCGACGGAGGCGCTTTAACCCCGTATCCGCTGGACTCCGCAGCCGCATAGTCTCAAAAGACCGCATAGTCCCATGGACCGCATAGGCATCCTCGTGACGGCTAAACACCCGAATGATCAATCTCGAGCATACCGCTGCTCGCATAGTCTCACAGCATGCATAAAGCCGATAGACCGCGATCAAGGGTGGCAAGCCCTGTGATAACAAGTCAAGGAGGTAGGTGATATAATAATAGTACAACGGACTTACCGGTTAGCAACGTAAGCACAACAAGAATGACCCCCTTACACAACAATCACCAGATACTAACACACGTAGCATCCTAACATGTTTACTTATCAAATCAACAAGAAAGTATTGCAAGGCTATCACAAACCAACAAAATCAAGTTATTCCCACAAGGTACTTTATGCTAATAAGTTCGGGTATCTATCCCCAAAGTACTTCATACATTAACTCTTTTAAAAGATCCGTTTCTTTCACAGAAGTCACACAATACCCGTAGTATAAAATAGTGTGACTATCTTTTTAAGTAAACCAAAACACTTCCCTTTGTAAAATCAAGTAACAACATTATTTTCCAAACGTTCAAGTTTGCCTAATTTCAAATGTTCACGTTTCTTATTTTAGAAAGGTTTCGTAGTTCATAGTCTTATTCATTTAAGAATATAATTCTCTTTTAAACAACTGAGAAACATATGCCTTATATGAGTAGGTTATTCTTGTTCATAATCAATCTTATTAAGCAGCCATGATCTAGGAAATGTAATATCATTTTGTCTCATCTTAGCTTCTATGCAGATGGAGGTTTCTACTGGTTTTAATAATACTGCTTTAATCAAAACATTTCCCTTTATTAACGCTGCAGTGGTTTGTCGATACTCATTCTGATTTCCGAAATCAGTAAAACATTATTCTTTTAAAACCAAGTACTCATTACCCGCGAATGAGGTTTTACAACATTTTTAACAAAATGTTAATTACCAAGTAAAACAAGTTAAGTCTCTTATCTTTCAAGATCAAGTCTCTTAACTTCTACACTCAATAAACCATTCTTTTACCTACATAGAGTCGTTATAACTAACTTCCCATAAAGCTATTATAACACCCTATGTTTTGAACCAACCAAACTCATTTAGCACATGTACGTCTACCGTACTACATAGTTTACAAAACATCATGCTAGAAAGGATAGGAAGAGGTTCACATACCTCGCGACGATTATCGACAATAAGCAAAACGCTCCACAGTACTGTAACCCGACTAGCCTTTTCCACTCTTCAAGTAGAATACGCTACTCGAAGTACTTCCACCTATATAGGCCACAAACGTCTATCAACTTCAAAACGCACGGTTCCATATTCTACAGAAAATTCGGCAAAGACCTCCCCGCAAATCACAGAAATCTCCTCCTCTATCGAGGCCGGCTACCAAGCCAACCAGGGGGGGTTTATACGTCTAACCGGACGTATACAATTCTACTATACAGTAATACCACACAAGTCTACTGTAATACAGTCCTATGTAATTACAGTTCAGTTCTCTTCTTTATATTCAGGCTTAAGTCAAAAGACATTGCCGCAAAGCTATGTTCAGTTCTATATATAGTATACTTCAACTATATAATCCTACAACATGTAATTTCCAATTACAATAAGGGGACAAGAATATTTACCTCGATAAGCCCAAAATTATCCAAGTTATAATGTCGATCCTGAGTAAGGTTTAGCTCCTACTCCGTGCGCTCCAACCCGCTCCAAACAACCCTTAGAAGTTCTACACAACTTCTTCTATATACTTCAACTCGCTATGAAGATTTCCTTAGGGTTTCGGTTTGAGACTAAAAGGACAAAAGGTAGTATTTCCGGGCTCTACGTATAGAGGTAACTTTTGGAATACTACAAGGTATACGGCTAGGGTATTTTGGGCATTATAACAATACTTGGAGAATACTTTCTACCAAGGGGGGGTGTATTTCACAAGAACAACACAAGGTAGGGGGTACCCTGCCAGACACTACAAAGGGAGGGAGGCTCTGCCAAGGGCTCACAAAGGGGAGGGTGTGGCGGACGAACACAACAAGAAGAGGGGAGGGAGATTTCAAGACTTGGAAACATTTATGGATGAATGAAGTCTTCACAAAGGGGGGTATTTATAGGGAAACCAATGGCCTTGATCAAGCCATGTGCAAGGCAAGTGTAAGGCCAAGATCAAGCCAAGTGCACCCTAACCCTACTCCACAAAACATGGCACAAAACAAGGCACCAAACAAGGCACAAAACATGCCACAAAATCCTCCCCATTCTCGGCCACAAGACCGTCCAAGACCATCAACTTGAGGGTGACAAGTGTCGCCCTCTCGTTGGTCTAAAATATTCCGTCTCTCGGAAAAATCCGCAAAAATTAAAAATGACATAGCCGGAATTTTCCCCTCGCAAGCTTAGTAAAACGTTTCGTCGAAAAACGACTCTAATCGGGTGTTGTGCACAAAAATAAATCGTCCAAGCCAACTTTAAAGCCCAAACTTTTCTACGTACGCCCCACGCATACTACCGAAAAAGCGGTATAACATTCTCCTCCTTAGAAACATTCGCCCCGAATGTTCCTTCTAAGTCTCAAAACAAGCGCGCCAAGATAGTCTTCACTACTATACTTACGAGAACAATCGCCACACCGCCACGTAAACACCCGCGCAAATACTTCCATCTAAGTCCATGAGGAAACACCTCTAACATTACCACAAATACCTCTCTCCGGGGTCTAAAATATACTTCCTTCGCACCTTCTCTTTACAAAAGAAATGATCACATCTAAGCTCGCCATACATGCTCGCTTCTTCCCTTACGTGTCGTACCCTTCTTGTACACTCGAACTCTTTCTCATAACCTACCACATTTCTGTTGATCAAGTATAAACCAACTATCTGAACCTTGCCAACATCGAACCAAACGACCGGCAACTTACACTTCCGCCCCTAAGGCTTCATAAGGCAAAATCCGAACGCTGAAATGGTAGCTACAACACTCCCTCTACAGGAGGCAACAATCCTCACAACTACCCCTGAAATCAAAACACTGGCCCGAGGATGAATACGATACGGAGACTCACCTGAGTTCCTAACCCTGCCTGGTAAAACCTCCAGAAAAAGAAACACCCATAACTTGGGCTCCACTGTCTGCCATAAGGTGAAGGTAGGCACCTCGTGCAGCCTTACAACCTTCCTGAAATAATCATCTCGCAACTTACTACCGAGTACACGGTTATGACTAAAAGATAAGACGGGCTGACCTCATCGGCCCGACTACTGGTCGAACGCATCCACGAACTCGTACGCTGGTTAACGAAACTTGGGCCTAACACCCTCGTGACCCTACCACAAGGCGGGACCACCACAAACTGACCCCACCACCATACAGGCCGCGGGTTGACCCGCAACGTGGCCTCAACCTGACCCGGCAACGCGCAAAACACTAGCTCCCCGATCCGGAACAATTTCACTAATCCACGTTACGAAAACCTAGCGGTCTTCTTAGCTCAACTACCCTCTTTCATTTCACACTACTCAGGGACTTATCACACAATATATCTCACGTGCACTATGCACTCCGATAAGGGTCAAACATAAAATACTTCATTTACTCGAGATGGCCTTACCTCTAAGGTCTCTACGTATAAAGTTCTAGGGCTCACACTTTCTCTATCCCCCAATCTTACTCGGTTCACTAACCATGATTTCTAATCACAACTAACACATTGCTATCAGAACATAGCACTTAAGATATACTCATCTTATCACACAATACTAATTTCTAGAGGGTTAAGGATATACCTGTATCTACTGCTTCACTCCCCTTAGTCGTTCTAATCAAATCTACCCCGTAGGCGATAGCTAAGGCGGGACGAATCGTCACCGATCATGAAGCGTTGAGTCCTCCTACTTGCATCCTCCTACTAGGACATCCTTACGACACACGGCCCTCGACGGCCGCTTGAAACGAGCACCAACAAAAGACGACATTCCCGGGATGACATCGCCCACCGTGAATACCGAGGGAAAAATCAATCCGGGCCGAGCCTACGTGTAGCTGTGAACCGGAAACTCTGGAGTTCTGACCAACTCCTGCATACCCCGAACGTCCTGAACCCCGTGGAGGACCTCTCTGCACTGGCGGAGGTGCATATCTAATCTGCTGGTGAGGCGATCCGCCTCGAAAGTTACCAAAGGACCTTGCTGTTCTGGCCCTCTTCTGCTGTCCTTCGTTAACCCGCTTGCCTCTACGCTTTTGGCTCACGCGATAAGCCCGCATAACGTGCCATGCTCAAGCCTAATCAAGAATTACTCTTGCACAACCTCTTAGATAGTCATCAAGACTTGCGGTACATCGGTATACTCTCCGTAGCCAAATCCATAGCTAGTAATGTGGTCGCCTTTGCAATCTATATTCTCGCCCCCGGCCAGGAACCGGGCGTTCAAATATCATGGCCGCAGAGGAATTGCCGCCGCTGCTAAACTCACTGGGCTAGTGACGCCGCAGAACTCCTCAACGCAAAGACCACCCCAGTGATGATTGGGCTCGTGCCCACGTAACCTCTCGAACTCTACTCGCAGCCTCTCGGCCGCTTTCCTCCTGGGCCTGGTTTGCCTACGCGAGGCATAGCTGCAAGGGAAAGGAATACGTTTAGAGGGTCCAACTTACAACACAAACTCTAAGGCACGATCTCGTGAGTGAGAAGAATGGAAACCAATCCTAAATATCCTATAGCCTCCCGACATTGGTGTGGTGCACAACACACCGATAATCAAGACTTCTATCGATACGGTCAGACACTTTCCGAGGATTAATCGCTCGATACCACTTTTGTCACGACCAACCGGTTCGTGATCGTGCCTTACCCGCACCCCAAAGAGTCATACATCGAGAAATCACGAATATAAAGACTATACATGAAACCTATGTAATAATACAGTGAAATAAGACAAAGCAACCAAAAACGGTTACCTTCGATATATATATATGACAATTTGAACAAGCATATCCTTTCTACAAACGCCACAACAAGATTCATGCACTTAAGAATGATACGACAACAATGGCGGACAGGCCCCGCCATACCGAATGTAAGTACCTACGACGACGGGACTATACCATCGATAAGCCTCCGAGAAACAGAGCTTCCCAAACGCCGAATCGTGACCCTACGAGAGGATCAACATCGTGTACCTCTACCGCGGATGAACGCAGCCAAGGAGGTCAAGACAATAGGTACCAAGTATGTGAAATCGAAAATATCAGTAAATGAAATCATAGTAGTCTATATAAAGCAGAGACATGTATGATAACCAAACTACGCTCACAAATAAAGCGATATGTCAAGTCAGGGACTCACGCCCTCAAGTCATTACTCAAGTATAACAATGGGTCTCACACCCACAACATCAATCATGCCCGTGGAATACCTTCCTCACTGCCGGCAGTCCATGATATAAAAGCACCAAGGAATACACATACAATACCAGGTCCCACCTGTGTCATAATAAAACCGTACGGGGTAAGTACGAAGGCATAGCCGACTACTAAAACCCACAGTACCAACAATGCTATAAAACTATATCACGAGGTCTTTCTAGACCGCACCACATGATCGAAGTTGGCCACTCGCCCGCAGTATCAATGTGCGCGTCTATTCCTGGAACTTACCGCAGCTCCGCATAGGTCAAACACAGACCCGCATGAGGTATTCCTCGAATCATGGTCCTGCATCACCGAGGTATACCTCGTGACGGAGGCGGCTTAACCCCGGTATCCGCCGGACTCCGCAGCCCGCATAGTCTCAAAAGACCGCATAGTCCCATGGACCGCATAGGCATCTCGCATCGGGCTAAACACCCGGAATGATCAATCCTGGAGCATACCGCTGCTTCGCATAGTCTCACAGACCGCATAGGCCGTATAGACCCGCATCAAGGGTGGCAAGCCCTCGGTATAACAAGTCAAGGAGGTAGCTGATATAATAATAGTACAACGGACTTACCGGTTAGCAACGTAAGCACAGCAAGAATGACCCCCTTACACAACAATCACCAGATACTAACACACGTAGCATCCTAACATGTTTACTTATCAAATCAACAAGAAAGTATTGTAAGGCTATCACAAACCAACAAAATCAAGTTATTCCCACAAGGTACTTTATGCTAATAAGTTCGGGTATCTATCCCCAAAGTACTTCATACATTAACTCTTTTAAAAGATCCGTTTCTTTCACAGAAGTCACACAATACCCGTAGTATAAAATAGAGTGACTATCTTTTTAAGTAAACCAAAACACTTCCCTTTGTAAAATCAAGTAACAACATTATTTTCCAAACGTTCAAGTTTGCCTAATTTCAAATGTTCACGTTTCTTATTTTAGAAAGGTTTCGTAGTTCATAGTCTTATTCATTTAAGAATATAATTCTCTTTTAAACAATCTGAGAAATATATGCCTTATATGTGAGTAGGTTATTCTTGTTCATAATCAATCTTATTAAGCAGCCATGATCTAGGAAATGTAATATCATTTTGTCTCATCTTAGCTTCTATGCAGATGGAGGTTTCTACTGGTTTTAATAATACTTCTTTAATCAAAACATTTCCCTTTATTAACGCTGCAGTAGTTTGTCGATACTCATTCTGATTTCCGAAATCAGTAAAACATTATTCTTTTAAAACCAAGTACTCATTACCCGCGAATGAGGTTTTACAACATTTTTAACAAAATGTTAATTACCAAGTAAAACAAGTTAAGTCTCTTATCTTTCAAGATCAAGTCTCTTAACTTCTACACTCAATAAACCATTCTTTTACCTACATAGAGTCGTTATAACTAACTTCCCATAAAGCTATTATAACACCCTATGTTTTGAACCAACCAAACTCATTTAGCACATGTACGTCTACCGTACTACATAGTTTACAAAACATCATGCTAGAAAGGATAGGAAGAGGTTCACATACCTCGCGACGATTATCGACAATAAGCAAAACGCCCACAAGATCAGAATCGACTAGCCTTTTCCACTCTTCAAGTAGAATACGCTACTCGAAGTACTTCCACCTATATAGGCCACAAACGTCTATCAACTTCAAAACGCACTGCCCATATTCTACGTAAAATTCGCAAAGACTCTCCCCGCAACCGCGTAAATCTCCTCTTCTATCAAGGCCGGCTACCAAGCCAACCAGGGGGGGTTTATACGTCTAACCGGACGTATACAATTCTACTATACAGTAATACCACACAAGTTCATCTGAATACACCCTATGTAATTACAGCTCGATTCTTCTTTATATTCAGCTTAAGTCAAAAGACATTGCCGCAAAGCTATGTTCAGTTCTATATATAGTATACTTCAACTATATAATCCTACAACATGTAATTTCCAATTACAATAAGGGACAAGAATATTTACCTCGATAGCCCAAAATTATCCAAGTTATAATGTCGATCCCGAGTAAGGTTTAGCTCCTACTCCGCGCTCCAACCCGCCTCCAACAACCCTTAGAAGTTCTACACAACTTCTTCTATATACTTCAACTCGCTATGAAGATTTCCTTAGGGTTTCTGGTTTGAGACTAAAAGGACAAAAGGTAGTATTTCCTGCTCTACGATGAGGTAACTTTTGGAATACTACAAGGTATACGGCTAGGGTATTTTGGGCATTATAACAATACTTGGAGAATACTTTCTACCAAGGGGGGGTGTATTTCACAAGAACAACACAAGGTAGGGGGGTACCCCTCGGCTAGACACTACAGCGGGAGGGAGGCTCTCGGCCAAGGGCTCACAAAGGGGGGAGGGGTGTGGCGGACGAACACAACAAGAAGAGGGGAGGGAGATTTCAAGACTTGGAAATATTTGTGGATGAATGAAGTCTTCACAAAGGGGGGTATTTATAGGGAAACCAATGACCTTGATCAAGCCATGTGCAAGGCAAGTGTAAGGCCAAGATCAAGCCAAGTGCACCCTAACCCTACTCCACAAAACATGGCACAAAACAAGGCACCAAACAAGGCACAAAACATGCCACAAAATCCTCCCCCTTCTCGGCCACAAGACCGTCCAAGACCATCAACTTGAGGGTGACAAGTGTCGCCCTCTCGTTGGTCTAAAATATTCCGTCTCTCGGAAAAATCCGCAAAAATTAAAAATGACATAGCCGGAATTTTCCCCTCGCAAGCTTAGTAAAACGTTTCGTCGAAAAACGACTCTAATCGGGTGTTGTGCACAAAAATAAATCGTCCAAGCCAACTTTAAAGCCCAAACTTTTCTACGTACGTCCTTACGTACATACTCTGGAAAAACGGGGTATAACATATCTAGCTTAAGCACACAGATTGTCGCTTTTAATTCTATTATATTATTCCACTTCATTCACTCAATGTGTTCAACAACTACTACATGCTTGATCCAAAAAAAATAAAAAATTATGACTCAAAAACACATAAAAACAACACAAAGACAAATAAAAAAGACTCAAAAACAAGATAATAAAACAATAATACACCCCCAAACTTAATCGACACATTGTCCCCAATGTGTGAAGACTAAAAATAGAGGGACAACTTACTGACACAACACATCGGTCATAACGGAGGTCTGGGAGGAAAAATTCTTGAATTTGCACTGCATCTGGCTCTCGAAACTTTCGACGCCACGACCCTGAGATTCTGAGCCGTGGCGCCCCAAGTACTGCGGCTCTCTGAAGTTCCGGCGCCACGATGCTGATTCTGGGCGCCGTGGCGCTGACGACGACTTTTCCTTTTTTTCAGCGTTTTTGCTCCTTTTTCCTCAGAGTTAGCTTTCAGTCCACCTGTCATCCAACAACACAAAACAAGAACCCAAGACCGTGAGACTGTTCAAGACAAAATAAAACAAACTAAAGACAAAAATCAAACTAACATAATTAAAAATATTGGGTTGCCTCCCAACAAGCGCTGTCTTTAACGTCTTTTAGCCGGACGCAGTTAACCTTTACGAGTGCCCATTGGATCCTTCTGTGAACTGCTTGCAATTTGCATAGTTATTGTTGCAGGTCTCACTTTTCCTATAACAATCTTTTCAACTAAGGGCTTCATATATGAGATTATTGATCGGTGTATTTTATATACACCTTTTGAGTCAGTTTTAGTTAGTCTTTTGTCCCGTTTTGCACATATAAGTGTCGTATTAGGATAGTTTTTGTTACACCCCGGAATTTCAGGATATGTTTATAAGAATGTAAGTAAGAATTCAAAATGTTAAGGTTCGAGACGAGTAATTATTTAGCGGAATTTTGGAAATGGTCGGAAAACGAAATATTATGATTTAACGGGAGGGCAACACGTGTCACCCCCCCTTAGCTTTGCCTTGGACGAAATGGCATGGCCATTTTGGTCATTTACCTTAAGTCTTGGATGACTAAAGTCTTGCAACTTGTGTAGCATGACATTCTTGACCAAGTCAATTAGTCAATAAGTCTTGACTTACTAAGAGCTTATCCAAGCCTCACATTTGGTGATATCTTGACCATCCTTTACTCTTTATATTACTAGTAGTGCTAGAGAGAGCCAACACTTGAAATTTCACACAAAAATTGGAAGAGCATAGGCTTAGCTCTCAGTTCACTTAGCATTAGAAGGAGAAATTTTTTGTTTCTTGTTCATTCCACTCCCACTTTAAACCAAGGTTCTTAGGTGTAGTGTAAGCATTTCTCAATAGAAAAATCTTGGAAAAAGATTGGTTTCGGGTTAGTCGCAAATGAAAAACCTAAAGGGTCTTTCTAGGTTTTGCTTGGAGTTTTGAAGGATAATTGTTGGTATTGTTCTAAGGGTCTCAACAAGCGGTTTGAAGAGTCTTGGAGGCTATAAACTACTAAGGAGCGACTTCGGATTGGAGTTGGATTAAGAATCATTGAGGTATAATCTTGTTCTTTGAAAGTATTACAAGATTATTCATTTTTGTTGTTGTTAGCTTTGTATGTTGCAAGCATGAAATTGTTATATTGAAGTTATAAAGATTATGGATTGATTATAACCTTGGAAATCCGAAATGTAAGGTAATCCATTACTAAGTTGAATTACAATTTAATCGTTGTTAGAACCGTCGCATGTCATTGACTTAAGGATTATGGTTATTATAATCAAATGCGACTTGATATCATGTTATGCTACTAAATTGGATTGAAATGGAAATTGGACAAGAATTGGATTTGTTGAATCAAGGTGGCCGAATTTGGAATGTAGTTTGTGTTGGTTGGTTATTCCATTGTAATGGACTACTTTCTATATAATTGTGAGCCAATTGGGGCTGTTTAATTTTTATTGGAGTACCTTATAGAAATTGTGAGCCAATTGGGGCTGTTTGGTTATTGTATTCGGCCTTGAAAAAGGTGGCAAAGTAAGTAAACACAAAGGAAGTGCTGTCCGATTTTCCGTAGAATTTAGTGACGTAGCACTTAGAATATTCTACGTGTGAAGTAAGAAGGTTAATGGACGTATTGTAACCATTATAGGTTGAAGTACTAAGTATAGCGTATCCTACTTGGAGAGTGGAATAGCTATCAAGGTTGAGGTACTTTGGAGCATTTTGCTACTTGTCGACAATCGTCGTGAGGTATGTGAACCTCTTCCTTCCTTTGGCATGATTCTATGTATGGAATATACTTGTGGTATCATTTCATGTTTCCTTCTACTCTTAGAAGTTAAGAGGTAGTTATGTGATTTACTCTATGTAGAACTTTTCCTATCTTTTGAGCATGACTAGTTATGCACGTATGTAGTACTGAGACGTCAAGACTATGATATTCTTTACTTGTTTTATGTAATGCCAAGTCGGGTGGGTTAGGAGATCAACTCACTTCTTTGAAAATAGTAAGGATGTCTTAAGTTTTATTAAGGTTAAGGGACTTGAAGAGTTTCCAAGTATGTGATACTTGTTCCGTTTTAAACGTATAAGTCCCTTGGATAGGAAATTGTTTTTGGCTAAGGTATAAAGTGAATATAAAGGCTTTATGGGGAGTTAGTTATATTTGACTTATGGAAAGATAAGTGATTTGATTTTAGTGAAAAGGCCACTTATTTTTAAGGCATTAATTGCCTAAGGTTTTATAATAAAAGGAGTCACTTGTTTTCTAAAGGTTAAGAGACTATTTGTATTTTTGAAAGTTATGAGAATTTATTTGAAAGTATTTAATACTTGGTTTCAAAAAGTAGAAGTCTCTTGGTTATAAAAGGAACGTGTTGGTCTAAACCATAAAGCCGTTATAACCCTTTATGGGAAGTTGGTTATAACGGACTTATGGAAGGTTAAGAGAATGATTTTCTCTAATAAAGTAATCAAAGAAATAACTTGTGTTAAGGAAGGGCAAATTGTTTTAAAGGTACCAATTGCTTAAGGTTTTAAATAAGGAAGTCACTTGATTTAGAAGCCGGTAATTGTATTTCTAAAAGGCATTGTGACTTGTCTTGAAAGGTGAATAGGACTTGATACTTCTGTTAGTAGTATTAGTGTTATTTGGAAAGGAGTCTTTTGAAAAGAATGTACGTACGTAGTACTTTGGCTTGTTAAATGAGAATAATTCTATTTGTGCCCGGATAAGTACTTAGGCTTGTAAAATGAGAATTATTCTATTTGTGCCCGGATAAGTACTTAGGCTTGTAAAATGAGAATTATTCTATTTGTGCCCGGATAAGTACTTAGGCTTGTAAAATGAGAATTATTCTATTTGTGCCCGGATAAGTACTTAGGCTTGTAAAATGAGAATTATTTTATTTGTGCCTGATAAGTACTTAGGCTTGTAAAATGAGAATTATTCTATTTGTGCCTGATAAGTACTTAGGCTTGTAAAATGAGAATTATTCTATTTGTGCCCTGATAAGTACTTAGGCTCAGAAATGAGAATTATTCTATTTGTGCCGGATAAGTACTTAGGCTTGTAAAATGAGAATAATTCTATTTGTGCCCGGATAAGTACTTAGGCTTGTAAAATGAGAATTATTCTATTTGTGCCCGGATAAGTACTTAGGCTTGTAAAATGAGAATTATTCTATTTGTGCCCGGATAAGTACTTAGGCTTGTAAAATGAGAATTATTCTATTTGTGCCCGGATAAGTACTTAGGCTTGTAAAATGAGAATTATTCTATTTGTGCCTTGATAAGTACTTTGGCTTGGTTAATTGAGAATTAGCCTATGTGTGCTGGTGATAGCCTTTGAGTGCAAGTATTATGTTTTATTACGTTGCCGCGACTCACGGAGGGCCTACCGCTTGTAGTAAGCTACTTGACGCATCGACGGTGATGGGATTCCACCGTATGCTTCCGTTATTTGTAGTACTTGGGTTAAATTCCCGGATTTTCATAAAAGACAGGGTAGTGCTTATGTCCTGTTTGATGGCCGGTTGAGATAGGGTAAGAGTATAAATGAGGGGCAAGTCCCAAGACGTTATACCACCTTCTCCAGGTAAGAGTATAAGTGAGGTAAACCCCGAGATGTTGTACCACCGCTTTATATGTTGTTTGACGGCCAATGAGATAGGGTAAGAGTATAAATGGGGCAAGCCCCAAGGCGTTATACCACCTTCTCCAGGTAAGAGTATAAGTGAGGTAAACCCCAAGATGCTATACCACCGCTTACCACCTTCTCCGGGGTAAGAGTATAAGTGAGGGTAAACCCCAAGACGCTATACCACCGGTGGGACTTAGTGCTCATGTATGCCTATTGGTGTTATATTATATCATGGATCACGGCAGCGGAGGAAGGATTCCACGGGCAGATTGATATTATGGGCGTGAGACCCACGGTTATATTTGACACTTATAGTCACGGCGATTGGGGATTCCACGGCCACCCTTTGCTATTTTGTGTGACTTGATCGCGTCTGACCGGGCGGTAGTATATCGTCCTCCACATAAGAGGCGGATTGTGTTATGAAAGTTAAGTAAGTTATATGGTAATGAACTTAATGATTTTCCTAAATCATGTACATAAGAGTGTGACTATAGCTTTTATTGAAAATGGAAATGATGATAAGCTACGATTAAGTTCATAAGTGGTAATGACACGGCGGGATCCGTATGTACTTTTATACTTGCCTGTCGTTCTTTTGTACGATTATGATCCGCATCAGACGTTATTTCGCTCCATATTCGTACTGTTATCGACCCTTCGGGGCTGCGTTAAATGCCCGCAGTTTTAGGTATCACGTTGGTGATCCTTGCTCTTAGGATCTCGGTTCGATTTTGAGAAAGCTCTATTTGCTCCGAGGCTTAGCTCTTGTACGGTTTTCCACGAGGTAGTAGATTCATGTATATTCGGGGTATGGGGGCCCTGTCCCGCCACAAATGGTTATGTTAAAACTCTTAGAGGTTTGTAGTCACATATTGTGGGTCGGTTGTAAAAGAAATGAGGCAACCGCTTTGCTGTATTTATATATGTTCGGGAAGGTAGCCTATCGGCTAACCTTGTTGTTTTACTTCCGATGTTTTATTTATAAGTTTCATGTATGTTCCGCTGATTTTCTCTCGATGTTTATCGTAAGGGTGCCTGTAGGGCACGATCGCGATCCCGGTCGGTCGTGACAAAAGTGGTATCGGAGCGATTAGTCCTCGGAAAGTGTCTACGCACCGTGTCTAGTAGAGTCTTGATTATCGTGTGTTGTGCACCACATCTATAATCGTGAGGCTGCAGGACATTTAGGATTGGTTTCTATTCTTCTCACTCGAGATCGTGCGATAAAGGTGTGTTGTTAGTGGTCGTCCTCCCTAACAAAGTTATGTTGTTCGCAGCACGAAAGGCAAAGATGACCAGAAAGATGTGGTGGATTGCGTATCCGGGTTGGTAATGATTATAGTATAGTCGGTATTGTGACATACATCTCTACGGAGTTATGTATGAGGTCGACGCGTGTTGCCTAGAATGATTTTAGATTACCGTGAATCGTAAAGACTAACTAGATACCGGAAGGTATGGAATAATTAATGAATTTTCGCCAAGGTTTTGTGTTTTATTTCGAGATAATTGGGAAAGGATGAAGGTCTGATAGGGTAGTGAACCCTTAGAAGCCATATTAAGGAACCTAACGGAAATGTCATGTTAATAGATTAAGCCGTAGTAAGCTTAAGAGGATTATACTGGATGAGGCTGTATAGAGTAAATAATGGTTGTTGTGATCGAGACAACATGGTTATGGTTTTGTGAGAAGTTTTGTACCGCTTCTTGGGGATGATAAGATAGGCCGAGCATGGAAATTGCGAGCCTAAGAATATTGATAACCGCTGAGACCTTAGATGTATAAGGTTTTCTCCGCAATAAGATTTTAAGTCGGACCGAGGATAAGAGTTAAGTGCGACACGAGTGGTTGAGGACTACACGGGTCTCCCCATGGCCTGGAATGGAGTGGGATCTGGTAGTAGTTCCGCTACGTGGCAAGTCACGGCGGCGCAAGGCCCAAGTTTAGTTAATTGTTTTACTGTTCGTGGACGCGTTCCACCGAACCGTGTCATGAAAGCGAAATGGCCTTATATTGTTTTATAGAGTTACTCCAAAGATTTGAGGCCGAATCGGTATGGAAGTTATGTATGTATGCTAGTATGAGTTGGAAGTACGAAAAGATAATCTCTTTTGGGCTTAAGAGGACGAGTACGCGTACAAGGTATTAGGGCCATGTGTGGCATTGTTGGTATAGCGGGGTTGTGAAAGGAAACTATGTCGCAAATTATAAAGATTGACTCAAAGAACATTCGGGACGAATGTTTCTAAGGGGAAGAATGTTACACCGGAATTTCGTGATATGTTTATAAGAATGTAAGTAAGAATTCAAAATGTTAAGGTTCGAGACGAGTAATTATTTAGCGGAATTTTGGAAATGGTCGGAAACGAAATATTATGCGTTAACGGGAGGGCAACACGTGTCACCCCCTTAGCTTTGCCTTGGACGAAATGGCATGGCCATTTTGGTCATTTACCTTAAGTCTTGGATGACTAAAGTCTTGCAACTTGTGTAGCGTGACATTCTTGACTAAGTCGATTAGTCAATAAGTCTTGACTTACTAAGAGCTTATCCAAGCCTCACATTTGGTGATATCTTGACCATCCTTTACTCTTTATATTACTAGTAGTGCAGAGAGAGCCAACACTTGAAATTTCACACAAAAATTGGAAGAGCATAGGCTTAGCTCTCGGTTCACTTAGCATTAGAAGGAGAAAATTTTTGTTTCTTGTTCATTCCACTCCCACTTTAAACCAAGGTTCTTAGGTGTAGTGTAAGCATTTCTCAATAGAAAAATCTTGGAAAAGATTGGTTTTGTTAGTCTCAAATGAAAAACCTAAAGGGTCTTTCTAGGTTTTGCTTGGAGTTTTGAAGGATAATTGTTGGTATTGTTCTAAGGGTCTCAACAAGCGGTTTGAAGAGTCTTGGAGGGGCTATAAACTACTAAGGAGCGACTTCGGATTGGAGTTGGATTAAGAATCATTGAGGTTAATCTTGTTCTTTGAAAGTATTACAAGATTATTCATTTTGTTGTTGTTAGCTTTGTATGTTGCAAGCATGAAATTGTTATATTGAAGTTATAAAGATTATGGATTGATTATAACCTTGGAAATCCGAAATGTAAGGTAATCCATTACTAAGTTGAATTACAATTTAATCGTTGTTAGAACCGTCGCATGTCATTGACTTAAGGATTATGGTTATTATAATCAAATGCGACTTGATATCATGTTATGCTACTAAATTGGATTGAAATGGAAATTGGACAAGAATTGGATTTGTTGAATCAAGGTGGCCGAATTTGGAATGTAGTTTGTGTTGGTTGGTTATTCCATTGTAATGGACTACTTTCTATATAATTGTGAGCCAATTGGGTCATTTAGTTTTTATCGAGTACCTTATAGAAATTGTGAGCCAATTGGGGCTGTTTGGTTATTGTATTCGCCTTGAAAAAGGTGGCAAAGTAAGTAAACACAAAGGAAGTCTTTGTCAGATTTTCCGTAGAATTTAGTGACGTAGCACTTAGAATATTCTACGTGTGAAGTAAGAAGGTTAATGGACGATTGTAACCATTATAGGTTGAAGTACTAAGTATAGCGTATCCTACTTGGAGAGTGGAATAGCTATCAAGGTTGAGGTACTTTGGAGCATTTTGCTACTTGTCGACAATCGTCGCGAGGTATGTGAACCTCTTCCTTCCTTTGGCATGATTCTATGTATGGAATATACTTGTGGTATCATTTCATGTTTCCTTCTACTCTTAGAAGTTAAGAGGTAGTTATGTGATTTACTCTATGTAGAACTTTTCCTATCTTTTGAGCATGACTAGTTATGCGTATGTAGTACGGTGAGACGTCAAGACTATGATATTCTTTACTTGTTTTATGTAATGCCAAGTCGGGTGGGTTAGAGATCAACTCACTTCTTTGAAAATAGTAAGGATGTCTTAAGTTTTATTAAGGTTAAGGGACTTGAAGAGTTTCCAAGTATGTGATACTTGTTCCGTTTTAAACGTATAAGTCCTGGATAGGAAATTGTTTTTGGCTAAGGTATAAAGTGAATATAACGGCTTTATGGGAGTTAGTTATATTTGACTTATGGAAAGATAAGTGATTTGATTTTAGTGAAAAGGCCACTTATTTTTAAGGCATTAATTGCCTAAGGTTTTATAATAAAAGGAGTCACTTGTTTTCTAAAGGTTAAGAGACTATTTGTATTTTTGAAAGTTATGAGAATTTATTTGAAAGTATTTAATACTTGGTTTCAAAAAGTAGAAGTCTCTTGGTTATAAAAGGAACGTGTTGGTCTAAACCATAAAGGGTTATAACGGCTTTATGGGAAGTTGGTTATAACGGCTTTATGGAAGGTTAAGAGAATGATTTTCTCTAATAAAGTAATCAAAGAAATAACTTGTGTTAAGGAAGGGCAAATTGTTTTAAAGGTACCAATTGCTTAAGGTTTTAAATAAGGAAGTCACTTGATTTAGAAGCCGGTAATTGTATTTCTAAAAAGGCATTGTGACTTGTCTTGAAAGGTGAATAGGACTTGATACTACGGTTGTTAGTATCGGGGAAGTGTTATTTGGAAAGGAGTCTTTTGAAAAGAATGTACGTACGTAGTACTTTGGCTTGTTAAATGAGAATAATTCTATTTGTGCCCGGATAAGTACTTAGGCTTGTAAAATGAGAATTATTCTATTTGTGCCCGGATAAGTACTTAGGCTTGTAAAATGAGAATTATTCTATTTGTGCCCGGATAAGTACTTAGGCTTGTAAAATGAGAATTATTCTATTTGTGCCCGGATAAGTACTTAGGCTTGTAAAATGAGAATTATTCTATTTGTGCCCGGATAAGTACTTAGGCTTGTAAAATGAGAATTATTCTATTTGTGCCCGGATAAGTACTTAGGCTTGTAAAATGAGAATTATTCTATTTGTGCCCGGATAAGTACTTAGGCTCGTAAAATGAGAATTATTCTATTTGTGCCCGGATAAGTACTTAGGCTTGTAAAATGAGAATAATTCTATTTGTGCCCGGATAAGTACTTAGGCTTGTAAAATGAGAATTATTCTATTTGTGCCCGGATAAGTACTTAGGCTTGTAAAATGAGAATTATTCTATTTGTGCCCGGATAAGTACTTAGGCTTGTAAAATGAGAATTATTCTATTTGTGCCCGGATAAGTACTTAGGCTTGTAAAATGAGAATTATTCTATTTGTGCCTTGATAAGTACTTTGGCTTGGTTAATTGAGAATTAGCCTATGTGTGCTGGTGATAGCCTTTGAGTGCAAGTATTATGTTTTATTACGTTGCCGCGACTCATTGGAGGGTCACTGTCTTGTGTAAGCTACTTGACGCATCTGAAGTGATGTAGGATTCCACTGTATGCTTCCGTTATTTGTAGTACTTGGGTTAAATTCGGATTTTCATAAAAGACAGTGTAGTGCTTATGTCTGTTTGATGGCCATTGAGATAGGGTAAGAGTATAAATGAGGCAAGTCCCAAGACGTTATACCACCTTCTCCAGGTAAGAGTATAAGTGAGGTAAACCCCAAGACGTACCACCCGCTTTATATGTTGTTTGACTAGGTTGAGATAGGGTAAGAGTATAAATGAGGGCAAGCCCCAAGACGTTATACCACCTTCTCCGTGGTAAGAGTATAAGTGAGGTAAACCCCAAGATGCTATACCACCGCTTACCACCTTCTCCCGGTAAGAGTATAAGTGAGGGTAAACCCCAAGACGCTATACCACCGTGGGACTTGGTGCTCATGTATGCCTATGGTGTTATATTATATCATGGATCGCCAGGTGAGGAAGGATTCCACGGCAGATTGATATTATGGGCGTGAGACCCGTGGTTATATTTGACACTTATAGTCGGCGGTGATGGGGATTCCACGCCACCCTTTGCTATTTTGTGTGACTTGATCGCGTCTGAATTGGGCGGGTAGTATATCGTCCCTCCACATAAGGGGCGGATTGTGTTATGAAAGTTAAGTAAGTTATATGGTAATGAACTTAATGATTTTCCTAAATCATGTACATAAGAGTGTGACTATAGCTTTTATTGAAAATGGGAAATGATGATAAGCTACGATTAAGTTCATAAGTGGTAATGACACGGCGGATGTACTGGTATGATTTTTATACTTGCCTGTCGTTTCTTTTTGTATGATTATGATCTTCTTTCAGTATATTTTTTTCCATTCATAAATTTGTTGTTGTGACCCTTCTGGCTGCGTTCATGCCCGCAGGTTTTAGGTATCACGTTGGTGATCCTTGCTCTTAGGATCTCGGTTCAGTTTTTGAGAGAAAGCTCTATTTGCTCGGAGCTTAGCTCTTGGTACGGTTTCCCCGAGGTAGTAGATTCATGTATATTCGGGGTATGGCGGGCCCGCCACCACTGTGGTTCTGTTAAAACTCTTAGAGGTTTGGAGTCAGATATTGTGGGTCCGTTTGTAAAAGAAATGAGGCAACTGGTTGGGGTGTATTTATATATGTTCAGGAAGGTAGCCATCACGGCTAACGTTGTTTACTTCCGATGTTTTATTTATAAGTTTCATGTATGTTCCTGATTTTCTCGATGTTTACTTAAGGGTGCCCGGGTAGGGCACTCGCGATCCGGGTCAGTCGTGACAAAAGTGGTATCAGAGCAGTTAGTCCTCGGAAAGTGTCTACAGACCGTGTCTAGTAGAGTCTTGATTATCGGTGTGTTGTGTGTCACGACCCGTTCCGGGGCCCGTGACTGGTGCCTTACCGGGGCACCCAAGTAGTCATACATCAGAGTAACCAGCGGAAATATAAAGCAAGACATGAAACAATTTATAAAATAAGACACGATTTATGTGAGAAAACATCGCCTTTCGATATATATAAAATCATGGTTTAGCGATTACATCCGACATCGCATAACATGACTACAGCACTTAAGGAAATATACAACTATGGCGGGACAGGCCCCGCCATACCTCGATCATACAAAACTATCTACAACAGGAGATCATACCAAAAGTAGAGCCTCGGAAGAGATGGAGCTCCGACACCAACGTAGATCCTAAGGATGCGGATCTAGCACCGCTTGCCCTTACGGCATGAACGCAGCCCCCGGCGAGGTCAAGACAACAGTACTAAGTATAAATCAGAAAGTACTTAAATGAAAACATATCATTTTAAAACCGTTTACAAATATGTGTGAAACAACCAAGGAAACCGCACGTAGTGCCACATCACAAACAAGAGCAACAATAGTAATCAGAATAGGTCTTGTCTAGGCTGCGAATGATCGAAACAGGGCCACTCGCCCATATCATCATTCTGCAAGCCTAATTCGGGACTCCCGGAGTCCGCATAGGCCACTCACGTGGGCCCGCATGAGGTATAACCCCGCATCGAGGGTAGCTACTCGGCGTAAATCGCCCCGACTCGTTGTCCGCATGCCACATAGACCGCATGAGGTATAACCCCGCATACTAACCTGGAACTCTCGTAGCTCCGCATAGGCCCCCTGGACCCGCATGAGGTATTCTCGAATCATGGTCCTGCATCACCGAGTCTACCCCGCGTCGGAGGCCTTAACCCCGGATCATCTCAAGAGGTGAGTGATAGTATACTAACATAGCGACTTATCTTTAAACAACATAATCACAACAAGCATACACTTTTTCACAAACGTTACAAGACACTAACACACATAGCATCATATCATGTCTACTTATCAAACCATCTTATTATTCTTTTCACAATTCAATATAAGTCTGTTATAAACACATAGGCAAACTGTTTCTTTTATCAATCTTAAGTGGTTATACTTAACCTCCCATAAGGTTAGTATAACTCTTAAGCTTTTGTTTAAAACCAATTAGTCTTCTTCTCAGAAAAAAAGATCCAGATTCTTTAAAAATGCTTTGAGATCTTGAGGCATTCAGTAAGTGTTATTCAAAGCTTAAGCGTGAGGCATTGCCGTAAGTGTTTATTCGGCTTAAGCCGAGGCATTGCCATAAGTATTATTCAGCTTAAGTCAAAGACATTGCCGTAGTTATATTTTAGTTAACACATGTACGTCTACCGTACTATATATATTGTAAAATATCATGCTTTAGAAAGAATCACATACCTTCTCAGCGAAAACCACCTGCCAAGTCAGCCTATAATAGTCACAGATATCTATCAAGGACTACTCTGAAGGTCATTCTAAACAAAGGGTTCACAATTCTATGGAAAGTTGGGCAGTACCTCCCTACCCGGTGAGCTATATAAGTTCATCAGGAAAACAAATTCTATGTAAGTACAGTTTGATTATTCTTCTTTCAAACCCTTCTACTGTGGTAACAGTTCAATTCTATTCTGTGATATACTTCTAAGTATTTATACTTATTCTTATACTATAACAGTAAGTATTCTCTAATTCAAAAGAGGGTTAGGATTATTACCTCGGTAAGCCCAATAATATCCTAGAAAAAGTCGCGCCTGAGCAAGGTTTTGCTCCTAAGTTGTATGCTCCAAGAACCTTAGAAGTTCTTCACAACTTCTACTAAGTACTAAGGTATTTGGGCTAGGGTATTTTGGGCATTATAACGATACAAGAAGGTAACTTTTCTACCAAGGGAGGGGGGGTAGATTTCGGCTAGGCTAGGGGGGGTAGGCTCTCGGCCACACTACACAAGGGGAGGGAAGAGGTGTTGGACGAAAAGCTTAAGGGAGAGGAGAGGATTTTTAGACTTGGGAGATAACTTTGTGGATGAATAACTCTTCATCTCTAAGGGGGTATTTATAGCTCAAGCCTTGGCCAACCAATGGCCAAGATGAAGACAAGTGCAAGGCAAGTGTAGGGTGAGGATTAACTAAACACAAATATCCTACCAACCCTTGAATTGTGTACAAGGCACAAAAACGTGCCTTGGCTCTCCACTCGTCCATGGACGATTCAAGTCCACCAATGGGAGGGTGCCAAGTGTTGCCTCCCGTTGGTCCAAAATGTTTCGCCTCTGAAAAATCCGCAAAAATAGAAATGGCATAGCCGGAATTTTCCTACGAAGTCGTGGAAACGTTTCGTCGGAAAACGATTCTTTAAGCGAGTTGTGCACAAAAACGCCCAAGGCTAACTTTAAAGCCAAACTTTTATGCGTATTCCTTACGTACATACTCCGAAATACGGGTATAACATTCTCCTCTTAGAAACATTCGTCGAATGTTCCTTCTCAAGACGATTATCGAAGAAGCTTAAACAGCTTAGCAAATGCCACACACGCCACAAAACAACACTTAGGCATAAATGATAATGGAAATTTACAAGTAGGAAAGTGAATTACCCGGCGTGTGGGGAATAGGTGAGGATACTTCGCCTCATGTCCTCCTCGGCTTCCCACGTCATCTCCTCCACGAGCTCGTTCCGCCACAAGACTTTGACGGAAGCCACGCCCTTCGTCCGCAGACGCCTAACTCGACGATCGACTATCGCTATGGAATCTCTCATACGATAACCTCGGTCACCGACATCGTCGATCGGTGTACCTAGATGGATCCCCGATACATCTCTCAAAGATAGATACGTGAAACACGGATGCACCGCCTCCGATCGGACGGCAGATCCAACTCGTAGGCAACCTTGCCTACCTGCGGACAACGAAACGCCCAATGTACCTTGGCCGAGTTTCCTTCTTCCCGAATCTCATCACACCCTTCATGGGTGACACCTTTAGGAAAACCCAATCATCTATCGCGAACTCCGGATGCCGACGACGATGATCTGCGTGATACGATGCGACTCGAGTCATTAATAGCCGCCTGATAAGCTTCACCTTATCCATCGCCACGTACCAAATCTGGTCCCACTAGCCGCCCGCCCACATCGAACCAACCTATAGGCGATCTGCACTTCCTCCCATACAAGGCCTCATAAGGCGCCATCCGAATCTTTGGAGTGGTAGCTATTATTATACGCGAACTCAACTAGAGGCAAATGATCCTCCCAACTACCATCGGTCAATAACACAAAGGCTCGCAGATATCCTCAAGAGTCGGATAGTGCGCTCGTCCCGTCTGCTCAGGATGAAATGCGCACTCGTGCTCACCGCGCCCCTAAACCCTCTGGAAGGACCTCCAGTTAGCCGTGAACCGGGCTCCATGCGATATGATCGAAGTAGGGACTCCATGCGATCGACGATCTCTGATGTAAAGTTCGGCATAATCCTCACCAAAAGTCGCCCCGACGGAAGAAAGTGGGCTGATTTCGTCACCGCCGACGATAACCCATATAGAATCATGTCTCCTCCGAGTGCGAGGTAATCCCGTGATGAAGTCCATGTTGATTACCTCCCACTTCCGTGTCGGGATCTCTATCGCAGAACAAACCACCGGGCCTCGGTGCTCTACCTTTACCTCCGACAACACGCATCGAGCTACGAACTCGCAACGTCCTCTTCGCCATCCCACCAATACACCGATCTAAGGTCGTGGTACATCTTGGTCGACCGGATGGATAGAGTAACGCCGCTACCGTGTGCTTCCCCAGAACTCCGGCGAAGTCTCAAACATCCGAACACACAACCGCTCAAACCTTAGCACCCCATCGTGCTACTCAAAAGGACCCTTGCCTCACGAAGAGGCGTATCACGATATCGAATCAAAGCCGATCTCGAATCGTTGCCTCTTCACCTCCTCGACGATGGAAGACTCGCAACCTCACGAACTCTAACCCCACCGCTATCGGAATCAATCAAGCGGACACCAAGGCTCGCTAATCGATGCAAATCACGAACCATGTCCTCCTCTCTAGCCGCACATCCGATAGGCTCCCATCGACCTACGACTAAGAGCATCCGCCACAACATGGCCTTCCCGGTGGTACAGATATCAACATCGTAATCCTTAAGCAACTCTAACCACCGTCTCGCCGTAAGTTCACTCCTCCGGCGAAGATATACTTGGAGGCTCTTGTGGTGCGTATAAATATCCACGTGAACCCCATACAAATAGTGCCTCCGGATCTTCAAAGCGTGAATCACCGCCAACTCCAAATCATGGGTGGGTAGTTCCTCTCGTGTTTCTTCACCGGGATGCATATGCTATAACCCCGCCATGCTGCGTCAACACACATCCCAACCCGATGCCCGACGATCACAATACACGACATAACCATCCGACCTCCGGAAGAGTAAGAACGGGGCGGTCGTCGGTCTCTTTCAAAGAATCGAAACCCCGCCACAAGCATCACCATCAAACTTGGGCTTCCCGAGTCACCTAGTCAATGGTGCGAGATAGAAGCAAACTTCTCCACGAACGCCGATAATAACTCGCAAGGCCCGAAATCGCGAACCTGCCGGAGTAGAGGTCTAGGCCAAGTCCTCGATCGCCGATCTTGGCCAGATCCACTGAATGCCATCACCCACAATATGCCCAAGAAACGCCATCAAGTCAACCAAAACTCACATTTGGAAAACTTGGCGTAATCGCTGATCTCGAGAATCACAAGATCCTCAAATGCTCCGCATGCTCCTCGCCTGAGCGAGAATAAACCAAGATATCATCAATGAACACTATCACAAACGTGTACAAAAATGGTTTGAACACTCGGTTCATCAAATCCATGAATACCGCCGGAGCATTGGTCAACCCAAAAGACATGACCCTGAACTCATAATGCCCGTACCGGGTCCGGAATGCAGTCCTAGGGACATCCACCTCCCTGACACGAACCTGATGATAGCCCGAACGCAGATCAATCTTGGAGAAACATCTCGCGCTCGCAATCGGGTCGAACAAATCATCAATCCCGGAAGGGGTATTCGTTTAATGGTCACCTTGTTCAGCTGCCTGTAATCAACACACATGCGCAGCGTCCCGTCCTTCTTCTTCACGAACAATACCGGCGCCCCCCAGGGGGAAACACTGGGCCTAATGAAGCCCTTCTCCAGCAAATCCCTCAGCTGGTCCTTCAGCTCTCTCAACTCGGCAGGTGCCATTCTGTATGGCGGAATGGAAATAGGCCGAGTATCTGGCAATATGTCAATACAAAACTCGATCTCCCTCTCAGGAGGGATACCCGGGAGGTCATCTGGAAACACGTCTGGGAACTCGCTGACTACTGGAACTGACTGAAAATCTGGTACCGCAGCTTCAGTATCAAACACCCGAACGAGATGGTAGATATACCCCTTCTGCACCATCTTCCTAGCCTTGAGGTAGGAAATAAACCTACCCCTCGGCGATACCGCTCCCCTCCCACTCAACAACCGGCCTCAGAAACCGAACTGCACTACTTCTCTCTGCGGCTACATTGGCATAGCAAGAAGCTAGCCAATCCATCCCCATAATCACGTCGAAGTCAATCATCTCCAACTCTATCAAGTCGGCGGTCCGACGATCAGAATGGTCACAGACAAGCCCTATATACCCGCCGAGCTACCACCGAATCACCCATGGCGTAGCTACTCGAAAGGGTCTATGGACTCGTGCTCTATCCCTATCCTACTAGCAACAAGGGAGATATATAGGGCGAGTAGAACCCGGATCTATCAAGGCATAAACATCAAACCCAGAACCGATAAGGTACCGTGACGACATCGTGAGGCCTCCGATCCGCTCGCCGGACAAAGCATAAATGCGTTACGAGGACCGCTAGAATCGGGACCCGAGCCACGACCTGCCGCGACCGCTGACCCATGAGCACTCGCCCGGGCGAGTAATCAGGAGATGATGAAGCGCAATGTAACCTGGCGCCGAGCCCTACCACCGCCGCCGGCCGATCCCCGCAAAGTGACCTGCTGCCACAATCGTAACAAGCTCCAAAAGTAGTACCACACTTCCCGTAATGGGATCCCGCGTCGCCACACCGGGGTGGTCCCGACGCCGCACTCTGCTACTCGACGCCTCAAGCCCCGGGCCCCGGCCCGCCTCGAAACTCGGGTTGCGGCCGAGGACGGTGCGAGTGCTCGAGCCGCCGTGGTGCGACCCAGATCGCTGCCGAGGCCGCCACCACGATAACCACCGAAGACCCTCCCGCCCCGGCCTTCTTCGGCGATGTCCGCCCACTCGCCGACCTCTGCGCCTCGCATCCAAGGGCGTGAGCTGCGTGCGGGTAATGTCCATACCCGGCCGAGAGAAACCCCGCACAAGACTTCGGCCATATAGTCGTCTAGCCCGTGACATAGCGGTGCACCCTATCCTCCATATTCGCTACCAATCTTTGGGACATATCGAGCCAAAGAATCAAACTCGACATTGTACTCCCGACAAGGCCCTCTCTCGCCAGCAGAAAAATCTATCACCGCGCCTCCTCATCTGTGGAGGCAAGAAGTGAGTGAGGAAAGCCTCCGAGAACTCATCCCAGTAGCCGGGACGTGCTCTCCCGGATAACTCCCATGAATCAAACCAATCGATCGCGGTATCACGCAGCCTATGTGAACCAAAGATCACGGACTCGGTCTCCGACGCCCGATCACTCTCAAAATCCTCAATCGACGGATGAACTCCTCGCGATCATCCTCCGCCTCGACCCATAAAACTCCGTGGCTACAACTCAAGAAGTCTCGTAGCCTCAAACTCTCTCGCCTCGTGAACAACGGGTACGATCGAGCTGAGCCGAATCGAATCGCCGTGATCCAGCCTTCTCTCGACGGGCCACAACTTTAGCCAAAGTCGGGCCATCTCTCAGACCCTAACTCTCCGCCCCAGCCGTGGGACGGGAGGTGTGGGTACCGTGGTCGCCGCTGGGCCGGGCGGGCGCATAGAACTCGCCGTCTCGTATAGATCGGGCCTGAGCCCTCGTGACTCGGGTGTCTGCTAGCGCCTCCGCCGCTTGCCCTTCTCGCCCGGTTGCCTAACGTGGAGGCATAATCACATAGAAAGGAATACGTTAGAGGTCCAACCTATAACACGACTCTAAAGCACGATCTCGTAATGAGAAGAATGGAAACCAATCCTAAATATCCTATAGCCTCCTCGATTATTGGCGTGGTGCACAACACACCGATAATCAAGACTCTACTAGATACGGTGCAGTAGACACTTTTCCGAGGATTAATCGCTCGATACCACTTTTGTCACGACTGCCCGGCCCGTGGATCGTGCCTTACGGCACCCAAGTAGTCATACATCGAGTAACCAGGAAATATAAAGCAAGACATGAAACAATTTATAAAATAAGACACGCTTTATGTGAGAAAACACGCTTTCTGTATATATATAAAATCATGGTTTAGCGCTACATCCGACAATCGCATAACATGACTACGCACCTCTAAGGAAATATACAACTATGGCGGGATAGGCCCCGCCATACCCCGATCAGACAAAACTATCTACAACAGGAGATCATACCAAAAGTAGAGCCTCCAAGAGATGGAGCTCCCGACACCAACGTAGAGATCCTAAGGATGCGGATCTAGCACTGCTGCCCTTACCGCGGCATGAACGCAGCCCCCCGAAGGAGGTCAGTACAACAGGTACTAAGTATGCGAAACTGTAAAGTACTTAAATGAAAACATATCATTTTTAAAACCAGTTTACAAATATGTGTGAAACAACCAAGGAAACCGCACGTAGTGCCACATCACAAACAAGAGCAACAATAGGTAATCAGAATAGGTCTTGTCTAGGCCGCGAATGATCGAAACAGGCCACTCGCCATATCATCATTCCGCAAGCCTAATCTCGACTCCCGAGTCCGCATAGGCCACTCACATGGGCCCGCATGAGGTATAACCCCGCATCGAGGGTAGCTACTCCTCGGCATCGTCCTGGACTCGTTGTCCGCATGGCCACATAGACCGCATGAGGTATAACCCCGCATACTAACCTGGAACTCTCGTAGCTCCGCATAGGCCCCCTGGACCCGCATGAGGTCTTCTCGAATCATGGTCCCAGACCGCCTGAGTCTACCCCGCATCGGAGGGCAGCTTAACCCCCGGTATCATCTCAAGAGGTGAGTGATAGTATACTAACATAACAGCTTATCTTTAAACAACATAATCACAACAAGCATACTCTTTTCACAAACGTTACAAGACACTAACACACATAGCATCATATCATGTCTACTTATCAAACCATCTTATTATTCTTTTCACAATTCAATATAAGTCTGTTATAAACACATAGGCAAACTGTTTCTTTTATCAATCTTAAGTGGTTATACTTAACCTCCCATAAGGTTAGTATAACTCTTAAGCTTTTGTTTAAAAACCAATTAGTCTTCTTCTGTAAAAAAAAGATCCAGTATTCTTTAAAAATGCTTTCAGATCTTTATTATTCAGGCTTAAGCCGTGAGGCATTGCCGTAAGTGTTATTCAGGCTTAAGCCGTGAGGCATTGCCGTAAGTGTTTATTCGGGCTTAAGCCGTGAGGCATTGCCATAAGTATTATTCAGGCTTAAGTCAAAGACATTGCCGTAGTTATATTTTAGTTAACACATGTACGTCTACCGTACTATATATATTGTAAAATATCATGCTTTAGGAAGAATCACATACCTTCTCAGCGAAAACCACCTGCCAAGTCAGCCTATAATAGTCACATATATCTATCAAGGACTACTCTGAAGGTCATTCTAAACAGAGGGTTCACAATTCTATGGAAAGTCAAGACCTCCTACCCGGTGAGCTATATAAGTTCATCGTGAAAACAAATTCTATGTAAGTACTGATTTGATTATTCTTCTTTCAAACCCTTCTACTGTGGTAATAGCTCAATTCTATTCGTGATATTCTTCTAAGTATTTATACTTATTCTTATACTATAACAAAGTATTCTCTAATTCAAAAGAGGGTTAGGATTATTACCTCGGTAAGCCCAATAATATCCTAGAAAAGTCGCTACTGAGCAAGGTTTTGCTCCTAAGTTGTATGCTCCAGAACCTTAGAAGTTCTTCACAACTTCTACTAAGTACTAAGGTATTTGGGCTAGGTATTTTGGGCATTATAACGATACAAGAAGGTAACTTTTCTACCAAGGGAGGGGGTAGATTTCGGCTAGGCTAGGGGGTAGGCTCTCGCCACACTACACAAGGGAGGAAGAGGTGTTGGACTAAAAGCTTGGGAGAGGAGAGGATTTTTAGACTTGGGAGATAACTTTGTGGATGAATAACTCTTCATCTCTAAGGGTATTTATAGCTCAAGCCTTGGCCAACCAATGGCCAAGATGAAGACAAGTGCAAGGCAAGTGTAGGGTGAGGATTAACTAAACACAAATATCCTACCAACCTCGATTGTGCACAAGGCACAAAAACGTGCCTTGGCTCTCCAATTTCGTCCATGGACGATTCAAGTCCACCAATGGGAGGGTGCCAAGTGTTGCCCTCCCGTTGGTCCAAAATGTTTCGCCTCTCTAAAAATCCGCAAAATTAGAAATGGCATAGCCGAATTTTCCTACGAAAGTCGTGGAAACGCTTTCGTCGGAAACGATTCTTTAAGCGAGTTGTGCACAAAAAAACGTCCAAGGCTAACTATAAAGCCAAACTTTTTGTACGTATTCCCTTACGTACATACTCTGGAAATACGGGGTATAACATTGTGCACCACATCTATAATCAGGAGGTTGCAGGACATTTAGGATTGGTTTCTATTCTTCTCACTCTGAGATCGTGCGATAGAGCTGTGTTGTTAGGGTCGTCCCTCCCTAACAGGTTATGTTGTTTGCAGCTACGAGAAAGGCAGCAGTGACCCAGGAAAGATGTGGTGGATTGCGTATCCAGGTTGGTAATGATTATAGTATAGTCGGTATTGTGACATACATCTCTACGGAGTTATGTATGAGGGTCAGACGCGTGTTGCCTAGAATGATTTTAGATTACCAGGAATCGGTAAAGACTAACTAGATACCGGGAAGGTATGGAATAATTAATGAATTTTCGCCAAGGTTTTGTGTTTTATTTCGAGATAATTGGGAAAGGATGAGCTGTCTGATAGGGTAGTGAACCCTTAAGAAGCCATATTAAGGAACCTAACGGAAATGTCATGTTAATAGATTAAGCTGTGTAGTAAGCTTAAGAGGATTATACGGATGAGGCCTGTATAGAGTAAATAATGGTTGTTGTGATCGAGACAACATGGTTATGGTTTTGTGAGAAGTTTTTGTACCCGTTTACTGGGGGGGATGATAAGATAGGCTGGGAGCATGGAAATTGCGAGCCTAAGAATATTGATAACTGCCGAGACCTTAGATGTATAAGGTTTTCTCTGGCAATAAGATTTTAAGTCAGACCAAGGATAAGAGTTAAGTGCGACGCTGAGTCGGGTTGAGGACCTGTTACGGGTCTCCCCATGGCCTGGAATGGAGTGGGATCAGTTGGTAGTAGTTCCGCTACGTGACAGGGTCACGAGGGCGCAAGGCCCAAGTTTAGTTAATTGTTTTACGGGTTCGTGGACGCGTTCCACCGGAACCAGGTCATGAAAGCCGGAAATGGCCTTATATTGTTTTATAGAGTTACTCCAAAGATTTGAGGCCAGAATCGGTATGGAAGTTATGTATGTATGCTAGTATGAGTTGGAAGTACGAAAAGATAATCTCTTTTGGGCTTAAGAGGGACGAGTATGCGTGTACAAGGTATTAGGGCCATGTGTGGCATTGTTGGTATGACGGGGTTGTGAAAGGAAACTATGTCGCAAATTATAAAGATTGACTCCGAAAGAACATTCGGGGACGAATGTTTCTAAGGGGGGAAGAATGTTACACCCCGGAATTTCAGGATATGTTTATAAGAATGTAAGTAAGAATTCAAAATGTTAAGGTTCGAGACGAGTAATTATTTAGCGGAATTTTGGAAATGGTCGGAAAACGAAATATTGCGACGAACGGGAGGGCAACACGTGTCACCCCCCCTTAGCTTTGCCTTGGACGAAATGGCATGGCCATTTTGGTCATTTACCTTAAGTCTTGGATGACTAAAGTCTTGCAACTTGTGTAGCATGACATTCTTGACCAAGTCAATTAGTCAATAAGTCTTGACTTACTAAGAGCTTATCCAAGCCTCACATTTGGTGATATCTTGACCATCCTTTACTCTTTATATTACTAGTAGTGCTAGAGAGAGCCAACACTTGAAATTTCACACAAAAATTGGAAGAGCATAGGCTTAGCTCTCGGGTTCACTTAGCATTAGAAGGAGAAAATTTTTTGTTTCTTGTTCATTCCACTCCCACTTTAAACCAAGGTTCTTAGGTGTAGTGTAAGCATTTCTCAATAGAAAAATCTTGGAAAAGATTGGTTTCTGTTAGTCGCAAATGAAAAACCTAAAGGGTCTTTCTAGGTTTTGCTTGGAGTTTTGAAGGATAATTGTTGGTATTGTTCTAAGGGTCTCAACAAGCGGTTTGAAGAGTCTTGGAGGGGCTATAAACTACTAAGGAGCGACTTCGGATTGGAGTTGGATTAAGAATCATTGAGGTATAATCTTGTTCTTTGAAAGTATTACAAGATTATTCATTTTGTTGTTGTTAGCTTTGTATGTTGCAAGCATGAAATTGTTATATTGAAGTTATAAAGATTATGGATTGATTATAACCTTGGAAATCCGAAATGTAAGGTAATCCATTACTAAGTTGAATTACAATTTAATCGTTGTTAGAACCGTCGCATGTCATTGACTTAAGGATTATGGTTATTATAATCAAATGCGACTTGATATCATGTTATGCTACTAAATTGGATTGAAATGGAAATTGGACAAGAATTGGATTTGTTGAATCAAGGTGGCCGAATTTGGAATGTAGTTTGTGTTGGTTGGTTATTCCATTGTAATGGACTACTTTCTATATAATTGTGAGCCAATTGGGGCTGTTTAGTTTTTATCGAGTACCTTATAGAAATTGTGAGCCAATTGGGGCTGTTTGGTTATTGTATTCGCCTTGAAAAAGGTGGCAAAGTAAGTAAACACAAAGGAAGTCTTTGTCCGATTTTCCGTAGAATTTAGTGACGTAGCACTTAGAATATTCTACGGTGAAGTAAGAAGGTTAATGGACGTATTGTAACCATTATAGGTTGAAGTACTAAGTATAGCGTATCCTACTTGGAGAGTGGAATAGCTATCAAGGTTGAGGTACTTTGGAGCATTTTGCTACTTGTCGACAATCGTCGCGAGGTATGTGAACCTCTTCCTTCCTTTGGCATGATTCTATGTATGGAATATACTTGTGGTATCATTTCATGTTTCCTTCTACTCTTAGAAGTTAAGAGGTAGTTATGTGATTTACTCTATGTAGAACTTTTCCTATCTTTTGAGCATGACTAGTTGTACGTATGTAGTATAGTAGACGTACAAGACTATGATATTCTTTACTTGTTTTATGTAATGCCAAGTCGGGTGGGTTAGGAGATCAACTCACTTCTTTGAAAATAGTAAGGATGTCTTAAGTTTTATTAAGGTTAAGGGACTTGAAGAGTTTCCAAGTATGTGATACTTGTTCCGTTTTAAACGTATAAGTCCTGGATAGGAAATTGTTTTTGGCTAAGGTATAAAGTGAATATAACGGCTTTATGGGGAGTTAGTTATATTTGACTTATGGAAAGATAAGTGATTTGATTTTAGTGAAAAGGCCACTTATTTTTAAGGCATTAATTGCCTAAGGTTTTATAATAAAAGGAGTCACTTGTTTTCTAAAGGTTAAGAGACTATTTGTATTTTTGAAAGTTATGAGAATTTATTTGAAAGTATTTAATACTTGGTTTCAAAAAGTAGAAGTCTCTTGGTTATAAAAGGAACGTGTTGGTCTAAACCATAAAGGGTTATAACGGCTTTATGGGAAGTTGGTTATAACGGCTTTATGGAAGGTTAAGAGAATGATTTTCTCTAATAAAGTAATCAAAGAAATAACTTGTGTTAAGGAAGGGCAAATTGTTTTAAAGGTACCAATTGCTTAAGGTTTTAAATAAGGAAGTCACTTGATTTAGAAGCCGGTAATTGTATTTCTAAAAAGGCATTGTGACTTGTCTTGAAAGGTGAATAGGACTTGATACTACGGTTGTTAGTATCGGGGAAGTGTTATTTGGAAAGGAGTCTTTTGAAAAGAATGTACGTACGTAGTACTTTGGCTTGTTAAATGAGAATAATTCTATTTGTGCCCGGATAAGTACTTAGGCTTGTAAAATGAGAATTATTCTATTTGTGCCCGGATAAGTACTTAGGCTTGTAAAATGAGAATTATTCTATTTGTGCCCGGATAAGTACTTAGGCTTGTAAAATGAGAATTATTCTATTTGTGCCCGGATAAGTACTTAGGCTTGTAAAATGAGAATTATTCTATTTGTGCCCGGATAAGTACTTAGGCTTGTAAAATGAGAATTATTCTATTTGTGCCCGGATAAGTACTTAGGCTTGTAAAATGAGAATTATTCTATTTGTGCCTTGATAAGTACTTAGGCTCAGAAATGAGAATTATTCTATTTGTGCCCTGATAAGTACGTAGGCTTGTTAAATGAGAATTATTCGATTTGTGCCCGTATAAGTACTTAGGCTTGTTAAATTTGAATTATTCTATTTGTGCCGGATAAGTACTTAGGCTTGTAAAATGAGAATTATTCTATTTGTGCCCGGATAAGTACTTAGGCTTGTAAAATGAGAATTATTCTATTTGTGCCCGGATAAGTACTTAGGCTTGTAAAATGAGAATTATTCTATTTGTGCCTTGATAAGTACTTTGGCTTGGTTAATTGAGAATTAGCCTATGTGTGCTGGTGATAGCCTTTGAGTGCAAGTATTATGTTTTATTACGTTGCCGACTCCGAGGGCCTACTGTCTTGTAGTAAGCTACTGACGCATCGGTGATGTGGGATTCCACGGGTATGCTTCCGTTATTTGTAGTACTTGGGTTAAATTCCCGGATTTTCATAAAAGACAGGGTAGTGCTTATGTCCTGTTTGATGGCCGGTTGAGATAGGGTAAGAGTATAAATGAGGGGCAAGTCCCAAGACGTTATACCACCTTCTCCAGGGTAAGAGTATAAGTGAGGGGTAAACCCCCAAGACGCTGTACCACCTGCTTTATATGTTGTTTGTGGCCAGTTGAGATAGGGTAAGAGTATAAATGAGGAGCAAGCCCCAAGACGTTATACCACCTTCTCCGGGGTAAGAGTATAAGTGAGGGGTAAACCCCCAAGATGCTATACCACCTGCTTTACCACCTTCTCCAGGGTAAGAGTATAAGTGAGGGGTAAACCCCCAAGACGCTATACCACCGGTGGGACTTGGTGCTCATGTATGCCTATTGGTGTTATATTATATCATGGACTGCCGGCAGTGAGGAAGGATTCCACGGGCAGGATTGATATTATGGGCGTGAGACCCATGGTTATATTTGACACTTATAGTCACGCTGCGGATGATTGGGATTCCACGGCCACCCTTTGCTATTTTGTGTGACTTGATCGCGTCCTGAATTGGGCCGGGTAGTATATGCGTCCCTCCACATAAGGGGCGGATTGTGTTATGAAAGTTAAGTAAGTTATATGGTAATGAACTTAATGATTTTCCTAAATCATGTACATAAGAGTGTGACTATAGCTTTTATTGAAAATGGGAAATGATGATAAGCTACGATTAAGTTCATAAGTGGTAATGACACGGCAGGATCTGGTATGTACTTTTTATACTTGCCCTGTCGTTCTTTTGTACGATTATGATCATTTCTTATCAGACGTTATTTCGCTCCATATTCTGCACTGTTGTTATCGACTTCTTCGGGCTGCGTTAAATGCCCGCAGTTTTAGGTACTGTGTGGTGATCCTTGCTCTTAGGATCTCGGTTCAGTTTTTGAGAGAAAGCTCTATTTGCTCCGGAGGCTTAGCTCTTGGTACGGTTTTCCCTGAGGTAGTAGATTCATGTATATTCAGGGGTATGGCGGGGCCCTGTCCCGCCACAGTGGTTATGTTAAAACTCTTAGAGGTTTGTAGTCACATATTGTGGGTCAGTTTGTAAAAGAAATGAGGCAACTGCTTCGGTTGTATTTATATATGTTCAGGAAGGTAGCCCTATCGGCTAACCTGTTGTTTTACTTCCGATGTTTTATTTATAAGTTTCATGTATGTTCCGCTGATTTTCTCCGATGTTTACGGTAGTGGTGCCTGTGTAGGGCACCGCCGCGATCCCGGCCTGTCGTGATGCTTTTTCTTTCTTTGAGTCAAAGTGGTTAAAATGGCCAAATGGCGGAAAAGGAGCAAAAAGAGGGCAAAAGAGATGCGAGCCGAAAAACAGAAAGTGGCGAACGAGGGCGAAATCTGCAGCGCGCGGCCTGCAGCTGTGGCCGCGGCGCCACTATCCGAGAGGTCGAAGACTGGCACGCGCCGCCTCGCAGCCAGATATCAGGGCCGCGGCGCCAAAACACCCGACGGATTGCAGAACTTCCGGCGCCGCGGCGCCTGTCTGCAGGGCCGCGGCGCCGACGCGGAAAAATTAGGTCTTTTGACGAAAAACTGGGCCAGGCCTGAAGGAAAAGAGGGAGGCGGTTTGCAGCCTATAAAAGGAGAACCCTAGGCAGTTTTTGAGGGTTCCCCTTCTTGCACAACACAAGACTTTTGCTTGGAGATTGGATACCAATAGATTAGTAATTTCTTTTCCTTTCTTGTTATTTATTTCAGTTTTGCATGATGAACTTTGAATTAGTTCTTGTCATGTCAATGGCTAGGAACTAATTCTCTTATAGGGCTTTCTATGTTGAATTTCTTGAAACTTATGCTATAAATTAATGCATGCTTATGGTTGTTTTTCTTATTGAGAGATCTATCCAATAATTGAGTTGAATTCTTGGTAATTAATTGACAACTAATTATCACTATATGATTTCTAATCAGATTCTGAAAAGGGGGGATTGTGAATATGCTGTAAGTTGGGTAGACATTCTTGGATTGGGGATGAAAATACCTCAATTATTTATGTAGCGTTGATGAGAGGCTTAACAACCCTAATTTTGCGCATTGTGCGTGACGGTCAACTAGGTTTTTGTTCTTAATCCTCCTATAAAGTTACCCTTATCACCGAAAGGTAGGTAAGGCGATCTGAGGTTGAGTGTTTATATAACCCTAACGGAGTATAAAACGATTTCAGAACCTGCTTTCTCCAAAAGAAGAATACCATAAGTTAATGCATTAGTAAGTAGCATAAGCGGATAGTAAGGATACATGGAAGCCCTATTCCCATCACATCTGAAGTAAACCTTTATATTTTAAATAGTTTTCATAATTCTTAGTTATAAACAACCAAATCAATTATCAATTCGCCAAATAGATACTAGAAAATAGATAGTTGGTACTTGAACCCTAATCCCAGAGGACGATATTCGGTCTTATCAAAGACTATACTACTTGTCACGATAACGTGCACTTGCGTTTAAAGTGTGTGCATCTTAACGCGCATCAAGTTTTTGGCGTCGTTGCCGGGGATTAGGCATTAGTTCAATATCAAATTTATCTATTTTTAATTTCTAATTTGGTCTTTAATTTTTATTTTATTTTAATCTTTACGTTCTTCGTTATTTTTCGGAAAATCAGGTTGCCGTGATTTGTTTTCTGTTTTTGATCTATTTCAGGAAATCAGTTTATGCGAAGGAGAAGAGGAGCAGACACTCTTGTTCCCCTCAATCCAGAGATTGAGAAAACCTGCAAACAGAACAGAAAGAATCATCGGATTGCAACCTTGTTAGAGATGGACGGTAATCTAAACAATAACAGGATGAGAGAAGGGTTGGGCGAAAATCTACCTAACCCAGGAGATCCTCAGCAAGTGCCAATAGATGTGGAGGATAGAGTCCAAATCCAGCCAGAAAGAAGTTTGAGAGACTATGTGCTGCCAAGAGTGAATGGAGCACAGACTTGCATTAGGCTCCCTACAATAGGAGCCAACAATTTCGAAATAAAACCGGCGATTCTGAGCATGGTACAGCACACAGTGCAATTCGGAGGACTGCCATCGGAGGATCCACATATGCACATAGCTAATTTCTTGGAGCTATGTGCCACTTTCAGATATAACGGCGCATCGATGATGCCGTCAGGTTGAGGCTCTTTCCCTTCTCACTCAGGGATAGAGCAAAAGTATGGTTGAATTCCCTGCCAGCCGATTCGATATTCACATGGCACGAGCTGACACAGAAATTCCTAGCCAAGTTCTTTCCCCCATGTAAAGCAGCAAAATTGCGAGGGGAGTTGAACAACTTCTACCAAGCTGATGGAGAGTCCTTATATGAAGCTTGGGAAAGGTTCAAGGATCTACAAAGGAAGTGTCAACACCATTGCATTGAGTTGTGGAACTTGGTCCACATCTTCTACAACGGGCTGAGCAGTACAACCAGAACCATCATAGATGCAGCAGCAGGTGGAGCATTCATGAGGAAAACAGCCCACGACGCTCATGAGTTATTAGAAGATATGGCCACTAACAACCATGTCACTGAAGAGAGGGCGACCAGTGGGAGAAGAATCGTGGGAGTCCACGAGATAGATGCTATTGCTGCCTTGAATGCCCAAGTGGCTCTTCTAGCGAAACAGTTGCAACAACATACAGTGTCAGTGAATGCAGTACAGATGCCTAAAAGCTGTGAGATATGTGGTGGCCCACATACATTTGATAGGTGCCCTTCAGCGGATCCCAACAATATACCAATAGAGCAGGCAGAGTGTCAAGCAGTAGGTAATTACCAGAGGCAACAGAACAACCCCTACTCAAACACTTATAATCCAGGGTGGAGGAATCACCCAAATTTCTCATGGAAAGGAGATCAGGGGCAGCAGAACCAATATCAGGGGCAGCAGAACCAGTATCAGGGGCAGCAGACCGTGATAGGCGAGATCGTAACCAAGCAGACAGAATCAACAGCCCTTCACTCAAGCCCCACAAAGATCAGCTCAATGCACCGCCAGAAGAAAAGCCGACGAAATAAAGTACCGTGGCAAAGACTTCGCAATGCCTGCACCCGCCCATGAAGCTAGATCCTCATTCAGAACTTAGAAACTCAGTGGTCACCGCAAAGCAAGCAAACATCGAGCCACGGGCATTGCCAAACAATACAGAGGTAAATCCGAGAGAGCGATGTCGGCAACGATGAGGTTGGAAGACAAACTGAGCGTTAGCCACCTCAACCAGTAGTTGAGAAGCAAGCAGAGTTAGAAAAAGAGAAGGTGATTGAGCCTAGCCCAACAGTAGAGAAAACTCCAGAGAAGGAGTATACAGAGAAGATCCCTTTCCCCCAGAGACTACAACGAAAGGCGGTTGATAAACAATTCTCCAAATTTTTGGAGACATTCAGAAAGCTGCATATCAACATACCTTTCATAGAAGCATTAGAGCAGATGCCCTCCTATTTCAAGTTTATGAAGGAGATTTTGGGGAAGAAGAAAAAGCTGGCAGAGTACGAAATAGTAGCACTAACAGAAGAGTGTAGTGCTATCTTGCAGAAGAAGTTGCCACCTAAGCTAAAAGATCCAGGGAGCTTCACACTACCTTGCACAGTGGGCAGGGTAACTTGCAACAGAGCGCTATGTGATTTAGGGGCAAGTATAAATCTAATTCCCCTATCAGTATTCAAGAGATTGGAGTTGGGTGAGGCCAAACCAACCACAGTAAGCCTGCAGCTAGCCGACAGGACAGTGGTTCATCCAAGAGGCAAGATCGAGGACGTAATTGTGAAAGTAGGGAAATTCTTCTTTCCTGCAGATTTCCTCATCCTCGATATGGAAGAAGACGCGGAAATCCCTATCATATTGGGGAGGCCATTCCTAGCAACGGGGAGAGCTTTGATTGATGTTGAAAGAGGGGAACTAACACTAAGGGTGGAGAATGAAGAAATGGTGTTTAAAGTTTTCAAACACATCATTGAGCCACCAACAATGAGTGGGTTCTTTGCAATCAGCACCATCAAACCCCCATGCCAGCCATTACAAGTCAACCAAAGAGCGATGAGCCCAAGAAAGCAGGCATGGTTTGCCGAAATGCCACTAAAGGAGGTAAGTGTTCCTGAACTCCCTATTACTGATAATGCTAAAAAGAAAAGAAGAAAAAGAAAACGCCAAATGTGGAGGAAATTGATAGGTTGGGGGCTTAATCCTCCCCAAGGTTATTAAGGCTAAGGAACTTGCGTCCGACTAAAAGACGTTAAAGACAGCGCTAGTTGGGAGGCAACCCAACGTTTTTCAATTATGTCATTTTAAGTTCTGTCTTTAGTTTATTTTATTTTGTCTAGAACAATCTCACGGTCTTGGGGTCTTGTGTTTGAGCTGTGATTGACAGGTACAGGGAAATAAACTGGAGAAAAGCAAGGATTTCGAGCAATGTAGGCCATGGCGCCTGAATATCTGAAGAGGTGCTGAAGTTTAAGCGCCGCGCTCCTGCGAGCAGGCCGCTGCGCGAAATCCGTAAAAATGTGCCAAGTTTAGCGCGCGCTACCAGAATGGCCGCGCAGAAGTCCCGGCGAGCGCAGAGTTTAGCCGCGCGCCAAAAGCAGGGTCGCGGCGCCAAAGCGGGAATCCAGACTTAAAAACGCCCAAAAATCAGATTTCCCCCAATTCCAACTTCAAAAACCTAACTTTCCCTCTCCAAAAACCCACGAAATTCCAGAAATTTGCCCACAAAACCTCCACAAATCCAACCCAACCACAACCTACACTCTTAAATTCCTCAAAACCCCCAACTATCCCAAACAACAAAGCTCCATTCCATAGCCTCAACCTACCAATTGAAACAAGAACAGCTTGAAGCTCTCATAAAAAGGTAATCCCTTTCTTTGTTCTTGAATCCTTTTACTGAAGTTATAGGAGGTAGTAGTTTGGAGGAGTATTGTAGTTGGAATAGTTTGGGTGCCGAAAAGTGATTGTGAAGTTGGAGAAAAGAGTAGAAAAGGAGGTTGTGGGTATTGAGTAGAAAGGTTGAAGTTTGGGGGTGTTGTGTTCGCTGCTAGTTGTTAATTGTGTAGGAAACACTTGTGCCACTAAATTGTAAGCCCCAGAACTTGTTTTAACCATGGCCACCAGGAAAATAAGAGGCTCCACATCCACCCCAACCCCACAATATGATGAAAATAGGTTTGTGAGCTACCAAGCCTACCAAAGATACAAAAAGCTTGATACCAGACCCTTAATACCAGAAAGGGGAATGGACTACCAAAGGGAGTCATATGGGGAAGAAGACATTTATGAGCCCATCCGGGCTATGATTGAGCTAAGGGGGTGGAAGAGATTTGTCAATCCGGCGAAGATAGCACCAGTAAACACAACAATGGTGCGTGAATTTTATGCGAACTTTCCAGAGAGAGTGGAAAGAGGGTGCTTTGTCAGGGGAGTTTATGTGTCTGTGACAGCAGACGCTGTAAATGCACAAGTGGAGACGGTTGATGTTGAAGGAGGAATTGGTGATCGGAGCCATTTTAGAACATGGTCTAGGAGCACCGACAACATCAACTGGGATACCGTTTCAAACACCGTCAGCTACCCTGGAGCTGCTTTTGAGATTGGAAGAAATGGATCGAGAGTAATCGGCGGTGCATTGATAAGCGACGAGGCTTGGTCAGATTTTGTCGGTCGCGTGATTCCATCCACGCACTTCACCAGAGTGCCAGAAGATATGATTAAGTTGATTTATGGAATTATGAGGGGGCTGACAATTGATGTGGGGAAAGAAATAGTGCAGAGCATTGAAGAAATCAGCAGGTTGGTGACAACAGGTGGATTGGGACACGGCTCGCTTATTACCAGTCTATGCCACATGAGTGCGGTCCCACAACTACCCACGGATACTCATGAAAGAAACCAACTGCCCGTGTCCTATGGGATAGTGCACTCTTTCCCAGACCCAAGCACCCCAGCAGCCAGACGGAGAGTACAACCACCAGCAGCAGCAGCAGCAACAGAGGCCGCCATGGATGAAGATGAGCCTGAAATAGGGGCTCAATATGAGGCAGGACCCAGCCACCGGCCAACCACAAAAGCAGAACCTTCAGAGCCCACAATGGGGCAATTGTACCAACATCAGAGGGAGATGATGCAGACCTTGCAAACAGTAGTACAAGGACAGCAATAAACAAGGCAACAAATCGACGAGCTGAGTGCCTTGTTCAACCAATGGTCGATGCATTATCCACCGCCACCACCACCATTCTAGCCAAAGTCTGTAAGTGTCTTTTTCTTTTATTTTCTTTGAGTCTTGCACACATTGGGGACAATGTGTGATTTAAGTTTGGGGGTGTTTTATTTGTGTGTCATGTTATGTTTTATTTAAGTCTTTTTATTTGTTTTATGTTTATTTTGAGTCACCAAATTTTTTTCTTTTTTGAGTCATAATTGTCTGTCAAAGATCATGTATGCTGTAGTTGCTAGAAACACCTAGTGAAGTAAGGTGGAATAATGTAAAGGAATTGAAGCAACTATCTAAACACTTAGGTTAGATATGTCAAAACTCATGTAACTGTCTATTTGGAGTTTCTTGCTTGAGTTATGCATGCTAAATGATAAATGCTTATGTGTTATGATTGCTTGCTATTTGAGGCGAAATAGTTAGGATATGCATGTTAGGGAGATGACTCAGACATTTCTTTGATAGCCAATTCTTACCATTCTTTTCTATCCTGTACTTTAAATATATCCCTAGTCAGCCCCGTTGAGCCTAAAAATTGAAACTTCTTCTTTGACACCCTATATTCCCACATACTGTGCCATAAGTAAAAATATGAAATAGTGGAGTACATTGTGTTAAAAAGAAGAAACAAAAAGAGTGAACAAGTTTGATGCACCCCAATGGAAAAGTAATAAGAAAGAGGCAAAAGCCTAAGTTTGGGGGTGCCTATTAGTATAATACACTTCACTCTCCCAAAACAAAAGAGGGGAAGGATAGAATTGAAGTGAAGGAAAGAATCAAAAGAAAAAGGGAAAAATTGAAAAGTCAAAGAGCTTATGGTACAGAAAAATGAGCCTAAATGCCTATCTTTACCAACCCCTACCTAAGCCTACATTACAACCCTCAAAGTCCTGAAGATCTCTTTTATGCATATCCAGAATTAGTGGAGAATAGCAAGTAAGCATGCCATAGGAATTCTTGAATTTATATGCATGATTTAGTATATTGACTTCCATTAAGCATGATGAATATGAGTTTGCGAAATATTTAGCTTCATGTGTTTAGTGTGCTGAAAATTTCATGCTATATGTTCCTCGTATTATTCTCGCTAACCTTCATGTTTTTCTAGTTAACATTTATGCAAAAAAGTGATTAATGACAGAGTCTTTTATTTTTCGTTCTTTGAGTCTTTTATTTTATTTTTCTATCTTTGCTCGAGGCGAGCAAAGGTTAAGTTTGGGGTATTTGATCGGTGTATTTTATATACACCTTTGAGTCGATTTAGTTAGTCTTTTGTCCCGCTTTGCACATATAAGTGTCGTATTAGGATAGTTTTTCTTTCTTTTGAGTCAAAGTGGTTAAAATGGCCAAATGGCGGAAAAAAAGGGCAAAAAAGAGATGCCAGAGCAAAACAGAGAAAGTGGCGAACGAGGAGAAATCTGGACCAGCGCCTGCCTCGCAGCTGCAGGCGCGCGCCACTATCCGAGAGGTCGAAGACCTGCACGCGGCGCTCGCATGCCAGAAGCGTGGCGCGGCGCTAAACATCCGAGGAGCCACAGAAGATACAGCACGCGCTCGCATGCCAGAGATATCGGCCGCGCGCCAAGACACCCGGACGGATTGCAGAACTTCCGGCGCGCGCCGTTCGCAGGCGCGCGACGCTGAAAAATTAGGTCTTTTGACGAAATCGGGCCAGCTCAAGGAAAAGAGGAGGCGGTTTGCAGCCTATAAAAGGAGAACCCTAGGCAGTTTTTGAGGGTTCCCCTTCTTGCACAACACAAGACTTTTGCTTGGAGATTGGATACCAATAGATTAGTAATTTCTTTTCCTTTCTTGTTATTTATTTCAGTTTTGCATGATGAACTTTGAATTAGTTCTTGTCATGTCAATGGCTAGGAACTAATTCTCTTATAGGGCTTTCTATGTTGAATTTCTTGAAACTTATGCTATAAATTAATGCATGCTTATGGTTGTTTTTCTTATTGAGAGATCTATCCAATAATTGAGTTGAATTCTTGGTAATTAATTGACAACTAATTATCACTATATGATTTCTAATCAGATTCTGAAAAGGGGGGATTGTGAATATGCTGTAAGTTGGGTAGACATTCTTGGATTGGGGATGAAAATACCTCAATTATTTATGTAGCGTTGATGAGAGGCTTAACAACCCTAATTTTGCGCATTGTGCGTGACGGTCAACTAGGTTTTTGTTCTTAATCCTCCTATAAAGTTACCCTTATCACCGAAAGGTAGGTAAGGTGCGATACTGGGGTTGAGTGTTTATATAACCCTAACGGGAGTATAAAACGATTTCGTAAACCTGCTTTCTCCAAAAGAAGAATACCATAAGTTAATGCATTAGTAAGTAGCATAAGCGGATAGTAAGGATACATGGAAGCCCTATTCCCATCACATCTGAAGTAAACCTTTATATTTTAAATAGTTTTCATAATTCTTAGTTATAAACAACCAAATCAATTATCAATTCGCCAAATAGATACTAGAAAATAGATAGTTGGTACTTGAACCCTAATCCCAGAGGACGATATTCGGTCTTATCAAAGACTATACTACTTGTCACGATAACGTGCACTTGCGTTTAAAGTGTGTGCATCTTAACGCGCATCAATTATCCCCCAAGTACACAAGACATGATTGTCTTTTAGGCTCTCTATAATGTAGGGATCAGTGAGATTCCCAACATCTCTCAACTCTAGGGGGTGCCCTTGATGGTATGGACTTCCTATTTGGGGATCAACAGTGACCGCTGGTGGTATTTCTTTTGCAATAGGTATAGGAAAAAGAATTTCCAAAGAATCCAAAAAGGTGAATAATTGGATCCCAGTAATCTTTTCCTTCTCTACACCAACTATCTCGCCAGATTCCTCAATAGCTGGGTGTGGTTTAGGTTCCTCAATTTGCTTATCACTTCCCACAACGGTGTCGCTAGACAAACTTTCTTAAAGTGTATTGCTCATCCTATTCATTAGTTGCCCTATTTGTGTCTCCAAATTTATGAGGGACACTCTTGTCTCATCCATGAACTGAGACTGACACTTGGTGAGCCTGAGTATGCCTGCCTGCAACTCATCTAGATCTTCTTCCAGAACCTGTGGGTTAAGCTGTTGTTGATGAATTTGTTGCCCCTGATAGAAGTAGTAGTCCATTGACCTGTATATATATATATATATATATTTTGAATTTAACCTGCAAAATAAAAAAAAAGGTGATAAAAAGATGCTCGAATAACAAGTTAGAAACTTGTTCTTGGAGCAACCATATTAGAAATAAGAATAGATAAATCGATATTGAAAGTACGCCAATCCCCGGCAACGGCGCCAAAAACTTGATGCACGATTTATGCACACACTAAACGCAAGTGCACGTGTCGTGACAAGTAATATAGTCTAGAAGACCGAGTTATCGTCCTCAGGGATTAGTGTCCAATTATCAACCTCTATTCTGTAGTATCTATTTGGTAACCGATAATTTGATTAATTGTTTATAGCTATGATTATAGATACTAACTAATTTACTTTACTTTACTTCAGATATGGTGGAAATAGGGCTTCCAAATCTCCTCAACTATCCGCTCGCTTTACTCGTTAATGCAAATAATTATGGTTCTTCTTCTATTTTGAGATAGCAGGTTAACTAAGCCGTTTTATACTCTAAGGTAATATAAACACTCAACCCCAATGTAGAACCCTTCTATCTTTCGATGACAAGATTGACTACAAAGGAGGATTAAGAGCAATAACCTATTAAGCTACACAAGTATCGGGGTACTTTCGTCCACGATTTAAACATATGTTTATTCAAGTATAGCATATTCACAATCTCCCCTTTCGGATTTCGATTAGAAATCATATAAGTTATGATAATTAGTGATCAATTAATTACCAAGCAATCAAAACAAATATTGAATAAATCTCAACAATAATAAGAAGAAATCAAAACATGCATTAATTCATAAGAACGAGTTTCAAGCGATTCGACATAGAAGCCCTAAATTAAGTTAGTTCCTAGCCATAGACATGCAAAGAACTAAACTAATATCCAATATACACAAAAAAGAAATAAAATAAAGAACAAGAAATGACTTAAAAGTAAGTCTCCAATCTTGATCTCCAAGTTGTGATGAATTGTCAAGTGTGGAACTCTCAAAATCTGACCTAAAAGGTCATTTTTATAACCTCGAAAAACGTCCCAAACCTTTTCCTTCTTGGCCTTGGCCCATTCCAATTCGGATTTGGCAATTTTCCCGCCTTGGCGCCGCGGCGCCGAAACTTCTGCGGCTCTCTGCTCTTTGGGCGCCGTGGCGCTCTGCTGCTGCTGGTTGGTGGCGCCGCGGCGCCGCCCTGTTTCTCGCCCGGGTTGCCAACTTTTCAGTTTTTTGAGCTCTGAACCCTCTGTTTTCTGCCCTCTTTTCACTTCTCTCGCCAATGTGCCACTTTAAACCATTGTGATTCAAAAGAAAGAAAATCTATCCTAACACGACACATATTTGTACAAAAATGGGCAAAAAACTAACTAAAAATGACTCAAAAGGTGTATATAAAATACACCGATCAATATCCATCTCTATATGTTTAGTGCGGTGGTGTTGAAACAGATTACCAGAAAGATAGATGACACTAATATCATCACAATAAACTAAGGTAGCTTTCTGAACAAGACAATGAAGCTCTAAAGGAAGATTACATAACCAACAGGATTCAGAGACCACATTGACTACCCCTCGATACTCGGCCTCTACATTAGAGCGTGATAATGTAGACTAACGTTTCACAGACCAGGAGATCAAGTTATTACCAAGAAATATACAATATCCAGACGTGGAACGTTTGGTGTCTAGACAGCCACCCCAATCAATATATGTATATGAGACAAATGTATATGTCAATCAAAGATATAAATGTAAGTCATAGTCAAGTGTCACCTGGATGTATCGAATAATGCGCATTCATGTGATCATGCATAAACAAGCACACATGTTGTACATCATACATAATATCTGGTCTCATGAAAGTAAGGTACTGAAGAGCCGTTGCGAGACTGTGATAGTGGGTCGGATCCTCGTAATGGGAGCCAGCCGCAGCATCCAATTTGACTTTAGTATCAACTGGAGTGGAAGTAGACTTACATGAGGACATACCAACTCACTCAATGATCTCAACTTTCTTTGTCACAAGAATAACCCACCTGCATGACGAGTGACAACAATCTCCAAAAATTAACTCAAGGTCCCCAAGTCTTTCATAGCAAACTCAGAACTGAGCATTGTCATGATAGACTTGTGGAAAGCATCAGAAGAAGCAATCAATATAATACCATCCACATATAGGAGTATATAAGCCAGAAAAGTACCGTGACGATAGATGAATAATGAATTATCAGACCTGCTGTGTGAAAACACAATAGATGAAACATAGTCTATAAATCTCTTATACCAAGCCGTGGGGCCTGCTTAAGTCCATTCAAGGACTTCTTTAATTAAAAGACATGATGAGGATATTTGGAGTCTAGAAAACCTAAGGGCTGATGCATGTAAACGATCTCCTTGAGATCACCATTTAAGAAAACATTCTTCACATATAACTGATGAATGAGCCAAGATTTCGAAAGAGTCAGACTGAGAACAATGCGAATGGTAGCCGGTTTGACTACCGAACTAAACGTCTCACCACAATCCACGCCAACCTACTGAGTCTTACCATAACCTACAAGATGAGCCTTATGTCTCACAAAAGAACCATCAGAATTATCCTTATGACGAAAAATCCACATAGACTGAATAACATTAACACTAGAAGTACGGGGTACCAACTCCCACCTCTTATTATCAATAAGAGCATTATATTCGTCAGTCATAGCAATTTTTCAATTCGGGTCATTTATATTCGTCAGTCATAGAATATTACAATTGAGATTAAAATATAATTTTGGTTTAAAAATACCCATTTTACCACGAGTAACCGACCCTTGAATTGAGGAGGAGACGGATGGATTTTGCGTAATGACGGATCGATCGCTACAGTGGGTTCGTGGCCCAACAATGGGAATAGTGACCAGACGGATCAAGCAGCGTGCGAGGTCTGCCGCCCAAAAATTGGAGTAGTGGCGATGTCTGGGGCAGTGGGCTGGATCACTGGCCCAGTTCTGAGAGATGGACTGGACCGTGAGTCTGGCCCACTAGACCGAAATGGGAGAACAGTGGGGCTAGCAGGCAGTGGGCCCGCTGGATAATTTTGGGTGTGAGACAAGTTCGATAAATAATGGATAATATATGGGGAGACATTGTCATCCAAAAAGGTATACGAACTAGGCAAATGACTACTCACTTTAGCAAACGAAAATTGGATTTCACGACTAATGATGATTTTATTAGATGACAAATCAAAACATTTGTAACCACGATTATTAGACGAAAAGTCCAAAAACACACAAGGGATAGAACGGACTTGAAGTTTGTTAATTGTGGTTGATGGAAAGAGTGAATAACACAAGCACCCAAAGACCATAAGATGGGAATACGAAGGAGTCTTATTAAATAAGTTATGAAGATGAGATGAATATGTCAAACCTTTAATAGGAAGTATGTTAAGAAGATAAGTAGCCATTTGTAGAGCATGATGCCAAAAGGAAGGGGATACGGAAGTATTGACCAATAGAGTTCGTACAATATTATTAATGATGCGATTTTTTCGTCCGGCTTTCCCATTTTGTGAGGAAGTATGAGGACAAGAGAAATGAAAAATTATGTCATTAGTGTCATAAAATTCCCGAAATAACCAATTATCAAATTCTTTGCCATTATCACATTGTATATTTTTTATTTCTCTATCGAATTGGGTACGGATGAATGCTCAAAATTTTAAGAATGTGGAAAAGACTTGTGATTTTTTCGCTAACATAAAAGTCCATAAAAATAAGAATAATCATCCAAAAATAAAACATAATAGCAATGGCCCACATAACTTAACAGGGAGATGTCCATAAATCGTTCTGAATAATATCAAATGACATTTAAGTACGATAAGTAGAGGCTACAAATGGTAATCTAACATATTTTCCTAAAGGACAGGATTGACAAATTGGAGTATTATGCGTACCCTTACAAGAAATTATTTTTCTGCAAGGAAAAAATAATTGAGGACCCAGGGTGACCCAAACGTGCATGCCACAAGGAAGAAACTAGAGCTGCAAAAGTAGATGGCAAGGCTTGACTCGAAAGACTGGATGCAGGCATGATAGGATAAAGATCTCCCCTACTATCACATCTCGTGAGAGGTACCCCCGTCTTAAATCCGTCACAGAAAACCCAAAATGATCAAAATCAACTGAAACCCAATTATCAGTGGTGAATTTACGGACATACACCAATTTTTTTAATTAAGTTAGGGGCGTGAATGACATTTTTTAAGATAAGAGGTGGATAGGAGAAGACAAAGTTTTATGACCGCAACCACGAATTGGAATTAATTTGCCATCACCAATAATTATGCCACGATTGTTGCTCAAATTAGAATAAGACGAGAGAGTACCTTGGTAGGACGTCATGTGAGAAGTGGCACCGGTGTTCATATACCAATTTGCGTCCGGAGGAGTCAATCCAAGTGTGTGCATTGCGGCTTCAATGCCGGTAGGTGTTGGAAACGCCGTTGGGCCCGTAGCTGTGAAGACCTGATGAAGTCGAGGCCCCAAAAGGCCAAGCCCAACAGCCGGGCCGGTAGATCTTCGAATCGAGTAGTATCGCGCAGACTTCTGGAATTGTGGATAATCGGGCTATCACGCCAACCCACATCGTTCGATATGGTGTAACAGTCCAGGGGTGGATGGGCTAGTTGGGCCACTCCCAAGCCCACATGACATGGGCCTTGGCCCAACGATCTGTGAATGCCTCTGTCGCCTGCCACCGTGATCCTGACTACCGCCATTGCCGCCGCGGCTGTCACCTTTGCCGCCGCCTCGACCACCTCCATTGCCGCAGACTTTCAATTTAGACCCTTTTTCCAGCCCCATTGTTTCAATTGGTAGCGGAATTTGATGGCGTTTTCGCCATCATGGCAGAATTTGCTCCGGTGGCGGCCTTTTTCGCCAAACCAGCCTCTTCAAGGGTGAGCATAGACTGGGCCTGGTAAAAGGAGGGAAGTGGGTTGCTTTGACGAATGAGGGTTCCAACACTATTATAGGTCTTAGATAGGCCTACAACCATTTGAAGAACGAGACGATCATTGATGACGGGCGCCCCAACATTCTTGAGTTGATCCAACAACTCCTTCAACCTTTTACAATAGGCCGAGACATTCGGAAAATCTTCCATAAATACATGGAAAAATTCTTATTCCAGAGTGTTTGCACGAAAATTCTTGTTATATTGGAAAATAACACGCACCCTATTCCAAGTTTCCATTACCGTAGCGTCGGGCTCAATAATCGTCTGTAAAAGGTCGGTGAAGATAGTAGAATAAATCAACTGAAGGACAATAGCATCAAGGGTTGACCATAACACTGACAACCTCGGGTTTAGGAACCTCCGTATCAGCAGGAGCCAAGGGAATTATGTGATGAAAGACTTTATGCGAGCGTGAACTTTGAACAGTTTGGCCCTCGTCGTGTATTTGACGTTTTCTATGATAGGGATTTGACTCTTGATGTTAGAAATAGTAAGGGCAGGATGAAACGTGTTCTTTGACGTAGACATAACGAAAGAACAATAGGTGAAGAAGGGATTTGGAAGAAAATTTGGGAGGAAATGAGGAAACCGAGAAAAAAAGCGGAAGCTTTTGGAGAATGGGGTATGTGAGACCTAGACTTCTGATACCATGAAAGATATAATCCCTCGATTATTTTTCTTAATGAAAGAGTATATATACAATTTACGATTTCTATAATAGAAAAATCATATTCCTATTCTACTCTCAAAACCTTATTCTACTTGTACAATAATTATACAATTATGGTATATGTACAATTGTAATTTAATACAAATCCTACCTAATTTTATACAACAAAACTATAACAAAACCTAACCAAACCAACTGTATATCACAGTATTTATCACATTCTTTTAAGTTTGAAATACATTTATCGTTGCATTTATGCATTAGAATTTAGAAGTGATTACTTTTTGACGAGTTCTCTATCTTGTTTACGTCAAAGTCACGTGTGCAATGGGTTACTTTATCAATGAACTGACCATCGCTTATGCTGGGGAAATTCGCAGAAATCGCCTTATTTTGGGGTGATCTTTAATTTTTGTCCATCAAATTGAAAATCTTTAATTTTTGCTCCTAAAACCCCCTGAATTCTGGGTTCAAACTCTATTTTAGTCAAAACAATTTTAAAAAAAATTGCAAGACATAGTTTTATTTCGCAAAGCAGACTTTGCCTTCAGGCATACGATAACTCTGCCTGTGATATTTTTGACTAAGCGAAGGTTCAAACCCAGCCCATTTGAAGGCCAAAGCGTGCAATTTCTTGACAAATCAAACCAACTATGTTGTGAAAAAGGGTAGTTGATTTGAATCCAGAAGAAAGCATTGCAATTATACAAAATGATTATTAGTCTTACATCGAGTTTTTGCCCAAAATCATCCCTCAACTATACTAGTAATCTAATTTACATCCTTCAATATCATTGTAATAGAAAACATCCTTGATTTTTTCCAGAATTAACAAGTTGCATCCTTCCGTTAACGTCTCCTCGCCTATCTTCTTTTAGTCAGAGTTATCTCAATACGGGCTTTCATTGCAGCACTCTGCAAACAAATTCAAAAGAATTAAATAGTGATAATTGATCAAAACCTCCTAAATTATCACGCTTTTATTAGTTTCATACTTAAACTATGTTTAATTTACTTATGTTTTTAATTAATTTCATACTTAAACTATGCCTAGCTAGTTTAATTTATGTTACCCCCCCTCCCTGAACTATAACTTTTAGGTGCTAAACTCCCCGTAGCCGGCAATGAAGGAAAGTGTAGGAAGAAATATTCCTTAGTATTTCATTTCAACGATATCAAATATATACAATATTATTACTAATCTAAGTTTATCTAAAATATAAGATGTTAATCTACCTGATTGATGACAAATTAATTTCACTACAAAAAAAAGGACCTATCGTGACAGTTTGGGTGTGACGGTTTCGTTATGACGGTTTTAGCATTGACTTTCTGGTCAATGGACGTTCGTGATAGATGTGTGACGGTTTTATTAACCGTCACAGCTTTGTGACAGTTGTGTGATGATTATTTCAACTTTCACATGTTTTTGTGACGGTTTTTAAAATACGAATTTAATTTTCTTTTTAAAAATAATAATTTATATCCGACCCATTTTATTTCTTAACCCGTGATTCTAATTTTAAACCTATTTCTTCATATCTAACTCTCTTTTCCCAAACACAACCCCTAAAGCTTAGATCCAAAATCAGACAACTAACCCTAACACCCTCAAATCCGTCGCCGCCGCACCTCCAATCCGCAAGGTCTCCGCCAGATTTTTCGGCTCACAAAAGTTTTGTTACCTTCAATTCCAATCCGACGAGGCAAAATACTTAAGTTTTTGTTCCTCTTAAATCGCCACTACAAAAAAAAAAGTGAATACTTAGCCTTAGCTTTCTGCTTCTTCTATTGCTTCCCAAACCCTAATGGTATCTCTATCTCTAACGTCTCACAGATTACTGCATTGGATGTTGTAACAATTCATAGTAAGATCGTTCCAGATCTATCTTTTTCGATTTACTTCGTATGTAGAATTACTTGAACAATATTATTTGAAATCGACCTCTTTTAATTTGCTTTTGAAATAATTATTTGCTTATCGTGATATTAAGCGGATTGAAATTATTGTCGAAGGCGATTTGATATTGTATAAACAGAGTTCTAGATTATCAGTAATCTGGTTGGAATTCAATTCACAACTAATGATTTTATGTTTTTTCTTTATGTTTCTTTGTTGAAATTAAGATTCCTTTGTCCTTCAGGTAAATGATTTGAAGTTCATCTTTATGTGTATTTTGTGTTGTCTAGTAATGTATTTTTGATGCCAATTAGTATTTCTACTGAAATTAAGATTCGTTCGTTTGTTTAAATAGTATATCTCTGGATATGTAAATGTCGTGTTTGCAATTATCATCTTAATTAAGTTAGGGTTAGTTTGTTTAAATAATTATCATTAGATGTTTATTTTTCCTTTCTTGCCTTAAATATAGAAAGATTATGGGAGTCTAGTTAGATTATATGGATTAAAGTCAATATTTACTTACACGATTATCCGAAGTATTCAATTTACTACTACTAGGTACTTTGAGGGTTAACTTATGCAATTATCTGAAGTAGAGACAGAAGATACATCGGAGACTCCTCAAGTCAATGTAACTGAAGATGCAGAAGAGGTAATCTCATTTGATCTACCTTTGCAGTTTGTATTGTACTTTAGGTCATTGGCTTCCCTGTTATCATTTAGGTGTCAAAATAAAAAAAAGTTATATCATTGTACTTTCTTCAACAGTGTATAATCATAATATTATTCTCATTGAATCTCTGTCTTTCTTTCATATTGATGTGGTTTGTCTGCAAACCACTGTCTAGTGTGTATATTGTGTTAAGGCCGATTGACAATTAATTGTAATATTGTGTATTTTATACAGGTGTTATAAAGGTTGAGTTATAGTGTCAAAACTTACATTTTTCCTTTCAAGAAATATCGTTATTTTAAGAAAGCTTTGCATTTTCTCTATTTATGATGCATAAAGTATTTTTAATATCATAACACCTGGTTTAATTCATTTCGTCATGTAATTTGAATACTAATAGACAACTGAGTAATTTGTCCAGGGGATTCTTATATGGTAGGTTCACAGTATAACTGACAAACAAGAGAAAGAATAAACATGGCTAAGTATAAAGTTGAATTGAATTAACGATTGGTTTAAATATGAGATATTATAGCTCCGTCTCTAAGGTTATTATGTCATGTGTGATGAAAGAGTTGATGTGTCTGTAATTTGAGGTACACATTTAGACTATCAATTTTACAAGTATGACTATTTTATATCATTTCTGAGATTAATTATAGATATCGCATCATACTATACAAGATACATTATGTTGACATGCAGTACAACTATAAGCCTGAGACTGAAGTAAAGTACAGATTGAGTGACGATTGAACGGTGAAATATTTGCTCCTAGAACCAGTGCATCGACAACGAGAAACAATCCTAAGGCAAGTGTAAGAGTTGAATATTTAGCAAAGACTTAGTACTTTCTCTAGTCTGATGATGTCTGAGTATGAATCTCCTTTCTTTTGCTCTTGGTGTTTTTCTGTTTTGGTCATCCACAGAGTATTCGTCTTTCATAGAGTTCTCTATCTCAGAAGATGGTTATTTATGGTCGAAAGGTATAGACTTGGCTACACTTTCGCCCTTATTTCTGACTTTTTTGTGGATGGTATGTGTGGAATCATTACTACAGTGATATATTTTCTTTTCCTTTATTTACACTATTTCTTGTGTTTCTTTATCTTTGGTTCGGGATGGGAGAGGCTGGAAGGAAGACGGTCATATTGTTGCTCTTCTTCCCCTTGTTCTTATAATTGAAAATTAAAATTTGTCATAAAGTAAGGTCTTGGATATTGCGAAGAAAAGAAGTTCCGGTTTTTCATAAAGGAAAATTGTTAGTAAGTTATTTAAAATGACTGCTGCAATCTTGGTCATTTACACCTGCTTTGGGAGTGTTTTACTGTTGTAACTTGGCCAAATTTGAGCCAGTTGCTGCTATGTTTTGAGTTATTCCACTGCTGCATTTTAAGCCAAACAACTACTGATTTTTTGGCCATTTCGCTGCTGATTTCTTGGTCATTTTGCTATTGATTTTAGGCCATTTTGCAACTGATTTCTTGGCTATTTGCTACTGTTTTCTTGGCCAATCGCTGCTGATTTCTTGGCCATTTTGCTAGTGATTTTAGGCCATTTCGCTATTGATTTTGGCCATTTCACTGCTGTATTTTAGGGAATTTTACTATTGATTTCTTGGCCATTTTGCTACTAATTTTAGGTCATTTCGCTATTGATTTCTTGGCCATTTGCTACTATTTTCTTGGACATTTCGCTGCTGATTTCTTGGCCATTTTGCTACTGATTTTAGGCCATTTCGCTACCGATTTTCGCCATTTCACTACTGTATTTTGGGGAATTTTGCTACTGATTTCTTGGCCATTTTGCTACTGATTTTTGGCCATCCTGTTACTTTGAGGCTGTTTCGGACAGCTGCTGTACTTCGAATACTTCCCTGATTTTTGGCCATTCTGTTTTGCTGTTGTTTTTACACTATTTTTAGTACATTTTGCTGATGTTTTGCACTGTTTTAGCATATTTTGCTGCTATTTTTACACTATTTTGGGTTGGTTTAGCCTCCCCGATAGCCTGTCATGCCTAACGTTCTAGAAACCTTTTTGATCTTGTTGCGACATCGGAAATTGATGGTGGTATCCCCCTTTGATCTCTTATCTGTCACGTTGAAAAGACTTGTAATCAGGATGCTTGTACCATTTACTGTTGTGTTTCTGCTGCATTTTTTAAGCAAACAGATGATGTACTCTAAGGAAATGAACGACTGCGTTTGGAGGTTAAAATACATTGCATTCTCGAGGTTGAGTGTTGGCTGTGTTTGGGGCGTTTTGAGGCTCAAAATGATGTATCTTGGTTGTTGTACTTGGGCTGATTGCTGCTATCTTTACTACATTTTATTGCCACTGTGCTGCTGCATTATGATGCTATTTTGGGTTGAACCACAGCCGTGTTGGCGACTGCTGCTGCATTTTAGGAAGATTTAAGGCAAGTTGCCTTTCTGTTTTCAAGTCTCTTGTTGCTGCATTTTGAGCTAAACATCTGCTGTTTTTCTGGCCACATGTTAACCAGTATATTGCTGGATTTTCAAAGAAGCTACTGCTACGATTTCTAAGGCAAAACAGATTGCTACACCTACACATGATAAAACCCCCACTGATTTGAACATAATACTATACTTGGCCGATGAGAATAATTAATTTGAGGCCATGACCCTTCCGGAAAGGTTTTCCCTCGGTTTGCTTTCCTTCGGAAAAGGGCGATAATGAGACTTATGGATTCTTTAACACATCTACGGGAAACCAACATGCGTTGGCAAGGTGACTAAAATGACTGACGAGTCACTAGTTCACAACCACGACATGATTGGAATGTCCCTTTACAAAAAATATAAATCTGAGCCCCCCGCAATTAAAACTTCTATTGTTTTATACGGATCCGAAGGTTTTACTCGCATTTATTTATTATTTTACTAACCCTTTTACTAAGTGTTTTTGCAGGTACCCGTAGAAGCATCCCGATGTTAAAGCCTGCGCAGAAAAGGAAAATAAAAGTGAAATACCGCTAAGTTCTCTTCACTCCCTCTTTATATGATTTTTACTTTCGTTACAACCTTGTTAATTATATATCTTATTTAAATATCTGCATGCCTAGTTTAAATATCTTTTAGTTAGTTTAATAATTGTATACCTTTAGAATACATGTTAGCACAATAATACCAACCTAAGTTTGACCGTACAACCGCAAGTTAGCGGATCTTAGAGGATGTCTAACCTCTTCCCTTTAGGATAATAAAGAATCCTTATCCGGAATCTCATAAATTTCGCAGACCCTTAAAAATGGAGTTTAATGTTGACTTTATTTAGTTACATTAAAACTCTTATTATTTTATACGGATTTGAAGGTTTTACTCGCATTTACTTATTTTTCTAACTTCATTTCTTTTACACTTTGCGAGGAACATTCGAACAATACGGCATATCAAAGTGAGATTCTACAGAGACGAAGATTTGCTGGAATCGCACAAGTTTCCAATGACTGAGATTCTCATATTATGTTTTTTTTGTTGTTGTATTTGATGATAACATTAGATGTTTTGAAAAATAATTTGTAATGTTTTGATTTAATGTATTAGAACAATTTCATTATGTGGTAACATTTTAGTTATACTATATTTACAATTCTAATTTATTTTTATTTAATAAATTAAAATATAAAAAATGTCAAAAACTAATTTTCCCGCTAATTTAAATCAAATTTATTAAAAAAAATCCGCCAATTTAAATTATTTTTATTTAAAATTTCCTGGCAAAAAATATTATTTAATTAATAAATTTCGCGGGAAAATTTAAAAAGGAGGGAAAAGTCAAGGTCAAACATCACATTTTGTGACAGTTTTTATAACCATCACAACAACCGTCACAAAAAACCGTCACGAATTTGTGACAGTACCTACCGTGACACTTAGAAAAACCGTCACCAAACCCCTCACGGTAGGCCTTTTTTGGTAGTGTTTACAATGATAATTATAATATTACATCTTAATTAGTAGTGATTGGAAATAATTATGAAATTATCCCATAATTATTCTTACAGCCCCTCGCAGTCTTAGCGGGAGGTTCTCGAATGCTGAGATTGTCCCTGAAATCATCAAACAGTACGCACGGAAGACCTTTTGTGAAGATGTCTGCAATATGATAACGGAGCAGTACATGGAGAAACCGAACTTATCCACGGGCAACCTTTTCTCGGACAGCCACCCCAATCTGCATCAGTATAAAATTATAATTATTATTTGAGAAAAGTAATAACACAGAAAATGATAATAGCCTAGATAATCTTTAACATGAAATCTTCATTCACTTCATCATCAATCTCCAGATCTATTGGTCCTTTCAACCTTCAACTAATATTTGCAGTGATTTTATTTTTATATTCAAAGAAGGAGAAGGGAAAAAAGTGTAAGAGTAATGACAAAAATGTATAAAGTTGTTTCAGTAACATAGTGTTATGAACTCTCTATCATATCAATTTCAGATATAATCATCTAAAAAACTATTTATGACAGTGAGCGGAGTGTTGGCCAGTTAAGACTTCACACATATAAAAAATGAGAGTTGCGGAGATGAGGATGCTGAGATGGATGTATGGGAATACAAGGAGAGATAAGATTAGAAATGATGATATTCGGAATAAAGTGGGAGTGACCTCGGTGGAGGATAAGATGCGGGAAGCGAGGTTGAGATGGTTCGGACATGTGCAGAGGAAAGATACGGATGCCCCAGTGCGGAGGTGTGAGAGGTTGACTATGGATGGGTTCAGGAGGGGTATAGGTAGGCCGAAGAAGTATTGGGGAGAGGTGATTAGACGGGATATGACACAGGTGCAACTTACTGAGGACATGACCTTAGATAGGGGGTTGTGGAGGACACAAATTAGGGTAGAAGGGTAGTAGATAGTCGAGTGTAGTCCTACTTAGGCTTACAAAATGATAGTGTAGTGTTATTACTGTAGGTTCGATTAGCCTACCACACTTATAGGCGCATTAGTGCTTTATAGTCCCATGTAGTTTGATTCATTCATGCTACTATGTGTTCTTTAGTGTAATTTGCTCGTCTTATTAGTTGTGTTAACTACTGCTTCCTGTTGTTAGAATGCACTACCATGACGTATTCGATTTTATTATCTGTATGTTCATAATGCTTTAATTTATCATCTAAGTCTGGCCATTTATCTTATTTTGTTTTGCCTGATTTACCTGTGATTATACTTTGTCTTGAGCCGAGGGTCTCCCGGAAATAGCCGCTCTACCTATCAAGGTGGAGGTAAGGTCAGCGAACACTCTACCCTTTCCACACCTCACATTGTGGAATTTCACTGGGTATGTTGTTGTTGTTATTTTCTATGAGAGTTGCTTTACTTATATATTTTAGAAAAAATCACTACAAAATGAAAATATGATAACATAAAGTATAAATATCATTACACCAACAATAAAAATCATAATCTATAGCAAAATTACTTTTAGAACAATAAAAATCAAATTTAACGCCCAGGGCATACACCTTTACGCCTTTGCGCCGGGGGCTGACGCCCCAAATTCTAAGGCGTACGCCTTTCATTTGCGCTCCAAAGCATTTTTGATACACCCTGCTCCGAGGCTCGCTCCGAAAACGCCTTTAAAAACACTGCCTGACACTATGATTGTGCGGCGCACATCATCTGTGCATAGCATAAAACATATAAGTCAAAAAGTCGTAAGTTGAATTCCTAATTTATGATTTTTAGCTTATAATCCTTAAATTATAAGCCCATCCAAACAGGCTGTTAGCCTGCAAGGTATGTTTTTAGTTTCTTGAATGCAGATATTGCTAACAACATTCCAAGCAATACCAATTAGGATTAGCTTTCAGCCCAACATTTTTTATGCTTCTCTCTATTTGGTGGAGACTTAGACATAGTATTTATTTTCTAACCTTCTAATTTTCACGAATTAGTGATTTCAATAGCCTTCGATGATTATATGAGTATTCAAAGGACGGCGAGATGAATGTTTGTTGTCTCAATCATTCTTTTAGTCCCAAACCCGCTAAGGAAATAATCGACTTAGAACAAAATTTTGATGTTGTTCGAGAAATGCCTGAGGAACATTTGTATGCAATATATCTTAGAGATTCATGATTTAGGCTTATTGTCTCAGTTCATAGTACTTAGTATTAGACTTGAATGATTTAATTTTACTATTATTACGTTGGCTTGTTTGATTAAGTTGGACAATTCAGTTCAGTTATTTAGCCGCTGTCAGATTAAGGGTTAGCATGACAATAAATTTCTTATACTATCAATATAGTTTGATAGTAAATTACTTCTTTTTTCTTATTTATCATTAACTGTTGAATTTTATCTATAATTACCTTACACAATGACAATATTTTTTACTATAAAAAGATTGTGTAAATATATAAAACTTCAATTCGATTAGATGATTGGAATGTATAAATAGTAGATGTTCAGTTTGAAAATATATATGTTCTAGAGACAATCATTATTAGGGACAAATGTACTTGAACACATTCGTATTATTAATAACATTAAAATATTTATGATTATTAAATTATTATTTGATTATTTGTAATTATTATTAATGTGCATCTCTTGAGTTTACGTTGTCATTGATAGAGTGAGATATTAATGATAGAGCGTAACTCTCAAAGTTGTCTCGACTAATGATCACCGAGAATGAAATGTCGATGATAGGTTATAAGTCGACATGTGGTCTGTATCACATTCTTGGAGAATGTAGTATGTCTCACCTACTACTAGTAATGGTTACTAGTGATGGACACATGTATACTTTTGTAAAGTATTGGTATACCCTGCTGATAAACTATTTATTATATATGTCTAGAGTGTTATCAGCGTATGGGTGATAAATGTCCTTTGACTTGAGGTCAATACGCATATTGTTTACATAGTAATGTACTTTGACCATGTCCTAAGCTTAAATTCCTTATAGGATAAGATACGACTTGTGTTGGGTGCATTACAATATAAACTAACGTGGTAGTTGAGCCAAGAATATGATTCATTCTCTCGATTGGATATTCGAGAGAACACTCAACTTCTCTGTGATATTAGGCCGACCAAGTCATTGGCCAATGCAAGAGATAATATGGGGTCTAGTTGTCGACTAATATAGAAGAGACAAAGTGATCAAGCCATTTAGATAGACACGTGGCAAATCCTAAGCTTGATCGAGTGTGTCGCGAATGAAAGGAATTTATCATCTCACATAAAGGTTATGTTTGCTGGATTCATGTAAACATACTTCACATATTGAGTTCGTCGTACGACGCAATCTAGGAGTTCCGTATGAACCTTAATTGGATTAGTGTCGATATGTGAAGGCCTATAGGGTCACACTATGTCGATTGTCTTTTCGGTCTAAGGGTGTATTGAGAAAGTATTAAATATTCGATTTGGAATCGAGATATTTAAATTGATAATAATTATGAGATAATTCTATTTGATGAAAATTATTTAATTAAGTCAAAATTGAATTTTAGATTTAATTAAACGTGATGAATATATATTAACGAGACGAGACGTGAGGAGCTGCAACGCCTACCAGGCTGAGCCGCGGCTAGGGCTGTTACCGAGCCGAATTAAGCCAAATTTTGCAGATATTTGATTCGGCTCGAAAATATTCGAACCCTAGGTTCGATTCGACTCGAACCCGTCGAACCTTAGAAATTAAGGCTCGATTCGGGTTCGACGGTATTTTAGAGTAGTTAAGGTTCGATCCGATTCGGTAAATCAGATTGAATATTCAAAAATAGTTCGATCCAAAAACTTGAAGCTTGAAGGAGCAACAATGGTGAAATCTGATTTGAGAAGAATTGAGGCACGAGGTTCGGTGCAAATTGTAGCCAAGATCAAGACGAACTCAGTGACACGACCCACTGCTAACGTTGATGGCTGAGGTGATCGGAAAATTCGAAAAAACCGTCGGAGTTTTGATTTGGTCGACCTAAATGTTACGAACGAATTGAGGAACGTGGCTTAGTGATTATTGTAGTACTGATCAAGACGAATTTATTGGTACCAACCACGACTTTCGATTATAACTCAGTTCGCCAGAAAATCCACGACGGCGACTAGGGTTCCGCTGCAACGTGATTTGGTCGTCGAAACTCTAGGGGTTGAGTCGATGGACGTCGTTGGTACCAAAATGACCACTGTGAGATGGCGGTCACAGTGGTGTATCCCTTCGCCGTCGATTTGTGCTCAGGCGACCGAAATTTGGAAAAAACCGAACAACAGTGAAATGATTTTTCGATCTGAAATTGGTCGCGGTTAAGAATGAATCGACAGTGGTGCTTGATATGGAAATGACGGGCTCGACGATACGAAGCTAACAATATAAGTTTCGTCTCCAATGGTGTTCTGTGGTGGCCGAAAAATGTAATTTTCTGGCATAGAGCTGAAGTGGGTTTTAGAAGAGCTGAAGAGGCAAATAAAATTTTAAGGTTTATATATATATATATATATATATATATATATATATATGGACCGGGAGGATCGAGCCGAATATTTGGACCGAATCACAATATAGGGTTCGACCCTATATTTGATAAGGCGAATCGAACGCAAATCGAGCTTTTTCGAGCCGAATAGTTTGGCTCGGTAACAACCCTAGCCGTGGCGCCGACCAGCGTCGCGACGCCTACTAGGCCGAGCAAAAGATTTACTTATTTCAAAGATTTATCGTAGCAAGAGCTTACAATCGAAGGGATAACCGCGTGTAATCTCTACGTAAAAGATTCGAGATAAGCAATCTGTAAGTGTTCATGTTTATGCTTTACATTACAAGTTTCAATTGTCATATAACTATACTAGACGAAATTATTGGGTAAGTAAATAAATTTTAAACTTCCGTTGTGCACTATTCTGAACCCAACAAAACCCTTCACAGTTGACCGGTCAATAATAAACACTAGTATACAGTATAAACAATTAAACAACCCTAGCTACTCCCGCACCTCCATACGTTTTTTTTTTCTTTCACTTTTCCCCTTTCTTGTTCTTTCATTTTACTTTAAAACATTAATTTTCTTCTCTTATTTCTTTAACTTGTTTTTCAGGTTAACTTATCTTCTTTTTCTTCTCTTATAATATAATTTTCTATTTGTTAGGGTCAAATTCAAAGAAATGCTACTAGAATACATTCACAAAGTTTAAGTGTTTTTTTTAAAAATAATAATCTTATTTCAGGGGATAACGATGTATTTAACGTCTGATTATTATTATAATATGCTAATGACATAGCTTATTTAGCTGTTGTGATTATCTAAATAAGTGATTGTACATAAATCAAGCTAGACAAAAGAATCCATTCGAAATTTCAAAATCACCTTGTTATACAAAAAAATACATAATAACCTATAGTCACGTGATGCCATTAAGACAAAACACTCCGACCAAGTAATTAATTAATTCCAAAAATTGTGTGTGTGTGTGAAAGAGGGGGTGGTCATGAGCAGTGAGCCAAGAATATTTTAAAAAATCTAATTAAAGTGGTCAAAGTAAAATGTGAATAATTCTAACTAACACAAAGGAGACCTATGAGGAATTCCTTTTCTTCTACTCATGCTAGTAGCCATGTCTTCATCTGTTATGTTCTTATAACTATTGAGTGTAATTCTTCCACACACATATAATCCACTTCTCTTCTTCCTCACAAACTCTGTGCATGGGAAAGCACTCATCATGTTGTTCTCTGATCCCGACGAGCCGGACATCGACGAGCCCCACGGGTCGTCGTTGTCCACGATCATCGAGTGGGCCGTCTCGTCATCAGCCATGTCCTGAGGGATGAAAAAGTCTGGACTAAGTTTTAAAGTTGTACATCTTCTTAGAAATGGAGAAACGTCCTGGTAGTGCTTTAGTACAAAATCTACCTGATAATCAATAAAATTCAAAAACAAAATATTGTTAATTCTACTGGAGAATTATCGTCACCTGTAGTGCACTTTGCACAATTTTAATGTGTTGGCACTACAGAAACCATTAGTCATTTGAAAAAATAAGATCTAATGATTTTTGTAGTGTACTTTCACTACAGAGGATCTCTATCCATCGTCACTAGACAAAATTTCTATTGTTTATTTGATTAAATTTACATGGTTAAATTCCTATGATACTTCTTTCTTAAGCAATTTCATGAAATTTAATTTATTTTAACTTTCTACAGATATAGTAATTAATAAGCACTTTTTCACTTCTTTGTTTATTTAAATTTTATAAGGGATAAGGGTAGAGGAATAGGGGAGAGGATTATATGATGGAGAATCCAATTCTCACCAATAAAGTAAGAGTTCATGTAGACAACTAACTGAGCTATTAAGATTCTCAAAGCACTTTTTCACTTTGCATAAATAGAGCATTTGGAGGCTTATTGTATACATGATGAACTCAATTATGCTAACTTAGGGTGAATAAGATGAGAATTATGGTTGGAAATCAAAAAATATATATGTACATGCTACAAACTAAAAGGGAATTTAATTAATTACCTTGCACCCTAAAGAGCAATGGATAAAAGGTTCTTGAAGACTTCTATCACAAGAAGTGCAATAATTTCCAGATCCTTTGAATTGCCTATGTTGAGGTCTTTTCTTGATGAAAATCACCTTAGCGCTGTTTATTGTGTAGGCCTAATTGAATTATGAACCAAATTATCAGAAAAAAATCCAAAGATCAAGAAAATTGTAAAGCAAAACTATCTAAAACAAATGGATTAAATAAATGAGAGGATCACACAATTCAATATTACCTGAACGCTTGAGCAATCGATGAGCTTTTCCAGGTCTTCAAGTCGAACAACATCTCGGTAAACATAACGTCGAATTTGAATAAGTCTATGAAAACGATGAGCCACCACACAATGAGGGCAAATACTTATGCAACAATCCAAACAACAAATATTCTTCTCGTTCTTCTTTGCACTCTCGTGAATTGAGCATGGAGCAAAGAATTTCTCTCTGAATAAAGCTTCCAACCATGCTGGCTTCTGAATTCCCTAAAAATCAACATATATACAATAAGATAATTTAGGAATTAACATACAATGTTCTCGCACAATTGCGCTTTTGAAGTGGTGAAGAGGTTTAAGTTTTATGCACTGACCGAATAAAAACATATTTACACAATGATCATCTGATCACTTTTAAGGTAATAACACATAAATTCATATGTTGAAATTAATAACTTGCCATGACCTTAATTAGACCTAAATATCGATGATAAACATTAATTAGTAACTTAAAATAACTGGGCAATTCCTCTACCCCGTTACTTCTTGCTTGGCCGATATAGAATTGTCTAACTACTTCTTTGATTGAAGCTACCTTATTATTAGAGAAAGCAGAAAGATAACTTGTATGCTATAATAGGTTAGTGTGTAATTAAACTCAAATTTTTCAGAAGGAACCCAATTACATAAAGAGTGACAAGACACATGATGAAAGTGGAATTGATGAATGAAATAGAAGAAAACCTTACCATGAGCACATAAAAATACTACCCTCAACTCACAAAGTACTAAAGAAGCTAAGCAATGAGACAATGTCTTGATTGGAGAAAGAGAGGGACTAGGGTATGGATGTTAGTGTATTTATGGAGAACCACAAGAGAGTAAGGACTCATTTAGACGTCAGACCGAATCAGATATTTTTATATTGGGTATCAGTATTGTAATGGGATCAGATTAATATATAATGGACGGTATTATGGTATTAATATATAATAGACGATATTTTTTTTATTTTTTATTTTTAGTACAGTTCAGGGGAGACACATCTACTAGATGAGTCTCAAAAATGGCAGTTGGAGTGTACTATTTTTAGAAATAAGACATCCGTCCAGAAAACGCCCATCAAACGTCAGATTATTTTTATCCAAAGTTCAAAGAATACAAACGTACCAAACATGCCCTAAAGGATATATTTATTCCTCGGGTACATACACATGTAAACATACATAGAGTATAGTACCAAAATAAAACATATATATAGAGAGAAATTAAATAAAGAGAAAAAAGGGTAAGGTATGAGGAGAACGTGGGCACTGTTCCCATATCTCCCATAAACATTAATTTTCTTCCCACAAAACTAATTTACTGTATCTCCTTGTATTGAGAGCTTAAACCCTAAACAAAAGGAGCTCTTCTTGAACAAGATGCCTTAATAAGTTTAATTTTCATTTGTTACCAATTTTTTCTTTAGTTTAAGTTATACATAATGATTGTATGTCACTTAAAAAGGTAATTACATGTAATATTATTATTTTTTCTGTCTCAATGTGACACTTTCATTTATCGAAAGTTAACTTACTAATCTTTAACGCTAAATTAAACTAAATCAACTCCATTATTAAATTAAATTTTAAATATTTGAAAACTACACGTAAGTAATGTTGACAGTCAATTTTGACCCGTTTTTCGTATATTTATTGCAATTTTATGTGTTTTAAGACACCGCATTTTAATCATCATTTTTTGCATTTTTTACATAATATTCTATGTTTATTTTTTTCACAAAATGCATTGCATCTTTTTATTTTAAATTAAGCATTATGTCTTTGTTGATATTATGTTTCTATTATTATTACACAGTCGTTTATTTTAATAATATTTGCTTTTCTTTAAATAATTAATTGGCACCACGTTTTTACTTTTAATCAGGCATTAAACATTTCTTAAATATTGCATTTTAGTATTATTGCGTCGGCATTTGCATTCTAATAATCTTGCATCTTTTAAAATAATTTTCTTTTAAATAATTAACCCGCCTTGCATTTTGTCAAACCAGTCCAGTCCAAGACACAATTTGAATCAGTCCAATCCAACACTATTTTTTAATTTCATTCAAACATCATCTTTTTATTTTCCCCCCCAAAACAATACCACAATTTTTTTTCCCCCCCCCCCCCCCCCCCCAAAAAACCTAAACCTAAACCTAAAATATCTACCCTATAAATAAAACATTACACTCCCACTTTCCCCCAAACAAAAATCAGCCCCCTATTACCCACCAAGACAAGACACCATCGCCTACTCTCACGCACTCCACAACTCGCGACCTTACCTCGCGGACCGACGAACCATCACACGCCATTAACGCTCGCTAAGTCACGCCGCCAGAGTTTGAACTCTTCCCATCATCGCTGACTATCGTCATTCCCGCCATTGAACTCCCATTTCGTTAACGGCGAACCATCACATCATCGCTCTCCGCCACTGTTAGCGTCGGTGAACAACAATGGCGGCGTTGCTCCGGCGATCTCGCCGTTGTAGTGATGTCGCTGTACCGTACGCTATTACTCGCTCTTAATCTTTATTATTATTACGTGTGTGGTGGACTGATTTGGTTTCTTTTCCTGTTGTTGGCAGGACTGATTTTGTGAGTTTGTTTCTTTCCGGTGATGCGCGTTGATCGCTGCTCGCTGCCCGCTGTTTGTTTCTATTTCTCGTTATTATTATGTATGTTGGTTTGGACTGATTTTCTGATTGTTGCTATCTGGCCAGCAATTCGTCGACTGCTGCATGTATTGTTTCGCGAGCCATTCTTGGCTATGTCGATGTGAACTGTTCTATTGCTTTTGGGTTGTTGTTCCAGATTGGTTTTTGATTTTACCATTTGCTGCTACTGTTTGGCTGCATATTTTGCTATCACTTGACGTTAATTTTCTATTATTTTGAGGCCAAAGTGTTGGATGTTTTACTGCTGTTGTGTACTTCAAGGCTGTTAAAGAAAATAGTTGTTGTACTTTTTCATTTACTGATTTTGAACATATTACTACACTTGAATATTTGGTATTTTACTGATTTTTGAACAAGATGCTACACTTGTTTGGCCAATGAAAAAGTTATCCGTCGATTTTTGAGGCCTCCACAGTTGCAAAGACGGAAAATAAAATAAATGAAGCTTTTTGGGCGTTGATGATTTATTCTACTTACACAGGATAACCAGCATGCGCTGGCGAGGCGAATTTTCGCAGCCGGACTTGTTTAGGATGTCCCACTTTATTTTTTATATATATATCTGAGCCCTCCGTGTTTAAAACTATTACTGTTTTGGCGCGGATCTGAAGGTTTTATTTATTTTATTGTTTTTAACAATATTGGCCGATGAAGGAATCTCCGTCTGATTTCCAAGGCCTCCTCTGTGCAAAAGACGGATTTATTTATTTTTGGCTTTACTTATTAATTTTTGTCATTGCATTAAAATTATTTACTCTATTACTAACACTTTTACTAAGTGTTTATGCAGGTATCCGGAGATCATCTTGCGCAGAAGGCCTAAAAAGGGCTAAAAGATGTCCCGGAGTTTTATTTTATGTCGCATTTAATTTTAATTTTATTATTCTGTATTGCACTTTATTTTAATTATAAATTATGAAAAATGCTTAGAATAGGTAGAATAAAAAAGGCAATAAATAATTAACCTAGGTTTGAACGAATAACCGCAAGTTAGCGGATCTTAAAGGATGCCTAACCCCTTCCCTTTAGGATAATAAAGAACCCTGATTCAGAATCTCATTAATTTCGCAGACCATTAAATGGAGATTAATTGCAGTATTTTTATTGCAATAAATCAAGTGTCCTAATTCACTTAATTAATTAGGTGACGACTCCTCAAAATCAACATTATTGCTCCATCCAAGGAACCGCGCCAAAGAGCAACGTTGCGGATACCGTTCAGACCCCGAGGTCAAAAACGGGCGCGACAGCATGGCGACTCCGCTGGGGATATCAGGTTCTTGATCATAGCAAACCCAAGTTAATTAAATATTGCTCTTTATTTTGCTTTTATATTTGTTGTAAATGTTTTATATTGTTTGCTTTTATTTTGTAATTAACTACTTTAATTGCTATATTTTTTTTACTGCTTTCCTTAAACTGTCATTCCGCTCATATTTCCTCCATTCTAGAAAATTGACACTATCACACACTACACGCGAGGTGTGCTGTGCACACCCGCAAATTTCTTTAAAATATCCAAATTTAGGAGAGTTGGCATTTTACGCGGAGAATCCGGTCCAACCGGTGGCCGCGTAGCCTTCTCACTCGAGTAGTCCGCTCGGGAATCATTGTGTCTAGTAAGCCAAATTTTAGAAAATTTAAGACAGAGCTATAATGCCCTCTTTATTTTAAGTCATGCATGCATACACCCTAGGTGGGTCGATCCTTGGTATCGTCTCCACGATTAGGAAATCCACCAAATTATCGTTGGGTTTCACAACCCGACGACCAATAAGCATATATGTGTAGCGTGATAATGATAGACGGATCCAAGCCTGATCATGACACACCGAAATTGGAAAAAGTGCACCGTCATTTGGTCGCCATTTCCAACAAAACATTGCAGTTTAACGGCTTGGACTTATTTATCATAATCTCGCATATTTGGCGTTTAGGCTCACCTCTGGCGTAAGGGAGGTACCATGCATGTTAGGGCGCGCGCTTGATTTGCATGCTTTTTGTTTACTATTGTTTGTCGCTAACAACTCTGTACATATTATTTAATGCAATAATTACCCTTTTGTGATTTCGGCTCGAGCATTTGCATTTTTGCACTTTTGCTGTCACATTGCAATCAGGACTTCTACTGCGTAAATCACTCTTGAATAGCACGACTTGGACTGTGTGAAGCATCAACCACCAGTCCGGTCGAACCAATCAGGGGAGTCTTTGACTATATTGTCACACATTTGCATTTTTATTATTTTTTGTCATTTTCCTACTCACCTATTTCTCATTATTTTTTGTAGGAAGGTCGTCCTCGCAATCAGCCTAGGGCGGTCGAAAAAAAAAATCATCACAAAAATGAGCGGTAGTTATGTTGACTAATAGAAGTTAGTTTATACCAGATTCAACAAGACATCACTCTCAGTTCTTCTATATTTTGTATCTTTATTTGCAAATTCAATTGATATGTTTATTGTTGATTACATAATTATTTATCATGCATTTTTACAGCATAATCATTCCGAACTACGCGTGTCTGATTCTCACCACACGATGTGATACGTAGGCAACTCATTTTGGGTTCGACACCACAAAAAAAAACATATTTTTCCCACTCATGCATCTCATTCATCATGTTCTCGGGCATTTATTTTTCGTTACATTCATTTTTACTTTGCATTCGTCCACAGTGGACAATCATTTACTTTTGCATAGCTTTACATTGCCATCCTTTCATTGATAAATTCTTTTCAAGCATACATTTTTATAACATATCTAAATGAACTACGCGCACCTGATTCCCTCGGCGGGATACGTAGGCAGCCCTATTCGGGTTCGGTACCCTTTATTCAAAAAAAAAAAATCATAAATACAAAAAAAAATGTTATTCAAAAATACAAAAAAAAAAGTTATTCAAAATACAAAAAAAATATTTTTTTTTAGTCTTATTGTTTGACTTTGTTGATACCAACACAGTTAGGGTTGTGCATAAAAAAAAATATATAATAAAAACAAGTGATAATCAGTATGAGTTGACTTTGTGGTAAACCATAGATTCTTTTGGTACCTCTTATTCATACCCGTAAATTATATTGTCTTGCGTGTTTCCAAGATAAGGACGAAACCAACCTCATCGTTTCATATGCATTGTGTGGTGAGTGTTTGAATAAGTTCAATTGCGTTGCATTGTGATCTAGAACTTGGCCTGAATGTTTGTTGAGGCGAAATCCTGAGCAACACTCGGTGTAGGAAATGATCGTAGGCTTTTTTTTGACCCGCTTGAGCCTTTTCAGCCTACCAAATAACATTATCCATAGTACACCCCCTTTGAGCCTAAACCTATTTCTTTTGACAACAGCATATTACACCTATACCCTTTCTGAGTGCGTACGCACTATCCCTCTCTTGGCCCGACCTCCTCGAGCGCTTTAGAAATGTGCAAGTGGCTGACAAAATGTTGCGTTGAAGTTTGCAAAGACAAAAATTGTCAAAGTCTCAAAAAAAATAAAAAATAAAAGCAGAGACGACTTCACACAAAGAGGAAATCAATAGCCCCGATAATAAAAAAAAGAATATATAACCCCGAAAAAATGGGCTCCAAATGAAAGATTCAAAAGAAGTCAGTACAGAAAAACTGGGACAAAACGAAAGCAAGTCAGCATCAAAACGCACAAATATCAAGCACGGACGTAGTCCAACTCTCGAGGAATGATTAGTCACTTTTACCCAAATGATATCCATTCCCTTTCCCCAAGCCTACATTACAAGCCCGTGACAAACCCTACATGATCTTATACTGAGGGTTCTCACATTAGTGGATACTTACATGACGGCCAAGTCTATGGTATCACAATTGCATGCATTAAACATCTTTCTGAGTGTGAGTGTCTTTTCTCTAAACGTCCCAAAATTCAAATACTAGAATATATGTGAGAAATGGGACTTTCTTCAGTGAGGGCATTTGAAACGTGAGATTACGTGTAGTTCGAAACCTTGAATGCAAGCAAGTGTGTCGACACTCAGGTATGTCTGAGGTACTATCTGAAGCTGTGTGAATTACACCGGAGTCAATCTCGGTTAGACTGAAAGCAATAAAAGAATATCCTTATGCACAATACTAATTGTTGGTATCAACTGAAGTCAGAACGTAATTTCGTCTTCCTTTTTTTTCCAGAAAAAAACAACAAAATGCATATTACATAAAAATCGTTATTTTGCATCGCGAACTACGTCTTGACCTGATTCCCTCAGCGGGATACGTAGGAGGTCACATCGGCTTCGGTCCCACATCATTTTAAAATCATAAAAAATCGTTATTTTGTAGCACGAACTACGTCTTGACCTGATTCCCTCAGTGGGATACGTAGGCGGCCACATCGACTTCGGTCCCGCATCATTTTAAAATCATAAAATCTTTTTATTTTGTATCACGAACTACGTCTTGACCTGATTCCCTCAGCGGGATACGTTGGTGGCCACATCGGCTTCGGTCCCACATCATTTTAAAATCATAAAAAAATTCTTTTTGCAGCATGAACTACGTCTTGACCTGACTCCCTCGGCGGGATACGTAGACAGCCACATCGACTTCGGTCACACCATTAGAAATATTTCTTCCTTGCTTCGCACAGGACTCGATTTTGTCCATTGGAGAGTTTAGCCTCCTCATATATTTTGCATTCACGACTACCTACACATGACTGAGACATATTTTGAGGGTTGCATTCTCATCTACTCAATTATACATTGTCCATATTCTCGCATTAGTTTTTTTTTTTTTAAAAATTGCTTACCTGGTCGCCTTGATGGCGCCAAGATTCATCCTTACCCAGTTTAACATCTTCATTTACCAGAAACTGGGATATTTTAAGGATTCACTGCAAGAAAATGACAATAGACTGGAAAAAAAAACAGGCCAACTAGGTCTTCAACCCAAACCAGTCTGAGCATGCAAGCGTCAAGAGCCAAAGCTACAAAGTCGACGTGAATCAACCATTCATTTCCTAAAACTCCTTAAGTTTTCTTTGAGTGCAGGATCTTCATATCAGCAAAGGCAGGAACACAACAATAAACCCATGCGGGTCACAAACGCACAACATCTATGCAATGACGTTATCTCAACCCAGACGGGTCACAAAACAGGTACGCCCACAAACCGACGCATTTCATAAAAGCCTATGCAACGGCTTCATCTATGTTTCGTCTATGCAACGACGAGCATTTGCATCGCGTCTATGCAACGACGCCATTTCATATAAGCCTATGCAACAGCTTCATCCATGTTTCTTCTATGCAACGAAGAACATCTGCATCGCGTCTATGCAACGACGAAAATCTGCATCGCGTCTATGCAACGACGCCCTTTCATCTAAGCCTATGCAACGGCTTCATCCATGTTTCGTTTATGCAACGACGAACATCTGCATCGCGTCTATGCAACGACGCCATTTCATCAAAGCCTATGCAACGGCTTCATCTATGTTTCGTCTATGCAACGACGAACATCTGCATCGTGTCTATGCAACGACGCCATCTCATTTAAGCCTATGCAACGACTTCATCCATGTTTCGTCTATGCAACGACGAACATCTGCATCGCTTCTATGCAACGACGTCATTTCGTCTAAGCCTATGCAACGACTTCATCTATGTTTCGTCTATGCAACGACGAGCATATGCACCGCGTCTATGCAACGACGGCATTTCATTTAAGTCTATGCAACGACTTCATCTATGTTTCGTCTATGCAACGACGAGCATTTGCATCGCGTCTATGTAACGATGCCATTTCATCAAAGCCTATGCAACGGCTTCATCTATGTTTCGTCTATGCAACGACGAGCATCTGCATCGCGTCTATGCAACGACGCCATTTCATGTGAGCCTATGCAACGGCTTCATCTATGTTTCGTCTATGCAACGATGAACATCTGCATCACGTCTATGCAACGACGTCATTTCATCAAAAGCATATGCAACGACTTCATCTATGTTTCGTCTATGCAACGACGTCATTTCATTTAAGCCTATGCAACGACTTCATCTATGTTTCGTCTATGCAACGACGAACATCTGCATCGCGTCTATGCAACGACGTCATTTCATTCTAAGCCTATGCAGCGGCTTCATCTATGTTTCGTCTATGCAACGACGAGCATCTGCATCGCGTCAATGCAACGACGCTATTTCATTAAAGCCTATGCAACGGCTTCATTCATGTTTCGTCTATGCAACGACGAGCATCTGCATCGCGTCCATTCAATGACGCCATCAGCATCTACAAGCACCCTGTCTGTTACAACACCACATCACTTGCAACCCAGTGTCAATCATACTTCGACGCTGAGACAAATTTTGAATCTGCGTCGGCATTACTTTTATTTTCTAGCATCGCAGCAACCCAGTGTCCTCATAATTCGACACTGAGACAAATTTTAAATCCGCATCAGTTTTGTCTTTTAATTTTAGCATCGCAGCAACCCAGTGTCCTCATAATTCGACACTGGGACATTTTTAAATCAGCGTCAGCTTTGCCTTTTATTTTTCGCATCACAACGACCCAGTTTCATCATGATTTGACACTGGGATAATTTTGGGTCTGCATCATCCCTATTTTTGAGTTTATAGTTTATAAAACAGGACAAAATTGGCTACAAGTCAACATCTTTGTCCGAAGACTCTTCCATCATCTCCGTACAAAGAGGGACATGCTGTTGACAGTCAATTTTGACCCGTTTTTCGTATATTTGTTGCAATTTTATGTGTTTTAAGACACCGCATTTTAATCATCATTTTTTGCATTTTTTACATAATATTCTATGTTTATTTTTTTCACAAAATGCATTGCATCTTTTTATTTTAAATTAAGCATTATGTCTTTGTTGATATTATGTTTCTATTATTATTACATAGTCGTTTATTTTAATAATATTTGCTTCTCTTTAAATAATTAATTGGCACCACGTTTTTACTTTTAATCAGGCATTAAAAATTTCTTAAATATTGCATTTTAGTATTATTGCGTCGGCATTTGCATTCTAATAATCTTGCATCTTTTAAAATAATTTTCTTTTAAATAATTAACCCGCCTTGCATTTTGTCAAACCAGTCCAGTCCAAGACACAATTTGAATCAGTCCAATCCAACACTATTTTTTAATTTCATTCAAACATCATCTTTTTATTTCCCAAAAAAATACCACACTTTTTATTCCCCCCCCCCCCCCCAAAACCTAAACCTAAACCTAAAATATCTACCCTATAAATAAAACATTACACTCCCACTTTCCCCCAAACAAAAATCAGCCCCCTATTACCCAGCCGCACAAGACACCATCAGCTACAGCCCTACGCACCCACAACTCCGTCGACCTTACCTCGCTGTGACCGACGAACCACTGTCACGCCATTAACGCTGGCTAAGTCACGCCGCCAGAGTTTGAACTCTTCCCCATCATCGTTGACTATCGTCATTCCCGTCGCTGGAACTCCCATTCCTTAACCAATAACCATCACATCATCGCCTCGCTCCGCCACTATTAGCGTCGGTGAACAGCAATGGCGGCGTTGCTCCGGCGATCTCGCCGTTGTAGTGATGTCGCTGTACCGTACGCTATTACTCGCTCTTAATCTTTATTATTATTACGTGTGTGGTGGACTGATTTGGTTTCTTTTCCTGTTGTTGACGGGACTGATTTTGTGAGTTTGTTTCTTTCCGGTGATGCGCGTTGATCGCTGCTCGCTGCCCGCTGTTTGTTTCTATTTCTCGTTATTATTATGTATGTTGGTTTGGACTGATTTTCTGATTGTTGCTATCTGGCCGACGATTCGTCGACTGCTGCATGTATTGTTTCGCGAGCCATTCTTGGCTATGTCGATGTGAACTGTTCTATTGCTTTTGGGTTGTTGTTCCAGATTGGTTTTTGATTTTACCATTTGCTGCTACTGTTTGGCTGCATATTTTGCTATCACTTGACGTTAATTTTCTATTATTTTGAGGTCAAAGTGTTGGATGTTTTACTGCTGTTGTGTACTTCGAGGCTGTTAAAGAAAATAGTTGTTGTACTTTTTCATTTACTGATTTTGAACATATTACTACACTTGAATATTTGGTATTTTACTGATTTTTGAACAAGATGCTACACTTGTTTGGGCAATGAAAAAGTTATCCGTCGATTTTTGAGGCTTCCACAGTTGCAAAGACGGAAAATAAAATAAATGAAGCTTTTTGGGCGTTGATGATTTATTCTACTTACACAGGATAACCAACATGCGCTGGCGAGGCGAATTTTCGCAGCCGGACTTGTTTAGGATGTCCCACTTTATTTTTTATATATATATCTGAGCCCTCCGTGTTTAAAACTACTACTGTTTTGGCGCGAATCTGAAGGTTTTATTTATTTTATTGTTTTTAACAATATTGGCCGATGAAGGAATCTCCGTCTGATTTCCAAGATCTCCTCTGTGCAAAAGACGGATTTATTTATTTTTGGCTTTACTTATTAATTTTTGTCATTGCATTAAAATTATTTACTCTATTACTAACACTTTTACTAAGTGTTTATGCAGGTATCCGGAGATCATCTTGTGCAGAAGGCCTAAAAGATGTCCCGGAGTTTTATTTGATGTCGCATTTAATTTTAATTTTATTATTCTGTATTACACTTTATTTTAATTTTAAATTATGAAAAATGCTTAGAATAGGTAGAATAAAAAGGCAATAAATAATTAACCTAGGTTTGAACGAATAACCGCAAGTTAGCGGATCTCAAAGGATGCCTAACTCCTTCCCTTTAGGATAATAAAGAACTCTGATTCAGAATCTCATTAATTTCGCAGACCATTAAATGGAGATTAATTGCAGTATTTTTATTGCAATAAATCAAGTGTCCTAATTCACTTAACTAATTAGGTGGCGACTCATCAAAATCAGCATTATTGCTCCATCCAGAGAACCGCGCCAAAGAACAACGTTGCGGATACCGTTCAGACCCCGAGGTAAAAAACGGGCGCGACAAGTAATATGTTCTAACTTGCTAAATTAAGCGAATGGGGTAAAAAGTTCTTTACAATATCGATGTGTATAATTTTAATATTTTCTTACTATGCTTTTGATTCTCATATGTCGGTAAATTACGTTGGAGCTAGCTAGCTTCTTGTCTTCAACTAGACAAGTCAAGAAACATATATTTGTATAATTTACTGAACTTTATTAAATCTTATTTTTTTTACTTTCTCATTTACTGTATAATCCCAATTCACAGCTGTTAGTTCAAACTTTTTTTGACTAATACAAGGGCAAGAACTTTAGCCGTCCACTGGCTGACAGTTGCATGGTTGTTTATTTGTGCATACATTGTGCAATTGTGATGGAGCCATAGCATCCACGAAATATGTTACTACATAAATTTTATTAACAATGTAAAATTTCTTTAAATTATCCGTATCACCTAAAAGATAAATAAGAAAAATTGTTCATTAAAAGAAGGATTAGAACTTAAAAATAAGAGTTTGAATTCTATACAGTAATATTAAGAAAATAACTATAAGTAAATACCAGAATAAGTGGATGTAATTAACATAAAAAAGAAGAAAACACCATGCTATCAGGGGTGGCTCGAGAATGGCTAGTAAAGTTGTTACGCCCCGTCGTTTTACATCGAATCGTGTCATTGATTTAACTTAATTGTTACCGGGAAGACATGAGATCTTGTGGAGGGTTACTGATGGTATAAAACTTGTTTATAAAAATGTCGGGAAGTATAGGAGTTAAACGAATCAAAGAGGATACATTTCGTCAAAGTTCGCAAAATCACATTTTTGTATGCGAGGAGGTACGGTCCATACAATGTTATACGAACTGTATAATGTGTCTGAGAGACCGTATAAATGTTCAGAGAACTTGCAAAATTTTGGGCCAAGGTACGGTCAGATGTACGAACCATATATTATTGTACGGACCGTATGTCCAACGATACATTGGGGCGGTGGCCGACTTTGTTTCACTTTAAATTCGTTTTGGGGCTTATTTCTTGTCATTTCTCGACCAAACTTTGCCCTTACTCTCTCCCAAGACCTCCTAACAAATTCCGTGTAGGCGTTTTGTCAGGTTCGTACACGCAGTAGAATTTGAAAATTTATATTTCAAACCCGACATGACGGTCAAACTGTAGTATGATTATATAATGTAAAGCACAAAGTAAAATGTAATACTTCGAACGAAGACTTACATTTTGTAGTAATCTTGGAATGTTCAAGATTTTGGTGTACGCCGAATGTTCCTCGATTTGCAAGTTCTGAAACTTTGATGTAATTTATAACTCTTGGAATGCTATGAATTTCAGCAGAGTTTTAGAAGAGAATACTCTCTTAGTTTTGGGGTAAAGAAATGGGAAGGGGAACCCTCTTATTTATAGCTGAAGAGGACATCTAGGATTACCCAAATGGGCCAGCCTATTAAAACCTCAGCAGACTGGGCCAGCGCTCGGACCCACTGGACGCGCCGGTGCGCTGCATAAGTGGTGCCACGGTGCTTGACGCGCATTTGGCGTCGCAGCCCAGAGTCCATGGCGTCGCGGCCCTGTCCCATTTTCTGCCTTATTTTCCATTTCTTTCTAATGTATCGATCATCAACATAACATATAATCTCACTACTACATTTCTAGGCTAATGCGACGCCTCAAAATCGTCGCATTAGGGCCTTCTGGCCGTTGCATTAGACCTAATGCAACGACGAGGAGCCGTCGCATCCGCTGCTGTTGCATTAGGTCTAATGCAACGGCCAGAAGGCCCTAATGCGATGTCTGTATTTAGCCTTCGCATTAGCTGTGCACCTAATACGACGACTGTATTTAGCCATCGCATTAGCTGCATATCTAATGCAACGACTCCTACCCCTTAATGCGACGACCAGGTACAGCCGTCACATTAGATATGTGACTGTTTGAGGGGTAATTTATCCACCTAATGCAATGGCCAGAACCCCTAATACGACATCCAGGTACAGTCGTTGCATTAGATGTGCACCTGTTTGATTTCTAGATTGTTTACAAATTACAAAATGTACAATATTATAAAAGAATTAGCTCACAATATTGCAAAATGACAAAATAAATAATAAAAGGAGAAAAATAATAATAAAAAAGACTGTATTACTATTTGTTCACAAATGTACAATATTACAATGTTAGACCCCATAAGACATATTACAAAATAATTGTTCACAAAAATATCTACATAAGCCTCCACCCACACGTCCATTTGTTAGATTGCTAGATTTTTTCTCCATTTAGCTCACCAGATACCTACAAGTTAACATAATGAATAGTCATAAGTAAGAAAATGATAGACTAACCAAAACATCATAAATAATAACTTCAATGTAGTTTACTCATATCAAAACATATAATTTCACAGTATAATAATATATAAAATTTCAAGCTCCAGAATATTACTATGTGTTGGAAAGAAAGGAAACAAAAAATTTACCTGAATAACTGTCCCAACAGACTGCCCATTTGGTTCACTGACATGCGGTGCACTAGACGAATCATTTGGAATTGATGGACTCATAAAAAAAGGAATGACATGATTTATTCCAGGATTAGCTTCTTGAAGTTGTGATATAATCACTGATGCAACGGTCGGTGCAAGTTGTTGCACTAACTCAGTTTTCATACTCTGCAAGAATTCCCCTGGAATTATGAAATCTGATTTTTTCTCCTTTTTCTTCAAATCAGTCTTTGTCACACCTTTTCCGACAAGTCGTAAGCGATCTTTGATTTTGGGACCTTGAAGCACTTCAAAGTAAAGAACTAGATCTTTAGAGTTGCTACCTTCTCCATGTTGGGTGGACTCCATAGCATCTATCTTTGCCAATTTATAGAAAGTTAAGTCACTGTCTTACTAAATTATCAATAGTACGCAAATATATGATAATACAATTTGTTAACTCACAATATTCTGTTCAGTTTTGTCGTTGATGGTATGATATGTTCTCCCTGGAACTCTTTTCCTTGATTCTTTGTAGACCTTTGCTTGAGAAGGTTCTTCCTTAATCAGATCCTTTTGTTGCTGTAAAAAAATGAAATTTAGCACACAAATACCTAAGCCTTATATTTTTACAAATTAAAATTAGTGAGAATTAATGGAAGCAAAGAGATAATTCAATTATTGAAAAAGAAAAGTGTATACCAATTCATGACGTAACATTGCAAACGACTTACGACTCATCGTGTGCATATCATCCATCAATAGACGATTGTCTCTATTTCTCTTATATTATGCATGTGAGATAAAAATAATAAGTTAGAATAATATTACCTCATTATTACACGAAAACTTTAAGCAAATTTAATTGAATGCCTCAATTTTTTTCACAATGCCAATAAATTAAGAGGCCCTGAAACTGAGGTACTGAAATAGTGTCAGGTTTGTGAAACCATCTGAACTCATCACTATCATATTTATAGAAGAGAGACCCTCCTGGCCCAACCCTAGACACTGACAGATCCTTTTTCAAACCTGCTCCCATTTCGAGTCAAGAAAAAAACGGCTGTGATTCTTCTTAATTCTGCATTTATAACTTCGCCAACTTGCATTAACTGCCTCCATTACATATTTCCTTTCGTCTTTAACAACCATATACTTTTCCTATATCAATCATTAAAGCGACACATTAGTAATAGATAAAGGTCTAGAACCAAGAATATATATTTCAAAGAACAATATTGCAACATACCAAAACATAATCCCATATTTTGTCATGTGTGAGAAGATTTAGAAATAAGTATAATTCAGTGGTGCAAGCTCGGAATCCTTCCCCAATGTTCCCAAGAAAAATTTAAATTCATCAACTATTTCCTTCGTAGGTCCAACTGGCTGGCCTAATGAGTTCAAAATAATAACTTGGCGCTCCTCTTTTATACGCGCATGAACCTTTGTAAGCTTTGTTATCCCTCAATGCTTCTTCTTTTTAGCAGTTGTTTTAGATTCAAGTGTTAATTCATGTATTAATTTAGTATGCTAATAAGCTAAATGATTAATAAATACTAATGTGTACCTTTATTTTCGTCTTCATCAGCTAATTCCAAATCTGCATGGTCATGTCCCACATCATTGGCATTATCATTTAGTTGGACATCATCATTATCATCTCTTTCAGTATCTTGTCTTTCTGCTGATGCATTAGTATGAGTGACAATCTCATTCCTTGTTGCAACCATTTCATTGTTTTCTACTTGTTTTTTCCGCAATTCAAGATATGCTAACATAGAACCCGGAGAACAAAATGACTTCTTTTTCTATTGCTTTTGCGGTACAAGACTACAATACTCTATCTCAGAATTAGGATGGTCAAAAGATTGTTGATTCTTCTCAACTTGATGATGCTTCTGTTTTGAATTATTCTTTTTCACAAAATCCTCCATAGTTTGTGGCCGAGCTAAAACCTGTAATGGACAAAATTAGAGTATGTTTTACAGACATTTCATCAGCCTTAAAATTTAGTATCGTAGACTGAAGCTGTCGATGAGGCAACAACTGCTGTCGAGGCTAAAGTTGTCGACGAGGCAACAATCGCTGGCAGGGTCGTTGTTACCTACGCTCATTCTTGTCGCTGATCGCTATTGCTGCCGCTCGCTGCCACATAACTTCAAGAACTTCAAGATGCAAAGATCGTGATAAATACTTCAGCCTCGAGCACCAGTAGCAACAACGGACTCAGCAACAACTTCAGCCTCAACAGTTGCCTCAATACCAACATCAGCAGTAATAGCAGGTTCAAAGCAACTGCAACAGGTTCTCAGGTTCAAAAGTTCAAAAGTTTACCTTCCTTTTTGCACCCATATTACTAGTTGTTTCCTCCTCGTTACCACCTCCATCATATTCAGATGTGGCCTCATCTTTGGGTAATGTTGTTTTCACAGCAATAGGGAGCAAGTAATTCATCATAAAATGAGCATCATGACTTTTGTAGCCTATGATTTTCCTTTATTCAACATGCACACATCGAGCAATATTAGAAGCATAATCTTGTTGTAACTTTAACATTTTTTATGACTTGACAGAACTTGCGCTTTTCTTCAAGTGGCATCCAGAAGCGAGAGCATGAAATTTCTTCGCTACCATATTCTAGTTCTATTGGTTGAAGCTCTGACATAATTTTAAGTTCTATCAAATCTCGACGAGCACTTACATGATCTCTAGTCTTCCCCGGTATGTCTAACAATGTTCCAATGACATTATCAAACACATTTTTCTCGATATGCATTGGGTCGAAATTATGACGATTAGAACAATGCTTCCAGTATGACAATTGAAAAGGTATGAATATCTTTCTCAATGAATTTGGATCATCATTATCATTACTCCTCTTTTTCTTTCGCTTCTTTCCGAATTCATTTGGAAAATCACACAACATATTCTCAATATCAATTCCTTTTAAAGGAATAGGTTCACTTATTTCCTCAGTTTTTCCATTAAAATTCCTCTTATTTTGACGCTAAGGGTGAGTTGGATCAAGAAATCTACGAGTTTCCCTATAGAAATTCTTATTACTATAAGACAGTCTCTCAGAATCTGTTTCATAATGACATGAAGGGCATGCCAAATATCATTTTTTGCTCCACCCGGACAACATTGGATAAGCTGGAAAATCACTAACAGTAGTCATCAAAGCTACACGCATGTCAAACTTTTGATTACTTGAAGAATCGTAAGTTTCCAACCCAGACACCCATAAATCCTTCAAATCCTTGATTAGTGGCTGCAAATAGATGTCAATATCATTACCCGGGAAGAAGGACCAGGGATAAGTAAAGTCAATATCAAAAAATCTGGCTTCATAATCATCAATGGAGGCAAGTTACATGCCATGTACTATGAACAATGCTCATCGAGCTGAATGAACTAAATCCATTTGTGGCTAACCCCAACCTCACATTGTGCGGATCTTCTGCAAACTTTGAGTATACAGAATCAAATTCTTTCCAAGCTTGGCCATCAACTGGATGTTGTAAAATCCGATATTTTTCACGCCCATCAGCATGCCAAGTCATATACTTCGCCGTCTCTTCGCACACAAATAACCTTTGCAATCTTTTCTTTATTGGAAAGTACCTAAGGATCTTATTAGGAATCCTATGGATCTTTCCATTTTCATGTTGTGTGTCATTCTCTGTATCATTCGACTTCCATCTTGGCGTCTCACAAACATGACAACTTGTAGCATTTGCATGTTCTTCCAAATACAATTGCAATTATTGGGGCATGCATCTATCTTAGTATAATCCAACCTAGTACTTTTAAAACACTCTTCGCATCATTAAAACACTTAGGCAATTTTACATCGGGTAACACCTCCCTTACAAGCTCTAATATATCAGCAAATGCAACATTGGTAAGCCTGTGATCACACTTCAAAATAAATAGTCGAATCATAAAGGAAAGCTTTGAATGTTTCAGGCATCCGGGACATAGTTCCTCCTGACATTCTTCAATTAACTTGAAAAACTTTTTTGCCTTGTCATTCGTCCCTTCTATAAAAACATCACGAGCATCATTCAACAACCCTAATATGTCATCATTTCAATCTTCCATATTTGATTGTTCATCATGATCCAGATTAGTTCTTTGTCTTTCAATTTCGATCCCTAATTCAGATAACTTATATGTTCTTAGCACAAAACCATTACATATTAGGTGATCTCTCACAACATTCTCATGCTGCCAATAACGATAGTGACAACTATCACATGGACAACAAATTTGGTTTCCTTGAGACTTTGTAGCAAAAGCCTTTTTAATATACTCGTCTACTCCTCATTCATATTTATCACTCCATTTGGCAGCCATTCACCACTCCTTAGTTCCACAATCCATTTCCTCAATGTAATATTTAGGAGACTAATAAATAAAATCTGGAAATACATACAATAAACAAAATGTAAAACGACGGTAAATTACAAACATTCTCTGTAAATTAATTTGGAAATATAATTTACAAATAAACAAAATGTTGGAAGAACAATGAATAAAATCTGAGCAATTCGATTTGAGCAGTTCGACGACGCAATGATGGTAAAATCTGAGCAAATATATACACATACAGTAATCTAACCTTAAATTAACAATGGTAAAACATGAAAGGGGAAGGTAAAACGACAGTAAAACATAACCTAACCTTGGAGAAGAGGGAAGAGCGGTTCGACGATCAGTGGTGCTGCTGCTGAACGCGATGACGAGCAGTAGAATGGTAAGGCGACGGCGACGACTATGAGTAGTGGAAGGGTAAGTCGGTGGCGAGGTATGGTAATGCGACAAAGAGCTAAGGGAAGGGGATGCGACGACTAGGGATTAGGAAGAAGAGAAAGGCTTATCGCGGGTGCTGAAATGAAATGCGACCCGTCATATAATTTTGGGATATTAAAACAAATTTGTCGTCGCATTAGCCTTGGACAGTCGTTGCATTAGATAGGCTAATGCGACGGTAGTTTTCTGCATTGCATGAGACGATATGAGTCGTTGCATTAGCCTATCTAATGCAACAGTTACAAATTATAACTTGAACCCGTCGCATTAGCCACATCTAATGCGACTGTACTATAATTGGCGTCGCATTATACCTATATAAGCCGTCACATTAGGTCAGAAATATAGTAGTGCTATGATGCGCGACTTATACACACGCTAAACGCAAGTGCACGTATCATGACAAGTAATATAGTCTAGAAGACCGAGTTATTGTCCTCAGGGATTAGTGTCCAATTACCAACCTCTATTCTGTAGTATCTATTTGGTAACCGATAAATTAATGAGTTGTTTATAGCTATGATTATAGATGCTAACTAAATTACTTTACATTACTTCAGATATGGTGGAAATAGGGCTTCCAAATCTCCTCGACTATCCGCTCGCTTTACTCGTTAATGCAAATAATTAAGGTTCTTCTTCTATTTTGAGATAGCAGGTTAACTAAGTGATGCGCGTTAAGATGCACACACTTAAATGCAAGTGCACGTTATCGTATCAAGTAGTATAGTCTTAGATAAGACCGAATATCGTCCTCTAGGATTAGGGTTCAAGTACCAATTATCTATTTTCTAGTATCTATTTGGTGGATTAATGATTGATTGGTTGTTTATGACTAAGAATTATAAAAGCTATTTAGAGTATAAAGATTTACTTCAGTGATGATGAGAATAGGGCTTCTATGTATCCTCACTATCCGCTTATGCTACTTACTAATGCATTACGTATGGTATTCTTCTTTTGGAGAAAGCAGGTTTACGAAATCGTTTTATACTCCCGTTAGGGTTATATAAACACTCAACCCCAGTATCGTTCCTTACCTACCTTTCGGTGATAAGGGTAACTTTATAGGAAGATTAAGAACAAAAACCTAGTTGACCGTCACGCACAATGCGCAAAATTAGGGTTGTTAAGCCTCTCATCAACGCTATATAAATAATTGAGGTATTTTCATCCCCAATCCAAGAATGTCTACCCAACTTACAGCATATTCACAATCCCCCCTTTTCAGAATCTGATTAGAAATCATATAGTGATAATTAGTTGTCAATTAATTACCAAGAATTCAACTCAATTATTGGATAAATCTCACAATAAGAACAATAACCATAAGCATGCATTAATTTATAACATAAGTTTCAAGCAATTCAACATAGAAAACCCTATAAGAGAATTAGTTCCTAGCCATTGACATGACAAGAACTAATTCCATGTTCATCATACAAAACTGAAATAAAATAAAGAAAAGGAAAAGAAATTACTAAATTAATGGTATCCAATCTCCAAGCAAAAGTCTTGAGTTGTGCAAGAAGGGGAACCCTCAAAAACTGCCTAGGGTTCTCCTTTTATAGGCTGAAAACCGCCTCAACTTTTCCCTGCAGGCCAGGCCCAAAATCCGTCTAAAAACCTTTTTTTTTCGCGTCGGCGCCGCGCAGATAGGCGCCGCGGCGCCGGAAGTTCTGCAATCCGTCGGGTGTTTTGGCGTCGCAGTGCTGCAACTCCTGTGGCTTCTCGGATGTTTAGGCGCCGCGCATCTGGTCTTCGAGCGCCGCGCCGAAGTCTTCTGCGCCTCTACGAATGGTGGCGCGCGACCGCATTTTCTGCGTGAGCCATGCGCTGGTCTGGATTTTAGCCTCGTTCGCCACTTTCTCTGTTTTCAGCTCTGGCATCTCCTCTTTTGCCCTCTTTTTGCTCCTTTTCCGCCATTTGGCCATTTTAACCACTTTGACTCAAAAGAAAGAAAAACTATCCTAATATGACACTTATATGTGCAAAATGGGACAAAAGACTAACTAAAACAGACTCAAAAGGTGTATATAAAATACACCGATCAAATACCCCCAAACTTAACCTTTGCTCGCCCTCGAGCAAAGATAGAAAGAAATAAAATAAAAAAGGCTCAAAGAACGAAAAATAAAAAAAAAGGACTCCCTGCCATTGATCACTTTTGCTGCATAAATGTTAACTAAAAAAAACATGAAGGTTAGCAGAATAATATGCAGGAATCATATAGCATGAAATTTTCAGCACACTAACCACATGAAGCTAAATATTTCGCAAACTCATATTCATCATGCTTAATGGAAGTCAATATACTAAATCATGCATATAAATTCAAGAATTCCTATGGCTTGCTTACTTGCTATTCTCCACTAATTCTAGATATGCATAAAAGAGATCTTCAAGACTTTTCAGGGTTGTAATGTAGGCTTAGACATGGGTAGGTAAAAGTAGGCATTTAGGCTCATTTTTCTGTACCATAAGCTCTTTTGGCTTTTCAATTTTTTCCTTTTTCTTTTGATTCTTTCCTTCACTTCAATTCTATCCTTCCCCTCTTTTGTTTTGGGAGAGTGAAGTGTATTATACTAATAGGCACCCCCAAACTTAGGCTTTTGCCTCTTTCTTATTACTTTTCCATTGGGGTGCATCAAACTTGTTCACTCTTTTTGTTTCTTCTTTTTAACACAATGTACTCCACTGTTTCATATTTTCACTTATGACACAATTTGTGGGAATATAGGGTGTCAAAGAAGAAGTTTCAAATTTAGGCTCAATGGGGCTGACTAGGGATATTTTTAAAGTACAGGATAGAAAAGAATGGTAAGAATTGGCTATCAAAGAAATGCCTGAGTCATCTCCATAACATGCATATCCTAACTATTTCGCCTCAAATAGCAAGCAATCATAACACATAAGCATTTATCATTTAGTATGCGTAATTCGAGCAAGAAACTCCAAATAGACAGATTCTATGAGTTTTTGGCATATCTAACCTAAGTGTTTAGATAGTTGCTTCAATTCCTTTACATTATTCCACCTTACTTCACTAGGTGTTTCTAGCAACTACATCATACATGATCTTTGACAGGCAGTTATGACTCAAAAAAGAAAAATTTTGGTGACTCAAAATAAACATAAAACAAATAAAAAGACTTAAATAAAACATAACATGACACACAAATAAAACACCCCCAAACTTAAATCACACATTGTCCCCAATGTGTGCAAGACTCAAAGAAAATAAATAAATAAAAAAACTTACAGACTTTGGCTAATATGGTGGTGGTGGCGGTGGATAATACTTTGAATTCCGTGAGGGGGGGGGGGCATTCTTGGTGTTTTGGTTTGGCGATAGGACCTTCGGCTCAGGGTGTCTTCCAGGATTCAGATTTTCCGTTGTGGCACCGCTGCCAGAATCAGCGCGGCGCCTAATCTCTGCGCTCGCCGGGACTTTTAGCGCGCTGCTACATGGGCGCCACGACTCCTAGACTTGGCAAACTTTTCAGCTCTTTTGGCGCCGCGGCCCTGCTCCTGGGCGCCGCGACGCTTAAACTGCGCTGCTCGATTCTTTTGACACTGACCTCGCTTCCCGGGCGCCGCGACGCTTTACTCGCTCGAAATTCTTGCTTTTCTTGATTTATTTTCTGCACTGTCAATCACAAAGACAAACACAAAACCCCAAGACCGTGAGACTGTTCTTAGACAAAATAAAATTAACTAAAGACAGAAATTAAAAAAACAAAATTGAAAGCGTTGGGTTGCCTCCCACGTAGCGCTGTCTTTAACGTCTTTTAGCCGGACGCAAGTTCCTTAGCCTTAATAACCCTGGGGTGGATTAAGCCCCCAACCTATCCATTTCCTCCACATTTTGCGTTTTCTTTTTCTTCTTTTCTTCTTGGCATTATCAGTAATAGGGAGTTCAGGAAAACTTACCTCCCTTAGTGGCATTTCAGCAAACCATGTCTGCTTTCTTGGGCTCATCGCTCTTTGGTTGACTTGTATCGGCTCGCATGGTTTGATGGTGCTGATTGCAAAGCACCCACTCATTGTTGGTGGCTCAATGACGTGTTTAAAAACTTTAAACACCATTTCTTCGGACTCCACCCTTAGTGTTAATTCTCCTCTTTCAACATCAATCAAAGCTCTTCCCGTTGCTAGGAATGGCCTCCCCAATATGATAGGGATTTCCGCGTCTTCTTCCATGTCAAGAATGAGGAAGTCTGCAGGAAAGAAGAATTTTCCTACTTTCACAATCACGTCCTCAATTTTTCCTCGTGGATGAACCACTGTCCTGTCAGCTAGTTGCAGACTCACAGTGGTTGGTTTGGCCTCTCCCAACTCCAATCTTTTAAAAACTGATAAGGGCATCAGATTTATACTTGCCCCTAAATCGCATAGAGCTCTGTTGCAAGTCACCCTGCCCACTGTGCAAGGTAGTGTAAAGCTGCCAGGATCCTTTAGCTTGGGTGACAACTTCTTTTGCAGGATAGCACTACACTCTTCTGTTAGTGCTACTATCTCATATTCCGCCAACTTCTTCTTTTTCCCCAAGATTTCTTTCATGAACTTGAAATAGGAAGGCATCTGCTCCAAAGCCTCTATAAAAGGTATGTTGATACGCTTTTCCTGAATACTTCCAAAAATTTGGAAAATTGTTTATCGACCGCCTTCCTCTGTAATCTCTGGGGGAAAGGGATCTTTTTTGTATACTCCTTCTCTGGAGTTTTCTCTATCACTGGGCTAGGCTCAATCACCTTCTCTTTTTCTAACTCTGATTTCTTCTCAACCATCGGGCCGGTGGTGCTTGCTCCAACTGTTTGCCGCTTCACCGTGACCGCTCGACATCGCCCTGGATTTACCTCTGTGTTACTTGGCAATGCCCCCTGTGGTCTGATGTTTGTCTGCTTTGCTAGCTGACCCACTTGAGTTTCCAAGTTCCTAAATGAGGATCTAGCTTCATGAATCGGAGTGCATTGGCAAGTCTACAATCGCTTCACTCATCTGGCTTTTCTTTCTGAACCGGTGCATTGAACTGTTGATGTTGTGGGGCTTGAATGAAGGGTTGCTGATTTTGGTTCTGCTGGTTCGCATGCGCCTGTATTGGATTCTGCCCACGATATTGGTTCTGTTGCCCGTTATCAGCGATTCTGCCGCTTAGTCGATTCTGCCGCCGTAGTCTCCTTTCCATGAGAAATTTGGGTGATTCCTCCATCCTGGATTATAAGTGTTAGAGTAGGGGTTGTTCTGTTGCCTTTGATAGTTACCTATGGCCTGACACTCCGCCTGCTCCATTGGTATATTGTTGGGATCCGCTGAAGGACACCTATCAAATGTATGTGGGCCACCACATATCTCGCAGCTTTTAGGCATCTCTGCGCATTCATCGACCTTTGTATGTTCTTTGCAACTGTTTAGCTAGAAGGGCCACTTGGGCATTCAAGGCAGCAATAGCGTCTATTTCATGGAATCCTGTTGACAGTCAATTTTGACCCGTTTTTTTGCATATTTGTCGCAATTTCATGTGTTTTAGGACACTGCATTTTAATCATCAATTTTTGCTTTTTATCGTTATATTTTTAAAATTAAGCGTTATGTTATGTTTCTATTATTACTACACCGTCGTTTATTTTAATAATATTTGCGTTTCTTTAAATAATTAATTAACATCCGTCTTTATTTTAATTAGACATTAAACGTTTGTTAAATATCATATTTTTTATTATTAATGCACCGGCATTTGCATTTTTATAATCTTGCATCTTGTTAATTAATTAACCCGCTTTATATTTTGTCAAACCAGTCCAGTACGGAACCCAATCCGAATCATTCCAATCCAACACCATTTTTATATCATCCAAACACCCCCTTTTATTTCCCCCCATTTTAAATTCCAAACACCCTTTTATTTCCCCCCATTTTTAAATTTCAAACCAGTTTCATTTCCCCCCTAAATACCTTACCCCCCCGTTTATTAAAAGAGGGGGCAAACCACGTGAAAGGGAGACACAGCACAACGTTCAAAAAAAATAAAATAAAGCTTCAGCCCATTTTCATTTTTTAAAGGGAGGAACTTTTCATTTTTTCAAGGGAGAACCCTTTCTCCCTCAGCTTCCCTTGCCGCCGCCTTTCGCCGGAGTTCTAAAAAACTCCGGCGAACCCCCTTTTAAACACCCCGCAGCCTACCGCCTCTCTCCTCTCGCTCCTCACCATCTCGCCGCCATCGGCACCTCACTACCCACTGAATTCCCGTCGACCACCATTGTCCCGCCTCCCTCACGCTACTGTTTGTTTTTTTGGGGTTTTGACGCGGTACATTATTGTTGATTTGGACTGATTTTATGTTTGGGCTCTTGTTGGAGTTCTGAAAAACTCCGGCGACTGTTGGTTATTGCTACTACTGTTACGGTGGTGTCGCTCCGGCAACCTCGCCGTGGAAGTGACGCCGCCACCGTTCTCCCCTCCGGTATTGTTGTTGGCTTTTATCTTGTTGGTTTCATTCTGTTTTGATTTTTGCATTTTCGTATCTCACGAGTCTTTAAAACCCCGCGATGCGGGTTATCTCTGCCATCGTTCGTGAACTATGGTTTGGCTGAATATTTGAGTATTTCGCCGGAGTCTTTTTATCCTACTGGTTTGGTTTTTTTTTTTAGGAATAGATTATGGACCACTGTTGCTAAGTTGTTCGTTTCATTGTTTCTGGGGACCACTGTTGTTCACTGTCTTGCTCACTAAAGCTTTCACTGGCTATACCCTTTTCCCTTTAAAGTGTTGTTGCTCGTTTGGCTATGGCCTATCCACTGTGTTGTTGGATTCGAATCTGGTTGCTGTGGTGATATTTTTCTCGTTAATGCTCTACTGGTTATACCCATTTATGAACAGTTGTATTGCTCGATTGGCTATTGCCCGACTACTGTTTTGCTGGGTTTGAATTTTGCTACTGCTGTGATTTTGCTCACTAATGTTTACTGATTACACCATTTTCGAGCTATTGTGTTTCTCCTATGGCTATTGCCCCGTTAATGTTTTTTTTAGATTCGATCAGTTTGGCCCCTTTGTTATTTTGTTAAATTGATATTGAACATGATACTACACTTATTTAGAACAATACTACCCTTGGTATTTACTGATTTTTGAACAAGTTACTACACTTGGTATTTACTGATTTTTGAACAAGTTACTACACTTGGTATTTTACTGATTTTAAATTTGATACTACACTGGCCAAAGAAGGATTTATCCGTCGATCTGGAGGCCTCCGTGGTAAGCGAGACGGAATATGTGGGCGAGGAGGAAAGTGAAAAAGATTAGACGAGAATGCATAGTGTCGTTCACCAGGAGGCGAGTCGACCGCCACCGTAGCGATATTGGCTTCTCATGTCTTAGTATCCTTGGCATAACACTAGCTGAGCCCACACTATATAAAAATATATCTTTTACAATGTATTTTACATATATATCTATATATATATATATACATATATTGTGTTTGTTTGGTAATTTATTTATTATTTACTAACTCTTCTACTAAGTGTCTTTTGCAGGTACCTGGAGGCACATCCCAAAGTTAAAGCCTGTGCATAAAATAGAATAAAAGCGAAATGTCGCTAATTTCTCTTCATTGCATCTTTTATGATTATTTGCTTTCATTACTATCTCTTTAAATATATATCTATTTTAAATATTTGCATGCCTAGTTTAAATATCTTTTTGATTAGTTTAATAATTAGAATACCCTTAGAATTGCATGTTAGCACAATAATTTTAAACCTAGGTTTGAACGGACAACCGCAAGTTAGCGGATCCTTTAGGGTGCCTAACCCCTTCCCTTTAGGATAATAAAGAACCCTTACCTAGAATCTCACATAGCTTTCACAGACCTTTAAATGGAAGTCATTTGTAGTATTTTATGCTACATTTTAGTGTCCTAATTCACTATAATAATTAGGTGGCGACTCCTTTAAATAGCATTTTAGGAATCCAACCATGCGTAGCAGTAATCCCGTTTCCGACTCCGGTTGAAAATAGGGTGTCACAGCATGGCGACTCCACTGAGGATATTAGGTTCTTAACCACAACAAACATAGGTTAATTTATTGTGCTTTATTTCTTTATTTTCGCTTAATTTGCTTCCTTTATGTTTTACACTTATTTGCTTTTATTGTTTTGCCTAAATTATTCTGCTTTACATATAAATATTTTGCATATTGTCTTAACTGCTATTTGTTACCGCTTTCCTTAAACTGGCATTCCGCTCATATTTCCTCCCTTACGGAAAATTAACACTATCACACACTACACGCGAGGTGCGCTTTGCACACCCGCAAATTTCTTTCAAGTACCCAAATTTAGGAGAGTTGGCATTTTACGCGGAGAATCCGGTCCAACCGGTGGCCGCGTAGTCTTCTCACTCGAGTGTCCGCCAGAACTCAGGTGTCTAGTGAAGCCAAATCTTAGAAACTTAAGATAGAGCTATACCCCCTTTATTTTTAAGTCATGCATGCATATACCTTAGGTGGGTTGATCCCTGGTATCGACGCCACTATTAGGAAAATGCCAAAACTTGTCGACGGGTTTCGCAACCCAACGACCAACCAGCATATTATGTGTAGCGTGACAATGATAGACAAATCCAAGCCGAAACATGTCATGCCAAAATTGGAAAAAGTGCACCGTCATTTGGTCGCCATTTTCAACAAAACATTGCAGTTTAACGACTTGGACCTATTTATCATAATCTCGCATATTTGGCGTTTAGGCCCACCTCTGGCATTAAAAGAGGTCCCAAACATACTAGAACGCGCATTTGATATCTATATAGTCTGCTTGCTATTATAATGTTTGTTGCTTTCAGCTATGTGCACTTTACTACATTATTTTGCTACTTCAACTTTGTGCATTCACTTAGTATTAATTACGAGCTATACTAGCTTGGTTTTTTGGGGCTGTGTTATTCCTTGCGTTATTAGCACGATACGCGAAAAACCCATATCTCAATCAACGATTTTCTCAAAATTTTGTCACAATTTGGAACTACGTGTGACCTGATTCCCACGGCGGGATACGTAGGCGGTCATTTCGGCCTCGGTCCCACCTTTTAAAAGAAAAATCCTAATTTTTTCATCTCTTAAAAATTACTTTATTCTCCGTCACCGGCAACTATGGTTTAAACTGGTTCCTTTGGCAAAATGCATAGGCGACCATATCAACTTTGGTCCCATTCTTGATTAAAAAAAAAATTCGAAGTCTAATCGACGAACCAACTTCAATAGGGCTAGGCTCCTAGACTATGTATCTATTTGATCTCTATGGCGAGACACGTAGGTGACCACATCGGACTCAGTCCAACTCTTTCTAAAGTATTTTGTCTTTACTCTACCGGTTATAAAGCACACTCCATCCAATCTCTGCGATAGGATAGTAAGGGTTTTCCATATCAAATTCGGTCTCGTCCATTCGACATCCGCTTATGCCAAAACTGGGACATTTTAAGGTTTCACTGCAAGGAGAGGCAGTCAATACCGAATATCATATTATCGAATACGCTCTCGTAGTCAAATACTTAAAGCCAGGCAACGGTTACAGGTCCGAACAGATTGGGCGTGCGAGTGGTCAGAGTTAAAGCTACAAAGTCCACGCAAATCAGCAGCCCTTTTCAAAATCTCACAAATTTTCTCTTGAGTACAGATAACAGGGGCTGGAAATTTGACGACGTTGAAGGGGATTTTCGCATAGCAGCTCGGCTCACAGGGCCACATTCTTATCTTCACTCATTCGTTTTTGCATATCTATAACACTAATTACTACATCTATCTTTAATTTTTGTAGGAAGTTTCACATAGCAGGTCAACCTGCAAAGCCATAATCGCACGCGTCTATCAAGGCGTCATTTGGCTCACAGGGCCGTTCTCATCCTCATTTCTCAATCTTTTTACAACTCTAATTATTTTATTCGGTTTATATTATGCTGGTAACTTCATCATAGTAGCCTGGCCCACCAGGTCGAAATCACTTTATTACATCCGCACAACGACATTAATATAACGTTTTTGCAACGACGTCTCTTTTATTATGCCTATGCAACGGCTTCATCAACAGTTCATCTATGCAACGATGATCTCTGCATCGCGTCCATGCAACGGCGCCATCTCATCAAAGCCTATGCAACGGCTTCATCAGCATTTCGTCCATGCAACGACGAACATCTGCATCACGTCTATGCAACGACGTCCCTTTTATTACGCCTATGCAACGGCTTCATCAACAGTTCATCTATGCAACGATGATCTCTGCATCACGTCTATGCAACGACGTCCCCTTTATTATGCCTATGCAACGGCTTCATCTGCATTTCGTCCATGCAACGACGAACATCTGCATCACGTCTATGCAACGACGTCCCTTTTATTACGCCTATGCAACGGCTTCATCAACAGTTCATCTATGCAACGATGATCTCGCGTCACGCCTATGCAACGACGCCCCTTTATTATGCCTATGCAACGGCTTCATTCGCATTTCGTCCATGCAACGATTTAACATCTGCGACGCGTCCATGCAACGGCGCCATCTCATCAAAGCCTATGCAGCGGCCGTCTCGCATTTCGTCGGCGGCAACGAACATCCGTGATCACGTCTATGCAACGACGTCCCTTTTATTACGCCTATGCAACGGCTTCATCAACAGTTCATCTATGCAACGATGATCTCTGCATCACGTCTATGCAACGACGTCCCTTTTATTATGCCTATGCAACGGCTTCATCTGCATTTCGTCCATGCAACGACGAACATCTGCATCACGTCCATGCAACGGCGCCATCTCATCAAAGCCTATGCAACGGCTTCATCTGCATTTCGTCCATGCAACGACGAACATCTGCATCGCGTCCATGCAACGGCGCCATCTCATCAAAGCCTATGCAACGGCCATCGGATTTCGTCCATGCAACGATTTAACATCTGCGTCACGCCTATGCAACGACGCCCTTTTATTATGCCTATGCAACGCTTCATCAAGCGGTTCATCTATGCAACGATGATCTGCGCATCACGCCTATGCAACGACGCCCTTTTATTAAGCCTATGCGACGGCCATCTGCATTTCGTCCATGCAACGAACATATGCGATCACGTCCATGCAACGACGTCATTTCATCAAAGTCTATGCAACGACTTCATCTGCATTTCGTCTATGCAACGATTTAACATCCGTGATCGCGTCCATGCAACGGCGCCATCTCATCAAAGCCTATGCAACGGCTTCATCTGCATTTCGTCCATGCAACGACAAACACCTGCATCACGTCCATGCAACGACGTCATCTCATCAAAGCCTATGCAACGGCTTCATCTGCATTTCGTCCATGCAACGACAAACATCTGCATCGCGTCCATGCAACGACGCCATCTCATCAAAGCCTATGCAACGGCTTCATCTGCATTTCGTCCATGCAACGACGAACATCTGCATCACGTCTATGCAACGACGTCATCTCATCAAAGCCTATGCAACGGCTTCATCAGCATTTCGTCCATGCAACGACGAACATCTACATCAGCTTTACTTTTTACTTTAGCATCGCAACAATCCAACGTCATCGTGATTCGACACTGGGACATTTTTTAAATTCTGCGTCAGCTTTACTTTTATTTTCTAGCATTACAGCAGCCCAGTGTCATTATGATTCGACACTGGGACATTTTTTTTTTAAATTAAAATTCTGCGTCAGCTTTACTTTTATTTTCTAGCATTAGTTTCAAAGTGTCATCATGATTCGACATCGACATTTTTAAATTTGCGCGACTTTACTTCTATTTTCTAGCATTGCAGCAGCCCAGTGTCATCATGATTCGACACTGGGACATTTTTAAATCAGCGTCAGTTTTGCTTTTTATTTTTTCGCATCACAACGACCCAGTGTTAACATAATTTGACACTGGGACAATTTTGGGTCTGCATCGTCCCCTCTTTTAAGTTCTAGTTTTTAAAACATGACAAAATTGGCTACGAGTCAACATCTTTGTCCGAAGACTCTTCCATCATCTCCGTACAAAGAGGGACATGCTGTTGACAGTCAATTTTGACCCGTTTTTTTGCATATTTGTCGCAATTTCATGTGTTTTAGGACACTGCATTTTAATCATCAATTTTTGCTTTTTATCGTTATATTTTTAAAATTAAGCGTTATGTTATGTTTCTATTATTACTACACCGTCGTTTATTTTAATAATATTTGCGTTTCTTTAAATAATTAATTAACATCCGTCTTTATTTTAATTAGACATTAAACGTTTGTTAAATATCATATTTTTTATTATTAATGCACCGGCATTTGCATTTTTATAATCTTGCATCTTGTTAATTAATTAACCCGCTTTATATTTTGTCAAACTACCCAAAGATTTTAACCCACTCCGAATCATTACAATCAAACACCATTTTTATATCATCCAAACACCCCCTTTTATTTCCCCCCATTTTAAATTCCAAACACCCTTTTATTTCCCCCCCATTTTTAAATTTCAAACCAATTTCATTTCCCCCCTAAATACCTTACCCCCCCTTTTATTAAAAGAGGGGGGGCAGCCCACGTGAAAAGGGAGACACAGCACAACGTTCAAAAAAAGATAAAAATAAAGCTTTAGCCCATTTTCATTTTTGAAAAGGGAGGGAACTTTTCATTTTTTCAAGGGAGAACTTTCTACCTCAGCTTCCCTTGCCGCCTCGCGCCTCCGCGCCACGGAGTTCTAAAAACTCCGCGAACCCCTTTAAACACCCCGCAGCCTACCGCCTCTCTCTCCATCGCTCCTCACCATCTCGCCGCCATCGCACCTCACTACCCACCGAATTCCGTCGACCACCATTGTCCCGCCTCCTCACGCCATCGCTTTGTTTTTGGGGTTTTGACGCGTACATTATTGTTGATTTGACCGATTTTATGTTTGGGCTCTTGTTGGAGTTCGAAAAACTCCGCGATCGCTGGTTATTGCTACATCACATGGTGGTGTCGCTCCGGCAACCTCGCCGTGGAAGTGACGCCGCCACCGTTCTCCCCTCCGGTATTGTTGTTGGCTTTTATCTTGTTGGTTTCATTCTGTTTTGATTTTTGCATTTTCGTATCTCGCCGGAGTCTTTAAAACCCCGGCGATCTGGGTTATCTCTGCGCTCATCGTCGTGAACTATGGTTTGGCTGAATATTTGAGTATTTCGCCGGAGTCTTTGTATCCTACTGGTTTGGTTTTTTTTTTTAGGAATAGATTATGGACCACTGTTGCTAAGTTGTTCGTTTCATTGTTTCTGGGGACCACTGTTGTTCACTGTCTTGCTCACTAAAGCTTTCACTGGCTATACCCTTTTCCCTTTAAAGTGTTGTTGCTCGTTTGGCTATGGCCTATCCACTGTGTTGTTGGATTCGAATCTGGTTGCTGTGGTGATATTTTTCTCGTTAATGCTCTACTGGTTATACCCATTTATGAACAGTTGTATTGCTCGATTCGCTATTGCCCACTCATCGCTTTCTGGTTTGAATTTTGCTACTGCTGTGATTTTGCTCACTAATGTTTACTGATTACACCATTTTCGAGCTATTGTGTTTCTCCTATGGCTATTGCCCCGTTAATGTTTTTTTTAGATTCGATCAGTTTGGCCCCTTTGTTATTTTGTTAAATTGATATTGAACATGATACTACACTTATTTAGAACAATACTACCCTTGGTATTTACTGATTTTTGAACAAGTTACTACACTTGGTATTTACTGATTTTTGAACAAGTTACTACACTTGGTATTTTACTGATTTTAAATTTGATACTACACTGGCCAAAGAAGGATTTATCCGTCGATCTGGAGGCCTCCGTGGTAAGCGAGACGGAATATGTGGGCGAGGAGGAAAGTGAAAAAGATTAGACGAGAATGCATAGTGTCGTTCACCAGGAGGCGAGTCGACCGCCACCGTAGCGATATTGGCTTCTCATGTCTTAGTATCCTTGGCATAACACTAGCTGAGCCCACACTATATAAAAATATATCTTTTACAATGTATTTTACATATATATCTATATATATATATATATACATATATTGTGTTTGTTTGGTAATTTATTTATTATTTACTAACTCTTCTACTAAGTGTCTTTTGCAGTGCACAGGCACATCCCAAAGTTAAAGCACAGTCATAAAATAGAATAAAAGCGAAATGTCGCTAATTTCTCTTCATTGCATCTTTTATGATTATTTGCTTTCATTACTATCTCTTTAAATATATATCTATTTTAAATATTTGCATGCCTAGTTTAAATATCTTTTTGATTAGTTTAATAATTAGAATACCCTTAGAATTGCATGTTAGCACAATAATTTTAAACCTAGGTTTGAACGGACAACCGCAAGTTAGCGGATCCTTTAGGGTGCCTAACCCCTTCCCTTTAGGATAATAAAGAACCCTTACCTAGAATCTCACATAGCTTTCACAGACCTTTAAATGGAAGTCATTTGTAGTATTTTATGCTACATTTTAGTGTCCTAATTCACTATAATAATTAGGTGGCGACTCCTTTAAATAGCATTTTAGGAATCCAACCATGCATAGCAGTAATCCCGTTTCCGACTCCGGTTGAAAATAGGGTGTCACAAATCCCACTGTTCTTCTCCCATTCGTCGACCTCTCTTCCGTGACATGGTTGTTAGTGGCCATGTATTCTAATAACTCATGAGCGTCGTGGACTGTTTTCCTCATGAATGCTCCACTGGCCAGATCTATGATAGTTACGGTAGTACTCGCCACGTTGTAGAAGATGTGGACCAAGTTCCACAACTCAACGCAATGGTGTGGGCACTTTCTCTCAGAGATCTTTGAACCTTTCCCAAGCTTCATATAAGGACTCTTCATCTGCTTGGTAGAAGTTGTTCAACTCCCCTCTTAGTTTTGCTGCTTTACACGGAGGAAAGAACTAGGCTAAGAATTTCGTGCCACTGCCATGTGAAAATCGAATCGCCGCAGGAATTCAACCATACTTTTGCTCTATCCCTGAGTGAGAAGGGAAAGAGCCTCAATCTGACGGCATCATCAGTAACGCCGTTATATCTAAAAGTTGCACATAGCTCTAAGAAATTAGCTATGTGCATATGTGGATCCTCCGATGGCAGTCCTCCGAATTGCATCACAGTGTCGTACCATGCTCAGAATCGCTGGTTTTATCTCGAAGTTGTTGGCTCCTATTGCAGGGAGCCTAATGCATGTCTGTGCTCCATTCACTCTTGGTAGCACATAGTCTCCCAAACTTCGTTCTGGCTGGACTTGGACTCTCTCTTCCACGTCTATTGGCGCTTGCCTAGGCATTCCTGGATGGGGTTGATTCTCTCCTAACCCTTCTCCCATCCCGTTGTTGTTCTGAACGTCGTTCATCTCTAACAAGGTTGCACTCCGCTGATTCTTTCTGTTCTGTTTGCAGGTTTTCTCAATTTCTGGATTGAAGGGAACAAGAGTGTCTGCTCCTCTTCTCCTTCGCATAAACTGACTTCCTGAAATAGATCAAAAACAGACAACAAATCACGGCACCTCGAATTTTTCAAAAGAAAAACGTAAAAATTAAAAATCAAAATAAAAGCCAAATTAGAAATTAAAAATAGACAAATTTGATATTGAACTATGCCTAATCCCCGGCAACGGCGCCAAAAACTTGATGCGCGTTAAGATGCACACACTTAAACGCAAGTGCACGTTATCGTATCAAGTAGTATAGTCTTAGATAAGACCGAATATCGTCCTCTAGGATTAGGGTTCAAGTACCAATTATCTATTTTCTAGTATCTATTTGGTGGATTAATGATTGATTGGTTGTTTATGACTAAGAATTATAAAAGTTATTTAGAGTATAAAGATTTACTTCAGTGATGATGAGAATAGGGCTTCTATGTATCCTCACTATCCGCTTATGCTACTTACTAATGCATTACTTATGGTATTCTTCTTTTGGAGAAAGCAGGTTTACGAAATCATTTTATACTCCCATTAGGGTTATATAAACACTCAACCCAGATCGTTCTTACCTACCTTTCGGTGATAAGGGTAACTTTATAGGAGGATTAAGAACAAAAACCTAGTTGACCGTCACGCACAATGCGCAAAATTAGGGTTGTTAAGCCTCTCATCAACGCTACATAAATAATTGAGGTATTTTCATCCCCAATCCAAGAATGTTTACCCAACTTACAGCATATTCACAATCCCCCCTTTTCAGAATCTGATTAGAAATCATATAGTGATAATTAGTTGTCAATTAATTACCAAGAATTCAACTCAATTATTGGATAGATCTCACAATAAGAACAATAACCATAAGCATGCATTAATTTATAACATAAGTTTCAAGCAATTCAACATAGAAAGCCCTATAAGAGAATTAGTTCCTAGTCATTGACATGACAAGAACTAATTCCATGTTCATCATACAAAACTGAAATAAAATAAAGAAAAGGAAAAGAAATTACTAAATTAATGGTATCCAATCTCCAAGCAAAAGTCTTGAGTTGTGCAAGGGAACCTCAAAAGCGCTAGGGTTCTCCTTTTATAGCCAAACCGCCTCAACTTTTCCTGCAGCGGGCCCAAAATCCGTCTAAAAACTTTTTTTTTCGCGCGGCCGCCATGCGCAGACAGGGGCCGCGAAGTTCGCAATCCGTCGGGTGTTTTGGAGCCGCGCTCGATATTCGCTGCTCGGAGGCGCCGCGCACTGCAACTCTGTGGCTTCTCGGATGTTTAGCGCCGCGCCCCGTGATCTGGTCTTCGAGAGCCGCGGCGGAGTCTTCGCAGCCTCTCGAATGGTGGCGCGCGCCCTGCATTTACTGCGAGGAGGCCGCGGCTGGTCAGATTTTAGGCTCGTTCGCCACTTTCTCTGTTTTCAGCTCTGACATCTCCTCTTTTGCCCTCTTTTTGCTCCTTTTCCGCCATTTGACCATTTTAACCACTTTGACTCAAAAGAAAGAAAAACTATCCTAATATGACACTTATATGTGCAAAATGGGACAAAAGACTAACTAAAACAGACTCAAAAGGTGTATATAAAATACACCGATCACTAAGCCGTTTTATACTCCTGTTAAGGTAATATAAACACTCAACCCCAATGTATAACCCTTCTATCTTTCGATGATAAGATTGACTACAAAGGAGGATTAAGAGCAATAACCTATTAAGCTACACAAGTATTGTGGTACTTTCGTCCACGATTTAAACCTATGTTTATTCAACTATAGCATATTCACAATCTCCCCTTTCGGCTTTCGATTAGAAATCATATAAGTTATGATAATTAGTGATCAATTAATTATCAAACAATCAAAACAATTATTGAATAAATCTCAACAATAATAAGAAGAAACCAAAACATGCATTAATTCATAAGAACGAGGTTCAAGCGATTCGACATGGAAAGCCCTAAATTAAGTTAGTTCCTAGCCATAGACATGCCAAGAACTAAAATAATATCCAACATATACTAGAAAGAAATAAAATAAAGAACAAGAAACTACTCAAAAATAAGTCTCCAATCTTCAAGTTGTGATGAATGGTAAGGTGTGGTACTCTTCTAATCTGACCTAAAAGGTCCTTTTATATCACCCAAAATGTGCAAAACCTTTTCCTTCTTGGCCTTGGTCCAATCCTATTCGGATCGTCAATTTTCCCGCGTCGGCGCCGCGACGCCGAAACTTCTGCGGCTTTCTGCTTCTTGGGCGTCATGGCTCTGCTGCTGATTAGTTGGAGCCGCGGCGCCGCCCTGTTTCTCGCCCAGATTGCCAACTTTTTAGCTTTTTGAGGTCTGGAACCTCTGTTTCTGCCCTCTTTTCGCTCCTTCTCACCAATGTGCCACTTTAAACCATTATGACTCAAAAGAAAGAAAAGCTATCCTAACACGACACATATTTGTACAAAAATGGGAAAAAGACTAACTAAAAATGACTCAAAAAGTGTATATAAAATACATCGATCAAACACCCCCAAACTTAACCTTTGCTCGCCCTCGAGTAAAGATAAAAAAATAGAAACAAAGACACGAAAGAAAAGAAAATAAAATGACTCAAAGACGTTGATCAATTTGCTGCATCATTATTACTTAGAAAAACATGAAGGTTAACAGAATAATATGCAGGAACATATAGCATGGATTTTTAGCATTCTGAACATATCAAGTTAGATATTTCACAAATTCAATTTAATCATGCTCAATGGAAGTAAGAATACCTAACTATGCATGTTAATTTCAAAATCCTATGGCCTGTTTACTTGTTATTCTCCACTAATCATGGATACACACATTAGAGATCTTCAGGGTTGTAATGTAGGCTTAGGCAGGGGTAGGTAAAAATAGGCTTTTAGGCTCAATCTTACGTACCATAAGCTCTTTTGTTTTTGATTCTTCCCTTTTCTTTTGATTTTTTTTTCTTTTTAACCTCATACCTATCTTTCCCCTCTTTTGTTTTGAGAGAATGATGTGTCTGATGAAGAGTAGACACCCCCAAACTTAGGGTTTTGCCTATTTATGATTACTTTTCATTGGGGTGCATCAAAATTGTCCACTCTTTTTTTGTCTCTTTTCAACACTTTATATTCCAAACACATCAATTTCTTCACTTATGGCACACGTATGAAATTATAGGGTGTCAAATAAAGATCTTATTTTTAGGCTCAAAGGGGCTGACTAGGGATACAATTTTTATGTCAGGAATAGGTAAAAAATGGTAAGAAAGGGCTAACAAAGAAATGCCTGAGTCATCTCCCTAACATGCTGTTACACCCCGTAAGTCCAGGACATGTTTAAGAGAATGTACGTAAGGAACACAAGACTTGAAATTGGTACGAAAGGAAGAATTGTTTTTCCGACGGAAAATCTTCCGAACGTCGGAAAGGAAAAATGTTCGTTGAGGAGAATTGGATTCTCAAAATGCATTAATTGAGGATTATGGAATGTATTATCATTATGGAAATTTATTGTTTACGAATTTGGTCACGTGGGGCCCACCCGAGGAATTTTACGTTTTGTGAGACCCACGAGGGTTACGAAATTTTATGGACGAATGGGAGGGCGACACATGGCACCCCCACCCCCCACATGACTTGGTCGAATTAATGCAAGGGAAAAATGGTCATTTGACCATTGTAAAGATGAGCAAGTCTTGCTAGGCTTGAGCTTGAGATAGTTGACTAAGTCAAGAGCCACTTGGCTTGATCCCTTTCATCCAAACCTACCATGTGTTGTAATCTAGACCCTCAAATGTGTTATATAATCATCCTTGTAGCAAGACAAGGCTATTTTACACTTAGAAAAATTGAAGAACACTTGTTCTTGACATTAGTGCTCTCGGGTTTGGCATCCTCAAGGGAAGAACAATTTTCGTTTGTGGTTCATTAGCCACAAGACTTTAACCCAAGGTACCTAAGGGTATTGTAAGGATATCTCAGTAGAAAGATTTCGGAAAAACGACGTTTTTACGTTAGTCGCAAGGCGAAACCTAAGATGTTCTTCAACTTTGAAGATGAAACTTGAAGAGGAGTTCTACATGAGCTTCTAAGGAGTGCTTGGAGAGGATTGGAACATAAGAAAAGGAGCTAAGAATTTCTAAGGAGCGACTTTGAATCTTGGAAATTTTAAGGGCTTGTAAAGGTATAAATCTTGTCGTTTTAGCAATTAAAGATTACTTATCATTGTAGTTATGGATATTAGCAAGCATGAGGTATTTAGTATGAAGTTTGATAAGTTTATTGGCTATTGGAACCCTAATCCAAAAACTAGCATGTTTAACCCTTAAGATTACAATTCAAGTTGATTACTAGTTTAAGTCGTCACATGTTATATAAAGAAGGAATTATAGTTGTTGAAGTTGTTTATGACTATATAACATGTTAGACCTAAGAATTTGGATTAAAAGAATTGGAAAAGGACTTTGTGTTGTTGTATATGTTTAGCCGAGAATGACTTTAAATATGGAACTAGTTTCGTATCAATTGTGGGGTGGAATTTTACACATCTTGTTAGGCGTGTAATCCCCTATTGTTAACTACATTGTTGAGCCTTAAATGTGGCGTGTTTGGTTATTGAATTCGGCCTTGAAAAATGTGGCAAAGTATGTAGAAACAAAGGAAGTGCTGTCCGATTTTCCGTAGAATTTAGTGACTTTGCACTTAGAATATTCTACGTTCGAAGCTAGAGGTTAATGGACGTATTATGGACATTATAGGTTGAAGTACTAAGTATAGCGTATTCTACTTGAAGGATGGAATAGCTATCAAGGTTGAAGTACTTTGGAGCATTTTGCTATTTGTCGATAATCATCGCGAGGTATGTGAACCTCTTCCTTCTTTTGACATGATTATATGTATGGAATATACATGTGGTATTATTTCATGATTCCTTCTAATCTTAGAAGTTAAGAGGTATGTATGTTGATTTACTCTACGTAAAGGTTATGTCTAAGTTATCCTAAGTTCTTACCAAGTCTTATGGGGGATGTTGGTAAGAGTCGTTAGGAGGTATTTGGAGCCAAGTTGACTTGGCTAATTTACGGCACGAATGAGAATAAGTATCGAACAAGCCATTGCAGCGCTAATAAAAGAAAATGTATCGACAATCAATTAAATTAAAATGAGTAGAATTCTCCATCTGCATAGAAGCTAAGATAAGACAAAATTGTATTACATTTTCTAGATCATGGCTGCTTTAATAAGATCGTTATAAACAAGTATAACCTATTCACAACTCATAAAAGTATATGTTACTTGATTTTAAAGAGTTTTATGTCATGAAGTTTTAAGACTATGAACCTTGATTTCTGAAAAGGTTAAGAGACTTTATTTTTCAAGTTATGGGACTTGATTCTTAAAAGAAGAAAGGAATTGATTTAAAAAGTATGGTTTCTATGTTTTATTTCAAAAGTTAAGAGACTTGAGTTTCAAAAGAAAAAGTTTATGGATTTAAAAAGGAGAAGGAGTTTTATTATTCTTTTTAAGTATGTATGTACGTAGTACGTTTGAGTTTAATTTTCCCTAAAGTAATAAGAAATAAAAGTGCCTTAAGTTCTCTAAAGTGAAAGGTTGTTATAATAGCTTTATGGGAAATTGTTATAACGACTTAAGAAGAAGTGAAAATATGGTTTAAAATGTTATGTAAAGAGACATTATCGCGTCCCAGGAATGGGCCGGGCAGTATACCTTTATGGGCAGACTATATGACATTATCGCGTCCCAGGAATGGGCCGGGCAGTATACCTTTATGGGCAGACTATATGACATTATCGCGTCCCAGGAATGGGCCGGGCAGTATACCTTTATGGGCAGACTATATGACATTATCGCGTCCCAGGATGCGCCGGGCAGTATACCTTCGTGGGAAGATTCTTATGAATTCACCGTGTCCCGCAAATTGGTCGGGTTACATTGTCACGTATGGATAATTAAATTGAACTCCAAAATGAGGCGTCCCTCCATAAAGGGCCGAATTATGTTATGCAAGATAAGTAAGTTATATGGTAATGAACATGATGATTTTTCCTAAGTATGTACGTAAGAAGTTGACTATAACTTTTATTGAGAAGTGGGAAAAGAAAATAAAGTGCGATTAAGTTCACGAGATTGTAATGACACGGTAGGATCTGGTATTTATTTTGTTTATATACTTGCCCCTGTCATTCTTTTGTACAGTTATGATTTGTTTACTATACCTTATTTTCGTTCCATATTCTGCACTGTTAGATCGACTTCTTCGGGCTGCGTTCATGTCCGCAGGTTTAGGTACACAGTTGTGGATCCGCGAGCTTAGGATCCTGGTTCAGCATTTTGAGATGGCTCTAATGTTCCGGAGCTTGTCGTCATGGTTATGTATATTCGTGTGCACGCGGGCCTTGTCTGTCATAGTATTTGTCCAAATCTTAGAGGTCCGTATTCATCCGTACCGGATGGCTAGAGTTGTTTTTACATTGTTAAACAGTGTAGACCCTTTCGGGTAATTTTTATGTTATGGCAGCCTTATCGGCTTGGACTTTGTTTTTTTTTAAAAAGAGTGTTATTTATCTTCCGCAGTTTGTTATGTTGTATGAATAGAAGGGTGCTCAGGTAGGGCGTCAGTCGCGGCCCGGGGTCGGGTCGTGACAAAAGTGGTATCAGAGCAGTTAGTCCTCGGAAAGTGTCTACAGACCGTGTCTAGTAGAGTCTTGATTATCGGTGTGTTGTGCACCACATCTATAATCAGGAGGCTGCAGGACATTTAGGATTTATTTCCATTCTTCTCACTCCGAGATCGTGCGATAGAGCTGTGTTGTTAGGGTCGTCTCTCCCTAACGAGTTATGTTGATTGCAGCTACGAGAAAGCGCGGACCGGGAAGAACTATGTGGATTGTGTATCCAGGTTGGTAATGTTTGTAGTATAGTTGGTATTGTGACATACAACTATACGGAGTTATGTATGAGGGTCAGACGCGTGTTGCCTTGAATGATTTTAGATTACCAAGAGTTGGTAAAGACTAACTAGATACCGGGAAGGTATGGAACAGTTAATGAATTCTCGCCAAGGTCTTATGTTTTATTTTGAGATAATTGGAAAAGGATGAGCTGTCTGATAGGGCAGTGAACCCTTAAGAAGTCATGTTAAGAAACTTAATGGAATACCATGTTAATAGATTAAGCTATGTGGTATGCGTAAGAGGATTGTACGGATGAGATCCGTATAGAGTAAGTAAGGGTTGTTGTGATCAAGACGACACGATTATGGTATTATGAGAAGTTATTGTACCCGCTACGAGGGGACCGTAAGGTAGGCTTGGACCATGGGAATTGCGAGCCTAAGAATATTGATAACTGCCGAGACCTTAGATATATAAGGCTTTCTCGGGCAATAAGATTTTAAGTCAGACCAAGGATAAGAGTTAAGTGCGACGCTGAGTCGGGTTGAGGACCTATTACGGGTCGCCTCATAGTTTGAAATGAAGTGGGATCAGTTGGTAGTAGTTCCGCTACGTGACAGGGTCACGAGGGTGCAAGACCCAAGTCTAGTTAATTGTTTTACGGGTTCGTGGACGCGTTCCACCGGAACCAGGTCGTGAGAGCCGGAAATGGCCTTATATTGTTTTATTGAGTGACTCCAAAGATTGGAGGCCAGAATCGGTATGGAAGTTAGGTATGTATGCTAGTATGAGTTGGAAGTACGGAAAGAGTACGACCAGTAAGAAAGATAACAACCAAGTGTAAAGGAATAGAGCCTGAATCCGTAAAGACCTTTCGAGGTAGCTACACCAGTGAGTGTTTGGGGTGGTAGCTGAGCGGGTATATGAGATTTGCCCGGTGATGATACAGTCGTCAGACCCTAGTAGACCTAGTAGAGATGATTATGACAGACTTTGAGGTCATTATGAGTATGGACTAGTTGGCTTCGTGAGTGCCAAGGTTGACGTTTTGGTATAAGTATGGTTATGTGGCCATGGGTGGCATATGTTGTATGAAGGGTGTAGTAAAAGGAGACTATGTCGCTATCTAATTAGATTGGACTCCAAAAGAACATTCGGGGACGAATGTTTCTAAGGGGGGAAGAATGTTACACCCCGTAAGTCCAGGACATGTTTAAGAGAATGTACGTAAGGAACACAAGACTTGAAATTGGTACGAAAGGAAGAATTGTTTTTCCGACGGAAAATCTTCCGAACGTCGGAAAGGAAAAATGTTCGTTGAGGAGAATTGGATTCTCAAAATTCATTAATTGAGGATTATGGAATGTATTATCATTATGTAAATTTATTTTTTACAGATTTGGTCACGTGGGGCCCACCCGAGGAATTTTACATTTTGTGGGACCCACGAGGGTTACAGAATTTTATGGACGAATGGGAGGGAGACACGTGGCACCCCCCCACATGGCTTGGTCGAATTAATGCAAGGGCAAAATGGTCATTTGACCATTGTAAAGATGAGCAAGTCTTGCTAGGCTTGAGCTTGAGATAGTTGACTAAGTCAAGAGCCACTTGGCTTGATCCCTTTCATCCAAACCTACCATGTGTTGTAATCTAGACCCTCCAATGTGTTATATAATCATCCATGTAGCAAGACAAGGCTATTTTACACTTAGAAAAATTGAAGAACACTTGTTCTTGACATTAGTGCTCTCGGGTTTGGCATCCTCAAGGGAAGAAAAAATTTCGTTTGTGGTTCATTAGACACAAGACTTTAACCCAAGGTCCCTAAGAGTATTGTAAGGATATCTCAATAGAAAGATTTCGGAAAAACATTTTTACGTTAGCCGCAAGGCGAAAACCTAAGATGTTCTTCAACTTTGAAGATGAAACTTGAAGAGGAGTTCTTCATGAGCTTCTAAGGAGTGCTTGGAGCGGATTGGAACATACGAAAAGGAGCTAAGAATTGCTAAGGAGCGACTTTGAATCTTGGAAATTTTAAGGGCTTGTAAAGGTATAAATCTTGTCGTTTTAGCAATTAAAGATTACTTATCATTGTAGATATGGATATTAGCAAGCATGAGGTATTTAGTATGAAGTTTGATAAGTGTATTGGCTATTGTAACCCTAATCCGAAAACTAGCATGTTTAACCCTTAAGATTACAATTCAAGTTGATTATTAGTTTAAGTCGTCACATGTTATATAAAGAAGGAATTATAGTTGTTGAAGTTGTTTATGACTATATAACATGTTAGACCTAAGAATTTGGATTAAAAGAATTGGAAAAGGACTTTGTGTTGTTGTATATGTTTAGCCGAGAATGACTTTAAATATGGAACTAGTTTCGTATCAATTGTGGGGCGGAATTTTACACATCTTGTTAGGCGTATAATCCCCTATTGTTAATTACATTGTTGAGCCTTAAATGTGGCGTGTTTGGTTATTGAATTCGGCCTTGAAAAAGGTGGCAAAGTATGTAAAAACAAAGGAAGTGCTGTCCGATTTTCCGTAGAATTTAGTGACTTTGCACTTAGAATATTCTACGTTCGAAGCTAGAGGTTAATGGACGTATTATGGCCATTATAGGTTGAAGTACTAAGTATAGCGTATTCTACTTGAATGATGGAATAGCTATCAAGGTTGAAGTACTTTGGAGCATTTTGCTATTTGTCGATAATCGTCGCGAGGTATGTGAACCTCTTCCTTCTTTTGACATGATTCTATGTATGGAATATACATGTGGTATTATTTCATGATTCCTTCTAATCTTAGAAGTTAAGAGGTATGTATGTTGATTTACTCTACGTAAAGGTTATGTCTAAGTTATCCTAAGTTCTTACCAAGTCTTATGGGGGATGTTGGTAAGAGTCGTTAGGAGGTATTTGGAGCCAAGTTGACTTGGCTAATTTACGGCACGAATGAGAATAAGTATCGAACAAGCCATTGCAGCGTTAATAAAAGAAAATGTATCGACAATCAATTAAATTAAAATGAGTAGAATTCTCCATCTGCATAGAAGCTAAGATAAGACAAAATTATATTACATTTTCTAGATCATGGCTGCTTTAATAAGATCATTATAAACACGTATAACCTATTCACAACTCATAAAAATATATGTTACTTGATTTTAAAGAGTTTTATGTCATGAAGTTTTAAGACTATGAACCTTGATTTCTGAAAAGGTTAAGAGACTTTATTTTTCAAGTTATGGGACTTGTGTTACACCCAGTAGTTCAGGTCATGCGTATGAGAGCGTACGAAAGGGAGTAAGACTTAAAATCTTCGAAAGATAGGTTGACGGATTGTTTCGGACGGGTTTTAGTCAACTTTGAGGCGGGTTATGACCCGGTACATTGAGAGTTCCTAAGTGTTTCAAAGGCCTAGGGCGTAGTTCGTTGAGTCTAGATTCCAACGCAACCAACCGTTCGTCGATAGGACGTCGGAGTAGAAAGTTATGGGAGTTCCAAGTTCAGTGCGCGTCGGACAAAAATGTGTTTCGGACAGGAGCCATAGGGCCGCGGCGACGGGAAGCAGGGCCGCATCGCCGAATATGCTGAGAGGTAGCTGGAGTTGCTGCGCCGCGGCGCCTAAAGATCTGTAGAGTTGTGGAAGTTTTAGCGTCGCGGCGCCGGCTGCAGGGCCGCGGCGCCGAGGCGGGAATCCTGGCGGAAAAACTGAGGAAATCTGAAATTCTTCTTTTAAAAAGGCCATGGGAGGGTGAAAAGTGTCCCCCCCCCATCTGATTTTTGCATGTCCCTTATATTGACCAAGTCTTGAAGACTTGGTCATCTTTCAAGACTTTCCCTCTCTCTAAGTTAGAGCTCTCACTTCTCTCTAGAATTCCAAGAGGAATTCAAAGCCTAAGAAAAATCTGAAAAGTTAAGGACAAGAAGGAAGCTTGTGGCTAGCTTGTAGGAGTTATTGTGGTGGTATTCTTGGAAGGAGGCTAGCAAAGTTGTTGGAATAGTTTTGGCTAAAGCTCTAAAGGTAACATTTCTTCTCTTATCGCTAGTATTGATGTTGCATGTGAAGAAGAAGGGACTTGTAGTAGTAAATATTGCTCTTAGATTCATTGTGTTACACCCCGTAACTCCAGGACATGTTTAAGAGAATGTAAGTAAGGATCGCAAGACTTGAAAAGGGTACGAAAGGAAGACTTGTTTTTCCGACGGAAAATCTTCCGAACATCGGAAAGGAAAAATGTTCGTTGGTGAGAATTAGGTTCTCAAAATGCATTAATTGAGGATTATGGAATGTTTTATCATTATGGAAATTAGGTTGTACGGTTTGATTTATTGTGGGGCCCACCCGAGGAATTTTACGTTTTGTGGGGCCCACGAGGGTTACAGAATTATATGGACGAATGGGAGGGCGACATGTGTCACCCCCCCTTATAATGTCTTGGATGAAAATTACATGGGCAAAAGGGTCACTTGACCATTGTTTAGATGACCAAGTCTTGCAAGTAGAGAGCTTGACAATGTTGACTTAGTCAATGGGACCAAAGTCTTGATAATTAAAAGAGTTTCATCCTAACCACACATATGTGCAAATATTGACCCTCCATTGAACTATATAGTAGTACTAGTAGCAAGACTTGTCATAACACTTAGAAAATATTTTGAAATCTTGTTCTTGTGCTAAGTGAGGCTCACGGTTTGCTAAGGGTTCAAGAGAAAATTTTCTATTGTTGACCAATAACCTCCCACTTTAAACCAAGGTACCTAAGGGTATAGTAAGTGTATCTCAATAGGAAAATCCCTAAAAAGAGAGTTTTCGTATTAGTCGCAAAGTGAAAACCTAGTGGCTTTCTAGGTTTTGAATGGAAGTTTGAAGGAAAGCTGTTGGTATGGTTCTAAGGGTCTCAAGGAGCGGATTGAAGTGTCTTGGAGAGGCTCTAAACTACTAAGGAGCGACTTCGGATTTGGAATTGGATTAAGAATCGTTAAGGTATAATCTTGTCTTTTAAAGTGTTACAAGATTATTTGTATTATTGTTGTTATCTTTGCATGTTGCTAGCATGAAGTATATGTGTTGAAGTTTATAAAGATTATGGATTGATTGTAGCCTTGGAAAGCCAAAATGTAATGTAAGCCATGTTAAGTTGTATTACAAATTGGTCGTTTATTAGAAATCGTCGCATGTCACTTACTTGAAGATTATGGTTATATTAATCAAATGCGACTTGATATCATGTTATGCTACCAAGTTGGATTGAAATGGAAATTGGATAAGAATTAGTATTGTTGAACTCAAGGTGGCCGAATTTGGACTTGTAGTTTGTATTAGTTTGTTATTCATTTGTATTGGACTACCTTCTAAATTGTGAGCCAATTGGGGCTGTTTAGTTATTCATTTGTATTGGACTACCTTCTAAATTGTGAGCCAATTGGGGCTGTTTGGTTATTCATTTGTATTGGACTACCTTCTATATTGTTGTGAGCCAATTGGGGCTGTTTGGTTATTGTATTCGACCTTGAAAAAGGTGGCAAAGTGAGTTACACCCCGTAGTTCAGGTCATGCGTATGAGAGCGTACGAAAGGGATTAAGACTTAAAATTTTTGAAAGATAGGTTGACGGATTGTTTCGGACGGGTTTTAGTCAACTTTGAGGCGGGTTATGACCCGATACATTGAGAGTTCCTAAGTGTTTCAAAGGCCTAGGGTGTAGTTCGTTGAGTCTAGATTCCAACGCAACCAACCGTTCGTCGATAGGACGTCGGAGTAGAAATTTATGGGAATTGCAAGTTCAATGCGCGTCGGACAGAAATGTGTTTCGGACAGGAGTCATAAGCATGCGCGCGAATATCTTGAGAGGTCGCTGAGTTAGCAGCGCGCCACAGGTGAGCCGCGACGCCAAAGATCTGTAGAGTTGCAGAGTTTCAGCGCCGCGCCTGGCCGCAGGCCGCGCGCCGAGGCGGAATCTGGCGAAAACTGAGGAAATCTGAAATTCTTCTTTTAAAAAGGCCATGGGAGGGTGACAAGTGTCCCCCCCCCCCATCTGATTTTTGCATGTCCCTTATATTGACCAAGTCTTGAAGACTTGGTCATCTTTCAAGACTTTCCCTCTCTCTAAGTTAGAGCTCCCACTTCTCTCTAGAATTCTAAGAGGAATTCAAAGCCTAAGAAAAATCTGAAAAGTTAAGGACAAGAAGGAAGCTTGTGGCTAGCTTGTAGGAGTTATTGTGCTGGTATTCTTGGAAGGAGGCTAGCAAAGTTGTTGAAATAGTTTTGGCTAAAGATCTAAAGGTAACATTTCTTCTCTTATAGCTAGTATTGATGTTGCATGTGAAGAAGAAGGGACTTGTAGTAGTAAATATTGCTCTTAGATTCATTGTATGTAAGAAATATGGTTTGGATGTGAAAGAATTGGTTAAGAAGATATTATGAGCATGTTGTAGCCTAAGAACTACCTTAAACTTGATTAAGTTAATTGTGTACCTTTTGGGGCAGAATTTTACACACCCAAGTTTAGGTGTGTAATCCCCTTGAGATGTTTGGATTGTTGGGCCTAAGAAGTGGCGTTTGGATGTTAAATTCGGACCTTAAAAAAAGGTGGCAAAGTATGTAGAAACAAAGGAAATGCTGCCCAATTTTCCATAGAATTTAATGGCTTGAACTTGGAAAATTTTATGTTGAGACTTGAGGTTAATGAACGTATTATGACCATTATAGGTTGACACATTACGTGCGGTATTTTGGACTTAGCAAGTGGATTGACCGAAGAGGTATGTGGAAACTTTCTTATCTCTTGAGCATGGGTAGTTATAACTATATAGTACGGCAGACGTACGTGTTTTAAATGAAGTAAATCCTTTTGTTATACTTGACTTGTTTTGAGAAAATGTCTAAGTTGGTTGGGTTAAGAAGTTAACCCGCTTGTTCTTGAGGAGTGGTTTATCCTAAATAAGGTAGACAAGGATTTCTTGACATAAAGAAGTATAGAGTACTTGGTGTGAAAGTATTGAGTATTGAATTATTCTAAAAGATAAGAGGCTTAAATTTTTGAGGTAAGAAACTTGTTTTTTAAAAGATAAGAGGCTTGAAGTATTTTGAAAATTGTGTAAATTTGGTTGAAGTATAAGTCTCTTGGTTAGTAAAAGAACGAAATGGGGAGTTATAACGGCTTTATGGGAAGTTAGTTATAACGGCCTTATGAAAGGATGAGAATGTCTTAATTTCTAAAGCATAAAGTTAGTATAACGACTTTATGGAAAGTTGGTTATAATAACTTTATGGAAGGTTAAGAAGGTTGTCTAATTCGATTAATGGGCATGAGTTGCCTAGATTGTGAAAAAGTGAAGTTACTTGGTTTCAAGCTTTGAAATGAGTTTTCTAAAGGTGTAGTAGCTTACTTTGAAAAATAGACACGCCTTGATAGTACTTTGGCTTGTTTAATTGAGAATTATTCTATTTGTGCCTTGATAGTACTTTGGCTTGTATAATTGAGAATTATTCTATTTGTGCCTTGATAGTACTTTGGCTTGTTTAATTGAGAATTATTCTATTTTGTGCCTTGATAGTACTTTGGCTTGTTTAATTGAGAATTATTCTATGTGTGCCTTGATAAGTACTTTGGCTTGCTTAAATAAGGGTTGTCTTGGTTTATGTGAAAAGAAGGCATGTTAGTTGTCTTGGTTTATGTAAAGACATGGTATTGCAATTTGAAATAAAAAAATGTAGTTATGAGTCTACTTGGGCGTACCGTCAGTGATGGAGGATTCCACGGGTATGCGGCCATGATGAGGGTTCATTTCCCTGTTGTTAGTGTTATTCCATGGACTAGCTCTCCGAGGTTCATCACGCAGGTGGATCCGTAGTTAGCCCTCGTACTTGCCCCGCCGAGGCGTGATGCAGGTGGATCCGTAGTTGGCTTTCGTGCCTACCGTCGGTTAGGGCGGTTGTGTGATGCAGGTGGATCGGTGGTTAGCTTTGCGCAGATTGCCCCGATGTGACGCAGGGTGGATCTGGTAGAGGCTATCGTACTTGCCCCGGTCAGCTTTGTGATTCAGGTAATTAGTATTGTTGGTATGGGTGGATTTGGTAGCTGGCTTTCGTACTTGCCGCGATTGAGGATCTAGGTGGATCCGTAGCTATGCCTTCGTCTTGCCTCGTCAGAGTTCTTGCCACAGTGGGATCTAGTGTTCATGTGTACTCTTAGTGTTATTATATCATGCATCGCGGTGAGGAAGGAATTCCACGGGCATGATTGATATTATGGGCATGAGACCTATGGTTATATTTGAGTGATGACTCGGAGGGCGTGAGTCCACGACTTGACACGGCTGCGTATATATGTTGTAATCGTAGTTTGGCTATCATACATGTCTCCTGCTTTATATATGCTATTATGATTTCATTACAATCTTTTCACATACTTGATACTGTTGTGATCGACCTCCCGGGCTGCGTTCACGCCGCAGTCGAGATATCGTAACTTCCGATCCGCACTCTTAGGATCACTGTTCATTTCTTGGAAAGCTCCATCTCTCCGGAGGCTTTGTCTTTTTGGTATGATTCCCTGAGGTTATAGACTTTTGTACATTCAGGGGGTATGGCGGGGCCCTGTCCCGCCACAGTTGTTATTCCTAGAGGTCTGTAGTCACGTTTGTGGTTTAGGCTGTAAGAATAAGTTGTACTTCTGATTAAGTATGTTTTTTATGGAAGGCAGCCTTATCGGCTGGCCAGCGATGTTTACCTTTTTATAAGTTATGTGTTATGCATGTTCCGCTGCTATTCTCTGATGTATACCTGACAGTGGTGCCGGTAGAGGTACGATCATGCCCTGGTCGGTCGTGACAACTTGATTCTTAAAAGAAGAAAGGAATTGATTTAAAAAGTATGGTTTCTATGTTTTATTTCAAAAGTTAAGAGACATGAGTTTCAAAAGAAAAAGTTTATGGATTTAAAAAGGAGAAGGAGTTTTATTATTCTTTTTAAGTATGTATGTACGTAGTACGTTTGAGTTTAATTTTCCCTAAAGTAATAAGAAATAAAAGTGCCTTTTCTCTAAAGTGAAAGATTGTTATAATAGCTTTATGGGAAGTTGTTATAACGACTTAAGAAGAAGTGAAAAGATGATTTAAAATGTTATGTAAAGAGACATTATCGCGTCCCAGGAATGGGCCGGGCAGTATACTTTTATGGGCAGACTATATGACATTATCGCGTCCTAGGAATGGGCCGGGCAGTATACCTTTATGGGCAGACTATATGACATTATCGCGTCCCAAGAATGGGCCGGGCAGTATACCTTTATGGGCAGACTATATGATATTATCGCGTCCCAGGAATGGCCCGGGCAGTATACCTTTATGGGCAGACTATATGACATTATCGCGTTCCAGGAATGGGCCGGGCAGTATACCTTTATGGGCAGACTATATGACATTATCGCGTCGTGAATGGGCCGCAAGATACCTTTACGGGCGACTATATGACATTATCGCGTTCCAGGAATGGGCCGGGCAGTATACCTTTATGGGCAGACTATATGACATTATCGCGTCCCAGGAATGGGCCGGGCAGTATACCTTTATGGGCAGACTATATGACATTATCGCGTCCCAGGATGGGTCGGGCAGTATACCTTCGTGGGAAGATTCTTATGAATTCGCCGTGTCCCGCAAATTGGCCGGGTTACATTGTCACGTATGGATAATTAAATTGAACTCCAAAATGATTTTTCCTAAGTATGTACGTAAGAAGTTGACTATAACTTTTATTGAGAAGTGGGAAAAGAAAATAAAGTGCGATTAAGTTCACGAGATTGTAATGACACGATAGGATCTGGTATTTATTTTGTTTATATACTTGCCCCTGTCATTCCTTTGTACAGTTATGATTTGTTTACTGTACCTTATTTCCGTTCCATATTCTGCACTGTTGTAATCGACTTCTTCGGGCCGTTCATGTCCGCAGGTTTAGGTACACAGTTGTGGATCCGCGAGCTTAGGATCCTGGTTCAGCATTTTGAGATGGCTCTAATATTCCGGAGCTTGTCGTCATGATTATGTATATTCAGGGGTACGGCGGGGCCTTGTCCCGTCATAGTATTTGTCCAAATCTTAGAGGTCTGTATTCATCTGTGGGCTGGACTGGCTAGAGTTGTTTTTACATTGTTAAATGCAGAGACTTTCTGTAATTTTTATGTTATGGCAGCCTTATCGGCTTGGCCTTTGTTTTAAAAAAAAAAGTGTTATTTATCTTCCGCAGTTTTTTTATGTTGTATGAATAGAAGGGTGCCCAGGTAGGGTACCAGTCGCGGCTCGGGGTCGGGTCGTGACACATGCATATCCTAACTATTTCGCCTCAAATAACAAGCAAGCGGACACATAAGTTTAATCACTAACAATGCATAAATCAAGCAAGATACCCCAAATAGTTTGACTTCATGAATTTTGGCATATCTAACCTAAGTGTTCAGATAGTTGCTTCTAATTCCATTACATTATTCAACTTTACTTCACTAGGCGTTTCAAGTAACTACAGCATGCATGATCTTAAAAAAAAAATTAGACTCAAATAAACATAGAAAATAACACAAAAAGACTCAAAAACACATCAAAAATAACTTAAGAACTCTCCCCCAAAATTAAATCACACATTGTTCATAATGTGTGCAAGACTCAAAAATAAAAGAAAACAAAAACAGGACAACTTACAAACTTGGTTTAAAATGGTGGTGGTGGCGGCGGATAATGCATGGACCACTGGTTGAACAAGGAACTCATCTCATCAAATCTCAGGTTCAACTGTTGTTGCTCCTGCCTTATTTCTTGCTGTCCTTGCCTCAGGTCCTGTTGACCTTGTATCATTGTGTCAAAACTCTGCATCATCCTCCGCTGGTTCATGAGCAACTGCTCCATTATAGGCAACGGAGGTTCCAATTCCACTGCCATCGGGCGATCGCTACTCGCCTCCGCTGAGCCTCCTCGTGCTCATCCTCATCCATGTGACTCTGCCGCGCCGTGGTGCTGGTCTCCTTCTTGCTGCTTCTGGAGGAACTGGTTCTGGGAAGGCATGCACTATCCCATATGTCATAGGAGGTTGGCCCTTCTCATATGTATCAGTAGCTAGGGTTGGTGTCACGACCCAACCCCGGGGCCGCGACTGGTGCCCTATCGGCACTGCCGTGACACATCGAGTAGAATAGCAATGAACATACATAATACAAAATCTGTATAAGGTAAACATCTCTAGCAAACCGACAAGGCCGCCTTTCATAAAATAACTTAATTGAATGTGAAGAAGTACAACTGGTTATTACAGCCCGAACCACAAACGTGACTACAGACCTCTAGGAATAACAACTAGGGCAGGACAGGGCCCCGCCATACCCCCTGAATGTACAAAAGTCTATAACCTCAGGGAATCATACCAAAAAGACAAAGCCTCCGGAGGGATGGAGCTTCCCAGGAAACGAACAGTGATCCTAATAGTGCGGACCAGCAAGCTACGTATCTCGACCTGCGGCATGAACGCACTTCCGGGCGAGGTCAAGACAACAGTACCAAGTATGTGAAATCAAAATATCAGAATGAAATCATAATAGCATATATATAAAGCAGGAGACATATATGATAGCCAAACTACAGTACACAACATATACGCAGCCATGTCAAGTCAGGGACTCACGCCCTTTAAGTCATCACTCAAATATAACCATAGGTCTCATGCCCATAATATCAATCGTGCCCGTGGAATTCCTTCCTCACTGCCGGCAGTCCATGATATAACCACACTAAGGAGTACGCATGAATACTAGATCCCACCAGATCATAAGAACCGCACGAGGCAAGTGCGAAGGCATAGCTACCAGATCCACCTCGCATCCTCAATCGACCGAGGCACGAAGCCACTACCGATCCACCCGTACTAACAATACTATAATCGAAATCACGGCCGATCGGGCAAGTGCGATACCTACGTGATCCACCTGCGTCACATCACGATCGGCAAGTACGCAGGCTAACCACCAGATCCACCCTGCATCACACCACTTCGCCCTAACCCTGACCGGGGCAAGTACGAAAGCCAACTACCAGATCCACCCTACATCACGTCTCTGACCGGGGCAAGTACGAGGGCTAACTACTAGATCCACCAGATCGAGACCTCATGGAGAGCTAATCCATGGAATAATATCACAACAGGAAACGAACCCTCATCATGGCCGTACCGTGGAATCCTCCATCACTGACGGTACGCCCAAATAGACTCATAACTACCTGCTTTTAATTCGAATTGCAATACCATGCCTTTACATAAACCAAGACAATTACCATGCCTTCTTTTCACGTAAACCAAGAGAATTCTTATTTAAGCAAGCCAAAGTACTATCAAGGCACACATAGAACAATTCTCAATTAAACAAGCCAAAGTACTATGTACGTACATTCTTTTCGAAAGCCTCCTTTTTATGTAAAATCCAAGATACTAACACCCGTAGTATCGAGGCGTGTCTATTTTTCAAAGTAAGTTACTACACCTTTAGAAAACTCATTTCAAAGCTTGAAACCAAGTAACTTCAATTTTTCCACCATCTAGACAACTTATGCTCATTAATCAAAATAGACAACTTTCATAACCTTCCATAAAGTTATTATAACCAACTTCCCATAAAGCCGTTATACTAACTTTATGCTTTAGAAATTTACGACATCCTTATCCATTCATAAGGCCGTTATAACTAACTTCCCATAAAGCCGTTATAACTCCTTATAAACCATTTCGTTCTTTTACTAACCAAGAGACTTATACTTCAAACAAATTCATACAATTTTCAAAATACTTCAAGCCTCTTATCCTTTAGAAAACAAGTTTCTTACCTCAAAAATTTAAGTCTCTTATCTTTTAGAATAATTCAATATTCAATACTTTCACACCAAAAGTACTCTATACTTCATTATGTCAAGAAATCCTTGTCTACCTTATTTAGGATAAATCATTCCTTAGGAACAATGGGTTAACTTCTTAACCCAACCAACTTAGACATTTCCTTAAAACAAGTCAAGTATAACAAAAGGATTTACTTCATTCAGAACACGTACGTCTACCGTACTACATAGTTTCATCTATTCATGCTCAAGAGATAGGAAAGCTTCACATACCTCTTCGGTCAATCCACTTGCTAAGCTCAAACTACCGCAAGTAATATGCCAACCTATAATAATCATAATACGTTTATTAACCTCTAATTTCAATGTAGGAATAATCTAAGTTCAAAGCCCCAAATTCTATGGAAAATCGCGATTTCCTTTGTTTCTACATACTTTGCCACCTTTTTAAGGTCCGAATTCAACATCCAAACGCCACTTCTTAGGCCCAACAATCCAAACATCTCAAGGGGATTACACACCTAAACTTGGGTGTGTAAAATTCTGCCCCAAAAGGTAAAACAATTAACTTAACAAGTCTAAGGTAGTTTTTAGGCTACAACATGCTCACATAATCTTCTAAACCAATTCTTTCACATCCAAACCATATTTCTTACATGCAATGACTCTAAGAGCATTATTCACTACCACAAGTTCTCTCTTCTTAACATGCAACACTAGAAACTAATTCTAAAGGAAGAAATGTTACCTTAAGGTTTTAGTCAAACTTATTCCAAATATTTTTGCTAGCTTCCTTGCCAAGAACACCACCAACAAGCTAGCCACAAGCTTCCTTCTTGTTCTTAACTTTTCAGATTTTTCCTAAGGCTAGAATTTCTTTTGGGATTTTAGAGAGAAGGAGGAGCTTGAACTTTTAAGAGAAGGAAGAGCTTTTGTCTAAGAGAGATGAAGTATGACCAAGTCTTGAAGACTTGGTCAATATAGTGCATGCAAAATCAGATGGGGACACTTGTCACCCTCCCAAGGTCTTTTAAAAGAAAAATCGACTTTTCCTAAGTTTTTTTCCGCCTCGCCGCCGCCGCTTCGGCGCTCGGCTGCATGCACCGCATCTGCGGACTGAACTTCCGCCGCGGCCTGCTTCCCGGCACTGGCGCTGAAACTTCGACCCTCAAGATTTCGGCGCCGCTGCCTCGTATCCGGCGCCGCCTCGCCGCTTTGTCCAAACACATTTCCGATCACAGACCGAACTTGTAATTCTCATAACTTACTCGATGTCCTATCGATTTAAGCGGTTGATTGCGTTGGAATCTAGAATCAACGAACTACGCCTAGGCCTTTGAAACACTTAGGAACTCTCAATGTACCGGGTCATAACCTGCCTCAAAGTTGACTAAAACCCGTCCGAACAATCCACAACCTATCCTTTGGAAATTTTAAGTCTTACATGCTTTGACGCCTCATACGTAGGTCGAACTACGGGTATAACATTCTCCCCTTAGAAACATTCGTCCCGAATGTTCTTTCGAGCCCAACTACTATTCCTGCACATCCTCGCACTATATACTAATGGAACTTCATTATGCCACCTATGACCCTAAGATATCGCACACGCATACCCATTCACCGTAAGTCAAACGAAAACGAACCCAACATATGAACCATTACTACTTACTCTCATTCACTACCAATGTAATTTCCCGTTCGAATTTACCACTCATTCTATCACACGTATACGCCTCAATATCCTCTGTTCATAAAACTAAATCATACAACAATCCTATCATGCATACTAATCTAAAGGGTCAAAGATATACTGTAATTATTGCTTCACATCCCCTTGTCGCTCTAATCATGATCCCGCTCGCACTACGCATAACAAAGAAGGCGATGAACCAACCATCGATCCCGGCTGAATCTCTACATCCGTGCTATATCCGGTGGACAGCTCGCATAATGGCCCGCTGGCCGCATGCATAGCAATTACCCAAATTAGCACGACACTTCCATAACGGGTGTTACCACATCGCTACACCGAGGTGCAGGTGGCTTCCTCGCACTAACACCCTTACTTTCCCGAAACTCGAACCTTTGAGCCCGCCCCGCTTCCCGAATCTCCGAACGCCCAAGATCGGTGGAGTACTCCGTCGGGCCGAGAGCATAACTAGCTCGGCCGAGGCGTCCGCCAAATCGCCTCGATCTCGCTGCCTCGCCTGGCCGGGCTCGAGCCAAGCCGCCTCCTTTCTCTGTCTCTATACTCGCGATATGCTCGCATCTCCGGCGATATCCATACCTGGCTTAAGAGCCACTCCCAATCACGCAGTAATCATATGACGGTCTAGCCCCATCACATAGCGATGAACTCTGTTTGCCATGTCGGCTACAATAGTGTGCGCATACCTGGCCAAAGAGTCAAACTCCAGGCTGTACTCTCAGATGGTCCTCCCATTCTGCCTCAAGGTCAAGAATCTATCCACGCGGCTCTCTCAACTCGTGAGGCAAGAAGTGATCCAGAAGGCCTCTGCGAACTCCTCCCAAACCGCTGGAAGAGCACTCTCCTCTAGATAATTCCTACGACTCAAACCAGTTCAACGCAATATCGCAGAACCGTAAGAAGCTAACACAACGGACTCGCCTCCGAGGCCCTAAGCACTGCGTAGTCCGCCGCACTTGTCGAATAAACTCACGAGATCCTCTCGCACTCAACCATAGAACTCGGGTGGATTACAACTCGTAAAGTCCCGAATCCTTAAATCGCTTGGCCGTAGGTTAGCCACCGGCCGGGCGCGCTCGCCACGATGCTAGTCAACAACCTGACCGCTCTCCGTAATCCCTATACTCGCCTCGCCGCGGAATCGGGGGCTCGCACAAACCTCGAGCTACCGCGCTTTGCCTTTCTAATACCGCTGGCAGAATGAACTCGCCGACCCGCCTACTTCTCGTGCATAGTTTGTGCCCGAGTCCCGTAACTCTGCACTACTAGCGCCTCCCGCGATGCCTTGCCATTCTGGCTCGTCGCTTCCGCGAGGCATAATCGTACATAAGAATAGGTCGAGAGGACTCAACCTACTATGACAAATTTCATCGCACGATCTCAAAAAGAGAAGAATGGAAACTAACCCTAAATGTCCCGCAGCCTCCCGATTATAGATGTGGTGCACAACACACCGATAATCAAGACTCTACTAGACACGCCTGTAGACACTTTCCGAGACTAATCGCTCCGATACCACTTTTGTCAAGACCCAACCTCGGCCGCGATCGGTGCCCTATCGGCAGCACTGTCGTGACACATCGAGAATAGCAATGAACATACATAATACAAAATCAGATAAGGTAAACATCTCTAGCAAACCGACAAGATCGCCTTTCATAAAATAACTTAATTGAATGTGAAACAAGATAATCGTTCTTACCAACCACAAACGTGACTACTGCACTTAGAATAACAATCAGGCGACAGGCCCCGCCATACCCCGAATGTACAAAAGTCTATAACCTCGAGAATCATACCAAAAGATAAAGCCTCCGAGGATGGAGCTTCCCAGAAACGAAGCGGTGATCCTAAGAGTGCGGACCGGTAAGTTACGATCTCGACTGCGCAGATGAACGCAGCCTCAAGGAGGTCGATAACAGTACCAAGTATGTGAAACTGAAAATACTGTAATGAAATCATAATAGCATATATATAAAGCAGGAGACATGTATGATAGCCAAACTACAATACACAACATATACGCAGCCATGTCAAGTCAGGGACTCACGCCCTCTAAGTCATCACTCAAATATAACCATAGGTCTCATGCCCATAATATCAATCGTGCCCGTGGAATTCCTTCCTCACTGCCGGCAGTCCATGATATAACCACACTAAGGAGTACGCATGAATACTAGATCCCACCTGTATCATAAGAACCGTGACGAGGCAAGACGAAGGCATAGCTACAGATCCACCTGCATCCTCAATCGACCGGCAAGTACGAAAGCTACCAGATCCACCTGCACTCAACAATACTATAATCGAAATCACGGTCGACCAGGCAAGTGCGATAGCCTCTACCAGATCCACCTCGCCACATCACGATCGGCAAGTACGCAGCTAACCACCGATCCACCTCAGATCACACCACTTCGCCCTAACCCTGACCGGGACAAGTACGAAAGCCAACTACCAGATCCACCCTGCATCACGTCTCTGACCGGGGCAAGTACGAGGGCTAACTACTATGTCACGACCCGAACCCGGGCCCGTGACTGGTGCCTTACCCCGGGCACCCTAGTGATACAACATCAGAGAAAACCAGCGGAAATAAAACTTAAACATGTAAATAGACATGGATTAAGATGAAAGAAAATAGGCCAACCAAAACGGTTGCCTTTCAACATACATATATAAAAACATTTGAACAGTTACAATCCTTACAACCCTGCCCACAACAAACTGCACTTAAGATTTATACAACAACTATGACGACGTGGCCCCGCCATACCACGAATGCATAAGGACTCTGCACCCAAGACGCTAAATGAGATCCTAAACGCGGATCGACAACCGTGTACTTTTACTGCAGATGAATGCATTTCGAGGAGGTCAAGATAACAAGTACCAAATATGTGAAATCAGAAAATATCAGAATGAAATCATAATAGTCTATATAAAGCAGAGACATGTATGATAACCAAACTACGATTCACAACATAAAAGCGATTATGTCAAGTCGTGACTCACGCCTCAAAGTCATCCTCATGCCCGTGGAACTTCTTCCTCACCGCTGCAGCCTAGGTACAAATCATGTGATACGTATAACATGTCTCGCCCATCTTTTGGACCCAGATAGAAACGTGTGGGATACATTCCTGCTCATCCTACGAACCGTGGTCGAGTGAAATACATTCGGATGAACCCAGAGTCGAGTGAAATACATTCCGGATGAGCCCAGTCGAGTGAAATACATTCCGGATGAACCTGAGTCGAGTGAAATACATTCCGGATGAACCAGAGTCGAGTGAAATACATTCGGCTCATCCCATGAACCGGTAGTCGAGTAGAACACAGTACTTGCACAACAAGACTATCACACGTAACATGGTCAAGTTTCACAACAATAAGCATAGGCAAGTTATACACAACTCAAGGTACTTTCATTTTATGTCAAACTCCGGATTTTAACCCTAAAGTACTACGTACGTTAAATTCCTTTTAAAGAGATCCATTCCTTTTATAAAAGTCACCCGATACCCGTAGTATAAAAATAGAGTGACTTACATCTTTTAAGTAAACCAAAATAACTTCCATACTTTCCTTTTTAAAACCAATTAAGGCAATACCATGCCTTCTTTTTAGACCAAAACACTTCTCTTTTTAAAGTCCAGTTACCACATTAAAACCAATGATAAAAACCCTTTGTTTTCATAAAGTCGTTATAACCAACTTCCCATAAAGCTGTTATAACACTCTAAGTTTTAAACCATTTTAAGACAACACAATGCCTTTCTTTTCCCTATAGTTCCAGTTTGCCTAATTTCAATTACGCAAGTCTCTTTTTAGAAAAGTTTCATAGTTCAATGTCTTAATCTCTTTTTAAAACAATTGAGTAACATATGCCATAAAGTAGTAGGTTATTCTTGTTCATAATAAATCTTATTAATCAGCAGTTATATAGAATATGTAATATCATTTTGTCTCATCTTAGCTTCTATGCAGATGGAGGTTTCTACTGGTTTTAATGATACTTCATTTATTCAATACATTTTCCTTTATTAACGCTGCAGTGGTTTGTCGATACACATTCTGATTTTTGAAATCAGTAAAACATTATTCCTTTTAAAAACCACGTGCTCATTACTCACGAATGAGGTCTCACATTGTTAACAAACTTCATATCAAATCAATTAAGTCAAGTCTCTTATCTTTTCAGAATAAGTCTCTTAACTTCTAAAAATCAGTAAACCATTCTTTTTATCTCTCTTAAGACGTTATACCTAACCTCTCATAAAGCTAGTATAACTCCTTATGTTTTCAAAACCAAGTATTACTCTTCTTTCAAAAAGGTTCCTTAATTCTTTTGAAATACTTTAAGACTCTTTATTATTCAGGCTTAAGTCAAAAGACATTGCCGTAACGCTACATTCAGTTAATACACGTACGTCTACCGTACTATATCTATATTCCTTTTAAAATATTTCATGCTCAAGAGTATAGGAAGAATCACATACCTCGCGACGATTATCGACTATTAGCAAAACGCTCCACGGCTATAACCCGGCTAGCCTTGTCCACCTTCTAAGTAGCACATGCTACTTGCAAAACATTCAACCAATAAAGGTTATCAGTCTACTGTAATACAGTCCTATGTAAGTACAGTTTAACTTCTACTTATATTCTTCTGATGTGATTTCAGTTCAAACCTTTTCTGTAATATCCTTCTATTACAGTTCAATTCTCTTCTATGAATCTTATATTCATTTCTACTACGACAGTATGTAATTTCCAATTACAATAGAAGGACAGTATTATTTACCTCGATGAGCCCAAAATTATTCGAGTTTAAAGTCGCTCCTGAGCAACGCTTAGCTCCTACTCCGAGTGCTCCAAACAACCCTTAGAAGTTCTAACCAACTTCTACTTAACTACTTCAACTATCAATGAAGATTTTCCTTAGGGTTTCGTTTAGTGGCCAAAGAAGGTATAATAGTATTTTCTGGGCTTTTGTAAGTGTAACCTTGGGAATACTACAAGGCATTTGGGCCAAGGTATTTGGGCATTATAACAATACTAGGAGAGTATTCCTATACCACAAAAAGGGGGGTATTTATACGAGACAACTAGGCTAGGGGGGGGGGTACCCCACGGCTAGACACCACAAAGGGGGGAGGGGGTGGCCCTCGGCCAAGCCTCACTCAAAGGGGGAAAGACTCTTTGGACGAGAACTACACAAGAGGGGAGGGAGTATTTGAGACTTAGAAAGATTGCTCAAGTTTTGGATGAAGAAAGTCTTCAACTTAGAGGGGTATTTATAGGTCAAGCAATGGCCAACCAATGGCCAAGATCAAGCCAAGTGCCATGCAAGTGTAGGGATAGATTTAAGCCAAGTGCACCTTATCCATCTACCACAACAACTTGCACAAAATATCCTACCTAACCCAACTCACCATTTTCGTCCAAATGCCGCCCACTTCCTTCCAATGTGAGGGTGACACATGTCACCCTCCCGTTGGTCCAAAATGTTTCGTCTCTCGTAAAAATCCGAAAAAATTAGAAATGACATCGCCGTAATTTTCCCTTCGCAATTTTAGTAAAACGTTTCGTCGAAAAACGACTCTATTCGGCACTTGTGCACAAAATTCGCCACTTGCCTACTTTAAGGCTCAAAATCTTCTACGTATGCCCACACGTACATACTCTGGAAATACGGGGTATAACATTCTCCCCTCCTTAGAAACATTCGTCCCGAATGTTCCTTCTCAAGACGAATTACGATGAAGATCTTCTAACATGTTGCCAACGCCACGCCGCCACGAAATAACACACGTTCTCTTCCTTCCTTACTCGCCGCTTCGCGAACACTTGAACTCTTCTAGTATACGCATCATACTTCATCATCACTTGCTTCCCAAAACTTTGGAGTCACAACCTCCTAACTTGGTCATCTTACTAGCTTCACTCTTCCTTAAGGCCATTCCCGGCTTTCACGATCCGCTTCTGGTCGAACATATCCACGAACTCATACGAAGGTCATCTAAACTTGGGCCTAACACCCTCGTGACCCTACCACCGGGACCACCCAGAGCCGACCCAACCTCGAACAGCCGCGGGTTGGCCCTCAACATGGCCCCAACCTGACCCACTTAACGCATCACGCTCTTGTTCCCCGATCCGGAACAATCTTACCTCTACAGGTCATGAAAGCTACCACTTCCATTTCACACTACCCAGGGACTTATCACACAATTACACCACGTATACCTATACGTTCTGACAAAGATCACTCACAAAAACTTGTACTCAAGACGGCTTACATCTAAGGTCTCAATCGTAGTATTCTAAGGTTCATCATTTTCTCACCCTGTGCTTACCCTTTTACACTAACGTGTTTCTAAATCACATTTTAGCACAAAGCTATCCGACATAACACTAAACACATCATCAATACATACAAGTCTCTGTGAGGTTAAGGATATACTGAACCTACCGCTCACTCTAATCATAGGCACCCTGCAGGCGATACCGTAGGCGCGATGAACCCGCCATCGATCCCAGAGTCGCGCTGCCGCCGGCACCTCTCCTATAAGCACGCCTTCGTCACATGGCCCTCGACGGCCGCAGTGAAACAAGCACCGGTAAAGACGACATTCCCGGGATGATGTTTGCCACATCGCACACCGGCGGGACATGAATCCTGGCCGCTAGCACTCACGTATACCGCGGAACTAAGCCCCGAGCTCGACCAGCTCCCGAATACCCCGAACGCCCCAAGATCGGAGGACCACTCAGATTGGCGGAGGTACATAACTAACTTTCTTCCGAGGCGGTCCGCCGAAAGTTACCAAAGGACCTCGCTGTCTGCCCTCTTCTCCGATCTCGGTCATTTCGCCGACCTCTCCGTGCCTCACATCCTAGTGCATGAGCCAGACGCGGCAATGTCCATGCCCTGAAGAGCTACACCCGCATAAGCCTCGCCAAGTAATCATCTAGCCCGTGGCGTAGCGGTGTACTCGCCCTCCATATCGCTACTACAATGGGACATACCGAGCTAACGAGTCGAACTCCACATTGTACTCTCTAACCGCCCGCCCGCCCCGCTTAACGTCAAAAACTGTTTACCGAGCCCTCCTCATCCGCGAGGCAAGAAGTGTGCAAGAAATGCCTTTGAGAACTCGTCCCATATAGCCGGAAGTGCATTCTCCCCGGGACAACTCCCACGACCAAACCCGATCAGCGGTATCACGCGGCCGATGCGAACCTAGACCACCGACTCGGTATCCGATGCCTTGATCACTCATGACCAGAATCGCCGGATGAACTCCTGCGGATCATCCTCGTGCCTCGACCCATAAAACTCGCGTTACACTCGGAAAATCCCGTAGTCTCAAACCGCTCGCCGGGTGAACTACGGTGCTACTGGATCTGAATCGCCAGATCCTATCTCATATTGGACACGACCGCCAGAATCGCCATCTCCTTGTACCCATCTCATCTGCTCCAGCCGTGGACGGAGGCTCAGTATCAGAGTCTCGGCAGCCATCGCCGCGCTTAAACTCTTTGGCTTTGGCGGCGTCGCAAACTCGCCGTTTAAGACTGCTCGAGCATCGACGCCTACGCCGCATTCTCTCAGATCTCACTAACGCCTCCGATCGCTTGCCCATCGGGCTCAGGTTGCTTACGCGAGGCATAATCGTAAAGGAAAGGAATACGTCGGAGGGTCCAACTTATCACACACTCTAAGGCACGATCTCGGAATGAGAAGAATGGAAACCAATCCTAAATGTCCTATAGCCTCGATTATAGATGTGGTGCACAACACATCGATAATCAAGACTTACTAGACACGGTCTCAGACACTTTCCGAGGACTAATCGCTCACGATACCACTTTTGTCACGACCAACCGGCCCGTGGATCGTGCCTACCGGGCACCCTAGTGATACAACATCAGAGAAAACAAGCGGAAATAAAACTTAAACATGTAAATAGACATGGATTAAGATGAAAGAAAATAGGCCAACCAAAGCGGTTGCCTTTCAACATACATATATAAAAACATTTGAAGCGATAATCCTTACAACCCCGCCACAACAAAGCATGCACTCTAAGATTTATACAACAACTATGACGGACGGGGCCCCGCCATACCTCGAATGTACAAGGACCTACAGACTCATGGTAACATACCATAGATAATCCTCCGAAGGGACGGATCTTCCCAAGACGCTGAAATGAGAGCCTAAACGCGGATCGACAATGGTACTTCTACTGCGGCATGAACGCAGCCCCAAGGAGGTCAAGACAACAAGTACCAAGTATGTGAAATCAGAAAATATCAGAAATGAAATCATAATAGTCTATATAAAGCAGAGACATGTATGATAACCAAACTACGATTCACAACATAAAAGCGATTATGTCAAGTCGTGACTCACGCCTCAAAGTCATCCTCACGCCCGTGGAACTTCTTCCTCACCGCCGGCCTAGGTACAAATCATGTGATACGTATAACATGTCTCGCCCATCTTATGGACCCGATAGAAACGTGTGGATACATTCTGCTCATCCTACGAACCTAGGTCGAGTGAAATACATTCGGATGAACCAGAGTCGAGTGAAATACATTCGGATGAACCTGAGTCGAGTGAAATACATTCGGATGAACCTAGTCGAGTGAAATACATTCCGGATGAACCCAGTAGTCGAGTGAAATACATTCCGGATGAACCCAGAGTCGAGTGAAATACATTCCGGATGAACCTGAGTCGAGTGAAATACATTCCGGTTCATCCCATGAACCTAGAGTCGAGTAGAACACGATACTGCACAACAAGACTATCACACGTAACATGGTCAAGTTTCACAACAATAAGCATAGGCAAGTTATACACAACTCAAGGTACTTTCATTTTATGTCAAAGTCCGATTTTAACCTAAAGTACTACGACGTTAAATTCCTTTTAAAGAGATCCATTCCTTTTATAAAAGTCACCCGATACGTAGTATAAAAATAGAGTGACTTACATCTTTTAAGTAAACCAAAACAACTTCCATACTTTCCTTTTTAAAACCAATTAAGGCAATACCATGCCTTCTTTTTAGACCAAAACACTTCTCTTTTTAAAGTCCAGTTACCACATTAAAACCAATGATAAAAACCCTTTGTTTTCATAAAGTCGTTATAACCAACTTCCCATAAAGCTGTTATAACACTCTAAGTTTTAAACCATTTTAAGACAACACAATGCCTTTCTTTTCCCTAAAGTTCCAGTTTGCCTAATTTCAATTACGCAAGTCTCTTTTTAGAAAAGTTTCATAGTTCAATGTCTTAATCTCTTTTAAAACAATTGAGTAACATATGCCATAGGCGAGTAGGTTATTCTTGTTCATAATCAATCTTATTAAGCGCCATGATCTAGAAAATGTAATATCATTTTGTCTCATCTTAGCTTCTATGCGGATGGAGGTTTCTCGGTTTTAATGATACTTCATTTATTCAATACATTTTCCTTTATTAACGCTGCAGTGGTTTGTCGATACACATTCTGATTTTTGAAATCAGTAAAACATTATTCCTTTTAAAAACCACGTGCTCATTACTCACGAATGAGGTCTCACATTGTTAACAAACTTCATATCAAATCAATTAAGTCAAGTCTCTTATCTTTCGAATAAGTCTCTTAACTTCTAAAAATCAGTAAACCATTCTTTTTATCTCTCTTAAGACGTTATACCTAACCTCTCATAAAGCTAGTATAACTCCTTATGTTTTCAAAACCAAGTATTACTCTTCTTTCAAAAAGGTTCCTTAATTCTTTTGAAATACTTTAAGACTCTTTATTATTCAGGCTTAAGTCAAAAGACATCCGTAACGCTACATTCGGTTAATACACGCACGCTCACCGCACTATATCTATATTCCTTTAAAATATTTCATGCTCAAGTATAGGAAGAATCACATACCTCGCGACGATTATCGACTATTAGCAAAACGCTCCACGGCTATAACCCGGCTAGCCTTGTCCACCTTCTAAGTAGCACATGCTACTTGCAAAACATTCAACCAATAAAGGTTATCAGTCTACTGTAATACAGTCCTATGTAAGTACAATTTAACTTCTACTTATATTCTTCTGATGTGATTTCAGTTCAAACCTTTTCTGTAATATCCTTCTATTACAGTTCAATTCTCTTCTATGAATCTTATATTCATTTCTACTACGACAGTATGTAATTTCCAATTACAATAGAAGGGCATAGTATTTACCTCGATGAGCCCAAAATTATTCGAGTTTAAAGTCGCCTCCGAGCAACGCTTAACTCCTACTCCGAGTGCTCCAAACAACCCTTAGAAGTTCTAACCAACTTCTACTTAACTACTTCAACTATCAATGAAGATTTTCCTTAGGGTTTCGTTTAGTGGCCAAAGAAGGTATAATAGTATTTTCTGGGCTTTTGTAAGTGTAACCTTGGGAATACTACAAGGAATTTGGGCCAAGGTATTTGGGCATTATAACAATACTAGGAGAGTATTCCTATACCACAAAAAGGGGGGTATTTATACGAGACAACTAGGCTAGGGGGGGGGGTACCCCACGGCTAGACACCACAAAGGGGGGAGGGGGTGGCCCTCGGCCAAGCCTCACTCAAGGGGGGAAAGACTCTTTGGACGAGAACTACACAAGAGGGGAGGGAGTATTTGAGACTTAGAAAGATTGCTCAAGTTTTGGATGAAGAAAGTCTTCAACTTAGAGGGGTATTTATAGGTCAAGCAATGGCCAACCAATGGCCAAGATCAAGCCAAGTGCCATGCAAGTGTAGGGCTAGATTTAAGCCAAGTGCACCTTATCCATCTACCACAACAACTTGCACAAAATATCCTACCTAACCCAACTCACCATTTTCGTCCAAATGCCGCCCACTTCCTTCCAATGTGAGGGTGACACATGTCACCCTCCCGTTGGTCCAAAATGTTTCGTCTCTCAGAAAAATCCGCAAAAATTAGAAATGACATAGCCGGAATTTTCCCTTCGCAAGTTTAGTAAAAAGTTTCGTCGAAAAACGACTCTATTCGGTACTTGTGCACAAAATTCGCCACTTGCCTACTTTAAGGCTCAAGCTCTTCTACGTATGCCCACACGTACATACTCTGGAAATACGGGGTATAACATACTAGATCCACCCTGCATCAGTAGACCTCATGGAGAGCTAATCCATGGAATAATACTGTCAACAGGGAAACGAACCCTCATCATGGCCGCATACCCGTGGAATCCTCCATCACTGACGGTACGCCCAAATATACTCATAACTACCTGCTTTTAATTCGAATTGCAATACCATGCCTTTACATAAACCAAGACAATTACCATGCCTTCTTTTCACGTAAACCAAGAGAATTCTTATTTAAGCAAGCCAAAGTACTATCAAGGCACACATAGAACAATTCTCAATTAAACAAGCCAAAGTACTATGTACGTACATTCTTTTCGAAAGCCTCCTTTTTATGTAAAATCCAAGATACTAACACCCGTAGTATCGAGGCGTGTCTATTTTTCAAAGTAAGTTACTACACCTTTAGAAAACTCATTTCAAAGCTTGAAACCAAGTAACTTCAATTTTTCCACCATCTAGACAACTTATGCTCATTAATCAAAATAGACAACTTTCATAACCTTCCATAAAGTTATTATAACCAACTTCCCATAAAGCCGTTATACTAACTTTATGCTTTAAAAATTTACGACATCCTTATCCATTCATAAGGCCGTTATAACTAACTTCCCATAAAGCCGTTATAACTTCTTATAAACCATTTCGTTCTTTTACTAACCAAGAGACTTATACTTCAAACAAATTCATACAATTTTCAAAATACTTCAAGCCTCTTATCCTTTAGAAAACAAGTTTCTTACCCCAAAAATTTAAGTCTCTTATCTTTTAGAATAATTCAATATTCAATACTTTCACACCAAAAGTACTCTATACTTCATTATGTCAAGAAATCCTTGTCTACCTTATTTAGGATAAACCATTCCTTAAGAACAAACGGGTTAACTTCTTAACCCAACCAACTTAGACATTTCCTTAAAACGAGTCAAGTATAACAAAAGGATTTACTTCATTCAGAACACGTACGTCTACCGTACTACATAGTTTCATCTATTCATGCTCAAGAGATAGGAAAGCTTCACATACCTCTTCGGTCAATCCACTTGCTAAGCTCAAACTACCGCAAGTAATATGCCAACCTATAATAACCATAATACGTTTATTAACCTCTAATTTCAATGTAGGAATAATCTAAGTTCAAAGCCCCTAAATTCTATGGACAATTGGGCAACATTTCCTTTGTTTCTACATACTTTGCCACCTTTTTAAGGTCCGAATTCAACATCCAAACGCCACTTCTTAGGCCCAACAATCCAAACATCTCAAGGGGATTACACACCTAAACTTGGGTGTGTAAAATTCTGCCCCAAAAGGTAAAACAATTAACTTAACAAGTCTAAGGTAGTTTTTAGGCTACAACATGCTCACATAATCTTCTTAACCAATTCTTTCACATCCAAACCATATTTCTTACATGCAATGACTCTAAGAGCATTATTCACTACCACAAGTTCTCTCTTCTTAACATGCAACACTAAAAACTAATTCTAAAGGAAGAAATGTTACCTTAAGGTTTTAGTCAAACTTATTCCAAATATTTTTGCTAGCTTCCTTGCCAAGAACACCACCAACAAGCTAGCCACAAGCTTCCTTCTTGTTCTTAACTTTTCAGATTTTTCCTAAGGCTAGAATCTCTTGGGATTTTAGAGAGAAGGAGGAGCTTGAACTTTTAAGAGAGAAGGAAGAGCTTTTGTCTAAGAGAGAGATGAAGTATGACCAAGTCTTGAAGACTTGGTCAATATAGTGCATGCAAAATCAGATGGGCGGTGGGAGGACACTTGTCACCCTTCCAAGGTCTTTTAAAAGAAAATCGACTTTTCCTAAGTTTTTCCGCCGAATCCGCCTCGCCGCGTCGCTTCCCGGCGCCGCGGCGCCGCAACTCCTGCGGACCCTCAGATCTTCCGGCGCCGCGGCCCTGCTTCCCGGCGCCGCGGCGCTGAAACTTCAGCGACCCCTCAGTACTTTCGGCGCCGCGGCCCTGTCGCCTTTGTCCGAAACACATTTCTGTCCGACTGCGCACTGAACTTGTAATTCTCATAACTTCCTACTCTGATGTCCTATCGACGAACGGTTGATTGCGTTGGAATCTAGACTCAACGAACTACGCCCTAGGCCTTTGAAACACTTAGGAACTCTCAATGTACCGGGTCATAACCCGCCTCAAAGTTGACTAAAACCCGTCCGGAACAATCCGTCAACCTATCCTTTGGAAATTTTAAGTCTTACATGCTTTCGTACGCTCTCATACGTAGGGTCAGAACTACGGGGTATAACATTCTCCCCCCCTTAGAAACATTCGTCCCCGAATGTTCTTTTGGAGCCCAACTACTATTCCTCGGTACATCCTCGTACTATATACTAATGGAACTTCATTATGCCACCTATGACCCTAAGATATCGCACACGCATACCCATTCACCGTAAGTCAAACGTAAAACGAACCCAACATATGAACCATTACTACTTACTCTCATTCACTACCAACGAATTTCCCGCTCGAATTTACCACTCATTCTATCACATGTACGCCTCAATATCCTCTGCTCATAACACTAAATCATACAACAATCCTATCATGCATACTAATCTCTAAATGGTCAAAGATATACCTGTAATTATTGCTTCACATCCCCCTTGTCGTTCTAATCATGATCCTGCCCTACACAGCGCATAACAAAAGAAGCGATGAACCACCATCGATCCCGGCGGTCGAATCTCTACATCCGTACTATCTCCGCCTGGACAGTTCCTCGCATAATGGCCTGCTGACGCATGCATAGAAATTACCCAAATTAGCACGACACTCCCATAATGGGTGTTACCACATCGCCACACCGAGGTAGAGGTGGCTTCTCGGACTAACACCCTTACTTTCCAAAACTCAACCTTTGGAGCCCTCGCCCCGCTCCCGAATCCCGAACGCCCCAAGATCGTGGTGGAGTACTCCGTACTGGCTGAGGAGCATAACTAGCTCTGCCGAGGCGGTCCTCTCAAAGCGCCTCGAGATCTCGCTGCTCGCTCTTGGGCTGGCTCAGCCAAGCCGCCTCCTTTCTCGCCCTCTATACCGCGCATATGCTGCATCTCGGCGATATCCATACCGGGCCAAGAGCCACTCAAGCACGCAAGAATCATATGACGGCTAGCCCCATCACATAACGATGAACTCGCATGCGCCATGTCGGCTACAATAGTGTGCGCATACCTGGCCAAAGAGTCAAACTCCAGGCTGTACTCTCTGATGGTCCTCCCATTCTGCCTCAAGGTCAAGAATCTATCCACGCGGGCTCTCCTCAACTCAGGAGGCAAGAAGTGATCCAGGAAGGCCTCTGCGAACTCCTCCCAAACCGCTGGAAGAGCACCCTCCCCTCTAGACAATTCCCATGACTCAAACCAGTTCAACGCAATATCGCGTAACCGGTAAGAAGCTAACACAACGGACTCCGTCTCCGAGGCCCTAAGCACCTGCGTAGTCCGCCGCACCTGTCGAATAAACTCATGAGGATCCTCCTCAGACCTCGAACCATAGAACTCGGGTGGATTACAACTCAGAAAGTCCCGAATCCTTAAACTGTCGACCGTAGGGTTAGCCACCGGCCCCTGGTGGTGCTGCCCTGCCACGATGCTAGTCAACAACCTGATCTGCTCTCCGTAATCCCTATACTCTGCTCATGGCCGCGGAACTGGGGGCTCGGGTCAAACCTCGAGCTACCGCCGCCTCGGCCTCTAATCGCCGGCGAATGAACTCGCCGACCGCCATCGCCTCGGGCATAGTTTGTGCCGAGTCCCGTAACTCTCTGCGTTCACTAGCGGCTCCTGGCGATGCCTTGCCATTCGGGCTCGTCGCCTTCCGCGAGGCATAATCGGTACATAAGAATAGGTCAGAGAGGACTCAACCTACTATGACAGCTCTACTGCACGATCTCAAAGAGAGAAGAATGGAAACCAACCCTAAATGTCCTGCAGCCTCCTGATTATAGATGTGATGCACAACACACCGATAATCAAGACTCTACTAGACACGGTCTGTAGACACTTTCCGAGGACTAATCGCTCGATACCACTTTTGTCATGACCCAACCTCGGCGCATCGTGCCCTATCGGGCACCGCCGTGACACATCGAGAATAGCGGAACATACATAATACAAAATCTGTATAAGGTAAACATCTCTAGCAAACCGACAAGGCCGCCTTTCATAAAATAACTTAATTGAATGTGAAACAGTACAACTGGTTCTTACAGCCCGAACCACAAACGTGACTACAGACCTCTAGGAATAACAACTGGGGCGGGACAGGGCCCCGCCATACCCCCTGAATGTACAAAAGTCTATAACCTCAGGGAATCATACCAAAAAGACAAAGCCTCCGGAGGGATGGAGCTTCCCAGGAAACGAACAGTGATCCTAAGAGTGCGGACCAAATAGTTACGATCTCGACTGCGGATGAACGCGGCCCGGCGAGGTCGACAACAGGTACCAAGTATGTGAAACTGAAAATAATGTAATGAAATCATAATAGCATATATATAAAGCAGGAGACATGTATGATAGCCAAACTACAGTACACAACATATACGCAGCCATGTCAAGTCAGGGACTCACGCCCTCTAAGTCATCACTCAAATATAACCATAGGTCTCATGCCCATAATATCAATCGTGCCCGTGGAATTCCTTCCTCACTGCCGGCAGTCTATGATATAACCACACTAAGGAGTACACATGAATACTAGATCCCACCTGTATCATAAGAACCGTACGAGGCAAATGCGAAGGCATAGCTACCGATCCACCTCGTGATCCTCAATCGACGGGCAAGTACGAAGCCGGCTACGGATCCACCTGCATCAACAATACTATAATCGAAATCACGGCCGACGGGCAAGTGCGATAGCCTCTACCATATCCACCTCCACATCGCCGATCGGGCAAGTACGCAGCAACCACCAGATCCACCTGCATCACACCACTTCGCCTCTAACCCGACCGGCAAGGCGAAGCCAACTACCGGATCCACTCGCATCACGTCTCGACCGGCAAGTACGAGGGCTAACTACTAGATCCACCCTGCATCAGTAGACCTCATGGAGAGCTAATCCATGGAATAATACTGTCAACAGGGAAACGAACCCTCATCATGGCCGCATACCCGTGGAATCCTCCATCACTGACGGTACGCCCAAATATACTCATAACTACCTGCTTTTAATTCGAATTGCAATACCATGCCTTTACATAAACCAAGACAATTACCATGCGTTCTTTTCACGTAAACCAAGAGAATTCTTATATAAGCAAGCCAAAGTACTATCAAGGCACACATAGAACAATTCTCAATTAAACAAGCCAAAGTACTATGTACGTACATTTTTTTCGAAAGCCTCCTTTTTATGTAAAATCCAAGATACTAACACCCGTAGTATCGAGGCGTGTCTATTTTTCAAAGTAAGTTACTACACCTTTAGAAAACTCATTTCAAAGCTTGAAACCAAGTAACTTCAATTTTTCCACCATCTAGACAACTTATGCTCATTAATCAAAATAGACAACTTTCATAACCTTCCATAAAGTTATTATAACCAACTTCCCATAAAGCCGTTATACTAACTTTATGCTTTAGAAATTTACGACATCCTTATCCATTCATAAGACCGTTATAACTAACTTCCCATAAAGCCGTTATAACTCCTTATAAACCATTTCGTTCTTTTACTAACCAAGAGACTTATACTTCAAACAAATTCATACAATTTTCAAAATACTTCAAGCCTCTTATCCTTTAGAAAACAAGTTTCTTACCTCAAAAATTTAAGTCTCTTATCTTTTAGAATAATTCAATATTCAATACTTTCACACCAAAAGTACTCTATACTTCATTATGTCAAGAAATCCTTGTCTACCTTATTTAGGATAAATCATTCCTTAAGAACAAGCGGGTTAACTTCTTAACCCAACCAACTTAGACATTTCCTTAAAACAAGTCAAGTATAACAAAAGGATTTACTTCATTCAGAACACGTACGTCTACCGTACTACATAGTTTCATCTATTCATGCTCAAGAGATAGGAAAGCTTCACATACCTCTTCGGTCAATCCACTTGCTAAGCTCAAACTACCGCAAGTAATATGCCAACCTATAATAACCATAATACGTTTATTAACCTCTAATTTCAATGTAGGAATAATCTAAGTTCAAAGCCCCTAAATTCTATGGAAAATTGGGCAGCATTTCCTTTGTTTCTACATACTTTGCCACCTTTTTAAGGTCCGAATTCAACATCCAAACGCCACTTCTTAGGCCCAACAATCCAAACATCTCAAGGGGATTACACACCTAAACTTGGGTGTGTACAATTCTGCCCCAAAAGGTAAAACAATTAACTTAACAAGTCTAAGGTAGTTTTTAGGCTACAACATGCTCACATAATCTTCTTAACCAATTCTTTCACATCCAAACCATATTTCTTACATGCAATGACTCTAAGAGCATTATTCACTACCACAAGTTCTCTCTTTTTAACATGCAACACTAGAAACTAATTCTTAAGGAAGAAATGTTACATTAAGGTTTTAGTCAAACTTATTCCAAATATTTTTGCTAGCTTCCTTGCCAAGAACACCACCAACAAGCTAGCCACAAGCTTCCTTCTTGTTCTTAACTTTTCAGATTTTTCCTAAGGCTAGAATTTCTCTTGGGATTTTAGAGAGAAGGAGGAGCTTGAACTTTTAAGAGAGAAGGAAGAGCTTTTGTCTAAGAGAGAGATGAAGTATGACCAAGTCTTCAATATAGGGCATGCAAAATCAGATGGGAGGGGACACTTTTCACCCTCCCAAGGTCTTTTAAAAGAAAAATCTGACTTTTCCTAAGTTTTTCCGCCTGCATTGCCGCTTCGGCTGGCCGCGGCGCAACTCCTGCGGACCTCGGATCTTCCGGCCGCCTCGCTTCGGTGCGCGGCGCTGAAACTTCAGCGACCCTCGATTTCGGCGCTGGCCCCGCATCCGGCGCCGCTGCCGCTTTGTCCGAAACACATTTCTGTCCGACTGCGCACTGAACTTGTAATTCTCATAACTTCCTACTCTGATGTCCTATCGATGAACGGTTCATTGCGTTGGAATCTAGACTCAACGAACTACGCCCTAGGCCTTTGAAACACTTAGGAACTCTCAATGTACCGGGTCATAACCTGCCTCAAAGTTGACTAAAACCCGTCCGGAACAATCCGTCAACCTATCCTTTGGAAATTTTAAGTCTTACATGCTTTCGTACGCTCTCATACGTAGGGTAAGAACTACGGGGTATAACAGTTGGGACTCCATTTCTAGAACATAAACTGCAAATAATTGATCCGTGTCCCAACCCACCTGTAGTGACCAACCTACTGGTTTCTCCAATGTTATGCAATATCTCCTTCCCAACATCAATCGTCTTCCCTTCCATTATTCCATATATCATCTTTATTCTATCAGCTGGAACTCTGGTGAAGTGCGTCGATGGAATCAGGTGGGCACTGACGAAATATAACCAACCCTTGGTTGTTTTGTTGAACTGACATCTGCTCAGTCCTCTTGATCTATTTTATGAAATATCATACTCAGCCCTAGGGTAGCATAATGTGCTTGCGACGATATCCCAATCGATGTTGTTGGCATCTCTAAACCAAGTTCTGAAATAGCTTCGATCATCGCCCCTTTCTTCAACATCGGCTGTTCTTAATAGCTCATTCACCACCTCAGCCGTCACAGACACATACTGTCCTCTCACAAAACATCTTGCATTTGCCCGTTCCGGAAAGTTAGCATAGAATTCTTTTACCATTACAGTGTTCTGTGGTACTATTCTCTCCGGATTAACAAATCTCTTCCACCCAATGGCCTCTATCATTGCCCGAATAGGCTCATAGACATCGCCATTCTCAAATGGCTACCTTTGGTACTCCATTCCTCGCTCAGGGATCAAGGGTCTAGTACTAAGTTTGTAATTTTTTGACTGACAAATCTAGTAGCGTCATATTGTGGAACGGAGGCGGATGTGGAAGCTCTTTTTTTTCTGGCAGACATTTTGAAAAAATTTCAGCAGCGTTTCCTCTATTTCAGTGAGATTACCCAGCAACTTTCAATCACATCAATCAAAACACAGCGTAATCAGCAAACTACAACACCATTCAACCCTCAAACTTTTGAATTACCTCCCCTAATTGCTCTGAAAATTTCAAGAAAAGTGATGAAAGTTACCTTGGACGGTGTTTTTCAAAATTTTCTTGTTCTTAGTAATGGATTGAGGCAAAGGAATGAGGGTTGTTGTTTGAGTACTTTGGTTGTGATTGAGTTTAGTTTGTGGAAGATTTTTTAAGTAACTGATTTCGTGGGTTTTAGAGAGATGAAGGGTTTTGGGTTTTTGATTTGGAGAGAGGAAATCGAATTAGGGCTCTTTTAATTTCAGTTTTTCCGTCGCGGCACCACGGCCCTGAGATCGGCGCCGTGGCGCCCAAACATCTGCGACCCTCTGAACTTCCGGCGCCGTGGCGCTCTGAATTGGCGCCGCGGCGCCCAAACTTCAGGGACCTTTTGTACTTTCGGCGCCGCGACTCTCTGATTCGGCGCCGTGGCGCCCAACTTCCTGTGCCTTTCTGCATTATCGGCGCCATGGCCCTCTGCTGGGCGCCGTGGCGCCGAGCCGATTTCCTCCTCTCTCACGTTTTTTATCCTCCACTTTTTAGCTTTGTACCTGTCATCACAACATGTAAACAATACCTTCCGTGAGACTGTTCTAACTAAAACTAAATTACATAAAATTTAAAACCTTGGGTTGCCTCCCAAGTAGCGATGTCTTTAACGTCTTTTAGCCGGACGCAGGTTCCTTATAAAGAGGCATAGGGTAACTTAACCCCACAACCTACCCATTTCATAATCATTTTTCTCTTTCGCCTTCTGTTTTTCTTTTTCTCCTTTCTCTCAAGAGAAGGTTTAGCGTTGCTCACCTGTACTGGCGGACTGATTTCCCTTGTTTTGGCCTGTGATGGCTCAACTGATGTGCTAACAGTGCTGACTGTAAAACATTTGCTTATGACTGGGAGTTCAACGGTGTGTTTAAACACCTTGAACACCATCTCTTCTTCCCCAACTCTGAGTTTCAGCTCGCCTTTTTCCACATCAATCAAGGTTCTCCCAATTGCCAAGAATGGTCTTCCTAAGATGATAGGAATTTCATCATCTTCATCCATATCAAGGATGAGGAAGTCTGCAGGAAAGAAGAATTTTCCCACCTTAACCAATACGTCTTCAATTATTCCCCTGGGATGCACCACTGTCCTATCCGCCAACTGCAAGCTCACAGTGGTTGGTTTGGCTTCACCCAAACCCACCTCTTGAAAACGGACAAGGGCATGAGATTTATGCTGGCCCCCAAATCACACAGGGCCCTGTTACATGTCACCCTACCAATTGTGCAAGGCAATGTGAAGCTCTCTGGATCCTTAAGCTTGGGGGGCAGTTTCTTCTGCAAGATGGAACTGCATTCCTCTGTCAATGCCGCTGTCTCATACTCAGATAGCTTCTTCTTCTTCCCAAGAATTTCCTTCATAAATTTGAAATAAGTAGGCATTTGCTCCAACGCCTCAATGAAAGGGATGTTAATGTGCAGCTTTCTAAATACCTCCAAGAACTTGGAGAATTGCTTATCAACTGCTTTCCTTTGCAACCTCTGAGGGTAAGGAATCTTCTCTGTGTATTCCCTCACTGGAACTGTTGGAGCCTTCTCTAAAATAGGGCGGTCCTCAGTAACCCCCTCCTTCTCTGCATCTACTCTCTGTTCTACCACGGGCTGGGGTGTAGGCTGTTCTAGCTGCTTCCCACTTCTCAGCTGCACCTCCTGACACTGCTCTATGGGGTTTATCTCTGTATTACTAGGAAGAGTTCCCCGTGGCCTGTTATTTGCCATCTTTGCTAGTTGTCCCACCTGCGTCTCCAAGTTCCTGATAGAGGACCTTGTCTCTGCCATGAACTGGGTTTGTGAATTCGTAAGTGTCAACAAGGCTGCTCGCAATTCGTCTGGCTTCTCTTGTGGAGCAGGTGTACTGAACTGTTGGGAGGATGAGGCCTGGTTAAATGGTTGTTGATTCTGGTATTGGCCTCGGAACTGGTTCTGCTGCCCTTGATCACCCCTCCATGAAAAGTTAGGGTGATTCCTCCACCCTGGATTGTAGGTATTTGAATAGGGGTTGTTCTGGGGCCTTTGGTAATTCCCCACTGCCTGACATTCTGCTTGCTCAATAGGGATGTTGTTGGGGTCTGCTGATGGGCACCTATCAAAGGTATGAGGACCCCCACACATCTCACAACTCAATGGCATCTGAACTGCATTCACTGACACTGTGTTCTGTTGCAGTTGCTTGGTCAAGAGAGCAACCTGTGCATTTAACGCTGTAATGGCATCGATCTCATGAACTCCTAACACTCTCCTTACACTTACCCCTCTATCATCTGTCACATGGTTATTGGTGGTCATGTCTTCTAGCAAATCATGGGCCTCATGTGCTGTCTTTTTCATGAAGGTTCCACCTGCAGCTGCGTCAATGATGGTTCTTGAGGTCCCACTTAGCCCATTGTAGAAAATATGGACCAAATTCCACAGCTCAATGCTATGATGTGGACACTTTCTCTGCAGATCTTTAAATCTCTCCCAAGCCTCATAGAGTGACTCTCCATCAGCTTGGTAAAATTTGTTCAGCTCTCCTCTCAGCTTAGCGGCTTTGGACGGTGGAAAGAACTTTGCCAAGAAATTTTGTGCCAACTCCTGCCATGTGAATATAGAATCTGTGGGCAGGGAATTCAACCAAACTTTTGCTCTATCCCTGAGTGAGAAGGGAAAAAACCTCAATCAGAGGCGTCGTCAGTAACGCCGTTATACTTGAAAGTTGCACACAACTCCAAGAAATTTGCTATGTGAATATGAGGGTCTTCAGATGGCAACCCTCCAAATTGAACTGTATTCTGCACCATACTCAGGATCGCAGACTTGATTTCGAAATTATTTGCTCCTATTGCTGGGAGCCTGATGCAAGTCTGTGCTCCATTCACCCTTGGCAGCATATAATCTCCCAAACTTCTCTCAGCTTGGACCTGAACCCTTTCTTCCACATCCATTGATAACCTCTGGGGCATCCTTTAGTTAGGTTGATGATCACCTAACCCTTCGTTCATCTCATTGTTATTCTGCAAGCCTCACATTGCTATTAAGGCCAAGATTCGTTTGTTTCTCCGGTTCTGCTTGCAAGTCTTTTCAATCTCCTGGTTGAAGGTAACAAGTGTATCTGCTCCTCTTCTCCTTCGTATAAACTAGATGCCTGCAACAGATCAAAATCAACAAACGGATCACGGCACACGATTTTACCAATATAAAAAAAATCAAATTAGAAATTAAGAATAGATAGAATGATATCGAACTACGCCAATCCCCGGCAACGGCGCCAAAAACTTGATGCGCGACTTATACACACGCTAAACGCAAGTGCACGTATCGTGACAAGTAATATAGTCTAGAAGACTGAGTTATCGACCTCAGAGATTAGTGTCCAATTACCAACCTCTATTCTGTAGTATCTATTTGGTAACCGATAAATTGATGATTTGTTTATAGCTATGATTATAGATTCTAACTAAATTACTTTACTTTACTTCAGATATGGTGGAAATAGGGCTTCCAAATCTCCTCGACTATTCGCTCGCTTTACTCGTTAATTCAAATAATTAAGGTTCTTCTTCTATTTTGAGATAGCAGGTTAACTAAGCCGTTTTATACTTCTGTTAAGGTAATATAAACACTCAACCCCAAGTAGAATCCTTCTATTCTTCGATGACAAGATTGACTACAAAGGAGGATTAAGAGCAATAACCTATTAAGCTACACAAGTATCGGGGTACTTTCGTCCACGATTTAAACCTATGTTTATTCAACTATAGCATATTCACAATCTCCCCTTTCGGCTTTCGATTAGAAATCATATAAGTTATGATAATTAGTGATCAATTAATTACCAAGCAATCAAAACAATTATTGAATAAATCTCAACAATAATAAGAAGAAACCAAAACATGCATTAATTCATAAGAACGAGGTTCAAGCGATTCGACATGGAAAGCCCTATAAGTTAGTTCCTAGCCATAGACACGCCAAGAACTAAAATAATATCCAACATATACTAGAAAGAAATAAAATAAAGAACAAGAAATTACTCAAAAATAAGTCTCCAATCTTGATCTCAAGTTGTGATGAATGGTAAGGTGTGATACTCTTCAAATCTGACCTAAAAGGTCCTTTTATATCACCCAAAACGTGCAAAACCTTTTTCTTCTTGGCCTTGGCCCAATCCTATTCGGATCAGTCAATTTTCCCGCGTCGGCTCCAGCGGCCAATCAGCGCGCGGCCAAACTTCGCGACTTCGCTTCTTGGGCGCCGTGGCTCTGTTGCTGCTGATTGGTTGTGCATGGCTACTGCTTTCGCCCGGATTGCCAACATTTTAGCTTTTTGAGCTCTGGAACCTCTGTTACTGCCCTCTTTTCGCTTCTTCTCACCAATGTGCCACTTTAAACCATTATGACTCAAAAGAAAGAAAATCTATCCTAACACGACACATATTTGTACAAAAATGGACAAAAGACTAACTAAAAATGACTCAAAAAATGTATATAAAATACACCGATCATGCTCTTTCTAATTACATCCTTGAATCGACGGAACACTTGACTTAGTATTACCCTTCAGGTCTTTACATATTGACATTAATAACATTAGGGTCTACACGAAACTCCTAGACTGCACCGGAAGACGAACTCAATATGTAAAGTATAGTTACACGTAACCTGTGAACTGAACCTCTATGTGGTAAGATAAAATTCTTTCATTCATGACACACTCAATCAAGCTAAGAATGTGTCAAGTTTCTATCCAAATGGATTGATCATTATACCTCATCTATATTAGTTAACAACATGAACATATCAAAGACATGTCTATTGCGTTGGCCAACGACTTAGTCAACATAATATCATATGAGAATCTGAGTGCTCTCTCGAATATACATTCGAGGAATGAATCCTAATCTTGGCTCAACTACCATATTTAACCCACTTCGTAATGTACCCAAAATAAGCCGCGTCTCAATCTATAAGACATTTGAGCTTAGGACAGAATCAAAGTACATTACTCCGTGAATAAGGTGGTATCGATGTCAAGTCTAAGGAAAGCTATCTCTCACATGCCAATGACACTTTAGACATATAACAAATAGTGCATTAGCAGGGTATGCCAATACTTCAACAATTATTCATACGTCCATCACGAGTTGCCATAACTCATAGCAAGTGAGACATACTACATCCCCTAAGGATATGATGCAGACTACATGTCGACGTATCACATATCATCGATATCCCAATCTCGATGATCATTAGTCGAGGCAGTTTAAGAGCTACATTATAATATTAATTTTCACATCATTAATAACCACGTAAACTCTAGAGATGCATTTATAAATTACTATAAACAATCAACTAATAATTCTACAAATGCAAATTCCATAATATTAATTATCATTAATATAAATATGAATGTGTATAAAGTATATTTTGTCCTAATACAGATTATCTATAGGACATATATATACTTTCAATCTCCCACTTGGCCTAGAGCCAATCACCAACATATCTAATACCCAGTTCTCAAAATGACCATTATGCTTAACCAAGCTTAATTGTTTAGTAAATAGGTCTGCTAGATTATTGTCTGTGAGAACATAATCTATTCTAATATCTTCAGCTTCCACTATCTCTCTGAGAATGTGGTACTTCCTCGGTACATGCTTGTTTCTATTTGTTGATCTTGGTTCCTTTGCCTGTGCAATTGCACCAGTGTTGTCACAATAAATGGTTATTGGACAACTAGTACTCAGAACAACCCCTAGCTCCTTCAGGAACTCAGAAATCGCGACAACTTCTTTAGCAGCTTCCGATCCAGCAATGTACTCCGCTTCAGTAGTCGAATCAGCAGTTGTAGCTTGTTTGGAACTCTTCCATCTCACTGCTCCTCCATTGAAAATGAACGTGTAACCAGACTGATATTTGAAATCATCAACATCTGTCTGGAAACTAGCATCAGTATACCTAGTAGAAACTAGCTTATCATTAGAGATGGAAATGGATCCTGGACCCGATCCGGATCCGGTGGATCCAGATCCGTTTTATAGGATATGGATATTCAAAGTTTGGGCCCGACGGATCCGGATCGGACCCGGATCCGTTTATGATGGATCGGATCTGGATCTGGATCTTGTCTTTGAGATCCGTATCCGGTCCAGATCCGACCCGTGAATCCGTTTTTTATTACATTAATTATACATTTATTATTTATACATCATGACACCGAATCCTTTGTAATCTTAATTTTATTTTATATTCAAAGGGCCGAAGACCATTATTTTTTTAATTGAGACACGTTTTGCGTGTTATTCTTTAATCATTATATTAATCATTTATGTTGTACTTATGTAGTAGCTTAGGTATTGAGAGGATTATTTCTCACTACATCAATAGCCAATAGGCATAACAATTGTCAACAATGTCATTTAGTCCTAACTTACGGATGCATTCCCCATGATTCCGTTAAATTAAATTGACTCTTTTTCTAGAAAATTTGGACTAATTAGAAGGTATAACTTAATAATCAGTCACTTTGATTTGGATCCAGATCCGATCCGTGGATCCGGTGGATCCGATGGATCTGGATTTGGATATGATTTTATGGACCCTATGGATCTGGATATGGATATGGATACATGTATGTAAAACGGATCTGGATCTGGATCTAGTAGGATCCGGTCCAGATCCTACCCGTTGCCATCCCTACTTATCATCTCCACCATAGACTAAAAAGTAATCTTTAGTACGTCTGAGATACTTAAGAATACTTTTGACTGCCTTCCAGTGTTTCTCACCGTGATTCTGCTCGAACTTGCAAGTCATACTAAGTGCAAAGGCCACATATAGCCTAGTTTATGTCATGGCATACATGATTGATCCTATAGACGAAGCATATGGGATCCTCTTCATGCGCTCAAGTTCTACAGCACTAGAAGGGCAACCCTTCTTAGATAACTTGATGTATTGACCCATTGAAAGACCGCCTTTCTTGGAATTATCTATTGAAAAGCGTCTAAGCACTTTGTCTATGTAGATTGACTGTGACAGCCCCAACAATCTATTAGGTCTATCTCTATAGATCCTAATTTTCAGAATGTAGCAGGCTTCACCTAAATCCTTCATCATGAAGGTTTTGAACAACCATTCTTTAACTGACTGCATGAGAGTCTTATTATCTTACATTATCAATATGTCATCAACATATATAATAATGAAGACAATACATTCATCCTTGCGTTTGATATAAACACAAGGATCCTCTTTGCTTCTGACGAAATCAAAAGATTTGATAGCCTTGTCAAAGCAAATATTCCAACTCCTAGAGGCTTGCTTAAGTCCATAATTGGAATTCTGTAGCTTGGACACGACATTTGGTCTGGAATTGGATGAAAAACCCTCGGGTTGTTTCATATACACTTCCTCAATTAGATTATCATTGAGGAATGCAGTTTTGACGTCCATCTGCCAAATGTCATAATCATAATGTGCAGCTATCGCAAGCAAAATCTGAATAGACTTAATCTTAGAAACAGTTGAAAAGGTTTCTTCATAATCCACACCAGTACGCTAATTAAAACCTTTAGCCACTAGTCTAGCTTTATAAGTCTGAATCTTGCCAAATGCATCAATCTTCTTCTTGAAGACCCATTTGCATCCTATGGGTTTAACCCCATTTGACAAATCAACCAAGTTCCATTCTTGATTGATATAAATAAATTCCATCTCGAATTTCATGGCTTCTTGTCATATCTTCGAATCAATGTCTAGCATTGCTTCACTGTAGGTTGTAGGCTCATCATCATCGGGAATATCTAACTCATTTTGTGTTTCCAGAAGTAGATTTAGTCTTTTCAGAGGACGATGAGTACTAGTAGACCTACAGAGTTGAGTGTCTTGCAATTCAGTTACAGGTATATTCTGATTGTGAGAAGGTTCTTGTGCGTTGGTTGATCCACCAACATTAGAGCTTTTAGAAATATCATTTTCATGTCTTTCCTAAATGGGATGAGGTTCAAATGATTCACTTGCTCCCAAGGTTTGTGCTGGAGGATCTTGTATTTCTACATCATTCCTCATAACACTCCCACTGGCCGAAGGGCGTACCATGAGTACCCAATATTCGCCAAAAGCTCCCACTGAATTCTTACCTTTATCATCTGGCAAGGATTCAACCTCTATGTTACTTTGTTCTTGAATTTCTTCAAGTTCTATCTCTGTGCAACTCTCTTCCTTGTAGACATATTCATCTTCAAGAAAAGTTGTGTTCCTAGAAACAAAGATCTTATGTTCGCTAGGAAGATAGAAATAGTATCCCTTCATTTCCTTTGGATACCCAACAAAGTAACATTTTTCACTCTTTGACTCCAAATCATCAGTGATCAACTTCTTGACATATGCAGGACACCCCCAGGGCCTCATGTGTCGAAGTGATGGCTTCTTGCCACACCATACCTCATATGACGTCTTTTTAACTAATTTAGAAGGAACTCTGTTCAGAACATATATCGATGTTAGTATAGCATATCCCCAAAGGTATGTAGGTAGGGCTGAAAAGCTCATCATGGAACTAACCATGTCAAGAAAGGTTCAATTTCTCCTCTCGGCAACACCATTCATCTGCGGTGTTCCAGGAGGTGTCCATTCTGAATGAATTCCATATAGCTTTAAGTAATCTAGAAATTTTTTACTCAAGTATTCACCTCCTCGATCAGATCGAAGAGTCTTGATACTCTTTGAGAGTTGTTTCTCCACTTCACAATTAAACTCTTTAAACTTTTCGAAGGCCTCAGATTTGTGTCTCATAAGATACATATATCCATAACTTGTCAAGTCGTCTATAAAAGTAATAAAGTAGGAGAAACCTTCTCTAGCTTGAGTCGAAAATGGTCCACATGCAACAGTATGTACCAACTAAAGCACCTCCTTGGCACGGATCCCCTTTCCAGAAAGAGGTTTAATGGTCATCTTACCCTTCAAACATGATTCACAGTTACCATAAGATTGTAAGTCAAATGGTTTAAGGTAATTTAATTTCCTCAACCGTTCAATCCTCGTTTGATTGATATGACCAAGTCTACAATGCCACAGGTAGGTAGAATTTCTTTCACTTATCTTAGCTCTTTTGTTTTGTACATTGAAAATTTCCCTCCGGCAGTTTAATGTATCCAATCCATTCACAAGAGGCTCAATTCCATACACAACATCATCATAAGCCAAAATCATACTGCCATTAGAAATACTTGAGGAAAAACCCTCAATGTCTAAAACAGGAATGGAAATAATGTTCCTCGTCAATGAGGGAACATAAAAACAATTGTTTAACATTAAAACTTTGCCGGAAGTTAAATCTAATCTATAATTTCCCTTGCGCTCAGTATCAACACGTGCTCCGTTTCCGACGCGCAGGTCCACCCCTCGAGGCCCGACCTTCCTGCTATCAGTTAGCCCCTACATATTTGTACAAATGTGTGAGCCACAAGCGGTATCTAGTACCCAGGAATGAGAATCATTTATAGATAGATTTATTTCAATTACAAACATACCTTGTCCAGTAGAGGCTGAAGCACCTGGTTCCATCCCTCCTCTTGGAGCAGTGCACTCAAACTTCCAGTGCCCTTTCCTGTTGCAATTCTTGCACACATCCTTAGCCGAGGTTACCTTCTTCTTCTTCGCCTCTCCTTTGGGCTTCATTGTTGTTGGCGCAGTAACAACTTTTCCCTTCCTTTTTTGTGGTCCCTTACCTTTTGGTTTGGGATGCTAGAGGAGCCAACCATGAGGACAGGTTTGCTCTTGGAGATCAAAGACTCGAAGGTTTTCAACATATTGTGCAACTCTGACAACTTCGCCTTAGTTCCATTCATATTATAGTTTATGATGAAACTCTCGAACGAACGTGGAAGTGAAGGCATAATAAGGGTGGAGGCAACTCTATCGTGAAACTTTATTTCAATGGAGGCCAACCTTTCGATCAACCCAATCATTTTCAGCACATGTGGAGATACCTGACCCCCTTCATTGAGTCTACATTTAAAGAGTTATGAGTAGCTCATACTCCATGGTCTGAGACTGAGAGTCATAAAGACTCTTTAAGTGTTCTAACATTTCATTGGGCCCCATGTTCTCATGCTGTATTTGTAATTCAGGAGACATAGACAACATCAAACATTATGCCGAAGTAGCGTCATCATAGTGCTTCTGATAAGCAACTTTATCAAAGGTGGCATACTCGACAGAGTTTTCAGCAGGCATGGTAGGGAATACTTTATCCAATACATACTCAATTTATCTTGTCTCAGGATGATCCTAACATTCCTGAGCCAATCGATAAAATTGGGTCCAGTCAATCTGTTTGATTCCATTAGCATTTTCAACGAGAAGTTCGACATTCAGAAGATCTGAAGATATAGATAGACAGGAAAATGCAATCAAAATTCATTCTCCTAATTATACACATTCATTATAGGCTAATTTAACATGGTCTTTTGTGTAATTAGCTTCAACTATTTTGCATACTTCTGTGACCCCAAGGTAGAATACGGGCCTAAAATATTTTAAGGTCATAATGGGCCAAGATCCAAATATATGCTATATCCGCATTTGCTTTGGCTGATAACTTCAATAACACATTTCGGTAGGTCATCAACCAATTGCAAAACTTATTAACAACTCTTGGTTTGATTAAATATCTTTCATTTTAATCCCGCGAGTTTAGATTAGTCCGACACTTTGGTGCCAAGATTCATCTAAACAAGTCAACCCCATTATGCGACTGCGTTTGAGTACCTAAGTAAATTTGGCCTTTGCGAGCAAACACTTTGGTGTAAATACCCACAAAAGTTTATCATCTACTTTTACTTTAACACATCTATGAAAGGGTCTGAGTCCTCGTAGACTTAGAGCAAATGCTTTGGCATAAATACTCATATCGCCGAAAAGGAATGGATGACGCGTTTTAATTTAGACTTGTATTAAATGTTTGGGGAATATTTTCTGTTTTCGGGGATTTCATTCAAGATCAACAAACATGTCATACATCATATGACATCCTATCATGCAATTTCTAAACACATTTAGATGGGAAATCATCAACCCATTAGGCATGATATGAGTTGGTTTTAATCAAATACTGGGTGTCGCCTACCCAGACAGTTATTGCGGTCATTCAAAGTAAACAATTACTGAGCGCCGCCTACTCAGACAATAATTGCGGATGCTATGTTAATAATTTAAATGCTTCACATTCGAAACACTTAACACATTTGTATATTATACAATAATAGACCATTAATGATAATCATGTGTATTTGTCTAAACTCTAAAATCTATGTCTATGCCAAACAGACTCTAAACATTTTCTAATTTTAAAAATTCTGATTTTCGAGAATTCTGCAAACTTTTAATATTTATAGTTTAGTCCCTCAAGAATTTAAATGTTCAATTTGAACCCCATTAAATTCAGAAAATACAATTTTAACTCTCAAAAAATATTTTCAGGTTTCAGGGACCTGTTTGCAATTTCCAAAACTTAAAATTCAATTTTCAGAAACTTTATTTAATTACAGATTTGCCCGAAAGGACCAAATCTATCCAATTAAAACTTATATTTTCAGATTCTGATATTTTGAAAATTTAAGAATCAGAATATTATAAACTTTAGTTTTTTATTCCAATTTTTTTTTTGTATTTTTTTAAATTACCATCGTCGGCGCCGCGACCCTAACAAGTGGCGTCGCGGCGCCTCAGAGGCAGTGACCCCAGGTTATGCAAAATGTTCGTCAGCGGCGCCGCGCCTTAGAAGCAGAGAGCAGAACCTGTAAAATTTCTCGTCAGCGTCGCGACCCTAATAGGTGGCGCTACGGCGCCTTAGATGCCGTAAGTCCGAAAATTAATTTTAAGCTTTCTGGATGAACAGCGCCGCAACGCTCTAGAACAGAGCCGCGGCGCCTCTGGCGTCATTAGGTCAGCGCCGCGGCGCCGCCTCAAAACCCTAGCAGGCGCCGCGGTGCTCCATCGTGGAGCTGCGGTGCCTTCGCTCTAGAAACGCAAAACCCGAAAATCCGAACCCCTAAAACTGGTTTAGGGTCAGATTTTCAGATCTATCACTTGTATCGCCATCACCATTAAATAATATGTTCATCGACCACATCCAATTTTCTTCTCGTTCTTTGTTTCAATGCATCATGCTCTAAACGAACCGGATAGCGCATATCAACTTAGAAGAGTTATATATTGGAATGACTTTCTCGATTACATCATTGTTTTAACAGATCCGGGTGCAAGGACTATGCATTCTAAAGATTTAGGTTTTTAAAGCTTTTAACGACATAAAAAATAGATCTAAATAAATCCTAACTCATATTATCATTAATATTCATCATATAATCACACAAAATAGCCCAGACTCTGATACCACTGTAGGCATTTTGTAAGGTTCGTACACTGTTAGACATATTTTATATACATTTTTTGAGTCATTTTTAGTTAGTATTTTACTCATTTTATTTGTGTTTAATATAGTATTAGGTCTATTTTTCTTTCTTTTGAGTCACATCGATCCTAAATGGAGAAATAACAAAAAGAGGATGAAACGAGCTTGATTTAGATGGAATTGCACACTAAAAAGGCCAAGAAATGAAGCCTAAGAAGTCCCGGGAAGTATAGAAGAAATCAGACGAAGTCCGGACGAGAAAAGGACAAGGTTTCGGAAAACATTTATCGCGATGCTTTCGGCACGTGATCTGATCTGCTTACCAGCAGTGCCGACGAATCAGGCGAAAAGTCCGATTTTTCGAAGGGCAAAAGGGTCCAAAACGTGATTTTCGCATCTATAAGACGTAGAGATTATTCTACATCTGATTATTCTACTTTGGGGAGAAGAAATGAGGCTACAACACAAGATTAGAGACAACTTTGGTTCAAGTTCTTTTTCTTTTCTTTGTTTTTATTTCAGTTTATGTTGGTTTGTATTAGTTCTTGATATGACAATGTTTAGGAGTTAATTACTTAACTAGGGTTTTTCTATTGAATCGCTTGAAACACTCTTTAATGAATTAATGTATTAGTTTGATTTCTTCTTCACTTGATTAAGATTTATTCAGTATTGGTATGAATGTTTGATAGTTAATTGATCACTAATTATCATAATATATATGATTTCGAATCAAGAACCGAGAGGAGAGATTTGGATATGCTGTAGTTGAATAGACATAGATTAAAATCGCAGACGAAAGTACCCCGATACTTGTGTAGCATTATAAATTATTGTTCTTAATCCTCCTATGTGGTAAAACCTATCATAGAAATATAGAGGATTTCTAAACTGGGGTTGAGCGATTATATATCCTAACCGGAATATAAGACAGTCTAGTTAACCGTTATGTTAATGTAGAAGAAGAAGTCATTAGTTGCATTAAGGATTGAAAAGAGTGGATAATTGAGGATATTGGAAGCCCTAATTCCTTCATAACTGATTTAAATCAAAGTATTATCATAATTAGTTTATTTTCTGCAATTACTTAGTCTTCGTTATTAGATAAAAATACAAACAAATTAACATTCACCAAATAGAAACTAAAGCTTAGATAATCGGTACTTGATAACCAGTCTCTGAGGACGATATTCGGTCTTACCAGACTATATTACTTGTAATGATACGTACACTTGCGAGAACACGTGGAAATTGCCCAACAAGTTTTTGGCGCCGTTGCCGGGGACTGACGTACTTTCAACATCGAATTATCTATTCTTATTTCTAATTTGGTTGCTCCATGAACAAGTTTATAACTTGTTCTGCGAGCATCTTTTTATCAGTATTTGTTGTTTTTCTTATTTTGTAGGTAAAGCTAGAGTAAAAAACAACAACAGGGCACATGGACTACTACTACTATCAGGGGCAGTGGAATCATCAACAAAAACCTAACCCACAGGATCAAGAGGAAGATCTAGATGAGTTGCAGACAACCACACATGAGCTCACCAAGTGCCAGACTCAGTTTATGGCTGAGACAAGGGTGTCCCTCAAAAATTTGGAGACACAAATAGGGCAGCTGACGGATATGGAGATTAATGTACCGCAAGAAAATATGCCTAGAGACACAGTTTTGGGGAGTGATAAGCAGAGTGAGGAACCTGAACCACAACAAGCTATTGAGAATAATGAGGAATTGAGAGAGATAATTGGTGTAGAGAAATAAGAGGTTTCTGAGATCCATTTTTCACCTTTTTGGATTCCTTGGAACTTCTTTTTCCTATACCCGTTGCAGAAAAGACACCACCAACTATCATTGCTGAACCCCGACCAGAAAGTCCATACCCTCAAGGGCACCCCCAAAAGTTGAGAGATGTAGGGAGTTTCACTGATCCCTACATTATAGAGAGCCTAGAAGATAAGTCTGCCTTGTGTAATTGGGGGATAATCTTAGATATGAGGCCTTTCTTTGAAAAAAATGTTGTAGGAAAAGTGAGACCTACAACAATGATTGTACGGATTGCAAGCAGTTCGCAGAAAGATCCAATGGGCAGTACTAAAGGTTAACTGCATCCGGCTAAAAGACGTTAAAGACAACGCTTGTTAGGAGGCAACCCAATGTTTTTAATTATGTTATTTTAATTTTTGTTTTAGTTTGTTTTATTTTATCTTGAACAGTCTCACGGTCTTGGGTTTTGTCTTATGTTTTGATGGTAGGTGGACTAGGGACTGACCCTAAGGGGGAAATAATCAAAAGCGCTGAAACTTCAGAGAGCCCAAAAGATGTGCAATTTCCAGAATCTCATCCCAGACCTCTGCTATGATCGTTTTATTGTGTCAGTAAGTTGTCCCTTATTTTTAGTCTTCATACATTAGGGACAATGTGTTGTTTAAGTGTGGGGAGATATTAGTTTGTTTTGAGTGTCTGTTTTTAAGTCTTTTTTATTTGTCTTTGTGTTGTTCCATGTGTATTTGAGTCATAATTTTTTTATGGATCAATCGTGTTATAGTTGCTAAAGATATTGAGTGGATAAAGTATGATAATGTAATAAAATTAAAAGTGACAATCTGTGTGCTTAAGTTAGATATGCCAAAAATTCATGACATCTAATTCTTTGGAATATTTGTGCTTAGCCTATGTGTGTCAGTTATAGAAAGAAAAGATGAAAAATGTGTAGAAAATCTGTTTGCTTGTTATTTGAGGCGAAATAGTTAAAATATACATGTTTAGGGAGATGATTCAGATGTTTCTTTGATAGCCCTTCTAACCATTCATTATATACTCTGACATGAATTGTATCACTATCAGCCCATTTGAGCCAAAAATAAGATCTTTGTTTGACACCCTATGATTCCCTGTTTGTGCCATAAGTGATAATTGAAAGTTAGTGGGATGAAAAATGTTGAAAAAGAAACAAAAAGAGAATTGAAAAATTTGAAGCACCCCAATGAAGAATATGCAAAAGCCTAAGTTTGGAGGTGTCTGTCATTTATAATGTATCTCATTCTCTCAAAATAAAAGAGGGGGAAAATAGGTATGAGATTAAAAAGGAAATCAAAAAGAGGAAAAATAGTTGAATGAAAAAAGCTTATAGTACGTAATTGAGCTTAAATACCTATTTTTACCTACCTCTGCCTAAGCCTACATTACACCCTTGAAATTCCTGATGATCTTTAATGTGTATGTCTATGATTAGTGGAGAATAACAAGTAAACATGTCTATAACATTTTGGAAAAGATGGAATGAAATTGACATGCATAGGTTAGGTGTTTATATTTTCATTGACCATGATTTAAGTGAATTTGCGAAATATCTAACTAATAATTCAATAAATGCAAATGTCATAATATTAATCATCATTAATATAAATACGAATTGTATAAAGTACATTTTGTCCTAATACAGATTATCTCTAGGACATACATATACTCATTCCAAAGATTCAAAGGTGGTTCCAATGTGATTATACCATAATCCATCATCAAAAATCCAATTGGGGTGAAGAATAACAGTACCATGGTGTTGCTATGCAATTGAAGGTTGTTCCAAGTAGAGAGAAGCTTCTACTTAAGGTTGTACATGTGGTATAATGTATAACATTACCATGGTGTTGCTTGCTTGTGCTTAAGCTTATTTAAGTGTTGGGTGAGTGGTTTGAATGAAATACTACAAGCTAGTACTTGAAATGATAGGAAGTAAGATTGTCGTGTTGTTCGACTGTTTTGAGGTTATGTTATGACTCCTCATGGCTGAAAATTATGAAAAATAATTTGGTTTTGATATTATGATTGCTATTATGATTATCTACATGTTGAACTTGTTGAATAGATTGCTAACTTGAAGAGGAAACGACTAGATAACATTTGGAAGTTGTTCATATTACCGTATTGTATTGATTGTTAGGTTGTTTATTGAATCTAGGTTTAGGGTTAAATTGTTGAACCTTGTTGATGATTGGAGTAAAAAGAAGCAGCCAGAAAAGGAATAAGGAGGTTGTCCTAAGTTCAAGTTACCATAGGTAAAGGGTATAAAGTTCTACGAATGTTAGGTGTTCGATAGAATGTCGTAATGAATTGATCTTCTAGTAATCTATCTAAACTTGGCTCGAATCATCTCTATTGTGTAGGTCGACGTTCGTAGAACATACGAGGGTTGTAGAATCTATATAACTAAGGCGACAATGTATATAAGGCTTACCCTTTCTTTCATTTTGGCATGATGCTAAGAACAACAACATTTATCGAAACGTCTTTTAAAATGATAGTGTTCTTGATAATGTGAGCTACCATGTCTTTTCATTCCATTAGAGTATATGACTCTTGGTTGTCCCTTGTCGGTAGTAATTTTTGCATTTTATAGTGTCTCCCCTATATTGTCATAGTATGGTTCCTTGTTGATTTCTCGAAAGCTAGAAATGGTATGTTTATCATTTCTTTTGTTTCATATGGGAAGGTAAAATGATATATTATCTGCATAAGGATAGTCGGAGTTGTAACGACCTTAAGTAACTCCGACAGGCTCAAAGAGTATTCCATATTCTTCTAATGGTTCTCATGTATATATATGTATTATGCATCTATGTTTCTCATAGAGGCCTACGATGTTATATACGTGATATACTATACAGATGATATTTCCCACAAAGGTGTACGATGTTATATACACGTTATATTATACAGATGATATTGCCCACAGTGGCCTACATCATTACATACGCGATATACTATTGTTAAGTGTATTTTGTATACACTTTTGAGTCCTTTTTAGTTAGTATTTCACTCTTTTATTTTGCGTTTAATATAATGTTAGGTGTGTTTTTCTTTCATTTTTGTGTCTCAGCGATCATAAAGGAGAAGTACTTAATCGAGGATGAAATGAGCTTAATTGAGGTGAAATCTGCATAAGCACATCTCAAGGAATGAAGCCTAAGAAGTGCCAAAAAGAACAGAAGAAATCTGACACAATCCGGACAGAAATCAGAGAGGCACCGCGGTGCCTGACCAAGTAGCACCGCGGTGCCATGGAACCACGGTCAGGAAAATTAGCATCGAGGCGTAAATATTACCGAAAGTCAGAAACTGAAACACCGTCGAAGGCACCGCGGTGCCTGGCCACGACACCGCGGTGCCATATTTCCAGGAAGCTACAGTGAATTCGGCTGAATAAGCACCGCGGTGCCGGACAGCGGAACCGCGGTGCCTATGCGTATTTTCAGAAATCCTGGGCCGAATTGGAGAGAGTTTTTATAGTCTGAAAGGCAACTTCTCTCAAGTATAAAATCCCTAAACCCTGCTCATATTCTATACCTTATGCCATATCACAATTCATACTTTTGGGGAGGCAAGAGTAAGGCTACAATTGGAGACTCTTGTTCAAGTTCTTTTTCTTTCCTTTACTTTATTTCAGTTTATGTTGGACTATAATTTAGTTCTTGACATGACAATGTTTAGGAGCTAGTTACTTTAGTAGGGTTTCCATCGAATCTTCTTGAAGCTCTTTCATATAGTTAATGCATTAGTTATTGATTTATTCTTCAGCGTATTAAGATCTATTCAATATTGTTATGAATGCTTGATAATTAATTAGCTATTAATTGTCATCACTTATATGATTTCGAATCAAAAGTCTGAAAAGTGAGATTTGAATATGCTGTAATTGTCTAGACATAGGTTAAAATCGTGAACCAAAGTACCCCGATACTTGTGTAGTATTTAAAGGTTATTGTTCTTAATCCTCCTGTGTGGTAAAACGTATCATAGAAATATAGAAGGTTTCTGCACTAGGTTGAGCTCTTGTATGTCCTAACCGGAATATAATGACAGATTAGTTAACCTGTTATCTTAATAAGAAGAAGAATCATTAGCATTGCATTAACACGCGAAAGAGTGGATAGTTGAGGAGATTGGAAGCCCTAGTCCTTCATAACTGTTATAAAACCAAAGTATTATCAACTTTAGTTTATTTTCTACACTTAGTTATAATTCTCAAACTAAAGAACGTTACCAAATAGATATCATAAAATAGATAACCGGTACTTGATAACCAGTCTCTGTGGATGATATTCGGTCTTACAGACTATATTACTTGAAACGATACGTATACTTGCGTAAGCATCTAGAAATATCGCAACAAGTTTTTGGCACCGTTGTCGGGGACTGACGTACTGTTAATATCGGTTTATCTATTCTTATTTCTAATTTGGTTTTTATTTTCAATATTTTTTCTTTTATTTTGCTTTAGTGCTCTTTGACGTGATCTGTTTGCTATTTTTTATTAGTCTCAGAAACTTAGTTTATGTGAAGTAGGAGAGGAGCTGACATTCCTATCCCTATGAATCCTGAGATTGAGAGATTGTGCAGACAAAACAGGAAAGAGAAAAGAGCAGCTGATTCCTTAGCAATGGGAGATCAGCGAAACAATAATTTGATGAATGATGAGTTACCGCCTGTCTTAAGACAAGTCCCTGCACAAAGAAGCTTTGGGGACTATGTGATGCCTACTATTACAGGGGTGCAGACTTGCATCAGGCTTCCAACTGTTGAAGCCAATAATTTCGAAATCAAACCAGCAATCTTGCACATGGTCCAAGGTTCAGTCCAGTTTGAGGGATTACCAACAGAAGATTCGCATCTGCATCTAGCAAACTTCCTGGAGTTGTGTGCAACATTTAAATACAATGGCGTTACTGATGATGTCATTCGGTTGAGGCTCTTACCATTCTCACTCAGGGAGAGAGCAAAGTGTTTGTTACACCCCGTAGTTCAGGTCATGCGTATGAGTGCGTACGAGAGGGAGTAAGACTTAAAATTTTCAAAAGATAGGTTGACGGATTGTTTCGGACGGGGTTTTAGTCAACTTTGAGGTGGTGTATGTCCAGTTACATTGAGAGTTTGTAGGCATTTCTAAGGCCTGGCATGTAGTTCGATGAGTCTAGTTCCCAACGCAACCAACCGTTCGTCGATAGGACATCGGAGTAGAAAGTTATGGAAGTTACAAGTTCGGTCTTGTGATCAGGCAGGAAAAATTCGGACAGAGCCACGGGCGCGCGGAAGTCTTGAGGGTTGCGGAGTTTCAGCGCCGCGGCCTGACTGCGCGCCGAGGCTGGGTTTTCTGGCGGAAAAACTGAGGAAATCTGATATTTTCTTTTAAAGAGGCCATGGGTGGGTGACAAGTGTCCTCCCCCATCTGATTTTGCATGCACTACTTATTGACCAAGTCTTGAAGACTTGGTCATTCTTCAAGTTCATCCCTCTCTCTAGAAAATTAAGCTCTCCCTTCTCTCTAGAAATTTAAGAAGAAAGCAAGGCTTGAGAAAAATCTGAAAATGTGGCAAGAAGGAAACTTGTTGGCAGCTTGTAGGAGTTGTTGTGGTGGTGATTGTGGAAAGGAGGCTAGCAAATTTTGTTGGATTAATTTGGCTAAAGCTCTAAGGTAACAATTCTTCTCTTGTAGCTAGTTATTGGTGTTGCATGTGAAGAAGAAAGAACTTATAGTAGTAAATATTGCTCTTAGATACATTGCATGTAAGAAATATGGTTTGGATATGAAAGAATTGGTTAAAAAGGTTATGTGAGCATGTTGTGGCCTAAGAACTACCTTAAACTTGTTAAGTTAATTGTTGTACCTTATGGGGCAGAATTTTACACACCCAAGTTTAGTTGTGTAATCCCCTTTGAAATGTTTGGATTGTTGGGCCTTAAATGTGGCGTTTGGATGTTGAATTCGGCCTTGAGAAAGGTGGCAAAGTATGTAGAAACAAAGGAAATGCTGTCCAATTTTCCATAGAAATTAGTAACTTTGAACTTGGATTATTTCTACATTGAACTAGAGGTTAATAAGCGTATTATGGTCATTATAGGTTAACATATTACGTGCGGTATTTTGGACTTAGCAAGTGGATTAACCCGAAGAGGTATGTGGAAACTTTCTTATCTCTTGAGCATGAGTAGTTATAACTATATAGTACGGTAGACGTACGTGTTTTAAATGAAGCAAATGTCTAAGTTGGTTGGGTTAAGGAGTTAACCCACTTGTTCTTGAGGAATGGTTTATCCTAAATAAGGTAGACAAGGATTTCTTGACATGAAGAAGTATTTTGAAAATTGTGTAAATTTGATTTGAAGTATAAGCCTCTTGGTTAATAAAAGAACGAAATCTTTTGAAACATAAGGAGTTATAACGGCTTTATGGGGAGTTGGTTATAATAACTTTATGAAAGGTTAAAGAGTCGGTTTTTCTTGAATAAGGTAAACATAGAAATGAAAGTCTAATGAAGTTATGAGTTTACTTGGACGTACCGTCAGTGATGGAGGATTCCACGGGTATGCTTCCATTGTCTTAGTATGAGTTTACTTGGACGTACCGTCAGTGATGGAGGATTCCACGGGTATGCTTCCATTTTCTTAGTATGAGTTTACTTGGACGTACCGTCAGTGATGGAGGATTCCACGGGTATGCTTCCATGGTCTTAGTATGAGTTTACTTGGACATACCGTCAGTGATGTGGGATTCCACGGGTATGCACCTTGGACATGCTTACGATGAGGGATTCCGAGGCATGCAGTATGAGGGGTAAGAGTATAAATGAGGGGTAAATCCCTAAGATCGTTATACCACTTTCTTCAGGGTAAGAGTATAAATGAGGGGTAAATCCCCAAGATCGTTATACAACCTATTCTGTGGATTTGCTACCCACGATGCGAGGAATACCTCATGCGAGTCCGTTGAGGCTTATGCGGGTGAAATAGTCCCATGCGGGTGAGTACAGCCTATGAGAGGAATACCTCATGCGGGTCCACATGACCCATGCGGGTGAAATAGTCCCAGGAGTAGGAGTGCTTAATGATACTGCGGGCAGGTGACCTGGATTTGATCATGAGCTTCCTATTTTCATGCAGTATGGTATATACTTGATATTCTCATTGTTAGTAAGGCATAGTGTTCTCTAAACTGATTATTTTACATGTCTCCAGTTATTTTAAACTTATGAGGTATTTTCAGTATTTTCCCAGTTTCACATACTTGGTACTGTTATGCTTGACCTCGCCGAAGTGCGTTCATGCCGAGTTGAGTGCGTAGCTTGGCGATCCGCTCTTAGGATCACTGTTCAGTTCTTGGAAAGCTCCATTTCTCCGGAGGCTTTGTCTTTTGGTACGATTCCCTGAGGTTGTAGACTTTTGTACATTCAGGGGGTATGGCGGGGCCCTGTCGTCACGATTGTTATTCTAAGTGCAGTAATCACATTTGTGGTTTGGGCTGTAAGAATAAGTTGTACTGTTTTACTTTGGTTAAGTTTATTTTTATGGAAGGCAGCCTTATCGGCTTGCAGTGATGTTTACTTTATACAGGTTATGTGTTATGTATGTTCCGCACATTCTCGATGTTTACACGAGCAGGGTGCCGGTAGGGCACCAATCGCGGCCCCGGGGTCGGGTCGTGACAGTGTTGGTTGAATTCATTACAGGCGAACTCCATCACTACATGACAAGACTTAGCTGTGAAATTTCTTGCCAAGTTCTTACCTCCATCCAAAGCAGTAAAGCTCAGATGAGAGCTTAATAATTACTATCAGATGGATGAAGAGTCACTCTATGATGCATGGGAGCGGTTCAAAGATTTGCAGAGGAAGTGCCCACATCATGGGATTGAGAAGTGGATGCTAGTCCACATATTTTACAATGGGCTGAGTGGTACAACTCATACCATCATTGATGCTGTAGCAGAAGGTACGTTCATGAGAAAGAGTGCCAATGAGGCACATGATTTGCTAGAGGATATGGCCACAAACAACCATCAGGGGGCCGATGAGAGAGCAATGAACAGTATGAAGATGGCTGGGATTCATGAGCTAGATGGTATCACTGCATTGACTGCGCAGATAACTACTTTGACAAAACAGATGCAGCTGAGTTCCATGACAGTTAAAGCAGTTCAGACACCAGTGAGATGCGAAATTGGTGGGGGTCCCAATACTTTTCATAGGTGTACAACAGTGGACCCAAATAATGTGCCCATGGAGAAGGTTCAGGCAGTGGGGAATTTTCGGAGGCCCTACAACAATTCATTCTCTAACATATATAATTCGGGGTGGAGAAATCTACCAAATTTTTCATGGAAGAATGAACAAGGGCAGCAACCACAATTTCAGTGTTATACCCCGTGGTTCGGTGCGGACCCATGATCGAGGACTCAGCGCCGCGCTGAGCAGTGATTGTAGGGCGCGGCCTGGAAGTCGTGTCATGCCGAAAATCTTGCGGTCGCTGAAGTTTCAGTGCCATGCGCCGGAAGCAGGTCGCGGGAGATTGCGTTGCCGGGAAGCGAGGCAGCCAGCGCGGGATTTTAGGCGGAAAAACTTAGAAAAAGTCGATTTTCTTTTAAAAGACCTTGGGAGGATTATGTAATATTGACCAAGTCTTGAAGACTTGGTCATCTTCCAATTTCTCTCTCTCTCTAAAGCTTAAGCTCCCACTTCTCTCTAAAATTCCAAGAGAAATTCAAGCCTAAAGAAAAATCTGAAAAAGTAAAAGAAAGGGGGAAGCTTGTGGCAAGCTTGTGAAGGTTGTTGTGGTGGTGTTCTTGGAAATGAGGCTAGCAAAATTGTTGGAATAAATTTGGCTAAAGCTCTAAGGTAATAGTTCCTCCTTTATAATTAGTTTTTAGTGTTGCATGTTAAGAAGAAAGAACTTGTGGTAGTAAATAATGCTCTTAGACTCATTGCATGTAAGAACTATGGTTTGAATGTGAAGGAATTGGTTAAGAAGATATTATGAGCATGTTGTAGCCTAAAAACTACCTTAGAATTGTTAAGTGAATTGTTGTACCTATTGGGGCAGAATTTTACACACCCAAGTTTAGGTGTGTAATCCCCTTTGAAGCGTTGGATTGTTGAGCCTTAAATGTGGCGTTTGGATGATAAATTCGGCCTTGTGAAAGGTGGCAAAGTATGTAGAAACAAAGGAAATGATGCCCAATTTTCCATAGAATTTAGTGGCTTTGAGTTTAGATTATTCTACATTGAAATTAGAGGTTAATGAACGTATCATGGTTATTTTAGGTTGACATATTACTTGCGGTAGTTTGGACTTAGCAAGTGGATTGATCAAAAAGGTATGTAGAGCTTTCCTATCTCTTGAGCATGAATAGTTGTATCTATGTAGTACGGTATACGTATAAGATTTGATAATCTACACTTGTTTTAAAGTATATGATACTTGTTTCATTTCAAAAGTATAAGTCCCTTGGATTTAGGGAAAATGTATTTGACAAAGGAATAACGCTAATATAATGACTTTATGGGAAGTTGGATATATTAGTTTTTGAAAGGTTCACAAAGAATGGTTTACTCTAATTAAAACAAGTACGGGTAAAGGATTTGAAACTATGGAAGGTGGATTGATTTTTAGGCATTGGTTGCCTAAGGTTTTAAAGGAAATGAAGTCACTTGATTTAGAAGCCTATTATATTTCTAAAAGGAAATGTGACTTGTTTTGAAAATAAATTGTAACTTGATACTATGGTGATTAGTATCTTGGAATCTTTGTATAAAAAGAGTTTTTCTTAAAAAGTTAGAAGTACATGGTGCTTGGGTTGAATTCCCGGGTTTTCTATTAAAAGACATGTTAGTGCCTTAGGATACTAAAATGAGAGGATATATTAGTAATGTTAATAAGAAGTTAGGGGATTTCTTAACTTGCTTATGTTATGATAAGCCGGTAGTGCTTATGTATGATATGATAGGCCGGTAGTGCTTATGTTGTGATATGATAGGCCGGTAGTGCTTACGTATGATATGATAGGCCGGTAGTGCTTATGTTATGTATGATAGCCGGATGAGCTATGTTATATATTTGTATTATTACGGTAAACCCGGTTATTATCTATGCCATGGATTTGCTACCCATAATGCGAGTCGCGCTTGCACTCATGCGGATCCGGACCACAGGATCCATGCGGGTGAAATAGTCCCATGCGAGTACGGCGATGGTACTCATGCGGGTCCACAGGATCCATGCGGGTGAAATAGTCCCATGACGAGGCGGATGATCTCATGCGGGTCCACAGGACCCATGCGGGTGAAATAGTCCCGAGTAGGATTGCTTAATGATACTACAGGCGAGGTACCTGTTTGATCGTGAGCCTCCTATTTTTATGCTATAAGATTTATACTTGTTACTCATTGTTAGTAAGGCACGGTCAAGGAAATTGATTTTATCTATGACTCACTTATTTTGACTTATGATATTACTACGGATATTTTCGATTTACATACTTGGTACGTTGTGTCGACCCCGCTTCCTGGGCTGCGTTCATCTGCGGTAAGGAAGCGGTGGCGAGATCCTCATTCTAAGTGCTTTTACTCAGGTGTCAGAAACTCCATTCCTCCGGAAGCTTGTTTTGTTGGTACGGATATTCCCTGATGCTATAGGTATTTTGTACATTCAGGAGTATGGCGGGGCCCTGTCCCGCTATAATTGTTATCTTTAAGTGCGTGGTCACATATATGTTTTGGGCTATAAGAACCGGTTGTACTACTATACTTTGTTTATGTATGTTTTATGGAAGGCAGCCTTATCGGCTGGCCAGTGATGGTTACCCTTTTTATAAAGTTATGGCTATGTATGTTCATTGCTATTCTCGACATATACGACAGGTACCGGTAAGTACGATCGCGGCCCGAGGTTGGGTCGTGACAAAAGTGGTATCAGAGCAGTTAGTCCTCGGAAAGTGTCCTGCACCGTGTCTAGTAGAGTCTTGATTATCGGTGTGTCGTGCACCACATCTATAATCAGGAGGCTGCGGGATATTTAGGATTGGTTTCCATTCTTTCACTCTAAGATCGTGCAATAGAGCTGAGTTATAGGTTGAACCTCCTCTGATGTTTTCCTTTATGTATCAGTTATGCCTCCACGCAAGGCAACCGCGACCCAGAAGGGCAAGGCAGTAGAGGGAACTACTAGTAGGGCACCGAGGGTTACCAGGGCACCGAGGGTTACCAGGGCACAGGCCCAGTCCTTACCGGATGAGGTGTTTCGGACGGCGAGTTCTACCACGTCGCCAACCCCAAAGAATCGGCGGCGGCGGCCTCGAGACCGCGGTACCTGAGCCTCCAGTCCAGCAGCCAGGGGCAGAGGATATGGGCTACAAGGAGATGGCCCAGTTACTAGCCAGGATCGTGGCCAGACATGAGGATAGGCTGGAGACAGCAATTCCGGTACCGTAGTTCGACAGAGGCTAGCTTGAGGCGAGGACTTTTTGAGTTGCGGCCCACCGGAGTTTTATGGGTCGAGGCCTGAGGATGATCCTCAGGAGTTTATCCAAGCGATTCTGACGGATCATGATGGTGATCGGGGCTTGAGACCGAGTCGGTGGTACTAGGTTGCATCGGTGCGGGACACTGCAGATTGGCGGTATGATTCATGGAATTGTCGGGGAGCATGCGCTTCCAGTGTTTGGGGCGAGTTCTCGGAAGGCATTACTTGGCCATTTCTTGCCTCCGCGAGATGAGAGGGCTCGGCCGATAGATTTTTGACACCGAGGCAGTGGGCGGGCGGTTCGGGAGTACAATGTGGAGTTTGACTCATTGGCTCGGTATGTGCCGCTTTGTAGCGAGACATGGAGGGCGAGTGCACCGGTATGTCACAGACTCGATGATCACTTGGCGAGAGTTGCCGCAGGAGTGGCTCTTCACGGGCATGGACATTGCCAGCGTCTGCGGCATATGCGCAGGTGTGAGCGCGAGGGTAAGCGGATCGGCAGTATCGCGAAGGGGCGGGACAGCGAGGTCCTCTGGTAGTTTTAGGGTAGACAACCCAGACGGCATTTGCACCACAGCCGGTCGAGGCGCTCCTCCATCTTCGGGCGTCTGAGTATTCGAAGCGGGGCGGGGTTCGAGCCGGGTTTCGGAGGACCAGAGTTCGGTCGAATGAGGCCACCTATGCCTCGGTGTGGTCGATGTGGTGATTGCCATTATGAAGTGTCGTGTTCCTCCGGGAGCTTGTTACTCTTGTGGCGCAGGCCATTTGAAGAGATTGTCAGACCAGGCGGCGGAAATGCTATGGCTCGTACCCGATTCGATTCTTTGGTCTTCATCTTGATTGTTATGCGCCGGGCGGGTGTTCACGCCAGCGGCGCGGCGAAGTCGTGGAAGGGTTCTAGTTCAGCGGTCCTCGAGCGCATCTATGCTATGTCGATCGTCGAGACCGGGGCGTCACCGATGTCGTCACGGTACATTATTGGTTTCTTCTTTGTGATGTATATGCTTTGATAGATCCGAGTTCTACCTTGTCCTATATATCTCCTCATATTCTTTGGTAGAATAGGGATGAGCGAGTCCATAGAATCTTTTCGGTGGCTACGCAGGTAGGTGCTTGATGGTAGGCGGCGGGTATATAAGGCTTGCCCGGTGACTATAGATGGTCGTCGGACTCTGTGACTTGATAGAGTTGGATATGACGGACTTGATGTGATTATGGGTATGGATTGGCTAGCGTCTTGCTATGCCAATGTGGACCGCAGAGAGGTTAGTTCGGTTCCGGTTTCTGGTGGCCGGTTGCTCGAGTGGAAGGAATCTTGCATCGCCGATGGTAGGTTTATTTCTTACCTCAAGGCTAGGAAGATGGTACGGAAGGGGTATATTTACCATTTGGTTCGGGTATTCGCTCATCGAGGTGAGATCTGGACCTTGATCGATTCGGTTGTTAGAGAGTTTCGACGTATTCCCGACGAAGCTTGGGTATCCTCCCGAGAGGAGATTGAGTTTGCATCGATTTGGCGCGGACACTCGGCCGATATCGATTCCGCCATACAGGATGGCACTGCCGAGTTGAAGGAATTGAAGGACCAGCTGAAAGATTTGCTGAAGAAAGTCTATATTATGACAAGTGTTTCTCCTTGGGGGGCGCCAGTGTTATTTGTAAAGAAGAAGGATGGGGCCTGCGTATGTGTATTGATTCTGACGGTGAACAAGGTAACTATCAAACGGTATCCCTCCCGGGATTGACGATTTGTTTGACGATTGCGGGTGCAAAGTGTTTTCAAGATAAACATGCGATGCAGTTATCATCAGTGCGAGTTAGAGATAGATATCCCAAAGATGCATTCGGGACCGGTATGGGCACTATGAGTTCAGGGTGATGTCTTTCGGGTTGACCAACGCCCCAACAGTATTCATGGATTTGATGAATAGGGTGTTCAGGACATTCTTGGATATGTTCGTTATAGTGTTTATTGATGATATCTTGATGTATTCGCGCACAGAGCAGGAGCACACAAATCATTTGAGGACGGTATTGGGAGTCCTCCGAGACCGGCAGTTGTATGCCAAGTTCTCAAAGTGCGAGTTCTGGTTGGCGTCAGTGGCTTTCTTAGGACATGTTATCGGGGCCGATGGTATTCGGGTTGATCTGACTAAGATTGAGCGATCGAGACTTGGCGGACCAGCTACAAGCGGAGTGCGCGATTTTGGGCCTTGTAGGTTATTATCGGAGGTTTGTAGAAAAGTTTGCTTCTATTTCAGCACCTTTGACTAAGCTGACTCAGAAGGCAGCTATGTTCCGGTGGACGAATACTTGTGAGGAAAGTTTCCAGTTGCTAAAGGAAAGGTTGACGACCGCCCCAGTTCTTACTCTTCCAGAGGGTTTAGATGGATATGTGGTTTATTGCGATGCGTCAGGTGTCGGACTTGGGTGCGTGCTGATGCAGCACGGCAGAGTTATAGCTTACGCATCTCGACAACTTAGGAAGCACGAGAAAAACTATCCCACACATGACTTAGAGTTGGCAGCAGTGATTCATGCCTTGAAGATCTGGAGACACTATTTATATGGAGTTCATGTGGACATTTACACAGACCACAAGAGTCTCCAGTACATCTTCACGGAGGAGCCGAACTTGCGGCGAGCGGTGGTTGGAGCTACTTAAGGATTACGATGTTGATATTACGTACCACCGGGATGGCGATGTAGTTGCGGATGCCCAGTCGCGGTCGATGGGTAGTGCATGCATTGTTCAGCCAGAGAAAATGGATATGGTCCGAGAGTTACATCAGCTAGCGAGCCTTGGGGTTCATTTGGTTGATTCTGTTAGTGACGGAATTCGGGTTCGAGAGGTTGTCGAGTCTTCCATCGTCGAGGAGGTGAAGAGGCGACAGTATGAGGATCCGATTTTGGTACGGTACCGAGATGCAACTCTCCAGAAGGAGAAGAGTCTATTTGAGGTAGCGCCTGATGGGGTGCTAAGATTCGAGGGTCGGTTGTGTGTTCCCGATGTGACAGGACTTCGTCAGCAGATTTTGGGGGAGGCACACAGTGCTCGTTATTCTATTCATCCGGGGTCGACTAAGATGTACCATGACCTCAGATGCGTGTATTGGTGGGATGGCCTAAAGAGGGACGTTGCGGAGTTCGTGGCACAATGTCCTAATTGTCAGCAGGTCAAGGTTGAGCACCAAAAGCCCGGTGGGCTATTGCAGGATATTGATATTCCGACTTGGAAGTGGGAGGTGATAAATATGGATTTTATTACAGGGCTACCTACCACTCAGAGGAAGCATGATTCCATTTGGGTGATTGTCGACAGGCTGACGAAATCAGCCCATTTTCTTCCAGTCAGGACGACATTCTCAACTGAGGACTATGCCAGATTATATATTAGAGAGATTGTGAGATTGCACGGAGTCTCGGTGTCGATTATATCAGATAGAGGAGCCCAGTTCTCGGCTAACTTCTGGAGGTCTTTTCGTAAGGATTAGGGGCCAGTGAGTCTCGATCGCATTTCACCCTCAGACCGACGGACAGGCCGAGCGCACTATCCAGACACTTGAGGATATGTTGCGGGCTTGTGTTATTGATTTCAGGGGTAGCTGGGAGGATCATTTGCCTCTTGTGGAGTTTGCTTACAACAACAGCTACCATTCCAGTATTCAGATGACGCCTTATGAGGCCTTATACGGGAGGAAGTGCAGGTCACCGATAGGCTGGTTCGAGGTGGGAGAAGTTCAGTTAGTCGGGCCAGACTTAGTTCAGCAGGCAGTGGATAAGGTAAAGCTTATCCATGAGCGGTTGTTGGCAGCTCAGAGTCGGCAGAAGTCATATGCAGATCATCGGCGTCGGCACCTGGAGTTTGAGGTACATGATTGGTTTTCCTGAAGGTGTCACCCATGAAGGGCGTAATGAGATTTGGGAAGAAGGGAAAACTTAGCCCAAGGTACATTGGGCCGTATCAGATTATCCGTAGGGTAGGCAGGGTTGCCTATGAGTTAGAGCTGCCATCCGATTTGGAGGCGGTACATCCAGTTTTCCATGTGTCCATGTTGCGGAAATGTATTGGAGATCCATCTAGAGTGCACCCGGTTCAGGATGTCCAAGTGACAGAGGAGTTATCGTATGAGGAGAGTCCCATAGCGATACTCGATCGTCAGGTTAGACGACCGGACGAAGACGTGGCTTCCGTCAAGGTCTATGGCGGAACGAGCAGGAGGAAATGACGTGGGAGCAGAGGATGACATGATGAAGAAGTACCTCACCTATTTCCTATACCTCCGGGTAACCCACTTTCACCTTGTTAGTTTTGATTTAGCATTTACGCTTGGTATGTTGTGGCTCGTGGATCTTCTTTATTTGCAAGAATAGTTAAGAGGGTCTATGTCGGTGTTGTGATTTGAGTAAGACTAGAAGGAACATTCGACGAATGTTTCTGAATGTTATACCCGTGGTTCGGTCCGACATGGTCGGGGTCTCAGCGCCACGCTGGCGGTGATTGTAGGGCGCGGCGACGATCGTGGCCGCGATGCCGAAATCGAGGGTCGAAGTTTCAGCGTCGCGGCCGGAAGCGAGGGCGCGGCCGAAGATCGAGGTCCGCAGAGTTGCGGCGCCAGCCGGAAGCGAACGCGCCGAGGCGGGATTTTGGGCGAAAAACTTAGAAAAGTCGATTTTCTTTTAAAAGACCTTGGGAGGGTGACAAGTGTCCCCCCCCCATCTGATTTTCTTGCATGCAATATATTGACCAAGTCTTGAAGACTTGGTCATCTTCCAATTTCTCTCTCTTTCTAAAGCTTAAGCTCCCACTTCTCTCTAAAATTCCAAGAGAAATTCAAGCCTAAAGAAAAATCTGAAAAAGTAAAAGAAGGGGGGAAGCTTGTGGCAAGCTTGTGAAGGTTGTTGTGGTGGTGTTCTTGGAAAGGAGGCTAGCAAAATTGTTGGAATAAATTTGGCTAAAGCCCTAAGGTAATGGTTCCTCCTTTATAATTAGTTTTTAGTGTTGCATGTTAAGAAGAAAGAACTTGTGGTAGTAAATAATGTTCTTAGACTCATTGCATGTAAGAACTGTGGTTTGAATGTGAAGGAATTGGTTAAGAAGATATTATGAGCATGTTGTAGCCTAAAAACTATCTTAGAATTGTTAAGTGAATTGTTGTACCTATTGGGGCAGAATTTTACACGCCCAAGTTTAGGTGTGTAATCCCCTTTGAAGTGTTGGATTGTTGAGCCTTAAATGTGGCGTTTGGATGATAAATTCGGCCTTGTGAAAGGTGGCAAAGTATGTAGAAACAAAGGAAATGATGCCCAATTTTCCATAGAATTTAGTGGCTTTGAGTTTAGATTATTCTACATTGAAATTAGAGGTTAATGAACGTATCATGATTATTTTAGGTTGACATATTACTTGCGGTAGTTTGGACTTAGCAAGTGGATTGATCAAAAAGGTATGTAGAGCTTTCCTATCTCTTGAGCATGAATAGTTGTATCTATGTAGTACGGTATACGTATAAGATTTGATAATCTACACTTGTTTTAAAGTATATGATACTTGTTTCATTTCAAAAGTATAAGTCCCTTGGATTTAGGGAAAATGTATTTGACAAAGGAATAACGCTAATATAATGACTTTATGGGAAGTTGGATATATTAGTTTTTGAAAGGTTCACAAAGAATGGTTTACTCTAATTAAAACAAGAAATGCGGGTAAAAGATTTGAAACTATGGAAGGTGGATTGATTTTTAGGCATTGGTTGCCTAAGGTTTTAAAGGAAATGAAGTCACTTGATTTAGAAGCCTATTATATTTCTAAAAGGAAATGTGACTTGTTTTGAAAAGAAATTGTAACTTGATACTATGGTGATTAGTATCTTGGAATCTTTGTATAAAAAGAGTTTTTCTTAAAAAGTTAGAAGTACATGGTGCTTGGGTTGAATTCCCGGGTTTTCTATTAAAAGACATGTTAGTGTCTTAGGATACTAAAATGAGAGGATATATTAGTAATGTTAATAAGAAGTTAGGGGATTTCTTAACTTGCTTATGTTATGATAAGCCGGTAGTGCTTATGTATGATATGATAGGCCGGTAGTGCTTATGTTGTGATATGATAGGCCGGTAGTGCTTACGTATGATATGATAGGCCGGTAGTGCTTATGTTATGTATGATAGCCGGATGAGCTATGTTATATATTTGTATTATTACGGGGTAAACCCCGGGTTATTATCTATGCCATGGATTTGCTACCCATGATGCGAGTGCGGCGCTTGCACTCATGCGGATCCGGACCACAGGATCCATGCGGGTGAAATAGTCCCATGCGAGTACGGCGATGGTACTCATGCGGGTCCACAGGATCCATGCGGGTGAAATAGTCCCATGCGGGTGAAATAGTCCCATGACGAGGCGGATGACCTCATGCGGGTCCACAGGACCCATGCGGGTGAAATAGTCTCAGGAGTAGGATTGCTTAATGATACTACGGGAGAGGTACCCTGTTTTGATCGTGAGCCTCCTATTTTTATGCTATAAGATTTATACTTGTTACTCTCATTGTTAGTAAGGCACAGTGCAAGGAAATTGATTTTATCTATGACTCCAGCTTATTTTGACTTATGATATTACTACAGTATTTTCCAGTTTTACATACTTGGTACGTTGTGTCGACCCCTTCCCGGCTGCGTTAAATGCGCAGTAAGAAGCGGTGGCGATCCTCATTCCTGTGGTCTTTTACTCGGTGTCGAAGCTCCATTCCTCCGGAAGCTTGTTTTGTTGGTACGGATATTCCCTGATGCTATAGGTATTTTGTACATTCAGGGGTATGACGGGGCCCTGTCCCGCCATAGTTGTTATCTTTAGAGGTCTGTGGTCACATATATGTTTTGGGCTATAAGAACCAGTTGTACTACTATACTTTGTTTATGTATGTTTTATGGAAGGCAGCCTTATCGGCTGGCCAGTGACGGTTACCCTTTTTATAAAGTTATGGCTATGTATGTTCCGCTGCTATTCTCTGACATATACCTGACAGGGTACCCCGGTAGGGTACCAGTCGCGGCCCCGGGGTTGGGTCGTGACATTCAGGCATCATCCTCACAACAGTTCAGCCCACCAGACCCACAAGAGAAGTCATATAAAATAAGAGAAATAAGAGCAGCACTGATGACCTTGGCTAAATCCCAGACAGAATCCAACAACTCCCAGACTCAATTCATGAAGGAGACCACCCAATTCATGACCGAGACTTGGTCATCCATCCGAAGTTTGCAAACACAGATGGGACAGCTGGCAAACACGTTGAATAATAGAGAACAAGGTAACCTTCCTAGTAATACAGTGATGAATCTGTTACACCCCGTAAGTCCATGACATGTAAAAGAGAATGTACGTAAGGAAACAAGACTTGGAAATTGGTACGAAAGGAAGAATTGTTTTTCCGGCGGAAAAATCTTCCGAACGTCGGAAAGGAAAATGTTCGTTGTTGAGAATTGAATTCTCAAAATGCATTATTTGAAGAGTATGGAACTTATTAACATTATGAAATTTATTTTTTTACGGATTTGGTCACGTGGGGCCCACCCGAGGAATTTTACATTTTTGTGGGGCCCACGAGGGTTACAGAATTTTATGGTCGAATGAGAGGGCGACACGTGGCACCCCCACACTTGGTCTTGGTCGAAATTTGTGAGGGTAAAATGGTCATTGACCATCTTGGAAGATAAGTCTTGCAAGCTTGATATAATTGACCAAGTCAACTTGCCACTTGGGCTTGATCCATGTGATCTTCATCTTAGCCACCCATTTGTTTAAGTCTAAGTCTTCCAATGTGTTATATAAGCATGCTACTAGTGCAAGACTTGCTCTTCAACACTTAGAAAAACTAGACAACTCTTGTTCCTCACTAAGTGCTCTCGGGTTCACCATGGTATCCACACAATTTTTTTGTAGTTTTGATCCTTTGTTCACAAGACTTTAACCCAATGTCCCTAAGGGTTTTGTAAGGATATCTCAATAGAAAGATTTCGGAAAAACGGCGTTTTCGTATTAGTCGCAAGGCGGAAACTTGAGGAGTTCTTCAACTTTGAAGTTAGAACTTGAAGATGGGTTCTTCATAGGCTTCTAAGGAGTGCTTGGAGCAGATTGGAACTTAAGGAAAGGAGCTAAGAATTGCTAAGGCGCGACTTTGAATCTTGGAAATTTTTAAGGGCTTGTAAAGGTATAATCTTGTCGTTTTAGTAATTAAGATTACTTGTTGTTGTAGCTATGGATATTAGCAAGCATGAGTTAAATAGTATGAAGTTTGATAAGTGTATTGACTATTGGAACCCTAATCCGAAAACTAGCATGTTTAGCTTTAAGATTACAATTCAAGTCGATTATTAGTTTAAGTCGTCGCATGTTGTATAAAGAAGGAAATTGTAGTTGTTGAAGTTGTTTATGACTATATAACATGTTAGACCTTAGAACTTGGAATTGGAAAAGGATTGGAAAAGACTTTGAATTGTTAGATTGTAAGTTGGTCGAGAATGGCTTGATTATGGACTTAGTAGGTATTAAATTGTGGGGCGGAATTTTACACGTATTGTAAGGCGTATAATCCCCTTGGTTTGGTTGTTGTTTTGAGCCTTAAATGTGGCGTGTTGGTTATTGTATTCGGCCTTGAAAAAGGTGGCAAAGTGAGTAGAAACAAAGGAAGTGCTGCCCGATTTTTCGTAGAATTAGAGACCGTATACTTAGTATTATTCTACGTTAGAGACTAGAAGTTTATAGTCTTGTTGTGACCATTATAGGTTGACACTTCTACGTACGGCGTATTCGACTTAGCTTGTGGATTTAGCCGAAAAGGTATGTGAACTATCTCCTCTTCTAGCATGATTCCTTAAGATAAAGAAAGTATGTCCTACTCCTTAAATGATCCATTCCTTGGTTGTATTTGGTTTGCCTATAATAGAATTCGTTCTATGTACTCCCTTGATTGTACTTTGATGTCAAATTGTAAGTTGTATGATACATTTCCTTAGTGAAGTTTGGATTCTTAAAAGTGAAAGTATTTTACTTAAAGTACATAGAGTCTTGAAATGGAAGTGGTTTCCAAACCTTTTGGCTAGTGCCTTAGTTCCAAAACCTAATGGTCGTTTTAATGACTTTAGGGGAGTCAAAGGAGTGATTTACTTAATTGTTTTAAAAGAGGATAAATGACATGATTTAAGAGAAGTAACTTGTTTTAAAGGTGTGAGTTACTTGAGGTTTAAAAGTAGAAGAAACTTGTTTTCTAAATATTAAGAGACTTGAAGTATTTTGGAAAGTTAAGAACTTGATTTATAAGTATGTGATACTTGGTTTTAAGTATAAGTCTCTTGGTTATAAAAAGGAATGAATATGTCTAAAACCATAAAGGGTTATAACGGCTTTATGGGAAGTTGGTTATAACGGCTTTATGGAAGGTTAAGAAAGTTGTCTATTTTGATTATTGGGCATAAGTTGCCTAGATTGTGAAAATTTGAAGTTACTTGATTTCAAGCTTTGAAATGAGTTTTCTAAAAGTGTAGTTACTTACTTTGAAAAATAGACACACCTTGATACTACGAGTGTTAGTATCTTGGGGTTTTACATTAAAAGGAGTTTTTTGAAAAGAAGGTATGTACGTAGTACTTTGGCTTGGTTAATCGAGAATTATTCTATGTGTGCCTTGATAAGTACTTTGGCTTGGTTAATTGAGAATTATTCTATGTGTGCCTTGATAAGTACTTTGGCTTGATTAATTGAGAATTATTCTATGTGTGCCTTGATAAGTACTTTGGCTTGATTAATTGAGAATTATTCTATGTGTGCCTTGATAAGTACTTTGGCTTGATTAATTGAGAATTATTCTATGTCTGCCTTGATAAGTACTTTGGCTTGATTAATTGAGAATTGTCTATATGTGCTGGTGATAGCCTTTGAGTGCAAGTATTATGTTTTATTACGTTGCCGCGACTCTCGGTTGGAGAATTTGCCTTGTTGTAAGTTTACTTGGGCGTCTGAAGCGGTGAGGTGGGATTCCACGGGTATGCTTCCATTATTTGTGTTACCTTATGGTCATGCTTATATGATGTGGGATGTCGGGCACGCGACCACGAGAATACTCCTGACATGCTTATACGATGTGGGATTCCGGCACGTGACCGTGAGTCGTTAGATTCGGATTTGTTTGTGTTACCCTACGGTCATGCTTATACGATGTGGGATCTGCGGGCATGCGACCGCGAGGATACCCTATGGTCATGCTTATACGATGTGGGATCGGCGTGCGACTACGAGGATACTCGCTGGACATCTTATACGATGTGGGATTCCGGCACGTGACCGAGGCGGGTTTGATTCGGTTGTTTGTATACCCAGTGGTCATACTTATACGATGTGGGATTCCGGCATGCGACCACGAGGATACTCCTGGATATGCTTATTGGTGTTATATTATATCATGGGATCGCCAAGGTGAGAAAGGATTCCACGGCATGATTGATGTTATGGGCGTGAGACCCATGGTTATATTTGAGTAGTGACTTTGAGGCACGCGTCCACGACTTGATATAACCGCTTATGTATGGTGTCTTGTAGGTTGACTATCATACATGTCTCTGCTTTGTTTAGACTATTATGATTTCATTACATTACTCACCGTTCACATACTTCTTACATTCTTGACCTCGCCCGGGCTGCGTTAAATCTGCGCAGTTTAGGTCTGTTGTTTGGTGATCGGCAGTGTAGGACACCTTTCGAGTTTTGTATAGCTCCTCTGTTCGAGTTTATCTTTTTGGTATAAGTTCTTTCGATGAGGTTTTGTACGATTATGGAGTGGCGGGGCCTTGTCCGTCATAGTTGATATAACTCTTAAGTGCAGTATTCATATGTGGGATTGGACTCATGTACGGTGTAGTGTCTTTTGTTTATATATATTATGGCAGCCTTGTCGGCTTTGCCCTTGTACGTATGTTGGTTTAAAAAAAAAAGAGGTGTTATTTAATTTCCGCAGTTTACTTAGTTGTTAAGGTAGAAGGGTGCCCAGGAAGGGCACCAGTCACGGGCCCGGGGTTCGGGGCGTGACAGAATCCAATGGAGCAATGCCAAGAAATCAGTTTGAGAAGTGGGAAGCAGTTAGAGCAGAAGGCACCCCCACCAGTGGTTGAAAAGAAGAAGGATGTGGGGAAGACAATTTAGGTAGAAAAAGAGGGGTTCTTGATGGCCCTCTATTTTAGAAAGGCTCCACCGCAAGTGATGAGGAGTATCTGAGACAAAATTCCTTACCCTCAAAGACTGCAAAAGAAGACTTTGGATAAACAGTTTTTGAAATTTTTGGAGGTATTCAAAAAACTGCCTATCAATCTTCCATTCATAGAAGCTTTGGAGCAGATGTCAGCTTATGTGAAATTCATGAAAGACATCCTATTTAAGAAGAGGAAGCTGACAGATTATGAGACAGTGGTGTTGACAGATAAGTGCAGTGCTATATTGCATAAGAAACTTTCCCCTAAGTTGAGAGACCCAGGGAGTTTCACCTTACCTTGCACCATAGGGAGTGTTACACGCAAAATGGCTTTATGTGATTAGGGGGCAAATATCAATATTATGCCTCTATCTGTGTTCAAAATACTTGGTTTGGGGGAAGCAAGACCAACCACAGTCACCCTGCAGCTAGCTGATCGCTCGATTGTGCATCCCCAAGGAATTATTGAAGATGTGTTGGTACAAGTGGGTAAATTCATCCTTCCTGCTGATTTCCTCATTTTAGACATGGATGAAGATGAAAAGATGTCCATGATCCTTGGAAGACCATTCCTAGCCACAGGGAGAGCCCTTATTGATGTTGAAAAGGAGGAGTTAAAACTCAGAGTGCAAGGTGAGGAGATGATATTCAAAGTTTTCAAGCATCCCACTGAACCTCAAGTCGATGCTAGATATTTTGATATTGGGGTAGTGGATAAGGTTGTGCCTAAGAAAAACCTCACAAGTACTGATGCTCGTGGGGTACCACCAAAACAGCATGGAGAACCTGATGGTAAGATTTCTGAACTAGCTATTGATAAAAAAGAATTGAACTCTTCTTAAATCTGATTTGTGAAAAAGAAGAGAAGGAGGAGAAAGAGAATGGTGCTAAAATGGATATGCGGAGGGGACACTTTACCCCCTTGATTTAGTAAGTAACCTGCGTTTGGCTAAAAGACGTTAAAGATAACGCTACTTGGGAGGCAACCCAACATTTTTAATTATGTTATTTTAATTTTTGTTTTAGTTTGTTTATTTTGTCTTGAACAGTCTCACGATATGGTATGTTAGTGTTGTTGGATGACAGATGAAGGGCAGGACTCACTCCGAAGGGAGAATGGTTAACAATGCAGAAAACTGAAGACACTGGATTTTTTCGACAATTAGCACCACGGTGCTTTGAGCAGAACCGTGGTGCCTCATTAGGCTTTGTGCACAGTAATTTGGCCTTTCTCCCAGACCTCCGTTATGACCGATGTGTTGTGTCAGTAAGTTGTCCCGTTATTTTTAATCTTCTCACATTGGGGACAATGTGTCGATTAAGTTTGGGGGGTGTCTTAATATTATTTTTTTGTTTTTGAGTCTTTTTTATTTGTCTTTATGTTGTTTTACGTGTTTTGAGTCATAATTGTTTTTATAGATCATGCATGTTGTAGTTGCTAACGATATTGAGTGGATATATTGAGATAATGTAATGGAATTGAAAGCAAAAATATGTGTGCTTAAGTTAGATATGCCAAAAATTCATGACATCTAATTATTTGGGATATTGGTTTTTAGCCTATGTGTGTCGGTTATGGAAAGAAAGGTTGAAAAACGTCTAGAAAATCAGTTTGTTTGTTATTTGAGGCGAAATAGTTAAGATGTACATGTTTAGGGAGATGATTCAAGCATTTCTTTGTTAGTCATTCTTACCATTCATTACCTATCCTGACATAAATTGTATCACTAGTCAGCCCCTTTGAGCCTAAAATAAGATCTTTATTTGACACTCTATGATTCTATGTTTGTGCCATAAGTAATAATTGCAAGTTAGTGGGATGAAAAATGTTGAAAAAGAAACAAGAATAGAGTGAAAAATTGATGCACCCCAATGAAAAATATGCAAAAGCCTAAGTTTGGGGGTGCTTGTTATTTATAATGGGCCTCATTCTCTCAAAAGAAAAAGAGTGGACAAATAGGTATGAGACTAAAAATGAAAGTCAAAAAGAAAAAAAAAAAGTTAAATGAAAAATGCTTATGGTACGTAATTTGAGCCTAAATGTCTACTTTTACCTATCCCTGCCTAAGCCTACATTACAACCCTTGAAAGTCCTGATGATCTCTAAAGTGTATGTCTATGATTAGTGGAGAATAACAAGTAGACAGATCTATAGCATTTTGGGAAAGATGGAATGAAACTGAGATGCATAGGTTAGGTGTTTGTATTTTCAGTGATAATGATCCAAGTGAATTTGCGAAATATCTAACTTGAAATTCTAAATTGCTAATTATTCATGCTATGTATGTTCTAACATATTATCCAAACTCTCATCCATGATTTTGAAGAAGCATTGCTATAGCTACTTGATCCATTTCATTGAGTTTAGTTTTTGTTTTTGGTTTTTATTGTGTTTTTGTTTTGTGCTTTACTCGAGGGCGAGTAAAGTGTATGTTTGGGGGTGTTTGTTAAGTGTATTTTGTATATACTTTTGAGTCCTTTTTAATTAGTATTTCACTCTTTTTATTTTGTGTTTAGTATAGTGTTAGGTGTGTTTTCTTTCATTTTTGTGTCTCAGCGATCATAAAGGAGAAATACTTAATCGAGGATGAAATGAGCTTAATTGAGGTGAAATCTGCACAAGCACAGCCCAAGGAATGAAGCCTAAGAAGTGCAAAAAAGAACAGAAGAAATTTGGCACAATCCGAACATAAATCAGAGAGGCACCGCGGTGCCTGACCAAGTAGCACCGCGATGCCATGGAACCGCGATCAGGAAAATTAGCACCGAGGCGTAAAAATTGCCGAAAGTCCGAAACTGAAACACCGTCGAAGGCACCGCGGTGCCTGGCCACGACACCTTGTGCCATATTTCCGTGAAGCTCTGATGATTTCGGTGAATAAGCATGCGGTGCCGACAATGAATCGCGGTGCCAACGTATTTTCAGAAGTCCTGGATCGAATTGGAGAGGATTTTTATGGTCCGAAAGGCAACTTCTCTCAAGTATAAAATCCCTAAACCCTGCACATATTCTATACCTTATGCCATATCACAATTCATACTTTTGAGGAGGCAAGAAGGAGACTACAATTGGAGACTCTTGTTCAAGTTCTTTTTCTTTCCTTTACTTTATTTCAGTTTATGTTGGACTGTAATTTAGTTCTTTACATGACAATGTTTAGGAGCTAGTTACTTTAGTAGGGTTTCCATCGAATCTTCTTGAAGCTCTTTCATATAGTTAATGCATTAGTTATTGATTTATTCTTCAGCGCATTAAGATCTATTTAATATTGTTATGAATGCTTGATAATTAACTAGCTATTATTTGTCATCACTTATATGATTTCGAATCAAAAGTCTGAAAAGTGAGATTTGAATATGCTGTAATTGTCTAGACATAGGTTAAAATCGTGGACGAAAGTACCCCGATACTTGTGTAGTATTTAAAGGTTATTGTTCTTAATCCTCCTGTGTGGTAAACCTTATCATAGAAATATAGAAGGTTTCTACACTAGGTTGAGCTCTTGTATGTCCTAACCGGAATATAATGACAGATTAGTTAACCTGCTATCTTAATAAGAAGAAGAATCATTAGCATTGCATTAACACGCGAAAGAGTGGATAGTTGAGGAGATTGGAAGCCCTATTCCTTCATAACTGTTATAAAACCAAAGTATTATCAACTTTAGTTTATTTTCTGCATTTAGTTATAATTCTCAAACTAAAGAACGTTAACCAAATAGATACCATATAATAGATAGCCGGTACTTGATAACCAGTCTTTGTGGACGATATTCGGTCTTACAGACTATATTACTTGGAACGATACGTACACTTGCGTAAGCATTTAGAAATATCGCAACAACTATACAGATGATATTGCCCACAGAGGCCTACGACGTTATATACGCGATTATATTATAATTATGCATATCATGGTCCCCATGTGCATTCAGAGTTACATGTTATTTCTTCATTATTCTCATTTACCTTACTGTTCTATTTACATTTTTCCGCCTTATATATTCAGTACATTGTTTGTACTGACGTCTCCTGTCGGGGCGCTGCGTTTCATGCCCGCAGGTTCAGATAGACGGAGCGACACTCATTTCCGGTAGGACTCCAGCTCAGCGGTGGTGTTAGAGCTCTCAACTTGTTCCTGAGGTACTAGTCGAAGTCGGTATGATTATATATATATAGTTATAGGTAATGGCGGGGCCTGTCCCGACCTGATGATGTTTAGGTTCTCTTAGAGGCTTGTAGACAATCGTCCTGTGTGTCGAAGTCGTGTATGGCCTTGCCGGCCTCTCTATTAGTTAGTTGATATATATTGTGGCCTTGTCGGCTTTCTTCATATATATATGTTGGGCTTTTCTACTTCTACAGGGTATTACGTCTTATTGACTTATGAGGATTATTCTGAGGCCTTGTTGGCTCAAATTCATATTTATCTAGGGTACAGACGAGATGTGGTATGCTCGTGCCGTTAGGCACCGGGTGCCGGTCACACCCCTCACGATTAAGATGTGACAAATGCCTTTGCTTTTAGACCTCAAAATTTTTGTGTTCCGTCAGTTTTAACTTTTAAGTGTTCATGGAAAAAATCTAGACATGTTATTAATTTAGTGTACTCTTTTCTTTTTTTTTCTATTTTCGGTTTTTATACTTTTATGCTTCTGGAATCTTCTACTCTATGATTATGATGATTAATTTTTATTTTTGAACATGAGAATTTGTAACACTACCAAGACAAAAATTCAAGAAGATGACCTTTCAGAATTCTTCTATTATTCATTAACTTGTTTAGACAATGAGAATTTATATAGTTAATATTAACTTGGTAATTAAAATTCATGACGCATAATTACTATTATTGTTGTTTTTTCCGGGTAAATGAAAATATTATTACTAAAAAAAGAAATTGGGAACTACAATCAATCATTGAGGGTTCTCAATCCTCAACGTAACTCAAAGCAAGAAATGAAGGAGGGAAGGGGCGTTCACTCAAAGGTGACGTTACAAGAGGGGATTAAATCATAAAGAACTCTATAGGTTGTTGTTTTAATTTTTGCCACAACCTCATCTGCTGTTGAGCTAGTGCCCGCAAATAACAATTCATTTCTTGTTCTCCAAATCTCATATACCACTAGGCAGAAGGCAAGTAGGATGGCTTTGGATCGGATGTCGGTCCCGCGATGCTCTTTCTTGATCCACTTGAGTGCGCTTTCAATTGTTGTCATTTCTCTTCTAATTCCCAACCATTCTTTTGTGTGCTTCCAAATCTTGTGGGTGAAGGGGCAAGAAAAGAAGAGGTGAGCCCTTGTCTCATTAGTGCGCTTGCAGAACCCGCAAGTCTTGTCTTCCAAGTTTAGGTAGGAGAGATTGTTTTTGGTAGCAAGACACTTCCTACAAGTGAGCCAAACTGTGAATGAGAATTTAGGAGGAATGTAACCTTTCCAAATTTGAGACATCCAAAGCTTATGTTCCCGCGGGATGCGTAGGACATCATACACAAGGCCAGAATCAAATCTTCCATTGGTGCAACACTTCTCTAAGCCGGCAATTGTGTTTCCTTGATTCCCAAAGATGCTTATGAAAGTGTCGCGAATGCTACAAAGTTTCTTGAATAAAGGGGAATCTCTTTTCGTATTATAAGCAACTCTTTTCGTTCTCCTTTACTGTCCAATATGCATTTTGTCCTTCACTTAAAAAAAAATACTAATTAAGTCTTGCAGAAATATGACTTAAAAAAAATACTAATTAAGTCTTGGAGAAATATTAGTTAAGGCTGCGTACAATAGACCCTTGTGGTCCGGTCCTTTTAGAACTCCGCGCATAGCGAAAATTTAGTGCAACAGACTGTCCTTTATTCTTATTAATTATAATTTAAAATTTTAAAATTGTCAATTAACACCCAATAAGTTTCAGAAATGATTAATTAATGACAAGTGGTAGCATTGACATAAATAATTATTTCTAGCTTGATTTACTAAATAGAATAAGTAAAAATAATAATTTATTTTTAATATATTGAACAAGTAAAATAATAGAATGGAGTCAAAATAACCGCATACAATGACATGGAAAGAAACAATGCAACCACTAAGGCGACCATAACAAACTTTACCCTAAAATTAGCTAAAAGAACAGTTATCACTCAAATTTTATTAATCTTTTGCCTCATTTATATGCTAAGACAAAACATTAGACATGTACGAGGAAACTGAGATTCTGGGAAATTTAAAACATGGCAAACAACAATCCTTAACTACTCCACTTTCAAGAAATTAAAGTATAAATAAAGCTAATCAATAGGTGATCTTGGAATTTGAGGAAAGCCCTTATTTCTTGCACCCTTATGCTTTAACCCATAGGTGATCTTGGAATTTGAAAATTTTGACACAATAAAACAAAAACACCCTTATAATATTGTAATTTGTACAGTAGTCTATTGTAATTTTTACTTCTTTAATTTTTTTAGGTATTTGTTTCCGATTAAGCCCGTGATTGGTAAAGCCCGACATGTAAAATCAAAGCGTTATCGTTTGTCCGGATTATTTTTTTGGCTGCTATATAGTGGCAGAGTCAGAATCTCCCCCAACAAAATTTAAAAAATTAAAAAGGTAAGCATGTGAATAAGACAAGGAATTCAACATCTATTATATAAAAATTTAACCTCATAAGCTATATATGTAGTGTAAGTTCCCGACCGCCGTACCCTAGCTCCGTTTATGCTACTATATCGAAATGTTCTTGTAGAGAACATATAATATAACACAACATGAAAAATTAGTTCCAAAGAAAATTTGCTTGTTATAGTGAAACGTTATTATAAAAAATGTCGGTTATATAAATATTTGACTATATTACCGCCGTTATACAATTTAGATAATAATATAGTGTATCATTTTTAGTCTTCTTTTGGAAGTTCAAAATATAAGTTTAAAAGGTTAACCGAATTCTAAAGACAGTGTTGGGTCCCGGGGGTAATACTATGGAATAATAAAAAACAGACCGAAAGTAAAATTGCTTGTAAGCTGAAACAGTTTGAAAATGTCGTTGACAATGTCGTCCGACATAACTGACAACACTTAGATAAAAACAAAAACATTTGAAGAGTAAAATGCAGCGGATATAAATAAAAAACATAAAGATTTAAATTTATATAGGTTATATATTAATATAAACTATGATAGTCAATGACCAAAAGTATTGTATATATATATATATATATATATATATATATATATATATATATATATATATATATATAATTCAATATATTCCTTCTTTTACAATCTTACAAAAGGAATAAAAAGGTTCAAGTCGCAGATGACTTATGCCTGAAAAATCTAACTAAATAGATATAGACAACATCTCATTACAATTGCTTCAATAAAGAACAAATCTAGAATCTAAGTAGCAATTATAATGTTGGACATAATGTCGTCGAAAAGCTCAGGCAACACAGTGATCCAGTGTTCAGATCGTGATTTTTGAGAGCTCTCTCTGATGTATTTATTTTCGAGTTTCTGGATTGTCGATTCCTTGATGTAGCCTCTCTATTTATAGTAGAGAGTCTTCCTTGAAATGCTCAATGAATCGTTGTAGAAGTTGAGAGAAAGGTGGGCAACTTGATAGGGTTTGTTGGAGAAGAATGTGGAGCAAGTTCCTCCAACCTCTTGGACTTGTTCCTCCAACCTCTTGGACTTGTTCCCCAAGTTTAGCAACTATTTGGACTTGGTCTTCCCACGTTTATAATCAGTTCCAAAGCTCCCTGACAGATAACTTTACCATCGTGGTAAAAATCCCACGAGATTATCTCCAGTCCGTGAAGTAAGGGCAAAATTGTTATCAGAATGTTGGTCTGAATGTCATGACATTTGTTCTAACATTTTCTGACTTTAACTTAGTGCTGAAAATGATATGTTAGGTAAAATGTATACCATAAAACCCAACATTAACATTCTCCTCATTTTTTTCCTTTTTTCACAAAACAAACCTTTTTAGTGCGAGTGACCTACGATAAATATCAAAGCTCCCCCTCAACCTGTGTTGTCATATAAACAACATATACAAAACAATATATATGCTATTTATACATAGGATTAGACATACCCAAATATAGTCAAATAATTACATTCCAAAACAAAATAGTTGTTAGATCACAACATTCAAATAGTAACCAATCAGTAAGCACCATTGTTTAAGTACATGCCAAAAAAAAGTAACTAGTCAGTATCCATCAATTCATATCAACATTCATATCTTTGCATTTCATGAATCCGTAGTAGCTTCCCGCCGATTTCTACTTATCCATGATTTCTGCTTGCTCCATCCTCAGTCTAGCAGTTTCAGCTTCAACTTCAACTCTTAGTCTTTTAGCTTCAGTTTCTGCACGAAGCCTTAGTATTGTCAGCAAGACTTTTCTTCCAACTGCTTCTTCTATCTACATGTCAGCATTAACAACTTCTTTTGCATTAACAACAACATCTTCTGCAGCAACAACTTCTCTACTCGTGCCTTCACCAGCCATCTTCTGCTCCCCCTCAACTTCAACTTCTTCTTCTCCCCCCTTTTTGTGAAGAAAGAAGAAGTAGGAAATGGTCCCTTGCTTGTACTAGTGCTTCTCTAACATTATCAACTTCAGCAATCTGTAAGTTGAGTTTGGTAATTTGCTCCACTAGCCAATGCGTTACTGTCTTGGACCTGTGTTGCTCTGAATGTTAGGAACATCCAACATTTTCCCTCTCTGTCTATTTTGACCAGGGGAGGTCAATCACTTTTTCCTTGCTCCTCAAGATCTCTTTGTTCATTGTATATAACTCAGGTTGTTTCCCTAACAGCTCATTTCTTAGAGGTGTAAACCTCTGACTAATCAAAATTTTATAGATTAATGAGGGATGGGGCAGTACCAGAGTGGATTCTTTTTTAGCAAGATTGCTGACTTGATAGAATATTATTTTTCCTAAATCAACTCTCAACATGTTGCCAATCTTGTAGAGCAGTGAAGCTTGATCTGAAGTGGAAATTGACTCATTCAATGAAGAAAGCTAATTGGGAATAACAATTTTGTGCAAAGTGGAGAACAAGTCAGTCAGTTTTGATGCGGGGCACCGAGAGGTCCACTTCTTCATTATACCTCCAGTGAGGTATTTTATGATTTTGTCCTTGTTTGTTGGCATATGTTCAGTGGTGCTGCGACTAGTTTCACATTTAGTACCAAGACACTCATTGATGACGAGGGGTGTAAAATTGTAAATTCTGTTGTATAGATAGGCCTTCCCAAATTTTTTGGAGGAAGTTCTGTCCATTCCAGAATTTAAGTTAACATAACAAAGTCTAATCACCTCATCAATATAAGGGTCTTTGTTTGTCACAGATGTTAGTGTCACGCCCTTTTTCGACCGTGATATTTCACTCAACGAATCCTGCTAAGTTAGTAATAAAATAAAAGTAAAAGTGCAAAAACGGTATGCTAAGGGTTGCTAAAAGGGTTTTAAAATAATGCTAAAATGCTTAAAGGTGCTAGAGGGTTCGCGGAGTCGCCACCTAATTAGTTTGGATGAATTAGGACACCTAAATGTCAACTAGGTAAAGTCAACACTAACTCCATTTTAATGGTATGCAAAACTTATGTGAGATTCTGGGCAAGGGTTCTTTATTAATCTAGAGGGAAGGGGTTAGGCATCCTCTAAGATCCGCTAACTTGTGGTTGTCTGGTCAAATCTAGGGTAATTATTATGCCAAAAAACAATGCATATTTTAAAAGATGCTGCAAGTATTTTATGACAGAATGCATTTTTTGATAAAAGGTTTATAAGGCTAATACTATAAAAATATACGTAAAGTATTATTTATAAAAATAAATGATGCAAAATTGATGTATTTACTAGAGATATGCATTTCATTTGCAAAAATCAATTTTGATTAACATAAGCATAGTATGATATAAAATATGCTATTTTTTGCAATTGATAAGAAGATAATTTCATTATAGAAAATAAATTATAATGTCATTAAGTGAGTTATAAGAAAATCAATTTATTTTGGTTAATTTCGTGATTGGGTATGCAAACTGTTTGACAACGTTTAGATATGCATGACAAGCCTAAAAGACAAGCAAGTTAGAAGTGCATTTCTAATTTTAAATTACCTTTCCACCTTATATGTTCAAAGACTAATTGCTCTAGGTCTCCTATTAATTACAAAGTTAGATAATAAAATTACAAATAATAAAAGACACGAATGAGGCAAGGAGATTAAAAGAGTAAAAAGTAGTTGAGATGGATGACGATGTCATTCCGTCTCATTTGTTTTGGAATTTTTGAAGCGGAATGCGGTGGACACAGATGCGGGCATTCATGCGGTGTGACTCGTGACGAGTCTCGCAATAAGACTCTCCGTTCGGCTCCGATGCATTTCATGTAGAAAAAGAAAGAGATAAGGATTAATACATGTCCATGATTTTACCAAACATAATAAATAGATGTTGGCCTAAAAATTGACACATATGAATTACATTTCACCATGTATGCATTTAATATCCCTGAAACTAGGCAATTATATCGGTATGCGTTTAGAGCCAAATAAATGATATAAACTCAAAACATGCCACAACAAACAATACGCCAACTTCAAATCCCTTGTATCCTAGACCCCTTTGTTTATAAAATTTGTATTTATTAAAACAGTTTGGCCGAAATAATTCCCACTTGATGACAATACATTTAGACGCCTTACTAGAATTCGAACCAGACATACCACATCAGTGCCAACATAATAAACAGATTCTTTATGTTATGAACGCCATAAAATATGAGGGATTCTCACTATCCAGACTTAGCAAATGCCACAAACATGCTCACATATAATATTTTAAGCTATGAAATGATCATGCTATTTTATTGATGTACAATCATTAACAACAACAATCCAAAATGCACGATTGTAGAGGCCAGATTCAACAACCACAGTAAACAATGGACATGGCTTGTCAGGGAATGGAAGTCTTGAGTTCAGGCCCCTTCCCAGGTCCCCTGTTTGCTAAAACAATTCCAACATCAACTATACCCTACGTGATCCTACATGTGTTTTGACAAATGCAACCATACAAACTTGAATCTCAAACCAACAAAGACAATATGGACACGCAAGTAGATGCAAACAATATTTCTGCCATTCTTGACACCCACGAGGACCAATTTTACCTCAATTTTGACTACAATAAGCCTAATCACACATGGTAATTGAGATCCAATCCAGGCATGGTCTTAACCAATACGAAGATAAAATGAGATTAATTAATCGGCACATTAACCACCAGAGAAATTCAATAAGAGCAGGTTTCCATATTTCCCGAGCCTAACAAGATGAGACACATATGTAGAAACTAACACCTAGGCACATGAAGTCTCTTATCATGTTTTGTTTTTACTACTATGGACTCACAAACAATAGGTCCACCAACATACTAGCAGGGACGTAAGAATACACGACTTATTGAAATATAGAAGACATGCTACAACTGACATGATGGGACCAAAATATGTAAACCAAACTAAACAGAACCACACCACGTTATTCATTCGGCATAGCAGTGTCTAGACCACTAAAGGACACAGTGAGGATAAGGGGTTATAGAATATATGGCAAGTCAACTAGTTTAGCATATATCTCATAAATACTCACTCTTATACAACCGCTTACGTGACGAGCATTTAACCTATGCAAGTGATTGCTGTAATATTTATAATGAGCACAAATAACATAACTCCGTCGATCCCATAAACTCAAACAATAGCTACACCATTCAGTCACACATCAATCATTCATATCAACTTGACCGCGTTTAAGCAGTTATACAAAACTCATATTGCACATTAATATCGAACGAAATTCAAGACGGAAAGGGTGATGAATTTACCTTCTCTGGGCAGCGAATCGAGGCAGCGTATCAAGTCGTCGATTCACTCGGAGAATGCGATTGTGCGATAGAAAAGAAATGAAGATTTGCGAAAATTTTGGTTCTTAATGCCAGATTGCTTTCTCTGGATGGTAAAGTTTTTCCTACGGTAAAGGTATTTCACTCTGTGAAAATTAATCCTTTCTTGGTATTTTTTACTGTTTTTTTTTGCATGTGTAGATTGGTTAATTTTTGTAGCCACCATCTTGGGTTCCAACTTGGTAAGTTTTTATGCGATTTTCTTTGTGATTTCGGAGCTAATTTTGGTAGTTTTGGTACTGATTTGTGAGATTTCAAGGCTGGTTTTTCGATTCTTTTGGGGCGAAATCTTTTATTATGGCAACTGATTTTATGGTCCTTGTTTGCACGATTTTTGGCATTTATTTTGGTTCCATTTCGGGTGATTTTGAAACGGCTCTTAGTAATGGTTTATGGCAAGTTTATGAAGATTCTTGGGAGATTTTGGGGTTTGATTTAGGTACGTTTTGGAGTAATTAGAGGTGTGGGAGACTGAGTGTTCTTTTAGGTTAGAAGTTTTCCTTTTAGGTGTTAGGGAAGAAGATGGGTAATAGAGGTTTGTGGGTATTTGGGCCGCGGGTCATGGGATTTAAGATTTGGGCCTTGGACGAAAATCAGAAGGGGAAATAATGTTTGTGGGCTGATGGGTATTGGTTTTTAAGGTTTTGGGTAGTATTTTAAATAGTTTATTTGGCTGGGTAGAAACTTAAGTGTTTGTTTTAATTAGTGGTAAATGAATGAGGTTTAAGTTATTTATTAAAATTGCTTTGAGTGTTATTAAAATAATATATGCGGATATGATATTTTAGGATTTCTTAATGCTTTTATAAATGCGACGCTATTATTAAAAATATTTATGTATTATCATTTTACGGCGTTAAATTAAAATTAGTTTAATAGGAGTTTAAATTGCAAATAATTATAAAATTGCTTTGAGTATTAATAAATGCAGATGTGATATTTAAGAATGCTTAGGGCATTTATATAAATGTGGTGTAATTATTAAATTACTCATTTATGCATGTATTCATATTTTATTATTGCATTTTATTATTATAAAATTGTTAAAATTATTTTAAAAAATTAGTGTAATTTTATAGTTAATGATTGGACGAGAGAGTCAAAATTGGGTGTCAACAGTTAGAAGCTTGCGATCGTCCAGAAAATCAATCAAACCATATTCAGAGCAAGAAGATAAATCTACCACCTTCTTTGCTCTAATCATTCTATTTTTGTACCAACTCCATCTATCATGCTTTATTTGTGAATAAAATTTATCAGAAAAATCAAGTACCTCATTGTCTGGTTCAGACTCAGTGTTTGTAGAGGAGGCTGGAGAGGATATCTCTTTAGTGGCTTGAGATGTTGTAGCATTGTTGCCAACATTTTGGGCAACATCTTGACAGACCTCAGATCTAGCAGGTCGGTGAACTCTCCTGGAACAGTACTTCTTCAGGGGTATTTCATCTGGAATTTCTTCTTCTTCAGATGATTTTTTAGCATCAGAAACAAAGGGCTCAGATGGAGAAGTTGGGGTTTCAGTTTCATTTTCAACAGAGGGGGTCTCTTCATCAGTAGTTTCAAAAAATAGATTGTAGTCAGTATCACCTGTGTCACTACTTGAACACACAGGAACTTGAGTTCCAACCCTTGATTTCTTCAATGCTGGTTGAGAATTAAAAGTTCCCTCAAACACTCTATTCGACCTTCTTGTCGGAAACTGAGTAGTGCTTTCCCTTTTCCCTAAGACAGAAACATCAGGGTTTTCATCTACATCAATGAGATTCTTGTTATCCCCTGGATATGCAATTTTGAGAGATTCTTGAAAAGCACTAAGCACAATGTCTGTGCACATGAGAGGACTTGTACTCATTGGTGTGTTATCGTGGATGTTGGAGGTCATGGATGATGACATTGGGTTAGTATCCATAGGAGAATAGTGAGGATATGATTCTAAGTTTTTAGGATTTTTGTGGGTTTTAGAAGATGAAGAGTATGTTGAATCCGTCGGCTTTTGAGCCGATATTGATGTGATGTTTTTTTTTTAATTTTTTGAAACAAAACAGAAGACTGAAAAGAAGAACTAATGAAGCAAAATTTATACACATGGCAAAAAATTTTGGTTTTAGGTGTTTGAGTTGTAATCAAATATTTACACCTAAATTTATGAAAAAGATAGACATCAACATTTGATTTTAACAACAAAATAGAAAACAACGGCACAAAAAAATAGGGAAAATAACTGAATTTTCAAAAATCATTACAAACAGTATCCCAACAAATATCATTATTTGAGAATGTCAACCGTAATGTTGGCAACATTTTGGAGGACACAAGTATTATGATCCTACAAGAACTCTTTTATTTTTGGCAACAAATCAAGACACATTTTATATGTGATTTTATGAGTTTAACCTCCATATCAATGTAACATTTTCCCATTGTCCTTGATGTAATCATAAACCACATACAAAATTTATTTTTGTGTCAAAAAATAAAAATATTTATTTAGCATCCTTATAATTCTTGTTTAAGCACTTGATACACCTATAACATAGGAACTGTATCATTTTCAAAGAGCTTTGCTCATTTGCACAATTGCCAAATAATTTAGAGAAGACTTTGCCTTATTTCGATACTCTCTTTTTATGATATCTAATATCATCGCAGAGAATGATATCATTTTTTAAACATGTTCTTATTTTAGGATCATACTTGAGTGAACACAAAATTAAAATCATCAAAACAGTAACAACAATCATATTCTAATATTACAGAGGTAAATGTCACTCAAAATGTTAGAGACATTTCAGCGGACATCACCTATCAGTGTCGATTCAGAGATTACAGAGACCAGGAGAGTTTTTCAAACTTGAAATCTCTCATGATCCAAAGCTTTTGTAAAAATATCAGCTAGTTGATGAAGAGTGTCATCATGTTCAATTTGAACTAGCTGTTTTTCAACCAAATCTATTATAAAATGATGTCTAATATCTATATGTTTTGTATGAGAGTGATGAACTGGATTTTTGGAAATATTTATTGCACTCAAGTTATCACAATACAAAACTAAGATATTATTTTAAAAACCATAGTCGTCTAACATGTGTCTTTAGCCATATCAATTTAGAACAACAACTTCCAGCTGCTACATATTCAAATTCAGCAGTTGAAAGTGAGACACAGTTTTGTTTACGACTATACCAAGATACAAAATTATTGCCAAGGTAAAAACAACTTCCACTCGTACTCTTTCTGTCATCCACATCACCAGCTCAATCCGAATCACTATATCCTATTAAATTAGGATTAGTGTCTTTGGAATACTAAATTCCCTACTCACATGTGCCGGCAACATGTCAGATGACACGTTTTAAGGTATTTAAGTGGGATAGGCTTGGAATCGAGCACAAACACAAACACTAAACATTATATCAAGACGACTAGCAGTGATATACAAGAGACTACCTATCATAGATCGATACAATGTTGGGTCGACATTTTCGTAAACATCGTCTTTGCATATCTTCTGAGTTGATCCCATTGGACCTCATCTGTTTAGCATTCTCCAATCCAAACTTCTTAACCAAATTGTTGGCGTACTTACTCTGGGATATGAAGATTCCATCTTCAGTTTGCTTTATCTGCAAGTCTAAGAAAAAGGTTAATCTATCATGCTCATCTCAAATGTAGAGGACATAGCTTCGACAAATGTCTCAAGGTGGGACCGTAAAGTCGAACAAAAAACTATATCATCTACATAGATTTGAGATATGACCATATCTACTACGTGATATTTTATAAATAAGATACAATCAGCTTCACCATGTTAAAACCAAATTCAAGAAGGAACTGAGTTAAACGACCATACGATGCGCGAGAAGCTTGTTTCAATCCATACAAGGCTTTTTTTAGCTTGTATACAAATTGTGGATGGTGAGGATCTTCAAATCCTTTAGGTTGTTCAACATAGACTTCTTTGTCAAGATAACCATTCAAGAAGGCACCTTTAACATCCATATGATGGAGTAATCTTCAGACAACAAGCTACATCAAGTAACAATCTAAGTAACTCAATTCTAGCAACAAGAGCAAAGGTTTCATCATAGTCAGTTCCTTCGTTATGAGTGTATCCTTGTGCAACTAGTCTCGCCTTATTTCTTACAACAGTTCCAGATTCATTTGACTTATTTTTACATATCCATTTAGTTCCAATTACATTAGTATCATTTGGTCGTGGAACTAAATCCCAGACTTCATTTCTTGTGAAATGTTCAAGTTCTTCTTGCCTAGCTTGTATCCAACAATTATCTTTGAGAGTTTCTCCAACATTCTTTGGCTCTATGTAGATACGTAACAATAAATACTTACCTTTTGATACATGGTAGATACACACACATATCTGACCATATCACTGTAATTCCGAGGCTTTTTCCTTCTTGTTCTTAAACCTTTGAACACTTCTCCTATCACTTGACCTGTAGGATGGTTCTTTCTAATCCTGGATGAGGGATCCCTGCATACTGGGTCTTGCAATTCAGCATTTGATTCCTCATCTGCACTTTTTGTATTCTCGGGTTTTGACTCAGGTGTTGCTTCAGATGTCGTGACATTTGGGGCAACATCTGAATCTTCAACATTCTGCTCATTCTCCAATGTAATAACAATGTTATTTTCAGGCATTTTTCCTGTAAGATCAGAACAATCATCGAAAACAACGTTAATAGATTCTTGTACATTTTTTATTCTAAGATTATACACACGGTAAGCATGTGATGCGCGAAAAGATGCACACACTTTAACGCAAGTGCACGTTGTCGACTCAAGTAATATAGTCTAGGTAAGACGGAATATCGTCCTCAAAGATTGGTTTTCAAGTACCGATTATCTATCCTATGGTATCTATTTGGTTAACGTAATTGATTGAGATTTTAGACTAATAATGCAGGAAATAAACTAATTATAAATATACTTTGATTTAAATCAGTTATGATGGGGGATTAGGGCTTCCAAGATCATCAACTATCCACTCTATTCAATCCTTAATATAATTAGACTGACTTCTTCTTCTACGTTAAGCTAGCAGGTTTACTAATTCGTTTTATACTACCGTTAAGGCTATATAAACACTCAACCCCAGTATTGCTCCTTTCTACCTTTCGGTGATAAGGATGACTCGATAGGAGGATTAAGACCAAAAACCTAGTTAACCGTCACGCGCCATGAGTAAAATTAGGGTTGTTAAGCCTCTCATTAACGCTACATAAATAATTGAGGTATTTTCATCCCCAATCCAAAATATGTCTACCCAACTTACAGCATATTCACAACCTCCTCCTTTCGAAGTTTGATTAGAAATCATATAAGTAATGATAATTAGTGATCAATTAATTACCAAGCATGCAAAACAATTATTGGATAGATCTTAACTAAGTGAAGAAGAAATCAACTACTATATTAATTCATGAATAGAGTTTCAAGTGAATCACAAGGAAATCCCTAATAAAGTAATTAGCTCTTAGCCATTGTCACGCTAAGAACTAATACAAACTCCATACATGAACTGAAATAAATAAAGCAAAAAGAAAGAAAAGAAAAATACTCAAGAACGAGACTCCAAGCCTTCTAGCATCCAAGGTTTGTGTTGTGGAATATTTACAAGATGCAGTGGTGGATGGATGGATGTAGAATGGTGAATGGTGGAATGGAGAATGGTTTATTCTTCTAATGATGTAGAGTATTTATAGCCAAAGAATCCTTTTGGTGAAGGGTTAGGGATTTTGTAGGTAGGAAAAGTTATTAGAATCCTTTTTGGTAAGGGTTTTAAGGTAGGAAAAGTTATCCCTTTAGGTAGGAAAAGTTATCCCTTTAGGATTCTGAAAACATGTCAAATTCGGCCCAGACTTCATAAATCCCGCGTCGGCGCCGCCGCCCTGCAGACTGGTGCCGCGGCGCCTGAAAACCTGCAACTTTCTGAGCTTCCAGCACATTGGGCGCCGCGGCCGCAGCGCCGCGTCCGGTGACGTTTTTCGCGTATTTCCTCGTTCTTTTTCGTCCGGACTTCGTCTGAACTCCTCTATAATTCCCGGAACTTCTTAGAATTTATTTCTTGGCCCTTTTTGTGTGCAATTCCATCTCATTTATGCTCATTTCATCTTCTTTTCGTCATTTCTCCATTTATGACCGATGTGACACAAAAGAAAGGAAAACGACCCTAATACTATACTAAACATAAATAAAATGAGTAAAATACTAATTAAAAATGACTCAAAAAGTGTATATAAAATACACCGATCAAATACCCCCAAACTTAACCTTTACTCGTCATCGAGCAAAGATCAAAAGAAAGAAATACAGACTCAAGGAAAAAAAAGACTCAATGACATTGATCACTTTGCTGCATTGGTGCTACTTGGAAAACATGAAGATTAGTAGAATAATATGCAGGAACATATAGCATGAAATTTCAGCATTCTAAACACATTAAGTTAGATATTTCACAAACTCATTTTTATCATGCTTAATGGAAGTCAAATACTGAATCATGCATGTTAATTTCAAAATTCCTATCGCATGTTTACTTGCTATTCTCCACTAATCATGGCTATGCATCTAAGAGATCTTCAGGACTTTTAAGGGTTGTAATGAAGGTTTAGGCACGGGTATGTAAAAATAGGCATTTAGGCTCATTTTTGTGTACCATAAGCTCTTTAGCTTTTCAATTTTTCCCTTTTCTTTTGATTCTTTCCTTCACTTCAATTCTATCTTTCCCCTCTTTTGTTTTGGAAGAGTGGAGTGTATTATAATAACAAGCACCCCCAAACTTAGGCTTTTGCCTCTTTCTTATTACTTTTTCATTGGGGTGCATCAAACTTATTCACTCTTTTTGTCTCTTTTTTAACACAATTTATTCCAACTATTTCACATTTTTACTTATGGCACAATTGTAGGAATATATGGTGTCAAAGAAAAAGTTTCATGTTTTTAGGCTTAATGGGACTGACTAGGGATATTTTTAAAGCCAGGGATAGAAAAAAGTGGTAAGAATTGGCTAACAAAGAAATGCCTGAGTCATCTCCCTAACATGCATATCCTAACTATTTTGCCTTAAATAGCAAGCAATCATAACACATAGGTTTTAATCTTTTAACAATGCACAAATCAAGCAAGATACTCCCAATAGACAGATTTCATGAGTTTTTGGCATATCTAACCTAAGTGTTTAGATGGTTGCTTCTAATTCCATTACATTATTCAACCTTACTTCACTATGCAATTCAAGTAACTACAGCATGCATGATCTTAAAAAATATTATGACTCAAAAATGACTCAAAAATACACAAAACAATTCAACAAGACTCAAAAACAATAAAACATCCCCCCAAACTTAAATCACACATTGTCCCCAATGTGTGCAAGACTCAAAAAAAAATTAGTGACAACTTACTGACACAACACAGCGGTCATAACGGAGGTCTAGGAGGAAGAATCCTGGAATTTGCAAGGAATATGGTCCTCTGAAGTTCCGGCCATGACTGAGATTCGGCCATACGGCGCTAGTACGGTGGCTCTGAGTTCGGCCACGCTACGACGATCGCTTTCCTTTTTTCGATGTTTTGCTCCTTTTTCCTCGATTTTAGCTTTCAGTCCACCTGTCATCCAACAACACAAAACAAGAACCCAAGACCGTGAGACTGTTCAAGGCAAAATAAAATAAACTAAAGACAGAAATTAAAATAACATAATTAAAAAAAACATTGGGTTGCCTCCCAACAAGCGCTGTCTTTAACGTCTTTTAGCCGGACGCAATTAACCTTTACGGGTGCCTATTGGATCATTCTGCGAACTACTCGCAATCCGCAGAGTTATTGTTGCAGATCTCACTTCAACTACAACAATTGCTTCAAACAAGGGCCTCAAATATACGATTATCCCCCAAGTACACAAGACATGCTTGTCTTTTAGGCTCTCTCTAGTGTAGGGATCAGTGAGATTCCCAACATCTCTCAACTCTAGGGGGTGCCCTTGATGGTATGGACTTTCTGTTTGGGGGTCAACATTGACAGCTGGTGGTGTTTCTTCTGCAATAGGTACAAGAAAGAGATTTTCCAATGAATCCAAGAAGGTGAATAATTGGATTTCAGCAATCTTTTCCTTCTCTGCACCAACTATCTCGCCGAATTCCTCAATAGTTGGGTGTGGTTCAGGCTCCTCAATTTGATTGCCACATCCCATAATGATGTCGCTAGGCAGATTTGCTTGAGTTGTATTGCTCATCTCATCTATCAATTGCCCTATTTGTGTCTCCAATTTTCTGAGGGACTCTCTTGTCTCAGCCATAAACTGAGCCTGACACTTGGCGAACATAAGTATGCCTTCCTGCAACTCATCTAGATCTTCCTCTGAATAATGTGGGTTAAGCTGTTGTTGATGACTCCACTGTCTCTGATAGTAGTAGTCCATGTGTCCTGATTTTTTTTTTCGAATTTAACCTGCAAAATAAGAAAAACAAAAAAAATGATAAAAAAATGCTCGCAACCAAATTAGAAATAAGAATAGATAAATCGATATTGAAAGTAAGCCAATCCCCGACAACGGCGCCAAAAACTTGATGCGCGAAAAGATGCACACACTTTAACGCAAGTGCACGTTGTCGACTCAAGTAATATAGTCTAGGTAAGACCGAATATCGTCCTCAAGGATTGGTTTTCAAGTACCGGTTATCTATCCTATGGTATCTATTTGGTTAACGTAATTGATTGGAATTTAGACTAATAATGCAGGAAATAAACTAATTATAAATATACTTTGATTTAAATCAGTTATGATGGGGGATTAGGGCTTCCAAGATCATCAACTATCCACTCTATTCAATCCTTAATATAATTAGACTGACTTCTTCTTCTACGTTAAGCTAGCAGGTTTACTAATTCGTTTTATACTCCCGTTAAGGCTATATAAACACTCAACCCCAGTATTGCTCCTTTCTACCTTTCGGTGATAAGGATGACTCGATAGGAGGATTAAGACCAAAAACCTAGTTAACCGTCACGCGCCATGAGTAAAATTAGGATTGTTAAGCCTCTCATTAACGCTACATAAATAATTGAGGTATTTTCATCCCCAATCCAAAATATGTCTACCCAACTTACAGCATATTCACAACCTCCTCCTTTCGAAGTTTGATTAGAAATCATATAAGTAATGATAATTAGTGATCAATTAATTACCAAGCATGCAAAACAATTATTGGATAGATCTTAACTAAGTGAAGAAGAAATCAACTACTATATTAATTCATGAATAGAGTTTCAAGTGAATCACAAGGAAATCCCTAATAAAGTAATTAGCTCCTAGCCATTGTCACGCTAAGAACTAATACAAACTCCATACATGAACTGAAATAAATAAAGCAAAAAGAAAGAAAAGAAAAATACTCAAGAACGAGACTCCAAGCCTTCTAGCATCCAAGGGTTGTGTTGTGGAATATTTACAAGATGGAGTGGTGGATGGATGGATGTAGAATGGTGAATGGTGGAATGGAGAATGGTTTATTCTTCTAATGATGTAGAGTATTTATAGCCAAAGAATCCTTTTGGTGAAGGGTTAGGGATTTTGTAGGTAGGAAAAGTTATTAGAATCCTTTTTGGTAAGGGTTTTAAGGTAGGAAAAGTTATCCCTTTAGGTAGGAAAAGTTATCCCTTTAGGATTCTGAAAACATGCCAAATTCGCCTGCATCATAAATCCAGCGTGCTACGCGCCGCAGACTGGTGCCGCGCGCGCTAAAACTCGCAACTTTCTCGAGCTTCCAAGACATTGGCGCCGCGGCCGCTGCCAGCGCCGCTCCGGTGACGTTTTTCTGGCAGATTTCGTCTCGTTGCCCTTTTTTCGTCCGGACTTCGTCTGAACTCCTCTATAATTCCCGGAACTTCTTAGACTTTATTTCTTGGCCCTTTTTGTGTGCAATTCCATCTCATTTATGCTCATTTCATCTTCTTTTCGTCATTTCTCCATTTATGACCGCTGTGACACAAAAGAAAGGAAAACGACCCTAATACTATACTAAACATAAATAAAATGAGTAAAATACTAATTAAAAATGACTCAAAAAGTGTATATAAAATACACCGATCAGTATGGCTATTTTGGAAATAGCCGACAAATACTCATTTGTCACTTTTAGAGTCAAACTTGGCTAGATGGTCTCTATCATTTAAGATGTAACAAACACACCCAAATACATGAAAGTAACACAAATTGAGTTTCTTTCCATTTAATAGCTCGTAGGTGTTATTTTTGTTCCAGGCCTAAGATAGACTCTATTAGTTATGTGACTTGCAGTATTCAAGGCTTCGGCCCAAAAATATTTTGACAATTTCTTAGAACTAAGCATGACTCTAGCCATCTCATGTAAAGTCCTATTCTTCCTTTCTGCTACACCATTCTGCAGAGGAGTTTTGGGAGCAGAAAATTCATGAAAAATATCTTTTTTTTCACAAAATATTGAGAACAGATTATTCTCAAACTATTTTCCATGATCTGACCTAATTCGAAAAATGGAAGAATGATCAAATTTCTTATTCTAGAGTGCAACACTTTGAACATGCAAAAGTTTGAGACTTTTCTTTCAAAAAAAATATCCATGAGTACCTGGAAAAGTCATCTACAATCACATATAAATACCTCATGCCTCCTAGGCTATCTACCTCAATTGGACCCATGAGATCCATGTGTAAAAGATGAAAGCAGTGAGATGTACCTGGATGTTGTCCGTCATTCTGGGCAACATTATGGGAGGAACGGGTTTGCTTACCTTTTAGACAATCTTCACAAACCACTATTTTATCTTTAAGACTTAATCTAGGGATGCCTCTTACTGCCTCATAAGAAATTAATCTTTCAAGGTTACGGTAGTTGACATGTCCTAATTTTTATGCCACAACGTAGTGTCATCTGTCCTAACATTATTGCAAATCTCTTGTTCTCCAACAAGATAGCAGAATGTTGTCAAGTAGACAAGCATACTTATTAAACTTCACCTCTAGATTGTCATCACACAATTGTCTTATACTGACTAGATTAGCCATTAATCCGTCAACATGTAAGACATTTTCCAAGGCAGGAACACCAGGAACACTCAAGGTTCATCTTCCTATAATTTTACTTTTGCTGCCACATCCATAAGTTACATTTCCTCCACTGAGTGAATCATAGTTCTTTAGACATTCCTTTGTCACTGTTATGTGACGATAACACCCATTGTCAAAGTACCAAGAACATGAAATGTTAGTCCTTAAAGAAGTTATAACAACATTACATCTCACATTCATTTTGGGCATCAAAACATTCTTAAAACATTTTCCTTTTCTGTCATCAGGAATGTTGTTACGAGTGTTGTCCGAAATGTTGGACAGTCGTCTTGACAACATTCTGCTCCTGGAATTCTGAAGCTTTTGACAATATGGTCTTATGTTCCCAGGGGAGTTATAATGGTGGCACACAAACTTCATATTATTGGACGTGACTGGGGACTTATCTTTAGATCCTTTTTCTTTTACAAATCCTATCCTCTCAGTTTTGTCAAATAGATTGGAGCATATTGCATTAAGAGAGTTCTTATAACCAATACCTTCGTGTGGTGGTTGACTAACACTTAAAATCTCATTCAGTTTGGAGGTACCTGTATTGAGTTTATGGAAGGTTGCTTCAGCTAGATCCAACTTTGCACTAATCTTACCAAATTCAAGATCCTTTTTGTTATGTGTAACCTCTAAGCGGGTTATAGTGCCTTTTAAACTTGCATTCTCAAGAGTTAAAGATCTTCACTTTGAGTCAAGTTACTTGGATTCTAGAATTAAGTCTTTACAAAGTTTTTGTAATTCTTTAATCATGTCGTCCTTGGGATCAACTTGATCGTCAAAGCTGGTCTCACTACAAGAAATAATACTAGTAAAGCAATTAACATCAGGATAATTAAAATATTCATACCTTTCGGATATTTCTGGACCTACAGATGTCGTAGCTGATGTTGACGCAAATGTGGTGACATTTGGGACAACACTGTCGATGACATTTTCATCGTCTGAGAGAGACTGCTCGTAAACAGTGGTCATCATTGCTTGTGACTCTATTTCTTGATCTCATTCCTCTTCTTCATCGTCACTAAGAGAAACCCACAGACTTTTACCATTTTTTCTCAAGGTATTCGCACATTCATTGGCATAATGGCTCCATCCTGAACATGCATGACATTGCAAAAAAAATTGTTGTTTGGGATCAAATTTGGTTCGGTCTGAGTTGGTTCTCGTAAGTTGATTTTCTCTTTGTACTATAGGAAGGGGGTCAGTGGGCTTTTGATTGAAGCCTTCGTTTTGGTGCTCTTTAGATTTAAATTTGTTTTTATCATTGTTGACCTTCCTTACCATCGAATTGAATTTTCGAGTAAGGAGGGAAACATATGCACCATCACCAATTTCTTCAAGATTTTCATCTTCTTCATCGACGTGACTCTCTAAGGATTTCGCTTGAAGTGTTATATCTTTGCTTTTATACAATGCCCTTTGATTCTCCATATTCATCTCATAAGTTTTAAGAAAACTCATTAAAGTATGAAGGTTCATTGTAGCAAGATTGTGAGCTTCTTCAATCGCATATATCTTTATATTAAACTTTTCAGGAAGAGAACGAAATGCTTTTCCACAAGTTGATTGTTGGTTAATGGAGAACCAAGTACTTGACATTCATTAGTAATGTCAATAAACTTTTCAAAATATGTTTTAATGTCCTCCGTCTCTTCCATCCTTAAACGTTCATATTTACTCATGAGCATACGAAGCTTCGTTCGACGAACACTAGAGCTACCTTCACAATGGGTTTGCAAAGTATCTCAAGCATCCTTGGCCGTGGAGCAATTTTGAATAAGCTTGAACATATAGAGATCAACTCATCCAAAAATAGCATTTAAGGTTTTTTCATTGAAGCTTGCATTGTTGGTTTCTTCCATACTCCATTCTTTTTCAGGCTTAACAAGAATGCCGCCTTCATCATTCGGTGGTAGCATTGGAACAGTATATCAATTGGTAATATATCTCCATGCTCTAACATCAATGGATTTTATATGAGAGCATATGCGAATTTTCCAATAAGAATAATTTGATCCATCTAAAATAGGAAGTCTACCAATTGTTGGATTAGCCGGATCCATATTTTATATAACAGGACAAACACTTATTATGTCAAGTGTTGACTCTGATACCACTTGTTGGGTCAATACTATGAAATAATAAAAAATAGACCGAAAGTAAAATTGCTTGTAAGCTGAAATGGTTTGCAAATATCGTTCGACAGAACTGACAACACTTAGATAAAAACAGAAAAACCTTTGAAGAGTAAAATGCAGCGGATATAAATAAAGAACACAAAAGTTTAAATTTACATAGGTCATATATTAATATAACCTATGATGGTCAATGACCAAAAGTATTGTATATATATATATATATATATATATATATATATACAATTTAATATATTTCTTCTTTTACAATCTTACAAAATAATACAAAAGGAATAAAAAGGTTCAAGTCGCAGATGACTTATTCCTGAAAAATCTACCTAAATAGATATAGACAACATCTCATTACAATTGCTTCAATAAAGAACAAATCTAGAATCTAAGTATCAATTATAATGTTGGACAAAATGTCGTTGAAAAGCTCAGGCAACACAGTGATCCAGTGTTCAGATCGTGATCTTTGAGAGCTCTCTCTGATGTATTTCTTTTCGAGTTTCTGGATTGTCGATTCCTTGATGTAGCCTCTCTATTTATAGTAGAGTGTCTTCCTTGAAATGCTCAATAAATCGTTGTAGAAGTTGAGAGAAAGATGGGCAGCTTGATAGGGTTTGTTGGAGAAGAATGTGGAACAAGTTCCTCCAACCTCTTGGACTTGTTCCCCAAGTTTAACAACTACTTGGAATTGGTCTTCCCACGTTTATAATCAGCTCCAAAGAACCCTAACAGATCACTTTACCATCGTGGTAAAAATCCCACGAGATTAGCTCCAGTCCGTGAAGTAAGGGCAGAACTGTTACCAGAATGTTGGTCTGAATGTCATGACATTTGTTCCAACATTTTCTGTCTTTAACTTAATGCTGACAATAATATGTTAGGTAAAATGTCATACCATAAAACCCAACATTAACAGACAGAAATGTGGCATTAGCTTAAGGATTGGTTAACAATCTGATCAGGGAGTGGGCATGAGAAGTTATTATACTATTAAAAATTTGCTTAACGATTTAACCATCATGATGATCATCATTTGCAATGGTTAAAGAGTAGTGCTTAACGGTTTAACTAGTATGTACTTTTGATTTTGCAATGTTTTTCTTTATTAAATATTTTAAATTCTTTCATTTTCATGTGAAGATCATTTCCCATTGCACCAAAATACGAATACACCCCATGATATTTGGCAAATTTATTAATTAATTTCATAATGAGTATTTACTTTATACCCACTTCAGCTCCCCCGTACTGAAATACATAGTGTGGAAGAATTGAATAAATGTACAAATGTGCCATAATTAGTTATGATAGTTGAAGTTAGTTGAGAGTTTGTTAGGAGTTTGTTAGAGCTAGTTAAATGTTGTTATTGGTTGATTAAAAAGGTTGTTAAAAGGAGTTAATTAAAAGTAGGGTATGTGTGTGTATATATATATCATGTACACTAAAATGAAGAGACAACACAATCATTTCATCTCTAAATATACACTTTGTTCATCTCTCTGCTTGTAATTTTCGCACATCAACTTCTCTTCTTACTATTTTCCCTTTCTCTTTTCTTTCTCTCCTTTCCTCCATAGATTACAGTATGTAAATATATGTGTTCAACATTGTATCAGAGCCATATCGATCGATGTGGATTAAGAGGAGTTTTTTTTTACGCATGCAGTAAAGTTCTGAGGAGACAAATCTGAATCTGATCGTTATGAGTTGTCTTCGATTGCTGGATTTTGGGGAGCGGGGAGACATATCTGAATTTGATCGATTAGGAGTTGTCCTTGATTGCTGGATTATGAGGAGCAACTGGCTAGGAGCATTTTTCTGACTGGATGCACAATCGAAGACATGCAATGGAATATTTGAAAGAAATATGTAGGATGGAAATTTGAGAATTGCAGATTGCAGTCTGGAATTGAAGAAATCGAAGGATTGATATTCAAAATTGGATACAAGATAAGCATTCTCCTGTGTTGAGAATTGAGGAATCATTTGTATGTGATTGTGGAATTCAACAAATATGAGAACTCACAGAGAAGATGTGGTAAATGGAGTAGGGCAATGAAGTTGGCATTGCCTGGTAAAAATAAGTTGGGATTTATCGATGGACCAGTTAGAAGAGAATCATTCCACGGGGAATTTGTCAATCTGCAGAATAGATGCAATGCGATTGTAGTGTCTTAGTAGATGGGCAATGTAATAAAAAATTTGCTTACTGGAATGTTGTTTAATTCTGATTCTCATGCAATATGGGAGGATTTGAGAGATATATTTGACAAAATCAATAGCTCAAGGAGTTTTCAGTTGCATAAAAAGATATTTACTATGAGGCGGGGTACAATGTCAGTATCCATATACTACTCCAAGCTCACGGATCTATGGGATGAGTATGACTCAATTATGCCACCACCTAACAGTTGTCCAAAGTCTAAGGATTTCATAGATAATTTACAATATCAAAGGATGCTCCAATTTCTGATGGGACTGAATGATGGTTATAGTCAAGTGAGAATCCAGGTGATTATGATTCAGTAAATACCCAACTTGAATCAAGTGTATGCGATGGTTAACCAAGAGAAAAGCCAAAGAATAGTTGTTGGATCAACTAGAATACTGTAGAATACAGTGGAGTCAGTAGCAATGCTTGCAACTAGAAGTGGCAATGGAAACACAAAACATAAGAAGCCATACAATCCCAATGCAGTATGTGACTTTTGTCATGGTAGAAGACACTTGCAAGTAGATTGTTTTAAGTTGATGAAGTGTGAATTTTGTCATAAGACTGGTCATCTACAAAATAATTGTTACAGAATAAATGGATATTCAGAAAACTTCAAAGGAAAGATAAGGAGGGCAAACATAGTGACATAAGTATTTGATGACACTGGACAAGGAGAACATGGTGATAATGTGAAGCTTTATCAGCACAATGCAAGACAGACTCAGAATCAGTTCCCACCAAGCCACCACCAACAATTGCTCAACATAATTGATCAGTTTACACCAAGCCAACACCAACAATTGATCAACATAATTAATGACATAAATGAAGATGGAAAGTCCAATGCTAGTGCAAACATGACAGGTAAATTTAATACTGATGAAGCAATGATAAGATATATTATAGACTCAGGTGAAAATAATCATATGATTAGTAATCAAGGATGCTTACATAATAGACATATGGTAGAAAATGCAGGAAAAGTGCAATTGCCTATAGATGACTCAACTAAAATTACACATGTTGGAGATTGTGACTTAGGAGGAGGTGACATTCTTAAAAATACTTTATGTGTACCAACTTTCAAGTTTAACCTCATGTCTATTTCAAAAGTGATAAAAGAACTGAACTGCAGTGTCACTTTCTTTCCATATTATTGTATATTTCAGGATCTCTCATCTGGGAAGGTGGGGGGAATTGGTAATAAAGAAGAAGGATTATATGTATTGTGTTGGGGTGTACAGAATGAGGAAGAAAGGATGAATAAATGCTTGGTATCATCTCAACACGTTGATGTAGTTATTTGGCACCAGAGATTTTGTCATGTGCCCATGACTGTCATGAAGAAGATTTAAGTGTTTGCTTCTGGTTTTAAAAATAAGTCTTCTTGTGTTGTGTCATTGGCTAGACAAAGTAGAGTTCCTTTCTCTGTTAGTTCTAGTAAGACAATATGACCTTTTCAGCTACTACATATGGATGTATATGGACCATATAGAGTTGAAACATATAATAGAATGAAGTATTTTATAACCATTGTGGATGATTACTCTAGATGGACTTGGATTTTCTTAATGAGACTTAAAACATATGTGATCACATTGCTCAAAAACTTCTTTGTTGAAATCCATACTCAGTTTGATATGAAAATCAGAAAAGTAAGGTCTAATAATGGGACTGAGTTTTTTAATCACAATTGTAAAGAATTGTTTCAACAATATGGTGTGTTGCATGAAAGTTCTTGTCCATATACACTACAATAAAATGAGGTAGTGAAAAGAAAATATAGACATATACTTGAAACTGCTAGGGCCATCAAAATACAGACTAACATTCCAAACAAATTTTGAGGTCATTGTGTGGAGGTGGTAGTGTATATTATGAACAAAATACCTTCTACAGTCATAAAGAATAAGTCAGCTTATGAAATGTTATACGACAAATGTCTATAACTTTCACATTTAATGGTGATAGGTTGTTTGTGCTTTGCCACTGTTTTGCCTAGACAAGACAAATTCAGCCCTAGAGCTGTGAGGGTTGTCCTTCTAGGATATGAAAATGTACAGAAAGAGAACAAGCTATATGACATAGATAATAAATTAGTTTTCATGAGCAGAGATGTGATTTTCATGGAAACAATATTTCCATTCAAAAATACTGAAAAAGACAGAGGTTTTCATTCAGTCACATCATCATTTTAGCTATGATGATCTGGTCCATCCACATGGTTTTGAAGTCACACATAATGGCTCAAGCAATTTATATAATGATATGGCAACTGATGAAGAATAGACAACTGATGTAGAATATGTCGTTTCAACAACTGGTGATCATAGTGATGCCTAAAGAGCTTTAGGTTTCCAAGATGAACCAGTATACATATCTAATACCAGGAGGTCCACAAGACCTAGTAGACCTCCTATTTGGCATAAAGACTATATTACTAAACAAATGTGCAATAATTTCTTGTATTCCATATCAGATTGGATGGATTACACAAGACTATCCTCCAATTATCAAGACTTTCTGACACAGATATATGTGGATGTTGAGCCACAAAATTATACCAAGGATGAGAGATGGGTTGATGCAATGAAAGATGAGATTCAAGCAATAGAGGAAAACAAGACTTGGGAGCTGGTCCACCTAACAAAAAGTCATTGGATGCAGGTGGGTGTATAAGATCAAGTATAAAACAACATGAGAGGTTGAAAGATTCAAGGCTAAATTAGTGGCAAAAGGGTACAATCAAAATGAGGGGTTATATTATCATGAGACATTCTCACATGTTGATAAGATGACCACTGTCAGAACTGTAGTAGTTGTTGCAGCTGCTAAGCACTGGGTCATTTACCAAATTGATGTCTATAATACATTTTTACAAGGAGACTTATATGAAGAAGTCTTTATGAAGATGCCAGAAGGGTTTAACACCACAGGAGGACATAATAAAGTGTGCAAGCTACTCAAATCACTGTATGGTTTAAAACAAGCATCTATATAGTGGAACATTAAACTAACTTCAGCTTTAATTTCCTCAGGTTTTCATCAAAGTCACCTGTTTTATTCATTATTCAAAGCAGCAAGATGACAGACTTGTAGTGGTTTTAGTATATGTTGATGATTTTTTAATCACTGGAAATGATCAAACACGTATTCTATCTACTATACAGGCACTACAGACTGCTTTCAAAATCAAGAATTTGGGTGAGCTCAAATAATTTCTTGGTATAGAGTTTGCTAGAACCTCACAAGGGATACTTATGCATCAGAGGAAGTATGCACTGAAACTGATCTCTGACTTAGGCTTAGCAAGAGCTAAACTTATGCTTTCACCTATGAAGATACATCAGAAGCTTACTACTATTGAATTTGACAATTATATTACATCTCAGCCTACATCACAAGACTCAGTATGCTAACCAATTCCACATTATTCTCTATTACCAGATCCTAGCATGTATAGAAGACTCATTGGGAGGTTACTATATCTTACTAATACCAGACCAGGCATTTCCTTTGATGTGCAACGTCTCAGTCAATTTATGCAACATCCCAAGAGTTCCCACTTAGAAGCTGGACTAAGGCTTGTGAGGTACATTAAGAATGCTCCAGGGTCAGGCATTCTTCTAAACAACTCTAACTCCTCTCAGTTACAAGTCTTTTGTGATGCTGGTTGGGGTTCATGTCTCAGCAGTAGAAGATATGTTATTGGTTATTTGGTATTATTTAGCCATTCTCCTGTTTCTTGGAAGTCTAAGAAGCAAGCTATTATTTCCAGAAGTTCAGTTGAGGCTGAGTATAAGGCATTTGTTGCTTCAGTAGCTGAGGTTGTCTGGGTTACTCAAATGTTTAAAGAATTGGGGGTCTCATTTCAGTTGCCTGTTTCTATCTTCTCTGACAACAAGTCTCCCATACAGATAGTTGCTAATCCTATTTTTCATGAGGGTACGAAGCATATTGACATTGATTGCCACTTCATACGGGAAACAATAAAAGAATGGCTTATACACACCTTTTACTTGTTATCTTCTGAGAAACCTGATCTACTTATCAAGGGTCTGAGTATTCATCAACATTCTTACCTGATATCCAAGCTAGGGAAGAAGAATGTTTTCATATCCCCTAGCTTGTAGGGGGTATGGAAGAATTTAATAAATGTAGAAATGTGTCATAATTAGTCATGTTAGTTGAAGTTAGTTAAGAGTTTGTTAGAAGTTAGTTAGAAGTTTGTTAGAGGTAGTTAAAGTTTGTTATTAGTTGGTTAAAAAGGTTGTTAAGAAGAGTTAATTGAAAGTAGGGTATGTGTGTGTATATATATATCATGTACACTGAAATGAAGAGACAACACAATCATTTCATCTCTAAATATACACTATGTTCATATCTCTGCTTGTATTTTTCGCATATCAACTTCTCTCTTCTTACTCTTTTCCCTTTCTCTCTTCTTTCTCTCCTTTCCTCCATCAATCACAATATGTAAATAGATGTGTTCAATACATAGCAACCATGTGATCCTATATTTTATGGGAACAAAAGAAAAAAACATCTTTTGAATGTATTTAACATGATGGAAGTCATTTTTCGGAAAGAATACTTTTTAATATAAACATTTCTACTTTGTAAAGACACTCGAAAATCATGATTTTGCTTTGCTGTTGAGTTTTATCAAATCGAATTCTGATGTTTTTGCTCCTAATTTATTGCTTGAAAAACTCATCATATTCTTGAGAAACATTAATGTCGACAAAATATTCTTAACAACAGTATCCCCATCCTCTGTATCTATTCAAAATATGATTATGCATCAAGTTTCTTGGGGTAAAAGGAGAAATACATGAAGGAGAAACATGGTAAGAAAATAAAAAGTTATATCGTACGGGATTGTCTTACCTTAAGGCATTGTCTTGCGAAAAATATATTTTTTACTGAGCTGGGGTTCGAACCCAGTACTACAGAAGTTATGTCGTAAGGGATAAATTTTTACCTTAAGACATAACTTAGATCTTGTGAACGCGCGGATAATGATATTTTAGATCACAAATTTTCGTTAAATGAGGAGTAGGAGCAAAAATTATAGACCATCAAATTGAGGGATAAAAATGAAAGACTACCACGTATAAAGAACAATCCACACAAAAAATGAAAGGGAAAATAATATGGTGTCACCACCAACAAAACGAAAAGGCCCAAAAACCTCATTTTAAGTAAATGACTCGAAATAGACAATAGGCCCAAATATAGACACACTTAACAACAACAACTGTTACACCTCGTAATTTTAGGGCAATAAATTGAGAACGTAATTAAAAAAATAAGATTCGAGTATTGGAAATAAAGTATATTTACATATGCTAATACGAATATTAGTATACAAAGGATGTGATTCCGGAATAATTTTTGGACCCAACGAGTGCGACGATATGAATTAATAATAATAGTTGAATATTCCCAATGGGGTTATGAATTAGTGTCGTATAAAATTATGGCATCGAGAATACGAGGTCTTATAAAATTTTCAGGATTTAAATGAAGTGGGGTCTAAGATTAATTAATTGTGGGAGATTGATTTATTATTTGTGGAATTAATTTTAGTGGAGGGAATAATAATAAGTGGACAAATTGTGGGAACTTGTGCCCTCAAAAAACGTGGTGAGCATGCAAAAAAACTCCACCAGCTCACTTAAACCAATGTTTCATCTCATTTCAATACACTTTAATTCAAATCTCTCCTTCACATATGTTACACCCCGTAATTCCAGGACATGTTTATAAGAACGTACGTAAGAACTCAAAAATGTTAAGATTGAAGACTAGTAAAAATTTATCGGAATTATGGAAATGTCGGGAAACGAAATAATTCGACGAACGGGAGGGTGAAACGTGTCACCCCCCCTTAGATGGTCATGGTCGAATGGACCATGGGTGTTATGGTCATTTGACCAAGGTAAAGATTACCAAGTCTTGCTAGGCTAAGAGCTAGATATTGTTGACTAAGTCCAAGGGCCACTTGGCTTGATCTTTTAGTGGAATGCATCCAAGACACCCATATGTGCTAATCTTGACCCTCCATTGTGTTATTTAAACATACTAGTAGCAAGACAAGGCTATTTTACAATAAGAAAAATTTGAAGAAAACTTATTCTTCATTATGTTGCTCTCGGGTTAGGCATCCTCAAGGGAAGAAAAAATTTCGTTTGTTGTTCAATAATCTCCATACTTTGAACCAAGATTCCTAAGGATATTGTAAGGGTATCTCAATAGAAAGATCCCGGAAAAGTGTCATTTTTGCGTTAGTCGCAAGGTGAAAACCTAAGTCGCTTTCATAGGTTTGGATTGGAAATTGAAGGAGAGTTGTTTGTGATCTTCTAAGGGCTTCAAGTGGCGGATTGGAGTATCAAGGAGAGGCTCTAAGTTGCTAGGGAGAGACTTCGGATCTTGAAGTTGGATTAAGGCTCGTCAAGGTAACAATCTTGTTCTCTTAAGTGTTATAAGATTACATATTGTTGTAGCCTTACATTTTAACTAGCATGAAGTATATGTATTGAAGATTGATAAGTGTTATGGATATTGGAAGCCTAAATCCAAAATGACATTGTTAGTCATTTGAAATTGAAATACAAATTGGTCGATAATTAGAATCGTCGCATGTTATCTACTTGAAGATTGTAGTTGTTATAATCAATTGCGGCTTTATAACATGTTATACTAAACAACTTGGATTAAAAAGGAATTGGAAAGGAGGATATATTGTTACACCTTTTGGCCGTGAATGGCATTGCTTTTCTTGGATTAGTTGATATAAATTGTGGGGCAGAATTTTACATGTCTTGTTAGGCGTGTAATCCCCTATTGTTAACTACATTGTTGAGCCTTAAATGTGGCATGTTTGGTTATTGAATTCGGGCCTTGAAAAAGGTGGAAAAGTATGTAGAAACAAAGGAAGTGTTGTCTGATTTTCCGTAGAATTTAGTGACTTTGCACTTAGAATATTCTACGTTTGAAGTTAGAAGTTAATAGACGTATTATGGTCATTATAGGTTGACATACTACGTATGACATATTGGACTTAGCAAGTGGATTGAACCGAAGAGGTATGTGAAACTTTCTTATCTCTTGAGCATGCGTAGTTGTAAATATATAGTACGGTAGACGTACGAGATTTTGACGAATCTAGTTTCATTTGATATCCTTGACTTGTTTAAAGAATATCCAAGTTGGTTGAGTTAGGGAATTAACTCGCTTGTTTAAAAGATTAAGGATATCTTAGCTTCTAAAAGTTAAGAGACTTGAAGTATTTTGGAAAGTATACGATACTTGGTTTTCGAAAGTATAAGTCTCTTGGTTATAAAAATAATGTAAGTGTGTAAAGCATAAAGTTAGTATAACGGCTTTATGGAAAGTTGGTTATAATTGGCTTTATGGAAAGATGAAAGAGTGGTTTACTCTAGTAATGTAAATAATGATAAATGACTTGAAACGAAGAAAGGCAAATTGATTTGAAGGCATCAATTGCTTAAGGTTTTAAAGAAAGAAGTCACTTGATTTAGAAGCCTATAAATGTATTTCTAAAAGGTATTGTGACTTGTCTTGAAAAGTAGATATGACTTGATACTACGGTTATTAGTATGTTGGAATTTTATATGAAAAAGAGTCATTTAAAAAAAAGAATAGAAGTACGTAGTACTTTGGGTTAAATTCTCGGATTTTATAATGACATGTTAGTGCCTTAAGTAAACTAAAATGAGAGTCTTTAAACAAAGCTAATAAGAAGTTAGGGGATTTCTTAACTTGCTTATGTTACGTATGATAAGTCGGTGGTGCTTATGTTGTGTATGATAAGCCGATAGTGCTTATGTTATGTATGATAAGCCGATAGTGCTTATGTTATGTATGATAGCCGGTTGTGCTAGGTTATTTATTCTTACGGGGTAAACCCCCGGGCTACTAGTTATTCCATGGATTTGCTACCCATGATGCGAGTGCGGCGTTTGTACTCATTGCGGGCCCACCGGGCCTATGCGGGTGAAATAGTCTTATGCGGGTGAAATAGTCTCATGCGAGGCGGATGACCTCATTGCGGGTCCACAAGACTTATGCGGGTGAAATAGTCCCAGGAGTAGGATTGCTTAATGATACTACGGGCGGGTGGCCCTACTTTGATCATGAGCCTCCTATTTTTATGTAGTAAAGTATACTCTTGTTTACTCTCATTGTTAGTAAGGCACAGTGTACTGTTATTTGAGTTATCATACATGTCTCCAGCTTTATTTTAGACTTTATGATTTCATTACAGTACTTTCAGTTTCACATACTTGGTACATGTTGTACTGACCTCCTTCGGGGGCTGCGTTCATGCCGCAGTTAGAGTATACAGGTTGTTGATCCTCACTCTTAGGATCACTGTTCAGCTGTTGAGAAGCTCCATTACTCCGGATGCTTATCCTTGGTTCAGATCACTGGTATGGTCGGTTGTTGTACATTCAGGGGTATGGCGGGGCCCTATCCCGTCACATTTGTTATTCTTAGAGGTCTGTAGTCATGTCTTGTGGATTGGGTTGTAAAGAAAAAAAAAAGATGTAACTGATGTTTTTGGGTTATGTATATTTTGCGGAAGGTGGCCTTATCGGCTAGCCTGTTGATATTTTTTTTGTCTAAGTATTTTTTTATGAGTTGTGTATGTTCCGCTGCTATTCTCTGATGTATACCGGCAGGGTGCCTGTAGGGCACCGCCATGCCCGGGGTTGGGTCGTGACAAAAGTGGTATCAGAGCAGTTAGTCCTCGGAAAGTGCCTACAGACCGTGTCTAGTAGAGTCTTGGTTATTGGTGTGTTGTGCACCACATCTATAACCAGGAGGCTGCAGGACATTTAGGATTGGTTTCCATTCTTCTCACTCTGAGATCGTGCGATAGAGCTGTGTGGTTAGAGTCGTCTCTCCCTAACGAGTTATGTTGATTGCAGCTACGAGAAAGGCAGCAGTGACCCAGGAAAGATTATGTGGATTGCGTATCCAGATTGGTAATAATTGTAGTATAGTTGATATTATGTCATACAGCTATACGGATTTATATATGAGGGTCAGACGCGTGTTGCCTAGAATGATTTTGGATTACCAAGGATTGGTAAGGATTAAATAGATATCGGGAAGGTATGAAACAGTTTAATGAATTCTCATCAAGGTTTTACGTACTAATTTGAGATAATTAGGAGATGATGAGCTGTCTGAGAAGGTAATGAACCCTTAAGAAGTTATAATTAAGGGACTTAATGGAAGACTATGTTAATAGATTAAGCTACGTGGTATGATTAAGAGAATGGTACGGATGAGATCCGTATGGAGTAAGTATGGTTGTTGTGATCAAGACAACATGATTATGGTATTATGAGAAGTTATTGTACCCGTTTACGGGGGGACTGATAAGGTAGGGTTGGAGCATGGAAATTGCGAGCCTAAGAATATTGATAACCGCCGAGACCTTAGGTATATAAGGCCTTCTCGGGTAGTAAAAATTTAAGTCAGACCGAGGATAAGAGTTAAGTGCGATGCCGAGTCGGGTTGAGGACCTATTAAGGGTCGCCCCATAGCCTGAAATGGAATGAAATCAGTTGGTAGTAGTCCCGCTACGTGACAGGGTCACGAGGGTGCAAGGCCCAAGTTTAGTTAATCGTTTTACGGGTTCGTGGACGCATTCCACCGGAACCAGGTTGTGAGAGCCGAAAATGGCCTTATATTGTTTAATTTAGTAACTCCAAATATTGGAGGCCAGATTTAGTATGGAAGTTATGTACGTATGCTAGTATAAGTTTGGAAGTACGGAAAGAGTACGACCAGTGAGAAAGAGAGCAACCAAGTGTAAAGGAATAGAGCCTGAATCCATGAAAACCTTTCGAGGTGACTACACCCGTGAGTGATGGGTGGTAGCTGAGCGGGTATATAATAATTTCCCGGTAACGATACAGTCGTCGGACCCTAGCAGACCTAGCAGAGCTGTTATGACAGACTTTGAGGACATTATGGGTACGGGCTAGTTGGCCTCTTGTTATGCCAACGTTGACTGCAGAGAGAGATTTGTTCGATTCCAGTTTTCCGGTAAGCCGATTATCGAGTGGAAAAGAAGGGAAGTGGTGGTAACCAGTGAATTATCCTTCATTCTTTGACATCATTGTTTTTAATAAGTCTGTGTGACTTGTTCATTTAAGGTAAATTGATGCAGAAGGTAAGTAATACTAGAATTTGAAGGAGTTTTATGTTAAGTGCCCTTGGGGGTACTTGGAGTTGGTTTGGTGGCGGTCGTACACGACCTTCCTGATAATTTCGTGAAAGCGCAAGCAAGAATAAGATAAGTACGAGTCTTCATGGAAAAAGAAGACATCGTTGGTAGGTTTTGAAAATCTATACGATTATAAGGGCGCTTGATGATTAAGATTTTGAAAGGGAGATAAGTTTTTCTCCCACGAAAAGGATAGTTTTACGACATGGGGTTATGTGTACCCATGTTGTTAGATGAAGGATAGGAGACTGGTAAGGTCTTCAGTATCGTTATGCCATAGGTTACAATTTTAGATAACCGGGGGAAAAAGTATTGTGTGGGGTAATTGAGAACGACGTTAGAAAATGGTCGAGGAAGTGTCGTAAGGATATAAATGCAGGTAGTACGCATGCATGAAACTGTATGATTATGAATCAAGATAGAAATACTTTTGCTAATAATAAGCATAAGGAAGGGTTATGACCAGAATGATAAAAGAGAATGCAACTATGGTTATGTAAGTCAGACGAGATATGATTACCCTGCACTAGTGTAAAGACCATTAGTAAATGATCGGCAGAAGAACACCTCGAGGAAAGGTGGTAACATCCGCATCGAGAAGGATAGTAGGAAAATACGGGGGGGGGGGGTTAAGGGACCCCCGGACAACTTGAAATGAATTATAAAGTAAAGACGAGTAGACACTCGAACGATAAGAAATATTGACAAGTCATTAGATTATGTAATACCATGAATTGAGGTTGAACACCTGATTATAAGCTCTATGAGCCGAGAGAGAATAATAGGATTACTACTTGACGAGATCAAGGAAATCTTCCCCCTAAATCGTGATTGGCAGGAAGTCTTAGCCATGAGGAAAACAAAGGAATCAAATCTAAGTATAATGACCAAGTTTGGTTGCAACAGAGAAAGGGAAACATGAACCATAATTGAGATTAAGGATGCCCGAATATTTCGCAAGTATGAGAAAGGCTTCCAGTTATTGGAAGATAAGTTGACCACGACTACAGTTCTAACCCCTCCTGAGAGACTAGAGGGTTAGGTTATTATTGTAACACTTTGGGTGTTGGGCTAGGTTGTGTGCTGACGCAACACGATAAGGTTAGAGCCTATGTTTCTCGGGGGTTAGGGAAACATGAAAGGAATTACGCTACTCACGATTTAGAGTCGGCGACAGTTAATCGTGCCTTGAAGATTTGGAGGCATTCCTTTTATAGACTTCATGTGGATATTTGTGCAGACCACAAGAGCCTCCGGTATATCTTCGCATGCAGGCAACCGAATTTCATGCATGAGACGGTGGTTAGAGTTACTCAAGGATTGTGATATTGATATCCTATATCACCCCGGGAAAGATGAGGCGGTTACAGATGCTCTTAGTCATGGATCTATGGGTAGTCTGTCAGATGGGCTGTCAGATAGACAGGACGTGGTCCGTGAGATTCATCAGCTACCGAGCCGAGGGGTTCGATTATTTGTTTCCAAGGTTAATGGAGTTTAGATCCGAGAGGTTGCCGAGTCTTCCGTCATTGAGGAGGTAAAGAGGCTACAGTATGAGGATCCAGTTATGATACGGTATCGAGATATTTCTCTTCTAGAGGAGGAGAGTTTATTTGAGGTAGCGCCTGATGGGGTGCTAAGATTCGAGGGCAGATTGTGTGCTCCCGATGTTGCAGGACTTCGTCAGCAGATTCTGGGGGAGGCACACAATGCTCGTTACTCTATTCATCCGGGGTTGACTAAGATGTATCATGACCTCAGATGTATGTATGGGTAAGATGACCTGAAGAGGGACGTATCGGAGTTTGTTGCTTAGTGTCCGAGTTAGTAGCAGGTCAAGGTGGAACACCAGAAGCCCTGTGAGCTACTACAGGCGATTGAGATCCCAACTTAGATATGAGAGGTAATTAATATGGATTTTGTTACAGGGTGGCATCGTACTCAGAGGAAGTGTGACTCCCTGAGAGTCATAGTAAACAGGCTGACGAAACCAGCCCATGTTCTTCCGGTTAGGACCACTTACTCGGCTGAGGATTATGCTAGATTATATAGCAGGGAGATTGTGAGACTGCACGGGGTTCCTACATTTATGATGTCAGCAGATGAGCTCAGTTTACAGCTAACTTCTGGAGGTTTTTCCAGAAGGGGTTAGGGACACAGGTGAGTCGCAGTGTTGCATTACACCCTTAGACCGACGGACAGGCAGAGCATACTATCCAGGAACTTGAGGATATGCTGCGGGCATATGTTATTGATTTCAGGGGTAGCTGGGAGGATCACTTGCCTCTTGTTGAGTTTTCTTATAACAACAGCTACCATTCTTGCATTCAGATGACGCCATATGAGGTTTTGTATGGGCGGAAGTGTAGGTCATCGATTGGTTGGTTCGACGTGGGCGAGGTTCAGTTAGTTGGCCCAGACTTGATTCAGCAGGCCGTGGATAAGGTGAAGCTTATCCAGGAGAGTCTATTAGCAGCTCAAAGTCGGCAGAAGTCTTATGCAGATGATCGGCATCGACGCTTGGAGTTCAGGTTGACGTTTTAGTATAAGTATTGTTAAATGGCCACGTGTGGCATTATTGGTATGTAGGGGTTGTAAAAGGAGACTATGTCGCTATCTATAAGATTGACTCCAAAAGAACATTCGGGGATGAATGTTTCTAAGGGGGGAAGAATGTCACACCCCGTAATTCCAGGACATGTTTATAAGAACGTACGTAAGAACTCAAAAATGTTAAGATTGGAGACTAGTAAAAATTTATCGGAATTATGGAAATGTCGGGAAATGAAATAATTCGATGAATGGGAGGGTGACACGTGTCACCCCCCCCCCCCTTAGATGGTCATGGTAGAATGGACCATGGGTGTTATGGTCATTTGACCAAGGTAAAGATGACCAAGTCTTGCTAGGCTAAGAGCTTGATATTGTTGACTAAGTCCAAGGGCCACTTGGCTTGATCTTTTAGTGGAATGCATCCAAGACACCCATATGTGCTAATCTTGACCCTCCATTGTGTTATTTAAACATACTAGTAGCAAGACAAGGCTATTTTACACTTAGAAAAATTTGAAGAAAACTTGTTCTTCACTATGTTGCTCTCGGGTTAGGCATCCTCAAGGGAAGAAAAAATTTCGTTTGTTGTTCAATAATCTCCATATTTTGAACCAAGGTTCCTAAGGGTATTGTAAGGGTATCTCAATAGAAAGATCCCGGAAAAGTGTCATTTTTGCGTTAGTCGCAAGGTGAAAACCTAAGTCGCTTTCATAGGTTTGGATTGGAAATTGAAGGAAAGTTGTTTGTGATCTTCTAAGGGCTTCAAGTGGCGGATTGGAGTATCAAGGAGAGGCTCTAAGTTTCTAGGGAGCGACTTCGGATCTTGAAGTTGGATTAAGGCTCGTCAAGGTAACAATCTTGTTCTCTTAAGTGTTATAAGATTACATATTGTTGTAGCCTTACATTTTAACTAGCATGAAGTATATGTATTGAAGATTGATAAGTGTTATAGATATTGGAAGCCTAAATCCGAAATGACATTGTTAGCCATTTGAAATTGAAATACAAATTGGTCGATAATTAGAATCGTCGCATGTTATCTACGAAGATTGTAGTTGTTATAATCAATTGCGGCTTTATAACATGTTATACTAAACAACTTGGATTTAAAAGTAATTGGAATTGAGGATATATTGTTACACCTTTTGGCCGTGAATGACATTGCTTTTCTTGGATTAGTTGATATAAATTGTGGGGTAGAATTTTACACGTCTTGTTAGGCGTGTAATCCCCTATTGTTAACTACATTGTTGAGCCTTAAATGTGGCATGTTTGATTATTGAATTCGAGCCTTGAAAAAGGTGGAAAAGTATGTAGAAACAAAGGAAGTGTTGTCCGATTTTCCGTAGAATTTAGTGACTTTGCACTTAGAATATTCTACGTTTGAAGTTAGAAGTTAATAGACGTATTATGGTCATTATAGGTTGGCATACTATGTACGGCATATTGGACTTAGCAAGTGGATTGAACCGAAGAGGTATGTGGAACTTTCTTATCTCTTGAGCATGAGTAGTTGTAAATGTATAGTACGGTAGACGCACGAGATTTTGACGAATCTAGTTTCATTTGATATCCTTGACTTGTTTTAAGAATGTCCAAGTTGGTTGAGTTAGGGAATTAACTCGCTTGTTTAAAAGATTAAGGATATCTTAGCTTCTAAAAGTTAAGAGACTTGAAGTATTTTGGAAAGTATACGATACTTGGTATTCGAAAGTATAAGTCTCTTGGTTATAAAAAGAATGTAAGTGTCTAAAGCATAAAGTTAGTATAACGGCTTTATGGGAAGTTGGTTATAAATAGCTTTATGGAAAGATGAAAGAGTGGTTTACTCTAGTAATGTAAATAATGATAAATGACTTGAAACGAAGAAAGGCAAATTGATTTGAAGGCATCAATTGCTTAAGGTTTTAAAGAAAGAAGTCACTTGATTTAGAAGACTATAAATGTATTTCTAAAAGGTATTGTGACTTGTCTTGAAAAGTAGATATGACTTGATACTACGGTTATTAGTATCTTGGAAGTTTTATATGAAAAAGAGTCATTTTAAAAAAAGAATAGAAGTACGTAGTACTTTGGGTTAAATTCCCGGATTTTATAATGACATGTTAGTGCCTTAAGTAAACTAAAATAAGAGTGTTTAAACAAAGCTAATAAGAAGTTAGGGGATTTCTTAACTTGCTTATGTTACGTATGATAAGTCGGTGGTGCTTATGTTATGTATGATAAGCCGGTAGTGTTTATGTTATGTATGATACGCCGGTAGTGCTTATGTTATGTATGATAGCCGGTTGTGCTAGGTTATGTTATTCTTAAGGGGTAAACCCTCGGGCTACTAGTTATTCCATGGATTTTCTACCCATGATGCGAGTGCGGCGTTTGTACTCATTGCGGGCCCACCGGGCCCATGCGGGTGAAATAGTCCTATGCGGGTGAAATAGTCTCATGCGAGGCGGATGACCTCATTGCGGGTCCACAGGACCTATGCGGGTGAAATAGTCCCAGGAGTAGGATTGCTTAATGATACTACGGGCGGGTGGCCCTACTTTGATCATGAGCCTCCTATTTTTACGCAAGACTCTATCATAGTAAGGCACAACAGATCGTTATTTGAATTATCATACATGTCTCCAAATTTATTTTAGACTTTATGATTTCATTACAAAGACTTTCGGGCCACATACTTGGTACATGTTGTAATCGACTTCCTTCTGGGCCGCTCATGCCGCAGTTAGAGTATACAGGTTGTTGATCCTCACTCTTAGGATCACTGTTCAGCTGTTGAGAAGCTCCATTACTCTGAAGGCTTATCCTTGGTTCATATCCCTGGTATGGTTGGTTGTTGTACATTCAGGGGTATGGCGGAGCCCTGTCCCGTCACAGTTGTTATTCTTAGAGGTCTGTAGTCATGTCTTGTGGATTGGGTTGTAAAGAAAAAAAAGATGTAACTGATGTTTTTGGGTTATGTATATTTTGCGGAAGGTGGCCTTATCGGCTAGCCTGTTGATATTTTTTTTGTCTAAGTATTTTTTTATGAGTTGTGTATGTTCCGCTGCTATTCTCTGATGTATACCTGAGAGGGGTGCCCAGGTAGGGCACCAGTCGCGGGCCCGGGGTTGGGTCGTGACAACATAGCCCTCATATCTTCTCCCAAACAGATTTTCCCCATACCAGAGCTAAGTGAAGACTAAATTAACTCCCCTTCCAAGATTAAGTTCTTCTACTAAGTTTTAAGCCATATGTTAGGCTTATTTTATATACGCATTTTGAGTCATTTTTAGTTAGTATTTTACCCATTTTTTTCCAAATATGTGTCGTGTTAGGATAATTTTTCTTTCTTTTGAGTCACAGTGGTTTAAAAAGGTAACATGGATAAAAGAAGCAAAAAGAGGGCAGAAAAGGAGGTTCCCGAACCAAAAGAGACGAAAGTTGGCATCCCGGACGAGAACAGGGCGGCGTCGTGGCGCCAATCCATCAGAGACTGCAGGGCCACGACGCCCAATGTACTGAGAAGCTGCAGGAGTTTCAGCGCCGCGGCGCCTGCCAGCAGCACTGCGACGCTAATTCCCCTGAAAGTCTGAAACGTTGCAGTATTTTCGGCGCCACGGAGCCAGTCTGAAAGGCCCTTTGGGTAGATTTTTCAAGGTGACACAATCCCTAATTCATCACATAACATAATTGCTTGGAGGCTTCAAGATTAGAGACTTGTTCTTAAGTATTTTTCTTTCTTTACTTTATTTACTTTCAGTTTATGTCGGATAATCTTTTGGTTCTTAGCATGTCTATGGCTAGGAGCTAAACTTTATTTAGGGCTTTCCTTTCGAATCGCTTGAACCTCGTCTTTATGACTTAATGCATTAATTTGGTTTCTTCTTCATATAGTTAAGATTTATTCAATAGTTGTTTTGATTGTTTGGTAATTAACTGATCACTAATTATCATCACTTATATGATTTCGAATCGAAATCCGAAAGGGGAGATTTGAATATGCTATAGTTAAATAAACATAGGTTAAAATCGTGGACGAAAGTACCCCGATACTTGTGTAGTTTTATAGGTTATTGTTCTTAATCCTCTTATGTGGTAAAATCTGTCATAGAAATATAGAAGATTTCTGCACCGGAGTTGAGTGTTTATATATCCTAACCAGAATGTAAAACGGTCTAGTTAACCTGCTATTTTAACATAGAAGAAGAACCTTTATTGTTGCATTAAGGATTAAGGCGAGTGGATAGTTGAGGAGATTGGAAGCCCTATTTCCACCATATCTGATTTAAGTAAAGTAATTTAGTTAACTTTTACAATTGTTCAGTAGTTCATAGATAAAAACCACAACAAAATATCGACAGCCAAATAGATACCATAGGATAGATGTTTGGTAATTGAACACTAATCCGTGAGGACGATATTCGGTCTTGCCTAGACTATATTACTTGTAACGATACGTACACTTGCGTTAAGCGTGTGGAAAATCGCTAACAAGTTTTTGGCGCCGTTGCCGGGGATTGGCGTAGTTCAATATCAATTTATCTATTCTTAATTTCTAATTTGGTTTTTCTTTTTATTTTCTTTTATTTGTGGAACTGTACGCCATGATTTGTTTGTTGGTTTTGACCCATCTCAAGGATCCAGCAAACATGGACTACCACTTTAATGGGTTACAGAGCTATCAACAGCAATGTGACCCTCATGTCCCACTGAAAGAGCAGAATGGATTGCGAGCGGCCATACTCAGGCTAACTAAGCACCAAACGCAGTTCATGGATGAGACAAGAGTGTCCCTAAAAAATTTGGAGACATAATAGGACAACTCGCGGGCATGCTGAGCAACAGAATACAAAGGAATCACCCTGAAAATATTGGGGCGAATCCAAAAAAACAGTGTCAGGCAGTTGATCTAAGGAATGGAGAACTAGTGGAAGATAGCCCACCACCACCGTGTTCGGAGAAGGAAGACTCAGAAGGATCGCAGGATTCCCAGTACGCGCGCCATCGAAGCGTGCGGCGCAGAAACATCAGACGACGTAATGATTGCTGGAGACCTTCATTCGAAGCAAGGGACATTGCCAGCAACTATTGGAAATCCTCAGGTTAAGATACAATATCCTCAGAGGCTAAAGACAAGTTCCCTTGACAAACAGTTCTCTAAATTTCTGAAAGTTTTCAAACAACTGCAAATCAACATCCCATTTGCTGAGGCTCTAGAGCAGATGCCGAGTTACGTAAAGTTCATGAAGGATATTCTCAGTAAAAAGAGGAGGTTAGATAACTATGAAACAGTGGTGTTGATTGAGGAATGCAGTGACATCCTACAGAGGTAGCTACCTCAGAAGCTGAAAGATCCAGGGAGCTTCACCATCCCTTGCACTATAGGGAGGTTTTAATGTCAGAAGGCCTTGTGTGATTTGGGGGCAGGTATAAATCTGATGCCCTATCTGGTGTTTTTGCAAACTTGGAATGGGAGAGGCACGACCTACAAATATCACTTTGCAGCTCGCTGATCACTTCATTGTCCATCCAAGAGGAGTCATCGAGGATGTGTTGGTTAAAGTGGACAAGTTTATCTTCCCCGCTGATTTCATCATCTTAGACATGAAAGAAGATGAACTGATTCCCATTATTCTTGGCAGACCATTCCTAGCCACAGGACAGGCACTTATTGATGTTCAAAAATGTGAGCTGAGACGTTGTGTTCTGGAAGAAAAAGTGATTTTCAATGTATTCCAAGCAGCAATCTTCCCAAAGGCAAGTGACAATTGTTATGCTATTGATATGATTGAAGAAGCGCTCAAAACCGTTCGTGGTCAGATGCTCTTGAAGAAGTGCTGACCCAATGGGGTGAGGATAATGGCAATGACCCGAAATTGATAGAGTATGCAAATTGGATGGATTCTTATGAGCCATGTTACAAGAAGAAATATGAAGGGCTCGGGCAGATGCCAGAGTGAGCAGTGCCATCCACAGAAAAAGCTCTAGGGTTAGAATTGAAGACTCTACCAGATCACTTGCAGTATCGATATCTGGGTGAGAACCAATCATTGACAGTGATCGTATCATGTCATCTATCCACAGTGGAGATTGAGAAGCTGCTGAGAATGTTGAGGGCTCACAAGTGTGCCATTTGGTGGACATTGGCAGACATAAAGGGGATAAGCCCTTCAACAATGATGCATAAAATTCATCTAGAAAATGAGAGCAGATCCTCCATTGAGGCACAGAGGAGATTGAATCCAAACATGAAGGAGGTGGTGAGGAAAGAAATCATGAAATGGATTGATGCTGGAGTAATCTATCTTATTTCTGACAGTGCATGGGTGATTCATGTGCAAGTAGTGCCCAAGAAGGGTGGCATGACGGTGGTGATCAATGAAAAGAATGAGCTCATTCCATCTAGAACAGTTACCGGTTGGAGGATTTTATATACGTTTTTTGAGTCATTTTTAGTTAGTATTTTACCCGTTTTTGTCCAAATATGTGTCGTATTAGGATATTTTTTCTTTCTTTTGAGTCACAGTGGTTTAAAAAGGTAACGTGGAGAAAAGAAGCAAAAATAGGGCAGAAAAGGAGGTTCCGGAGCCAAAAGAGACGAAAGTTGGCATCCCGGACGAGAATGTATGCGCTGCGGGCGCTAATCCATCGTGAGACCGCAGGCCACGACACCCAATGTACTGAGAAGCTGCAGGAGTTTCGGCGCCGCGACGCTAATTCCCCTAAAAGTCTGAAACATTGCAGTATTTTCGGCGCCACGGCGCCAGTTTGCAGGGCTGTGGCGCCAATGCGGGAATTTTGCCAAATCCGAGAAGGAACGGGCCAAGGCATAGAAGGAAAAGTGGGACACGTTTTGGGAGGCTATAAAAGGCCCTTTGGACAGATTTTTCAAGGTGACACAATCCCTAATTCATCACATAACATAATTTCTTGGAGGCTTCAAGATTAGAGACTTGTTCTTAAGTATTTTTCTTTCTTTACTTTATTTACTTTCAGTTTATGTTGGATAATCTTTTGGTTCTTAGCATGTCTATGGCTAGGAGCTAAACTTTATTTAGGGCTTTCCTTTCGAATCGCTTGAACCTCGTTTTTATGACTTAATGCATTAATTTGGTTTCTTCTTCATATAGTTAAGATTTATTCAATAGTTGTTTTGATTGCTTGGTAATTAACTGATCACTAGTTATCATCACTTATATGATTTCGAATCGAAATCCGAAAAGGAAGATTTGAATATGCTATAGTTGAATAAACATAGGTTAAAATCGTGGACGAAAGTACCCCGATACTTGTGTAGTTTTATAGGTTATTGTTCTTAATCCTCCTATGTGGTAAAATCTGTCATAGAAATATAGAAAATTTCTGCACCAGGGTTGAGTGTTTATATATCCTAACCAGAATGTAAAATGGTCTAGTTAACCTGCTATCTTAACATAGAAGAAGAACCTTTATTGTTGCATTAAAGATTAAGGCGGGTGTATAGTTGAGGAGATTGGAAGCCCTATTTCCACCATATCTGATTTAAGTAAAGTAATTTAGTTAACTTTTACAATTGTTCAGTAGTTCATAGATAAAAACCACAACAAAATATTGACAGCCAAATAGATACCATAAGATAGATGTTTGGTAATTGAACACTAATTCGTGAGGACGATATTCGATCTTACCTAGACTGTATTACTTGTAACAATACGTACACTTGAGTTAAGCGTATGGAAAATCGCTAACACCATGGTAAATTCCAAACAGTGGATGTCACGGTAATTGACTGGACCGAAACATAGCTCCAGAAACTTTGGCTTTGGAGATAAGCTATTGGGAAGAAAAACATGTAAGTAAGATGGTTTCAAACTTGTAAAGGATGCATGCATGTCATTGTAACTTAAAGAAATGGTGCAAAATGGTGCAGTGGCCGTAGGGACTGTTTTAGCTAAGTTAAGGTAAGATTTCTTCTTCTTATAGAGTAATTGGAGTTAAATGATGTTGTAGTTAAGAAATGAACTCGTGTTAAGAGAAATTGGAAATAAGAGAATACATGTGATTGTATTGGGGTTGTAGTTGAGCCGATTTGGAGTTGTTTCAATTACATGGGGTTGGATTGTTGTTATTGTTCTCGTTGCCATTGATTACATGTTAAATTGAAGGAAATCTTGATATTTAAAGTTGTAGTTGTTTATATGAAATTGTTGAAATATGAATTGGATTTTAAGGAATTATGAGAAGAGTTATTGTAAAATCCGGAAAAAAAATAAATATAGTTGTGGTTGGGTTAATAAAATATATATATATATATATATATATAAGAAAACAAAGAATAAATTGCATGAGATAGAATTAGTGTTAAAATTGGATAAATAGATAGATAAAATGAAAATAAGAAAAAAAAAAAAACAAAAAAAAAAAAAAAAAAACAAAAAAAGTGAAAGATGCAAAGACGCCCTTTCCCTTCTCCCCTCCCCTTTTCATTTCCCCTCCAACTCTTGTCATTCCATCTCTCATATGTTATAGAAAACTCTTCTACTTATACATTGTATTTACACACAAACAAAGTACATAGCATAAAAGTTAGAAAATCAGGAAAAAACAAGTGAACAAGAAGAGGAAAATTCTGGAAAAAAAACAAGAAAGCAAGAAGAACAACAATAAAAGAAATACTAGGGAGCAAGGGTCCCTTGTAGCAACCGAATAACAATCATTTCACACATACAAGGTGAGTTTTCTCACTCAGAAATTCTTGGTAACATCCTTTATTTTAAGTTCAATACATGTTAGAATAAGAATTGAGTGTTGAAAAAAAATATTGAACTTTTGATTGTTTAGACAACTAGTTGCGTCATGAACTTTACGAACTGTTCTCACTGAGTTATAATTGTTAGAATTTGATGAAATTTGGAAGAATGGTACACCTCTCTATTATGATCATATAGAACCAAAAATGAGGTAAAATGGACATACGGTTTGAAAGTTATCATAGTTCAAAGTTCCTGCCTTAGATTTGACCGAAATTCGGAAAGGCATAATTACGGACTGTTTTTATTGAGTTTTACTTATTAGAATTATATGAAAATTTACATGGTTGTAAATATCTCTGTTACGGACAAATATAGATAAAGATTTGTTAAAACGGACTTACGAGTTGAGAGTTATTGTAGTTTGAAGTTGATGCCTCGGATTCATCGGAATCCAGAAGGGCAAGACGTTGAAACGTAAATATGTACTAATCCCTGGCAAATATGAAAATTGGTGCTAAATGAAAATTCTAGATATCTCTGTTGTGGACATTTTGAGACCTTAAGGAGGTCTATCAGACTTACGGATTGAGAGTTATCGCTGTTTAAAGTTTCTGCCTCGGATCTATCGAGATCCAGGAAGGGCAGCGAATAAAAGTGTAAAACTGTACCAAATGGTACAGAATATGAAAGGATTGTTCACATGGAGACGTGTAGCTCGCTGTTCTCGTCGTTTTGAGATTTTATGGGGCTTGAACGGATTTACAGATTAGGAGTTATGACTATTCTAAGATTGGGTTCTGTTTAATAAAAATTCAGCCGAAATAAATTTCATGTGGCTGTTTTGAGGATAAATTTGTGTTAGTTACCCAAAGTAGTTTTAAATGAAATTTGGTACAGTGAAAGATCCCCATCTTACCTTAGTTTCCGCTTGAGAAACACCTTAGTTGGAGTTATGGTTAAAAAGTTATAATCGTTACAAGTATGAATGACAGAATGTTGGGAAAGAGAATATTATTTATTCGATCTTCTGAAAAATATGAAAAGTGAATACGTGTTCACATAAATATATAAATATAAACATAATGGATCGGGTTGCACGCCGCAACAAAACGTAAAGTGAATACGTGTTCACAAATACGTAAATATAATGGATCGGGTTGCACGCCGCAATAAAACGTAAAGTGAATACGCTGCTCACAAATACGTAAACATAATGGATCGGGTTGACGCAACAAAACGTAAAGTGAATACGTGTTCACAAATACGTAAATATAATGGATCGGGTTGCACGCCGCAACAAATATGAAAGATGAATACATGTTCACCTATATATAAATATGAAAAGTGAATACGCGTTCACAAATATATTAATGTAATAAACATATGGAAATGCAGGGGAATGTCTTAACGTATAATACGAGATAAAATGAAGTGTTAGTTAAACTTAGAATTTCCTAGTAGGAGTTGTCGATATTTAAAAGTGTTGTAACTCGATATGTTTTTGCAATATGCTTATTACGTTATAATGTGATTGCACTTGGAATATTGTGGTGTTACTTTGAATTGCGGTAGGTTCTCACCACCCGTATGGTAGGTGACTCTTTATTTAACATGTTTCAGGAAAGCGTGATAGGGGAAAGGCTCCACGCCAAGGCTAGCGATCGTCCCGCAGCCTCTTGTCATACCAAGTCCATTGCTTCGGGCTTGGTACTCGTCAGGTTCAGAATGCCAGTTCCAGTGTCTCGGAAAATGCCCGTATGGAATGGTCTCCCTTCCAACTTAGAATAATTTTTGTCAGTATGTCTATGTAGAAACAATATTTGCACGAGCATGGGCTCGCGTTATGCTTTCAACAAAGTCATAAACAAATTTCTTTATTGTTATTTTTATTAATAGCTCTGTATTTGAATATAAGTTTAAATTTCTAAATAAAGAGAATTAAATGGTGCTCCTGGTGGAAATAATTGTCCAGGTGTCATCACGCCCTAAGTAAAGACTTAGGAAAAGTCGGGGCGTGACAAGTTGGTATCAGAGCCAGGTTAGGAGATTCTAGGAAGTTTCTTCGTGTCGGGTGTTTGAACGGTTACTTATTGCGACGGTGTGCGCGCCACCTTAGTAATAAGTGAACGGAATAACATCCTAAAGTTTTCCTTCTTTCATACTCCTCTCGTGCCTATCTTGAGTCTTTTTTCAAGACTTGATTCTTGTACTACATCTTTCACGCGGGTTAGGAAGAAGATTGTACAACGTTATACTGACCAATAATTGTTGTGTAGATGGTGATTATAAGACGAGTTCCAACAAAGAGGGAAGTACTCGAGGAACATGCAAAGGAAATGCAAGCTCAGAAGGAATTCATGCGTCGTAAGATGAACTCGGGAGATGATTTTAACGAGTATATGTGCGACACAATCGTACTTTGTGCGTATTTGTTTAGGAGTAGACAGAAGAGGCGTTCCTACGACCCAACCTTCTTCAACTTTTCGATTGGAGTCATATTACAGATAATATTCAACTCTGTCACGGAAAATTTTTGATCCTCATTCAGAGGGGCAAAGATGCTAAGAGGAGATGTTACGTGGTTCTCGGATCAAATTTCTATTTCAGGTAATAGTAGTAGGGGAAAGAATGAGCGAAATAGAAAGGGAAGCAAGGAAGAAGGTTCACAGGGAGTTGAATGCCAATCAGCAGAATAGGCGAATTATGCGGTTAAGCCCTTTAGAACGTGTTGTAGTAGGTGCATGTTCGAGTAAGAGAGCTATAGGGAATGACATAGAATGACATGCTCTGATGTATTGTAATGTCATGAAATATTTTCAAATATGAGAAATGAAACATTATTAATGCAAGTTATGAGTTGTCATTATGGTTTAGTTAATCACGTTTTCTTGTGTTGCATGCTTATGAACTATAAGAAAATTTTAAGAGCTAGAGTAGACATTCCGTCTTCTAAAATATGAGTGTGTTTGTCTTCACAGAAAATGGTGAATTCACAAATCTCGGGGGCTCAAGAGGAGGTTCATCACGAAGCTCATGTACCTCCAGTTGACGTAGTGGTGTCCAAAGGAGCGAGAAAATGTCGGAGAAAATGTTGAGAGAACGAGTCAAATGGCCCAAGAAACGGTGGGACAAAAACTAGATAGACTCATAGAGTTAATGACAGCTGCAGTTCCACATATGGTTCCGCCCGCACCTAGTGTCTCTGTCATAGCCCCGAACCAGAACCAGATGGCCCAGGGACCGATTGCGACTGCACCACGGACCGAGAGTGTAGAAGCTCAAGCAGTACCTGATAGGCTATGGGCAAATTTTATGAGGAGAAGAGAACCACTGTACTCAGGGAAGGACCCCAAGGCCGACCCGATAGTATTCCTCGATGAAGTTGAAGACTTAATGTTCACATTGGGATGCGTGGAGACGCAGGGCGTCAACTTGGTAGGCGCACGACTAGTGGATGATGCAGGGGTGTGGTGGAGGAATTTTAGGAAAAATCGTCCCCCAATGTCACCACCAATGACTTGGGGAGGGTTCAGAGTGGCATTCATTGAGAAATTTATGCCTAATACGCGCAAGGATGCGCTCAGACGGGAGTTTGAACAATTGAAGCAAGGTGACCGTAGTGTACAAGAATATGATACACAGTTCGTGAGGTTATCGGCATACAACACACATGTCGTCCCTACAGAAATGGATAGAGTCAAGCGATTTGTAGAGGGTTTAAACCCGAACATAGCAGAGAAGGTGGTGGCGTTAGCCAACGATCGAACTTATCTTCAGATTGTCGATATGGCTTTGAGGGTAGAAGGTTTCGCTAAAGCAAAAAGAGAATATTCGCAGAAGAGATTTCGGACGTCAGGATCATTTAACCAGAGTCAAAATCAGAAGCAGGAGTTTAGTAAGGGATCTTCAGGACCGAACCAATCTGTGGGCCAGTCTTATTTCAAGCCTAAGGGGCACAGTTGGTCTAATTACCAAGGTAGCAAGGACAAGGCCACCAACCCTAACACAGGAGGTGACAAACCGATTTGTAAGATTTGTCAAAGGAAACACAATGGAGAATGTCGGCTCTTAACGAAGACATGTTATAACTGTGGAGAGTCAGGCCACTATGCCAGGGATTGCAAGAAGAGGACCCAAACTCAATCTATTCAGGGGAGGTCAGATGCAACCACAGCTGCCTATAGGGGAAATCAGGGAAACCAACCCCGCCAGAGTCAGGGAGGTCAACAACCCAACAATTCTAATCGGCCACGCTTTGCCCCGGAGGAATGAGGCGAAGCATCTAATGCGTGGTCACATGTATTTTACTAGTCTCGAGTATTCCAAAGATTTGTATTATACGATCCCGCCTACATTTTCATATGTGTCAACGGGCTTTGCTAAGAATTTACACGTAGAACCTTCTTATTTAAGTGAACCTTTGAGGTTATGACACCGCAGGGCCTCAATTGGGCCTCTCGGGTGGTAAATAATTTCCATTAGAAGTGAATGACAGGAACAATGGTGAACCTAGTACTACTTGATATGGTAGACTTCACGTCATTTTGGGTATGGATTGGTTGTCGGCATGTTATGCCATGTTAGATTGTCGTGAAAGATAGTGAGATTAACTTTTCCCGAGAACCGTAAGTTGTTATAAGGGGTAGGGTTGGAATATCCTCATGTCGCTTTATTTCCTACCTGGGGCTCAAAAGTTATTGAGAAGTCACAGAGTGGAGTACGCATATCTGGCTAATATAGTGGATACCCAAAAAGAACCCCCAGCAGTGAATGATGTCCCTATTGTTCGAAATTTTCCGGAGGTTTTTCCTGAAGATCTTCCAGGTCTACCTCCGGATAGAGAAGTGGAGTTTGCTATAGAGTTAATTCCGGGTACAAGACCCATTTCTATTCCTCCATATCGAATGGCCCCAGCTGAATTGAGGGAGTTAAAAGAACAATTGAAGGATCTTCTGGATAAAGGCTTTATAAGGCCTAGTGTTTCTCGGTGCACCAAATCGCTTGTGAAAAAGAAAGACTGATCGCTCCGAATGTGCATCGATTATCCGCAGATCAATAAGGTCACGATCAAGAACCGATACTCATTACCAAGAATCGATGATCTTTTTGACCAACTTCAGGGAGCTAGCTATTTTTCCAAGATTGATCTCCGTCGATATCACCGGTGAAAATAAATCCGGATGATATATCCAAACAGCCTTTAGAACCCGATACGCCATTATGAGTTCTTGTTCATGTATTTTGGGTTAACCAATGCCCCAAAGAACTTTTATGGATTTAATGAGAATCTTCAAACCATTCCTAGATTTGTTCGTGATCGTGTTCATAGATGATATCCTAATTTACTGAAGAGTGTTGAAGAACATGAAGATCATCTCGAGGTAGTGCTTCAAGTCTTGAAACAGGAGAAACTATATGCTAAATTTTCAAAGTGTGAATTTTGGTTGGAAAAGGTTGCCTTTTTGGGCCATGTTGTGTCAAGGGATGGAATTATGGTAGACCCCCTGAAGATAGAAGCAGTGAAGAACTGGCCAAAACCGACCACTCCGACAGAGGTTAGAAGTTTCTTGGGTTTACGGGTATTATAGAAGATTCGTAAAGGTTTTTCTAGTTCACGCTTCCTTGACCCGCTGACTCAAAAGCGGTTAAGTACCAATGGCGAAGCATGTGAAGCAAGTTTTGAAACTAAAGGAATTGTTGACTCATCGCACTCCCTAACCTTACCATCGGGACAAGAAGGGTTCACAGTCTTTTGCGATGCCTCTAGAGTTGGGTTATGATGTGTCTTGATGCAGTTTGGAAAGGTCATTGTGTATGCATCTAGACAATTGAAGATACATGAGAAGAATTACCCAACTCATGACTTGGAATTAGCTGCGGTGGTGTTTTCCTTACGAATATGGAGACATTATTTGTATGGTGTGCATGTGGACATATTTACAGATCATAAGAGTTTGCAGTACATAACCACGCAGAAGGATTTGAATCTCCGACAAAGAAGATGGTTAGAGTTGCTTAAGGATTATGACCTTAGTATTCTTTACCATCCTGGGAAAGCCAACGTGGTGGCTGACGCACTCAGTAGGAGATCAATGGGAAGCTTGGCCCATTTGGCAATACAAAAGAGGGGTATTGTTCGTGAGGTACAAAGATTGGGAAATCTCGGGGTTAGCTTAACTGAGATCGGTGAAGGTAGGGTGGTGGTACATGATACCTCGCAGTCTGCCTTAGCTTCAGAAATAAAAGAAAGTCAGTTTGAGGATACGGAGTTTGTTGGATTTCGGGAGAGGATCCAATAGGGAAAACCTTCACAGTTTACATTGGGAGATAATGACGGAACCCTTCGGTATAAGGGTAGGTTATGTGTTCCTAAGGTAAAGGATCTAAGGAGGAAGATCTTATATGAGGGTCACAACACAAGATATTTCATTCATCCAGGGTCAACAAAAATGTATCCGGACCTCAAGGCAAATTACTGGTGGGACGGGATGAAGAAAGACGTTGCGGAGCTTGTCGGGAGGTGTCTTATATGTCGCACAGTGAAAGTCGAACATCAAAACCCGCGGATTACTTCAGACATTGGAGTCCCCATGTGGAAATGGGAGACGATTCATATGGATTTCAGAACCGGCCACCGAAAACTCGAGAAGGGTATGATTCTATTTGGGTGATTATTGATCGGCTTACAAAGTCAGCCCATTTCTTACTGGTCAGACTACGTATCGCGCACCACAGTACACACACATTTATTTGAAGGAGATTGTGCGGTTACACGGGATTCCCTTACAAATTATTTCAGATAGGGGTTTCCATTTCACCTCACACTTTTGACAAAGTTTCCAGCAGGGTCTCGGGATAAAAGTTAAGTTAAGCACGGCTTTGCACCCGCAAATGATGAGCAAGCCGAGCGAACAATTCAAACACTTGAGGACATGTTGCGATCTTGTGTGTTAGATTTTCGTGAAGCTGGTTGGACCATCTATGTCTAATTGAGTTCGCCTACAACAATAGTTTTCACTCTAGCATACAAATGGCCCCGTTTGAAGCATTATATGGACGAAAATGTAGGTCTCCACTTGGATGGTTCGAGGTTGGTGAGACGCAACTGTTCGGACCTGAAGTCATTCAAGAAACAAATGATAAGGTACAGATGATTCGGGAGCGGATTAAAACAGCTCATAGCCGTCATAAGTCCTATGCGGATCATCGGAAAAGAGATCTTGAATTCCAAGAGGGGGAGAAAGTATTTTTAAAAGTGTCCCCAATGAAGGGAGTGATGCGCTTTGGTAAGAAAGGGAAATTGAGCCCAAGGTTTATTGAGCCATATGAGATCTTGCGAAGAGTTGGGAATGTGGCTTACGAATTAGCACTTCCACAAGAGCTGGAAGCAGTGCATCCGGTATTTCATGTGTCAATGTTACGAAAATACTTGCACGATCCAAGTCACGTCATCCTTCCCCAGGAGATAATTCTTAATAAGGAGCTTCAATATGAAGTAGTTCCGGTGGAAATACTTGATAGGAAGGTTAAGCGCCTTAGGAATAAAGATATTGCTTCCGTGAAGGTCCTATGGAGGAATCACTCCACAGAGGAAGCCATCTGGGAAGCTGAAGAGGCGATGAAAGTCAAATATCCATTCCTATTTGACTAAGGTAATAAAAAAAATGTGTTACATAGTACTTCATATGTGTGTCATTTGCGTGTCTATATGCATGTGTTACAACTTTATTCTCATTCGAGGACGAATGCTCCTTAAGGAAGAGAGAATGTGAAGCCCCAAATTTGTTACAATAACAATAAACATTATTGTATCTATGTGATTATGTTATTATTGTGTCTATGTGATTATGTTACGACCTTATTCACATTCGAGGACAAATGTTGCTTAAGGCGGAGAGAATGTAAAATCTGGAAAAAATAATAATAATATATAGTTGTGGTTGGGTTAATAAAAAAAAAAAATATATATATATATATATATATATATAAAAACAAAGAATAAATTGCATGGGATAGAATTAGTGTTAAAATTGGATAAATAGATAGATAAAATGAAAATAAGAAAACAAAAAAACAAAAAAAAACAAAAGAAAAAAAAGTGAAAGATGCATGCAAGACGCCCTTTCCCTTCTCCCCTCCCCTTTTCATTTCCCCTCCAACTCTTGTCATTCCACCTCCCATATGTTATAGAAAACTCTTCTACTTATACATTGTATTTACACACAAATAAAGTACATAGCATAAAGGTTAGAAAATCAGGAAAAAACAAGTGAACAAGAAGAGGAAAATTCTGGAAAAAAAACAAGAAAGCAAGAAGAACAACAATAAAAGAAATACTAGGGAGCAAGGGTCCCTTGTAGCAACCGAATAACAATCATTTCACACATACAAGGTGAGTTTTCTCACTCAGAAATTCTTGGTAACATCCTTTATTTTAAGTTCAATACATGCTAGAATAAGAATTGAGTGTTGAAAAGAAATATTGAACTTTTGATTGTTTAGACAACTAGTTGCGTCATGAACTTTACGAACTGTTCTCACTAAGTTATAATTGTTAGAATTTGATGAAATTCGGAAGAATGGTATACCTCTCTATTATGATCATATAGAACCAAAAATGAGGTAAAATGGACATACGGTTTGAAAGTTATCATAGTTCAAAGTTCCTGCCTTAGATTTGGCCAAAATTCGGAAAGGCATAATTACGGACTGTTTTTATTGAGTTTTACGTATTAGAATTATATGAAAATTTACATGGTTGTAAATCTATCTATTACGGACAAATATAGATAAATAGTTGTTAAAACGGACTTACGAATTGAGAGTTATTGTAGTTTGAAGTTGCTGCCTCGGATTCATCGGAATCCAGAAGGGCAAGACGTTGAAACGTAAAACTGTACTAATACCTGGAAAATATGAAAATTGGTGCTAAATGAAAGATCTAGATATCTCTTTTGTGGACATTTTGAGACCTTAAGGAGGTCTATCAGACTTACGGATTGAGAGTTATCGCTGTTTAAAGTTTCTGCCTCGGATCTATCGAGATCCAGGAAGGGCAGCGAATAAAAGTGTAAAACTGTCACGACCCGAACCCGGGCCCGTGACTGGTGCCTTACCCCGGGCACCCTAGTAGCCATACAACATCAGAGTAATCAGCGGAACATAAAACACATACATGAAACCAATAAGGTACGAAACAGTAATCTGAGAAAAACTTGCCTTTCGGCATATATATAAATAACAACTCTTACAAATGAACAGTTTAATCCTTTTTACAAACCCTGCCCACAACAGTACTACAGACCTCTACGAATGATATGACAACAACGACGGGACAGGGCCCCGTCATACCCCTGAATGTAAGCACCTACAACAACAGGGGACTATACCAAGACAAGCCTCCGGAGAAACGGAGCTTTCCCAAACGCTGAACTGTGACCCTAAGCACGAGGATCAATGACTGGTGTACCTTTACCTGCGGCATGAACGCAGCCCCCCGAAGGAGGTCAGTACAAAAATTTAGTATGTGAAACTGAAAATATCAGAAATGAAATCATAGTAGTCTATATAAAGCAGAGACGTGTATGATAACCAAACTACGCTCACAATAAAAACAAATATATCGCCGTGGACTCACGCACTCAAAGTCATCACTCAAATACATAAATATGGGTCTCACGCCCACAACCTCAATCATGCCCGTGGAATACCTTCCCCACTGCCGGCAGTCTATGATATATAAAAGCCCCAAGAGATACACATGAACACCAGGTCCCACCTGTGTCATAATAAAATCGTACGGGGTAAGTATTAAGGCATAGCCGACTACTAAAACCCACCGTACCAACAAGGTCATAAATCAGATCATGAAATCTGTCTGCATCACATGATCAAAGCCGCCACTCGCCGCGATGACCAATGTGCGCGCTTCAGCCCTCGAACTTCCCGCACCCGCATAGGCCACCCCAATGGCCCGCATGAGGTATTCCCCGCATCGAGGGTAGCTACTCCCCGGCAACCGCCTGGACTTCGCAGTCCGCATGGCCACATAGACCGCATGCCCATAAAGGACGCAAACTAACCTGGAACTCTCGTAGCTCCGCATAGGCCCCTGGGACCCGCATGAGGTATTCTCGAATCATAGGTCACTAGACCCGCCTGAGTCTACCCCAGACGGAGGCGCTTAACCTCCGAATAGCCAAAGTGAGTGGTACAATACCAACATAACGGCTGATAGTGAAACTATTTAAGCGCAATCGAGATGAAACCCCTTTACACAAATATCACAAGATACTAACACACGTAGCATCCTAGCATGTTTATTTAACAAATCAACAAGAAAGTATTACAAGGCTATCACAACCCAACACAATCAAGTTATACACACAAGGCACTTTCTACTATATGATTAACAAGATCGGGTTTTTATCCCCAAAGTACTTCATACATTAACTCTTTACAAAGATACGTTACTTTCACAAAAGTCACACAATACCCTTAGTATATAAAAATAGAGTGACTGTCTTTTTAAGTAAACCAAAACACTTACCTTTGTAAAATCAAGTAACGACATTATTTTCCAAACGTCCAAGTTTGCCTAATTTCAAATGTTCACGTTTCTTATTTTAGAAAGGTTTCGTAGTTCATAGTCTTATTCGTTTAAGAATATAATTCTCTTTTAAACAATCTGAGAAACATAAGCCTTATGTGAGTAGGATATTCTTGTTTATAACATTCTTATTACAGCAGCCATGATCTAGGAAATATCATTTTGTCTCATCTTAGCTTCTATGCAGATGGAAGTTTCTACTGGTTTTAATAATACTTAATTATTCAAAACATTTCCTTTTATTAACGCTGCAGTGGTTTGTCGATACACATGCTGATTTCCAAAATCAGTAAAACATTCTTAAGCCGTTATACCTAACTTCCCATAAAGCTAGTATAACTCTTAAGTTTTCAAAAACCAAGTATTACTCTTCTTTCAAAATGATTCAAAAAATCTTTTGAAATACTTCAAGTTCTTTATTATCACATAACAAGTCAGTTATAGTTCACATCAGTTACCTTTTAAAAACCACAAAGTATTTTCTTACCTACATAAAGCTGTTATAACCAACTTCCCATAAAGCCGTTATAACACTTTATGTTTTAAACCAATCAAATACATTTAGCACATGTACGTCTACCGTACTAAATAGTTCACACATATCATGCTAGAAGAGATAGGAATAGGTTCACATACCTCGCGACGAGTATCGACTAATAGCAAAACGCTCCAAGTACTTCCAACCGTCGGCTACTCCTTAAGCCAAGTAGATCGCGCCACACGTAGTACTTCAACCTATAAGGCCACAAGGCGCTTATTAATATTAGATCTCCTCGTAGAACATTCTACGTAAAATTCGCAAGACCTCCCCGCAAAACAGAAATCTCCTCCTCTATCTGGGGCCGCTACCAAGCCAACCGTGGGTTATACGCCTAATCCGGACGTGCACAATTCTACCTCACGAAAAGCTACACAAGTTCATCTGAATACACCCTATGTAATTACAAGCCAAAGACTCTTCTTTCGGAAAAGGTTTCTTATTATTCAGCTTAAGTCCAAAGACATTGCCGATAACAACGCTCGATTCTATATATAGTATACTTCAACTATATAGTCTAACAATCATGTAATTTCCAATTACAATAGAGGACAAGATATTTACCTCGATAAGCCCATAATTATCCAAGTAAAAGTCGATCCCGGGCAACGCTTAGCTCCAACTCGCGCGCTCCAACCCGCTCCAAACTACCCTTAGAAGTTCTAACCAACTTCTACATACCACTCCAACTAACCATGGAGATTTTCCTTAGGGTTTCGGTTTGGTGACTGACGGAAAGGATAATAGTATAACTGGGCTTTTTGTATAGGTATAACCTTAGAATACTACAAGGTATACTGGCTAAGGTAATTTGGGCATTATAACAATACTTTGAGAGTATTTCTACCAAGAGTGGGGTATTTATACGAGACAACACCACAAGGGGTGTATACCTCGCCTACCCCACATGGGGTGTATACCCTCACCTACCCCACTGCGGGGTACTCTCGCCAAGGGGGGAGAGGAACTCTCGGCCAAAGGCCTCACAAAGGGGGAGGACGAGAACACTACTCAAGGGGAGGGAGGATTTTAACACTTAGGAAATTTAGGAATGGATGAAGAAGTCTTCCAAAGGGGGGTATTTATAGCACAAGCCAAGGCCAACCAATGGCCAAGATCTAGCCAAGTGCTATGCAAGTGTAGGGCCAAGATCATGCCAAGTACACCTTATCCATCTACCACACCAACCAACACAAAATATCCTACCAACTCCCACTAGCCCAAATCATCCAATCCGCCACTCTCTCTTCCAATGTGAGGGTGACACATGTCACCCTCCCGTTGGTCCAAAATGTTTCGTCTCTCGTAAAAATCCGAAAAAAATATAAATGACATAGCCGTAATTTTCCCTACTAAAGCTGTGGAAACGTTTCGTCGAAAAACGACTCTAATCGGGTGTTGTGCACAAATAAAAATCGGCCAAGCCAACTTTAAAGTTCAAACTTTTCTACGTACGTCCCCACGTACATACTCTGGAAATACGGGGTATAACATTCTCCCCTCCTTAGAAACATTCGTCCCGAATGTTCCTTCTAAGTCTCAAAACAAACATGCGCCAGTATAGTCTTCACCACTATACTTACGAGAACAAACCTGCTACACATGGCCACGGAATCAACTTGCGCAAAATACTTACATCTAAGTCCACGAGGAAACACCTCTAACATCACCACAAACACCTCACTCCGGGGTCTAAAATATACTTCCTTCAGACCTTCTCTTTACAAAAGAAATGATACCACTTTTGTCACTTTGCCGCGAGGTTCTGTGGTCACCCGCGACCCAACAAATGGTACCGGCCGCACGCGATCCCCGAGGTCGTCAGACACTCGAACTCTTACCACATTTCGACATCGTCGCTTTCCAAAACTCGGTTACTATCTCTAACGTGGTCATCATTAATCGAACACTCTGGATGGATCTCCGATACTTTCCCGATCATAACAATACGAAGATCGGACGCATCGCCTCCTAAGTCGGACGGCAAATGCTAACATATAGGCAACCCGCCTATTCTTCACATGAACTCGTGCGGCCCAGTAACTCGCTAAGTTCCTCTGTTTTCCAAAACTCGTCACACCCAACCCGGTGGTACTTTCAAGACCGACCGTCAACTCAACTCTAAGCGCCGCCGATTATCCGCACGATTTCTCCGAGCCGCCGTAACCTCTTCTAGACAAGCTTTACCCTATCCACGACCGGAACAAGCTGAACCAACTATCTCAATCTTGCCAACATCGAACCAATCGACCGCGACTTATACATCCGCCTACAAGGCTTCATAAGGCGACATCCGAACACCGAAATGGTAGCTTAAACACTCCTCCACAGAGACAACAATCCCCACAATTACCCCCGAAATCCACACCGCCCGGTGGCGAACGCGATTCGAGACTCACCGAAGTTCTTAACCCGCTTGGTAAAACTTCCAAACAAAAACAGCCGCACTGGCTCCACTGCATCATAAGGTGAAGGTAGGCACCCGTGCAGCCTTACAACCTTCTCGATAAATCGACCGCCGAGTAAACGCCTTTGCTAAAAACAAGACTACCGACCTCGCCCGACTCATCGGTCGAACGATCCACGACCAGACACTGGTTAACTAAACTTGGGCCTAACACCCTCGTGACCCTACCACCCGGCGGGACCACCACAAACTGACCCCACCACCATACAGTGGCTGATTTCAAAAAAAAAAAAAAAAAAAATTTTTTTAGGTCGCCGGAAACCGCCGACGGCGGGACGGTTTCCGGCCACCACGGGCGACGAAATCAGAAAGTAATAATACCATCGTGTTCGTCTCGACGAGAGGAATCTAATGGTGGTAGTGTTACACGGCAACGATGACCGGAAAGGGAGCACCACCGACGGTTTTAGAACCCACGGCGCGCCAGATTCCGCCACCGCGTTACCAAATCGGTGGTGAAAACCACCGGTGAGTTCGTCCCGACGTGTACCATCGCTTGGTGTGTTTTAATTCCGTCAATTTCGCCCCGAAATCCGAATCCCAAATTTGATTTGGAGTTGGAATTGATTTTGAAAATTTGAAATAGTGTAAGGACCTTTTTGCAAATCAAAATTCGGGTTTTAAATTGTAGATTGGTCCTTTAACAAATCTGAAAATATTTTAAGTTTTGAAAATTACAAATTAGTCCCTGAGATATTTTTTGAAATTTTAAAAGTTTTAAAATCAGCAGATTCAGTCCCTGGGTCAATCAGAATTTTAAAAGCGATTTGGTCCCCTGGGTAAATCAGAATATTTTAAGGTTCTGAAAATTGCGTAAATACCCAAAAATTAAATTTTAATTTCTGAATTGTTAAGAGACTGTTTGGATGAGCAGAAAATTCCGAAAATTGAAAATTGAGTTTAAATTTTGAATTTAAATATTTCCTAAATTGAAACAAAATTAATTAACCCACAATTATTGTTATTTAGCATATTATTTGATAATGTGTGCACACATTAATTGTTTCTCCTAATTGTTTAATTGATTGTCATTTAAATAATTAGAATAGAGTCCGCAATTATTGTCTGGGTAGGCGGCGCCCAGTAATTATTTACTTTCAATGACCGCTATAATTGTCTGGGTAGACGGCGCCCAGTATATGATTAAAACCATCTTATATCATGCCTATTGGGTTTGATGGTTTCTCATCTAAATGTGTTTAGAAATTGCATGATAGGATTTCATGTGATGTATGATATAAAAGTTGATCTTGGTCATAACCCTGAATTAAAATGTTCCCCAAATTTAATACAAGTCTCATTTAAAATGAACGCGTCGTCCGTTATAATTGATTGTGGTGCAAAATTCTTTTCGGCGAGATGAGTATTTATGCCCCAAAGATTTGCTCTAAGTCTACGAGGACTCGCACTTTCATAGATGCATATAAATGTTGTAGTAGGTGATAAACCTTCGTGAGTATTTACACCCCAAAGGTTTGCTTGATGAAGGCTAAGCCCACTTAGATACATAATTGCGATCGCATAACGGGTTGACTTGCTAGCCGTCTTGGCGCCAATGTCGGACGATGAGGGACGCAGATCGAATTGTTTAGAACATTCGGTCAACCAAGAGTTGCAAATTGTTTGCAATTGGTTTAGAGACCTACCAGATCGTGTTGTTGAAGTTATCAGCCTCAGCAAACGCGGAGACAACATGAGTTTGGATCTTGGCCCATTATGATCGTATTTGATATGAGTCCGTATTCTTTATGGGGTAAAAGAGTATGTTAAAATAGTGGGAGCTAATTAAACTAAAGACCATGTTAGTTAGTTAGTTAATGAATGTGTTCAATAGAAATTATATTAAAATATTAATTTCAAGTCTATCTTTTCTTCAGTTACAATGTCGAATCTGTCACTTAAAATGTTGGTTGAAACGAACAAGTTGAATGGAGCCAATTTTCCTGACTGGTTAAGAAATCTGCGTTTGGTACTGCGATTAGAAAAGATTGAGTATGTATTGGATACATCACTCCCTACAGTCCCTGCTGAAGATTCTGAAGAGTATGCTCTGTTTGACAAAGCAGCCTATCAGAAATATCTTGATGATCTTTATGCAAAGACAATGTGTTATGCTATCTTCTATGACTCGAGTTACAAAGACAAAGATGAAAATATGGGCCCCAACGAGATGCTAGAACACTTGAAGAGTCTCTATGACTCACAGTCTCAGACAATGGAGTATGAACTATTGAGAGATCTTTTTAAGTGTAAGCTAAACAAAGGGGGTCAGGTGTCACAACATGTTTTGAAGATGATTGGATTAATTGAGAGGTTGGCTTCGATTGGAACGGTCGCTCGTGAATGTTTCGTTAATCTAATCTTGAACTCGCTCGGTTTCTTTGAGAACTTCATTGTGAATTACAACATGAATGGAATGAAAGCAAGTCTCCCTGAACTTCATAATATGTTGAAGACCTTCGAGTCGTCCACCTCCAAAGGTAAAGTTGTGCTCATGGTGGGCTCATCTAGCAAGTTCAAACCTAAGGGTAAGAATATGCAAAAGAAGAAGGGTAAGGCGGTTGCCGCCAAACCCACAGCTATGAAACCTAAAGGAGTTGTTCGAAGGCCAAGATAGCCGCGATGTCTGCCTCAATTGTAAGAGAAAGGGACATTGGAAGAAGGACTGTACAACCCCAGGGGGAGACAAGGCACAAGGTGCTGGCCCTGCTGGACAAGGTATGTTTGTTATTGAAATAAATATGTCTATAACTAATTCTCACCGTTGGGTATGGATACCGCAGGCCAACACATTTGTAATAATGTGCGGGCTAATTGACGCAGAAAGGTTGGACCTCGGGAAGTAGATCTACGCGTTGGCAATGGAGCTAGAGTTGATGCGTAACGCAGCGTGGGACTTATAGACTAGATTTACCTTCGTGCTTTTGTTTAGAACTTAATAATTGTTATTTTGTCCCGCCTTTGACGAAATATTATTTCTATCCCTATGTTAGACATTGAGGGTTTTCTCACATATTACCAATGAAAACTATGTTTTGTCTTATAAAGGTTTTATTTGTGGAAATGCTCCGCCATGGATGGATTGTATGTTCTAAATCAGAGCCATGAAATTTTCAATATACAAAATAAAAGAGCTAAAATAAGTAATCAAAGAAATCCCACCTACTTATGGCATTGCAGACTTGGTCACATCAATTAATCAAGGATAGCAAGATTGAGGAAATTAGATTACTTAGAACTATTTGACTTAGAGTCATATGGTGATTGCGAATCTTGCTTAAGAGGAAAGATGACAACCAAATCACTTTCTGGGAAAGGAGTACGTGCCAAAGAGGTACTTGAGTTAGTCCATACCGATGTATGTGGGCCTTTTCCAACTCAAGCTAAGGGAGGCTTTCTTTATTTCATCACTTTTACAGACGATTTCTCAAGGTTTGGGCATGTGTATCTTATGAAACATAAGTCCAAGCTTTTGAGAAATTCATGGAGTACAAGTCAGTAGAGAAGCAACTTGAAACAAGTATTAAAACTCTTCGATCAGATCGAGGAGGTGAGTACTTAAGTAAAGAATTTCTAGATTACTTGAAGCTTCATGGAGTCCATTCAGAATGGACACCTCCCGGAACGCCACAAATGAATGGTGTTGCTGAGAGGAGAAATCGTACCTTATTAGATATGGTTAGATCCATGATGAGCTTCTCAGCTCTACCAACATACCTATGGGGATATGCATTGCAAAGCTCAATCTACATTTTGAATAGAGTTCCATCAAAGTCAGTTGAGAAAACTCCATATGAGATATGGAATGGCAAGAAGCCAGCACTTAAACACATGCGACCCTGGGGTGCCCTGCATATGTAAAGAAGTTGCTCACTGACAAATTGGAATCTAAAAGTGAGAAGTATTATTTTGTAGGGTATCCTAAGGAAACAAGAGGGTACTACTTCTATCTTCCCGAGGAACATAAAGTAATTGTTTCCAGAAATGCAACTTTCCTTGAAGAAGACTATGTCTACAAGGAACAGAGTTGCAACAAGATAGAACTTGAAGAAATTCAAGAAGTACAAAATAATGTAGAGAATGACCCCTTGTCAAATAACCTAGACAAGGATTCAGTGGGAGTATTTGATGATGATTGGGTACTTAGAGTACGCCCTTCAGCCAGTGGGAGTGTTGTGAGGGATACTGCAGAAATGCAAGACCCTCATGCACAACCAATGATAGATGACACAATAGTTGTGCATCATCCTATTCAAAATGATATTCCTGAAAGTTCTCAAGGTGGTGGATTGTCCAACACACAAACATCTTCTCAAAATCAAAATACAGCAGACACTGAAACGCAGAATGTTCAACTCAGAGACCACTAGGACTCATCGTGCACCTGAAAGACTTAATCTCCTTGTTGAAACACATAATGAGATAGATATTCCTGATGATGATGAGCCTACTACCTACAACGAAGCAATGTTAGACATTGATTCACAGAGATGGCAAGAAGCCATGAAATCTGAAATGGAGTCTATGTACATAAACCAAGTATGGAACTTGGTTGACTTGCCAACAGGGGTTAGACCCATAGGATGCAAATGGGTCTTCAAGAAGAAGATTGACGCATATGGCAAAATACAGACTTATAAAGCAAGATTGGTGGCTAAAGGTTATAATCAACGGCCTGGGGTCGATTATGATGAAACCTTTTCGCCTGTTGCAAAGATTAAGTCCATTCGGATTTTGCTTGCTATAGCTGCATACTATGATTATCATATTTGGCAAATGGATGTTAAAACTGTCTTCCTCAATGGTAATCTAATTGAGGAGGTGTATATGATACAGCCAGAGGGTTTTACATCTAAGACTCAACCCAAAGCAGTATGCAAACTACAAAAGTCCATTTATGGACTTAAGCAAGCCTCAAAGAGTTGGAACATTTGTTTTGACAAAGCAATCAAATCGTTTGACTTTGTTAGAAGCAAGGAAGATTCGTGGGTTTATAGTAAACGCACAAATGAGAACATTGTCTTCATTGTTATATATGTAGATGACATATTGATAATGGAAGACAATAAAACTCTCATGCAATCAGTCAAAGAATGGTTATCCAGAACCTTCATGATGAAGGACTTGGGTGAAGCCTGCTACATTCTTGGAATTAGAATCTACAGAGATAGACCTAATAGATTGTTGGGGCTGTCACAGTCCGTATACATAGACAAAGTGCTAAAACGTTTCTCTATGGAAAATTCCAAGAAAGGGAATCTTCCTATGGGTCAAGGCATCAAGTTGTCAAGGAAGGATTGTCCTTCCACTGTTGCAGAACTTGAACGCATGAAGAGAATCCCATATGCCTCAGCTATAGGATCAATCATGTATGCCATGACCTGTACAAGGCCAGATGTGGCCTATGCACTTAGCATGACTTGCAAATTCCAGCAGAATCACGGGAGGAACATCGAAAGCGCCAAGAGTATTCTTAAGTATCTTAGACGAACTAAAGAATACTTCTAGTCTATGGCGACAAGAAGAGCTAGTAGCTACGGTACATCGATGCTAGCTTCCAGACAGATCTTGATGACTTCAAATCTCAGTCTGGTTATGCCTTCATTTTAAATGGTGGAGTAGTTAGTTGGAAGAGTTCCAAGCAAGATACAACTGCCGATTCGACAAATGTGTTTAGTACATAGCCGGATCGAAGTCGTAAAGAAGTTCGCCGCGATATCCGAAGTTCTTAAAGGAATTGTGGTTGTTCAGTACCGGTTGTCCAATAACGATTTATTGTGACAACACTGGTGCGATTGCTCAAGCTAAGGAACCAAGATCAACGAATAGAAACAAGCATGTACCAAGGAAATACCACATACTCAGGGAGATGGTGGAGACAGAAGAAATAAAGATAAACTATATTCCCACCGAAAATAATCTAGCAGACCCATTTACTAAACCATTAAGCTTGGTCAAGCATAATGGTCATTTCGAAAATATGGGCATTAGATACATTGGTGATTGGCTCTAGGCCAAGTGGGAGATTGAAAGTATATATGTCCTAGAAACAATCATTTTAGGAGCACATGTACTTGAACACATTCATATTATTAATAAGATTAATATATATATTTGGCATTTGCAATTATTGAATTATTACTTGATTGTTTATATTATTCATTAATGTGCATCCCTTGAACTTACATTGTCATTAATAGTGTGAGATATTAATGATAGAGTGTAGTTCTTAAAATAGCCTAGACTAATGATCATTGAGAATTGGATATCAATGATATGTTATAAGTCGACATGTGGTCTGCATCACATTCTTAGAGAATGTAGTATATCTCACTTACTGCAAGCAATAGTTGCTAGTGATGGACACATGGATACTCTTAGAGGAGTATTGGCATACCCTGCTGATAAACTATTTGTTATACATGTCTAGAGTATTATCGCGACGGGAGATAGAGGTCCTTAGACTTGAGGTCAATATCGCCTTGTTTACGGAGCAATGCACTTTGATCCTGTCCTAAGCTCAAATGCCTTATAGGTTGAGACGCGGCTTGTATTGGGTGCATTACGAAGTAGATTGAAGGTGGTAGTTGAGCCAAGAATAGGATTCATTCCTCGATTGGAATTTCGAGAGAACACTCAGCTTCTCAGAGATGTTAGGTCGACCAAGTCATTGGCCAATGCAAGAGACATATCTAGGATATGGTCTAGTTGTCGACTAATATAGATGAGATAAAGTGATCAAGCCATTTGGATAGACACTTGGCAAATCTTAAGCTTGATCGAGTGTGTCGCGAATGAAAGGAATTTATCATCTCACATAGAGGTTTGTTTACTTGAGTCTTGTAAACGTACTTCACATATTGGGTCCGTCACCGCTTCTAGAGTTCCGTGAACCTTGATTTGATCAAGTGCCGATGTGTGAAGGCCTAAAGGGTCACACTAAGTCGATTGTCTTTTTGGTCTAAGGGTATATTGAGAGAATGTAAAATATCGGATTTTGAATCAAGATATTTTATAATAAATTATGGGATAATTTTCATTTGTTGAAAATTAATTAATTAAGTTAAAATTAAGTCTTGGATTTAATTAGAACTGAAACGTGCAGAAAATAAATAAAGGAACCGCATAACAAATGGGCCCGCCGATCGCCCATCAGAATTTGGATTTGGGTCAGGTTTTGAAGCCTGATCCAAATCTGATTAGGTTTAGGGTTTCCTCTCTATATATTTGGCACTTAACCCATAATTTCAGTAGAACTCATTTTTCCACTTTCTGAACTTAGAGTTCAGGAAATAAATCCTCTCAAACCTCTGCCAAGATTTCCTAGCTTTCTTGGGCAAAGGAATATACTGAAGCAAGGCTTGCACCCGGATTGACAATCGCGTGCGCACCTTTTAGTAAAGATTGTAAGTTTTTTCTTTTATGTCTTTGCAGATTTGAATTATCGCATAATCATACCAGAAACGTTTGTTGGAGCAAGTAAGTTTACTCAAAATTTTAAACTTCCGTTGTGCCTTACTTGTATGTTTTACACCCAACAAATTCCTACACTTCATACTCATTTCATTATAAACCATTAGCTCTGATATTAGTTATCGGCTAAACGGTCCAAGAAAACTCTTAATACGATGTGATATTGTCCTCTTTGATCAAGTCCGCACGGTTTTCTCCAAAAGGCCTCACATCATTAAGAGAATCATACACCTTATATGTAGGTTCATTTTCTTTTCAACTTCCAATGTGGGAATTAGTTCGCACACCCAACAAGAATACCATTCTTGTTGACATAAGAATCGATGATGATTTAATTGGATAAAGAACACTCTTGAAAAAAAATCTTTTCGGGAATATATTTTGTAGAGTCCGTAACTTAAATGACCCAAAAGTGAGAAAGTGAATAAAATTAACCCAAAAAGAATTGTGACAAAGGTTCTAATAAACTAGGGCAAACTTCTCCATTTCCATTTTCACTCCACCTTCTCATTTTCTCTCTTACCATACTTTAGCCCCAAAAAAACCATGTCTCAAAGTTCCAAAACGTTAAAGTTTTCTATACAAACCCATTTATGTTATTGCGGTTATTATTGTTAGCTCAGAACATTAAGGACCCAAGACAATCTAGGGCATTGTAAAGTACCCGACGTAAATATTTTTACAAGTTTTTAGGGTATATGATTTTTTCACATTAACTACATATTTTACTTTCAAAAAATGATATTTATGTAATCATTATAGGATATGGGTGATTGCAAATATATGTTTTATGGGAAGATGAAATTCCCGTGGATAAAACGGTGGCATCGAAGTTTAAAAAGTCTCATGTTGATAGAGATACCGCGACTTCACGTATCACAAGAAATACCGTGAAGTTGAACTTGCAGTTAAACTTATGGAAGCTCAAGAAAAATTGACCTTTTGGAGGTCTTGCTAAAAGAAATCGAAGGAAAATAAAGTTTTTTCAAGAATAACTTTAGAGAAACTCAACAATAGAAAAATTCTTTGAAAGAGAAATTGACACTTTGAAAGATGATTTCTTGTTATTGTATCTAATCTTGAAATGTTGCATTGTCTGTTAAGTTTATTATTTTTATGCATTGTATTTTTACTAGTTGCACGTTTTCACGTATTGTGTATTTCTATCGCTCCTTAATGTACTATGTAATCGACACATTTTATGTACTAATTTATTTGTGTTTTCTTTAAAAATTGTGAATTATTAAACTTTTATGTATTATTAAGTCTAAGACATTTAAAATAAATTAATAATAGACTATAACAATCAAAGCAAATTAAACATACTAATTTTCTTTAAATTAATGACTTCATCATAAATAAAAATACAAATAAAACCATAATACCCATAATCATCATCAGAATAGAAGTTCTCAATATCGTCCTCAGAGTAATATTTTGGATTTCTTAAGACATCTTCTTTCTGTAGATGTTAGTTATCTAGCCGTTGATGATGCTTGTTCTTCGATCAACTTTAGCTTGTAAAATCTACAATGTCTTGCTAGCATTCTGTTATTTTATTTTCTAATCCTCCATACCATAATCTCTCAAGAATGTTGACCAGTTCGAGGCATGGTCCTTGAGAACCTTGTTGGGATTAGAGCGTTGAAAATTTTTAAGTCACGAACAAGATATTCTGATTCGGCATACTGATATTTCCTATTCCGAGCGTAAACCACAATAATATTCTCATGGATCTAAATATTTTACATCGCAAAATCATCATTACGCTCTATAAGAAGGTGCGGGTTTCAAATAGTCTATCTTGAATTCATTGTTATCGTTTGATGAATAACTGGAATAGTTGCTATGATTTAAGCTATCATCACCACTGATATTCGGATCCCTTGAAATGAATACTGACCAATCTACATTTCTACTACTCGACATTGAATATGTTGTAGTTTAATAACAAATGAAAAGTTACTTATATAGTTACAAACCCCAAGTATTCTTGGGATCGTCATTATGATCCCACCTACTTTATTACAAATACTAATAGGATCATGGAAAATCACCTTCATCGGATATCTCACAATTCTAATTTCGCTTGGAATTGACGTAACCATATTTACTATATTCTGCCCTAAGACGACGTATTTTCATTCGATTGTTCTCTTCGTGAAAACTATTAAGAGCAAAATTAAACTCTTATGGTGTACCATCTATGGATATTACAAGACGGCAATGATCAAAACCATTAATGCATGGCTTGAATGTCTAAAACACAAAATTTAAAATATTATCGGACATACCAAGTTTGTTATTGAGCTTTCATTCTACAAACGTACCAGGATTGAGGTGTTGTAGGGCTGTCATATACCTCGTCAACTTCTGGAAAGATCCCTCCCAGTTACCATAAACCATCTCATAAGTGCGCCGACGCCCGAAATATCCATTTCTCCTGCTTATCATTTTGTGATATACTCTCAAAACTACTCTAATACAGTATTTGATGAAAAATCTGGACAAGTTTTAATAACAATATTTAATAATGATAATTTAATTATGGTGTAATTAAAATGAACTTGGGTGAATAAGGTACCAGGAGGTTTCGACAATGTCTCCAACTATCACTTGAGCAATCATATTTGTATCTAAATTAAAATAATTTGCTCGAAAGTCATCCATATCACAAGTGTGACGTGGGTAGAATTTTGAGATAGTCCACATACTATCATGGGTCTCCTTACCCTGAAGCATCCATTGACAACCTTGAAGATCATGCCTGCAAACCAATCGCTACAACTTTCGGGTAGAATCATCAAATCTAAACTCTCTTAGTTTTTTGATGCAATAAATTTTAACGGCCCTTTGGAGTACCTTTTTTGAGGTGAAAACCATGCCTTTTGAAAGTAGAACTTTACCGTTTATAAGATCATCCGATTCTTTCTACAATGTTTGGTGAATATGATCATCATCTCTAGTAAAGACAAAGGCATCAGGACGATTGTTACACCCCGTAGTTCCAGGGTATGTATGTGAGGACGTACGTACGAGAATACGACATTAAAATTGAAAAGGAAGAAAGATGTGATTTTTTTCGACGGAAAAGTTTTCGGATTTTGTGAAGGAAAAAGGTTCGTTAATGGGAATTGGATTCCCAGATTTGGTATTCGGACATTTTGAAATATTAGAGAATTATGGAATTTTATTTCCGGAATTGGTCACGTGGGGCCCACGGGAGAAATTTACGATTTTGTGGGGCCCACTTTGTTTTAGAGATTTTTGGCATTACGGATATTTTCGGAAGATGAAATATTTTGGACGAGTAGGGGGAGACACGTGTCACCCCCATGTGGCCAAGTTGGCCGATTATTGTTGGACAACTGTCCTTGGACGTTTTTGTGGTGGCCACTTGTCCCAATTTTGTGGTGGACATATGGTTGGTAGAACCCATACACACATGTCCCCAATCTACACCACACACTTGCTTAAATCCTAGCCATTGGTTGGCCTATAAATACCCCTTATGTTGCAAGACTTAATTCATCCCACACTTGAAATATTTTCCAAGGCAAATTCTCCCTCCCTCCCTTTGTAGTTCTCGTCCAACACCCCCCGCCCCCACTCTTGTGAAAGAATTTCTTCAAGTGTTGTTATAATCCCAAATACTTTAGCCTAGTATCCCTAGTAGTATTCTAAAGTAATCCCAACATAAGAGCCCGGAAATACTATTTTATTCCAATAGTCGCAAAAATGAAACCCTAGGGAAATCTTCATAGTTGGATGAAGTGTTAAGAGAAGTTGTTTAGAAACTTCTAAGGGTTGCTTGGAGCGGGTTGGAGAGTAAGGAACTGGAGCTAAACGTTGCTCAGGACCGACTTATTAATCTTGGATAATTTTGGGCTTATCGAGGTAATGATCTTTATCCCCCTATTGTAATTGGAGATTACATGTTGTAGCAATGTATAGTTGAGTATACTATATGTAGAATGAATATTGATAAGAATTGAACTGTATTTACATTGAACTGTATTTACGGTAGACTTGTGTAGTATTACTGTGGGGCAGTTTTGTACACGTCCAGTAGGCGTGTAACCCCCTTTGAGTTGTTGGCTATTGGTATCGAGCCTTGAAAGAGGTGGTGGTAAGTAGTTGCAGGGGAGGTGCTGCCGAATTTTCCGTAGAATAAGGAACCTTGTACTTAGAATATTCTACGAAGAGATCTAGAAGTTAATAAACGTTTTATGGCCATTATAGGTTGAAGTACTACGAGTAGTGTATTCTACTTGAAGGGTGGAAAAGGCTAGCAAGGTTATAGTACTTGGGAGCATTTTGCTAATTGTCGATAATCGTCGCGAGGTATGTGAACCTCTTCCTATCCTTTCTAGCATGATTGTTGTGAACTATGTAGTACGGTAGACGTACGTGTGCTAAACGAATTTGGTTGGTTTAAAACATAAAGTGTTATAATGGCTTTATGGGAAGTTAATTATAACGACTTTATGTAGGTAAAAGAATGGTTTGTTGATTTTTAAAAGATAAGAGACCTGACTTATATTTAACTTGATATGAAATGTTAATAACTTGAAATTGTGTTAAAAAGTGGTGAAACCTCATTCGTGAGTAATGAGTACTTGGTCTAAAAAAAAGAAAAGGAATAAGTTATATTGATTTCGGAAATGGGAATAAGTATCGAACAAGCCATTGCAGCGTTAATAAAGGAAAAAGTAATGACAATTAATTATATTAAAACAAGTAGAAACCTCCATCTGCATAGAAGCTAAGATAAGACAAAATTGTATTACATTTCCTAGATCATGACTGCTTTAATAAGATCATTATAAACAAGTACTGATTTTCTTAAATTCCAAAGTAAGGAACTTGATTTATAAAAGAGAGAGACTTGAGAAATTGAAGTGTTTTTGTTTAATAGGAAGGCATGGTTTTGTCTTAAGTTGGTTTAAAAAGAAGGCATGGTTTTGTCTTAAGTTGGTTTAAAAAGAAGGCATGGTATTGTCTTGGTTTATTCGAAAAGAAGGTATGGAAATTGTTTTGGTTTACTTAAAAAGATAGTTACTCTATTTTGATACTACGGGTATCGTGTGACCTTTGTAAAAGAAATGGATCTTTTTGAAAGAATTTAAGTACGTAATACCTTGGGGTTAAAACCCGGATTTGTTGTCATAAAATGAAAGTCTAAAAGTAAGTTAAACTTTTCTATGCTAGTTGTGATAGCCTTTGGTGGTATTACTATGTTACCGCGTCTCTCAGTTGGAGGGTCGGCTGACTTGTTGTGAATTTACTTGGACATACCGGCCGTGACGGAGGATTCCACGGGTATGCTTCCATTGTGATTGATCTTGGTCATGCTTATACGATGAGGGATTCCGGGGCATGCGGCCAGGATGCGGGTTAGATGCCCGGGCGTTTCATTACTCCATGGCCATGCTTATACGATGAGGGATTCCGGGGCATGCGACCATGTTATATATTACTCCATGGGCTAGCTCCCCATGAAGACATGCGCCTACGATGAGGGATTCCGGGGGCATGTTATATTATTACTCCATGGGCTAGCTCCCCATGAAGACCTGCGCCTACGATGAGGGATTCCGGGGGCACGTTATGGCCATGCTTATACGATGAGGAATTCCGGGGCATGCGGCCATGTTATATATATATATATATATATATATGTTGTATATGTGTTCGCCGACAGTGAGGTAGGATGCCACTGGCGTGTCACATGGTTATATGTTACACCTACGGCTGCCGGCAGTGACGGAGGATTCCACGGGCAGGAGATATATATATGTATTGTATATGTGTACACCGACAGTGAGGTAGGATGCCACAGACGCGTCACATGAGTATGATTTATGTCATAGACTGCCGGCAGTGAGGAAGGAATTCCACGGGCATGAGTGATGACTTTGAGGGCGTGAGTCCCTGACTTGACATGACCGCTTATATGTTGTGTACTGTAGTTTGGTTATCATACATGTCTCCTGCTTTATATAGACTATTATGATTTCATTTACAGTATTTTCAGTTTCACATACTTGGTACTGTTATCGACCTCCTTCGGGGTGCGTTCATGCCGCGGTAGAGGTACACGGTGGTTGATCCTCGCCATAGGATCACGGTTACAGCGTATTGGGAAGCTCGTTTCTCGGAGGCTTATCTTTGGTATAGTCCGTCATTGTAGGTACTTGTACATTCGGGGTATGGCGGGCCCCTGTCCGTCATAGTTGTTATAAAAACTCTTAGAGTGCAGTAATCGTTGTGGGCAGGGTTTGTAAAGGATGTAACTGTTCGGTTTTGATATTTATACAGAAAGGTGACCGTTTTGGTTAGCCTGTTTCTTATTTCATATTGTTCATGTTTTGAGTTTTTTTTATTTCCGCTGATTTTCTCTGATGTTTTATCACTAGGGTGCCCGGGGTAAGGCACCAGTCGCGGGCCCGAGGTCGGGTCGTGACAAAAGTGGTATCAGAGCAGTTAATCCTCAGAAAGTGTCTACAGACCGTATCTAGTAGAGTCTTGATTATCGGCGTGTTGTGCACCACACCTATAATCAGGAGGCTATAGGATATTTAGGATTGGTTTCCATTCTTCTCACTCTGAGATCGTGCCTTAGAGTTGTGTTGTAATTTGGACTCCCTCTGACGTATTCTTTTGTACCAGTTATGCCTCTACGCAAGGCAACCAGAGCCCAGAAGGGCAAGGCAGCAGAGGGAGCTGCGAGTAGAGCACAGAGGGTTACCAGGGCACAGCCCGCCTTTACCTAAGGTGGTACTTGGATGGGGAGTTCGCGGCCGCGCTAGCCCCAGGAGAGTTTAGAGCAGTAGCAGTAGCTACTAAGACCACGATACCTGAGTCTCCAGTTCCACGACCAGGAGCCGAGGATATGAGTTACAAGGAGATGGCCCAGTTACTAGCTAGGCTTGTGGCTAGGAATGAGGACAGACGAGAGTCGGAGGTTCCGGTAGTACGATGAGTTCACCCTAGATCCGATAGTTTGAGACTTGGGACTTCTTGAGTGCATCCCACGAGTTCTATGGATCGAACCGAGAAGATCCTCGGGAGTTTATTCGACAAGTACCGCGGATCATGAAAGTGATCAAGGCCTCGAGAGAGCAGTCGGTGGTATTGGGTTCACATCGGCCGCGTGATCTGCGATGATCGGTTTGATTCGTGGGAACTATCCCGGGGGGAGCATGCGCTTCCAGCTGGTTGGGACGAGTTCTCAGAGGCATTTCTTACACACTTCTTGCCCTCGCAGATGAGGAGAGCTCGGGAAGATAGATTTATGATGTTGAGGCAGAACGGGCGGACGGTTCGGGAATACAGTATAGAGTTTGACTCGTTGGCTCGTTATGTCCCCGCTTTAGTGGCAGACATGGAGGATAGAGTACACCGATATGTCACAGACTTGACGATTATCTAGCGAGAGTTATGCAGGTAGCTCTTGGTAGGGCATGGACATTGCCGTATAAAGCTTATGCGAGGATTGAGAGCGTAGAGGACCGACGTAGGGACCAGATCGCGTAAGAGGCGAGCGGCAAGGTCCTTTGGTAACTTTCGAGGCAGACAGCCTCAACAGCAGGCTAGGTCAACATTTCAGCCGACACAGAGTGCTCCTTCCCAGTCTTCTAGCAGGAGGTTTGATCGCCGGGGATATTCGGGAGCGTGTCGTGGCTCGAGCTGCAGGTCACGAGATGCTCGAGGGTAGTAGCCAGGGGAAGCCACATTTACCTCGGTGTGGTCGCTGTAATAGATTCCATGTTGGGGAGTGTCGTACTACTTCGACCGCTTGTTATGCTTGCGGCCAACAGGGCCATTTGGCGAGATCGTCCGACCAGTGGCTGGTGGGATAGCACAGACTACGGGATCAGTTGCGGGTTCTTCACCTTCCATAGCTAGGCAGGATGTTCATACACCGGAAGGCCACGGCAGGGGTCGCGGTGGAAGTTCCCAGTTTTAGCGGTCCTTTGAATCGTCTATTTGATTTTCAGGTATATCCTTACCCCTCTAGAGACTAGTTTGTATTGATGTTATGATGATGTGTTAAGTGTTATGTTCGGATGGCATTGTGATAAAATATGATTTAGAAGCCTGGTTAGTGAAAACGGTAAGTCTGGGGATGAGACAATTGTGAACCTTAGAATTTATAACAGTTGAGACCTTAGATGTAAGGCCGTCTTGAGTAAAAGATTTTACGGTTAGTCTTTGTCGAAGTACTTGGTATGCGTGAACTGAATTTGTGTGATAATTCCATAGGTAGTATGAGATGGAAGTGGTAGCTTTCATGACGTGAATTAGTAAGATTGTTCCGGATCGGGGAACGAGAGAGTTTGGCGCGATAATGGGTCGGGTTGAGGCCAGATTGCGGGTCAACCCGCAGCCCGGGATGAAGTGAGGTAAATTTTTTGTGGTCCCGCTATGTGATAGGGTCACGAGGGTGCTAGGCCCAAGTTTAGGTAACCATTGTACGAGTTTGTACACGCGTTCGACCAGAAGCGGGTCGTGAAGGCCGGGAATGGCCTTAGAGGAAATCGAAGCTAGTAAGGTGACCAAGTTGGATAGTAGAAACCCCAAGAGTTCGAAAGCAGAAGCGATGACTGAAATATGGTACGTGTAATAGAAAGAGTTCGGGTATACGAGAAGGTTACGACGAGTAAGAAAAGAAGTGAACATGTGTTAAGAGATCGGAAGTGATCATTTCTGTTGTGAAGTGAAGATGCGAAGAGAGTATCCTTTAGACCTTGGGTGGGAGCTTATAGTGATGTTAAGCACGTTAGAGGTGATTTCTCGTTGGCTTGGATTTGAGTTTTTGCGCGTATGTTATACTATGGCCATTGGTGGCATGATTGGTTTGGTAAGTGTAGTAGTGAAGACTATACCGACGCGTGTATGTTTGGAGACTTAAAAGGAACATTCGGGACGAATGTTTCTAAGGAGGGAAGGATGTTACACCCCGTAGTTCCAGGGTATGTATGTGAGGACGTACGTACGAGAATACGACATTAAAATTGAAAAGGAAGAAAGATGTGATTTTTTTCGACGGAAAAGTTTCCGGATTTTGTGAAGGAAAAAGGTTCGTTAATGAGAATTGGATTCCCAGATTTGGTATTCGGACTTTTTAGAATATTAGAGAATTATGGAATTTTATTTTCGGAATTGGTCACGTGGGGCCCACGGGAGAAATTTACGGTTTTGTGGGGCCCACTTTGTTTTAGAGATTTTTGGCATTACGGATATTTTCGGAAGATGAAATATTTTGGACGAGTAGGGGGCCGACACGTGTCACCCCCATGTGGCCAAGTTGGCCGATTATTGTTGGACAACTGTCCTTGGACGTTTTTGTGGTGGACAAGTGGCAAGCCACTTGTCCCAATTTTGTGGTGGACATATGGTTGGTAGAACCCATACACACATGTCCCCAATCTACACCACACACTTGCTTAAATCCTAGCCATTGGTTGGCCTATAAATACCCCTTATGTTGCAAGACTTAATTCATCCCACACTTGAAATATTTTCCAAGGCAAATTCTCCTTCCCTCCCTTTGTAGTTCTCGTCCAACACCCCCCCCCCCCCTCTTGTGAAAGAATTTCTTCAAGTGTTGTTATAATCCCAAATACCTTAGCCTAGTATCCCTAGTAGTATTCTAAAGTAATCCCTACATAAGAGCCCGAAAATACTACTTTATTCCAATAGTCGCAAAAATGAAACCCTAGGGAAATCTTCATAGTTGGATGAAGTGTTAAGAGAAGTTGTTTAGAAACTTCTAAGGGTTGCTTGGAGCGGGTTGGAGCGTAAGGAACTGGAGCTAAACGTTGCTCAGGACCGACTTATTAATCTTGGATAATTTTGGGCTTATCGAGGTAATTATCTTTATCCCCCTATTGTAATTGGAGATTACATGTTGTAGCAATGTATAGTTGAGTATACTATATGTAGAATGAATATTGATAAGAATTGAACTGTATTTACATTGGACTGTATTTACGGTAGACTTGTGTAGTATTACTGTGGGGCAGTTTTGTACACGTCAAGTAGGCGTGTAACCCCCTTTGAGTTGTTGGCTATTGGTATCGAGCCTTGAAAGAGGTGGTGGTAAGTAGTTGTAGGGGAGGTGCTGCCGAATTTTTCGTAGAATAAGGAACCTTGTACTTAGAATATTCTACGAAGAGATCTAGAAGTTAATAAACGCTTTATGGCCATTATAGGTTGAAGTACTACGAGTAGCGTATTCTACTTGAAGGGTGGAAAAGGCTAGCAAGGTTATAGTACTTGGGAGCATTTTGCTAATTGTCGATAATCGTTGCGAGGTATGTGAACCTCTTCCTATCTTTTCTAGCATGATTGTTGTGAACTATGTAGTACGGTAGACGTACGTGTGCTAAACGAATTTGGTTGGTTTAAAACATAAAGTGTTATAATGGCTTTATGGGAAGTTAATTATAACGACTTTATGTAGGTAAAAGAATGGTTTGTTGATTTTTAAAAGATAAGAGACCTGACTTATATTTAACTTGATATGAAATGTTAATAACTTGAAATTGTGTTAAAAAGTGGTGAAACCTCATTCGTGAGTAATGAGTACTTGGTCTAAAAAAAAGAAAAGGAATAAGTTATATTGATTTCGGAAATGGGAATAAGTATCGAACAAGCCATTGCAGCGTTAATAAAGGAAAAAGTAATGACAATTAATTATATTAAAACAAGTAGAAACCTCCATCTGCATAGAAGCTAAGATAAGACAAAATTGTATTACATTTCCTAGATCATGGCTGCTTTAATAAGATCATTATAAACAAGTACTGATTTTCTTAAATTCCAAAGTAAGGAACTTGATTTATAAAAGAGAGAGACTTGAGAAATTGAAGTGTTTTTGTTTAATAGGAAGGCATGGTTTTGTCTTAAGTTGGTTTAAAAAGAAGGCATGGTTTTGTCTTAAGTTGGTTTAAAAAGAAGGCATGGTATTGTCTTGGTTTATTCGAAAAGAAGGTATGGAAATTGTTTTGATTTACTTAAAAAGATAGTTACTCTATTTTGATACTACGGGTATCGTGTGACCTTTGTAAAAGAAATGGATCTTTTTGAAAGAATTTAAGTATGTAATACCTTGGGGTTAAAACCCGGATTTGTTGTCATAAAATGAAAGTCTAAAAGTAAGTTAAACTTTTCTATGCTAGTTGTGATAGTCTTTGGTGGTATTACTATGTTACTGCGTCTCTCAGTTGGAGGGTCGGCTGACTTGTTGTGAATTTACTTGGACATACCGGCCGTGACGGAGGATTCCACGGGTATGCTTCCATTGTGATTGATCTTGGCCATGCTTATACGATGAGGGATTCCGGGGCATGCGGCCAGGATGCGGGTTAGATGCCCGGGCGTTTCATTACTCCATGGCCATGCTTATACGATGAGGGATTCCGGGGCATGCGACCATGTTATATATTACTCCATGGGCTAGCTCCCCATGAAGACATGCGCCTACGATGAGGGATTCCGAGGGCATGTTATATTATTACTCCATGGGCTAGCTCCCCATGAAGACTTGCACCTACGATGAGGGATTCCGGGGGCACGTTATGGCCATGCTTATACGATGAGGGATTCCGGGGCATGCGGCCACGTATATATATATATGTGTGTTGTATATGTGTACGCCGACAGTGAGGTAGGATGCCATTGGCGTGTCACATGGTTATATGTTACACCTACGGCTGCCGGCAGTAACGGAGGATTCCACGGGCAGGATATATATATATATGTATTGTATATGTGTACGCCGACAGTGAGGTAGGATTCCACGGGCGCGTCATATGAGTATGATTTATGTCATAGACTGCCGGCAGTGAGGAAGGAATTCAACGGGCATGAGTGATGACTTTGAGGGCGTGAGTCCCTGACTTGACATGACCGCTTATATGTTGTGTACTGTAGTTTGGTTATCATACATGTCCCCTGCTTTATATAGACTATTATGATTTCATTTCTGATATTTTGATTTCACATACTTGGTACTGTTATCGACCTCCTTCGGGGGGCTGCGTTCATGCCGCAGGTAGAGGTACACCGGTTGTTGATCCTCGCTCATAGGATCACGGTTCTGCGTATTGGGAAGCTCCGTTTCTCCGGAGTCTTATCTTTGGTATAGTCCCCTGTCATTGTAGGTACTTGTACATTCAGGGGTATGGCGGGGCCCTGTCCCGTCATAGTTGTTATAAAAACTCTTAGAGGTCTGTAGTACTGTTGTGGGCAGGGTTTGTAAAGGATGTAACTGTTCGGTTTTGATATTTATACAGAAAGGTGACCGTTTTGGTTAGCCTGTTTCTTATTTCATATTGTTCATGTTTTGAGTTTTTTTTATTTCCGCTGATTTTCTCTGATGTTTTATCACTAGGGTGCCCGGGGTAAGGCACCAGTCGCGGGCCCGAGGTCGGGTCGTGACAACGATCTTGAAGATTATCAATATATGTAATCTTGTCACAATGTCACTGAATTGGGGATTCTTGCGAAACTATTTTTTGTTGGTGAATCGGGTTTTCTGCCATCGATTCTTGCTGGTATGACAGACTTTGCATCATCTCTAGTAATTTTTGTTCCTTCTATGAGGATGAATATCAACCTTATCATCCAAGAAATTAATTTCTTCGTTGATACCTCTGCATTATGTATATCATCACTATCACACGATGATGTTTCTATATGATTTGGATAATCATCACCATCTAGTAAAAGCCTCTTCCTACACCAAAAATAGGTCACATATTTTAAATACCAAAATCATAGTATATTGATTATTTAATATCAAGATTATGAACCTACCGATAAGAATCAATATTTCATGAGTTTGAAGAAGTATCAATTGCACTGAAACTTGATATTGGGAATGTTCCGACATTATTCACCCATCCGTATTGAGAGGATTGTACAATATTACTCATATCAGTTGTTTAACCCCTAAAACATACAAAAATATTATTGTTATCATATGTATAATAAACATGTGCTACTACACAAAATAATAATAAAATAATGGATATTTATCAATTCTTCCCGTAATTTTGATTAAATTATTGACTTAAAGTTTCCAGCGATATTTGACCAGTCAAAATGTTTTCATAAGAATTCATATCCGGATAAGTGTTACCATGAGTAGGCTAGACTTCAGGGATTTGAGGATGAGGTGTAGTGAGCACTTCTAGGACTTCCTTACGAGTCCTGGACAAGACTTCACTATGATTGATTGGTATTTTTTCAACATACATTTCAAGAACATTCAGTGTGATTAAGTCCCTATATTCTTCCGGTGCTCTCAAATATTCACTCAATAACTCATCATTAATGATATTCCACTCGCCATAAAACACTAAATCTTGCGGTGAAAATAATATTTGATATCTGCCTATTACAGATAATGCAAATTTACGTCTACTAACTTTCATTCTTTTATGTATGACAGTGAGTAATGTTGAGTAATCCAAGTTAATTGGAAACTTAACATGAAATTTGGGTGGAATACTATAACGAACAGTGTTATGATCATGAAGAATCTCTCATTTTCAAAATAAAAAATCTTAATAGTTGGAAAAGGAGACGTCATTTTTTTTATAAACTTGAGAGTTGGATGATTTTTTCACAAACTTGGAATTTTGATGACTTAAACTTTGGAATGGATGAGTTTTACCTCATCCAATATTCATGTTAAATAGAAAAATATATGGGTTCTTGCAATAATTGGCATAGTGTCATGTCAAAACAAGTACAAATGGATAGATTGTAAAACACAATAATTTATTGCGTAATTTAACTAAAATGGACTTTAAAAAATGTGGGATAGAGAACCCCTATTGCGCAGTAAATTACTGCTCAATAGGACTTAACCGGATCGTTACGGTTAATCATATCGCACAATAATTTACTGCGCAAAAGATACTTTTGTCATAATATTTTTGGGTATTTTGGTTAAGTTACCCAATTTTTGAGTCATTTAAGTTCCAGACTACGTTGACTTAAAATACGCCTGCGGAAAAAGTTTGTGCATTTGCTTTCCTTTTTGGTTTTCGATACACATAAAAATGTCGAATTCTAAATAAAAAATAATGCTCTTGAAAAATTTATTATCAACCCAGTTTACAGGTGAAGTGAATTCACGTGTCAAAAGTGGAGAGTGGGAGTTTCACTACAAATTTTTTAATAAAGATCACGATAAAAATAATTTTATTTTTATTTTTTACAAATTTTAACCATTATGTAGTATATATTATATTAGTGAATAATAAGCATATAATCAGTATACAACACTGTATAATCAATATATAAATCGACGACAGACAAGTTATGGTTGAGCTTATTGGAAATTTTACTAACGGGGAACACGTTTATCCCGTCATTTGTGAATCAAACATAAGACGCGCATCACGTCGAAAACTTTGTTTCCACACACGTGCACATGTGGGGCTAAATATCGTAAATTTCCTTAGTGAAAGAGATATTGACACACGTAAGAATAACGTGTTTGAGACATAGAATGATGGACGTTTATTGTCGACAATAACCTATATTCACGTTGGTTAACGAAGAAAGGATTGTGCGAAGTGTAAGATGGAACGGGTCGGATAAGACCGCGGAGCCGGATGGACCGAGCCACGGCGGTGGAGCGCCGCAGCGCCTCATTGGAGAGCCACGGTGCCTTATGGACAGTAAGGTTCTGGAAAGTTAGCGACGCGGCGCTTCCCGGGCAGTGAATCTGAAGACGGAAATTTAAGAGTTTATCTTGAAACTTGGGTGGGTCATTGTATTGAGTGTGTTCACACATCCTTTACTTGGCTCAATGAACCTCCATTAAGGCATTCACATTGCAAGTGAAGAGGCATTCACATTACAAGTGAAGAGGCATCTTTGCACCTAAAAATTGATGCCTTTGTGGTTCAGATTTTAGAAATGTCAAACATGCTCTTTACTTCAGATTTTATATGCCAACATACACTTCATTTCAGATGAAGATCTTACACACTTCTCAAATATGTTATCTTAGAATGTTATGAACTTTCAAGCACATCTCTGAGTCAATCCTTTCCGTAGAAATTCCATATTTGTGTTTTTCGATAGATCTTCCCCGTTGTGCTTTACGAGGAAGATAAGCCGCTACTTAATCTTGGGAGACTATTGCTCTGCTAACGTAAAAACATGTATACAGGGGCAATCTTGTCTTAAAGAGAGAGGATCATCCCTTGACTCAGCGTGTGGTGACATCTAACCAATTTATTATTTGAGTCCTTATTTCAGACAGAAGGATAAAAAGTTTGCAGCAGTTTAAGTTGCCAACGATAGTCCAATGAAGCATGAAGTTGTTGGATCTACAGACACCACATCAAGAGTCTTCATGATTATGAACACAGAGATTCAAGAAACTAGTTTATAATGATTGTAACTAAATGATATTATTGTAATGATGTTGTAATGATCTCCTTAGTTTAACCTTTAGATCACTTGTAATAGTTAGTTTAACTATTCCCCAGATGTACATGTGCGTACAATGTACAACAAAGCTTGAGGAGGTGAATTTTTTTAGGCAACAATCTTTTTATATTAACGAAAATATCACAGTTTATTTCGATCCCTTTTTCTATCTTTGAGAAGCCTTTTTCAGTGAGTCCAGATGACTCACTCTGCCTCGGTTTCTAGGCCTGGCTCACGTGGGAAACCCTAGCTGCTTTTACATCTATAAATAGAGGGTTCCATCATTATTTTAACACACCTAATTCACTAGAATTATTCTCTGCTAAAACTCTGCCGGATTTTCTAGCTTTCCGAAAGAGTAATTACATTGGAGTTTTGACTTGCAAATCGAGGAACGGTTGCGTGCTCACCCTCGGCTAACAAACTTGAAGATTTCAGATTTTGCAAATTGTAAGTGTTCTATCGATGCGTTACAGTTTCTATGTGTTTATCATTATATAATCATCCATCAGTTTGACCGATTGTAGGGTTTGAAACAAAATTTTCAAATTCCGCTTCGTATATGAACCTGACAAAACACTATAGTGGTATCAAAGTCTGAGTTGTTTTGTGTGATTATATAATGTTTATTAATGATAATATGGGTTAGGATTTGTTTAAATCTAATTTTTGTCGCTTAGAAGGTTTAAAACCTTGAACCTTAAGAAAGCATAATCCTTATCTCCGGATCTATCAAACAATGATGTAATCGAGAAAGTTATTCCAATTTAACTATTTTAAGTCAACGTGTGTAACCGATTCGTTATGAACATGGTGCATTGAGATGAAAAACGAGAAGGGGTTGGATAATGGTTGATGAACGTATTTTTTGATGAAGAAGGGGAACGAGGATGAATCTGAAAATCTGACCCTGAACCAGTTTTAGGGCTTCAGAAATACAGATTTCGCATTTCTGGGATCGATGCGTCGCGACTCCACGATGAAGCGTCGCGGTGCCTGATAGGTTTTGGTGGCGGCGCCGCGGCTCCACAATGGAGCATTGCGGCGCTGCCTAGGGTTTCTAGAGGCGTCGCGGCGCCATTCATCCCGAAGCTTAAAATTAAAAAAAATTGACTTACTGCCTCTTAGGCGCCGCGGCGCCACCTATAAGGACCGCAGCGCCGACAGGGATATAACATAGGTTTGGATATTGGCCCATTATGACCTTAAAATAATTTTAGGTCCGTATTCTACCTTGGGGTCGTAGAATTACGATAAAATAGTGGGAGCTAATTAAACAAAATGTCATGTTAAATTAGCCTAAAATGAATGTGTATAATAGGAAATAAATTTTGATTGTATTTTTCTGTCTATCTAAACTCTTCAAAGTTTCAAAATGTCGGGCCTATCATTGAAATGAACAAACTCATCGGACCGAACTATCTAGATTGACTAAGGAAATCTAAGAATTGTCCTAAAGCAAGAAAAGATATAATACGTATTGGATGATGTATTCCCCACAATCCTTGTCGTTGATTCTGCGGAATATTCCACATTTGATAAGGTAGCCTACCATAAAAACCTAGATGACGCCACTTCAGCACAATGCATAATATTGTCTTCATGTCTGTGAAACTTCAGAGACAACATGAGAACATGGGCCCTAACGAGATGCTCAAACATTTGAAGAATCTCTATGACTCTCAGTACCAAACTATGAAATATAAGGTGTTAATAGAACTCTTCAAGTGTAAGCTAATACAAGGGAGCCAAGTGTCTCAGCATGTGTTGAAGATAATAGGGCTGATAGAAAGGCTGACCTCGATTGGTATAAGGCTTCAGAATAACGTCGTTTCCACCCTTATCCTGAACTCTCTCCCTCGTTCATTCGAGAATTTTATTATATACTACAATATGAACAGAACAAAGGCGAGTCTGCTGGAGCTACATAACATGCTAAAGTCCTTTGAATCTTCAACTTCCAAGAGCAAAGTTGTTATCATGATGAGCTCCTCTAGCCGGCCCAAGCCGAAAGGTAAGGAATGGCAGAAGAAGAAGGGCAAGGCAGTCGCTGCACCTTCAGCTATAAAGCCTAAGGGAGTTGTGAAGACGAAAAGGTGATTTTGGCTAAGGATGTATGCCTCAACTGTAATAGGAAGGGGAATTAGAAGAAAGGACTGCACTACACTAGGAGGAGAAGCATCTGGTGCTTCTACCTCTAGTGAATAAGGTATGTACGTCATTGAAATAAAATAAGTTTCCAATGTACAAAACAAACGAGCTAAAATAAGTAAAAGAAATTTTACCTACCTGTGGCATTGTAGACCTAGTCATATCAATCAAACAAGTATAGCAAGGTTAAGGAAACTTGACTACCTAGATCCATTTGACTTGAAGTCTTATGATAACCATGAATCCTTTTTGAAAGGTAAGATGGCCAATAAACCTCTTTCTGGAAAGGGGATACGAGCCAATGAGGTGCTTGAGTTGGTAAATACTGACGTATGTGGACCATTTTCGACTCAAGCTAGAGGAGGTTTACCTTACTTCATCACTTTTACAGATGACTAGACAAAGTATGTATATGTATATCTTATGAAACACAAATCCGAGGCTTTCGAAAGGTTCAAGGAGTACAAGTGTGAAGTGGAGAAACAACTCGCAAAGAGTATCAAGACTCTTCGATCTGATCTAGAGGGTGAATACATAGGTAAGGAATTTTTAGATTACTTAAAGCTACATGGAGTTCATTCAGAATAGACACCTCCTGGAACACCACAAATGAATGGTGTTGTCGAGAGGAGAAATCGAACCCTGCTTGATATGGTTTGATCCATGATTAATTTTTCAGCTTTACCAACATACCTTTGGAGATATGCTATACAAACCTCGATATATGTTCTGAATAGGATTCCTTCCAAATCAGTTGAAAATATGTCATATGAGATATAGTGTGGCAAGAAGCCAACTCTTAGACATATGAGGCATTGGGGGTGCCCTGCATATGTCAATAAAATGATCACTGATAAGTTGAAATCCAAGAGTGAGAAATATTACTTCGTGGGGTATCCAAAGAAAACTAAGGTATACTACTTCTATCTTCCTAGCGAACATAAGATCATTGTTTCTAGGAACGCAACCCTTCTTGAAGAAAAATATGTCTATAAGGAAGAGAGTTGCACAGAGATATAACTTGAGGAAATTCAAGAACAACAAAGTAACATAGAAGTTGAATCCTTGTCGAAATGATCAAGGCAAGAATTTAGTGAGAGCGTTTGGCGAAGATTGAGTACTTATAGTACGCCCTTCGGCCAGTGGGAGTGTTGCGAGGAATGATGCAGAAATACAAGATTCTCCTACACAGACCTTGGAAATAAGTGCAATGATTGCACCTCCTCCCATTTAGGAAAGACATGAAAATGATATTCCTGAAAGCTCTCGAGTTGGTGGATCAACAAACACACAAGAACCTTCTCACAATCAAAATATACCTAGAACTGAACTGCAAAATGATCAACTCCGTAGGTCTACAAGAACTCATCGTCCTCCTGAAAGATTAAATCTACTTGTTGAAACACATAATGAAATAGATATTCCGGATGATGATGAGCCTACAACTTACATCGACGTAATGGTGGACATTGATTCGAAGAGATGGCAAGAAGTCATGATATCTGAAATAAAATCCATGTACATCAATCAAGTGTAGAACTTGGTTGATTTGCCAAGTGGGGTTAAATCCATAGGATGCAAATAGGTCTTTAAGAAGAAGATTGATACATTTGTCAAGGTACAAACTTATAAAGTTGGACTGGTGGCTAAAGGTTATAATCAACGTCCTGGTGTCGATTATGATGAAACCTTTTCACATGTTGCTAAGATTGTCCATTCGGATTTTGCTTGCGATAGCTGCATATTATGATTATGACATTTGGCAGATGGACGTCAAAACCGATTTCCTCAATGGTAATATAATTGAGGAAGTGTATATGAAACAACCCGAGGGTTTTTCATCCGAGTCTAAACCAAATGATATGTGCAAGCTATAGAAGTCCATTTATGGACTTAAGCAACCCTCGAGGAGTTGGAACATTTGCTTTGACAAGGCTATCAAGTCATTTGATTTCGTCAGAAGCAAAGAAGATCCTTGTGTTTATAGCAAACACAGGGACGAGATTATTGTCTTCATTGTTATATATGTTGATGACATATTGATAATGAGAGACAATAAGACTCTCATATAGTCAGTTAAGAAGTGGTTGTCCAATACCTTCATGATGAATGACTTAGGTGAAACTTGCTACATTCTGGGAATTAGGATCTATAGAGATAGACCTAATAGATTGTTGGGGCTATCACAGTCGGTCTACATAAACAAAGTGCTTAGACATTTTTCTATACAAAATTCCAAGAAGGGCGGTCTTCCAATGGGTCAAGACATCAAGTTATCTTAGAAGGATTGCCCTTCTAGTGATATAGAACTTGAGTGCATGAAGAGGATCCCATATGCTTCGACTATAGGATCAATCATGTATGTCATGACTTGTACTAGGCCAGATGTAGCCTTTGCACTTAGTATAACTTTCAAGTTCCAGCAAAATCCTGGTGATAAATACTGGAAGGCAGTCAAAGGTATTCTTAAGTATCTCAGACGTACTAAAAATTATTTCTTGGTCTATGGTAGAGACGAAAAGCTAGTTACTACTGGATACACTGATGCTAGCTTCCAGACAGATATTGATGACTTCAAATCTCAGTCTGGTTACACGTTCATTTTCAATGGTGGAGCAGTGAGCTGGAAGAGTTCCAAACAAGCTACAACTACTGATTCGACAACTGAAGTTGAGTACATTACTGGATTGGAAGCTGGTAAAGAGGCTGTCGCGATTTCTGAGTTCCATAAGGAACTAGGGGTTGTTCCAAGTGCTAGTTATCCAATAACCATTTATTGTAACAACACTGGTGCAATTGCACAGACAAAGGAATTAAGATCAACAAACAAAAACAATCATGTACCAAGGAAGTACCACATACTCAGAGAGAGAGTGGAGACTGAAGATATTAGATTAGATTATGTTCCCACAGACAATAATCTAGCATACTCATTTACTAAACTATTAAGCTTAGTTAAGCATAATGGTCATTTTGAGAACATGGGTATTTGATATGTTGGTGATTGGCTCTAGGCCAAGTGGGAGTTTGAAAGTATATTTATGTCCCAGAGACAATCTGTATTAGGACAAAATGACTTTATACACATTCATATTTATATTTATGGAGATCAATATTATGGTATTTGCAGTTATTGAATTATTAGTTGATTATTTATAATATTCTATAAATGCATCCCTAGAGGTTACGTGGTTATTAATAACGTGAGAGATTAATATTATAACGTAACTCTTAAAATTGTCTCGACTAATGATCATCGAAAATGGAATATCGATGATGTGTGATACGTCGACATGTGGTCTGCATCATATCCTTAGGGGATGTAGTATGTCTCACCTGCTACGAGTTATGGCAACTCGTGATGGACACATGAATACTTTTGGAAGTATTGATATACCCTGCTGATGTACTATTTGTTATATATGTCTATAGTGTCATCAGCGTATAGGAGATATAAGTCCTTGACTTGAGATCGATACGCAGCTTGTTTACAGAGTAATGTACTTTGATCATGTCCTAAGCTCAAATGTCTTATCGGTTGAGACGCGACTTGTATTGGGTATATTGTAACGTAGATTAAATGTGGTTGTTGAGCCAAGATTAGGATGCATTCCTCGAATGTATCTTTGAGAGAACACTCATATTCTCATGTGGTATTAGGCTGACTAAGTCATTGGCCAATGCAGTAGATATATCTATGATATTGTCTTGTTGTCAGCTAATATAGATGAGATATGATGATCAAGACATTGGGATAGACACTTGGCAGATCCTAAGCTTGATCAAGTGTGTCGTGAATAAAAGAATTTTATCTTCCAACATAGAGGTTCAGTTAACAGGTTTCGTGTAACTATACTTCACATATTGAGTTCATCTTCCGGCGCCGTCTAGGAGTTTCGTGTAGACCCTAATGTTATTAGTTTCGATATGTGAAGGCCTATAGGGTAACACTAAGTCAATTGTTCCGCCGATTCAAGGATGTAATAAGAGAGAATATAAATGTTCGGTTTATAATCGAGACATTAGAATAAATAATGATTAATTAATTAAATCGAGATGGTATTTCAACTTTAATTAAAATAGAAATGAGGCAAAATTGGACTAGGGCTGCGGCGCATGGGACCCAGGGCCACGGCACCGTAGTGCCGAGGTGCCACTCACTCAGCGCAGCAGCATCACATGTCCAGTGGGTCTAGACGACCCACTATGCCTCGGTTTCTGGGTCTGGCCCACATAGGAAACCCTAGCTGCTTTTACAGCTATAAATAGAGGGTTCTATCATTATTTTAACACACCTAATTCACTAGAATTATTCTCTACTAAAACTCTGCCAGATTTCCTAGCTTTTCGAAAGAGTAATTACATTGGAGTTTTGACTTGCAAATCGAGGAACGGTTGCGTGCTCAGGCTCGGCTTACAAACTTGAAGATTCCAGATTTTGCAAATTGTAAGTGTTCTATCGATGCATTATAGTTTCTATGTGATTATCACTATATAATCATCCATCAGTTTGACCGTTTATCGGGTTTGAAATAAATTTTTCAAATGTGCGTGTACGAACCCGACAAAACCCTACACATATATATATACACATATATACACACACATATATATATACACACACATATATATATACACATATATACACACACATATATATATACACATATATATACACACATATATATATACACATATATATACACATATATATACATATATATATATATCTTTTGCAATATTCCATACTTCAAGCACAAAAGCATGCATATGATCATAAAAAATATTTGTGTTCTATCTGATGTATCCGATATGAAATTTGCTTAAGATATTATATGGGGAGCCCTTCTTCAGTTGGTTTCCAATCTAGAATTCTGATATATTGTCTACCCATCTTTCGTCATAGCCTCATAGGTGTCACATACACCTTTCTTGGGAATTCAGATCCTTTGTAAAAGTCTGCTTCATTTTCGTAAGGTGGGAGTTCGATCATGACACCATATTTGGTATAGCACAAGCGCGTGATATTTATTGTCAGTTTTGACCCAACAAATCTTATTGCTTCGAGCTAGAAACACGTTGTTCATGTCAATTTGTGTTTTGTCTTATAAATTAAAATACTTCACTTTTTCCCCTCTTTTCGACATGGAATTATTTGACTAAAATGTATTATGCATCCTTTCTTTAGAAACTTCTCAGTTCGGAGGCCTATATTAATCCTCTTTAACCCCGTCATCCACTCGTCTTATATGTGTAATGGGCAACACTACAAGAAAAATGACCTACGGTGACAGTCAGAGTGTGACAGTTTTTGCAACTGTCACATAGTGTGACATTGTTTCCCTTGACTTCTCGATCAACATACACTTATGACATATGTGTGATAATTATTTAACCTGTCATACTGTCATAAATTTATGATAATTATTATGACGGGTATTTTCGCCGTCACATATTGTATGACGGTTTTATAGAGTTGACCCATTTTTTTTTATAGAGTTGACTCATTCAAAGCTTTGTAAATGGGCCACAGACCCCTATTATTTCACCAAAAACCCGATATGACCTGTCCCAAACCCCATTTTTAATCTCCAAACTAATGACCTCCCTTTCATTTTGCTAAAATCACACGGTTTCCTTCCAATCCTAGAGCCACCATCCTCACCCCTTTCTCTTTCGAAATGGTAAAACTGTCACGACCCGAACCGACGGGCCGCGACTGGTGCCCTACCTGGGCACCCTTATACCCACACATCACATATAACCAGCAGAAGCTTAAGAAAACTCATAAAAAAGGGATCATGCCCCCTGAACTGTCATATAATAAAATAGGCAAGCCGACAAGGCTGCCATTATATACACAAATCCAAAATGAACTACAACTGTACATGTCCAACCCACAAATGACTACAAACCTTTAAGAGTATACAATAACTATGAAGGGACAAGGCCCCACCGTACCCCTGAATATACATAAGTCTAAATCAAGACTGTACCAAAATGACAAGCTCCGGAACAGTGGAGCTATCTCAAAAGCTGGGCAAGGATCCTAAGCTCGAGGATCACCAAACTGAGTACCTATACCTGCGGGCATGAACGCAGCCCCCCGGAGAAGGTGGTCAGTACAAAATGTACTAAGTATTTAAACATAAAGTACAGTAAATAAGATCATAACTGGCCAAAGATTACAGGGACAAGTATGAAAATCAATTACCAGATCCAACCGTGCCATATAAAATAGAGCCAACTGTACCTTTTAAAAGTGAGAGAGTCATATCAAAATCATAGCTGTCTGACCACATAATATTTTTACACATAACGTATCCCGGCCCATTCTGGGACTCGGTGTCTTTTTACACATAACTTATCCCGGCCCATTGTGGGACTCGGTGTATCACATAACGTATCCCAGTCCGTTTGTGAGACTCGGTGTATCACATAACGTATCCCGACCTATTTGTGGGACTCGGTGTATCACATAATGTATCCCGGCCCATTTGTGGGACTCGGTATATCACATAACGTATCTCAGCCCATCCGTGGGACTCGGTGTATCACATAACATATCCCGGCCCATTTGTGGGACTCGGTGTATCCCATAACGTATCCCGGCCCATTTGTGGGACTCGGTGTATCACATAACGTATCCCGGCCCATTTGTGGGACTCGGTGTATCACATAACGTATCCTGGCCCATTTGTGGGACTCGGTGTATCACATAACGTATCCCGACCCATCTGTGGGACTCGGTGTATCACATAACGTATTCCGGTCCATCTGTGGGACTCGGTGTATCACATAATATATCCCGGCCCATTTGTGGGATTCAATGTATCACATAACGTATCCCGACCCATTTGTGGGACTCGGTGTATTTTTAAATCATCTTTTGACTCTCAATAAAATCTTTAAAATGAACTTCCATTTAGAAAAACCAAACCAAGGCACTATCATATCATGTATCATTTAAAACATCCTTTGGAAACTCAAGACACTTATCATATCATATATCATTTAAAACATGGACTTAATGGAATTACGTACGTCCGTCGTACACCCATTTCATATAAAACTCAACTTTCATTTTAGGAAAACCAAAGCACTATCATATCATTAAGGATTATGATCCAATAGAACTATGTACGTCTGTTGTACACTTACTTCATATAAATCATGCCAAAAGAAGAAAGGATAGTTTCACATACCTCGAATATTTCCATTAACCCTGTATTTGATTGGCGATAACGGATCCGAATTTATCTAATTAATCCTTATATGAGCCGTGAGTAATTATATCATGAGATTTTATCTAATCAGCTGTGAACTAGAAAATGTAAAACAATTTGGTTATATCTTAGTTTCTATGCAGATGGAAGTCTAATCATTTTGATATAATTGATTTTCGATACCTTTTTTCATTTAACGCTACAATGGCTTGTTTTAACACGTTTACCAAAATCAGTCTCAACGCTTAAACTTATTAGTGTTGTAACTTAGCAAGGTCAACTCGACACCAATGCTTACTAAAAACTCTTACCAACATCTTCCATAAGACTTAGTAAAGACTTTGAAATAGTTTAGACATGCTTTCAGCATAGAATCAATAATATGAATACTCCTTAACTTCTAAGAGTAGAATAACTTTTGAAACAATACCACAGTTATGGTTCATACGTAGAACATGCCACAAGAAAGAAGGAAGAGGTTCACATACCTTATTGACGACTAACCAACATGATAAGTAGAATACGTCTCAATGTACTTCAACCTATTACAACAATAATATGTCTATCAACTTCATGCTTACTAGTATAAGACATGTACCAAGTAAGGGTTCTCTTTTCATATAAAAATTTGGGCAGCACTTCCCCTATTTATACATACTTTCCTTCCAACCTTCAAATCTTATTTCTTTACTTACGTTCTCATTTATGTGCCCTGGACTTACGGGGTGTAACAAAAACGTCAGTCTACTACCACATCTCCACCACACCAGTCTGGCAAAACGCGAACAGTCTATGCGTGGTCTTTTTAGCCCACCACATCTCCACCACGCGATGATGAAACGCTCGTCGCTTTATCTTTTCATCGTCACCACCAGCCCAAAAATAGCAAAAAGAGTATGATTTCTCTCTCTTGAAGACTAATTATTCAATTCGGGTAATGGTGAGCAACTGAGCAGAGTCTAGTGCTAACACCACCTCCAAAAAGTGTGTGCTTCACCTTGGATCGATTTTGCAAGTGACTTTTACATCGGCTTGTTGTTTGTACCTAGGATGGTAAGAGTTCTTTTCACTCGAATCTAATTTTCATGTTTAGTTATGATTTGCCATTATCATAGGATAATCTACTACTACTACAACAACATATGCTAATTCTTGGCTTTCCTTTTCTCTTGTTAAGTTTACTATGGCTGAAAACAATGGACAAGGGTTCAGAAGAATCTCTTGTGTTGCACTCAATGAAAGAATTCTCTCCTCAATGTCACGAAGATATATTGTTGTTCATCTGTGGCATGACTTAGAGATTGGTAATAATAATAACAATTCAATTTGACTTGTAACAAGATAAACGAAATAAAAGAAGTAGAAAAGCTATTCAGTGAATTTATTTTTAATTAACATCAATATATCTATTTCAGTTTCTGAGTGTTATTTCATGGTCTTGTTATACATTTCAAAGTGAGGGGCTTGGTGTCTTTTTGTACTTATGTTTGATGTTCTGCACATGCATGAACCAGTTTACTTTTAACTTAATGAAGATTTGCTTCCTACAAATGTAAAAGCAAGTGTAGTCACTTGAAAGTAATAGACTAGTACTATATTCATCTTATTAGGCCTAGGATTTTGTGAATCGTTATTTATCTGTGTAGTTATGAACTATGTCTATAGAATCTGAAATTTATTCTTTTTCTCTGCATCATTTCCATGTTTTCTTCATGTGCTTTGTTTGGTAACTGTTAGTTTAGGTATTTGTGTTGTTGAGAGAGTTAGGAAGAAAGAGTATAGAGAAAATGGTAGTGTGGAGGAGAATGTTTAATTCGTGAAAGAGTATAGTTCGCTTCGTTTGGTAACTGACAATACTTTACTATGTTTGTGATGAATGGTCATCTTATACTTTCTTTATGTTATCTAATTGTATCAGCCAAGCTGCTACTTCCTATTATATTGATCCAGCATGGTCTTTTTCTATGTTATAATTAAAATGAAATATTTTCTTATTGGTATACCTAAGTTTGATAGGTTATTCCATTGTTGAGGTGAAGTAATTTGAAATTCAGGCGAACTATATGCTTATTAGAGTATCAAGAAATAAAGATTGAGGTTCATGTACTTTGTTGAGTATGAGCCTTCATATACCTCTTTTAATAATTGATGTCATAATTTAGTTCTTTTACTTTACTTCTACTCTGTTAGAAATAAAGATTGCTCTTGTTTTCACTTTCTAGGATGATGTTGCCCGGTCAAACGAGTTCCTTTGGTTCTTGTATAGCATGGTGCATATTTAACTTTGGAACCATCACGAGTAATGTAACCACTGCTGAAGTTTTAAGCAAGATATCATCTTCATTCATATAAGAAAGAGTTCTAATTGCCAACTTATTTAATATTTCCTATTACGACTTACATGCTTATAACAAAACTAACTGATATATTTACTTTTAATTGGCGCAGACACATACTCAAAGTGAAGAAACATAGACAACTGATGCAAGTAAGTCAATTCCTCTTTTTCCTCTGACAATATCTTAGATGTATTTATGTGTTACAAAAAAATGGTTGCTTAACGCTGTGGGTGTTACCCAAATGATTTTTTACATTTTTCTTGTAATAACTGGGACAAGGTTCTTCAACAAGGTTAACTGGCTAAACATTATCACGCATTTGGCATTGGGGGCATCAAACTTCTTTGGTCTGTTTAGTTACTCTGTTGGTAGTAGACATTACAACAAACCAAGTTATTCTGGTTCATCTGCTGGTGCTAGAAATTTCAATGCTTGTAGTTCATCTAGTTCTTATGGTAGGGCCAGAAACTATTCTCAAAGGGTCAACTTTCATACCAACAGACCCTTTGATAATCTCTTCTGCAAAAACTAGGGCACACTGTTTATAGATGCTATAAATTACATGGATTTCCTCCCGATTTCAAGTTTACCAACAACATGGACAATAATAGATTCTTGCTTGTGTGCAAGATGATATCTCTACCTCATATTCTTTCACCTCTATGAGGAATAAAGAGGCACCAGCTCATGGTTTCAGTAGATAACAATATTATCATATCATGTCTTTACTTCAATAGACACATATATCTCCTGATTATCACTCGGAATCCACCAATGCTGAGTCTACTGGTTTTGCCTATTTTTTTGTAGTGTTTTTCATAGTCATGTTTTGAATTCTTTTGGTGTTGATGTATGTGCTAATTCTCAGTTATGTGTAAGTCTTTGGATTTTGGATTTTGGATTTAGGAAAAACTAACCACATGACTCCATATAAACATTTATTACACAACCTTAAACCTATTCCAACACCTTTCCTGATCACTCTACCCAATGGATATAAAGTGAAAGTCATCTCAACTGGATCATTACAATTGAGATATGACATAACTTTAAATGATGAAATGTTGTTCCTTCTTTTTAGTTCAATTTAATTTCTATTCATCAGCTTCTTGTTCAAGTTGATTGTATTGCCTTCTTCACACAATTTAACTATTTTCTACAGGGCCCTTCTTTGAAGAGGTCATTGAAAATTGGTAAAGCTACAAGAGGGTTATATCTTTTATATCCATACATCATCTCTTGTGTTGATCTATCATTTGTTGTTGTCCCAACTGACACTTCTCCACATCATGTTTCTGTGACTAGTTCTGATTATGTTACTGTTTTACTTTCTGAATGTAATTATGCTAAGTCTGTTTCATTGTCATATGTTTTTCCTTGTTTTCCATGTAATAACACTTGTGATATAAATAAAATCTATTTATTATAGCAACAAAGATTAGGGCATATGTCATTTCATAGAATGCTTTCAATTCTATTTTTATCGGGGAATGTTTCATCCAGACAGACTTTTAGTTGTCAAGTTTTCCCTATGGCTAGAAAACAAAGACTTCCTTTTCCTAATATTTCCATTAATACCACACAACTTTTTCAATTAATACACATTGACATTTGGGGTCCTTATAACACAAGAACCTATAATGGATTTAGATATTTTTCTCACTTTAGTTGATGATTTCACTAGGGTGACTTGGACACAACTTTTATGCAATAAAGGTAGTGCCATAGACATTGTTAAACTATTCTCTGTACTATTTATATTACAGTATACTGAGTATCAACTTTTGTTTTTGCTAAAACTTTCTCCCCAAAATGTAAGTATCAGTTTTTGTTTTTTCTCTCTAAATCTCTATGCTTATTCTCGTTTTGCTGTGTTCGTTGTGAAATCGTGAAAGTATCCACAAATTTCTTGCCTCAATTTGCTGCACACAAAAAGGTCAGTGATCTTTTCTTTTGGTTATGTAAGTGTTATGCATTGGCGTGTATCGTGAATAATGTATTGTTATTTTGTATTTAGACATCATGAAAATCGATGCTCATCGTGTCCTTATTCACTGATGGTTCAAGCTATTTTTTCTTCCTCTTTTCCAGTAAATTTCATGTGTTAAACATTCTCCTTTAGCATGTTTAAAATAAAAGTCTTGATTTGGTTGTTGTCAGTTAGAGAGCAGGTGCCAGGATTTTCTTTTATGACTTAGTCGTTCATTATTTAGTATCAGTAGCTTGGTCTATAACAACTAAATAAATAAATATTGTCACTAGGCTTGAATTATTAACAGTTTAACTCAATAAACTATCCTAATTCTAGAATTGTGTACTGAATTCTGTTTCAGGCCAGGAGAATGGATGTTTCAGGCCAGGAGAATGGATGTCACCTTTATGATGTTTGGGTAATATGTACTTAGGCTCATTTTGTTTTGTAAAATATTTTGTTTTGGATACATTTGGGAACAAGAAGATTTGTAACATGTTTGATTAATTAGTTACACCTTTTTATTCCTCCTCTGTTCTCTACTAAGATTCATTTTAGTTACAATCGTAAATGTTTCAATATTATGTATTGAAATGATTTGATTAATTAATTACATTTTAGTTACAATGTCATTTCCCCACCAATTTAAATATTATTGAAAAATTTAAAAATTAATTAAATAAAATTAAATATTAAATATAAAATGCGTGAAAATCAAATTTTCCGCAATTGTTTTATATTTAAATTAAATTAATTAAAATTAAAATTTATTTAAAAATTTATCGCCAAAAATATATTAAATTAATAAAATTCAAATATTTACCGTCAAAATTTGTAAATTCCTTTAGCATGAATAAAAGTCTTGATTTGGTTGTTGTCAGTTAGAGAGCAGGTGCCAGGATTTTCTTTTATGACTTAGTCGTTCGTTATTTAGTAACAGTAGGTTGGTCTGTTAACAACTAAGTAAATAAAGATTGTCACTAGGCTTGAACTATTAAGAGTTTAACTCAATAAACTATCCTAATTCTGGAATTGTGTACTAAATTCTGTTTCAGGATAGGAGAATGGATGTTACCTTCATGATGTTTGGATAATATGTACTTAGGCTCATTTTGTTTTGTAAAACATTTTGTTTTGGATACATTTGGGAATAAGAAAATTTGTAACATGTTTGATTAATTAGTTACACCTTTTTATTCCTCCTCTGTTCTCTACTAAGATTCATTTTAGTTACAATCGTAAATGTTTCAATATTATGTATTGAAATGATTTGATTAATTAGTTACATTTTAGTTACAATATGTCATTTTCCCACCAATTTAACTATTATTGAAAATTTTAAAAAACAATTAATTAAATTAATTATTAAATATAAAATACGTGAAAATCAATTTTTCAGCAATTCTTTTATATTTAAATTAAATTAATTAAAATTAAAATTTACCGCCAAAAATAGATTAAATTAATAAAATTCAAATATTTACCGCCAAAATCTGTAAATTCCTTTAGCATGTTTAAAATAAAAGTTTTGATTTGGTTGTTATCAGTTAGAGAGAAGGTGCCAGAATTTTCTTTTATGACTTAGTCGTTCGTTATTTAGTACCAGTAGCTTGGTCTGTTAACAACTAAATAAATAAAGATTGTCATTAGGCTTGAATTATTAAGAGTTTGACTCAATAAACTATCCTAATTCTGGAATTGTGTACTGAATTCTTGTTTCAGGCCTGGAGAATGGATGTTTCAGGCCATGAGAATGGATGTCACCTTCATGATGTTTGAATAATATGTACTTAGGCTCATTTTGTTTTGTAAAACATTTTGTTTTGGATACATTTGGGAACAAGAAGATTTGTAACATGTTTGATTAATTAGTTACACCTTTTTATTCCTCCTCTGTTCTCTACTAAGATTCATTTTAGTTACAATCGTAAATGTTTCAATATTATGTATTGAAATGATTTGATTAATTAGTTACATTTTAGTTACAATATGCCATTTTCGCACCAATTTAACTATTTTTATTGAAACTTTTAAAAATTAATTAATTAAATTAATTATTAAATATAAAATGCGTGAAAATCAAATTTTCCGCAATTGTTTTATACTTAAATTAAATTAATTAAAATTAAAATTTATTTAAAAATTTACCGCCAAAAATATATTAAATTAATAAAATTCAAATATTTACTACCAAAATTTGTAAATTCCCGGGGAAAAAAAGAAGAAAAAAACGGGAAATAGTCAAAGTCAACGACCAAATGTGTGACGGTTTATGCCCGTCACATACTATGTGACAGTTTAAAGACCTACCGTGACACATACTACAATGACACTTACAAAAACTGTCATGAACCCCCTCCGATAACAATTTTTAACCGTCACTATAGGTCTTTTTTCTTATAGGGAAACAAAAAAAAATTCACCATCAAATTACTTAATTATCATTTACAAGTAATTATTTCGCGTTTGGATGAAAAATCTTAACAAGATTTAGGATAAGATTAGTCATCATTAACATAACTTCCATCAAAACCACAAACAAACAAGAAGAAACTGTAATTGTTCCGACCAGCCAAAAGAAAACAAAAATTTAAACATTGTTGAATAATATATGTTAAGGTTAAGCTACATATATCGATTATATTGAAAAGAATTACACATGAATACAATTTATTTGATTATAATAAATAATTACTTTATATTTCAGATTAGCATATTAGGCTATAAAAAGTTACTTATCGTTATAACTTGTGAATACTTGATTTTGATATATTTTGTTTGCGACGAAAATTTATCGAAATTAACTCATCTACCTACACGAAAATTTATCGAAATTAGCGGTGCAACATTAATCAGAAAAAAGAACAAGACACATTAAAAATGAAACATGAACATTGTTGAATAAGAGGGTTTTCCTCCTCTCTTTTTTTTAGGTGAAAAGGGTGAGGGTGGTTGGCGGTGTTATTTTGATTTCTCACTGGATATTCGATATTCATTTTGAATTTATGATTAATACTATTCGTGCAACTAAGGTGCATTAAGAAGGAAGCACTTCCTATAAATATTTTTATCATTCCTACGGCTCGAATCCGAAACCTCTAATCAACGATAGAGGAGTCATATTTATCTTGTCACAACTCTTAGTGGTGACATGGTTAGTCTTCTAGCAGCAAACTATTCAAGAGTTATAGTCAAAGCAATCTTAATATGTGCAATATTCATAGTAAATTTAAGTTATATGCACTGATTATGCGTATAATATATTATTGTCGACAAAATATCCTTAACAACAGTGTCCTCATTCTCTGCATCTATTCAACACATGGCCGACCCTGGGGTGGGCGGGCCGAGCGAACGCTCAGGGCCTCAAATATATAGGGCCTCTAGGGGTTAATATGGTATATAAGTATATTATTGACGATTCCTGTTACGGTTTCGACAGCGGAGAGAAGTTTTTCAAAATTAAAACTTTTGAAATCTTACTTGCGATCAACCATGTTGCAAGAAAAATTAAATGCTTTAGCTTTGATTTCCGTAGAGCATGAATTGTTAGATGAAATCGATCATGAAAGTCTAATCGATTATTTTGCTGCTAAGAATGCAAGAAGATCAATGTTCAATAAGTAGTAAAGTGCTAGCTGTTTTCTTTTTTTGTGTTCTCCTGGTAAAAGTATTGTAATAGTTTCAATTTGTTATTGAAGATCTATTCGAAAATCAAGCTTTGAGAGATACATCTTAATTTCTATACTTTTATTTGTCCTTTATACGTTCTCACTATGAGATTGATTTTTATCTTTTCCTATCAACAGGTTGTTAATAGAAGAATTTGAGGTCACATTTTGACAATCTAAAGGTTAGTACGCCTTTATAATTTGCTTGAGTAGAAATTAAAGAAAAACTTCAGTTGTGACTAATTATGAATTCAATTATAATTTATGAGATGAAGTTATTTGATTTTATTTTATATATACTAAAAATAATATAATATTTTTTTTTTAAAAGGCCGCATTTATGAGTTTCGCCCAGGACCATCAATTATCCAGGAACGGCCCTAATTCAACACATGATTATGCATCAAGTTTCTTGGGGTAAAAGGAGAAAGTCTTGAAGGAGACGCATGGTAAGCAAATAAAAAAAATTGAACATGTACTTAAGGGTGTCAATGATCTGCGTTGAGTAGAATTTGGTCAAATCAAAATGGATTGGGTTAATAAATTATCGAATTATAGACCCATACAAATATTACTTGAACTAAAATGATAGTGTTGGGCTAAGATGAGCTAAAAAGTGGAGGGGGTCATTCACACAAGTGCATCTATTTCAGTGTGGTCTTTAATTTTTGTCCCTCAAATTATTGTTCTTTAATTTTTGGCATTCGCCTAAAAAATAACAAAAATACTCTTAAGGTTTTGGGTTTGAACACAGCAATATTTGTAATAACAAAAATACTCTTAAGGTTTGAATTATAGACCCACTTGCTTGAATCTTGGCCCTTAATTGTTCTATAAATACCCCCCCTCATGTGCAAGACTTCTTCATCCACAAAAACAATTTCCAAGTCTCCAAAATCCTTCCCCCTTAGTTACTCTCTCGTCCAAAACTCCCCCCGAGAAGTCTCTCGCCGAAACACTCACTCCCCCTCTTAGAAGCTCTCGTCGAAATACCCCCCCCCCCCCCTTTGGTAGAAAAATTATCTTCAAGTATAGTTACTATGCCAAAATACCTTAGCCTAATCCCTTGTAATTCTTCCTAAGTTACCTCTATACTAAAAGCCCGGAAATACTACTTTATATCCTTTAGTCACAAAACGAAACCCTAGGGAAATCTCCATGGTTGGTTGAAGTATTGAGTAGAAGTTGTTTAGAAACTTCTAAGGGTTTCTTGGAGCGATCGGAGCGTGCAGAATATGAGCTAAACGTTGTTCAGGATCGACATTAATCTTGGATAATTTTGGGCTTATCGAGGTAAATATCTTTATCCTTCTATTGTAATTGGAGATTACATGTTGTAGTAGTTCAGAATTAAGTTTAAGATACATAGAAGGAGGGTATAAAAGAAGAGAATTGAACTGTACTTGCATAGGACTGTATTTACAGTAGACTTGTGTAGTTTGGCGGGTAGAGAAATGCTGCCCAATTTTCCGTAGAATAGAGAACCCTCTGCTTAGAATATTCTACAGAGTAGTCTAGACGTTGATAGACGTATTTGACTATTATAGGTTGATACTCTGCGCGCGACATATTCGACTTGGCAGGTGGATTTCGCCGAGGAGGTATGTGATTCTTCCTATCCTCTTGAGCATGATATTTTTGATATATATATATAGTACGGTAGACGTACGTGTGTTAACTAAAATTGGTTTTACTCTGATGTCTTTTGACTTGAGTTTTAAATAATAAGAATCTTGAAGTATTTCAAAAGAGTTATGAATCATTTTTGAAAGAAAAGTAATACTTGGTTTTAAAAGCTTAAGAGTTATACTAGCTTTATGGGAAGTTAGGTATAACGACTTAAGGAAGATAAAAGGAACGGTTTACTTATTTGTTTATGAAAGTCTTGTATTGATCTCTGGAAAGTGTAGTAAGATGGTTTGATAAGTAAACATGTTATGATGCTATGTGTGTTAGTGTCTTGTGATGTTTGGGTAAGGGGGTTATTCTTGTTGTGCTTACGTTGTTAAACGATAAGCCCGTTGTACTGCTATTATATCACATACCCCCCTGACTTGTTATGATGCCGAGGACTTTCCACCCTCGATGCGAGGAATACCTCATGCGGGTCTGTTGGACCTATGCGGACTGCGGGAGTTCGAGATTGATCACTCCGGGTGTGTTCTGACGATGCGGGTCTATATGGCCTATCGGTCCACGAGGACTATCGCGGACCGGGTCGGGAGGATGTCGCGGGTTAGCTGCCCCCGATGCGAGGAATACCTCATGCGGGTCTGTGTGACCTATGCGGACTGCGGGAGTTCCAGGATTAGGCACGCATAATGATACTATGGGCGATTGGCCTTGCTTCGATCATTAGCGGCCTAGAAAAGACCAGTTACATTATATCTATTTTTGCTCTTGTCTATGCTGTGGCATTATGTGCGGTTGAATTGGTTGTATTTGTAAATTGGTTTTAAAATGATATGATTTCATTTAAGTACTTTCTGATTTCACATACTTGGTACTGTTGTCTTGACCTCGCCCGGGGCTGCGTTAAATCCGCAGTTAGGAAGCGGTGGTAGATCCTCGTTCTTAGGATCATTACTCCGGTGTCAGGAGCCCCATTTCTCCGGAGGCTCGACTTTTGGTACGGCTCTCCCTGTGTTGTAGATATTTCGTACATTCAGGGTATGGCGCCGCCATAGTTGTTTACATTCCTAGAGGTCTGTAGTCCTGTTGTAAAGTTGGGATGTAACTGTTCACTCTTGATGTATATATACATGCCGAAAGGAAATCTTTTCTTGGATAAACTGTTCTCATTTCATAATTGTTTCATGTCTTGTTTTTATATTCCGCTGGTTACTCTGATGTATGTCTACTTAGGTGCCCGGGTAAGGCACGATCCACGCCCGGTTCGGTCGTGACAAAAGTGGTATCGAGCGATTAATCCTCGGAAAGTGTCTGAGACCGTATCTAGTAGAGTCTTGATTATCGGTGTGTTGTGCACCACACCAATGTCGAGAGGCTATAGGATATTTAGGATTGGTTTCCATTCTTCTCACTCGAGATCGTGCTTTAGAAGTGTTATAAGTTGGACCTCTAACGTATATCTTTCTTGTATCGATTATGCCTCGCATGCGCAACCCGGGCCCGAAGGGCAAAGCGGCGGAGGCGCTAGTAGGACACGAGGTCACGAGGCCTGTGCCCGATCTATACCCGAGGCGATACCTCGCGGCGAGTTCCACGACGCCGCCCGGCCAGCAGGTTTAGCGCGGCGATGGTCGATGAGACCACGATACTGCACCTCCGGTCCACGGCTGGAAGCGAGGAGATGGGTTCTGAGAGATGGCGATTACTAGCGATTGTGGCGAACGCGAGATAAATTTGGATCGGCGATTCGAGTTCCATCAATACCGTGGTTCACCCGAGGTCGGATAGTTTGAGGCTACGGGATTTTTACGAGTTGTAGCCCGCGAGTTCTACGGGTCGAGGCACGAGGATGATCGCGAGGAGTTCATCAAGCGATTCTGTGGATCGTGAGTGATCAAGGCTTCGGAGACCGAGTCTGTGATCTTCGGTTCGCATCGGCTGCGTGATACCGCAGTCGACTGGTTTGATTCGTGGGAGCTATCCCGGGGAGAGCATGCGCCTCCAGCAGTATGGGGACGAAGTTTTGGAGGCATTTCTCACTCATTTCTTGCCGCCACAGATGAGGAAACGCGGGTAACAGATTTTTGATCTTTGGCGAAGAGGCGCCTGATTCGGGAGTACAATGTGGAGTTTGACTCGTTGGCTCGATATGTCCCTGCATTGGTAGCAGATATGGAGGACAGGGTGCACCGCTACATCACCGGGCTAGATGATTATTTGGCAGAGTCTTGCTCGGGTGTAGCTCTTCAGCCGGGCATGGACATTGCCCGCATGCAGGCTCATGCACTTGGATGCGAGAAGCGTAGAGGCCGACGGGTCGACAGATATCAGCAGCAGAAGAAGGCCAGGACGGCAGGATCTTTTGGTAGCTCTCGGGGTGGACGGCCTCAGCAGCAGTCTAGATTTGCACCACAGCCAGCTCAGAGCACTCCTACACCGTCTTCAGGACAACCAGGGTATTCGAGGCGGTCGGGGCCCGGGACTTGGACTTCGAGTAGCGAAGGGTACTAGCCGGCCGAGGTCCTCTCAGTGTGTCCGATGTGGTAGATTCCATTCCGGGAGTTGTGATACTACCTCGGGAGTTTGCTACACTTACGGCCAGCAGGGTCACTATCACGAGCCTGTCAGGCGAGCGCCGAATGGTGAAGTCGGCCTACAGGTCTTTCGCCGGGTCTTCATCACTACGATTTACTCGCCGGAGGCGGGGTGCTCGAGGACCAGCAGGTCGCGGAAGGTCGTGGCGGGTCCTAGTTCTAGCGGTCCTCGAATCGTATTTATGCCTTGTCGGTAAGCGACAGACGGAGGCATCACCGGATGTCGCGGTACTTTATCGGTTTCTTGTTGTGGCGTGTATGCCTTGATAGATCCGGTTCTACTCTGTCCTATATATCTCCCATATTGCTAGTAGGATAGGGATAGAGCACGAGTCCATAGACCACTTTCGAGGTAGCTACGCCGATGGGTGATTCGGTGGTAGCTCGGCGGGTATATAGGGCTTGCCCGATGACTTTATGCGATCGTCGGACCACTGGCCGACTTGATAGAGTTGGATATGACCGATTTTGATGTGATCATGGGTATGGATTGGCTAGCTTTGCTACGCCAATGTGGATGCAGGCGAGGTTGATGCGGTTCGGTTTCTGAGAGCCGGTTATTGAGTGGGAGGAACACCGTGTCGCCGAGGGTAGGTTTATTTCTTACCTCGAGGCTAGGAAGATGGTGCGAGAAGGGTATATCTACCATCTCATTCGGGTGTTTATTCACGAGTGCGATGCAGATTTTGATCGATTCGGTAGTCGAGAGTTCCCGGATGTGTTTCAGCACGACCTCGGGTATCCTCCCGAGAGGAGATAGAGTTTTGTATCGATGTCTTTGCGGACACTCGGCTTTATTTCCATTCCGCCATACGTAATGGCACCGCGAGTTGAGAGAGTTGAAGGACCAGTGAGAGATTTCTTTGGAGAAGGGCTTCATCAGCCTAGTGTTTCTCCCCAGGAAGCGCCGGTATTGTTCGTGAAGAAGAAGAAGGGCGGGGCAGCTGCGCGTGTGTGTTGATTCTGACGGTGAACAAGGTGACTATTAAGAACGTATACCCTCTTCCCGTGATTGATGATTTGTTCGACCCGGTTGCGAGTGCGAGATGTTTCTCAAGATTGATCTGCGATCGGGCTATCATCAGTGCGAGTTAGAGGCGGATGTCCCTAGGATCGCATTCGGACCAGACGCACTATGAGTTCGGGTTATGTCTTTCGGTTTGACCAATGCTCGTGGTATTTATGGATTTGATGAACCGAGTGTTCAAGCCATTTTTGGATACGTTTGTGATAGTATTCATTGATGACATCTTGGTTTATTCCCGCCGGAAGCGGGAGCATGCGAGCATTTGAGGAGGCCTTTGAGGTTCTCCAGACCAGCCATTTACGCCAAGTTTTTGAAGTGTGAGTTACGTTGACTTGGTGGCTTTTCTTGGGCATATTGTCGGGCCGATGGTATTCGGGTGGATACGACAAGATCGAGGCGATCGAGTTGGCCTACACCTACTACTCCGGCTGAGTGCGCAACTTTACGGGCCTCGCAGTTATTATAGGCGGTTCGTGGAGAAGTTTGCTTTATTTACGCACCATTGACTAGGGTGACTCGAGCGGCTAAGTTTGATGGATGATGCTTGTGGCGGGTTTCCAGCCATCGAAGGAGAGATTGACGACCGCCCCAGTTCTTACTCTTCCAGAGGGTCCAGACGGTTATGTGATGTATTATGATGCGTCAGGCGTCGGGCTTGGATGTGTGTTGATGCAGCAGGGTAAGGTTATAACGTCTCGTCGGCGGCTCGAAGCATGAGAAGAATTACCCCCATGATTTGGAGTTAGCGGCGTGATGATTCACGCCAAGATCTGGAGGCACTATTTGTATGGAGTTCATGTGGATATTTACACGCACCACAAGAGCCTCGGTATATCTTCGACGGAGGAGTGAACTTATGGCGAGACGGTGGTTAGAGTTACTCAAGGATTATGATGTCGATATCATGTACCACCCGGGGAAGGCCAATGTCGTGGCAGATGCCCGTAGTCGTAGGTCGATGGGAGTCTATCGGTTGTGCGGCAGGAGAAGAGAATGGTCCGCGAGTTACATCGATTAGCGAGCCGAGTCCGATTGATTGGTTACGATAGCGGTGGGGTTCGAGTTCGAGAGGTTGCGAGTCTTCCATCGCCGAGGAGGTGAAGAGGCGATTTGAGGATCCGATTTGACACGCGGTATCGTGATACGGCTCTTCGTGAGGAATGGTCCTTTTGAGTAGCACGATGGGGTGCTAAGGTTTGAGGCGAGTTGTGTGTTCGGATATTTCGTGACTTTGGCGGCGAGTTCTGGGAAGCACACAACGCGCGTTACTCTATCCATCCGGGGTCGACAAAGATGTACCACGACCTCAGATCTGTGTATTGGTGGGATGGCCTTAAGAGGAACGTTGCAGAGTTTGTTGCTCGGTGCGTGTTGTCGCAGTAAGGTAGAGCACCGCAGGCACGGTGGGTTGTTGCGACGATAGAGATCCCGACCGGAAGTGGGAGGTGATCAACATGGACTTTATCACGGGATTACCTCGCTCGGAGAAGCATGATTCCATCCAGGTTATCGCCGATAGGTGACAAATCGGCCCACTTTCTTCCGTCGGGACGACTTTTACCGAGGATTATGCTAGACTTTACATCCGAGAGATCGTGAGACTGCATGGGGTCCCTATTTCTATCATATCAGACAGAGAAGCCCAGTTTACGGCTAACTTCTGGAGGTCTTTCCAGAAGGGATTAGGGACGCAGGTGAGCCTCAGTACTGCATTCCATCCTCAGACAGACGGACAGACAGAGCGTACTATCCAGACTCTTGAGGATATGCTGCGAGCCTATGTTATTGACTTCAGGGATAGCTGGGAGGATCATTTGCCTCTAGTAGAGTTTGCGTATAATAATAGCTACCACTCCAGTATCCAGATGACGCCTTATGAGGCCTTGTATGGGAGGAAGTGCAGGTCGCCGATAGGTTGGTTTGATGTGGGCGAGGTTCAGTTGGTTGGGCCGGACTTGATACAGCAGGCAGTGGATAAGGTAAAGCTTATCCGAGGCGATTCTTGACATTTCGAGTCGGCAAGTCGTATCACGGATCATCGTCGTCGGCATCTGGAGTTTGAGGTTGATGATTGGGTTTTCCTGAAGGTGTCACCCATGAAGGGTGTGATGAGATTCGGGAAGAAAGGGAAACTCAGCCCAAGGTACATTGGGCCTTATCAGATTGTCCGCAGGGTAGGCAAGGTTGCCTATGAGTTGGATCTGTCGTCCGATCTGGAGGCAGTGCATCCGGTTTTTCATGTTTCTATGCTGAGGAGATGTATCGGGGATCCATCTAGAGTGCACCCGATTGACGATGTCCAGGTGACCGAGGGGTTATCGTATGAGGAGAGTCCCATAGCGATACTCGATCGTCAGGTTAGGCGTCTGCGGACAAAGGATGTGGTTTCCGTCAAGGTCTTATGGCGGAACGAGAACAGAGAGGAGATGACGTGGGAAGCAGAGGAGGACATGAGGCAGAGGTATCCTCACTTATTCCCCACACCTCCAGGTAACTCCCTTTCCTACTTGCTGGTTTTAATTTTCATATGTGCTTAAGTTTTGTATTGTGGCCATGTGTGGCATTTGCAAACTGTTTAAGTTGTGGGGAGCTATGTTATTTTCTGATTTAATTGGATCTAGAAGGAACATTCGGGACGAATGTTTCTAAGGAGGGGAGAATGTTATACCCCGTAGTTCCAGAGTATGTATGTGAGGACGTACGTACATTTGTACAAACCCTAATTAGGTTAAGGATGAAAATGTGAACTTCCAACGGAAAAGATTCCGAACCTTGTGAAGGAAATTTTACGTTTTTAATATTTTAACCGATTACGGATTTTTTCCGAGAGATGAAATATTTTGGACCAATAGGAGGGCGACATGTGTCACCCTTAGGTGGCACATGTTGGACGAAAATTGTGGGCTAGTGGACAAGTCAAATAGTCAAGTCTTGCAAGATATTTTATTTGGGTTAGTGGGAGTAGGTAGTGGACGGTTTTTGTGAGCCAAGTGGATGGCCACATGGCTCATTGTTGTGGTGGACATATGTTCCAATGTTGTGGTGGACATATGTCCCAATATTGTGGTGGACACTTGGTGGAAGACTCCACTCACACAAGCTACTTAATCTACACCCTCCACTTGCTTGAATCTTGGCCCTTAATTGTTCTATAAATACCCCCCCCTCATGTGCAAGACTTCTTCATCCACAAAAACAATTTCCAAGTCTCCAAAATCCTTCCCCCTTAGTTACTCTCTCGTCCAAAACTCCCCCCCCCCCCCCTTGAGAAGTCTCTCGCCGAAACACTCCCTCCCCCTCTTAGAAGCTCTCGTCGAAATACCCCCCCCCCCCTTTGGTAGAAAAATTGTCTTCAAGTATAGTTACTATGCCAAAATACCTTAGCCTAATCCCTTGTAATTCTTCCTAAGTTACCTCTATACTAAAAGTCCGGAAATACTACTTTATATCCTTTAGTCACAAAACGAAACCCTAGGAAAATCTTCATGGTTGGTTGAAGTATTGAGTAGAAGTTGTTTAGAAACTTCTAAGGGTTTCTTGGAGCGATCGGAGCGTGCAGAATAAGAGCTAAACGTTGTTCAGGATCGACATTAATCTTGGATAATTTTGGGCTTATCGAGGTAAATATCTTTATCCTTATATTGTAATTGGAGATTACATGTTGTAGTAGTTCAGAATTAAGTTTAAGATACATAGAAGGAGGGTATAAAAGAAGAGAATTGAACTGTACTTGCATGGGTGTATTTCTGATGAGACTTGTGTAGTTTGGCGGGTAGAAATCTGCCCAATTTTCCGTAGAATAGAGAACCCTCTGCTTAGAATATTCTACAGAGTAGTCTAGACGTTGATAGACGTATTTGACTATTATAGGTTGATACTCTGCGCGCGACATATTCGACTTGGCAGGTGGATTTCGCCGAGGAGGTATGTGATTCTTCCTATCCTCTTGAGCATGATAGGTTTGATATATATATATATAGTACGGTGAGCGTACGTGTGTTAACTAAAATTGGTTTTACTCTGATGTCTTTTGACTTGAGTTTTAAATAATAAGAATCTTGAAGTATTTCAAAAGAGTTATGAATCATTTTTGAAAGAAAAGTAATACTTGGTTTTAAAAGCTTAAGAGTTATATTAGCTTTATGGGAAGTTAGGTATAACGACTTAAGGAAGATAAAAGGAACAGTTTACTTATTTGTTTATGAAAGTCTTGTATTGATCTCTGGAAAGTGTAGTAAGATGGTTTGATAAGTAAACATGTTATGATGCTATGTGTGTTAGTGTCTTGTGATGTTTGGGTAAGGGGGTTATTCTTGTTGTGCTTACGTTGTTAAACGATAAGCCCGTTGTACTGCTATTATATCACATACCCCCCTGACTTGTTATGATGCCGAGGACTTGCCACCCTCGATGCGAGGAATACCTCATGCGGGTCTGTGTGACCTATGCGGAGCTGCGGGAGTTCTAGGATTGATCACTCCGGGTGTGTTACGCCGATGTGGGTCTATATGGCCTATGCGGTCCACAGGACTATGCGGACTTCGGGGGTTCAGGAGGATGCCGCGGGTTAGCTGCCCCCGATGCGAGGAATACCTCATGCGGGTCTGTGTGACCTATGCGGACTGCGGGAGTTCCAGGATTAGGCACGCATAATGATACTATGGGCGATTGGCCTTGCTTCGATCATTAGCGGCCTAGAAAAGACCAGTTACATTATATCTATTTTTGCTCTTGTCTATGTTGTGGCATTATGTGCGGTTGAATTGGTTGTATTTGTAAATTGGTTTTAAAATGATATGATTTCATTTAAGTACTTTCTGATTTCACATACTTGGTACTGTTGTCTTGACCTCGCCTTGGGCTGCGTTACGAAGGTGAGGAAGCAGTGGTAGATCCTCGTTCTTAGGATCCTTACTGCAGTGTCGAGAGCCCATTTCTCGGAGGCTCGACTTTTAGTGCAGCTCTCACTGTGTTGTAGATATTTTGTACATTCGGGGTATGGTGAATCCCGCCATAGTTGTTTACATTCCTGAAGTGCAGTAGTCCTGTTGTAAAGTTGGGATGTAACTGTTCACTCTTGATGTATATATACATGCCGAAAGGAAATCTTTTCTTGGATAAACTGTTCTCATTTCATAATTGTTTCATGTCTTGTTTTTATATTCCGCTGGTTACTCTGATGTATGTCTACTTAGGTGCCCGGGTAAGGCACCAGTCACGGGCCCGGGTTCGGATCGTGACAGCAAGAAAGATTAAATGCTTTAGCTTTGATTTCCGTAGAGCATGAATTGTTAGATGAAATCGATCATGAAAGTCTAATAGATTATTTTGCTGCTAAGAATACAAGAAGATCAATGTTCAATAAGTAGTAAAGTACTAGTTGTTTTCCTTTTTTGTGTTCTCCTGGTAAAAGTATTGTAATAGTTTCAATTTGTTATTGAAGATCTATTGGAAAATCAAGCTTTGAGAGGTACATCTTAATTTCTATACCTTTATTTGTCCTTTATACGTTCTCACTATGAGATTGATTTTTATCTTTTCCTATCAACAAGTTGTTAATAGAAGAATTTGAGGTCACATTTTGACAATCTAAAGGTTAGTACGCCTTTATAATTTGCTTGAGTAGAAATTAAAGAAGAATTTCAGTTGTGACTAATTATGAATTCAATTATAATTTATGAGATGAAGTTATCTGATTTTATTTTATATATACTAAAAATAATATAATATATGTTTTTTTTAAAAGGCCGCATTTATGAGTTTCGCTCAGGGTCATCAATTACCCAGAAACGGCCCTGATTCAACACATGATTATGCATCAAATTTCTTGGGGTAAAAGGAGAAAGTCTTGAAGGAGACGCATGGTAAGCAAATAAAAAAATTGAACATGTACTTAAGGGTGTCAATGATCTGCATTGAGTAGAATTTGGTCAAATCAAAATGGATTGTGTTAATAAATTATCGAATTATAGACCCATACAAATATTACTCGAACTAAAATGATAGTGTTGGGCTAAGATGAGCTAAAAAGTGGGGGGGGGGGGGGGGGGTCATTCACACAAGTGCCTCTATTTCAGTGTGGTCTTTAATTTTTGTCCCTCAAATTGTTGTTCTTTAATTTTTGGCATTCGCCTAAAAAATAACGAAAATACTCTTAAGGTTCTGGGTTCGAACACAACAAAGTCAAAAAAAATTCACAATGCAAAATTTCAGAGCAAACTATGTTTATTCAGGCAAGTTATACAGAAGTTATGTCTTACCTTAAGACATTGTCTTGCGATTTTTTTTACTGAGCCGGAGTTCGAACCCAGTACTACAGAAGTTATGCCCTAAGGCATAACTTTTGCGAGAACATTTTCCTTACGAAATTTTCTATTTATTTTCACTGAGCTGGAATTCGAACTCAAATTTCTGATTTTGTGGATGCGCATATAAGAATATTTTGATCCACAAATTTTCATTAAATGAGAAGTAGGAGCAAAAATTAAAGAGTAGCGAATTGAGGGACAAAAATGAAAGACCAGCCCGTATGAAGGGAAATCCACGCAAAAAATGAAAAGTGGGTCGTACCTAACCCGTTCAATTCTTTCTAAGTTTAATTTTCTTGTTTGTTCTTTTATACTAATATTTTAAGTACCTAATAAGAAAAAATCTTTATTATGGCTATATATAACATGTCAAACAAAAAATAAAATCTTTTTGTGAATATTTATAAGGTTTCTCATTGATTCATTTGGGATACACATATCATCTCAACTTTTAGATGGATTAAGCCAATAGTGGATCAATGACTCACCCAAACTTGAGCGATTGGGGGGTCAACCTTTCATGAGCGAATTTTGACACCCCTATATGTACTATCACGTTTATTATCTTTACCTATTCTAACAGGATATCTCCTTTTTTCAAAATTACACATTCTACCTTTTATGAAGGATGACTTCTAAATGTCTTTTAAATAACTTGATAACACAAATAAATAATATTTATACTATGTAAGTATACAAGTTAAACTATAATTACCATGAAACAAAGGCGAATGTAGTTCGTGTGAAATGGATCCTGTATTTTTTATTGAAAAACACACACGCACACATATCTAGCATTAAATTTAAAGAATATGAAAATTTGAACCTATAATATCAAAAGTACGACGAGTTCTGCTAACTTTTGAGAAGTTGAAGTCGTTATCTTGGGCCTAACTCAACCCCAAAAGCTAGCTTCTAGGCTATGTCTGGTGGCCACAGCTGTTGGGCTCGGTCTGGGGGTTGTTGAGCTCTGGAAGCCCAGTTCCCAGCTAGACAAATGCTGCAAGGACTACACCATTGTCCAAAGCTATATCCATAGTGGTTTCCAACCATGGTGGCTGCCGGAGATCGAGTATGAGAGAGAAAACAATATGGGGGTGGGGGGTTTGGGACGTATATGATGTAGACATAGCTGTATAACAGCTTAGGGAGGCTTATACGAGTATTATATAGTGGCAAGAATGATATATCAACTGTATACAGAGTGTATATCGGCGTGTATAGGCTATATACAAGAGGTATATGACTTATTGGAGAGAGAGACGGAGGGAGGGATGTATATCAATAATATATCAGGGGTATAAAGTGTTGTTTAGCAGAATCGAAGGGTTGGGCAGCTGTATATCAGCGTATATCAATGGTATATCGGCGGTATACGGTCGGTTTGACGCCAGAAAAATAGGGGAATGGGCTACCGAAATTAGGTTTTGGGTTGGGAAGGATTGTTGGCTTCTGATACTAAGTAGAATTGTATTATTAGAGTGTGTATAATATTATTTAGCCATATTTAGTCTTATGTAATTATGGTAAATATAGGATCCCTATTGTGTAAGGATTCTACATTTTATACCCTATATATATTTTGTATTAATGAGAAAGGCTTCCCGGTGGGAGATTAATACAATTCTACATGGTATCAGAAGCCAACAATCTTTCCCAACCCAAAACCTAATTTTGGCCGCCTATTCTCTTTTTTTTCGGCGCCGAACCGATCGTATACCATCGATATACGTTGTTATACATCTGCCCAGCCCTCCAACTGCTAAACAACCTTGTATACCCCTGATATACTACTGATATACAACCCTCCCTCCATCTTTATCTCTTCAACAAGTCATATACCCCTTGTATACATCCTATACACGTCGATATACACTATATGCATGATTGATATACCATCTCTGCCACTATATACTACCCGTATACAGCCTCTCTAAGTCGTTATACAACTGTGTCTTCTTCATATACGCCTCGTATACATCCCAAACCCCCTTTATTATTTTCTCTCTCCTCTCAATCTCCGGCATCCATCATAGTCGGAAGCCACCATAGATATAGCTGTGGACAGTGGTGTAGTCCCGGCAGCAGTGGGCGAGTTGGGAATTGGGCTTCCAACTTGAGCCCAGCAGCCCACCGGCCCGAGCCCAACACTTGTGGCCACCAGACATAGCCCAGAAGTTGAGGCCCAAGTCCCAGCCACAGTGAAGCTCGATCAGCTGTTGGTCCAAGGCCATCCGGCCCACCAGCCTTCTGCCTAGAAATGGCCCAGCAGTCTGGGTCACCATCTGATGGCCCACATAAGCCAGGCCCAATTTCCTGGGGCCCACTTCTCTACTCCGGGCCTTCTCCAATCCAGTTTGGGTCAGGCTTTTGGCACATTGACTTCTCGGAAGCTCGATAATGCGTGGTATATGGATACGGGCGCCACGTCTCACCTCACAAATAATTCTGGTAATCTTTCTCAAATGCATAATTTAAATACTCTGCAATCTATTATGGTCAGAAACAATTATAACATTCCAATTCAAGGGTTTGGCTACACACTAACCCGACCACCACATCCCCACTTCTCCTTTAAAAACGTCATATATGCCCCGAACATTGTCAAGAACCTAATCTCTGTTAAAAAATTTGTCACCGATAATTCCGTTTCGATTAATTTTGACCCATTTAGATTTTCTGTAACGGACCTCCGTACTGAAAAACTCCTTATGAGGTGCAATAGTAAGGAGGACCTCTATCCTTTTCTATCCACATCCGGTACTAGTTTCACCCCTCCCACGTCTCTAGTTGACCTTGTCACTCCTCCCACCATTTTAACAACAATATCTCCCTCATTGAATTTCGTAAACTGGTTAAAACACAATTTCAAAAAGACAAAAATATTTCAATGTGATAATGGTCGTGGGTAGGGATGACAACGGATAAGATCTGGACCGGATCCTACTAGATCTAGATCCAGATCCGTTTTTCATACCTGTATCCAGATCCGGATTCAGATCCACCGGGTCCATAAAAATCAGATCCAAATCTAGATCCACGTATCGAATCTGGATCCACATATAAAAAAAAAAATTGCCTTAATAATATTCCAACATTCAACATACAAAAGGGAGTTAGAGAGAAGTTTCTCTCACTAAGGAAAACGCTCTCAACGTTTCTCCTTGGTTGCTCCTCACGGGTCTTGTCCGTCACTCCTTTCCTATCCCCTCACTCTAAATTGATGCTTCTATTAGCTACGTTTTGAGTTCATGATATGAAAAAAACTAAAAGATATACTCGTTCTAGCAATGACTCCGGGGGTTCTGGAGGTTCGTCCAAGTCTAGAACCAGGAAAAAGAAGAAGAAAGGTGGAAGTCCATCAATGGTAAATGAAAATCTAGTACCAGCTATCTCAGACCCTTCGGTATTAGTACATGCTGCTCCGGATTTGCACTTTCCATTGGAACATGTGGTGGATGACATCACGTTACAAAAAATTCACGATTGGGGAAAAAGTATTGAGGTTGCTAGCCCGGAAAATAGCAAGTGTAAGGATGATAATACTATGAATGTAACCCCTCTCTCAGTCCATAAACTTCTGGACTATGCCCCCCCCAAAGCCCCTGGCGATTCTATTGAGGTACAAACACCTATTGATTCTCAATCCGCTCATTTGAATGGCACTACATGTGCGGGTACTTCTGGGAATTCCGGGAACACTACGGAAGAGAAGGGTAACCACGGGAGCATTAATAAGCCTACTAGTAGTGGCTTCGCCTAATGTATCGGAAAAACAAGGATTTTCGGGCGAGGAATTTCAGTCGGCGGTACTTTGCTTGAAGGTATCCTCGGGCCTAGACCGGGTCGGTTCACGGGTCTATTGAGCAAGGCGGGTCAGGAGGGTATCCATGGGTCTTCATTTAATTCTGGACCTCGTGGAACTTCACAGATTGTAGGTACCGAAGGGTCTAATAGTTCCAAGAAGCCTAGTAACTCGCATTCATTTATGGGTGCGGGAGTCGAAGAGCCTTCTGACTTAAATGGCCTACCTGCTTGCGCGGATGTCCAAGAGCCTCTTACCTCGAACATTCAACCTTCATTAAGTCCTCCTAAGAACGCGTACCACCCCCTCCCCTCCCTTACCAGTTCTCTAAACGAAATTCAACATAGGAACCCGAACATTCCCTTTTCATTTAATTCTACCTCGATCAATGGAAATGGTACGATACTTCCACCTCTCACATCTTCTACCTCCTCTATTCCTTTCAGATTTCATATAGGCTCTTCCACAACTCCACTGACTACTCCACCCACACCCGAAATACCAACCTCTTTTCCCACCCTCCCAAATGGTACCCGCATACTATCTTCAGATGCGAGCCCAAGCTCCACTCCCTCTAACCCCATCCCTCATCATGCATTTCCTAATAGGCCTGATGTTCATTTACCTTCTGATGATTTCAGTTCTCATGACCCGCTTCCATCCAGTAAGCCCTCTAAAGGCGCTATGCCTCCTCCTCGTCCTGATGGCCCCACCGCAAAAAAAACCTATGCGAGTGTCTTTGCGGGTTCCAGACTTGAGGCAAAAGGATTACAACTTCAATTCATTGATCAGCAAGGAGAAGATGTAGAACTAGAATCAACAGATGAAGTCCCCTTCATTGAAACATGGGGATATTGCCTCATGGTCGCTTCACGCCCTTTCCCGGGAAGAGAAGCGGCGAATTCTATTGTGAAAGGTTGGGAGTTAAGTGTCGATCATCCCCTACGGCAAAGGATGGACAATATTCAAATTCATGACGGAGGAAGAACGCACTAATGTGCTCAACGGAGGCCACTTACATGACCTTCTAAAAACAATGATGTTAAAACCAATTGATAAGGGAGTTCTATTAACAGATGACTTATTCATGGATATCCCTATCTGGGTCACTTTCCATGAGATCCCCCTGTCTGTTTGGAGTGCCTCAGGCCTTAGCAAAATTGCATCACGCGTAGGGAAACCCCTCTACACGGATCAATTTACCAAGGAAAGGTCTAAGATGAACTATGCAGAGTGTTAGTGGAAGTTGATGTTAGTAAGAAACCGGTCCGCGAATTTGGAGTTAAACTACCCGACAATCGAAGATACGTCCAAAAGGTCCAATATGAAAACTACCCTGATTATTGTTACCATTGTACCTCTTTTGGTCATAATCATTTGAAGTGCAAGATCCTATTGCAAAACAACTCCTCTCAGGAAGCCCGGAATTCTGATTTGCCTTTAGCCCCGACTTGCAGGGAGCCGATTCCTCTAGCCCCTGCCATCCTTTGGTTGCGGGTCACCCTAGCCCCTTTATCGATCCACCAACCCTCATCTTCCCGTAGGATGTTCTATCTTAAAGGATCTTTGGGAATGTTGTGCAATCTGCCGCATATACCCTAAGTGTTGGGAAGCTCAATCTCATTATACCACCGTGACGGGCTGTCGCTCACCGAACTTACGGGTTCCCAGGGATGATTTAACGGTTCAGCTACCTGACATTGCTATTACGCATCAAAAGGGGATTGAAATGAACACCATGGAATCTGAGAATAACACACCTTTAAACCCGCACACTACTTGGATGTGAGCCTCGCGAAATTCTATTGAAATACCCAACCCACAACTAGTTGCATTATCTTGGAACATGGTGAACACACCAACTTTGAATCACACGCCTTGGCTCCTAAGGATAAAAATGAAGGTTGGACAAGAGGTTACAACAAGAAGGATTACCAGTCTAGCAAGAAAAGTGAAGCGCGGAGGGACCCCTAAACCCTCCATGGTTTCCTAATGAAAATCCTTTGTTGGAATGCCCGTGGGTACTGCGTCTTGCAAAACATCATTATGATTTCATCCACTCTTGTAAAAATCACCTCTGAGTGATCACCCATTCCCCCCCCCCCTCCTTCACCTCTTGTTTTTACGTTGAGGATTGAGAACCCTCAATGATTGATTGTAAGATTTCAGTTCTTTTATTATTAATATTACCATTTACCTGATCAAAAAAAAACATTCAACATACAATATTTACCTATCCAATGAATTCAGTTTCCAATTTTAAATTTGAGATAATGAAAAGTTCTTTTTCTACATCATTATACAACAATCACAAGAATGACACCATGTTTATTACATAGTTAAATCCTTAAATCATCTCCTTCCGTCATGTTTATTACATGGTTAACTAAAAAAGAAATGCAATAAAAGAAAAATATCTTGGAAACTGAGTTTCATGATCTTACTGTTTTGCAAGGATACTATTCTCAAAATGTTGGTAAACTGCCTCTATTTGTTAAGATGTATATACCTTTCCGATTATGAGCTAATATGAAATTTCTTTTCTGTAGATACTACGTTTTTGTTGGTCTTCCGGTACCAATTTCATGCTGCTTTCTTACTCTGAGCAGGAAGCTGTAGCTTCGCCGTAGAGAAAGGCTGAGACAGAGAGACCTTCAAAGGAGAAAAATAGTCGTCGTATTTTTTTGTCTTTTCCATTGCAATCTTGTGTATATACAAATGCCTGGTTACATATGTTTTTGCTACTTTCTTCAGTTAAAAGTTTGCTCTGAAATCACGCTACGTGAACTATTCCTATATTACTTCTCCATCATCTGCTTATCCTATAACATTTCAATGATCCCTTAAGCATAACAAATATACTTATCCTTTAATATTTCAATGATCCCTTGAGCATAACAAATAAAAATGTTTGAAGCAGAGTTTTGGACTTTTGGTGGTGAGGGACTGTAGCCCGTTACTTTGCTGGAGAAGTGCTGCGAAGAACATCTTAAGAATTGAATGAATAGTAAATTTGGCAAGCCAATCTTCTTTCAAGAATTCAAGTTTATGAACAATTGAAATATAGACAACAAAGGGTATATGTATAAATGTATATTGTATTTAATAAAAAAATAGATCCACGGGTCGGATCTGGACCGGATACGGATCTCAAAGACAAGATCCATATCCAAATCCGATCTGTCATAAATGAATCCGGGTCCGATCCGGATCCGTCGGGTCCAAATTTTGAAGATCCATATCCTATAAAATGGATATGGATCCACCGGGTCCAGGATCCGTTGTCATCTCTAGTCGTGAGTTCAATAATTCCCTATTTCATAAATTTTGTCCAGCTAATGGCATGATCTTTCGTTTCTCGTGCCCACAAAATGGTTAAGCCGAAATCCGCACCATTAATAAAATGATTTGTACCCTCTTTTTTCAATTGTCTCCCCCCTACTTTTTGGTTTTATGCACTAAAAATGGTAGAACACATTCTCAACATTCTACCTACCCATGCGATTCAAAATAGGACACCCACCGAAATTTTCTATCATAGGATCTCTACCTATGGTCATCTTAGAATTTCCGGTTGTCTGTATTATCCTAATCTGACATTCACAACCCCCCACAAATTGGCACCCAGATCTACTTTGTGTGCCTTCCTATGTTTTTCGTCTAATCATAGGGGGTAACTGTGCTATGAACTATCCACCGACAAAATCATAATCTCACGCCATGTCACTTTTGTCGAGTATGTTTTCCCATTTGACATCATTCAAAAATTCCGAGTCACTGATTACAAATTTCTTGATGATTCAAACATATCACCACATATCCATCAAGCTCTCCGACATGCTACCACTATTTCAAAGATGCGATGCACCACCTCCCATCGCGCCCACGGCGATCGCCCTCCGCCACCACTACCCCATCGCTACTACCTCTTGTCGCCGCCACCAATGGCTCACCTGGACCGTCACTGTTGCCACCGCAGCGGAAGCTAGAACTATCTCAGTCCATAGTCGAAACCCTTTTTCACTCACCGACGCCTTCTGCCTGTACACCCAGTGATGTCATCAACTACCGCCGCCATTCCTTTCAACTGACAGAACCCCGACATTGTACCGGCCTAATCCACCCAGCACCGTACCTACATCAGAAAATAATCGACCCCACACCTTCATCTGATAACCATCCTATCACCAGTCCTGTCACCAGAACTACAGATCGACGTTGGTCCCCTCAGATCGACAACTCCAACATGTTCGCCGCCACAACAAGAAATTAGTACCCAAACTCCATTACTCGATACCCCACCCAAACAGAAACCCGATTACATCAACCCCTGTAACCAGAACCTAAACCAATGCAGCACACCCACCCTACCCCCGCATCTACGTACCACATGGAAACTTGTGCCCAACACGGGATTTTCAAACTCAAAGTCCATTTTAACCTGTCTACACAAACAATATCTCAAATTCCCAAAAATCCACAATTAGCCAAATAAGACCCCAATTGGAATGTGGTCATGTGTGAGGAATTTAATGCTTTAACTAAATAACACACTTGGGATTTGGTTCCTAGACCGGAGGGGGTGAATGTGGATCCGATACATGTGGTTTTTTTGTCACAAATACATAGACAGTGGTGAGCTAGAGAGGTATAAGGCGAGACTTGTGGTTAATGGCACAAATCAGCAGGAGGACGTTGATTGTGGTGAAACATTTAGTTCGGTTGTTAAATCGGGCACTATTTGCACAGTTTTGAGTATTGATATTGGTAAGCACTGGTCGATTCATCAACTTGGTGTAAAAAATGATTTTCTACATGAGAATTTAAAAGAAACTGTCTACATGCACCAGCCGTCTGGGTTTGTCCATTCAGCCCCTCAGTATGTATGTTGTCTCTGTATGTCACTTTATGGCTTGAAATAGACCCCTAGAGCGTGGTATGATCGTGTTGCACAGTATATCATGCAGATTATGATTGTATGCAGCAAGTATGATAATTCTCTATTTATTTTTTATAGAGATAGTAGCATTGCATATTTATTATTGTGTGTGGATGATAATGTGTTGACTGCCTCATCTGAGATATTGAAAAATGAGATCATTGCATTGCTCAATTTTTTTTTTGATATGACTGACTTGGGGAAGTTAACTATTTTTTGGGGATTTCAATGACTAGATCTGCATATAATATGTTTCTTTGTCAGCATAAGTATGCAGAGAAGATTATGTACAAGGCTAAAATGACATATTGCAAAATCATGTCTACTCCAGTTGACTCTAAATCAAAGCTTAGTTCTTTGGATGATGATCAAGTGTCAGATCCCACTCTCTACCGGAGTCTTGAAGGTGCACTACAGTACCTTACTTTTAGCAAGCCCGGTATTACTTATGTTGTTCAGCAGGTATGTTTATTCATGCACGCCCCAATGAGCCTCATCTTATTGTCTTTAAACGTATCATTTGATACGTTAAGGGCACACTTGATTATGGATTGCATATATACCCCTCAGCACCGACCAGGTTGTTGTCATATACGGATGCTGATTAGGCAGGCTGTCCGGACACACGACGATCCACCTCAGGCTATTGTGTGTTTTTGGGGGATAATCTTATTTCTTAGTCTGTCAAGAGACAGGCCATATTATCTCATTCGAGTGAAGAAGCAGAGTACTGAGGTGTTGCTAATATTGTTGCTGAGATATGTTGGCTCCAAAACCTTCTTTTGGAGCTTCAATATCTGTTGCATAAGACGTCTTTGGTTTATTTTGATAAATATTTGCCATCTATCTATCTAATAATCTAGTTCAGCATCATCGATCCAAGCATATTAAGATGTACATCGACTTTATTCATGAGAAGGTTGTTCTCGATCATATTAAGGTATTGCACGTGCCTTCTTCTTATCAGTATGCGGATATATTCACAAAATGTCTTTCTAGAAAACTATTCCTTGACTTCAGATCCAGTCTTAGCGTCTGGTCTCCTCCCGGTCAGACTGATGGGGTGTATTATAGTGTGTACAATATTATTTAACCATATTTAGTCTTATGTAATTATGGTAAATATAGGATCCCTATTGTATAATGATTCCACATTGTATACTCTATATATATTTTGTATTAATGAGAAAGGCTTCTGTTAGGCCGATTTCCAATTGCTAATGCAAGTGTACGTATCGTTACAAGTAATATAGTCTAGTAAGACTGAATATCGTCCTCAGAGACTGGTTTTTAATTACCGAACATCTATTCTAGGTTATCTATTTGGCAAACAATAAGTTGATTTGGTTTTTATCTAACACTAGTAGAGTAATTGCAATACTTAAACTAAATTATTGAGGTTTAATCAGTTATGAAGGAATTAGGGCTTCCAATATCCTCGACTATCCACTCCTTTCAATCCTTAATGCAACTAGAATGACTTCTTCTTCTACGTTAAGATAACGGTTAACTAGACTGTCTTATATTCCGGTTAGAATATATAATCGCTCAACCCCAGTGCAGAACCCTTCTATATTTCTATGATAGGATTTACCACATAGGAGGATTAAGAACAATAACCTATAATGCTACACAAGTATTGGAGTACTTTCGTCCGCAATTTTAACCTATGTCTATTCAATTACAGCATATCCAAATCTCTCCTCTCGGTTCTTGATTCAAAATCATATATATTATGATATTAGTGATCAATTAACTATCAAACATTCATATTAATATTGAATAAATCTTAATCAAGTGAAGAAGAAATCAAACTAATGCATTAATTCATGAAAGAGAGTTTCAAGCGATTCAATAGGAAAGCCTAATAAAGTGTTTAGCTCCTAGCCATAGACATGCTAAGAACTAATACAAATACAAATATGAACTGAATTGAAAACTAAAGAAAGAAAAAAATTTAGAACTAGGTCTCCAATTGTAGCCTCCCAGGTTGTGATGTCTTCTGTGTTATGAGATATCTGATAGGTTCTACCCCAAAATATGTCTCAAGGGTTTATTTATGTTGTCAAAAACGTGTGCATTGGACCCTTTTGCCCCTTGCCAATTCTATTTCAGATTTAAAATTCCCGCATCGGCACTGCGTTACTGCAGAATGGCACCGTGGTGCCGAAAGTGCTGCAGCTTCTCAGTAATTATGGCACCGCAGTCCTGCAGTATTTCATCCTGATCTGCCAACTTTTGTCCTTTTTACTTCGGGAGCTCCCTTCCTGCCTTGTTTTCCCATTTTTAGCTTCTCTTTGCCATTTTGCCATTTAGAACCGCTGCGACTCAAAAGAAAGAAAAACAAACCTAACACTATACTAAACACAAATGAAATGAGTAAAATACTAACTAAAAATGACTCAAAAAGTATATACAAAATATGCCTAACAAATACCCCCAAACTTAACCTTTGCTCGCCCTCGAGCAAAGATCAAAATAAAAATCAAAGAAATAGAAAGAAAACTGACTCAAAAGACTCTAATCAAGCAGCTGCACAAGGTTACTTAGAAAAGCATGAATGTCAGTTGAGATAATATGTTGGAACATACATAGCATGAATTTAGCAATCTAGAATTTCAAGTCAGATATTTCGCAAATTCATTTCAATCATAACCAATGGAAGCATAAATACCTATCATATGTATGTCAATTTCGTTCCATTTTTTTTCCAAAGACATCTGAGCCTGTTTATTTGTTATTCTCCACTAATCATAGACATACAATTTGGAGATCTTCAGGACTTTTCAGGGTTGTAATGTAGGCTTAGGCAGGGGTTGGTAAGAGTAGGCATTTCAGCTCAATTTACGTACCATAAGCATTTTTTTCATTCAACCATTTTGTCCTTCTTTTTGGTATTCTTTTCAGTTCATACCTATCATTCCCCTCTTCTCTATTTTAGAGCATGAAACACATTCTCATAGGCACCCCTAAACTTAAGCTTTTACATATTTTTCATTGGAGTGCATCAATTTTTCACTCTCTTTTCGTATTTCTTTTTCACATTTCTTTTATCCCAATTTTTTTCAATTACTGCTTATGAAACATAAGAGAATCACTGAGTGTCAAAGAAATAACTTATTTTAGGCTCAAAGGGGCTGACTAGGGATACAATTTATTGCAAGGTAGGTATTGAATGGTAAGAAGGGTTAACAAATAAATGCATGAATCATCTCCCTAAATATGTACATCTTAACTATTTCGACTCAAATAACAAGCAAGCAAACTTCATAAACATTTTTTAATCATTCTTTCCACAATTGACAATACATAGGCTCAGCACAAATGTGTTACACCCCGTAATTCCAGGACATGTTTATAAGAACGTACGTAAGAACTCAAAAAATGTTAAGATTTGAGACTAGTAAAAATTTATCGGAATTATGGAAATGTCGGGAAACGAAATATTGCGACGAATGGGAGGGTGACACATGTCACCCCCTTGGTTGGTCTTGGTCGAAATTTGACCATGGGTATAATGGTCATTTGACCAAAGTAAGGATGAACAAGTCTTGCAAAGCTAGAGCTTGAGTTTATTGACTAAGTCAAAGAGCCCACTTGGCTTGATCTTTAAATGAAATGCATCCAAGCTACCCATTTGTTCTAATCTAGACCCTCTATTTCATTATATATTCACCCTAAGTAGCAAGACAAGTCTTTTACACTTAGAAAAAATTAGAACACTTAGAGCTTGAAGAGAGGGCTCTCGGCTTTGCTCATTTGAAAGAAGAAAAAAATTTCGGCTGTGGTTCAATAATCCCAATACTTTAAACCAAGGTTCCTAGAGGTATTGTAAGGATATATCAATAGAAAGATCCCGGAAAAACGACGTTTTTACGTTAGTCGCAATGCGAAAACCTAAGGTGTTCTTCAACTTTGAAGTTGGGAATTGAAGGGAAGTTGTTTGTGAACTTCTAAGGGCTTCAAATAGCGGATTGGATCATAAAAGAAAGGAGCTAAGATTTCTAAGGAGCGACTTTAAATCTTGGAGTTATATAAGGGCTTATCAAGGTAACAATCTTGTCGTTTTAATGATTGAAAATTATTTATTGTTGTAGTTGTTATACCCCGTATTTCCAGAGTATGTACGTAAGGACGTACGAGAATACGACAGAAAGATTGGAAAGGAAGAAAGAGGTGATTTTTCCACGGAAAAGTTTCCGGTTTTTGTGAAGGAAAAAGGTTCGTTAATGGGAATTGGATTCCCAGATTTGGTATTCGGACTTCCTGGAATATTAGAGAATTATGGAATTTTATTTTCGGAAATGGTCACGTGGGGCCCACTGGAGAATTTTAATGTTTTTGGGGGGACCACTTTGTTTTAGAGATTTTGGCCATTGTGGATATTTTTGGAAGATGTTTTATTTTGGGCGATAGGAGGGTGACACGTGTCACCCGCCTAGGTGGCTTCGCCGAATGACCTTTGTGCACAACACGGTTAGAGTCGTTTTTAAACGAAAGCGTTTTCGCGACTTTCGTAGGAAAATTCCGCTATGTCCTTTTTAAATTTTGCGGATTTTTCCGAGAGACGAAACATTTTGGACCAACGGGAGGGTGACATGTGTCACCTCACATCGGAAGCAGTGGGCGTCAGTGGAAGATGTGGTTCACGCGGTGGCTTGATCTTTTGGCTCACGTTTGGCCCTATTGGTTCCTTGTTTTGTGCCTTGTTTTGGCCTTGTTTTGTGGCTTGTTTTGTGCCATGTTTTGTGGAGTAGGGGTTAGGGTGCACTTGGCTTGATCAAGGCCTTACACTTGCCTTGCACGTGGCTTGATCTTCGCCATTGGTTGGCCTTCGCTTTCCTATAAATACCCCTCTCTTTGAAGACTTCATTCATCCAAATCTTCCAAGTCTTGAAACCCCTCCCTCCTCTTGTTGACTCTCGTCCAAGAGCCTCTCCCTGAAAGTGGCCTTTGGCCGAGAGGTCTCCCTCTCCCCCTTGTGAGGTCTAGCCGTGGGGTACCCCCCCCCCTAGCCTAGTTGTTTTCGTATAATACCCCTTGTTGTGGTATAGAAATACTCTCCTAGTATTGTTATAATGCCCAAAATACCTTAGCCTTATACCTTGAAGTATTCCAAAAGTTACCTCTATAAGTAGAATACGGAAATACTACCTTTTGTCCTTTTTAGTCTCAAACCGAAACCCTAAGGAAATCTTCATAGTTGGTTGAAGTATTTAAGTAGAAGTTGGTTAGAACTTCTAAGGGTTGTTTGGAGCGGATTGGAGCGTACGGAGTAGGAGCTAAACCTTGCTCAGGAGCGACATTAAACTCGGATAATTTTGGGCTTATCGAGGTAAATATCTTGTCCCCCTATTGTAATTGGAAATTACATAAGTGTTGAATATATAGTTGTTGTATACTATATATATAAAATCGAACTTAGTATTGTGGCAATGTCTTTTGACTTAAGCTGAAGAATAAGAATCGAACAGGCTGTAATTGCATCGGACTGAATGGCAGTAGCCTGGTCTAGTTTTGCCGTGTAGTAGAATTGTAAACATCGGGTTAGACGGGTAAAACCCCCCCCCCCTGGTTGGCTTGGTAGCCGGCCTCGATAGAGGAGGAGATTTCTGTTGTGGCGGGGAGGTCTTCCGAATTTTACGTAGATTATGGAACGTTGAGATCTAGATGTTAATAAAGCGCCTTGTGGCCTTATAGGTTCAAGTACTACGTGTGGAGTGATCCACTTGGCTTAGGAGTAGCCGCGGTTTGAGGTACTTGAGCGTTTTGCTATTAGTCGACAATCGTCGCGAGGTATGTGAACCTCTTCCTATCTCTTCTAGCATGATATGTGTGAACTATGTAGTACGGTAGACGTACATGTGTGAATTGTATTTGATTGTTGTAAAACATAAAGTGTTATAACGGCTTTATGGGAAGTTGGTTATAACAGCTTTATGTAGGTAAGAAAATACTTTGTGGTTTTAAAAAGGTAACTGATGTGAATTATAATCGCTTGTTTAATAAAGAAACTTGATGTATTTCAAAAGATTTATAAATCGTTTTGAAGGAGAGTAACACTTGGTTTTAAAGGTTTTAAAAAGAGTTATACTAGCTTTATGGGAGTTAGGTATAATGTCTTAAGAGAGGTAAAGAAAATGGTTTCTTGATGTAAGAAGTTAAGAGACTTGATCTTATAAGATAAGAGACTTAACTTATTTGTTTTAATGTGAATGTTTGTGTGAAACCTCATTCGTGAGTAATGAGTACTTGGTTTTATTTAATGGGATAATGTTTCTTGATTTGGAAATCGAATGTGTATCGGCAGCACCAACCGCAGCGTTAATAAAGGAAAATGTATTGAATAATGATGTATCGTATTAAAACCGGTAGAAACCTCCATCTGCATAGAAACTAAGATGAGACAAAATGATATTACATTTTCTAGATCATGGTCATTGTAATAAGAATGTTGTAAACAAGAATAACCTACTCTCGCGTGAGACATATATTACTCAATTGTTCTAAAAAGAATCAGTGATTAAGTTTATGAACTATGAAACCATTTGAAAATGGAAAGCTTGAGTAATTGAAACTAGGCAAACTGGAACTTAGGAAAAGAATGTTGTTACTTGATTTTGAAAAGGAATGTGGGTTGGTCATTCTAATACTACGGGTATCGGGTGACTTTTATAAAGGTAATGGATCTCTTTTAAAAGAACTTAACGTATGTAGTACTTTGGGGTTAAAAACCCGGATTTTTGCCATAAAATGAAAGTACTTTGAGTTGTGTGAAACTTGCCTATGCTTGTTGTTGTGAAACTTGCCTATGCTTGTTGTTGTGAAACTTGCCTATGCTTGTGATGATAGCCTTTGTTGTGCAAATGTGGTATTTCTGTGTTCTGGCGATCTCGATAGAGTCGGTTGACTTGTTGAGAACTTACTTGGGCCGGGCGCAATGACGGAGAAATTCCACGTATGTTCCTGTTAATAGTGTTACTTTTGATAATCACTTTGGACATCGACACGATCGTGCGCCGCGGGTATGCTTCCATTTTGGTTGATGTCTTTTGGTTAATCGCTTTGGATATACTGACACGATGCGTAGCGCACGGGTATGTTTCCATTTTGATTATCGCCTTGTGATTTCCCTTTGGACATACTGACACGATGCGTAGCGCACGGGTATCGTCCATTTGGAATCTTTGTCTTATTGTTTCCCTTTGGACATATCGACACGATCGTAGCGCTGCGGGTATCGTCCATTTGGAATCTTTGTCTTATTGTTTCCCTTTGGACATCGACACGATCGTGCGCGCGGGTATGCTTCCATTTGGATTCTTTGTCTTGTTGTTGAGGTCACATGGACATGTCTACACCGATCTGAATTCGGGCATGTGGCCATGGGACATTGGTATTATTGTTGCATCATGGACATGTCTACACCGTCACGATGATTCCGGCATGCGGCCATAATGCGAACCTGATTGAGGTTGTGGGCGTGAGACCCATAGTTATATTGGAGTGATGACTGTTTTATGTTGTGAACTGTAGTTTGGTTATCATACATGTCTCCTGCTTTATATAGACTAGTATGATTTCATTTCTGATATTATGCAGTTTCACATACTGTACTGTTGTCTTGACCTCCTTGGCTGCGTTCAATCCGCAGTAGGTACATCGGTCGTGGATCCTCGCTCATAGGATCACAGTTCAGCGCATTTTGAAGCTCCGTTTTCTCCGGAGGCTTATCTTTTGGTATGTGTTCCCTGAGTTGTAGGTTCTTGTACATTCAGGGGTATGGCGGGGCCCTGTCCCGTCATAGTCGTGTATATCTTAAGTGCATAATCTTGTTGTAGGCGGGGTTGTAAAAGGATTAAAGCTGCTCGAGTTTTATGTATATCTTGAAGGCAAGCTGTTTTGGTTGCTTTGTTTATTTATTATATCTCTTGTTAAATGACTCATGTTTTATGTTCGCTGATTTTCTCTCGATGTATGTATCACTAGGGTGCCCGGTAAGGCACGATGCCCCGGGCAGTCGTTACAAAAGTGGTATCAGAGCAGTTAGTCCTCGGGAAGTGTCTACAGACCGTGTCTAGTAGAGTCTTGATTATCGGTGTGTTGTGCACCACATCTATAATCAGGAGGCTATAGGACATGTAGGATGGGTTTCTATTCTTCTCATTCTAAGATCGTGCCTTAGAGCTGTGTGATAAGTTGGACCCCTCTGACGTGTTTTTACCAGTTATGCCCCTGCGAAAGGCAACAGCCGCCCAGAAGGGCAAAGGAGTAGCAGGAGCTACTAGTCAGACTCAGAGAGTTGTTAGGGCTTGTGCCCAGGGTATACCAGATAATGAACCTTAGAATATGTCACGACTGGGACCTTAGGGGTAAGGTCGTCTTGAGTTAAAGATTTATATTATGTTTGACCCTTATCAGAGTGGTAGTATACGTGGGATTTATTTGTGTGATAAGTCCATGGGTAGTGTGAGATGGAAGTGGTAGCTTTCATGATGTGAAATAGTAAGATTGTTCGGATCGGGAACAAAAGTTTAGCGCGGTTGGGGTCGGGTTGAGGACCATTTGCGGTCAACCAGTAACCCGGTTTGGGGTGGGTCGGTTCGGTGGTCCCGGTGGTAGGTCACGAGGATGCTAGGCCCAGTTTGTATGACCATCGTATGAGTTGGTGGATATGTTCGACCAGAAGCGGATCGTGGAGGCCGGGAACGGCCTTAGAGAAGATCGAAGTTAGTGAGATGACCAAGTTTGGAGGTAGTGACTCCAAGGGTTGGAAACAGAAGTGTTGACGGAAGTGTGGTACGAACACTAGAAAGAGTTCGAGTGTTCGAGAAAGGGACAACGAGATAGGGGAGAAGTGAACGTGTGTGATCGTTTCTTTTGTGAAATGAAGGTGTGAAGGGAGTATATTTTAGACCTCAGGTAAGGGGTTTTTGTGATGATTAGAGGTGTTTCCTCGTTGACTTGGGTTTAAGTATTGGTGCGTTTGTTATTTTTTTATGGCCAGGTGTGGCATGATTGTTTTAAATGCGTATAGCGGTGAAGGCTATACTAAGCGCGAGTTGTGTGAAGACTTGAGAAGGAACATTCGGGACGAATGTTTCTAAGGAGGGAAGAATGTTATACCCCGTATTTCCAGAGTATGTACGTAAGGACGTACGTACGAGAATACGACAGAAAGATTGGAAAGGAAGAAAGAGGTGATTTTTCCACGGAAAAGTTTAGGTTTTGTGAAGGAAAAAGGTTCGTTAATGGGAATGGATTCCCAGTTTGGTATTCTGACTTCCGGAATATTAGAGAATTATGGAATTTTATTTTGGAAATGGTCACGTGGGGCCCACGGAGAAATTTCCGGTTTGGGGGGGCCCACTTTGTTTTAGAGATTTTGGCCATTGTGGATAGTTTCACAAGATGTTTTATTTTGGGCCAATAGGAGGGGGCCACGTGTCACCCCCGCCTAGGTGGCTTGGCCGAATGACCTGTGCACAACACCGGTTAGAGTCGTGTTTCGACGAAACCTTTTCGCAGCTTTCGTAGGGAAAATTCGGCTATGTCCTTTTAAATTTTGCGGATTTTTCCGAGAGGCGAAACATTTTGGACCAACGGAGGGTGACATGTGTCACCCTCACATTGAAGCAGTGGGCGTCAGTGGAAGATGGGGTTCCCGAAGTGGCTTGATCTTTTGGCTCACGTTTTTGGCCCTATTGGTTCCTTGTTTTGTGCCTTGTTTTGGCCTTGTTTTGTGGCTTGTTTTGTGCCATGTTTTGTGGAGTAGGGGTTAGGGTGCACTTGGCTTGATCAAGGCCTTACACTTGCCTTGCATGGCTTGATCTTGGCCGTTGGTTGGCCTTTGGCTTTCCTATAAATACCCACTCTCTTTGAAGACTTCATTCATCCAAATCTTCCAAGTCTTGGAAACCCTCCCTCCTCTTGTTGACTCTCGTCCAAGAGCCCTCTCCCCTGAAAGTGGCCTTTGGCGAGAGGTCTCCTCTCCCTTGTGAGTCTGTAGGGTACCCACTGCTAGTTGATTTCGTATAATACCCCTTGTTGTGGTATAGAAATACTCTCCTAGTATTGTTATAATGCCCAAAATACCTTAGCCTTATAACTTGAAGTATTCCAAAAGTTACCTCTATAAGTAGAATACGGAAATACTACCTTTGTCCTTTTTAGTCTCAAACCGAAACCCTAAGGAAATCTTCATAGTTGGTTGAAGTATTTAAGTAGAAGTTGGTTAGAACTTCTAAGGGTTGTTTGGAGCGGATTGGAGCGTACGGAGTAGGAGCTAAACCTTGCTCAGGATCGACTTTTATAACTTGGATAATTTTGGGCTTATCGAGGTAAATATCTTGTCCCCCTATTGTAATTGGAAATTACATAAGTGTTGAATATATAGTTGTTGTATACTATATATATATAAAACTGAACTTAGTATTGTGGCAATGTCTTTTGACTTAAGCTGAAGAATAAAGAATCGAACAGGCAGAATTGCATAGACTGAATTGCGATAGACTTGTATAGTATTGCGGTGTAGTAGAATTGTACACGTCCTGTTAGGCGTGTAAAACCCCCGTTGGCTTGGTGGCGGCCTCGATAGAGGAGGAGATTTCTGTTGTGGCGGGAGAGTCGCCAATTTTACGTAGATTATGGAACGTTGAGATCTAGATGTTAATAAGCGCCTTGTGGCCTTATAGGTTGAAGTACTACGTGTGGAGTGATCCACTGGCTTAGGAGTAATGGCGGTTTGAGGTACTTGGGCGTTTTGCTATTAGTCGACAATCGTCGAGGTATGTGAACCTCTTCCTATCTCTTCTAGCATGATATGTGTGAACTATGTAGTACGGTAGACGCATACGTGTGAATTGTATTTGATTGTTGTAAACATAAAGTGTTATAACGGCTTTATGGGAAGTTGGTTATAACAGCTTTATGTAGGTAAGAAAATACTTTGTGGTTTTAAAAAAGTAACTGATGTGAATTATAACTGGCTTGTTTAATAAAGAAACTTGATGTATTTCAAAAGATTTATAAATCGTTTTGAAGGAGAGTAACACTTGGTTTTAAAGGTTTTAAAAAGAGTTATACTAGCTTTATGGGAGTTAGGTATAATGTCTTAAGAGAGGTAAAGAAAATGGTTTCTTGATGTAAGAAGTTAAGAGACTTGATCTTATAAGATAAGAGACTTAACTTATTTGTTTTAATGTGAATGTTTGTGTGAAACCTCATTCGTGAGTAATGAGTACTTGGTTTTATTTAATGGGATAATATTTTCTTGATTTGGAAATCGAATGTGTATCGGCAGCACCACTGCAGCGTTAATAAAGGAAAATGTATTGAATAATGATGTATCGTATTAAAACCGGTAGAAACCTCCATCCGCATAGAAACTAAGATGAGACAAAATGATATTACATTTTCTAGATCATGGTCTTTGTAATAAGAATGTTGTAAACAAGAATAACCTACTCTCGCGTGAGACATATATTACTCAATTGTTCTAAAAGGAATCAGTGATTAAGTTTATGAACTATGAAACCATTTGAAAATGGAAAGCTTGAGTAATTGAAACTAGGCAACCGGAACTTAGGAAAAGAATGTTGTTACTTGATTTTGAAAAGGAATGTGGGTTGGTCATTCTAATACTACTGTATCGGGTGACTTTTATAAAGGTAATGGATCTCTTTTAAAAGAACTTAACGTATGTAGTACTTTGGGGTTAAAAACGCGGATTTTTGCCATAAAATGAAAGTACTTTGAGTTGTGTGAAACTTGCCTATGCTTGTTGTTGTGAAACTTGCCTATGCTTGTTGTTGTGAAACTTGCCTATGCTTGTTGTTGTGAAACTTGCCTATCTTGTGATGATAGCCTTTGTTGTGCAAATGTGGTATTTACGTATTCTGGCGTCTCGATAGAGGTCGGTTGACTTGTTGAGAACTTACTTGGGCGGCGTGATGACGGAGAAATTCCACGTATGTTCCTGTTAATAGTGTTACTTTTGATAATCACTTTGGACATACCGACACGATCGTAGCGCGCGGGTATGCTTCCATTTTGGTTGATGTCTTTTGGTTAATCGCTTTGGATATCTCGACACGATCGTAGCGCGGGTATGTTTCCATTTGATTATCGCCTTGTGATTTCCCTTTCGACATACCGACACGATGCGTAGCGCTGCGGGTATCGTCCATTTGGAATCTTTGTCTTATTGTTTCCCTTTGGACATACCGACACGATCGTAGCGCGCGGGTATGCGTCCATTTGGAATCTTTGTCTTATTGTTTCCTTCGACATATCGACACGATGCGTAGCGCACGGGTATGCTTCCATTTGGATTCTTTGTCTTGTTGTTGAGGTCACATGGACATGTCTACACCGATCTGGTCGGGCATGTGGCCATGGGACATTGGTATTGTGTTGCATCATGGACATGTCTACACCGTCGCAAGATTCCGGCATGCGCCATAATGCGAACTCGATTGAGGTTGTGGCGTGAGACCCATAGTTATATTGGAGTGATCGCTTTATGTTGTGAATCGTAGTTTGGTTATCATACATGTCTCTGCTTTATATAGACTAGTATGATTTCATTTCTGATGTTATTGATTTCACATACTTGGTACTGTTATCGACCTCCTTCGAAGTGCGTTCATCTGCAGTAGAGGTACATCGGCGTGGATCCTCGCCATAGGATCACGATTAACGCATTTTGAAGCTCCGTTTTCTCCGAGGCTTATCTTTTAGTATGTGTTCCTCGAGTTGTAGGTTCTTGTACATTCGTGGTATGGCGGCCACTGTCCGTCATAGTCGTGTATATCTTAAGTGCAGTAATCTTGTTGTGGGCGGGGTTGTAAAAGGATTAAACTGTTGTGTTTTATGTTTATACTGAAGGCAACTGTTTTGGTTGGCTTGTTTATTTATTATATCTCTTGTTAAATGACTCATGTTTTATGTTCCGCTGATTTTCTCTGATGTATGTATCACTAGGGTGCCCGGGGTAAGGCACCAGTAACGGGCCCCGGAACGGGTCGTTACAGTAGTTATGGATATTATCAAGCATGAGATATATATTATGAAGTTTGATAAGTGTTATGGATATTGGAACCCCTAATCCGAAAGTTGCATGATTAGCCTAAAGATTGTAATTTAACTTGGTTATTAGTTTTAGTCGTCGCATGTTATATGAAGAAGGGATTATAGTTGTTTGAGTTGATTGCGGCTATGTAACATGTTAGGACGACATTATGGATTGAAAGGTATTGGAAATGATTATATGTGATTGTACTTTGTAGCCGAGAATGATAAGTTAATATTGGATTGTTTTGTATTATTGTGGGGCAGAATTTTACACGTCCTGTTAAGACGTGTAACCCCCTTTGAATTGTTGAATTTTTGCGCCTTAAATGTGGCATGTTGGTTATTGATTTCGGGCCTTGAAAAAGGTGGAAAAGTACGTAGAAACAAAGGAAGTGATGTCCAATTTTCCGTAGAATAAGAGACCTTACACTTAGTATGATTCTACGAGTTGATAGATATGTTATGATTAATATAGGTTGAAGTACTACGAGTAGCGTATTCTACTTGAAGGGTGGAAAAGCTAGCAAGGTTAAAGTACTTGGGAGTATTTTGCAACTTGTCGTTAATCGTCGCGAGGTATGTGAACCTCTTCGTTCTTTGGCGTGATCCTACGTATGAAATAACCATGTGATATTATTTCATGATTCCTTCTACTCTTAGAAGTTAAGAAGTATCCACGTTGTTGATTATAAGTTAAAAGTATGTTTAAATTATCCTATGTACTTACCAAGTCTTATGGGAGATGTTGGTAAGAATGGTTAGGCAGTTATGAGGTTTGATTTAAAGTTATGTGCCTTGATTTATTTGAAGAAAGTAAGTTGATTTTATGTTTGAAAATGACTTGAATTTATATGTGAAAAGGGGATTGATTTTAAAAGTGGAAGTTATATGATTTTAAAGAGAATAAGCTACTAGGTTTTGAAAGTGTATGAAACTTTATTTTTTAAGTTATGGGACTTGATTTCTAAAGTGTAGATGACATGATTTTATAAGTATAAATAAATGGACTTTAAAGAATGTATGTTATGAAGTTTTAAGACTATGAACTTGGATTTTCTTTAAAGGATTATGAAACTTTATTTTTCAAGTTATGGGACTTGATTTCTAAAATATAGATGACATGATTTTATAAGTATAAACGACATGATTTTAAAGAGTGTATGCTATGAGGTGTTAAGACTATAAGCCTTGATTTTATAAGTGGAAATGACTTAATTTTAAAAAGTATGACTTCTTAATTTATTTCAAAAGTTAAGAAGATGGTTTCCAAAAGAGTATGTGACTTGAGTTTTAAAAAGAAAGGAGTTTTATGATTCTTTTTAAGTATGTATGTACGTAGTATTTTTGGGTTTAGTTTCCCTAATGTTGCAAGAATAAAAGTGTCTTAAGTTCTCTAAAATGAAAGATTGTTATAATAGCTTTATGGGAAGTTGTTATGACGACTTAAGAAGAAGTGAAAAGATGGTTTAAAAATATTATGTAAGGAAAATCACACCGAGCCTACAAATAGGCCGGATTATGTTATGAGATACACCGAGCCTACACATAGGCCGGATTACGTCATATTACCCCAAGCCTACACATAGGCAAGGTTACGTCATTTTACACCGAGCCCCACAGGCGGGCCGGATTATGCTACATGATTCCACAGTACACCGAGCCCCACAGGCGGGCCGGATTATGCTACATGATTCCACAGTACACCGAGCTCCACAGGCGGGCCGGATTATGCCACATGATTCATCAGTACACCGTGTCCTGCAAATGAGCCGGATTACGTTATCACGTATGAATAATCAAAGTAAGCTCCCAAATAAGAAGTCCCTCCATAAAGGGTCGGATTATGTTATGTAAGATATGTAAGTTATGTGGAAAAACTTGATTGAATTCTTAAGTATGTATGTAAGAATATGATGATAAATTCTCAGTGAAAGAAGGAAAAAGAACGGTTAATGTACGATTGATTTCAGGAGTTACAATGACACGGTAGGATCTGGTATTTCATTTTTATACTTGCCCCTGTCATTCTTTGATACAGTTATGATTTGGTTCGTACCTTATTTACATTCCATACTCTGCACTGTTGTTATCGACCCGGGACTACGTTCATGCCCGCAGGTGTTAGGTACACAGGTTGGTGATCCTTGCTCTTAGGATCTCTGTTCAGTTTTTGGGAAGAAGCTCCATTCACTCTGGAGGCTTATCTTTTGGGTACGGTTTCCCTGATGTTGTAGATTTATGTACATTCAGGGGTATGACGGGGCCCTGTCCCGCCACAGTTGTAATTCTTAGAGATCTGTAGTCATATCTTGTGGGTCGGTTTGTAAAGAAGAAGGATGTAACTGCGTTTGGTTAAGTATATGTATATGTGTCCAGGGAGGTAGCCTTATCGGCTAACCTGTAATTTATTTCTTGTTGATTTATTTTATAAGTTTCATGTATGTTCCGCTGATTATCTCTGATGTTTACCTGTAAGGGTGCCCATGTAGGGCACCAGTCGCGGGCCCCGGGTCATGACAAAATGCCCCAAATAATTAGATTTTCATAAATTTTTGGCATATCTACTTAAGCACACATATTTTTAGCTTCTAATTCCATTACATTATCCACTTAATTCACTAGGTATCTTCGACAACTACAGCATGCATGATCATAAAAAATAAAAATAAAAATTGACTCATATAGACACAATAAAAGACACAAAAACTCAATCAAAACGACTTAAAACAGAAACACAAAAATAAAATAAGTACCCCCTCAAACTTAAACGACACATTGTCTCAAATGTATAACGACTCAAAAAATAAAAGGGACGACTTACAGACAATAGCGGTTCAAAATTGTGGTGGTGGCGGCGGATGTTGCATTGAGACGATATCTGTGGGAAGGGATTTGGTGATTTAGGGCTTTTTATTTTTCTGAAATCCCGCACCGGCGCCGCGCCACTGAAACTCTTGCAACCTCTCAAGGCATTCGGCGCCGCGGCGCTGAAACTCATATAACCTCTCAAGACATTCGGCACCGCGGCCCTGTTGCTAGACGCCGCGGCGCTGCACCGATTTCGTGTATTCAATATTTCTCGTGCTTCATGTCCAATTCCCTCACCTGTCATCACAACACAACAAAAAAAAATACCAAAAGTGAGACTGTTCTATTTAAACTAATTGCATAATTTAAGCATTGGGTTGCCTCCTAACTAGCGTTGTCTTTAACGTCTTTTAGCCGGATGCAGGTTCCTTAATCAATCACTGGGGTAAATTAACCCCACAACCTATCTATTTTAAAAATCATTTTCCTTTTCCTTACTCTATTCTTCTTTTTCACAGGGTCGGATTTAACAAGATTTACCTTTTTGTCAGCTTTCATCTCATCAACTTTTATTTCAGCACTCATACTAACCTGTGGGTTCACCGCTGTCGCAGTGATCCCCCTGCCTTTGGATTGTTCTTAATGAGCTGATGCGTTAGTTGTGCTCACCGCAAAGCACTTGTTGTTGGCCTGGGATTCAATGGTAGATTTAAAAACCTTGAACACCATCTCCTCTTCTTGGACCCTTAGTCTCAACTCTCCCTTCTCCACATCAATGAGAGCTCTACCCGTGGCTAGGAATGGTCTTTCTAAAATAATGGGCATGTCCTCATCTTCCTCCATGTCAAGAATGAGAAAATCTGCTGGAAAGAAGAACTTGCCCACCTTGACTAGCACATCTTCCACTATACCTCGGGGGTGCACCACAGATCGGTCATCCAGCTGCAGATTTACTGTGGTTGGCTTGGCTTCCCCAAAACCCAATCTCTTGAACACAGATAGGGGCATAAGATTTATGCTAGCCCCTAAGTCATAAAGTGCCCGGTTGCAGGTTACCTTTCTAATAGTGCAGGGTAGGGTGAAACTTCCTGGATATTTCAATTTAGAAGGCAGTTTCTTTTGTAAGATGGCGCTGCACTCCTCTGTCAGTGCTATTGTCTCGTAATCCGTCAATCTTCTCTTCTTCCCAAGTATCTCCTTCATGAATTTGAAATATGTGGGCATTTATTCTAACGCCTAAATGAAGGGGATATTGATGTGGAGCTTCTTAAATACCTCCAAGAACTTGGAGAACTGTTTGTCTAGGGCCTTCTTCTGGAGCCTTTGAGGGTAAGGGATTTTGTCAGTGTATTCCCTCAAAGGTGCTGGTGGAGCTTTCTCTATTGTAGGGCGGTCCTCAGTGACCCCCTCATTTCCTACATCAACTGTCCTCTCACACTCTTTCTCATTCACCACTGCTGGTTGGGGAGCAACCTGCTCCAACTGCTTTCCACTTCTCAACAAAACTGCCTGACACTGCTCTCTCAGATTAACCTCTGTATTTCTTGGGAGAGTACCCTTTTGCGGTCTGTTATTTACCATATTTGCCAGTTGCCCCACCTGCGTTTCCAAGTTCCTGAGAGAGGACCTTGTTTCGGACATGAACTAATTCTGCGAATTGGTGAGTGTAAGCAATGTTGCTCTCAGTTCATCAGGCTTCTCCTGTTGGGTAGGTGGTCTAAACTTCTGGGAAGATGTATCCTGATTATGTGCCTGCTGGTTCTGGTAATTACCTCGATATGGTGGTTGCTGGGCTTGGTCATTCCTCCACGAAAAGTTGGGGTGATTTCTCCACCCCAAATTGTATGTGTTGGAGTTATAAGGGCGCTGAAAGTTCCCCAACTGCTTGAACCTGCTCCATGGGCACATTATTAGGATCCACCGATGTGCATCTGTCAAAAGAGTGTGGGCCCCCGCAAATCTCACAATTCACCGGCATCTGGACTGAATTTACAGACATAGTGTTCTGCTGCAGCTGTTTTGTCAAAAGGGCCACCTGCGCATTCAATGCAGTGATAACATCTATCTCATGTATGCCCATAGTCTTTCTGCTACTCATTGATCTGTCATCTGCCCCTTGGTGATTATTCGCAGCCATGTCTTCTAGCAACTCATGTGCCTCATTGGCACTCTTCCTCATGAACGTTCCCCCTGCTGCAACATCAATGATGGTACGAGTAGTACCACTCAACCCATTATAAAAATGTGGACCAACATCCACTTCTCTATGCCATGATGTGAGCATTTTCTCTGCAAATTCTTGAATCGCTCCCATGCATTATACATCGACTCTCCATCTGCCTGATAGTAATTGTTCAACTCTCCCCTTAACTTTGTTGCCTTTGAAGGAGGGAAGAACTTTGCAAGAAACTTTTGGGATAAATCCTGCCAGGTGGTGACGGAGTTGGCAGGCAATGAGTTCAACCAGCTCTTGGCTCTGTCCCTAAGTAAGAACGGAAAGAGCCTCAATCTAATGGCGTCGTCAGTAACGCCATTGTACTTGAAGGTGGCACACAGCTCCAGAAAATTGGCAATGTGCATGTGGGAGTCTTCAGACGGCAATTCCCCAAACTGTACTATGTTCTGGATCATGCTCAAGATAGCTGGCTTGATCTCAAAGTTATTTGCCCCTATTGTTGGGAGCCTGATGCATGTCTGTGCACCAGTAACCGTGGGTAGAACATAGTCTGCCAAGCTTCTTTCCGCTGGAACCTGGACTGGCTCCCCTGCATTTTTAGGAACCTCATTGTTCGCCCCATTCTGATTCGGTTGGTTGTCCATGGTCACTGAATCAGAGATCCTCTTATTTCGCCTATTTTGCTTGCAAGTTTTCTCAATTTTAGGATTAAAAGGAACAAGTGTATCTGCTCATCTTCTTTTTCGCATAAACTAAGTCCCTGAAATCGATCAAAATTAACAAACAAATCAAGGCAATAAGGTTCTAAAAAAACAACAAAATAAAAACCAAAGTAGACTTAAGAATAAATGGTTCGATATTAGAAGTACGCCAGTCCCCGGCAACGGCGCCAAAAACTTGTTAGGCCGATTTTCAATTGCTCACGCAAGTGTACATATCATTACAAGTAATATAGTCTAGTAAGACCGAATATCGTCCTCAAAGACTGGTTTCTAATTACCGAACATCTATTCTAGGTTATCTATTTGGCAAACGATAAGTTGATTTAGTTTCATCTAACACTAGTAGAGTAATTGCAAGACTTAAACTAAATTATTGAGGTTTAATCAGTTATGAAGGAATTAGGGCTTCCAATATCCTCGACTATCCACTCCTTTCAATCCTTAATGCAACTAGAATTACTTCTTCTTCTACATTAAGATAGCGGTTAACTAGACTGTCTTATATTCCGGCTAGGATATTCAATCGCTCAACCCCAGTGCAGAACCCTTCTATATTTCTATGATAGGATTTACCACATAGGAGGATTAAGAACAATAACCTATAATGCTACACAAGTATTGGGGTACTTTCGTCCGTAATTTTAACCTATGTCTATTCAATTACAGCATATCCAAATCTCTCCTCTCGGTTCTTGATTCGAAATCATATAGATTATGATAATTAGTGATCAATTAACTATCAAACATTCATACCAATATTGAATAAATCTTAATCAAGTGAAGAAGAAATCAAACTAATGCATTAATTCATGAAAGAGAGTTTCAAGCGATTCAATAGGAAAACCCTAATAAATTGTTTAGCTCCTAGCCATAGACATGCCAAGAGCTAATACAAATCCAAACATGAACTGAATTGAAAACTAAAGAAAGAAAAATTACTTAGAACTAGGTCTACAATTGTAGCCTCTCAGGTTGTGATTTCTTCTGTGTTATGAGATATGTGATAGGTTCTCCCCCAAAATCTGTCCCAAGGGTTTATTTATGTTGTCAAAAACGTGTGTCTTGGACCCTTTTTCCCCTTGCCAATTCTATTTCGTATTGGAAATTCCCGCATCGGCACTGCAGTACTGCAGAATGGCATCGTGGTGCCGAAAGTGATGCGACTTCTCAGTAATTATGGCACCACGGTCCTGCAGTCTTTCGTCCTGATCTGCCAACTTTCATCTTTTTTGCTTCGGGAGCTCTTTTCCTGCCTTTTCTGCCAACTTTTAGCTTTTTTTTGTCATTTTGCCATTTAGAACCACTGCGACTCAAAAGAAAGAAAAACAACCCTAACACTATACTAAACACAAACGAAATGAGTAAAATACTAACTAAAAATGACTCAAAAAGTGTATACAAAATATGCCTAACAGCTTTCAAAGGGAGATTAATACAATTCTACACTTTTCTTTTTAGTATTAGAAAAATTTACACTATGAAAAATCAAAACTTTTTCAACCAACAATATTAGTTGAATTGTTGGGCTAAAAAGAATATTCTTAATACGACGTGATATTATCCGCTTTGGGTCAAGCTCGCACAAGTTTTTCCCCAAAAGGCCTCACATCATTAGGAGAATCCTACACCTTATATGGAGGTTCCTTTTCGTTTCAACTTTTGATGTGGGAATTAGTTCGCACACCAAATAATCTCCCCCTCAAACTAAAATCCACAACCCATCATCAACTATGGGCTAATTTGGAGAGTAATAGTGTGTCATCCACATCATTCTCTGAATATTTATGGAGACCAAAGTCCGTTATGGCGACCAAAGTCCGTTGTGGCGACCAAAGTCCGCTGCTACTTTGTCGTGTAAGCGTCTTCAGTCTACGGGTAAAAGTACTGCACCGACTTAATAGACGGGCAAAGACACTAAGTCGGGCATCACGCCACACTCCGCCATATTATCCTCTTTGACCAAGCCGACACAATTTTTCTCAAAAGGTCTCACACCATTAAGAGAATTCTACATCTTATATATGTTTTTTTTCAACTTCGAATGTTGAGAATTGTTTCGCACACCCAACATGAATATCATTCTTGTTGACATAAGAACTGATGATGATTCAATTGGATAAAGAACACTCTTGAAAAAACCTTTTCGGGAATATATTTTGTATGTTGACTTAAAATGCGTCTGCGGAAAAAGTTTGTGCATTTGCTTTCCTTTTTGGTTTTGGATACACATAAAAATGTCGAATTTTAAATAATAAAAAATGCTTTTAAAAAATTATTACCAACCCAGTTTACAAGTGAAGTGAATTCACATGTCAAAAGTGGAGAATGGGAGTTTTACACTACAATTTTTTTAATAAAGATCGCAATAAAAATAATTTTTATTTTTATTTTTTACAAATTTTAACCATTATTAGTATATATTATATTAGTGCATAATAAACATATAATCAGTATACAACCGTGTATCTGTTGGAAATTTACTAATGTGAAATTAAGTTTAACTCATTATTTATGATTCGAATAATTGAGGCATCGCACGTCGGAAACATCGTTTCCACACACGTGCACACATATAGTCAAGTATCGTAAATTTCATTAGTGAAAGAGATATTGGTACGTGAGTAAACGACATGGAATGATGGACGATCGTTGGTTAAATGACACGTGTTCCACGTTGGTAAACGAAGGAAGAAATGTACGATGTGTAAAAGATGAAACGAGTCGGAAATCGTCGCGGAGCCGTGAAGGGCCGCGGCGCAACACCGCGCCGCCGCGCCTCCAGCCAGCGCCGCGACGCTTGGTGGTTAGTGGCCTACTGGAGTTCAGGCACCGCGGTGCTTCGATGGCAGAATGCTTCAACGGGTGCTGAAGAGTTTCTGACTTCTAGGCTAGTTTGGGGCATTGATTCCCCCATGAATTGGCACATGAATTTGATGTGCTATTTATACACACATTAAAGGCAAGCGCACATATCGTTACAAGTAATATAGTCTGGGTAAGACAGAATATCGTCCTCAGGGACTGGTTTTCAAGTACCGATTATCTATGCTTTAGTTTCTATTTGGTTAACGTTAATTGGTTTGGAATTCTAGACTAATAATGCAGAAAATAAACTAATTATGAAAATACTTTGATTTAAATCAGTTATGACAGAGAATTAGGGCTTCCAAGATCATCAACTATCCACTTTATTCAATCCTTAATACAATTAGACTGACTTCTTCTTCTACGTTAAGATAGCAGGTTAACTAGACCGTTTTATATTCTGGTTAGGATATATAATCACTCAACCCCGATGCAGAACTCTTCTATCTTTCGATGACAAGATTGACTACAAAGGAGGATTAAGAGCAATAACCTATTAAGCTACACAAGTATCGGGGTACTTTCGTCCACGATTTAAACCTATGTTTATTCAACTATAGCATATTCACAATCTTCCTTTTCGGATTTCGATTAGAACTCATATACGTGATGATAACTAGTGATCAATTAATTATCAAGCAATCAAGCAATTATTGAATAAACCTTAATCAAGTGAAGAAGAAAACAAACTAATGCATTAATTCATGAATAAGAATTTCAAGCGAATCACAAGGATATCCCTAATAAAGTAATTAGTTCCTAGCCATATTCACGCTAAGAACTAATACAATCTCCATACATGAACTGAAATAAACAAAGAAAAGAAAATACTTGAACTAGGTCTCAAATCTTCGCCTCCTAGAGTTGTGTTGTATGTACAATGGATGGAATGAATAATGAGCAGGGTTTTAGGGATTATATAGGTTTTGTAGGTAGGAAAAGTTATCCCTTTTGGACTCTGAAAACGTGTCAAATTCGGCCCAAAACGTCAAAAATCCCGCGTTGGCGCCGTGGCCCTGAGATTGGGCGCCATGGCGCTGAAAAATCTGCAACTTTCGGACTCCGCAGAACATTGGGCGCCGTGGCGCCGGAGGCGTGAATTTGGCATTTTTTTGTTTCTTCGTCCTTTTTTCGTCCGGACTTCGTCTGATCTCCTCTATACTTTCCAGAACTTCTTAGACTTCATTTCTTGGCCATTTTTTATGCAATTCCATCTCATTTATGCTCATTTCATCTTCTTTTTGTCATTTCTCCATTTTTTTTACTGCTGTGACACAAAAAAAGAAAAACGACCCTAATACTATACTAAACATCAATAAAATGAGTAAAATACTAACTAAAAATGACTCAAAAAGTGTATATAAAATACACCGATCAAATACCCCAAACTTAAACTTTGCTCGTCCTCGAGTAAAGCACTAAACAAAGACAAAACAAAACGAACAAAGACTCTATGAAATGAATCAAGTAATTATAGCAATGCTTCTTCAAAATCATGGATGAAAGATGGGATAATACGTTAGAACGTATATAGCATGAATAATCAGCAATCTAGAATTTCAAGTTAGATATTTCGCAAATTCACTTAGACCATGGTTAATGGAAATACAAACACCTAACCTATGCATGTCAATTTCATTCCATCTTTCCCAAATGATATAGACCTGTTTACTTGCTATCCTTCACTAATCATAGACATACACATTAAATATCATCAGGACTTTCAAGGGTTGTAATGTAGGCTTAGGAAGGGGTAGGTAAAAATAGGCATTTAGGCTCAGTTACATACCATAAGCATTTTTCATTCAACTCTTTTTTCCTTCTTTTTGGCTTTCTTTTTAGTTTCGTACCCACCTTCTCCCCACTTTTCTTTTGAGAGAATGATATGTATTATGAATAACAGGCACCCCCAAACTTAGGCTTTTGCATATTTTTCATTGGGGTGCATCAAATTTTTCACTCTCTTTTTATTTCTTTTTCAACACTTTACATTCCAATACTTTTTCATTATTACTTATGGTACAACAAAGGAATCATAGGGTGTCAAAGAAAGATTTTTATTTTAGGCTCAAAGGGGCTGACTAGTGATACATTTTATGTCAGGGTAGGTAATGAATGATCAGAAGGGCTATCAAAGAAATGTCTGAATCATCTCCCTAAACATGTACATCTTAACTATTTCGCCTCAAATAACAAGCAAACAAATTTTCTAGACATTTTTCAACCTTTTTTCCATAACTGACATACATAAGCTAAGCACAAATATCCCAAAGAATTGGATGTCATGAATTTTTGACATATCTAACTTAAGCACACAGATTGTCGCTTTTAATTCTATTACATTATCCCACTTTATCCACTCAATATCGTTAGCAACCAACACATGCATGATCCAAAAAAAAATTATGACTCAAACACACATAAAAACAACACTAAGACAAATAAAAAAGACTAAAAAACAAGACAATAAAACAAAATAAGACACCCCCCCCCCCCCCCAAATAATTGACACATTGTTCCCAATGTGTGAAGACTAAAAATAGGGACAACTTACTAACACAACACAGCGGTCATAACGGAGGTCTGGAAGGAAAAATTCTGGAATTTACATTGCGTCTGGGCCTCTGAACCTTCGGCGCCACGACCCTGCACTTCGGCGCCGTGACGCTGTAAATCTTGCAGCTCTCTGAACATTCGGCGTCGTGGCCCTGTATTTTGGCACCACGACGCTGATGACGGGAATTCCTTTTTTTCAGCATTTTTGCTCCTTTTTCTGTTCGGGGTCTGCTTTCAGTCCACCTGTCATCCAACAACACAAAACAAGAACCCAAGACCGTGAGACTGTTCAAGACAAAATAAAACAAACTAAAGACAAAAATCAAACTAACATAATTAAAAACATTGGGTTGCCTCTCAACAAGCGTTGTCTTTAACGTCTTTTAGCCGGACGCAGTTAACCTTTACGAGTGCTCATTGGATCCTTCTGCGAACTGCTTGCAATCCGCATAGTTATTGTTGCAGGTCTCACTTTTCCTACAACAATCTTTTCAACTAAGGGCTTCAGATATAAGATTATCCCCCAAGTACATAAGACATGCTTGTCTTCTAGGCTCTCTATAATGTAGGGATCAGTGAGATTCCAAACATCTCTCAACTCTAGGAGGTGCCCTTGATGGTATGGACTTCCTATTTGGGGATCAACAGTGACCGCTGGTGGTATTTCTTTTGCAATAGGTACAGGAAAAAGAATTTCCAAAGAATCCAAAAAGGTGAATAATTGGATCTTAGTAATCTTTTCCTTCTCTACACCAACTATGTCGCCAGATTCCTCAACAGCTGGGTGTGGTTCAGGTTCCTCAATTTTCTTATCACTTCCCACAACGGTGTCGCTAGGCAGACTTTCTTGAAGTGTATTGCTCATCCTATCCATTAGTTGCCCTATTTTTGTCTCCAAATTTCTGAGGGACACTCTTGTCTCATCCATGAACTGAGACTGACACTTGGTGAGCCTGAGTATACCTGCCTGCAACTCAGAGACCCTCTGGTCTTTCGGCACTATGGCGCTCTGAGATTGGCGCCGTGGCGCCCAACTTCCTGCGGCATTCTGGTTTTTCCACGCCATGGCACTCTGATGGGCGTCGTGGCGTCGAGCCGATTTCTTACCCTCTCGCGTTTTTCGTCCTCCAATATTTGGCCCTGTACCTGTCATCACAACATGCAAACAATACCTCCCGTGAGACTGTTCTAACTAAAACTAAATTGCATAAATTTAAAAACCTTGGGTTGCCTCCCAAGTAGCGCTGTTTTTAACGTCTTTTAGCCGGACGCAGGTTCCTTATCAAGAAGCATGGGGAAATTTAACCCCACAACCTACCCATTTCATAATCATCTTTCTTTTCCGCCTTCTATTTTTCTTTTTCTCTTTTTTCTCAAGAGGAGGGTTAGAATTACATATCTGCGCTGGCGGACTGCTCACCTTGGCTTGGGCCTGTTCTGGCTCAACTGATGTGCTAACAGTGCTGACTGCAAAGCACTTGCTCATGACTGGGGGTTCGACGGTGTGTTTAAACACCTTGAACACCATCTCCTCATTCTCAACTCTGAGTTTCAGCTCGCCTTTTTCCACATCTATCAAGGCCCTTCCAGTGGCAAGGAATGGCCTTCCCAAGATAATGGGAATCTCATCGTCTTCCTCCATGTCAAGGATGAGGATGTCTTCCGGGAAGTAGAACTTCCCCACTTTGACGAGCACATCTTCAATGATGCCTAAGGGATGCACCACTGATCTGTCCGCTAGCTGCAGATTCACTGTAGTTGGCTTGATCACTCCCAAACCTAGCTTCTTGAACACGGATAGGGGCAATAAGTTTATGCTAGCCCCTAGATCACATAATGCCCTGTTGCAAGTCACATTCCTTATCGTTCAAGGTAGGGTGAAACTCCCCGGATCTTTCAACTTTGGGGGTAACTTCTTCTGTAATATGGCACTACACTCCTCAGTTAGTGCTATGGTCTCATATTCCACTAGCTTCCTCTTCTTCCCAATGATCTCCTTCATAAATTTGAAATAGGTAGGAATTTGCTCCAACGCCTCGATGAAGGAGATATCGATATGCAATTTCTTGAAGACCTCTAGAAACTTTGAGAACTGCTTATCTTGGGTCTTCCTCTAAAGCCTCTGAGGATAGGGGATCTTCTCCGTGTACTCCCTCACTGGATCTGGTGGAGCCTTCTCTATAATAGGGCGGTCATCAATAACCCTCTTCTTCTCTGTATCAACCCTCTGCTCAACTCTCTGTTCTACCGTCGGATGGGGTATGGTCTGTTCCAACTGCTTCCCACTTCACCGCACCGCCGACATCGCTCTCGGGATTCATCTCTCAGACATTAGGAAGAGTGCCATGTGGCCTGTTATTTTCCATCTTTGCTAGTTGTCCCACCTGCGTCTTCAAGTTCCTGATAGATGACCTTGTCTCTGCCATGAACTGGGTTTGTGAGTTGGTGAGTGTCAACAGGGCTGCTCTCAACTCATCTGGTTTTTCTTGTTGAGCAGGTGCACTGAATTATTGTGAAGATGAGGCCTGAGTGAATGGTTTCTGACTCTGGTATTGGCCTCTGAACTGGTTTTGTTGCCCTTGATCACCCCTCCATGAAAAATTTAGGTGATTCCTCCACCCTGAATTGTAAGTATTTGAGTAGGGGTTGTTCTGGGGCCTTTGATAATTCCCCACTTCCTGACATTCTGCTTGTTCAATAGGGATGTTGTTGGGGTCTGCTGATGGACATCTATCAAAAGTATGAGGACCCCCACAAATCTCACAATTCATTGGCATCTGAACTGCATTCACTGACACTGTGTTCTGCTGCAGTTGCTTGGTCAAGAGAGCAACCTGTGCATTTAACGTTGTAATGGCGTCGATCTCATGAACTCCTATCACTCTCCTTCCACTTACCCCTCTATCATCTGTCACATGGTTATTGGTGCCATATCTTCTAGCAAATCATGGGCCTCATGTGTTGTCTTCTTCATGAAGGTTCCACCTGCAGCTGCATCAATGATGGTTCTTGTTGTCCCACTTAGCCCATTGTAGAAAATAAGGACCAAATTCCACAGCTCAATGCTATGATGTGGACACTTTCTCTGCAGATCTTTAAATCTCTCCCAAGCCTCATAAAGTGACTACCCATCAATCTGGTAGAAATTGTACAGCTCTCCTCTCAACTTGGCTGCTTTGGACGGTGGAAAGAACTTTGCCGGGAACTTCTGTGCCAGATCCTGCCATGTAAATATAGAATCCGTAGGCAGGGAATTCAACCAAACTTTTGCTCTTTCCCTGAGTAAGAAGGGGAAAAGCCTCAACCGGATGGCGTCGTCAGTAACGCCATTATATTTGAACGTGGCACACAGCTCCAAGAAATTTGATATGTGCATATGAGGGTCTTCAGATGGCAACCCTCCAAATTGAACTGTATTTTGCACTATGCTCAGGATCGCAGGCTTTATCTCAAAATTATTTGCTCCTATTGTTGGGAGCCTAATGCAAGTCTGTGCTCCATTAACCCTTGGCAGCACATAATCTCCCAAGCTCCTCTCAACTTGGACCTGGATCCTTTCTTCCACATCCATTGGTAACCTGTAAAATCCAGAAAATTTCTTTTATTTTAAATAAGAAAAAAATATATATATATATACAAGGATGGTGGTAATATACTACATCTCTTAGTAATTGATCAATACTAGTTTTTGGTAATTAAGAAGGTGGAAGTAATATACTATTATCCAACTTAAAAACACGGTAAGAAATGGCAAGTTAATGTATCATCATAGGCAAGAAATGGGAAGTTAATATTATAAATTCTTTAGTTTGTACTTCTAGTCACAGTTAGCTGAGTCCTTTTATATTATCATCATGAATGTCCTACAATTTTTTTATCCATTTGTTTTCCACGTCAATGAACTAGCAACATATGACTCTTGGTTTTTTTTCATACGGAAAGTGAATGGAAAACATACATTACCTGGACATGTGGACTGAAAATGTCCACTTCCCTAACCCCCTACCCTTTAATTCCCTCCACTCTTGGCCTTCCCCCTCTCATAGGTTATACAAACACATCAACTCACCTCAAATTATATAGTGTATTTGACACAAAATAAAGTGCCTATTACAAGGAATATAAATCAGGAAAAAATCAAGTGAACAAGAAGGAAAGAAATCAGGAAAATATTAAGGGAGGAAGGAGAACAAGAAAATTAGGGAACACTAAGGAGCAAGGACCACTTGTAGCAACCGAACCACAATCCTTTTTCACGCTTACAAGGTGAGTTCTCTCACTCAGAATTCTTGGTAACATCCTTTATTTTTAGTTCAATACATGTTGGAATAAGAATTGAGTGTTGAAAAGAAATATTGAACTTTTGATTGTTTAGACAACTAGTTGCGTCATGAACTTTACGAACTGTTCTCACTGAGTTATAATTGTTAGAATTTGATGAAATTCATAATAATTGTACATCTCTCTAATATGATCATATAGAACCAAAAATGAGGTAAAATGGACGTACGGTTTGAACGTTATCATAGTTCAAAGTTCCTGCCTTAGATTTGGTCGAAATTCGGAAAGGCATAATTACGGACTGTTTTTATTGAGTTTTACTTATTAGAATTATATGCAAATTTACATGGTTGTAAATATCTCTATAACGGACAGATATAGACAAATATTTATTAAAACGGACTTACGAGTTGAGAGTTATTGTAGTTTTAAGTTGCTACCTCGGATTCATCGGAATCCAGAAGGGCAGGACGTTGAAACGTAAACCTGTACTAATCTGTGGGGAATATGAAAATTGTTTCTAAATGAAAGTTCTAGATCTCTCTGTTGTGGACATTTTAAGACCTTGCGGGGGTCTATCCGACTTACGGATTGAGAGTTATCTCTGTTTAACGTTTCTGCCTCGGATCTATCGAGATCCAGGAAGGGCAGCGAATAAAAGTGTAAAACTGTACCAAATGGTATGAAATATGAAAGGATGGTTCACATGGAGACGTGTATCTCTCTGTTCTCGTCGTTTTGAGATTTTATGGGGCTTGAACGGGTTTACAGATTAAGTGTTATGACTATTCTAAGATTGAGTTCTGTTTAATAAAAATTCTGCCGAAACAAATCTCATATGACTGTTTTGAGGATAAATTTGTGTTAGTTAACCAAAGTAGTTTTAAATGAAATTTGGTACAGTGAAATATCCCCGTCTTACCTTAGTTTTCGCTTTAGAAACACCTTAGTTGGAGTTATGGTTAAAAAGTTATAATCGTTACAGGTATGAATGACAGAATGTTGGGAAAGAGAGTATTATTTATTCCATCTTCTGAAAAATATGAAAAGTGAATACGTGTTCACATAAATATATAAATATAAATATAATGGATCGGGTTGCACGCCGCAACAAAACGTAAAGTGAATACGTGTTCACAAATACGTAAATATAATGGATCGGGTTGCACACCGCAACAAAACGTAAAGTGAATACGTGTTCACAAATACGTAAATATAATGGATCGGGTTGCACGCCGCAACAAAACGTAAAGTGAATACGCGTTCACAAATACGTAAATATAATGGATCGGGTTGCACGCCGCAACAAAACGTAAAGTGAATACGCGTTCACAAATACGTAAATATAATGGATCGGGTTGCACGCCGCAACAAAACGTAAAGTGAATACGCGTTCACAAATACGTAAACATAATGGATCGGGTTGCACGCCGCAACAAAACGTAAAGTGAATACGTGTTCACAAATACGTAAATATAATGGATCGGGTTGCACGCCGCAACAAATATGAAAGATGAATACATGTTCACCTATATATAAATATGAAAAGTGAATACGCGTTCACAAGTATATAAATGTAATAAACATGTGAAAATGCAGGGGAATGTCTTAACGTATAATACGAGGTAAAATGAAGTGTTAGTTAAATCGAGAATTTCCTATGAGGAGTTGTTGCATATTTAAAAATATTGTAACCTGATATGTTGTTGCAATATGCTTATTACGTTATAATGTGATTGCACTTGGAATATTGTGGTGTTACTTTGAATTGCAGGGTAAGGTTCTCACTCAGCCCCAGATGGTAGGGCTGACTCTTTAATTAACATGTTTCAGGAAAGCGTGATAGAGGAAAGGCTCCACGCCAAGGCTAGCGATCGTCCCGCAGCCTCTTGTCATACCAAGTCCATTGCTTCGGGCTTGGTACTGCCAGTTCGTAATGTCGCCCAGTGTCTCGGGAAATGCCCGTGTGGAATGATCTCCATTCCAACTTAGAATAATATTTGTCAGTATGTCCATGTAGAAACAATATTTGCACGAGCATGGGCTCGCGTTATATTTTCAATAAAGTCATAAACAAATTTCTTTATTGTTATTTTTATTAATAGCTCCGTATTTGAATATAAGTTTAAATTCCTAAATAAAGAGAATTAAATGGTGCTCCTGGTGGAAAATAATTGTCCAGGTGTCATCACGACCTGAGTAAAGACTTAGGAAAATTTGGGGCGTGACAAGTTGGTATCAGAGCTAAACCAGGTTAGGAGATTCTAGGAAGTTTCTTCGAGTTGGGTGTTTGAACGGTTACTTATTGCGACGGTGTGCGCTCCACCTTAGTAATAAGTAAACGGAATAACATCCTAAAGTTTCACTTCTTTCATACTCTTCTCGTGCCTATCTTGAGTCTTTTCAAAGACTTGGTTCTCGTACTACCTCCTTCAAGGGATTGTGGAAGGGAGTGTACAACGATAAAATAACCAGATGTGACTGCACCACCGACCGAAAAGGTAGGAGAGGTACCAGATAGACTATGGGGCATATTTTGTGAGAAGAAGGGAACATATCTATACAGGGAAGGACTACAAGTCTAACCCAATAGTATTTCTCGATGAGGTAGAAAACCTACTGTTTACACGAGGATGTGTGGAGACGCATGACGTCAATTTGGTAATCGCACGGCTAGTGGACGACACACGGGTGTGGTGGAGAAATTTTAGAAGAAATCATTTTCCGATGTCACCACTGATGACGTGGGGGGAGTTCAGAGCCGCATTCAGTGAAAAGTACATGCCTAACTCCCGAAAAGATGCGCTCAGACGTGAGTTTGAACTGTTGAAACAAGGAGACCGCAATGTGATAGAATACAATACCTAATTCATCCGATTGTCAGCATACAACGCACATATTATTCCTACAGAAAGAGAGAAGGTCAAAAGAGTTGTTAAGGGTTTAAACCCAAACTTGGAAGAGAAGGTAGTGGCATTAGCCCATTATCGGGCATACCTTAAGATCGTCGGTATGACAATGAGGGTAGAAGGTTTCGCTAAAGAAAAAAGAGAATATTCGCAGAAGAGATTTCGGACGTCAGGATCATTTAACCAGAGTCAAAATCAGAAGCAGGAGTTTAGTAAGGGATCTTCAGGACCGAACCAATCTGTGGGACGGTCTTATTTCAAGCCTAAGGGGCACAGTTGGTCTATTTACCAAGGTAGTAAGGACAAGGCCACCAACCCTAACACAGGAGGTGACAAACCGATTTGTAAGATTTGTCAAAGGAAACACAATGGAGAATGTCGGCTCTTAACGAAGACATGTTATAACTGTGGAGAGTCAGGCCACTATGCCAGGGATTGCAAGAAGAGGATCCAAACGCAATCTATTCATGGGAGGTCAGAAGCAACCACAGCTGCCTACAAGGGAAATCAGGGAAACCAACCCCGCCAGAGTCAGGGAGGTCAACAACCCAACAATTCTAATCGGCTCTAAGCTTTGCCCCAGAGGAATGAGGCAGAAGCATCTAATGCGGTGGTCACAGGTATTTTGCTAGTCTTGCTGCTCCCTTGACCCGGTTGATTCAAAAAGCGGTTAAGTACCAGTGGTCAGAAGCATGTGAAGCAAGTTTTCATAAACTAAAGGAATTGTTGACTACTGCACCAGTCCTAACCTTACCATCGGGACAAGAAGGGTTCACAGTCTATTGCGATGCCTCTAGAGTTGGGTTAGGATGTGTCTTGATGCAGTTTGGAAAAGTTATTGCGTATGCATCTAGACAGTTGAAGATACATGAGAAGAATTACCCAACTCATGACTTGGAATTAGCTGCGGTGGTGTTTGCCTTACGAATATGGAGACATTATTTGTATGGTGTGCATGTGGACATATTTACAGATCATAAGAGTTTGCAGTACATAACCACGCAGAAGGATTTGAATCTCCGACAAAGAAGATGGTTAGAGTTGCTTAAGGATTATGACCTTAGTATTCTTTACCACCCCGGGAAAGCCAATGTGGTGGCTGACGCACTCAGTAGGAGATCAATGGGCAGCTTGGCCCATTTGGTAATACAAAAGAAGGGTATTGTTCGTGAGGTACAAATATTGGGAAACTTCGGGGTTAGCTTAACTGGGATCGGTGAAGGTAGGGTGGTGGTACATGATACCTCGCAGTCTGCCTTAGCTTCAGAAATAAAAGAAAGTCAGTTTGAGGATACGGAGTTTGTTGGATTTCGGGAGAGGATCCAACAGGGAAAACCTTCACAGTTTACATTGGGAGATAATGACGGAACCCTTCGGTATAAGGGTAGGTTATGTGTTCCTAAGGTAAAGGATCTAAGGAGGAAGATCTTAGATGAGGGTCATAACACAAGATATTCCATTCATCCAGGGTCAACAAAAATGTATCAGGACCTCAAGGCAAATTACTGGTGGGACGGGATGAAGAATGACGTCATGAGTTTGTCGGGAGGTGTCTTATAGGTCGCAGTGAAAGTGAACATCAAAACTCGCGGATTACTTCAGACATTGGAGTCCCCATGTGGAAATGGGAGGCGATTCATATGAATTTCAGAATCGGTCTACCAAAACTCAAGAAGGGTATGATTCTATTTGGGTGATTGTTGATCGGCTTACAAAGTCACTCATTTCTTACCATCAAGACTACATATCGCGCACCACAAGACACACAGATTTATTTGAAGGAGATTGTGCGGTTACACGGATTCCCTTACAAATTATTTCAGATAGGGTTCCCGATTCACCTCACACTTTTGGCAAAGTTTCCAGCAGGTCTCGGGACAAAAGTTAAGTTAAGCACGCTTTCCACCCGCAAACAGATGGGCAAGTCGAGCGAACAATTCAAACACTTGAGGGCATGTTGCGATCTTGTGTGTTAGATTTTCGTGGAAAGGCTTGGACCATCTATGTCTAATTGAGTTTGCCTACAACAATAGTTTTCACTCTAGCATACAAATGGCCCCGTTTGAAGCATTATATGGACGAAAATGTAGGTCTCCACTTGGATGGTTCGAGGTGGGTGAGACACAACTGTTCGGACCTGAAGTCATTCAGGAAACAAATGATAAGGTACAAATGATTCGGGAGCGGATCAAAACAGCTCATAGCCGTCATAAATCCTATGCGGATCATCGGAAAAGGATCTTGAATTCCAAGAAGGGGAGAAAGTATTTTTAAAAGTGTCCCCAATGAAGGGAGTGATGCGCTTTGGTAAGAAAGGAAAATTGAGCCCAAGGTTTATTGGGCCATATGAGATCTTGCGAAGAGTGGGGAATGTGGCTTACGAATTAGCACTTCCACAAGAGCTGGAAGCAGTGCATCCGGTATTTCATGTGTCAATGTTACGAAAATACTTGCACGATCCAAGTCACGTCATCCTTCCCCAGGAGATAGTTCTTAATAAAGAGTTTCAATATGAAGAGGCTCCGGTAGAAATACTTGATAGAAAGGTTCAACGCCTTAGAAATAAAGATATTGTTTCCGTGAAAGTCCTATGGAGGAATCACTCCACAGAGGAAGCCACCTGAGAAGCTGAAGATGCGATGAAAGTCAAATATCCATTCCTATTTGACTAAGGTAATAAAAAAATGTGTTAAATAGTACTTCATGTGTGTACTATATTTTGCGTGTCTATATGCATGTGTTACGACCTTAGTCGCATTCGAGGACGAATGTTGCTTAAGGAAGGGAGAATATGAAGTCCCAAATTATTATATTGTTACAATAACAATAATAATTATTGTGTCTATGTGATTATGTTATTTATTTTATTCACATTCGAGGACGAATGTTGCTTAAGGAGGAGAAAATGTAAAATCCAGAAAATTTCTTTTATTTTAAATAAGAAAAAAATATATATATACAAGGATGGTGGTAATATACTACATCTCTTAGTGATTGATCAATACTAGTTTTTGGTAATTAAGAAGGTGGAAGTAATATACTATTATCCAACTTAAAAACACGGTAAGAAATGGCAAGTTAATGTATCATCATTGGCAAGAAATGGGAAGTTAATATTATAAATTCTTTAGTTTGTACTTCTAGTCACAGTTAGCTGAGTCCTTTTATATTATCATCATGAATGTCCTACAATTTTTTTATCCATTTGTTTTCCACGTCAATGAACTAGCAACATATGACTCTTGGTTTTTTTTTCATACGGAAAGTGAATGGAAAACATACATTACCTGGACATGTGGACTGAAAATGTCCACTTCCCTAACCCCTACCCTTTAATTCCCTCCACTCTTGGTCTTCCCCCTCCCATAGGTTATACAAACACATCAACTCACCTCAAATTATATAGTGTATTTGACACAAAATAAAGTGCCTATTACAAGGAATATAAATCAGGAAAAAATCAAGTGAACAAGAAGGAAAGAAATCAGGAAAATATTAAGGGAGGAAGGAGAACAAGAAAATTAGGGAACACTAAGGAGCAAGGACCACTTGTAGCAACCGAACCACAATCCTTTTTCACGCTTACAAGGTGAGTTCTCTCACTCAGAATTCTTGGTAACATCCTTTATTTTTAGTTCAATACATGTTGGAATAAGAATTGAGTGTTGAAAAGAAATATTGAACTTTTGATTGTTTAGACAACTAATTGCGTCATGAACTTTACGAACTGTTCTCACTGAGTTATAATTGTTAGAATTTGATGAAATTTGGAAGAATTGTACACCTCTCTAATATGATCATATAGAACCAAAAATGAGGTAAAATGGACGTACGGTTTGAAAGTTATCATAGTTCAAAGTTCCTGCCTTAGATTTGGTCGAAATTCGGAAAGGCATAATTACAGATTGTTTTTATTGAGTTTTACTTATTAGAATTATATGCAAATTTACATGGTTGTAAATCTCTATATTACGGACAGATATAGACAAAGAGTTATTAAAACGGACTTACGAGTTGAGAGTTATTGTAGTTTTAAGTTGCTACCTCGGATTCATCGGAATCCAGAAGGGCAGTATGTTGAAACGTAAACCTGTACTAATTTGTGGGGAATATGAAAATTGTTTCTAAATTAAAGTTCTAGATATCTCTGTTGTGGACATTTTGAGACCTTACGGGGGTCTATCCGACTTACGGAATGAGAGTTATCGCTGTTTAAAGTTTCTGTCTCGGATCTATCGAGATCCAGGAAGGGCAGCGAATAAAAGTGTAAAACTGTACCAAATGGTACGGAATATGAAAGGATGGTTCACATGGAGACGTGTATCTCTCTGTTCTCATCGTTTTGAGATTTTATGGGGCTTGAACGGGTTTACAGATTAAGTGTTATGACTATTCTAAGATTGAGTTTTGTTTAATAAAAATTCTGCCGAAACAAATCTCATATGACTGTTTTGAGGATAAATTTGTGTTAGTTAACCAAAGTAGTTTTAAATGAAATTTGGTACAGTGAAATATCCCCGTCTTACCTTAGTTTTCGCTTGAGAAACACCTTAGTTGGAGTTATGGTTAAAAAGTTATAATCGTTACAAGTATGAATGACAGAATGTTGGGAAAGAGAATATTATTTATTCCATCTTCTGAAAAATATGAAAAGTGAATACGTGTTCACATAAATATATAAATATAAATATAATGGATCGGGTTGCACGCTGCAACAAAACGTAAAGTGAATACGTGTTCACAAATACGTAAATATAATGGATCGGGTTGCACGCCGCAACAAAACGTAAAGTGAATACGTGTTCACAAATACGTAAATATAATGGATCGGGTTGCACGCCGCAACAAAACGTAAAGTGAATACGCGTTCACAAATACGTAAATATAATGGATCGGGTTGCACGCCGCAACAAAACGTAAAGTTAATACGCGTTCACAAATACGTAAATATAATGGATCGGGTTGCACGCCGCAACAAAACGTAAAGTGAATACGCGTTCACAAATACGTAAACATAATGGATCGGGTTGCACGCCGCAACAAAACGTAAAGTGAATACGTGTTCATAAATACGTAAATATAATGGATCGGGTTGCACGCCGCAACAAATATGAAAGATGAATACATGTTCACCTATATATAAATATGAAAAGTGAATACGCGTTCACAAGTATATAAATGTAATAAACATGTGAAAATGCAGGGGAATGTCTTAACGTATAATACGAGGTAAAATGAAGTGTTAGTTAAATCGAGAATTTCCTATGAGGAGTTGTTGCATATTTAAAAATATTGTAACCTGATATGTTGTTGCAATATGCTTATTACGTTATAATGTGATTGCACTTGGAATATTGTGGTGTTACTTTGAATTGCAGGGTAAGGTTCTCACTCAGCCCCAGATGGTAGGGCTGACTCTTTTATTTAACATGTTTCAGGAAAGCGTGATAGAGGAAAGGCTCCACGCCAAGGCTAGCGATCGTCCCGCAGCCTCTTGTCATACCAAGTCCATTGCTTCGGGCTTGGTACTCGTCAGGTTCAGAATGTCAGTTCCAGTGTCTCGGGAAATGCCCGTGTGGAATGATCTCCATTCCAACTTAGAATAATATTTGTCAGTATGTCCATGTAGAAATAATATTTGCACGAGCATGGGCTCGCGTTATATTTTCAATAAAGTCATAAAAAAATTTCTTTATTGTTATTTTTATTAATAGCTCCGTATTTGAATATAAGTTTAAATTCCTAAATAAAGAGAATTAAATGGTGCTCCTGGTGGAAAATAATTGTCCAGGTGCCATCACGCCCTGAGTAAAGACTTAGGAAAATTTGGGGCGTGACATAACCTCTGGGGCACCCTCAGGTTAGGTTGATGATCACCTAACCCTTCGTTCATCTCATTGTTATTCTGCAAGCCTCCCATTGCTATTAAGGCCAAGATTTATTTGTTTCCCCGATTCTACTTGCAAGTCTTTTCAATCTCCGGGTTGAAGGGAACAAATGTATCTACTCCTCTTCTCCTTCACATAAACTAGATGCCTACAATAGATCAAAATCAACAAATGGATCACGGCGCACGGTTCCACCAATACAAACAAAAAATAAAAATAAAAATAAAAACCAAATTAGAAATTAAGAATAGATAGAATGATATTGAACTACGTCAATCTCCGGCAACGGCGCCAAAAACCTAATGTGCGATTTATACACACGCTAAACGCAAGTGCACGTATCGTGACAAGTAATATAGTCTAGAAGACCGAGTTATCGTCCTCAGGGATTAGTGTCCAATTATCAACCTCTATTCTGTAGTATCTATTTGGTGACCGATAATTTGATGGTTTGTTTATAGCTATGATTATAGACGCTAACTAAATTACTTTACTTTACTTCAGATATGGTGGAAATAGGACTTCCAAATCTCCTCGACTATCTGCTCGCTTTACTCGTTAATGCAAATAATTAAGGTTCTTCTTCTATGTTGAGATAGCAGGTTAACTAAGTCGTTTTATACTCCTGTTAAGGTAATATAAACACTCAACCCCAATGTAGAACCCTTCTATCTTTCGATGACAAGATTTACCACAAAGGAAGATTAAGAGCAATAACCTATTAAACTACACAAGTATCGGGGTACTTTCGTCCACGATTTTAACCTATGTTTATTCAACTATAACATATTCATAATCTCCCCTTTCGGATTTCGATTAGAAATCATATAAGTGATGATAATTAGTGATCAATTAATTACCAAACAATCAAAACAATTATTGAATAAATCTCCACAATAATAAGAAGAAACCAAAATCTTGCATTAATTCATCAATAATAAGAAGAAACCAAAATCTTGCATTAATTCATAAAACGAGGTTCAAGCGATTCGACATGGAAAGCCCTAAATTAAGTTAGTTCCTAGCCATAGACATGCCAAGAACTTAAATAATATCCAACATATACTAGAAAGAAATAAAGTAAAGAACATAAAATTACTCAAAAATAAGTCTCCAATCTTGATCTAATGTTATGATGAATGGTAAGGTGTGAGAATCCCAAAACTGACCTAAAAAGATCCTTTTATATCACCCAAAACGTGTAAAACCTTTTCCTCTTCAGCCTTGGCCCAATTCTATTCGGATCTGGCAGATTTCCCGCGTCGGCACCACGGCCCTGCAACCGGCGTCGTGGCGCCGAAATTTCTGCGAGTGGGGCTGCGTCTTGGGCGTCGTGGCTCCGCTGGTCCTGGTTGGTTGGCGCCACGGCGCCGCCCTGAATTACGTCCGGGCTGCCAACTTTTCGACCTTTTGTGCTCTGGAACCTCTGTATCTGCCTTCTTTCCGCCCATGTGCCATTGTAAACTACTGTGACTCAAAAGAAAGAAAATATATCCTAACACGACACAAATTTATACAAAAATAAGCAAAAGACTAACAGAAAATGACTCAAAAGATGTATATAAAATACACCGATCAGAATTCAACCATTATTTGGCTGAATAACACCTCTCAATAAGTGTCATTACATGATTATTGACTGTCATTAGTTGGCTAGATGAGAGGTCATCTTACACACACTATAAATTGAGGCTCTTGGCTCAATTGTAGAACACACCTCACTCTTGTATAATTCAGATTTTCTGAACTTCTTCCTCTCTAGTATATCTTTCACACACTCAAAGATTCTTCTTGAGAAACACTTGAGTTTTCTTTGTTCATGTGTTTAGTTGTTGTTTTATCTTGGAAGATAGTTGTCCATATCGTAAAAGGATATATACGGGGCAATAATGTCTTAAGGACAGAGTGAATATCACTCGACTCAACAGCGAAATTGTAACGCTACCAAATTCAGTGTCTTTTGGTTTCAGGTTATAAAAATCAAGGGGCTTACTATAGTTCCAACGAAGATCTCAAGATCCAAGATTCAAAGACACATTCAAGAACGAAGACCGAAATCATCACTTGTTGTTGTCGTCACAACTCTTGTTAGGCTTCAAGCCTGCTGTATTGTAAAACATTATAGTTTATTCTTTTGAAGCATAATAATAGTTGTTTACTATTTTCGTACATTAATTGCGTAGATCACATAATCAATATATAAATCGACGACTGACAAATTATGGTTGAGCAGGTGAATTTTTTTAGGTAACAACCTTTTTATATAACAAAAATATCACCGTTTCTTTCGATCCCTTTTTCTAGCTTTGACAAGCCTTTTGCTTTTTCTTTGCCTTTTGCTTTCTACAGTGTACGGTTTCTGAATTTACACATAGGAACCTACCAAAGTTACCACGTACTAAGGGTTTATTTTGTTAAGCTTCTTAAAAGGTATTTTTATTTCTCAAATGTAGTTCTGCAGAAACTGTTTCTAGAGAAAATTGTTCTGCAGAAACTGTTTCTAGAGAAAATAGTTAGGGTGTTTGACCTATAAATATAGAAGTGCTTCTGAAAAACAAAAACAGTTTTCTGTTTGGCCAACATTTATGCAAATTTACTAGAATATTCTTTTTAATAGATTTAAAACTATTTAAAATATTCTTTTCTATCATATGTTTCTAAAAATTAGTATATCTTTACAATTTAATAATTTTTTAAAATTATCTAATTACAACATTTAATCAAAAAATAATATTATATTGTATATAAGAAATGTAACGACAATATGATATTCAATGACTCAAATATGTCAAAATCTACGACCCGCCCTACCCATACCTACTCCCACCTCATCCTCAAATTTCTATGTCATATTTTTTTTACTTTGATACAAAATATGAATTTTTTTCTTCCCCCATACACCTCCGCCCTACCCCCAACCCGCCCCATGGCCCTACCCCATCCTCAAATTTCTATTTCATATTTTTTGTTACTTTTATAAAAAAAATGATTGAAAATATAAAAAATTTTCTTAGCCCCCGCCCTACCCCCCACCCCATCCTCAAATTTCTATTTCATATTTTTTGTTACTTTTATAAAAAAAAATTATTAAAAAATATGAAGTTTTTTCTTACCCCCGACCTACCCCTAACCCCCACCCCATTGCCCTACTCATTCCTCAAATTTCTATTTCATATTTTTGTTACTTTTATAAAAAAATTATTAAAAATATGAATTTTTTCTTACCTCCCTACCCCTACTACCCTCTACCCCCCCATTTGCCTACACATTCCTCAAATTTCTATTTCATATTTTTGTTACTTTTATAAAAAAATTATTAAAAATATGAATTTTTCTTACCTCCGCCCTACCCCTACCCCTACCCCACCCACCCCATTTTCCTACCCATCCTCAAATTTCTATTTCATATTTTTTGTTACTTTTAAAAAAAAATATGAATTTTTTTCTTACCCCTTACCCCTACCCGCCACCCCACCTCCCCCCATTGCCCTACCCATCCTCAAAATTCTATTTCATATTTTTTGTTACTTTTATAATAAAAAAAAAAAAATCTTACCCCCCCCCATCCCTACCCCACCCTACCCTATTCCCAAATTTATATTTTATATGGGGATATTATATGATATTAAAAGGAATTTTGTGAAAAGAAAATGGTAAATGGGTCCAAAAAAAAAATCAATGAATGAGCAAAAATAGTTTCTCCAGAAACACCAAATTGATGTTACTGCTTCTCTTCCCATTCAGAAACACTTTTTGGTTTCTGGAAAAAATATTTATATTTTGTAAAGAGAGTGTTTGGCCAAAAACAGAAACACTTTCAGAAGTTTGGCCAAACACCACCTAAATCACAAAAGTTGTTGTTAACATCTTAACAAGACTTTCTTAAGTACTAGGTAATACCTAGAAAACTACATGGACTTCACAGATAAGATAATAATTGTGTGATTAACCCTTTAATCTTTACTAATTTTAAAATGAATATGATTCCTCCATTTTTAACTAAATATTTCGGATTTAAATTTTAGCGATGGATTTTTTTAGGTATTATGCGTTTTTACGCAGGCCGAATCCGGATTAGATAGATGATTTATGCAAAAAATCCCTTTTTAGCCCATCATTTAAATTGTCTTTTTTAAAAAAGAATTGTACAAACATATGGCCCTTGGAACTGATCAAATGTTTGAATGTTATCTAATGTTTATAAAATTTCAGATTGTGGCCTAACTTTTTCTCATAGAATTTTCACTTTGCTCAAAGAGGTTTTTTAGGTTTTTGTAAAAAAGGTTCATAAATTACAAAAATAAAAAGAGGATCATTTAATAAAAAATTATCTAAAAATGAACAATCAATAGAAATTTGTGTTTAGTTGTGGCCCCAAAATTGATACCAGATAGCACGGGCGGAGCTAAGTGGGAGCGACGGATTAGAGAGGATATGATTAATTTTTAGCTTATCGAAGACATGACTTTTGATAGGTGGGTGTGGAGGTCGACGATTAGGGTTGAATGCTAGTAATATGTAATTTTGTGTTTGTTTTTCCTTATGAGTAGTAATAATTTTATTTTTGGTATGTTATTATTTTATTATTTTTATATTTCTCATTCTTAGTTTTCTCCCACTACTTGTTGTCGGAAAATAGATTAGTACTTGTTGTCTCTTATACTCCGATTTTCTTATCATCCTAGTATGTACGACTTATGTTTTCATTAATGTTGTATTATGATTTTTTTTAGCCCAATGTCTATCTAAAACAACCATTTTTTCTCCAGAATGTAGGGGTAAGGTCTACGTATAATATACTCTCCTCAAATTTCACTTGTGAGATTATATTGGATATGTTGTTGCTGTTTTATAGTAGATGTCGAATCCCTAAACTTCTTCGTATGTTTACTTCTTCATATTTTAGACCCTCTTACTAATAATTCTGGCTCAGTCACTAACTACTAGATAGTAGCAGGGGTGACTTTTGGATAAAGCTGTTGAAGCTTGGGCTTTAGACCTCCAACTTTCGGAAGCCTCACTTTATAGCAATATTTTTAAAAAATATATATTACAGATTTTTACTATATAAAGAGGGCCTCAAAATAAACTTGTAATGTGTAGAATAAAGAATTTATAGAAGGAAAGTGAAAAAGTAGGTATTAATTCCCTTTTTTACCTTTCCAATGAAATTAAGATTTTTCAGTTTATTACTTGGGCTATCCAATACTCAGTCCTTTTTACATCAACGTAAACTTTCTCTTTATTTATATTGTATTTGTTACTTCTAAGGCTTCAAAAAAAATCTCTTTAGCAATATTATTTTCGAAACGAACCAGAGCAAAAGTGTGTGGCAAAAAGGATTATTGATCTGTATTTTCTTGGATGTCAAGCATTATTGAAAGTTTTTGAAGCAATAATTTCTTATTTTCAAATCGAGTTACTTGAATCAAGTTCTGTTTTTTCAATTTTTTTAATATTATTTTTTTAATTTGAAGCTTATGAAAATATTTTTAATTTTCTATTTAGTGGTAAAAAATGAGATACTTGATAATGATAATTTATAACCTTGAATGGTCTTTAAAATATAATAGTCACTCTTATATTGATGGTTTAGACTTGTTTCCCGAATTAAAAGTGTTAAGGGAGATAGTACAAAGTAAATGAGAATACTTTAATCGATATACTCAATCATATAAATAGAGTTCGTTCTTTTTCAAATGTCTATATTGACTATAGAATAATGTTAAAAGACGCCTCCGCGGAAAGAAATTTTTCAAAGTTAAAGTTGATAAACTATTACTTAAGATCAACCATGTTTCAAGAGAGATTGAATGAAATATGTATATTATTCATTGAAAAGTAATTGTTAAAAAATCGATTATAAGAAGATTATTCATAACTTTGCATCTCAAAAACTAGAGAAATAAGTTTTGAATAAAAAATATATATTATATAACTTTTTTACAAAAAAAATATATTAAGGCCTCTAATTAAAATTTGACTTTAGGCCACTAATAGTATTGAACCGCCCCTGAATACTAAGTGAGAACCCCCCGCTCGCTTGCAGCGCTTCTTAGTCTTTTATTTTAGCCTGCCTTGTGAACCTCCCAAAAAAAGACACATTTAACCTTATGAACAATTGAATGATACGTCACATATAAAGAGACTATGTTTTGATTTTTGACTAAATGTAAACAAAATAGAAAGATTCATTAATAACTTAATATTTTTTACTTTGAAAAATTGATTACATTATAATAGATCCTAACACTTCTCCCCATCACTTCTAGTTCTAATAGCTGTGACAAGAAACAAAAGTGGAGAATAGAATGTATATTGTATCCAATGAACTGACTCTCACATATGTAATCCATAATTGTTCGATTTGCCCAATCGCCTCATACTTTTCAAATATTCCTCTAAACTCTCTCAAACTCTTTGTTGGGAGCAAAAGGCGAAATCCCTCGCCCACAGGGCCCCCATCCCTCCGACCCGACAGAGATTGGTGGAGGAAGGTAAATCATGGTACTCAGCGGCCCACTAGGTGGGAGGCCGATCTTAGCCACATGAGTCATCCATCACAAAGAAGAAATGAACTCCCACACTCGAGCACATGTCTTGGGAACGTCTGCATCTTAATCAGAACCAAGTGAATACACCATGCGGGTATCTCAAACTCTTTGTTGCTGACACATAAAAATGTTACTACAATATTTTTAAGAATTATGATTTGAGTTTATATATTTTATACACTAACAGTATGACGATATATACTTTGTTACTCCAAGTTCATAACACATAATGTCCGCTTTATCCATCTCATGAATTTATCTTTTGTGATATGTCATATTTTAAGCCCAAAAACATGCATATCAGGAAAAATTTGTGTTCTACCACTTCATTTTTTTCCGATATCAAATTTGCTTAAGGTATATCATATAAGGTGCACCCTTCTTGGGAATGAAAAAAATAATCATTTAATTATTTTCATTAATAAAAGAGTATATATACAATTTACAATTTTCATAATAGAAAAATCCTATTCTTATTCTACTCTCAAAATCTTATTCTACTTGTACAATAATTATACAATTATGGTAAGTGTACAATTCTAATTTAATTACAGCACAATTACCGAAAATAGACTACAAAACCCGTGATATACACGGTATGAATATACAGTGTATACCACAGAATTTAACAGCCCATTTGTCCATTTTGCTAGTGATAAACACGATGTATATTCTGTGTATATCGCGGGTATTTATCACACCCCCGCAGTCGTAGCGGGCGGTCTTTCGTACGATGTGATTGTCCCTAAAATCTTCAAATATAACCGATGGAAGGCTCTTGGTAAATATGTATGCAATTCGATACCTGAAAGGGACATGTAGGACGGGTACTTGTCCACGAGCTACCTTTTCGCGAACAAAATGGATATCCATCTCAATATGTTTAGTGCGCTGATGTTGAACCAGATTGCCAGAAAGGTATATAGCACTAACATTATCACAATAAACCAAGGTAGCTTTGTGAATGGGAAAGTGAAGCTATAAGATGAGATTACGGAGCCAACATGATTCAGAAACCACATTAGCCACCCCGCGATACTCGACCTCTACACTAGAGCGTGATAAGGTAGTGTGTCGTTTGACATACCATGAGACCAAGTTATCACCAAGAAACATATAATAACCACACGTAGAGCGTCTGGTGTCCGGACAACCATCCCAATCAGCATCTTTGTAAGAGAAAAATGTAGAAAAAGATGACGGATATAGATGTAAGACATAATCAAGAGTGTCTTGGATGTATTGGATAATGCATTTGAGCGTATTCATGTGCTCAATCTGAGGATCATGCATAAACAAACAAATCTGCTGAACGGTATACGTAATATTTGATCGTGTAAAAGTGAGATACTGAATTGTCCCGCAAGACTACGATAGTTGGCGGGGACCTCGTATAGTACGCCAGCCGCAACACCTAGCTTCGGCTTAGTATTAACCAGCGTAGAAATAGACTTATATGATGCCATACCAGCTCACTCAATAATCTCAGCAGCATACTTTTTCTGTGACAAGAATAACCCTTTTTTTGATGAGTGACAACAATACCCAAGAAATAACTCAAGGGTCCCAAGTCTTTCATAGTAAACTCAGAACTGAGGAGTGTCATGACGGACCGACGTAACACATCAGATGAGGAAATCAAAATAATATCATCCACATACAATATAATATAGGCCATAGAGCACCCACAATGATTAATAAAAAGTGAATTATCAGACCTGTTGTGCGAGAACCCAATAGTAGAGACATAGTCAGCAAAATGCTTATACCATGCTCGTGGGGCCTGCTTAAGACTATATAAAGATTTATTCAACAAACAGACATGATGTGGATAATTGAAATCTCGAAAACCCAGCGGCTAATGCATGTATACAGTCTCCTTAAGATCACCATGTAATAAAGCATTCTTCACATCTAACTGATGAATGAGTCATGCTTTCGAAAGAGCCAAGCTTAGAACAGTGTGTGTGGTAGACGGTTTGACAACCAGACTAAATATCTCACCACAGTCCACACCAACTTGCTGAGTCTTACCATCACCTACAAGACGAGTCTTATGTCGCGCAAAAGAACCATCATAATTATCTTTATGAGTAAAAATCCATATAGACCGAATAATATTAACTCCAGAATGACGGGGGACCAACTCTCACGTCTTATTTGCAATAAGAGTATCATATTCGTCGTTCATAGCCAATTTTCAATTCGGGTCATTTAAGGCAGACACGAGGTTACGTGTTAGAGGGGATTTAGAGATATTAAAATTTAGATTAAAATGTCATTTTAGTTTAAAAATACCCCATTGACTACGAGTGACCAGGCGATAACTCGGGAAGAATTGGGTGAATTTTGAGAAGAACTCGGATGGGGGACGGGCTGGCCATCAGGTAGTGGACTTGCTGGCCCAAGACAGGAATTAGTGGTCGTGACTAAAGTAGGCAGAAATTTGGAGCAGTGGCGGTATTGGGTGGGCAAGCGGTCGATAGCCGTCTTTGGAGCGTAAAACGGCAGGGAGGTGGCGAAGTAGGGCGATGGCGGTGGGCCCGTTGGTAGAGTTGAGGTGCAGAATAAGTCCGATAAATGGTGGATAATATACGGGGAGACATCGTCATCTAAAAAATTATATGAATTAGGTCCGGGACTGCTTACCTTTGCAAACAGAAATTGAGTTTCATCGAAAATATATGACGACTAATAATGATTTTATTAGACGATAAATCAAAACACTTATAACCACGATGATTAAATGGATAACCCAAAAACAGACAAGCGATAGAACGGGCTTGAAGTTTGTTAATTATAGTGTCACGACCCGACCTCGGGCCCGCAACTGGTGCCTTACCCCGGGCACCCTAGTGATAATACATCAGAGAAAATCAGCGGAAATAAAACTCATAGACATAGAACAATATAAAAGAAGAAACAGGCTAACCAATAAGGTCACCTTTCTGCATATATATATAAAACCCGAACAGTTATCCTTCTGAGCCCAACTCACAAGATCTTACAGACCTCTAAGAGTTTTTATAACAACTATGACGGGACAGGGCCCCGCCATACCCCTGAATGTACAAGTACCTATAATGACAGGGAATCTATACCAAAGATAAGCCTCCGGAGAAACGGAGCTTCCCAATCTGTGAGCTGATCCTATGAGCGAGGATCAACAACCGGTGTACCTCTACTGCGGCGTGAACGCAACCCCCGAAGGAGTCGATCTGGCAGTACCAAGTATGTGGCGAAAATACTATAATGAAATCATAACGATCATATAAAGCGAGACATGTATGATAACCAAACTACGATTACACAATATATAAGTAGTCATGTCAAGTCGTGACTCACGCCTCAAAGTCATCACTCAAATATAACAGTGGGTCTCGCGCATGATATCAATCATGCGTGGAACTCCTTCCTCACTGCCGCGATCTATGATATAATATAACACCAAAAGTACACATGAACACCAGGTCCCACCTGTGCCATACGAACCGTACGGGCCAAGTAGGAAAGCTACACACCAGATCCAGCCTGCATCATAAAACTGATCAGGGCAAGTAGGAAGGCATAGCTACCAGAACCAGCCTGCATCATCAACTGACCGCCAATCGAAGCCCGGCTACGAGAACGACTGTCGCCACGATATATGATTGGGGAAAGCACTGAAGCCATCTACCAGAGCCTACCGCACCAACAGTGCTATAAAACTGACCGGGGCAAGTACGAAGGCAAACCACCAGATCCAGCCTGCGTCGCACCGGCAGGGCGAAGCGTGGGCAACTACGGATCCTCTGCGTCACCAACCTCATTCCACATGCGTCACGAAGGCGGCCGGGCAATCACAGCTAACTACAGATCCGCTGCGTCACGTGGCGGGCAAGTCTGGCTAACTACTGGTACCTCTGCGTCACGAAACTTCATGGGGGACTAGTCTGTGGAATGACAATAATAATGGAAGCATACTCGTGGTCCACCCAACGTGTCAGTATGTCCAAGTAAAAAACACGATAAATAATCGGCGGGCAAATGCAAGCCAACTACCGATCCGGCTGCATCGACGGCCAAGGCAATGCGGGGCTAGCTACCAAATCACACTGCGTCGCTAAACCTCATGGAGAGCTAGTCCATGGAATAACAATCTGATGGAAGCATACGTGGGCCACCCAACGTGTCGGTATGTCGAGGAAACAACAAGATAACCGACTCCATCGAGAGACGCGGTAGTATAGAAATACAACACTTGCACAACAAAGGCTATCACAACTAGCATAGGCAAGTTTAACATACTCTTAGACTTTCATTTTATGACAACAAATCCGGGTTTTAACCCCAAAGTACTACATACTTCAATTCCCTTAAAAAGATCTCTTTTTACGTAGAAACCACACGATACTAATACCCGTAGTATCAAGACACTTTCATGTTTAAATCAAGTACTTTATACTTTTTAAACCAAGTGGCTTACACTTTTAAAACAACGTCAAGTATACTTTTAAAACCCAAGTAACTCACTCTTTTAAGATCAAGGCACTCACACCTTTTAAAATCAAGCCACTTATACTTTTCCAATCAAGACAAATTCAATATTTACAAACAAGCTACTTATACTTTTAAACTCACGTAACCTACTCTTTTCAAAAACAAGTAACCTATACTTTTAAATCAAGTTACTTCTCCTTTCCCAAAATCAAGTCGTTTATAAGTCAAGTCTCTTATCTTTCAAGATCAAGTCTCTTAACTTTCAAAATAATCAAGTCTCTTATCTTTTAGAATAATCACACTATTCTTTTATCTTCATAAAGTCGCTATAACTAACTTCCCATAAAGCTATTATAACACTTTATGTTTTAAACCAACCAAAGACAACCAAATTTGTTTAACACACGTACGTATACCGTACTATATAGTTCACAACAATCATGCTCAAGAGGATAGGAAGAATCACATACCTCCTCGGCTAATCCACTTTGCCAAGTCGAATATGCCGCGCGTAGAATATCAACCTATAATAATCAAACACGTCTATCAACGTCTAGACTTCTTCGTAGAATATTTCTAAGTATAGCGTCTCTTATTCTACGAAAAATCGGGCAGCACTTCCCCGGTTTTTACGTACTTTTCCACCTTTTTCAAGGCCGGATCTTCAATAACCAACATGCCACATTTAAGGCGCAATAATATAACAATACTAAAGGGGATTACACGCCTAACCGAACGTGTAAAATTCTGCCCCACAATAAACAAAATAGTCCACAAGTTCAAAGTAAATACAGTCCAATGTAAATACAGTCCAATGTAAATACAGTCCAAAGTAAATACAGTCCAATGTAAATACAGTCCATTAGTTGGTGTTCTTGGCCAACTACTACAATCAAGTTAATCCAATTTTCGGCTAGCATGCCGGAATTACTTCTTTAATCTTCCAACTTATATTCCAATCTTTATATAAGTTATAGTTACTTTGTTATTAGCACAATGTGTAATAGATACGTTTTTACCATTTTAATGGCTAGCATGCCAATTTCTCCATTTTAGCAACTTAACAAGGTCCAAATCCTTTCCATCTTCCTTCCATGTATTACATACTTATTTATATACTTCCAACATATATAATATCCAACTTCACAAAGAGGACAAAGTTCATTACCTCAAAGAGCCCAAAAATATCCAAGAACTTAAAGTCGCTCCTTAGCAAGTTTAGCTCCAAATCCTTACGTTCCAATCCGCTACAAGCAACCCGTAGAAGTTCCTAACCAACTTCTCTTCAAGATCCAACTTCAAAAAGTGAAGAACACCTTAGGTCTCAAATTGGAAAGTTTCGGCCAAGAGGTATATCTAAGGCTAGGGGTGTGAAATCTTGTCCAACACTTGATTAACAACCTTCCTAACACATCAAGGAAGAACACTTAAGAGTTTAAGAATTGTTGGACAACTTTAGGTCAAGGGGAGGGGCTATGGCCGAAAGCTCTTAGAAGGGGGGGGGGGGGGGGAGTATTGTTAAATTCTTGGAAATTCTCTAAGTGTGAGATGATTTCATCCACAAGGTGTGTATATATAAGACAACCAAGGGCTAGGATTAAAACATGTGTGTGGTTGAGATTAGGGACAAGTGTGTGTGGGCCCCACTTGTCCACTTGTCCAACAAATATCTCACAAAAAATATCTAGCACAAGACTTGTCATCTTGGCCACCTTGCACGCCCCACATGGGCCCCATGGGGTGACACGTATCGCCCCCTATTGGTCTAAAATATTTCATCTTCCGAAAACATCCATAATGGCCAAAATCTCGAAAATAATGTGGGCCCCACAAAACCGTAAATTTCTCCCGTGGGCCCCACGTGACCAATTCCGGAAAATAAAATCCATAATTCTCTAATATTCCAAGAAGTCCAAATACCAAATCTGGGAATCCTATTCCCATTTACGAACCTTTTTTCTTCACAAAATCCGGAAAATTTTCCGTTGGAAAATCAAATCTTTCTTCCTTTCCAAACTTAATGTCGTATTCTCGTACGTACATCCTCACATTCATACCCTGGAACTACGGGGTGTAACATATAGTTTTCGGAAATAGTTGATAACATAAGCACCCAAAGACCCTAAGATGGGAATACGAATGAGTCTTATTATATAAGATTTGAAGAAGGGAAGAATATGTCAAACCTTTGGTAGGAAGTATGTTAAGAATATATGTAGCCATTTGTAGAGCATGATTCCAAAAGGAAGGGAGTACAAAAATATGTACCAACAAAGTTCAGACAATATTATTAATAGTATGAATTTTTCGTTCGGCTTTCCCATTCTGTGAGAAAGTATGAGGACAAGAGAAATCAAAAACTATGTCATGAGAGTCACAAAAATCTCGAAACAACCCATTATCATATTCTTTGTCATTATCACATTGAATATATTTGATTTCCTGATCGAATTGGGTACGGATGAATGCTCTAAATTTTAAGAACGTGGAAAAACTTGGGATTTTTTCGCTAACGGAAACGATCATAAAAATTAGAATAATCATCCAAAAAAGAACATAATAACGATAGCCCACAGAACTTAAAACGGGATGTCCATAAATCGCTATGAATACTATCAAATGACATTAAAATATGAAAAATAGAGGCTACAAATGGTAATCTAATATGTTTTCCTAAAGGACAAGATTGACAAATTGGAATACTACGCGTGCCCTTATAAGAAATAAAATTATTTCTATGCAAGGAAGAAACAATGGAGGACCCAGGATGACTCAAACGTGCATGCCACAAGGAATAAACTAGAGCTGCTAAAGTAGATGGCAAGGCTTGACTGGAGAGACTGGATGCAGGCGTGATATGATAAAGATCTCCCCTACTATCACATCTCATGAGAGGTATCCCCGTCTTGAAATCCTCCACAGAAAATCCAAAAGCTTCAAAATCAACAGACACCCAATTATCAGTGGTGAATTTACGGATATACGCTAAATTTTTAATTACGTTAGGGGCATGAATGACATTTTTTAAGACAAGAAGTGGATGGGGGGAGACAAAGTTTTATGACTGTAACCACGAATTGGAATTGAGTTTTCATTACCAACAATTATGCCACAATTTTTGCTCGTATTGAAATAAGACGAGAGAGTACCTTGGTCGGATGTCATGTGAGAGGTGACACTGGTGTCCATGTACCAATTTGCGTCTGAAAAATTTAATCCAAGTGTATACATTGCAGTCTCAATGTCCGTCGGACTCGGAGTGGGATCCACTGCATGATGGGCCTGTGGGGACCAAGGTCCAAGGCTCCAAGCACACTTGCTTGCTGCCCCAATCCAGCAAAATTGCGGAAGCCACTGTTGTTGGTCAAATTAGGCATGCTGGACTGCTGGGCGGCCCACTGGCCATTGGCTGAAGAGGCTCGCTGCTGGGCGCTGAAATAGGGGTTGTTGGGCCACTGGCCACAGCCCATGCCCACTGCCAAGGGGCCCATGGCTGGTACCAGTTGGCCTGAGGCCTACTGCCACCATACTGGGGTCCACTGCCACTATTGGCCGCCCCCACCACCGCCGGAACCACTTCGTTTGCCACCGCGATTTTTTCCATTATTTTTCCGAGTATTCTTGCCACCACCGTGAGCATAGTTTTGGCCAGAATTATCAACAAAACCTTGAGAATAAGTGGATGACGTCCTCATGACCACGGGACTAGCGCCGGTAACCGTTTTTTTGTCCAAGTCGGCTTCTTCGTACGTAAGTATGGAAAGAGCCTAATAAAATTGCAGAAGAGGACTGCTGTGATGAAGAAGCGTACCCACACCACTATAAGTCTCAGAAAAGTCTGCAACCATTTGTAGTACTAAACGATCATTTGTAACGGGCATGCCAACATTGCGAAGTTGGTCCGCCAATTCTTTCAATCTTTTGCAGTAAGTTGAAACGTTCGGGAAATCTTCCATGTTGACGTGGGAGAATTCTTGTTCAAGGATAACAACTCTAGAATTCTGATTATCTTGGAATATATCACGTATTCTATCCCAAGTATCCATAGCCGTAGCGTCTGGTTCTATAATCATTTGCAACAGGTCGGTAGAGATAGTGGAGTAAATCCACTGAAGAACGGTGACATCAAGAGTCGTTCATAACTTAGAATCATCCTCGGGTTTAGGCACCTTTGTATCCTCAGGAGTCGCAGAGATTATGTGATGGAGAACTTGATGCGAGCGTGCGTGAACTTTGAACAGTTTGGCCCACATCGCGTATTGGACGTTTTCTATTCCAAGAATGATAGGGATGTGATTCTTGATACAGTAAGGGCAGGGTAAAACGTGTTCTTTGACGTAGACATAACGAAAGAACAATAGGTGATTGAGGGATTTTGGAAGAAAATTTGGGAAGAGAGGAGGTAGACTCGGCACAGAAACCGAGACAGAAGCTTGGAAATCGAGGCAGCCGAAAGTTGGGAGAGAATGAGATATGTGAAACCTAGACTTCTAATACCATGAAACAAATAATCCATTGATTATTTTCATTAATGAAAGAGTATATATATATATATAATTTACAATTTTGATAATAGAAAATCTTATTTCTATTCTACTCTCAAACCTTATTCTACTTGTACAATAATTATACAATTATGGTAAGTGTACAACTCTAATTTAATTACAACACAATTACCCGCGATACACACGGTATGAATATATCATGTATACCGCGGATTTAACAGCCCATTTGTCCATTCTTCCCTTGATATACACGGTGTATATTCCATGTATATCACAGGTATTTATCAGGAACGTTCCCAGTCTAATATATAGTCTCTTTACCCGTCTTTCATCATAGCCTCATAGGTGTCATTTACACCCTCCCTTATGAATTCAGAATCCTTGTTGAAGTTTGCTTCATCTTCATTGTGGGAGTCGATCCTGACACCATATTTGGTATAATACAAGCGCATGATACTTATTACCAGTTTTGACCCAACAAACCTTAATGCTTTGTTACTTACGACTAAGCCTAATTATCGTCCTATCTGCGTAATGGGCAACGAAAAAGTTCACCATCAAATTAGATAATTATCAGTTATAAGTAATTATTACAAGTTTGGATGAGAAATCTTAACAAGATTTAGGATAAGATCAGTCATTATTATTACTTGTTGAGAATATTAAGAAGGAAACAATGGCCCAAAAATGTTAATGGGCCAGTCCAAATTATTTTTATGTAAGCCCAGTCTTTTAAGTATGGGTATATGTATATGGATATTAATGTGTTTTCGGTAATAAGAAAAATCAGACGCTTTTACTCTTCCTCTCTCTATCTTGTTCTCTCTCTCTCTCTACACGCATTCATCTTCCTCACCAATCTCACACTTCCTCTACTTCTTCTAATTGAGTCTGCATGTTGTCATGGTAGTCTCGTAACTGGATTTCTTCATGGTATCAGAGCCACTGCCGTTCTTCCGCAAGCAGTCGAGTGGATTTTTAGTCATCCTGGTGATTTCTGATCTTTTGCTCAATTCCAGTACTTTGTGATTTCTGATTTCTTGTTCGATTCTAGTATTCTAGTATTGTTTACTTGATTCCTATTTTGTCTCTGCCCTTGGTATGATTCCTGACCAAGCTAAGGCAAGATTCTGCTTCCCTAACTTGAACTAGGGCAAGATTTGCCGTAGTTTTCTTGGTTCCGTTGCCTGGATTTCTTGGTTCCCCTGCATGCAATTAAATTCGATCAATAAACATTGGGGTAAAACCCTAAATTGATCTGTATGCTATATTTTTGACCTTCTTGAAAAATTAGGGCAAAACCCCTACTCTAGAAGAATCGTCGTTGTTTAAAAGAAAAAAAAATGGGAACTGACAAAGTTCAAGAGACAATGGAAACTGGTACCTCAAGAACCTCTGCCGAAAGGGCTGATTTCACTGTCACAACCATAATAGATCACAACCATCCCCTATTTCTTCAACCCTCAGATGTAGGTAGTGCCTCCTTGATCTCCTTTCTCCTCTTGGGATCTGAAAACTACACTATATGGAGTAAATCAATGAGAATAGCACTACTTGGAAGAAATAAAATGGGGTTTGTCAATGGAAAATATCAAAAGGATCAATTTGGAGAAGACTTAGGAGATCAGTGGGATAGAGTCAATGCTATAGTACAAGCTTGGCTTATGAATTCAGTCTCCAAAGATCTATTAAGTGGACTTCTGTATGCTGAATCTGCTCTGGAGGTATGGGATGACTTAAGAGAAAGATTTGATAAAGTAGATGGGTCTAGAACCTATGATCTACACAGAGAGATTGCCACCATTTCTCAGGGGACCTCTTCTGTTTCTGACTATTTTTCAAAATTAAAAGGCCTATGGGTTGGGTCTCAGTCTTTAGCCCCCCCACCTAACTGTGGATGCCCTAAGTCTAGAGAGTTTGCTGAATACCTTGAAAGGCAGAAATTATATCAGTTTTTAATGGGGTTAAATGAGAGTTATATGCAAGTCATAAGCCAAATACTTCTCATGCCATCTCTACCTACTATCAACAGGGCATATTCTATGATTACAAGTGATGAGAGCCAAAAATCTGTAGTTGCAAGATCTGCTGGTCTGTTAAGTGTTGGACCTAGTGGAGTTAAACAGAATTTGGGCCATGATCCTACTGTTCTTTTTTCTAAAGAAGGGAAAACAAAAAAATTTACTTCTAATCTTTTCTGTGATGTATGTAAAATGAGAGGGCATACCAAGGAATTTTGTTACAAGGTGGTTGGCTATCCACCTGGATTTAAGTCCAAAAGAAAGGAACATGCTGCATATGGAGCCTTTGAATCAAAAAAGGGGAAAGCAACTACAAATGCTGCTTCTGATCCTGTTGAAGAAGGTGTGTTCTCCAAAAGTCAATATGAGCAGATTGTAAAGCTTCTCAATCTCAAGATGGATCAGGCAGAAACCACACAAAACAGTAGCTCACACCATGTCTCAAATGCTGCAACCTCAGGTATTTCTAAACACAAATCTTTTCTAGGAAAAGGGATAACAAGGCAGTGGATAATAGACACTGGTGCAACCAATCATATGGTATCTGATATAAGTCTACTTAATAAGGAAACTATATTAGAAAACCATATTGACTCTAAGAAAGTACATCTACCAAATGGAGAATTAGTAAATGTAACACACATTGGCTCTTGTAACATATCAGACAGGTGCAATTTACAAAATGTTTTCTTCATACCACAGTTTAAATTTAACTTGATATCTGTTTCTCAACTAACAAAGGAATTGCAGTGTGCTGCTATTTTCTATCCTGACTTTTGTGTGTTTCAGGATCTTTACAATGGGAAGGTGAAGGAGATTGGTAGGTCTCAAGATGGACTCTACATACTAGTAACCCAAGCTTCCTCACAGCTGTTAGGAAGTCAAGAGGGAGTAAATTTGAGTGTAAATAGAGATACTAATGATACACTTACTGAGGAAGAAATAGATATGTGGCACAAAAGATTTGGGCACACTTCTAGCATTGTATTGAGCAAATTGATTAAAGCTAACTCTGGAACTATATCCAGAATAATAAAAAATTGTAATATCTGTCCTTGTGCAAAGCAATGTAGGTTATCTTTTCCATTGAGCAATAATAGGAGTACTGCAGCTTTTGACTTGATTCACATGGATGTATGGGGCCCCTACAAAGTTCAAACTCATAATGGAAAGAGGTATTTCCTTACAATAGTAGATGATTTTACTAGAATGACTTGGGTATACTTACTTAATCTTAAATCTGATGTATGTCTTTGTTTACAACAATTTCTGATTTTGTACAAACTCAGTTCAACAAAACAGTGAGAATGGTAAGAACTGATAATGGAACTGAATTTGTAAATGAAATATGTACTGCTACATTCCTGAAACTAGGTATAATACATCAGAAATCCTGTGCCTATACACCACAACAGAATGGTGTGGCTGAAAGAAAGCATAGACACATTCTTGAACTAACTAGGGCTATAAGATTTGAGGCATATTCCTCTCAAATTGGGAATGTGCATTGAGCAGCTTATATCATAAATAGACTACCATCCTCAGTCACTGGGAAAACTCCCTATGAAATGCTGTACAACAAAAAACCTTCTATCCATCACTTAAGAGTTCTAGGGTGTCTATGTTTTGCTAATAATCTGTCCATAAATGATAAGTTACTACCTAGAACCAGATGTTGTGTTCTTATGGGATATTCAGAAACACAAAAGGGGTATATTCTATATGACTTAGACACTAAGGTGTTCTTAGTAAATAGAGATGTAAGTTTCAGAGAAAATGAATTTCCTTTTAAGACCAATACTCCTGAGAAACCAATATTTCAAAATGACATCTCTTCTGTTACTAATCCAGCAGACACAACTCCTTACAATACTAATCACTATATACCTACCACTGACACATATAAATCTCAAAACAGTAACAGTAATGACAACATAGAGGCTATGGAAAGAACTGAATCAGAAGAAGATACTTCAGAAATAAGACTAACTCAGAATCAGACCTCTACTGAATCTAGGGGTATGACAGATGTAAGGAGGTCTACCAGGGCAAAACAACCCCCAATATGGATGAAAGATTTTATAACAAAAGGAGCCAGCAATACTATCACTCCATATTCTATTGCCAACTATATCTCTTATGATAATGTAACTGCCAAATACAAAGGTTTTCTTAGTGCTTTTTCAGACTTGACAGAACCCAAAACTTATAAGGAAGCTTCTAAAAATCCTAAGTGGGTAGAGGCAATGCAATCTGAGATACAAGCTCTACAAGATAACCATACATGGGAAATTGTTGTCTTACCTAAAGGTAAAAGTCCTATAGGGTGTAAATGGGTATATAAAATAAAATATAAAGAGACAGGAGAGATTGAAAGACTTAAGGCAAGACTTGTTGCTAAAGGGTATAGCCAGACAGAGGGGATTGACTATCATGAGACTTTTTCCCCTGTAGTTAAAATGGTAATCACGGATCAATAATCTCTCCGCGAACTAACAATTGGCAAATACATCAAATGGATGTCTACAATGCCTTTCTACAAGGTGATTTACATGATGAGATATACATGGAACTACCACAAGGATTCTCTAGCCAGGGAGGCAATCAGGTATGTAGGCTAATCAAATCTCTATATGGTCTAAAACAAGCCCCTAGACAATGGAATTTTAAACTCACAGAAGCCCTAAGAAATATGAAGTTTAGACAGTCTGAATATGATCACTCTCTGTTTTTAAAGCATACTGCTACAGGAATGATTTTAATCTTAGTATATGTAGATGATATTCTCATTACTGGTGACAACCTGGAACTGATAACAGGGACCAAAAGGTCTCTACAACAAGTCTTTAAAATGAAAGATCTAGGGGAAATAAGGTACTTTCTAGGAATAGAATTTGTGAGGTCCAACAAAGGGATTCTTATGCATCAAAGAAAGTATGCTTTAGAACTTATATCTGAATTAGGTCTTTCTGCCTCCAAACCTTTTAACACACCTATAGACTGCAACCTGAAATTGACAACAAGAGAATATGACATCTATATACAGACTAAACAAGCTACTGAGAACAGTAAAGGAGTAATAGAGGATGAACTTATAGAAGATATTAGTATATATCAAAGACTAATAGGAAAATTGTTATACTTAACCACTACTAGACCAGATATTTCTTATAGTGTGCAGATGCTCAGTCAGTTTCTACAACAACCAAAGAAGTCTCACCTCAATGCAGCACTAAGGATAGTAAGGTACATCAAGAGCCAACCTGGACAGGGTATTCTGATGTCAAGCAGTAAACAAAAGACACTGACAGCCTTCTGTGATGCAGACTGGGCTGCCTGTCCTCATACAAGAAAATCAGTAACAGGTTATGCAATAAAATTTGGTGATTCTCTTATATCCTGGAAGTCAAAAAAACAGAGTACAATCTCCAGAAGTTCAGCAGAGTCAGAATATAGAAGTTTAGCAAGCACAGTGGCAGAATTAACCTGGATACTTGGTCTATTAAAAGACATAGGTATTCAGTTTGACCATCCTGTCACAGTCTTCACTGACAGTAAATCAGCAATACAAATTGCGGCAAATCCAGTCTTCCATGAGAGGACTAAGCACATAGAGATTGACTTACACTTCATCAGGGACAAAATTCAGAAAGGTATGATAAGGACAGAGTATATACACACAACAAATCAGCCAGCTGATTTGCTCACAAAAGGACTGAACAAACTACAGCATCAACATCTTTGCTCCAAGCTTGGACTCCTGAATGTCTTCCAGTAGTCAGCTTGAGGGGGAATGTTAAGAATATTAAGAAGGAAACAATGGCCCAAAAATGTTAATGGGCCAGTCCAAATTATTTTTATGTAAGCCCAGTCTTTTAAGTATGGGTATATGTATATGGATATTAATGTGTTTTCGGTAATAAGAAAAATCAGACGCTTTTACTCTTCCTCTCTCTATCTTGTTCTCTCTCTCTCTCTACACGCATTCATCTTCCTCACCAATCTCACACTTCCTCTACTTCTTCTAATTGAGTCTGCATGTTGTCATGGTAGTCTCGTAACTGGATTTCTTCATTACTCTAACTTCCATCAAAACCACAAACAACGAGAAGAAATTGTAGTAATCGTGGAGCCTTTCCGACCAGCCAAAAGAAAACAAAAAATTTAAAAATGGTTGAATAATATATGTCAGGTTTAAGCTACATTTATGGATATATTATAAAATTTACACTATCAATATAATTTAAATGATTATAATAAATTATTACTTCATTTTTCAGATCAGCATGCTAGGCTATAAAAGGTTACTCATAGTTATATATAACTTATCCATACTTGATTTTGATATGTTTTATTTGAGCAGAGGGTTTATCGTAAATAACTTCTACTTTCACGAAATAGGGATAAAGTTGTGTATACATCACTCTCCTCAGACCCAACTTATAAAATTACACTGAATACATTATTGTTTATTGAAAATAATCTCTCTACCCGGTGGCAGACTCGAAATTTAAGGCTCGTGGGTGTTTTAAGATATACTTTGAGCATCATTAAAATTAAAAAAATAAAATGTTGGGATGAAGGTTCGAACACAAGTCCCCTAAGTGTCTGGATCTTGAAATTCAACCTAGAAACCAAAAGAACAATTGTTTTTTTTTTAATTTTATACCCAATTTTCATATATTCTTTATATGACAACACCTAATACGGGTCAGGTTTAACGGGTGCTGGAGCACCATTAAAATAGATGTAGGTCTGCCATGTCTCTACCTCCACGAAGTCGGAATAATGTTGCTTACACACCATCCTTCTCAAACCCTAATTATGAGATTACACTGAGGGTGTGTTTGATTCGCGCAGGGTAAACGAAATGGAATTCAGTAAGGGAATGGAATGAAAAGGAAAGGAATTACCTGATTGTCCCTACATGTTTGGTTCTGGGTGGTCCGGGGTCCGGAGTCTAGGGTCGGGAGTCCGAGGTCCGGGTTGAGAAAATGGAATCCATTTACCTAGGGGGTGGGGGAATCAAGGAAAAGAAATGAAAGTGGAAAAGGGTAAAGGGAATGAAAAAATAAGGCAAACAAGCAACAACAAAGGAAATTTCATTCCTCTATTTCCTTTTCCTTTCCTGTTTACCTCGAACCAAACGCACCTGAGTATATTATTGTTGTTGTATCGTTATAACTTATAAGTCAACATAATTTAACAGTCTAGTTTTTTAGGGTGGCGATGGTGGCCGACCGACTCCGCCGGTCAGGCAGGCCCCGACCAGGCCGACACGACCCGCTATAAAAAAAGCGGGGCCGGCTCGAGCAGGCGGGACAGGTCTGGTCGCCCGACCCGACTCGCCAGGCCCCGATCCCGCCCGACTCGCCAGGCAGGCCAGCCCGGGTCTCGCTGCGAGAAAATAGCGTTGTCCAACGGCCATTTTATTTGGCGTTGGACAACGGCCATTTTTGGCCTCCCCCCCCTACCCCCGTTATATTTATTTTTAAACCCAAAGTTATTATATTTACACTTTAACCCAATTTTTCAACTATAAATACCTCATTCCTCTTCTTATTATTTTCACAAATCTTTCTACTCTCTAATCTCTCAATCAATTATCAATCTCTATACAACATTGTCTACTACATATTCAATCTATTTATTAATTTTGAGAATTGGGAGTGAAGTTGTCAACTAGCTTAAGGATTATCTATCGAGCAAAGTTTCAATTTTCAACCTCTCGATTACACGTCGACTCTACGTCGACGTTTGGTACATTCGTTCTCTCATTAAATTATTATTTTGTTTTTATTTCATTTAGCACATTTAATTTCATTATCTTTAAGTCTTTAACTATTTATTATCATAATTAAAATGAAAAGAGCAAAAAGTCTTTTCGGCAAGGGTACTTCTTCTAGTAGGGCGGGTAACAAGGGCAAGGGTACTTCTTCTAGTATTCCTGTTCCAGCTATTCCTAGACAAGATGATTTTATAGATCCTGAAATGTTTCCTGAAATACCATATGATCTTGACACAAATGATTATCCTCAAATTGAAGAAGATTTTAATTTAGATGACACTCTAGATGATGATACACCTACTAATGAAGATGATGATACACCCATTAGTGAAATGCCTCCTATCCCCCCTATTATGAGACGAGTCCCAGAAAGCGACCATTAAAATCGGTTGTATGGAAATATTTTGTGAGGGCGTAGCTAATCAAGTAGTCAGTATGTAAAACTTGTAAAAATGTTTATTCTTTTAAAATGGACAAGGTCATGGTGGGACGGGGGTTTAGGAAGACACCTATTGCAAAAACACAAAGCCTTGCACGCCCAATACATGATTGAAAAGATGGTGAAAGCGTCCTCTCAATCGGAACAAGGTTCACATCTTGTTTGAAAAATGTGGTCAAATTAACCTATGACGGGAGTTGTAGGCCCTAAATACGATAAACATAAAGATAGGAATCATTAGCAAAATTAGTTCTTTGTGGAGGGTTTACCTTTTCATTTCGAATCTCTGGTTTTATTCATTATATTAGAGATATGTATAATTCGCTTATAAAGGTTTTCCTAGATCAACTGTTAAAGAGATGTATTTAAATTTGCACATGAATATCAATGATTTACGTTATGCATTATATCATTTAAACTGCAAAGTCGCTCTAACTTCTGATATAGGTCGTAGTACTAACAGCCATGATTATTTAACGGTAACCTGTCATTGGAAGATTATAAATGGTCTATGCAAAAACGTATTTTAGCATATAGATATATATAGATAGTAGGCACATGGTGAGTTTATTTCGAAAATATTTATTCATCTGCGATTATTACTAATAACCGATAAAGTTATGAGTATTACATTAGATAATGCATCTTCAAACAATTCTGTTATTAGTATTTTAAGAGATGTTTTAACTCCGTCTTTTCCAAAACATTTTCATATCAAATGTGCGTGCCATATTTATAACTTAGTTGTAAAGGATGGTCTTTCACTTTTTCAAGATATTCTTGAAAAAATACAATTTGCTATACACTTTATTTTTAAAAATAATAGAATTCAACAGAGAAAAGAATATAAAAAAACTTGTCACGATTGTGGACTATCTTACAGAAAAATTCCCGAAGAAGTACCAACTAGGTGAAATTATTTATATGACCAACTAGTTGTTGCTTATGACTATAGAAAACCTATTACTTTATTTTTTTAACGCCCATAATCAAAATCCAAATGATATGATTGTGGATAATGATTGGGAGAAAATTAGAGAACTTATTGTATTTTTAGAAAATTTTCAACGAGCAACAAAAGAATTTTCTACTTTATATTATCCTACTATTTCAACTATGTTGTTTTATATAGCTATAATATTTTTACTTCTTAAAGAATATATGGAAAAACCTGCTTATACTACAACTATTAAAAAAATGTTTATGAAATTAAAGAAATATTTTATTCCTATTCCCCCTATTTATATTATTGGTGTTGTATTAAACCCGACTATTAAAGTAGAGGGTTGTAAAAGTCTTATTGAAAATATTTATAATCAGTATGGACGCATTACCACCTCCAACTCCCAAAAATTTAAATGTTGAGCCACCTATTGAACTAACGCTAGAAGAAGTGTTGAATAGCGTAGAAGATGAATGCAAAAGTATATCGGCATTACCAAAGAAGAAAGTGCTAGTAACCAACCGACTTTTGTACCATCTTCTTCTTCAACACAGCCTAATAAAAGGCATGCTATTTCTGGGGCTAGTACTATTAGTTCTATTGAAAGCCTCAGAAATAGAATGTGCGGTGGTAACAGTGCTAACCAAATTAGTGAGTTCGATGTTTTTGTTTTGCAGGGTAATTTACCTTACCAGCGATTATCAATGAAGAAGGAAAGGAAGACTTCTGTGAAATATTGGATGCAGAATGAGAATACATTTCGACACTTTCAATGATGGCGAGATATTTTGAACATTCGCGCCATCAATCGCTTCGAAGCGCTTTCTGCAGTGATTTCAAATAGGAGAGCAGGACACTCATTAGCGGAGCGACTTGGAGATGGCGGTACTATTCGTAGATTGGATACGAGCGGAGCGAAGGAGTGCGATCAACAGATTAACGAAGAAGAAGACGACAACTACAACGACATTTTATCTGAAGGCATGAGTAGCGACGTAGAACAATTTGACCAAGATATACCAATTACAACCGAAGAACCACAAGAAATTATAAAGAAACTAGAAAAAATATTTTCAAATTGGTAATTTATTTCATTGCAATTTTTTAATTTTTCTATGTCTTTTGCAATTTTTTTCAACAACAGTACACTACAATGTTGTAATTTAGAATCTTGTATATTTCAATGAAATAATTAATAATATAAGAGGCACAAAAACAGCCTTGTGATGTTTTTTTTACACTCTTCTTGTCTTTGTTTAATTATTTAGTTTATACTTTATACTGTTATAGTTTATACTTTATCAGTTTATAGTTTATAGTTTATAAATATATTATATATATGAGTATAATACTATAATTATAATACTATAAGTCTATAATATTATAGTATATGTATATGACAAGTATATGTTAATGTTACTTTGTTAGTAATTTAGTATTTTTAATTTAGTGAAAAAATTAAAAAAAAACAAAACCCCGCTGCATCTGGCCCCGTCCCGACCCGCCCCGACTTCTACCCAGCGGGACCGGACGGACACGCATGGTCCCGCCCGACCCGACCCCGCCAGGCCCGCCTCAGCTCTATCCCGCCCCTTTTCTCCGCCCCGACCCCGCCCCGACCCCGCTTAACCCAACCCCGGTGGGCCCGGCCCGGCCCACTGGCCAGTCCTAGTTTTTTTTAACCTAATTACACAGAAATAAAGCTCTAATAAAATGATAATTTTTAGGGTGGTCAAAAGTCAAAGATCCAGAAGTGCACGAGGGAAGGTATAGTAGAGGAACAAACAGGATGAATCAGCGTTTGAGCCGCACGAGGGGAGATCTCTGCTCTGAGGTAAAGTCTTTCTTCACTTTGTTGATTGTTCTGTTCGAAAAACCTTATACTTGGTTGTATATTGCCTTCTTCCACATGGGGGGACTCTTTTTTCTACCCTTTTTTTTTTTAAAATTGCTTTCTCCCTCGTTATACATATATTAATCCTCTTGGCGGTGCAACATTAATCAGAGAAAAGAACAAGCTGACACATTAAAAATAAAATTTGAACAACAACAGGATTTTCCTCTTTTTTTTAGGGGTGCAGGAGTGGTAGGTAGTGTTCTTTTGATTTCTCACCCAATATTCGGTATTTAGTTTGGAGTATGGCTGGCCAATGGGGCGGGGTGGGTCGGGGGCGGGGCAGGGTTGGTGGGGTATGTCGCTGTCCCGTCCCGATATCGATGGGGTCGGGATGGGGTCATTTTTTTATTTGCCTTTAAATTAAATAAATAACACACACATAACAAGATAATTTAATAAAAACATCTCAAGGTTGTTTTTGTACCTCTTATAATATTCGACTAGAAGTATGATTTTTTTTTGGTAATACAATTTTAAAATTGCAACTTCGTGATATTGAAAGTTGCAAATAAATAACATAGTAAAATTACAATTAAAAGAATTACATTTTAAGAAACACATTTTCTAGTTTCTTTATAATTTCATGTGGTTCTTCGGTTGGAATTGGTATATCTTGATCAAATTGGTCGACGTCGCTTGCACATCCGTCGGTTAAGATTTCGTTGTAGTTGTAGTCTTCTTCTTCGTTCATCTCCGATTTGCCGCACCTCCTACGCTCTGCACGAATCCAGTCTCTGAATAGAACTGCAATCTCATGAGTCTCCTGCTAATGAATGTATGTGTTTTCCTATTTGAAATCTTCCCGCAGAAAACGCGCTTTCAGACGCTGTTGATGACGCTTGAATGTTCTAACACATCTCGGGCCATCTTAGATAGTGTTGGAAAATTCTTCTCATTCTCCCTCCAGTATTTTAGCAAGTCTTCACGTCCCTCTTCATTTTCAATTGATTCGTACGGTACAACACCCTGCAAAATAAAAATATCAAACTCACTAACTTGGTTAGAAATGGTACCACTAAACATTCTATATCTGAGGCTTTCAATACTAGCCGCAGCATGTCGTTTTTGAGATTGTGTTGAAGAAGAAGAAAATGTCATGGAAGTCGGTTGGTTGCTAGCACTTTCTTGTTGGTAATGCGTATATACCTTTTTACATTCATCTTGTATGCTAAACAACACTTCTTCTCTTGTTTTTTTAATAGGTGGTGAGTCATTTGGATTTTTGGGAGATGGATGTGAAAGTTTATCTATGCAATCATAAATAGTTTCAATAAGTGTTTTACAACCGTCTATTTTAATAGATGGATTTAATATATCACTAATAATATAAATTGGGGGAATAGTATTAAAATATTTTTTCATTTTTAGAAATATTTTTTAATAGGTGTCTTATAAGCTTGTTTTTCCATATATTTACTAAGTAATATAAATATTAGAGTTATATAAAATAACATTGATGAAATAGTAGGATAATAAATACCGAAAAATTCTTTAGTAGCTAGATAAAATTTCTCTAAAAATGTATTTAGTTCTAAAATTGTATCCCAACCGGAATCAATAATCATATCAGTAGGATTTTGATTACGGGCGTTAAAAAATTGAGTTACATGTCTTCTATACTCATAAGCAACACAAAGTTGGTTGTATAAAGAATTCCATCTAGTGCATACTTCTTCGGGAATTTTTCTGTAAGGTAGTTCACAATCGTGACAAGTTTTTTTATATTCTTTTATTCTTTGTATTCTATTACTTTTTAAAATAAAGTTTATATCAATTGTATTTTTATAAGAATGTCTTCAAAAAGTGATAGATCATCCTTTACAACTAAGTTATAAATATGACATGCACATTTTATATGAAAATGATTTGAAAAAGATGGAGTTAATACATTTTTTAATAATCTAACAGCATAATTGTTACAAGATGCATTATCTAATGTAATACTCATAATTTTATCAGTTATGTCATAATAATCGCAAACTGAAAAAATATTTTCTGAAATAAAAAGACCAGTGTGTCTACTATCAATATATCTATATGCTAAAAGACGTTTTTGCATAGAAAATTTATAGTCTATCTAATGACATGTTACAGTTAAATAACATGGTTGTTAGTACTACGGCCTATATCAGACGTAATAGATACTTTGTCAGGAAAATGATATAATGAATAACGTAAATATTGTTGATATTCGTGTGCAAATTTAAAAGCGTCTCTCCTAACAGTTGATCTAGGAAAATCGTTATAAGCAGGATTGTACATTTCTCTTATATAATGAATAAAACCAGGAGAATCAGGAAATGAAAAGGGTAAACCCTCCACTACAATTAATTTTGATAATGCTTCTCTATCTTTATTTTTATCGTATTTAGGGCCTACAATTGTCCCCGTCATAGGGTCAATTTGACCATGTACCTGGTGCGGGACAGTATGCGAATCTTGTCCCGACGGAAAGGGCATTGACTCACCCTTCATTTTAGCCTTATATTCATCCCACATAGCTTTGCGTTTGTTATTCAAATGCGTAGTTAAACCTCCCGTCCCGCCATGACCTTTTCCCATTTTAAATTTATAAATGTTTTTACAAATTGTGCATCTAGCTGCTTGATTTTCTACGTCTCTATAAAAAAAAGTCCATACATGTGATGTTAATTTTCGTTCTGGTGGACCTCGTCTCATACTATGGGGAATAGGAGGTGTTTCAGTTTGAAGTGCATTAGTGTCACGACCCGAACCCCGGGCCCGTGACTGGTGCCCTACTTGGGCACCCTTCTACCTAAATGACACAAGTAAACCGCGGAACAAAATAACACCTCATTTTTTTTAAAACAAACGAAAACATGCAAGGGCAAAGCCGACAAGGCTGCCATATAATATACATAATAAAAAGGCACTACACTGTACACGAGTCCAATCCCACATATGAATACAGACCTCTAAGAGTTTTACTGAACTATGACGGACAAGGCCGCCGCACCCATAATCGTACAAAAGCTCAGAATGAAGGATCTATACCAAAATGATAAACTCACGAGCAGATGGAGCTATCCAAAAACTACGAGCAAGGTCTACACTTGCAGATCACCGAATCTGTACCTAAACTGCGGCATGACGCAGCTTCTGAGAAAGGGTCGATGCGAAGAATGTACCAAGTATATGAAACAATAAGTATTGTAAAGGAGATCACACAGTCCACATATAACAGGAAACAAGTATGATAACTCAAAACAACAGCACACTGAACCTTGCAAACATGAGAGTAATGCAATCCTTTTTACCTTTTAAATTATGTTTTTTAACAATGAGACCAACTGTTCCACTTTAAGTCATAAACACACTGCACCCTTTCATTAATGAAATCACTACCGTTTCAAAACATGAAGGTCGTGCCAGTGCCAGGGTCAACCACCCTCTGTATTATAATGCAACCTATCATAAGATTATTTCACCCGCAAGAGACTATTTCACCCGCATAGGTCACGTGGACCCGAAATGAGTCATCGATACACGATACTCGCATCACGGATAGTTAATCCATGGCTTATATATCCCGAGAATTTTACCCGCCCGAGTCTATCCGACCCGCCATGAGTGTGTACCACTCACACCATGGGGAGCTACTCCATGATACCTCTTTAACCAAGTTGCCGACCCTTTATAGAGGGACGCGGAAATGTTGAAATATGACACTTGCACGAATGTCTATATGAGCAACCCATATGCAAGCAAACCATTCTTGACCTTTACTTATAAATGAATAAACCATCATTTCAGCAAACCAAGACAATACCATGCATTTCCTTTTTACACAAACCAAGACAATACCATTCCTTTCCTTTTTACACAAACCAAGACAATTACCATGCATTCCTTTTTACACAAACCAAGACAATTACCATGCCTTCCTTTTTACACAAACAAAGACAATTACCTTGCCTTCCTTTTTACACAAACCAAGACAATTACCATGTCTTCCTTTTTACACAAACCAAGAGAAATTCTCATTTAAACAAGCCAAAGTTCTATCAAGGCACAAATAGAATAATTCTCATTTAAACAAGCCAAAGTACTATCAAGGCACAAATAGAATAATTCTCATTTAAGCAAGCCAACGTACTATCAAGGCACAAATAGAATAATTCTCATTTAAACAAGCCAAAGTACTATCAAGACACAAAATAAAATAATTCTCATTTAAGCAAGCCAAAGTACTTTTTCATATGAAACCCCAAGGTACGTCCATTCTTTTCAAAAGACTCCTTTTCATATGAAACCCCAAGATACTAACACTCGTAGTATCAATACATGTCTATTTTTCAAATTAAGTTACTACACCTTTAGAAATTCATTTCAATGCTTTGAAACCAAGTAACTTCTAATTTCACAACCTAGGCAACTCATGTCTATCAATCAAATAGACCACTCTCTTAACCTTTCATAAAGCCGTTATAACTAATTTCCCATAAAGCCGTTATAATTCTTTATGTATTAGAAAAACTCATTCTTTTTATAACCAAGAGACTTATACTTTTAAAATCAAGTATCATATACTTTCAAATCAAGTTTCTTAACTTTAGAAATCAAGTCTCTTAACTTTAGAAATCAAGTAGCTTATACTTTTAAATCCCAAGTAACTCACACCTTTAAAACAAGTTACTTCTCTTTAAATCATGTCATTTCTCCTCTTTTAAATCAATTAAGTAAATCACCCATTTGACTTCCCTAAAGTCGTTATAACTAACTTCTCATAAAGTCATTATAACAACCTTTAGGTTTTGGAACTAAGACACTATCCAAGAGATTAGGAACCACTTCCTTTTTAAGACTCTAAGTACTTCAAGTAAAACAACCTTCACTTTTGAAAATCCAACTTTTATCAAGGGAATGGATTATAACAACTTCTAATTTAAACATCCAAAGTACAATCAAGGAAGTATATAAAACAACTTCTATATTAGGACATCCAAGTACAATCAAGGAAGTATATAGAACAACTTCTATATTAGGACATCCAAGTATAATCAAGGAGTAGATCATTTAAGGAGTAGGATTTACTTACTTTACCATAAGGAATCATGCTAGAAGAAGAGGAGATGGTTCACATACCTTTTTGACTTAATCCACACGCTAAGTCGAATACGCCGTACGTAGAATTGTCAACCTATAATGACCACAACACGACTATCAACTTCTAGTTTCTAACGTAGAATGATACTAAGTATACGGTCTCTTATTCTATGAAAAATTGGGCAGCACTTCCTTTGTTTCTACGTACTTTTCCACCTTTTTCAAGGCCCGAAATCAATAACCAATATGCCACATTTAAGGCTCAACACATCAACCAATCAAAGGGGATTACACGCCTTACAATACGTGTAAAATTTTGCCCCACAATTCATATAAAACAGTCCAACATTTATAAGGGCATTCAGCCACCAATATAACAAATCCTAAGTCCTTCCCAATTTTTTTTTCAATCCAAGTTGTTAAGTCTAACATGTTATATAGTCCTAAACAACTTTAACAACTATAATTCCTTCATTATATAACATGCGACGACTAAACTAATAACCAAATTGAATTGCAATCTCAAAGGCTAAACATGCTAGTTTCGGATTAGTGGTTCCAATATCCATAACGCTTATCAATCTTCAATAATATATCTCATGCTTGTTTATATCCATAACTACAACAATAAGTAATCTTTAATCACTAAAACGACAAGATTGTTATCTTGATAAGCTCTTATATAACTCCAAGATTCAAAGTCGCTCCTTAGAAATCTTAGCTCCTTTCCTTCATGCTCCAATCCGCTATTTGAAGCCCTTAGAAGTTCACAAACAACTTCCCATCCATTTCCAACTTCAAAGTTGAAGAACACCTTAGGTTTTCGCCTTGCGACTAACGTGAAAACGTCGTTTTTCCGGGATCTTTGTATTGAGATATCTTTATAATACCCCTAGGAACCTTGGGTTAAAGTATTGTGAATTATGAACCACAAACGAATTTTTTTTTGTGTGGGATGATGCTCAAACCCGAGAGCTCACAAGACTAGCACAAAGTTTCTCTAATTTTTTCTAAGTGTTGGGAGCTTGTCTTGCTACTAGTGTAGTATATATAACACAATGGAGGGCCTAGATCAAAACACTTGTGTGGCTTGGATGAAGAAATCTAAATATCTAGTCAAGTGGGCAAGTTGACATAGTCAATTATCTCAAGCTTGTCTTCAAGACTTGATCATCCTTCTTGTCACGACCACCGGGGCGCGGCGGTACCTGCAGGGTACCGCCATCGGTATATGTCGAGAGAATAGCGGAACATACATAACACATAACTTATAAAAGGGTAACATCATCGCCACCGGTAGGTAAAGCTTTCCATAAAACATACTTAAACAAAGTACTGATGGTCTGTTGGTTCTTAGAGCCCAAAACATAAATGTGACCACGCACTTAAGATAACAATCGTGGCGGAGACGGGGCCGCCATACCCTGAATGTACAAAATACCTATAGCATCGTGGAAAGTCCGTACGATAAACAAGCTCCGAGAAATTGAGCTTGACACCGAATAGTGATCCTAAGAACGAGGATCCACACCGCTTACCGCCTGCGGCGTGAGCGCGCCCAGGAAGTCGATTACCTGACGTACCAAGTATGTAAAACTGGAAAATACTGTAGTAATATCATAAGTCAAAAATAAGCTGGAGTCATAAACGAAAATCAGTTTACTTTGCACTGTGCCTTACTAACAATGAGAGCAACAAATGTATATATATATACTGCATAAAAATAGGAAGCTCATGATCAAAAGCAGGTACCTCGCGTAGTATCATTAAGCGATCCTACTCGCGGGACTATTTCACCCGCATAGGTCCGTGGACCCGCGTAGGTCATCCGCCTCGTCATGGAACTATTTCCCCCGCATGGATCCTTTGGACCCGCATGAGTACCATCGCCGTACTCGCGTGGGACTATTTCACCCGCGTGGATCACGTGGACCGGATCCGCATGAGTCTGGCGCGCACTCGCATCATGGGTAGCAAATCCATGACATAGATAATAACGGGGTTTACCGTAATAATACAAATATATAACATAGCTCATCCGGCTATCATACATAACATAAGCACTACCGGCCTATCATATCATACATAAGCACTACCGGCCTATCATATCACAACATAAGCACTACCGGCCTATCATATCATACATAAGCACTACCGGCTTATCGTAACATAAGCAAGTTAAGAAATCCCCTAACTTCTTATTAACATTATTAATATATCCTCTCATTTTAGTATCCTAAGGCACTAACATGTCTTTTAGTAGAAAATCCGGGAATTCAACCCAAGTACCATGTACTTCTAGCTTTTTAAGAAAAAACTCTTTTTATACAAAGATTCCAAGATATCAATCACCATAGTATCAAGTTACAATTTCTTTTCAAAACAAGTCACATTCCCTTTTAGAATTATAATAAGCTTCTAAATCAAGTGACTTCATTTCCTTTAAAAACCTTAGGCAACCAATGCCTAAAAATCAATTCACCTTTCTTATTTTCAAATTCTTTACCCGTACTTGTTTTAATTAGAGTAAACCTTTCTTTGTGAACCTTTCAAGAAAACTAATATAACCAACTTCCCATAAAGTCCTTATAATAGCGTTATCCCTTTGTCAAATACATTTTCTCTCAACCCAAGAGACTTATACTTTTGAAATGAAACAAGTATCATATACTTTAAAACAAGTGTAGATTATCAATTCTTGTACGTATACCGTACTACATAGATACAACTATTCATGCTCAAGAGATAGGAAAGCTCTACATACCTCTTTGGTCAAAATCCACTTGCTAAGTCCAACTACCGCAAGTAATATGTCAACCTATAATAACCATAGTGCGTTTATTAACCTCCAATTTCAATGTAGAAATTTCAAATTTAAGTTACCAATTCTTAAGGAAAATTGGACAGCATTTCCTTTGTTTCTACTCACTTTGCCACCTTTTTCAAAGGCCGATTTTCAACACTCAAACGCCTCCTTAAGGCCCAACATTCAAACCAACACAAAGGGGATTACACACCTAATCTTGGGTGTGTAAAATTCTGCCCCATAAGTTATAATAATACACTTAACAATTCTAAAGTAGTTTGTAGGCTACAACATGCTCATAATATCTCTTTAGCCAAAACCTTCATACCCAACCCACATTTCTTGCATGCAATGGCTCTAATAGCATTATTTACTACCACAAGTACTTTCTTCTTAACATGCAACACTAAAAACTAATAATAGGGGAAGAGTCATTACCTTAGATCTTTAGCCAAATTTATCCAACAATTTGCTAGCTTCTATTCCAAGAACACCACCACAACAACCTTCACAAGCTAGCCACAAGCTTCCTTCTTGCCTTTTACTTTTTTCAGATTTTTTCTAAGGCTAGAATACCTCTTAGAGTTTTAGAGAGAAGGAGGAGCTTGAAAATAATTTAAGAGAGAAGGAGGAGCTTTTCTAAGAGAGAGATGGAAGATGACCAAGTCTTTAAGACTTGGTCAATATAATGCATGCAAAAAATCAGATGGGGGGGACACTTGTCCCCCACCCAGGCCCTTTTAAAAGAAAATCTGACTTTTCCTAAGTTTTTCCGCCTGATTTCCCGCCTCGGCGCCGCGGCCCTGCTTCCCGGCGCCGCGGCGCCGCAACTCCTGCGGACCCTCGGATCTTTCGGCGCCGCGGCGCTGAAACTTCAGCGACCCCTCAGGTTTCGTAGCGGCCACGGCTCCGGCGGCCTACAATCACCGCGCGCGCGCAGCCATCTCCGCGTACTGAGACCAGCTGCGGTCGGCCGAACCACGGGGTATAACATTCTCCCCCCCTTAGAAACATTCGTCCGAATGTTCGCCAAACTTACTCAAATCACACTATCGGCATAGACTCAAATAAAGCCGCTCCACCCGACCACAACAAAACTCAAGCATAAATACTAAATTTAAAGACCAACAATTTAGAACGTGGGTTACCTGGAGGTATAGGGAATAAGTGAGGATACTTCTTCATCATGTCATCCTCTGCTTCCCACATCATTTCCTCCCTCTTCTCGTTCCGCCATAAGACCTTGACGGAAGCCACGTCCTTCGTCCGAAGTCGCCTAACCTGTCGATCGAGTATCGCTATGGGACTCTCCTCATACGATAACTCCTCTGTTACCTGAACCTCATGAACCGGGTGCACTCTAGATGGATCTCCAATACATTTCCGCAACATGGACACATGGAAGATCGATGTACCGCCTCAAATCGGACGGCAGATCTAACTCATAGCAACCCGCCACCCTACGGACAATCCGTCTGCCCAATGTACCTTGGGCTAAGCTTCCTTCTTTCCAAATCTCATCACGCCGTCAGGCGATACCTTTAGAAAAACTCAATCATCTATCTCAAATTCCAAGTGTCGACGCCGATGGTGCATCGACTTTTGGCGACTACGGCCGCCAACAACCGCTCTGGATAAGCTTCACTTATCCGCGCCTGAACTAAGTCCGCCCGACTAATCGAACTTCTCCCACCTCGAACCAGCCTATCGGTGACTGCACTTCCTCCGTATAAGGCCTCATGGCGCCATCGAATACGGGAATGATAGGTTGTTGTAAGCAAACTCCACAAGAGGAAAATGATCCTCCGGCTACCACGAAATCAATAACACAAGCCGCGAGATATCCTCGAGTGTGCGGATAGTGCGCTCGGCACATCCGTCGATGCGAGGTGAAATCGTCTTGAGACTCACCTGTATCCCTAATCCGCCGAAAAGACCTCGAAGTTAGCGAGAAGCTGGGCTCCTATCTGATATAATCGACACTGGGACTCCGTGCAGTCTCACAATCTCTCTAATATATAATCTGGCGTAGTCCTCAGCTGAGAACGTCGTTCTGACCGGAAGAAAATGGGCGGATTTCGTCAGCCTGTCGACAATCACCCAAATGGAATCATGCTTCCTCTGAGTGGTAGGTAGTCCTGTAATAAAATCCATATTTATCACCTCCCACTTCCAAGTCGGAATATCAATAACTGCAATGACCAGCTTACGTGCTCAATCTTAACCTGCGACAATTCGGGCGCGTGCCACGAACTCGCAACGTCCTCTTTTAGGCCATCCCACCAATACACGTCGAGGTCATGATACATCTTAGTCGACCGGATGAATAGAATAACGAGCCGTGTGCCTCACGAGAATCTGGCGACGAAGTCTGTCCACATCGGGAACACACAACCGGCCCTCAAATCTTAGCACCCCATCAGGCGCTACCTCAAATAGACTCATCTCTTTCTGAACAGCGGCATCTCGGTACCGTACCAAAATCGGATCCTCATACTGTCGCCTTTTCACCTCCTCGACGATAGAAGACTCGGCAACCTCTCGAACCCGAATTCCTTCACTAACAGAATCAACCAAACGAACCCCGAGGCTCATAGGCGATGTATCTCTCGGACCATATCCCTCTTCTCTGGCTGAACATCAGACAGACTACCCATCGATCTGCGACTAAGGGCATCTGCAACTACATTGGCCTTCCCTGGGTGGTACAGAATATCAACATCGTAATCCTTAAGTAGCTCCAACCACCGTCTCGCCGCGAGTTCGGCTCCTCCGGTGAAGATGTCTGGAGACTCTTGTGGTGCGTGTAAATGTCACATGAACTCCGTATAAATAGTGTCTCCGGATCTTGAGGCATGAATCACTGCGCTAACTCCAAGTCATGTGTGGGATAGTTCTTCTCATGCATCCTAAGTTGTCGAGATCATAAGCTATAACCTTGCGTCTTTGCGTCGACGCACTCCAAGCCGACACCGACGTCGCAATAAAACCACATATCCATCTAAGCCCTCTGAAGAGTAAGAATCGGGCGGACGTCAACTTCTCCTTTAGCAACCGAAACTTTCCTCACAAGTATCCGTCCACGAACATAGCCGCTTCGAGTCGACTTAGTCAAAGTCTTTGAAATAGAAGCAAACTTTTCTACAAACCTCCGATAGTAACCTGTAAGGCCCAAAAAGTTGCGCACTCCGCTTGTAGTGGAGTGCAGGCCAAGTCTTGACTGCTTCAATCTTAGCTGTATCAACCCGAATACCATCGGCCCCGATAACATGTCCTAAGAAAGCCACTGACGCCAACCAGAACTCGCACTTCGAGAACTTGGCATACAACTGCCGGTCTCGGAGGACTCCCAATACCGTCCTCAAATGATCTGTATGCTCCTGCTCTGTGCGCGAATACACCAAGATATCATCAATAAAACACTATAACGAACATATCCAGGAATGACCTGAACACTCTATTCATCAAATCCATGAATACTGGTGGGGCGTTGGTCAACCCGAAAGACATCACCCTGAACTCATAGTGCCCATACCGGGTCCTGAATGCAGTCTTTGGGATATCTATCTCTCTAACTCGCACCTGATGATAACCAGACCGCAGGTCTATCTTGGAAAAACACTTTGCACCCTGCAACTGGTCAAACAAATCGTCAATCCTGGGGAGGGGATATCTGTTCTTGATAGTTACCTTGTTCACCGCACATGTCAATACACATACGGCGTCCCATCCTTCTTCTTTACAAATAACATTGGCGCCCCGAGGAGAAACACTTGGCCTAATAAAGCCTTTCTCCAAAGAAATCTTTGGTGGTCCTTGATTCCCTCAACTCGGCGGTGCCATCTGTATGGCGGAATAGATATCGGTCGAGTGTCGGCGCCAAATCGATCACGAAACTCAATCTCCTCTCGGGAGGATACGGAAGCTTCGTTTGGGAATACGTCTGAAACTCTCTAACAACCGGGCCGATCAAGGTCGGTATCTCACCTCGATGTCGAATACCCGAACGAATGGTAAATATACCCTTCCGTACCATCTTCCTAGCCTTGAGGTAAGAAATAAACCTACCCGCCGGCGATGCGGTATTCCCTTCCACTCGATAACCGCTCACCAGAAACGGGAACCGAACTAACCTCTCTGCGGTCCACATTGGCATAGCAAGACGCTAGCCAATCCATACCCATAATCACATCGGTCTGTCATATCCAACTCTATCAAGTCAGCTAGAGTCTGACGACCATCTATAGTCACTGGGCAAGCCTTATATACCCGCTCATCTACCACTGAAGCACCTACCGGCGAAGCCACCTCAAAAGATTCTATGGACTCGGGCTCTATCACTATACCCGGCAATATGAGGAGATATATAGGACAAGGTAGAACACTGGATCTATCAAAGCATATACATCACGAAGAAACCAATAATGTACTGTGGCGACATCGGTGGCGCCTCGCGGTCTGGCGATGGACATAGCATAGATGCGGTTCGAGGACCGTGGAACTAGAACCCTGCCACGACCCTGCGCGGCTCTGTCCGTGAACACCACGCCTCGGCGCACAACAAGCGAGGATGAAGACCCGAACAATCAACTGGTCGGTGAGCCATAGCATTTCCGCCTGCAGTCGGACAATCTCTCTTAGTGGCCTGCGTCCACGAGTAACAAGCTCACGGAGGAACACGACACCCGTAATGGCGATCCTGACATCGACCACACCGAGGCATAGGTGGCCTCGTCGACTGGAACTCGGTCCTGCAGAAACCAAGTCACGGAACCACGTCCTACTCTTGAATACTCAACGTCCGAAGATGGTGGAGGCGCTCTGGACGGCTGTGGTGCAAATCTGTGCTGCTTTGGGGTTGTCTACCACAAAACTACCGGAGGACCTGCTGTCACGGCCTCTTCTGGCGATACACTGCCGATCCGTCGGCCCTGCGTTCCTCGCACCAGTGTATATGCTGCGTGCGGGCAATGTCCATGCCGGTGAAGAGCCACTCCGTCTGCAACTCTCGGCCAAGTGATCATCGAGTCTGTGACATCCGGTGCACCTGTCCTCCGTATGCGCTACCAGCGGGCACATCTGAGCCAATGAGTCAAACTCCACATTGTACTCCCGAGCAGTCGCCCACTCGTCTCGGTGTCAAAAATCTATCGGCGAGCCCTCGCCATCTGCGGAGGCAAGAAATGGCCAAATGCGCCTCCGAGAACTTCGTCCCAAACATTTGAGCGCGTACTCCCCGGGGCAGTTCCCATGAATCATACCGATCAGCTGCGGTGTCCGCGGCCGTCTGAACCTAGTACCACCGACTCGGTCTCGGCCCGATCACCTCATGATCCGGCATGGCGTCGGATAAACTCCACGAGGATCATCCTCGGGCCTCGACCATAAAACTCGGTGGCTGCGACTCAAAGTCCGCCGGTCTCGCTAGCGACTCTGTTTGAACTCTGGTCTGGCCGAGCTGCTGTCTCGGCCTATCCTCGTATGCGGCCACGATCACGGCTAATCGCCATCTCCTTGTAGCCCATATCCTCGCTGCTGGGTGGAGGCTCGGTCTGCGGTCTCGATGGCATTCTTCTTTGCCTCGAACTCTCTTTGGGGTTGGCGGCGTTGTAGAACTTCGCCGTCCAAACACCTCATCCGTGGGGCGGGCACGTGCCACGTAACCTCGTGCCCTACTAGTAGTTCCCTCTCTTGCCTTGCCGCCACGGGCCACGGTTGCACTGCGTGGAGGCATAAGCGATACATAAAGGAAAACATCGGAGGAGGTTCAACTATAACTCGGCTCTATTGCACGATCTTAGAGTGAGAGAATGGAAACCAATCCTAAATATCCATGACCTCACGATTAGAGATGTGGTGCGACACCGATAATCAAGACTACTAGACACGATGCGTGGACACTTTCCGAGGACTAAGCGCTCGATACCACTTTTGTCACGACCCAACCCGGGGCGCGGCGGTACCTGCAGGGTACCTGTCAGGTCTATGTCAGAGAATAGCAGCGGAACATACATAACACATAACTTATAAAAAGGGTAAACATCACTGGCCAGCCGATAAGGCTGCCTTCCATAAAACATACTTAAACAAAGTATAGTAGTACAACTGGTTCTTAGAGCCCAAAACATAAATGTGACCATAGACCTCTAAGATAACAACTGTGGCGGGACAGGGCCCCGCCATACCCCTGAATGTACAAAATACCTATAGCATCAGGGAAAGTCCGTACCAATAAACAAGCTTCCGGAGAAATGGAGCTTCTGACACCGGAATAGTGATCCTAAGAACGAGGATCCACACGCTTACCACCTGCGGCGTGAGCGCGGCCCAGAAGAAGTCGATACAACGTACCAAGTATGTAAAGCGGAAAATCGTAGTAATATCATAAGTCAAAAAATAATTTGAGTCATAAACGAAAATCGGTTTACTTTGCTGTGCCTTACTAACAATGAGAGCAACAAATGTATATATATATCTGCGTAAAAATAGGAAGCTCATGATCAAAGCAGGTACCTGCGCGTAGTATCATTAAGCAATCCTACTCACGGGACTATTTCACCCGCATAGGTCTGTGGACCCGCGTAGGTCATCCGCCTCGTCGTGGGACTATTTCACCCGCATGGATCCCGTGGACCGCATGAGTACCATCGCCGTACTCGCGTGGGACTATTTCACCCGCGTGGATCACGTGGGACCGGATCCGCGTGAGTGCAAGCGCCGCACTCGCATCATGGGTAGCAAATCCATGGCATAGATAATAACCCGGGGTTTACCCCGTAATAATACAAATATATAACATAGCTCATCCGGCTATCATACATAACATAAGCACTACCGGCCTATCATATCATACATAAGCACTACCGGCCTATCATATCACAACATAAGCACTACCGGCCTATCATATCATACATAAGCACTACCGGCTTATCGTAACATAAGCAAGTTAAGAAATCCCTAACTTTATTAACATTATTAATATATCCTCTCATTTTAGTATCCTAAGGCACTAACATGTCTTTTAGTAGAAAATTCGGGAATTCAACCCAAGTACCATGTACTTCTAGCTTTTTAAGAAAAACTCTTTTTATACAAAGATTCCAAGATACCAATCACCATAGTATCAAGTTACAATTTCTTTTCAAAACAAGTCACATTCCCTTTTAGAATTATAATAAGCTTCTAAATCAAGTGACTTCATTTCCTTTAAAAACCTTAGGCAACCAATGCCTAAAAATCAATTCACCTTTCTTATTTTCAAATCATTTACCCGTACTTGTTTTAATTAGAGTAAACCTTTCTTTGTGAACCTTTCAAGAAAACTAATATAACCAACTTCCCATAAAGTCCTTATATTAGCGTTATCCCTTTGTCAAATACATTTTCCCTCAACCCAAGGGACTTATACTTTTGAAATGAAACAAGTATCATATACTTTAAAACAAGTGTAGATTATCAATTCTTGTCATTATCTGGTACTACATAGATACAACTATTCATGCTCAAGAGATAGGAAAGCTCTACATACCTCTTTGGTCAAAATCCACTTGCTAAGTCCAACTACCGCAAGTAATATGTCAACCTATAATAACCATAGTGCGTTTATTAACCTCCAATTTCAATGTAGAAATTCCAAATTTAAGTTACCAATTCCTAAGGAAAATTGGGCAGCATTTCCTTTGTTTCTACTCACTTTGCCACCTTTTTCAAAGGCCGATTTTCAACACTCAAACGCCTCCTTAAGGCCCAACATTCAAACCAACACAAAGGGGATTACACACCTAATCTTGGGTGTGTAAAATTCTGCCCCATAAGTTATAATAATACACTTAACAATTCTAAAGTAGTTTGTAGGCTACAACATGCTCATAATATATCTTTAGCCAAAACGTTCATACCCAACTCACATTTCTTGCATGCAATGACTCTAATAGCATTATTTACTACCACAAGTACTTTCTTCTTAACATGCAACACTAAAAACTAATAATAGGGGAAGAGTCATTACCTTAGAGCTTTAGCCAAATTTATCCAACAATTTGCTAGCTTCTATTCCAAGAATACCACCACAACAACCTTCACAAGCTAGCCACAAGCTTCCTTCTTGCCTTTTACTTTTTTCAGATTTTTCCTAAGGCTAGAATACCTCTTAGATTTTTAGAGAGAAGGAGGAGCTTGAAAATAATTTAAGAGAGAAGGAGGAGCTTTTCTAAGAGAGAGATGGAAGATGACCAAGTCTTTCAGACTTGGTCAATCTAATGCATGCAAAAAATCGGATGGGGGGACACTTGTCCCCACCTGTGCCCTTTAAAAGAAAATCGACTTTTCCTAAGTTTTTCGCTGATTTCCGCCTCGGCGCGCGCTTCCCGTGGCCGGCGCCGCGGCTCTACGGACCACCGGATCTTTCGGCCTGCGGCCTGCGGCCCGTGCGCGCTGAAAATTCAGCGACCCCTCACGTTTTCCGGCGCCGCGGCCCGGACTTTCGGCGCCGCGGCCCTACAATCACCGCTTGCGCGCGTGGCCTCCGTATGGCCGCTGGCATTCGCGGTCCGGCGAACCACTGGTATAACAACTTCTTGGTCAAATGACCTATTTTCCCTTGGCTAATATCGATCAAGCCCATGTGGGGGTTTACATGTGTCGCCCTCCCATTCGTTCATACAATATCGAAACCCTCGTGGGCCCCTCAAAACGTAAAATTTCTTCGAGTGGGCCCTACGTGTCCAAATCCAAAAATAAATTTCCACAATGTTAATAAATTCCGTACTCCTCAAATAATGTATTTTGAGAATCTAATTCTCATCAACGAACATTTTTCCTTTCCGAAGTTCGGAAGATTTTCCTTCGGAAAAATAATTCTTTCTTTCGTACCAATTTAGAGTCCTGATTCCTTACGTACATTCTCTTAAACATGTCCTTTAATTACGGGGTGTAACATTCTTCCCCCCTTTGAAACATTTGTCCCCGAATGTTCTTAGTCGGTTTTCAAGCTATACAAACCCCGACATAGTCTCCTTATTATGCCTATCACTCAATACTCCACAAGACCAACGATGCCACACACGGCCACCATATATCATATGTATACATATTAATGGAGCTTCCATCCGTGGTCCCTTCTCACAAAACTCGAAGGTTACAGTCTTTTCAAAACGGGATCTCTAGAGGTTCCTTTCTTTTTCCCGTATAAAGGGATGGCCCTGTCGTATTCTAAGTCATGGGACTAACACTATCTGAACCCTTCAGTCGGACTCCCACTCAGCTAATTGATGTTTTCCCTCGTGCTACTTCCCTTCTCTGTCTCACTTAGTCAAATTACTATCTGGGGCATGATCCTATAATCTGCCTAGCTTAGTTTACCAACAGGTGTAAACTCTAATACTAGTAGCATCTCAATTTCGAGCACCTATAGACAGTGTTATAACACTGAACCTAAGGCGTGTGTATCATCACCATTTACCTCCACGCATGGCCTAAAAAGGATTCTCTCTACGCACCTCCATTACTCATAACTATAACCACTATAGTTCTTTTAACCCTTGTTCCTTCCTTTTCTTACTTGTCATACTTTCTCGTACTTCCAAACTTATTTTAGTAGACGTACAAAATTTCAAATATCGTTTCTGTTCTCCAATCCTTGGAGTTACTATCCAAACTTGGCCATTATGCTGTTTGAATTTCCGTTAAGGCCCTTCTCGGCCCTCACGACTTGGTTCCGGTGGAACGCGTCCACGAACTCGTACAATGATTAACTAGACTTGGGCCTTGCATCCTCGTGACCCTATCACATAGCGGGACCATATCCAACTGGCACCACTTCATTCCATGGTACCAGTTGACCCGAATTCGGTCCACAACCCGACCCATCGTCACACTTAACTCTTATTCTTAGTCTGAAAGGAATCTTCCTCTTATATCAAGTTACTTCTCACCCTATCCTCCCATTCACTAGAGGTTCGTCACCTAGGCCGAAGTATTTCTACTGTACATCCTCTACTATCGGTCTTACACTGTTATGGGGTAATTACAACTTGTGAACCCTACACAACTATAGTCTCAGTTCACTTTATCATTCTTGTCAACATTCTTCACTCTTCACCTTACTAATCAAAGTATCTCTACTTCTGGTGGTGCTATCAATTTACAACTACTAGCAACAAAGGGAAATATATACGCTAGGGCGGAATCTGAATCTATCAATGCACGTATGATTCAAAAGAATCGAAATATACCTGTAACCCCATGCGATGTTGCCTTTTGATCCTGCCCAGTAGCCACGTCATCTATGCGGTTCGAAGGACCGCCAGAACTATAAACTCCACCCTGACCTCTACCACGGCTGGCTGACATCTGAATACCCTGCCCTGGGGGACGCACATCTGTAGAGGAAAAGGAACCAACCACCGGCCTTATAGGTTGAGCCACCTCACCAGTGCTCTTTCTAAAAGGACATTACCTCATCATATGGCCCGGACGACCACAATAAAAACAAACACCTGTGCCATAACGACATTTCCCCATATGACGCTTACTACATCGGGAACACTAAGGAATAAGTGGCCTCTACTGAGAAAATCCTCTGCTCCTCTGAAAACCTCGAATCCTGGAGCTCGGACCGGCTCCTAAATACCTTGTGGAGTCCAATCCCCCATCTGTGAGCTGTGGGGGTATGTCCTGGGTAGGCTGGGGCGAATATCTCACTCGCTGCTGAGGCTGCTCGTCCAAAAACTCACCGGGATAACCAACCGGTCTAGCCCTCTTACGCTGATTTCCGCGTTGGCTCTCTACCCTCTGTACACCTGTCTGTACTGGCCGAATAACCTTCTGCTGATGAAACTGTATCACCGCTATCTTGGTCAATAACATAACTGTTTCCCTTATGACCCATAGTCTTCCCCTAACTGAGAAACTGGAGGCTCTGGTGCTGGGGCCTCAAAACCTGGCGCAGAAGAACACGCCGACTGCGACACAATATCCGGTATATCCTGGGCATGAGCCCTACCAACTCTCTGAGTCTGACTGGTAGCTCCTGCTACTGTTTTGCCCTTCTGGGCAATTGTTGCCCTCCTTGGAGGCATAGCTGTAACACAATAATACGTCAGAGAGGGATTATCTTAATAACACAGCTCTATGGCACGATCTCAGAGTGAGAAGAATAGAAACCAACTCCTAAATGTCCTGTAGCCTCCTGTTTATGGGTGTGGCGCGCAACTCACCGATAATCAAGACTCTACTAGACACGGTCTGTAGACATTCCGAGGACTGACTGCTCTGATACCACTCTGTCACGACCCGAACCCCGGGCCCGTGTTTCTACCTAAATGACACAAGTAAATCGCGGAACTAAATAACACCTCATTTTTTTTAAAACCAACGAAAACATGCAAGGGAAAAGCCGACAAGACTGTCATATAATATACATAATAAAAAGGCACTACACTGTACACGAGTCCAATCCCACATATGAATACAGACCTCTAAGAGTTTTACTGAACTATGACGGGACAAGGCCCCACCGTACCCATAATTGTACAAAAGCCTGTAATGAAGGATCTATACCAAAATGATAAACTCCTGAACAGATGGAGCTATCCAAAAACTCTGAGCAAGGGTCCTACACTTGCAGATCACCGAACTGTGTACCTAAACCTGTGGCATGAACGCAGCCCCCCGGAGAAAGGAGGTCAGTACGAAGAATGTACCAAGTATATGAAACAATAAGTACTGTAAAGGAGATCACACAGTCCACATATAACAGGAAGCAAGTATGATAACTCAAAACAACAACACACTGAACCTTGCAAACATGAGAGTAATGCAACCCTTTTTACCTTTTAAATTATGTTTTTAACAATGAGACCAACTGTTCCACTTTAAGTCATAAACACACTGCACCCTTTCATTAATGAAATCACTACCGTTTCAAAACATGAAGGTCGTGTCAGGGTCAACCACCCTCTATATTATAATGCAACCTATCATAGGACTATTTCACCCGCAAGGGACTATTTCACCCGCAAAGGTCACGTGGACCCGCAATGAGTCATCGGTACACGATACTCGCATCACGGATAACTAATCCATGGATTATATATATTCCGGGAATTTAATCCGCCCGAGTCTATCCGACCCGCCGTGAGTGTGTACCACTCACACCATGGGGAGCTACTCCATGATACCTCTTTAACCAAGTTGCCGGCCCTTTATGGAGGGACGCGTAGATGTGGAAATATGACACTTGCACGAATGTCTATATGAGCAACCCATATGCAAGCAAACCATTCTTGACCTTTACTTATTAAATGAATAAATCATCATTTTAGCAAACCAAGACAATATCATGCCTTTCCTTTTTACACAAACCAAGACAATACCGTGCCTTTCCTTTTTACACAAACCAAGACAATTACCATGCCTTCCTTTTTACACAAACCAAGACAATTACCATGCCTTCCTTTTTACACAAACCAAGACAATTACCATGCCTTCCTTTTTACACAAACCAAGACAATTACCATGCCTTCCTTTTTACACAAACCAAGACAATTACCATGCCTTCCTTTTTACACAAACCAAGAGAAATTCTCATTTAAACAAGCCAAAGTACTATCAAGGCACAAATAGAATATTTCTCATTTAAACAAGCCAAAGTACTATCAAGGCACAAATAGAATAATTCTCATTTAAGCAAGCCAAAGTACTATCAAGACACAAATATAATAATTCTCATTTAAACAAGCCAAAGTACTATCAAAGCACAAATAGAATAATTCTCATTTAAGCAAGCCAAAGTACTACATACGTCCATTCTTTTCAAAAGACTCATTTTCATATGAAACCCCAAGATACTAACACCCGTAGTATCAAGGCATGTCTATTTTTCAAATTAAGTTACTACACCTTTACAAATTCATTTCAAGGCTTTGAAACCAAGTAACTTCTAATTTCACAACCTAGGCAACTCATGCCTATCAATCAAATAGACCACTCTCTTAACCTTTCATAAAGCCGTTATAACTAATTTCCCATAAAGCCGTTATAATTCTTTATGTATTAGACAAATTCATTCTTTTTATAACCAAGAGACTTATACTTTTAAAACCAAGTATCATATACTTTCAAATCAAGTTTCTTAACTTTAGAAATCAAGTCTCTTAACTTTAGAAATTAAGTAGCTTATACTTTTAAATCCCAAGTAACTCACACCTTTAAAACAAGTTACTTCTCTTTAAATCATGTCATTTCTCCTCTTTTAAATCAATTAAGTAAATCACTCCTTTGACTCCCCTAAAGCCGTTATAACTAACTTCTCATAAAGCCATTATAACAACATTTAGGTTTTGAAACTAAGACACTATCCAAGAGATTAGGAACCACTTCCTTTTTAAGACTCTAAGTACTTCAAGTAAAACAACCTTCACTTTTGAAAATCCAACTTTTATCAAGGGAATGGATTATAACAACTTCTAATTTAAACATCCAAAGTACAATCAAGGAAGTATATAGAACAACTTCTATATTAGGACATCCAAGTACAATCAAGGAAGTATATAGAACAACTTCTATATTAGGACATCCAAGTATAATCAAGGAGTAAATCATTTAAGGAGTAGGATTTACTTACTTTACCATAAGGAATCATGCTAGAAGAAGAGGAGATGGTTCACATACCTTTTTGGCTTAATCCACACGCTAAGTCGAATACGTCGTACGTAGAATTGTCAACCTATAATGACCACAACACGACTATCAACTTCTAGTTTCTAACGTAGAATGATACTAAGTATACGGTCTCTTATTCTACGGAAAATTGGGCAGCACTTCCTTTGTTTCTACGTACTTTTCCACCTTTTTCAAGGCCCGAAATCAATAACCAATATGCCACATTTAAGTCTCAACACATCAACCAATCAAAGGGGATTACACGCCTTAAAATACGTGTAAAATTCTGCCCCACGATTCATATAAAACAGTCCAACATTTATAAGGGCATTCGGCCACCAATATAACAAATCCTAAGTCCTTCCCAATTTTTTTTCCAATCCGAGTTGTTAAGTCTAATATGTTATATAGTCGTAAACAACTTTAACAACTATAATTCCTTCATTATATAACATGCGACGACTAAACTAATAACCAAATTGAATTGCAATCTCAAAGGCTAAACATGCTAGTTTCGGATTAGTGGTTCCAATATCCATAACTCTTATCAATCTTCAATAATATATCTCATGCTTGTTTATATAAATAACTACAATAATAAGTAATCTTTAATCACTAAAACGACAAGATTGTTACCTTGATAAGCCCTTATATAACTCCAAGATTCAAAGTCGCTCCTTAGAAATCTTAGCTCATTTCCTTCACGCTCCAATCCGCTATTTGAAGCCCTTAGAAGTTCACAAACAACTTCCCTTCCATTTCCAATTTCAAAGTTGAAGAACACCTTAGGTTTTCGCCCTGCGACTAACGTGAAAACGTCGTTTTTACGGGATCTTTCTATTGAGATATCTTTATAATACCCCTAGGAATCTTGGGTTAAAGTATTGTGAATTATGAACCGCAAACGAATTTTTTTTTGTGTGGGTTGATGCTCAAACCCGAGAGCTCACAAGACTAGCACAAAGTTTCTCTATTTTTTTCTAAGTGTTGGGAGCTTGTATTGCTACTAGTGTAGTATATATAACACAATGGAGGGCCTAGATCAAAACACTTGTGTGGCTTGGATGAAGAAATCTAAATATCTAGTCAAGTGGGCAAGTTGACTTAGTCAATTATCTCAAGCTTGTCTTCAAGACTTGATCATCCTTCTCTTGGTCAAATGACCTCTTTGCCCTTGGGTAATATCGATCAAGCCCATGTGGGGGGTGACACGTGTCTCCCTCCCATTCGTCTATTAAATATCGAAACCCTCGTGGGCCCCACAAAACGTAAAATTTCTTCGAGTGCGCCCTACGTTTCCAAATCCGAAAATAAATTTCCACAATGTTAATAAATTCCATACTCCTCAAATAATGTATTTTAAGAATCTAATTCTCATCAACGGACATTTTTCCTTTCCGAAGTTCGGAAGATTTTCCTTCGGAAAAACAATTCTTTCTTTCGTACCAATTTAGAGTCATGATTCCTTACGTACATTCTCTTAAACATGTCCTTGAATTACGGGGTGTAACAATTAGTGGGTGTGTCATCTAGATTATCTTCTAAATTAAAGTCTTGTTGAGTTCCAGAAAATAACTCCTCGTCTAAATCTAATGGTACTTCAGGAAATAATTCAGTATCAACAAAATCGTCATGTCTAGGAGGAATAAGATGACTAGAAGAAGTACCCTTGCCCTTATTACCCCTACTAGTAGAAACACCCTTATTCTTACCCTTAAACATACCTCTTACTCCTTCTATTATAATTATGCAAATAAATAATTAAAGATAACGAAATTAAGTGTGTTAAATAAAATAAAGACATAATAATTTAATGAAGGAACGAATGTACCAAACGCCGACGTAACGTCGACGTGCAATCGAGAGGTTGAAAATTGAAACTTTGCTCGATGGATGATCCTCAAGCTAGTTGCCAACTTCACTCCCAAATAAATAAATAAAATTGAATACTTAATAGACAATGTAGAGAGAATGAGAGATAGATTGAGAGATTATTAGAGAGATTGTAGGAAGATTTGTGAGAAAATGGGGTATTTATAATTGAAAAAATTGGGTTAAAGTGTAAATATAATAACTTGAGATTAAAAATAAATATTAGGGGACAGGGGGATTTGACCGTTGCACAACGGCCAAATTGGGAAAATATGTTGTGCAACGGCTAGAAGGGGTCGGGGGGCTGTGTGGGAAGGGTCGGGGGTGGGGTCGGGGTTGGGACGGTGTTGGGGTTGGGACGGTGTCGGGGTTGAGAAAAATTCTCGACCTCGTACCGATACCGATACCGAATACCGGTATCCGATACCGGTACAGGGTCAGGTGGGCTCGGGGCGGGGTCGGTATGGGGTCGGGGCGGGATCGGGTAACCCCACCCCGTTGGCCAGCCCTAGTTTGGAGTTTTGACTAATTCGATTTGTGTAGTGTAAGACACATTAAGAGGAAATCACTTCCTATCAGGATTTTTACTGTTACTATGTCTCAAATTCGAGACATCTGATTAAGGATGGAGGAATTCTATCTAATAAATCTGGGTGGTGAAAGGGTAGTCTAGCAAGAAAATTTCACTATTCATGATATATCTTTAGGGCAATTTTAAGGTCGAAGTGTACAAATAGCCGCTTTTGGGATTGTCATTTAATTTATGTTAAAAGTTTAAAAAATTACAAGTTTATCCACTTCATGCATAACTTCATCCATTCACGATTGCAGTTGTGAAATTCACGTAAAAGATTTGGAATCTTTAGGATATTTTTATTTGTAGTGTGGCCTTGGTCAAACATCAGACATTCTTACTTGAAGTTTGGTATGACTTGCTAAGACCAACTCCCGACATTTTTTAACTGAAGTTATGGCCTTGACAAGACCTAACTTCAGACATTTGCACTTGCAAAATTCACATATGAATTTGACAATTTTCGAACATTTTTGTGTAAAGCATTTTTGACATTTTTAATGAAGTTAAGGCCTCGACAAGGCCTAACTTTAGACATTCATGTTTGCAGTTGGAAAAATTACGTATGAAGTTTAACAAATTTTGAACATTTTAGTCTGAAGTTTGGCTTCGTAAAAGCCAAACATCGAACATTTTACCTGAAATAGTATTGCCAAGGCCAACACCGACATTCTTTACTGAAGTTGTGGCCTTGGCAAGGCCTAACTTCAAATATTTTTTTATTGAAGTTGTGGCCTAGGCAAGGCAAAACTTAGACATTTTGCATGAAGTTAGGGCAATATTTGGCTGAACTTTAGACATCGGAAGTTCAGGTGAACAATTTTTTGTGCAAGAATCAACAATTTGTTTTTTTTGAATTTCAACAGTCAAACACACGATCCAACACCTATATCTAACTCAAATAAACTCAAAATTTGAAACATAAATTTCATATATCATAACGAATAAATCTCAATCATCAATTTGCCAAAAAAACAACAAATCTAACAAACTCATTTTACAAAAATGGTGTTTTGCTATTATTTTCAAGCTACAACATCCATTTGTTTTCAAGTGTAATTTCACCTGTAATAGCTATCAAGTTACTAATTAATGTCTATTTAAAAAATTACGTGAAATCATTTCATATGTAACTCTTCATGTTTCAATTAGTTTAAGTAGGAAAAAAACGATTCTTATGATAATTATTGAAAAGGTGTCCCTCCCCCCCCCCCCCCCCATGTTGGAGGACTAATAGTTTTCCACACTGCCCCTACAGGATAGAATAGTTAATTGACGCATAATTTCACTTTATTAAATTATTTAATCATAATAAGGTGAATTAATTTGATGTAAACATTCATTAGCAGGAGTACCTCCTATTCTGATAATTTCTTAAGGAAAAATCTTCAATAATCAAAGAAAAAGTCCTAAAGTGGGATTGTCGAATGGTGAATGTACAATTTATCCGCCATAAGACATATTACAACGCAGAAATTAAGATCTGATAAAAAATACTCAGTGACACCCACCATAAGATATATCATTAGTATTAATTAGTGTTATTGATTGGAAAGTATTGAGAACAGCTTTTGTGAATATATTTTCAATCATTTCTAGTAATTATTAAATAATAAAAAATGTTTTTAATTATTAACTTTGCTTGTGCGTGTGTGCACTTTGTCTTGAGTCGAGGGTCTCTCAGAAACAATCGCTCTACCTGCCAAGGTAAGATCTATGTACATTCTACCCTTCCAGACCCCACGTTGTGGGATTTCACTGGGTATGTTGTTGTTGTTGTTTTTGTTGGAATTTACTAATGTGAAATTAAGTTTAACCCATTATTTATGACTCGAACAATTGAGGCCTCACACGTCGGAAACGTCGTTTTCACACACGTGCACACATAGTGTCAAGTATCGTAAATTTCATTAGTGAAAGAGATATTAGTACGTAAGTGAAACGTTTGAGACATAGAATGATGGACGGTTATTGGCCAAATGACGTGTGTTCCACGTTGGTAAATGAAGGAAGAAGTGTACGAAGTGTAAGATCGAAACCTGTCGGAAAATGGTCGCGACACCACCGTAGAGTCGGGGCGCCGCGGTGCCACCACCCCAAGGGCCGCGACGCTAATTCCATGTTTGGTCACTGGAGCTCAGGCGTCGCGGCGCTTCGAGGGCAGTGTGATGGACGGAAGATGGGAATTTCTGACTTTTGGGTTGGTTTTGAAGCATTAATCCTCCATTACTTGGCACTTGAATTCAGCCATTATTTGGCTGAATTATAACCTCTCATTTAGTGTCATTACATGGTCTTGATTTCCATTAGTTGGATAGATGAGAAGTCATCTTACACACACTATAAATTGAGGGTTTTGGCTCAATTCAAGAACACACTTCAAACTTGTATAGTTCAGATTTTTCTGAACTTTTTCCTCTCTAGCATATCTTTCACACACTCAAAGGTTCTTCTTGAGAAACACTTGAGTTTCCTTTGCTCATTTGTTTAGTTGATGTTTTATCTTGGGAGACAGTTGTCCATATCGTAAAAGGATATATACGGGGCAATAATGTCTTAAGGACAAAGTGAATATCACTCGACTCAGCAGCGCCCTTGTAACACCACCAGATTTAGTGTATTTTGGTTTCAGGTTGAAAAGATCAAGAGGCTCGCTGCAATTGTAAAAAGATTCAAAGATCCAAGACTCAAGAACCATTCAAGACAGAAGATCAAGATCACAAGACTGGTTGTTATCACAACTCTTGTTAGGCTTCAATCCTATTGTATTGTAATCATATTGTTTACCCTTTCTAAGCACTAGTAGTAGTTGTATACTATTTCCATACATCCATTGTGTAACTCACAATCTTAAGACATGATTAGTACTAGTGCTAGAAAGATGTATGCCACCAGATATGATCCCAAATCTGGTTGTGGATTTTTTGTTGAAACCAGTTCTGTTGACAATTCTATATACAGTTCAAACATTGTCTCTGTCAACAAATTTGGTCCTAGTTTTGGGACTCTCTTTGACGATAGTTACAGATTTGTTTTCGTCAAAGGGGAGATCTCTGTTGCTGATCCTGAACTTGAAGATACTGCTGATAATCATGCTAGCAAAGCTAAGGATCAAGGAAGAGTTGTTGTCACCGCTCCCAAGAGTGGTGGAAACAAGCGTCCACAAGAGGTTGATGATGTCAACTGAGACATTAGGAGAAGGCTGGAGATGATGTTCCATCTTGTAGAAGAAAGCCTACATCTCATGGAAAGGAGAATTTGGACATATCACTGACGTGGGACAGATTCCAAAGGTATGAGTTAATTAGTCTTCCTTGTCCATAATATGTTTAGAGAATTTCTGAATAAAAGAGAATAAAGCAAGGCTAGGAATATGAAGTGTTTTCATTAAAAACTTATATTCCCTACACCCTAAAATCAAATATTAAACTCCTCACATTCTCCTTTTAAGATTGGATTGTTATATACAACGGCCTAAAAGATATGAACTTAGATTGTAATAAATTAGATTTATGGACAATTCTAAGCAAGGGAAGAGGACTAAGGACAAGGACTAGAGACAAATCTGTCACCGTTTCCGACAGAAAATTCGTCTTTTGACAGGATAGTAGTAGACACCCAGTCATACGAAGCCTACAGGCGACTGGAGTGGGCCAGAGTTTCCAGATTTTAAATGATTTGAAGGCCAAAAGAAAGACATAAAAGAAATGGACACTCAGTCTTCCAAGGCAACTGGAGTGGGCCAGAGTATGTAGATCACTTATGATCCAGTTACGCCCTAACCACGGGCAAAAGGTTTTTCATGTGAAGCAACACCACTTCTAAACTAGAAAAAGTTGAAGAGGTTGTCTTCAAATGACGTAAGGAAATGGGATCACTCTAAAAAGAGGTGATACATGTCCCAAACTTGGTTCAAAGACGTTGTTGGTCAAACTGGCTTGAGTCTAGTCTAACAGGTATATAATAACTAAGAGTGGTACAATAAGACTGTAGCCAAATGGATGAAATATTTGTAATTCGTGCATCTATTCCTTCATAGAGTAAGACACGGTAAATAGTGAACTAATTAAGTTGAGATTGTTTTCGTCTGTCGACATAAACCCTCAAAATGAGTATGAGGTAGGCGAAGATGCAAAATCACCTTTCCATTCCGTCGAAGGAATAGCGAAAGAAACACCGCTCTTCTATGACTCAGTCACACCTACATGGGTGATTTGAAGCTTGTACAAATAGAGGGGCGAGACAAGTACGTTGTGATCTTCATTGATGATGGTACAACGTATTGCATCCTTTGTTTGTTGAAAAGAAGAAGTTGAAAAGCCTACGAATTAAGGAATTCGTAGGGATAGAGGGGGAGAATGCGAAGCATCATTTATCAAATGACTGCTCCTTACTCACCTCAGTCTAACGGTGTTAGCCAAGTGCAAAGTCGTACGTCCAAGGTATATTGGCAAGGTGATCCTTATCGCTAATGGGAGTCTTAACGAGAACTCTGCATAAGGATAAGGATAACCCTCCATGTGAAGCATGAAAAAGATCTCATCTACAAATGTTGTAATATGGAGTAGTATGGCCAGGGTTGAAGTACCTAAGCCAAAACATGTCAAGTTGGACCTAAGACTGTAGAGTGTATATCCACTGGATCTGCAAATAACAGTAGTGCATATGACATCTTGGGTCAAAGAAGGCTGACGTCTTTGAAGATAACTTTCCTTAAAAAGGAAAAAGAAATAATTGCTCAAGGTTAACAAGAACCCGCGAGTATTTGATTGTACGGAACTAGATGTTCAGATCTACAGAACTCAGGGATTCTAGATGTTGAACCGAGATAGAGCAAAAAGAGGGGACAAAGACTTGTTCAGGCCTTCTAGCTTATATGATTGAGAATGAACCATGGACAGTTAATAAAGAATTGTCATCTCCAGAAGCGCTGCTTTGGAAATAAGCTAAAAAGAGAGAAATAGACTCCATCAGATAGAACCACACTTGTGTGATAGTTGATCTTCCTCCAGGAAAAGAACCTCTGGGTTGTAAAAGTGGATACTCAAATTGAGTACAAAGTAGATGGATCCACTGACGAGTATAAGGCCTCGGCTATTTGGACATGTGATCCAATGTGAATAGCTTAACCTTCAGGGTCACCGCAGTCTTGCGAGACATGGATGATTAAGACAGTCTTCCTAACCGGAGAGTTGGTTTAATGGACTGTTGGGCTTCTTCCTAAACTTCTTTGTTGGTCCCTGAAATGTTTACATTTTGGTCCTGAAAGTTTCAGATAAAATAGAAACAATGAATCTGACTACAGAAACATTGACTCTGAAGTTAGAAAGCCAACAGTTGGAAAACCAAAAGTCCGAAAGTGGAAAAAGAAAGTAAACAACCCGAGGGGTATGTGGTTCCAAGGAAGAGAAGAAAGTCTGTCGACTTGAAAAATCTCTGTGCGGGCTAAAACAAGCCCCGAAGCAATGGCACAAAAACCTTGACAGTACTCTACTATCGAAGGGTTTCTCCATTCATGAGTGTGACAAATGTATCAACATGAAAGGTAATTCTCGCTCGTTCGTCATGATATGCCTTTATGTAGACGACGTGTTGATCACAGAGAGTAGTTCTAGGTTGATCCTAGAGACTAAGAGTATGTTGAAACAATGATTCGACATGAATGGTATGGGTATTACAGATGACTTCTTAGAAATTGAGAATTCCAAGACATCTAACGGACTGGTCTAAACTAAATTCATATGTGAGGTGTTTTTACAGTCTCGTTGAAGTCACCAATAGATATGTATCATAGAATTGATTGGAATCATGGTACACCCATTTATCAGGAGTGATAGACGCAGGTCACATGTAGTTCAATGTATCTTACACACTACAACTGACTTTGTATCGGCTCATAAAGAAGATTGGTTGAACTAAGGTTCACTGATAATGATCAATAGAAGGCTTTAAATCGGATGTGACGACATCTGAAATATTTGCCTATCTATGAATTATGGTATTCTGGATGTCCAGCGGTTCTGGGAGAACATAGTGATGCAAACTGGTTATCAGACTTGAAGAACACCACAACCACACGTGGATGTCTTTGGAAAATCCTCTAAGCAAAACTTGCATCGGTCGATTCATGATGAAATTGGAGTTTATCGATTTGTACAAAGCATGATGAGAAGTTGAGTAAATTCACGACCTCTTAGAGGATGTCCCTTATTGGGAGTAACTCGTGCCTTCATCACATATACACTGTAAGGGCACGGATGACGGCATCTGCACATATCTGTCGCAGATATAAGACCGTATGGAAGTTGATCGGGTGACGCATCCTTGATTACTAAATCAAAGGATATAACAGACCCTTTAATTAAGGAAATACCCGAAGATCAAGAGTTATGTCTGTCTAGGGGAATGAGCCTAAAACTCAATCACTAAGAACTAATACAGCGGACACCCAACCTTACTGGCTGGAGACGCCAGGAATTAGGTTCAATGGAAAAATTAAGTCATAAAAATTCAGTGGAGTGCTTTGGTGGAAGCAAGAGCACTTGGGATAATGATTTCTACATAGAAACATGAATCCAAAGTTGTTCCCGTGATATACATTAAGTGTTATCTGCATAGTGGGTAAAGGTTAAGTTTCCAAAACCTTTTATGAACCTCAATGTTTGAGGTTAGGTTTGGGGAAATTTTTAATGGTGTCTAACACTCATGGAATGGGGTATAGCAGAATACCTTGTAGGAGACCACTTATTTAAGTATGAGGACTGACCGTTTCAAATGAACGCACTTAAGAAACCAAGATGTGTCCACGACCACAACAGATAAAACATTAAGAAGAACAGAGTAAGGAAAGTTGATGTGTTGGTGCCACTGTCTTGCCTTACACTAAACACTGACGGTTCAAGACATCACGTTCACCGCGCAGTAAGTAAATCCGATGGTATTCTACTATGGAAGGTTCAAAGACACGACTACCTATCCAGATACAACATCGATCCGCTGAAATATTGCTAGAAAGGACCCGTGTGGGTGCGCCAAAATCTCTTTCAAGAGTGGATTGTTGGAAATTTACTAATGTGGAATTAAGTTTAACCCATTATTTATGACTCGAACAATTGAGGCCTCGCACGTCGGAAACGTCGTTTCCACACACGTGCACACATAGTACCAAGTAACATAAATTTCATTAGTGAAAGAGATATTGGTACGTATGTGAAACGTTTGAGACATAGAATGATGAACGGTTATTAGCCAAATGCGTCGCGGCGCTGTCAGGACGATTTCCAATTGCTCACGCAAATGTACGTACCGTTACAAGTAATATAGTCTGGTAAGACCGAATATCATCCTCATAGACTGGTTTCTAATTATCGAACATCTATTCTAGGTTATCTATTTGGCAAACGATAAGTTGATTTGGTTTTTATCTAACACTAGTAGAGTAATTGCAAGAATTAAACTAAATTATTGAGGTTTAATCAGTTATGAAGGAATTAGGGCTTCCACTATCCTCAACTATCCACTCTTTTCAATGATTAATGCAACTAGAATGACTTCTTCTTCTAAGTTAAGATAGCGGTTAACTAGACTGTCTTATATTCCGGTTAGGATATATAATCGCTCAACCCTAGTGCAGAAACCTTCTATATTTCTATAATAGGTTTTACCACATAGGAGGATTAAGAACAATAAACAATAATGCTACATAAGTATCGGGATACTTTCGTCAGCGATTTTAACCTATGTCTATTCAATTACAGCATATCCAAATCTCTCCTCTCGGTTCTTGATTCGAAATCATATAGATTATGATAATTAGTGATAAATTAACTATCAATCATTCATACCAATATTGAATAAATCTTAATCAAGTAAAAAAGAAATCAAACTAATGCATTAATTCATGGAATAAAGTTTCAAGCGATTCAATAGGAAAGCCCTAATAAAGTGTTTAGCTCCTAGCCATAGACATTCTAAGAACTAATACAAATCCCAACATGAACTGAATTGAAAACTAAAGAAAGAAAAATTACTTAGAACTATGTCTCCAATTGCCGCCTCCAAATTTTCCTGTGTTGTCTTCTGTTGTGGAATCCCCCTCTGTAGAATAATCCCTAGGGCTTAAGTATGCTGTTATTTTCGTGTCCTCTGGACCCTATTTTCTCCTGGCCAATTTGTCCTCGGATCTGCAAAATTCCGCGTCGGCGCTGCGGCGCCTAAACTTCTGTGAGCAGTCTGATCTTCTGGCTCTGCGGTCCTGCTGCTAGGCGCCACGACGCTGCTTTGCCTTCGTCTGAATCTCCAATTTTTAACCTTTTTCCTCGGGACCCTCCTTTTATGTAAGTTTTTCCCTCTTTTTCACCATTTTGCCTTTTTGAACCGTTGTGACTCAAAAGAAAGAAAAACGATCCTAACACTACACTTATTTAAACGAAAATGAGGAAAATACTAACTAAAAATTACTCAAAAAGCGTATACAAAATACGCCTAACAGATACCCCCAAACTTAACATTTGCTCGTCGTCGAGCAAAGATCAAAACAAAATAAAAGAAACAAAAAACAAAACGACTTAAAGACTCGAAGACTCAAATCAAGAAGTTGCACAAGGTTACTTAGAAAAACATGAACGTCAATTGGGATAATATTCTGAAACATATATAGCATAAATATAACAATCTAGAATTTCAAGCCAGATATTTCGCAAATTCATTTAAATCACACTCAATGGAAACATGAACATTAACCTATGCATGTCAATTTCATTTAGTTATATGGGCCTGTTTACTTGCTATTCTCCACTAATCATAGACATACATTCTAGAGATCTTCAGGACTTTTCAGGATTGTAATGTAGGCTTAGGCAGGGGTAGATAAAAGTTGGCATTTAGGCTCAATTTACGTACCATAAGCGTTTTTCTCATTCAACCATTTTGTCCTTCTTTTTAGTATTATTTTCCGCTCATATCTATCATTCCCCTCTTCTTTTTTTGAGAGCATGAAAAACATTTACATAGGCACCCCCAAACTTAAGCTTTTACATTTTTCCATTGGGGTGCATCAATTTTTCACTATCTTTTGGTATTTCTTTTTCACTCTTCTTCATCCCAATTTTCAATTACTGCTTATGGCACATAAGAGAATCATAGGGTGTCAAAGAAATAACTTATTTTAGGCTCAAACGGGCTGACTAGGGATATAATTTATTGCAAGGTAGGTAATGAATGGTAAGAAGGGCTAACAAATAAATGTCTGAATCATCTCCTTAAACATGTATATCTTAACTATTTCGCCTCAAATAAAAAGCAAACAGACTTCATAGACCTTTTTCACAATTGAAAACACATAGGCTAAGTACAAATATCCCAAATAATTAGATTTTCATGAATCTTTGGCATATCTAACTTAAGCACACAGATTTTAGCTCTAATTCCATTACATTATCTCACTTAATTCACTAGGCGTTTCCAGCAACTACAGCATGCATGATCATAAAAAAAATGACTCATATAACATAAAAACATAATAAAAAAGACTCCAAAAATAGACCTACAAAAATAAAATAAAATAAAATAAAATAAACTCCCCCCCCCCCCAAACTTAAACGACACATTGTCCCAAATGTGTAAGACTCAGAAATAAAAGGGACGACTTACAGACAATAGCGGTTCAAAATGGTGGTGGTGGCGGCGGATACTGCTCGTTGGAAAATTTCCCAGAGGCGCGGCGCAGCCTTCATCGATTAAGAGGCACCGCGTCCAGAATCAGCCGCGCGCTGAAATTCTGCAATCTTCGTAATATCGGTCCGCGACCGCTTCAGGCACCGCGCATCGATTTCATGTTTCGGCATTTTCGTGCCGTATGTCACGACCCAACCTCGGGCGCGGCGGTACCTACCGGTACCGCCGTATATGTCAGAGAATAGCAGCGGAACATACATAACACGTAACTTATAAGAAGGGTAAATATCACTGGCCAGCCGATAAGGCTGCCTTCCATAAAACATACTTAAACAAGGTATAGTAGTACAACCGTTCTTAGAGCCCAAAACATAAATGTGACCGCACCTTAAAGATAACAATCGTGGTGGGGCGGCCGCCATACCACGAATGTACAAAATACCTATAGCATCGTGGAATGTCCGCATTAATAAACAAGCTTCCGAGGAATGAGCTTCGACACCGGAATAGTGATACTAAGAACGAGGATCCACACCGCTTACCCTTACCGCGCATGAACGGCCAGGAAGAAATTCGACACAACGTACCAAGTATGTAAAGCGGAAAATATCGTAGTAATATCATAAGTCAAAAATAATTTGAGTCATAAACGAAAATCGGTTTACTTTGCACGTGCCTTACTAACAATGAGAGCAACAAATGTATATATATATCGCATAAAAATAGGAAGCTCATGATCAAAAGCAGGTACCTCGCCTGTAGTATCATTAAGCAATCCTGCTCCTGGGACTATTTCACCCGCATAGGTCCTGTGGACCCGCATGAGGTCATCCGCCTCGTCATGGGACTATTTCACCCGCATGAGACTATTTCACCCGCATGGATCATGTGGACCCGCATGAGTACCATCGCCGTACTCGCATGGGACTATTTCACCCGCATGGATCCTGTGGACCGGATCCGCATGAGTACAAACGCCGCACTCGCATCATGGGTAGCAAATCCATGACATAAGTAGTAAACCATCCTATCAAGCATACCCGGCCACCCATCGTGTCAGTATGTCCAAAGGAAATAACAAGAATCCGCATACCCGTGGGCCACCCAACGTGTCAGTATGCCAACAGGAATTAACAAGAATAAGTAGTGAACCATCCTAATGAACGCATACTCGTGGACCATCCATCGTGTCAGTATGTCAAAAGGAAATAACAAGAATAACCGAGTGCCGTAGAACATATCACCTAGCACAACCGGCTATCATACATAACATAAGCGCTACCGGTCTATCATATCATAACATAAGCGCTACCGGCTTATCATAACATAAGCAAGTTAAGAAATCCCCTAACTTCTTATTAACATTATTAACATATCCTCTCATTTTAGTATACCTAAGGCACCAACATGTCTTTTAATAGAAAAATTCGGGAATTCAACCCAAGTACCATGCACTTCTAACTTTTAAGAAAAACTCTTTTTATACAAAGATTCCAAGATACTATTCACCCTAGTATCAAGTTACGATTTCCTTTCAAGACAAGTCACATTTTCTTTTAGAAATATAATAGGCTTCTAAATCAAGTGACTTCATTTCCTTTAAAACCTTAGGCAACCAATGCCTAAAAATCAATTCACCTTTCTTAGTTTCAAATCCTTTACCCGTACTTGTTTTAATTAGAGTAAACCTTTCTTTGTGAACCTTTCAAGAAAACTAATATAACCAACTTCCCATAAAGTCATTATATTAGCGTTATCCCTTTGTCAAATACATTTTTCCCTCAATCCAAGGGACTTATACTTTTGAAATGAAACAAGTATCATATACTTTAAAACAAGTGTAGATTATCAAATCTTGTACGTATACCGTACTACATAGATACAACTATTCATGCTCAAGAGATAGGAAAGCTCTACATACCTCTTCGGTCAATCCACTTGCTAAGTCCAACTACCGCAAGTAATATGTCAACCTATAATAACCATAGTGCGTTTATTAACCTCTAATTTCAATGTAGAAATTCCAAATTCAAGTTACCAATTCCTAAGGAAAATTGGGCAGCATTTCCTTTGTTTCTACTCACTTTGCCACCTTTTTCAAAGGCCGATTTTCAACACTCAAATGCCTCATTAAGGCCCAACATCCAAACCAACACAAAGGGATTACACACCTAATCTTGGGTGTGTAAAATTCTGCCCCACAAGTTACAACAATTCACTTAACAATTCTAAAGTAGTTTTTAGGCTACAACATGCTCATAATATCTCTTTAGCCAAATCCTTCATACCCAATCCACATTTCTTGCATGCAATGACTCTAATAGCATTATTTACTACCACAAGTACTTTCTTCTTAACATGCAACACTAAAAACTAATAATAGAGGGAGAATCATTACCTTAGAGCTTTAGCCAAATTTATCCAACAATTTGTTAGCTTCTATTCCAAGAACACCACCACAACAACCTTCACAAGCTAGCCACAAGCTTCCTTCTTGCTTTTATTTTTTTCAGATTTTTCCTAAGGCTAGAATGTCTCTTGGGATTTTAGAGAGAAGGAGGAGCTTGAACTTTTAAGAGAAGGAAGAGCTTTTGTCTAAGAGAGAGAGAGAGAGATGAAGTATGACCAAGTCTTGAAGACTTGGTCAATATAATGCATGCAAAATCAGATGGGGACACTTGTCACCTCCCAAGGTCTTTTAAAAGAAAAATCGACTTTTCCTAAGTTTTTCCGCCTGAATCCCGCCTCGCGCCACGCTTCCGGCGCGGTGCCGCAACTCCCGCGGACCCTGGATCTTCCGCGCCGCGCTGCTTCCAGGCGCGCGCTGAAACTTCAGCGACCCTCGATGCTTTCGCGCTGCATCCGCGCCATGCGTCCTCGCGCTTTGTCCAAACACATTCTGTCCGATCACGACCGAACTTGTAATTCTCATAACTTCCTACTCTTAGGTCCTATCGACGAACGGTTGCGTTGGAATCTAGACTCAACGAACTACGCCTAGGCCTTTGAAACACTTAGAACTCTCAATGTACCGGTCATAACCCGCCTCAAAGTTGACTAAAACCCGTCCTAACAATCCACAACCTATCATTTGGAAATTTTAAGACGAACATGCTTTCGTACGCTCTAATACGTATGGTCAGAACTATGTGGTATAACATTCTCCCCCCCTTAGAAACATTCGTCCCAATGTTCCTTCTACGCCTCGACGCACGTGCGGTGTAGTCTTCACTACTATACTTATAAAACCAATTATGCCACACATGGCCATAATATACTAACCACGCAAAGCTTACCTCCCGCCACGAGGAATTACCTCTAACACGTATAACAACTTATTAGTCCCCATCCGCGGTCTAAGGGTATTCTCCTCACAAAAGATCACTCCCATCTCCTCAACACATGTTCGCTTCTTCTTCCACCTGTCGTATCCTCCTTACACACTCGACTCTTCCTAGCATACGCATTCACACTCTTGTTCCCGGCCCGAGACAATCTCACTATCCAAGTCACGAAAACCTAGTGGTTTCCCTAGCTTAGCTACCCACTATCATTTCATACCACTCATGGACTTATTACCCACGTATACCCTACATGTACTATGTTCCTCGAAAAAGATCACCCGTACAATCTTCCACTCACGATGGCCCTGTAGCTAAGGTTCCCACGGTTATCAAAATCCTAAGGACTCCCCACTTTCATGTCCCTAAACTTACCCCCTTCTACAAGCCAGGCTCTCCAAGTCACAATTTACATAAAATTACCCGCACATAACACTTAACATGTAACCATCTTATCACACCTACTAATCTTTAGAGAGTTAAGGATATAACTGCAACTATTGCTTCATTTCCCCCTTGTCGTTCTAATCATGATCCTGCCCTGCACGGCGCATAGCAAAAGAAGGCGATGAACCACCATCGATCCCGGCTGAATCTCTTCATCCGTGTTATCTCTCTCGGGACAATTCCTCGCAAATGGCCCCGCTGGCCGCATGTAAAACAAACTCCCAACCCAAAGACGACATTCTCCACCATGGAGCCTACCACAACGGCCGCGAGGTAGGTGGCCCATCCGGCTAGCACCCCACTTCCCGAGAACCGAAACCTTGGAGCCCCGACCGCCTCAATATCCGAACGTCCCAAGACGCGGAGAACCACTCGAATCGGCGGAGGGGCATAACTAGCTCGCCGCGGCTGTCCTCGAAAGTTACCAAAGGACCCTGCTGTCTTGGCCTCTTCTCGCGATCTTGGTTATTCCGCCGACTCTACGCCTCACACCCGAGTGCATAAGCCTGCATACGGGCAATGTCCATGCCCGGCTGAAGAGCTACTCCCGTGCAACTCTCGGCCAAGTAATCGTCCAGTCCTGTGACATAGCGGTGTACCCTATCCACCATGTCTGCCACTAAGGCGGGCACATATCGGGCCAACGAATCAAACTCTACATTGTAATCCCGAACCTCCCGCCCGTTCTGCCTCAACATCAAAAATCTATCCGCCCGCGCCCTCCTCATCTGCGAAGGCAAGAAGTGTGCAAGAAAGGCCTCTGAGAACTCGTCCCAAACACCGAGCGCATGCTCCCCGGGGCGATTCCATGAATCATACCGATCCAATCTGCGGTGTCCGCGGCCGATGCGAACCTAGTACCACCGACTCGGTCTCCAAGCCCCGATCACCTCGCGATCCACAGAATCGCCGGATAAACTCCGAGGATCATCCTCGCCTCGACCATAAAACTCGGTGGCTGCAACTCAAAAGTCCTCGCCTCGGCTAGCGACTGTGTTGAACTACGGCAATGGAGCTGCATCTCGCTTATCCTCGTATGCGCCACGATCTCGGCGATGGCGGGCCATCTCCTTGTAGCCCATATCCTCGCCGCCGCTGGATCGAGGCTCGTATCGCGGTCTCGATGGCCCATGGCCGCCTCGAACTCTGCTGGGTTGGCGGCGTTGTAGAACTCGCCGTCCAAACACCTCATCCGGTGGGGCGGGCTCGTGCCTCGTAACCCTCGGTGCCCTACTAGTAGTTCCCTCGCTTTGCGCCGCCACGGGCCGCGGTTGCCTTGCGTGGAGGCATAGCTGATACAGGAAACAATACGTCAGAGGAAATTCAACCTATAACACAGCTCTATTGCACGATCTTAGAGTGAAAGAATGGAAACCAATCCTAAATATCCTGCAGCCTCCTGATTATAGATGTGGTGCACAACACACCGATAATCAAGACTCTACTAGATACGGTCTGTGGACACTTTCCGAGGACTAACCTGGCTCTGATACCACTTTTGTCACGACCCAACCCCGGGGCCGCGACTGGTACCCTACCGGGGTACCCTGTCAGGTATATGTCAGAGAATAGCAGCGGAACATACATAACACGTAACTTATAAGAAGGGTAAACATCACTGGCCAGCCGATAAGGCTGCCTTCCATAAAACATACTTAAACAAGGTATAGTAGTACAACTGGTTCTTAGAGCCCAAAACATAAATGTGACCACAGACCTCTAAAGATAACAACTGTGGCGGGACAGGGCCCCGCCATACCCCTGAATGTACAAAATACCTATAGCATCAGGGAATGTCCGTACCAATAAACAAGCTTCCGGAGGAATGGAGCTTCTGACACCGGAATAGTGATCCTAAGAACGAGGATCCACAATCTGCTTACCTGCGATGAACGCAGCCCAGGAAGGGTCGATACAACGTACCAAGTATGTAAAACGAAAAATATAGTAATATCATAAGTCAAAAATAAGCTGGAGTCATAAACGAAAATCAGTTTACTTTGCACTGTGCCTTACTAACAATGAGAGAAACAAATGTATATATATATACTGCATAAAAATAGGAAGCTCATGATCAAAACAGGGTACCTCGCCCGTAGTATCATTAAGCAATCCTGCTCCTGGGACTATTTCACCCGCATAGGTCATGTGGACCCGCATGAGGTCATCCGCCTCGTCATGGGACTATTTAACACGCATGGGACTATTTCACCCGCATGGATCCTGTGGACCCGCATGAGTACCATCGCCGTACTCGCATGGGACTATTTCACCCGCATGGATCCTGTGGACCGGATCCGCATGAGTACAAACGCCGCACTCGCATCATGGGTAGCAAATCCATGGCATAAGTAGTAAACCATCCTATTGGAGCATACCCGTGGGCCACCCATCGTGTCAGTATGTCCAAAGGAAATAACAAGAATCCGCATACCCGTGGGCCACCCAACGTGTCAGTATGCCAACAGGAATTAACAAGAATAAGTAGTGAACCATCCTAATGAACGCATACCCGTGGACCATCCATCGTGTCAGTATGTCAAAAGGAAATAACAAGAATAACCCGGGGTCTACCCCGTAAGAACATATCACCTAGCACAACCGGCTATCATACATAACATAAGCGCTACCGGCCTATCATATCATAACATAAGCGCTACCGGCTTATCATAACATAAGCAAGTTAAGAAATCCCCTAACTTCTTATTAACATTATTAACATATCCTCTCATTTTAGTATACCTAAGGCACCAACATGTCTTTTAATAGAAAAATCCGGGAATTCAACCCAAGTACCATGCACTTCTAACTTTTAAGAAAAACTCTTTTTATACAAAGATTCCAAGATACTATTCACCCTAGTATCAAGTTACGATTTCTTTTCAAGACAAGTCACATTTCCTTTAGAAATATAATAGGCTTCTAAATCAAGTGACTTCATTTCCTTTAAAACCTTAGGCAACCAATGCCTAAAAATCAATTCACCTTTCTTAGTTTCAAATCATTTACCCGTACTTGTTTTAATTAGAGTAAACCTTTCTTTGTGAACCTTTCAAGAAAACTAATATAACCAACTTCCCATAAAGTCATTATATTAGCGTTATCCCTTTGTCAAATACATTTTCCCTCAATCCAAGGGACTTATACTTTTGAAATGAAACAAGTATCATATACTTTAAAACAAGTGTAGATTATCAAATCTTGTACGTATACCGTACTACATAGATACAACTATTCATGCTCAAGAGATAGGAAAGCTCTACATACCTCTTCGGTCAATCCACTTGCTAAGTCCAACTACCGCAAGTAATATGTCAACCTATAATAACCATAGTGCGTTTATTAACCTCTAATTTCAATGTAGAAATTCCAAATTCAAGTTACCAATTCCTAAGGAAAATTGGGCAGCATTTCCTTTGTTTCTACTCACTTTGCCACCTTTTTCAAAGGCCGATTTTCAACACTCAAATGCCTCATTAAGGCCCAACATCCAAACCAACACAAAGGGGATTACACACCTAATCTTGGGTGTGTAAAATTCTGCCCCACAAGTTACAACAATTCACTTAACAATTCTAAAGTAGTTTTTAGGCTACAACATGCTCATAATATCTCTTTAGCCAAATCCTTCATACTCAATCCACATTTCTTGCATGCAATGACTCTAATAGCATTATTTACTACCACAAGTACTTTCTTCTTAACATGCAACACTAAAAACTAATAATAGAGGGAGAATCATTACCTTAGAGCTTTAGCCAAATTTATCCAACAATTTGCTAGCTTCTATTCCAAGAACACCACCACAACAACCTTCACAAGCTAGCCACAAGCTTCCTTCTTGCTTTTATTTTTTTCAGATTTTTCCTAAGGCTAGAATGTCTCTTGGGATTTTAGAGAGAAGGAGGAGCTTGAACTTTTAAGAGAGAAGGAAGAGCTTTTGTCTAAGAGAGAGAGAGAGAGATGAAGTATGACCAAGTCTTGAAGACTTGGTCAATATAATGCATGCAAAATCAGATGGGGGGGACACTTGTCACCCTCCCAAGGTCTTTTAAAAGAAAAATCTGACTTTTCCTAAGTTTTTCCGCCTCGGCTGCAAGGCGCGCCGCAACTCCCGCGACTCGGATCTTCCGCGCCATGCCTCGCTTCCGGCGGCCAAGGCGCGCTGAAACTTCAGCGACCTCAAGATTTCGGCGCCGCTGCTCGCATCCGCGCCGCGCTGCCGCTTTGTCCAAACACATTTCTGCCCGACCGCGCACTGAACTTGTAATTCTCATAACTTCCTACTCTGATGTCCTATCGACGAACGGTTGGTTGCGTTGGAATCTAGACTCAACGAACTACGCCCTAGCCCTTTGAAACACTTAGGAACTCTCAATGTACCGGGTCATAACCCGCCTCAAAGTTGACTAAAACCCGTCCGGAACAATCCGTCAACCTATCCTTTGGAAATTTTAAGTCTTACATGCTTTCGTACACTCTTATACGTAGGGTCAGAACTACGGGGTATAACACTTCATGTCCAATTCCCTTCACGTGTCATCACAACACAACAAAAAAATACCAAATGTGAGATTATTCTATTTAAACTAATTGCATAATTTAATATTGGGTTGCCTCCCAAGTAGAGCTGTCTTTAACGTCTTTTAGTCGGACGCAGGTTCCTCTTTACTGTGGCTTGAAGCGGATAGTAGTGTTGATTTTTTCCATGTCATTCACTAAGTATGGGTTCACTCTCGTCCGTTCACTTTGAATAGAGCGCCTTCTTTCCCTCTCACTTCGACTGCACCATAGGGGAACACTTTTTCCACTACGAATGGCCCTGACCATTTGGACTTCAACTTGCCTGGGAACAATCTCAGCCTTGTGTTGAATAGGAGTACTTGTTGTCCAGGGTGTAGCTCTTTCAGGATCAAGTTATTGTCATGCCACGCCTTGGCCCTTTCCTTGTAGATTCTCGCATTTTCATAGGCGTTTTTTCGAAATTCATCTAGCTTATTCAGTTGTAGCATCCTCTTCTGCCCGGCTGCTTCGGCATCCATGTTCAGTTTTTTCATTGCCCAGAACGCCCTGTGTTCCAACTCCACCGGCAGATGACATGCCTTCCCGAAAACCATCCTATATGGTGACATCCCAATGGGAGTTTTGAAAGATGTCCTGTAGGCCCAAAGTGCATCATCCATCTTTGTAGACCAATTCTTTCTTGAGTTATCCACTGTCTTCTCCAGTATGCTTTTCACTGCCCTGTTTGAAATTCCAGCCTACCCATTAGCTTGAGGGTGATATGGCAAAGCTGTCCGGTGGTAGACTCCGTAACGCGCCATCAAAGTGTCAAGCTGCTTGTTGCAAAAGTGACTCCCTTCATCGTTGATGAGGGCCCTTGGAGTGTCAAACCTTGTGAATATGTTTTTCTGAAGGAATTTCAATACAGTCTTACTATCATTCTCTTTAGTAGCTACTGCCTCAACCCATTTGGACACATAATCCACTGCAAGAAGGATGTATTGGTTCCCAAAGGACGTTGGGAACGGGCTCATGAAGTCGATCCCCCACACGTCAAACTACTCCACTTCTAAAATCCCAGTTATGGGCATTTCATTTCGCCTTGATATGTTCCCAGTTCTTTGGCAATGATCACAGCCCCTCACGAAAGTGTTGGCATCCTTGAATAGGGTTGACCAATAAAATCCACTCTGCAATACCTTGGCTGTTGTTCGTGATGCCCCAAAATGCCCACCACATTGCAGGGTGTGACAATGAGTGAGAATTTGGTGCATTTCATCCTCTGGTACGCACTGCCTAATGACTTGATCAGCACAGTTCTTGTAGAGAATTGGCTCCTCCCAGTAGTAATGTTTTTCCTCTGAATATAACTTTTTCACCTGTTGTCTTGTCATTCCTGAAGGCACTATTTTTGCTGCAAGAAAATTAATAAATTCAGCGAACCAAGGTAAACTTACACTAGTACTTACCTGAAACAGTTGCTCGTCTGGGAAGTAGTCATTTATTTGCACATCCTTGGCATTCTGGCTCTCTTCCACTTCAAGCCTTGACAAATGGTCCGCAACCACGTTCTTTGTCCCCTTTTTATCACGGATCTCCATGTCAAATTCTTGTAGCAGCATCACCCATTGTATAAGGCGAGGTTTTGCATCCTTCTTAGTCATCAAATACTTGATGACTGAGTGATCAGTGTACACTCTCACCTTATTCCTAATGAGGTATGGCCTGAATTTTTCAAATGTGTATACTATAGCCAGCAACTCTTTTTCTGTTGTTGCATAATTCAGATGTGCATCATTTAGAGTTTTGCTAGCATAGTAAATTGACCTGAATACCTTGTCGACTCTCTGTCCAAGAGCTTCTCCCACTGCATAGTCGATTGCATCACACATCAATTCAAATGGGAGTGTCCAGTCAGGTGTAGTGACTATGGGTGCTGCGATTAGCCTCTCCTTAAGGGTCTGAAAGGCATTCAGATATTCCTCATTGAGTTCAAAAGCAACCACATTCATCAACAAGGTGGATAGAGGTTTGGAGATCTTTGAGAAGTCCTTAATGAACCTTCTGTAGAAACCAGTGTGACCAAAGAAACTTCTGATCCCTTTTACCGACACTGGAGGTGGCAAATTTTCGATCACTGAAACCTTAGCCTTGTCTACCTCAATGCCTTTGCTGGAAATTTTGTGGCCCAGAACGATACCTTCCTGCACCATAAAATGACACTTCTCCCAGTTCAACATCAGATTTGAGTCTTTGCACCGCTGCAAGACTGCTTCTAAATGCTGCAAAAATTCATCAAAGGAGGACCCAAAAACAGAAAAATCATCCATGAAGATTTCTATGGTCTTCTCCACCATGTCAGAAAATATAGCCATCATATAACGCTGAAAGGTGGCAGGTGCATTATAGAGCCCAAATGGCATTCTCCTGAAAGTAAATGTACCAAAAGGGCATGTGAAGGTTGTTTTCTCCTGATCTTCTGGAGATATGGAAATTTGATGATACCCTGAATAACCATCCAAGAAGCAATAGTAGTTGTGTCCTGCAATCCTGTCAAGCATTTGGTCAAGAAAAGACAAGGGAAAATGATCCTTCCTGGTTGCTTTGTTCAACTTGCGGTAGTCAATACACATTCTCCACCCTGTAGTTGTTCTGGATGGAATAAGCTCATTCTTTTCATTTGTCACCACAGTCATGCCACCTTTCTTGGGCACCATTTGCACAGGACTTACCCATGAACTGTCAGAGATAGGATAAATTACCCCCGCATCTAGCCATTTCAGGATCTCTTTTCTCACCACCTCCTTCATGGTTGGATTTAGTCTCCTATGTGCCTCAATGGAAGGTCTTCTCTCATCTTCTAGGCGAATTTTGTGCATTACTATGGAAGGACTTATCCCTCTAATGTCAGTCAGCGTCCACCCAATCGCGAGCTTGTGAGTCCTCAATACTCTCAACAGTTTTTCAACCTCCACTTTGGATAGATGAGCCGATACAATCACTGGTAAGGATTTGTTCTCACCTAGAAATTGATATTGCAAATGGTCTGGCAGAGTCTTCAACTCTAGTTCTGGAGCTTGTTCTGTGGACGGCGCTGGTCTCTCTGACATTGTTCCTAGCTCCTCAATTTTTTTATAGCAGGGCTCATGGGACTCCAACCATTTTGCAAACTCCATCAATTTTGTGTCAGTACCAATATCCTCATCCCATTGTGTCATCACCACTTCAAGAGCATCAGCACTCCTGAACTCGTTTTCAGAAACTGCTTCATCAATCACATCAATAGCATAGCAGTTATCACTTGCCCTTGGGTAAGTTGCTCTAAATACATTGAAAATCACTTCTGAACACGAAGTCTCAGCTAACATTTCTGAACATCAATGAGTGCAAGTCCCGTGGCTAAGAATGGCCTGCCAAGGATGAGGGGCATCTTTTCATCTTCTTCCATGTCTAGGATGATGAAATCAGCAGGGAAGATAAACTTGTCCACCTTAACCAAGACATCCTCGATTATTCCTCTAGGGTGGACAATGGAGCGATCGGCTAGTTGTAATGTGATGGTGTAGGTCTTGCTTCCCCCACTCCAAGTTTGCAAACACACAGAAAAGGGCAACAAATTTATACTTGCCCCCAAATCACATAGGGCCTGCTGACATTCAAACTTCCGTATAGTGCAAGGGATGGTGAAACTTCCCGGATCTTTCAACTTTTGAGGTAACTTTCTATGTAGGATGGCACTGCATTCCTCAGTAAATGTTATTGTTTCATACTCCTCCAACCTCCTTTTTTTTATAGATGATCTCCTTCATGAACTTTACATAACTCGACATTTGTTCTAAGGCTTCAGGAAATGGAATGTTGATGTGCAGTTTTCTAAGTCTCTGCGTATATGGTACCTTCGTCTGCTGTATTTCAACGACTACTGGAGGTGATATTTGGTCCCCATGAAGATCTTCTATGATTACTTCCCCCTCCGAATCCTTCACCTCACTGGATTCACCCTTTTTTCTGGACATAGTGGGGATGAACCTGTCTCCACTTGTTTGTCGCTCCTCAAGTAAACTGCTTTGCACTGCTCTTGTGGGTCTACACCAGTATTGCTATGGCGGTTCCCTTTCCTACCTTTCCTCAGCATGCTAGCTAGCTGTCCCAACTGCATCTCTAGATTCTGATGAATGATCTTGTTTCCACCATGAACTGAGTTTGGGCGTTTGAGAGTGCCCAAATAATTGCTCCCAAGTTATCTAGCTCTCCTGATGGGGCCTGACTCTGTGGCGGATGAGTCAGTACTTGAGGATTCTGGCTCTTGGTGAGCCTGAGTAAGACTTCATGCAGCTCATTTCGCCCATCTTGTGGAGCCTGTGGGATAAATGTCCGCTGTGGAAAAAGGTCGAAGTCCTGCAGCCCTTGATAGTGATACCATGTACCTATACTTGGCTTTCCTGCAAAACTTACAAAAACAACAAAAAATGATAAAAAGATGCTCTCAGAACAAGTTGAAACTTGTTCTGGGAGCAATCAAATTAGAAATTAAGAATAGATGGTTCGATATTAAAAGGACGCCAGTCCCCGGCAACGGCGCCAAAAACTTGTCAGGCCGATATCCAATTGCTCACGCAAGTGTACGTATCATTACAAGTAATATAGTCTGGTACGACCGAACATTGTCCTCAGAGACTGATTTCTAATTACCGAACATCTATTCTAGGTTATCTATTTGGCAAACGGTAAGTTGATTTGGTTTTTATCTAACAGTAGTAGAGTAATTGCAAGAATTAAACTAAATTATTGAGGTTTAATCAATTATGAAGGAATTAGGGCTTCCACTATCCTCAACTATCTACTTTTTTCAATCTTTAATGCAACTAGAATGACTTCTTCTTCTATGTTAAGATAGCGGTTAACTAGACTATCTTATATTCCGGTTAGGATATATAATCGTTCAACCCTAGTGCAGAAACCTTCTATGTTTCTATGATAGGTTTAACTACATAGGAGGATTAAGAGCAATAACCTATAATGCTACACAAGTATCGGGGTAATTTCGTCCGCGATTTTAACCTATGTCTATTCAATTACAGTTGTTACACCTCGTAATTTCAGGACATGTATATAAGAACGTATGTAAGAAATCAGGACGTTAATATTTGAGACTTGTAGAATTTATCGAAATTTTGGAAATGTCGGGAAATGAAATATTGTGATGAATGGGAGGGCGACACGTGTCACCCCCTATATAGGCTTGGTCGAAATAATGGACCAAGGTTAAGTGGTCTAAGTGACCAAGGTTAGTAGTCTAATGTGGATGAACAAAGCTTGAGAAAATTGACCAAGTCAACTAGTCAAGTTGACCCTTGATATTTTAATTTCTTCATCCAAGACCACACAAGTGTTTTAATCTTGACCCTACATTTAGTTATATATACACCCACATAGCAAGACTTCTTCCACACTTAGAAAATTTTCAAGAAACTTGTGTGTTCTTCTTTGTAGCTCTCGGCTAAGCTAAAATAAAAGAAGAAAAAAATTTCGTTTGTTGTTCATAATTCACAATACTTAAACCCAAGGTTCCTAGGAGTATTACAAGGATATCTCAATAGAAAGATTCCGGAAAAAACTACGTTTTTACGTTAGTCGCAAGGTGAAAACCTAAGGTGTTCTTCAACTTTGAAGTTGGAAATAGAAGAGGAGTTATTCACAAGTTTCTAAGGGTTGCAAATAGCGGATTGGAACGTCAAGAAGAGGAGTTGAAGTTGATAAGGATCGACTTTAGGTTTTGGATTGTTTTGGGCTTAAAGAGGTAATAATATCCGTCTTGCTATTGTAATTCAAGATTTCATGTTGTAGTAGTTGATAGATGAACATGTGAAATATATTATGAATATTGATAAGTGTTATGGAATTTGGAAGCTTAAATCCGAAATTGGCATGTTAGCCATAAAAATTGGAAATCAATTTGGTCGATAGTTATAATCGCCGCATGTTGTATAAGAAAGGGATTATAGTTGTTAAAGTTGTTTGCGACTATATAACATGTTAGACGACAATATGGATTGAAAGGAAGTGGAAAGGATTATATGTGGTTGTACTTTGTAGCCGAGAAGGATATTTAATATTGGACTGTTTTATATAAATTGTGGGGCAGAATTTTACACGTCTTCTAAGGCGTGTAATCCCCTTTGGATAGATGAATTGTTGAGCCTTAAATGTGGCTTGTTTGGTTGTTAAATTCGGGCCTTAAAAAAGGTGGAAAAGTACGTAGAAACAAAGGAAGTGCTGCCCAAATTTCTGTAGAATAAGCGACTTAGCACTTAGTATTATTCCACGTTGAGAAGCTAGGAGTTGATAGACATGTTATGGTTATTATAGGTTGAAGTACTACGTATAGCGTATTCTACTTGAAGGATGAAATAGCTATCAAGGTTGAAGTACTTTGGAGCATTTTGCTACTTGTCGATAGTCGTCGCTAGGTATGTGAACCCCTTCCTTCTTTTGGCATGTTCTAAGTATGAAATATACATGTGGTGTTATTTCATGATTCCTTCTCATCTTAGAAGTTAAGAGGTACGTATGTTGATTTACTCTATGAAAAAGGTATGTCTAAGTTATCATAAGTTTTTACCAAGTCTTATGGGGGATGTTGGTAAGAGTCGTTAGGAAGTATTTGGAGTCGAGTTGACTTTGCTAATTTATTGCACTAATGAAAATAGGTATCGAACAAGCCATGCAGCGTTAATAAAAATGTATCGACAATCAATTATACTAAAATAAGTAGAATTCTCCATTTGCATAGAAACTAAGATAAGACAAAATTGTATTACATTTTCTACATCATGACTGCTTTAATATGATCGTTATAAACGAGTATAACCTATTCACAACTCATAAAAGTATATGTTAATTTAAAAGAGTTTATGTTATGAAGTTTTAAGACTATGAACCTTGATTTCTTAAAAGGTTATGAGACTTTATTTTTCAAGTTATGGGACTTGATTCTTAAAGAAATGAATGACTTGATTTAAAAAGTATGGTTGCCATGAATTATTTCAAAAGTTAAGCGGCTTGATTTCAAAAGTGAATGTAACTTGAGTTTTCAAAAGAAGAAGTTTATTGATTTAAAAGAGAAGGAGTTTTATGATTCTTTTTAAGTATGTATGTACGTAGTACTTTTGGGTTTAATTTTCCCTAATGTAATAAGAAATAAAAGTGCCTTAAGTTCTCTAAAGTAAAAGGTTGTTATAATAGCTTTATGGGAAGTTGTTATAATGACTTAAGAAGAAGTGAAAAGAGGGTTTAAAATGTTATGTAAATAAACCTTATCGCGTCCCAGAATTGGCCGGGCAGTATACCTTTATGGGCAGACTTATATGACTTTATCGCGTCCCAGAATGGGCCGGACAGTATACCTTTATGGGCATACTTATATGACTTTATCGCGTCCCAGAAATGGGTCGGGCTGGGCAGACTTATATGACTTTATCGCGTCCCAGAAATGGGCCGGGCAGTATACCTTTATGGGCAGACTTATATGACTTTATCGCGTCCCAGAAATGGGTCGGGCAGTATACCTTTATGGACAGACTTATATGACTTTATCGCGTTCCAGAAATAGGCCGGGCAGTATACCTTTATGGGCAGACTTATATGACTTTATCGCGTCCCAGAATGGGCCGGGCAATATACCTTCGTGGGAAGACTTTTTATGAATTCGCCGTGTCCCGCAAATGGGTCGGGTTACGTTATCACGTATGGATAATCAAAGTGAACTTCAAAATGAGACGTCCCTCCATAAAGGGCCGGATTATGTTATGCAAGATACGTAAGTTATATGTTTATGGCCTTGATGATTTTTCCTAAGTATGTACGTAAGAATTTGACTATAACTCTTATTAAAAAATGGGAAAAGATAATAATTTGCAATTAAGTTCATGAGTTGTAATGGCACGGTAGGATCTGATATTTACTTTTTATACTTGCACCTGTCATTCTTTTGTACAGTTATGATTTGTTTATTGTACCTTATTTTCCGTTCCATACTCTGCACTGTTGTAATCGACTTCTGGGGTTGCGTTCATGCCCGCAGGTATTAGGTACACAGGTTGGTGATCTTTGCTCTTAGGATCTCTGTTCAGTTTTTGGGAAAAAGCTCCATTTACTCCGGAGGCTTATCTTTTGGTACGGTTTCCCCGAGGTTGTAGATTTATGTATATTCAGGGGTATGGCGGGCCCCGTCCCACGCTTGTTATGTTAAAACTCTTAGAGGTATGTAGTCATATCTTGTGGGTCAGTTTGTAAAGGAAAGGAGGCAACTGCTTTCGGTTATGTATTTATATATCCAGTGAGGTAGCCTTATCGCCTAACCTGTTGGTTTTTCCTTATTGTTTTTTTTTATTATTTATTAAGAGTTGTATGTATGTTCCGCTGATTTTCTCTGATGTATACCTGTAAGGGTGCCTGTGTAGGCACCCGCCATGCCCGGCCTGGTCGTGACAAAAGTGGTATCAGAGCGATTAGTCCTCTGAAAGTGTCTGCATCGTGTCTAGTAGAGTCTTGGTTATCGGTCAGGCACCATATCTATAACCGTGAGATCAAGGACATTTAGGATTGGTTTCCATTCTGCCTTTTTCCGAGATCGTGCGCAGAGTCGCCATATTAGGTTGAATCCTCTCTGACCTATTCTTATGTATCAGTTATGCCTCCACGGAAGGCGACCAGGGCCCAGTAGGGCAAGGCAGCAGCAGGAGCTGTTAGTGGTACACAGAGATTTATTAGGACTCGTGCCAGTTATGCCCGAGGTCAGGTCTCAAAGTGAGAGTTCAGCCACGCCAGACAGAGAGCCGAGAGCGTGCAGCTCAGAGGTTCCGATACGAGCCTCAGCCTGCAGCCGAGGCAGTTTAGAGATTATGGAGAGCAGATCAGGTTATTGACTAGCATATGGTAGGGCAGCGCCGACAGGAGCAGGTAGCTAACCCTAGAGCCGACAGTTTGAGGATTTGGGATTTTCTGGGTTGTAGTCCACCCGAGTTCTATGGTTTGAGATCTGAGGATGATCCCCAGGAGTTCATTCGGCAGATACAGCGGACTATGCAAGTACTTAGGGCCTCGAAGACAGAGTCAGTTGTGCTAGCTCTTTACCGGTTACGCGATATTGCGTTGAACTGGTTTGAGTCATGGGAGCTGTCTGGAGGTGTGGGTGCACCTCCAGCTGTTTGGGATGAGTTCACAGAGGCCTTCCTTGATCACTTTTTGCCTCCTGAGATGAGGAGAGCCCGTGTTGATAGGTTCTTGACGTTGAGACAGAATGGAAGGTCCATCAGAGAGTATAACCTGGAGTTTGACTCATTGGCTAGGTATGCTCTCACTATTGTGGCTGACATGGCTGATAGAGTTCATCGCTATGTGATGGGGCTAGACCGCTACATGGTTATCGCATGCCCGGAGTGTCCTTCACCTGTATGGATATTGCCAGGATGCAGGCATATGCACAGGGGATTGAGAACAGGGAGAGAGAGGACCAGCCAGACCAAGGCCAGCCCAAGAGGGCAAGTACGACAGGGTTTCAGGGTAATTTTCGCGAGGCCTCAGCAAGAGTTAGGCCTACATTTCAACCAAAGACCGAGTGCTCTCCACAATTTTCCGGCGGGGTTTTACAACCCCGGAATGCAGGGCCGGCCGAGCTCTAGAGCTTCGTGGTCTCGTGAGACGGGGGTTCCAATATCGAGGCCACCTTTGCCTCAATGCACCCAGTGTGGTAGGTTTCATTCTGGGGTGTGTCTCTACGGTACGGGTGTTTGTTTTTCTTGTGGTCGTCCGGGCCATAGGATAAGAGAGTGTCCTCATCGAGGTGGAACTGGTGGGGTAGCACACCATCTTTGGATCGCCATGGTTCTTCACCTTCAATAGCTAGGCAGGATGTTCATGCACCGGCAGGCCGTGGCAGAGGTCGTGGTGCAAGTTCCCAGTTTTAGCGGTCCTTTGAACCGCCTATATGATTGCAGGTATATATTTGACCCTTTAGAGACTTGTAGGCATGATAAGGTTGTTGTATGTTTAAGTGTCATGAACAGATAATATTGAGATTATGTACGTATGCTAGAATAAGTTTGGAAGTACGAAAAATATAATCCTTTTAGGTCATGAATGGGAGTAAATAGTGATGGTGCACACTTTGGATTTATTTTCTCGTTTGGCTTATGATGGATGAATATGCATGTGCGATGTATTAGGGCCATATGTGGCATAATTAGGTTTCATTAAGTGTAGTTTTATGAGACTATACCGAGAAATGCTAGATTGAGCTCCGAAAGAACATTCGGGGACGAATGTTTCTAAGGGGGGAAGAATGTTACACCTCGTAATTTCAGGACATGTATATAAGAACGTATGTAAGAAATCAGGACGTTAAGATTTGAGACTTGTAGAATTTATCGAAATTTTGGAAATGTCGGGAAACGAAATATTGTGACGAATGGGAGGGAGACATGTGTCACCCCCCTACATAGGCTTGGTCGAAATAATGGACCAAGGTTAAGTGGTCTAAGTGACCAAGGTTAGTAGTCTAATGTGGATGAACAAAACTTGAGAAAATTGACCAAGTCAACTAGTCAAGTTGACCCTTGATATTTTAATTTCTTCATCCAAGACTACACAAGTGTTTTAATCTTGACCCTGCATTTAATTATATATACACCCACATAGCAAGACTTCTTCCACACTTAGAAATTTTTCAAGAAACTTGTGTGTTCTTCTTTGTAGCTCTCGGCTAAGCTAAAATAAAAGAAGAAAAAAATTTCGTTTGTTGTTCATAATTCACAATACTTAAACCCAAGGTTCCTAGGAGTATTACAAGGATATCTCAATAGAAAGATCCCGGAAAAACTGCGTTTTTACGTTAATCGCAAGGTGAAAACCTAAGGTGTTCTTCAACTTTGAAGTTGGAAATAGAAGAGGAGTTCTTCACAAGCTTCTAAGGGTTGCAAATAGCGGATTGGAACGTCAAGAAGAGGAGTTGAAGTTGCTAAGGATCGACTTTAGGTTTTGGATTGTTTTGGGCTTAAAGAGGTAATAATCTCCGTCTTGCTATTTTAATTCAAGATTTCATGTTGTAGTAGTTGATAGATGAGCATGTGAAATATATTATGAAGATTGATAAGTGTTATGGAATTTGGAAGCTTAAATCCGAAATTGGCATGTTAGCCATAAAAATTGGAAATCAATTTGGTCGATAGTTATAATCGTCGCATGTTGTATAAGAAAGGGATTATAGTTGTTAAAGTTGTTTGCGACTATAACATGTTAGAACGACAATATGGATTGAAAGGAAGTGGAAAGGATTATATGTGGTTGTACTTTGTAGCCGAGAAGGATATTTAATATTGGATTGTTTTATATAAATTGTGGGGCAAAATTTTACACGTCTTGTAAGGCGTGTAATCCCCTTTGGATAGCTGAATTGTTGAGCCTTAAATGTGGCATGTTTGGTTGTTAAATTCGGGTCTTGAAAAAGGTGGAAAAGTACGTAGAAACAAAGAAAGTGCTGCCCAATTTCTGTAGAATAAGAGACTTAGCACTTAGTATTATTCCACGTTGAGAAGCTAGGAGTTGATAGACATGTTATGGTTATTATAGGTTGAAGTACTACGTATAGAGTATTCTACTTGAAGGATGGAATAGCTATCAAGGTTGAAGTACTTTGGAGCATTTTGCTACTTGTCGATAGTCGTCGCGAGGTATGTGAACTTCTTCCTTCTTTTGGCATGTTCTAAGTATGAAATATACATGTGGTGTTATTTCATGATTCCTTCTACTCTTAGAAGTTAAGAGGTATGTATGTTGATTTACTTTATGAAAAAGGTATGTGTAAGTTATTCTAAGTTCTTACCAAGTCTTATGGGGGATGTTGGTAAGAGTCGTTAGGAAGTATTTGGAGTCGAGTTGACTTTGCTAATTTACTGCACTAATGAGAATAGGTATCGAACAAGCCATTGCAGCGTTAATAAAAATGTATCGACAATCAATTATACTAAAATAAGTAGAATTCTCCATCTGCATAGAAACTAAGATAAGACAAAATTGTATTATATTTTCTAGATCATGGCTGCTTTAATATGATCGTTATAAACGAGTATAATCTATTCACAACTCATAAAAGTATATGTTACTTAATTTAAAAGAGTTTATGTTATGAAGTTTTGAGACTATGAACCTTGATTTCTTAAAAGGTTATGAGACTTTATTTTTCAAGTTATGGGACTTGATTCTTAAAGAAAGGAATGACTTGATTTAAAAAGTATGGTTGCAAGATACGTAAGTTATATGTTTATGAACTTGATGATTTTTCCTAAGTATGTACGTAAGAATTTGACTATAACTCTTATTGAAAAATGGGAAAAGATAATAATGTGCGATTAAGTTCATGAGTTGTAATGGCACGGTAGGATCTGGTATTTACTTTTTATACTTGCCCCTGTCATTCTTTTGTACAGTTATGATTTATTTACTGTACCTAATTTTCCATTCCATACTCGGTACCTGTTGTACTAACCTCTTTCGGGGGGCGCGTTCATGCCCGCAGGTATTAGGTACACAGGTTGTTGATCCTTGCTCTTAGGATCTCTGTTCAGTTTTTGGGAAAAAGCTCTATTTACTCCGGAGGCTTATCTTTTGGTACGGTTTCCCTGAGGTTGTAGATTTATGTATATTCAAGGGTATGGCGGGGCTCTGTCCCGTCACAGTTGTTATGTTAAAACTCTTAGAGGTCTGTAGTCATATCTTGTGGGTCAGTTTGTAAAGGAAAGGAGGCAACTGCTTTCGGTTATGTATTTATATATCCAGTGAGGTAGCCTTATCGGCTAACCTGTTGGTTATTCCTTATTGATTTTTTATTATTATTTATTAAGAGTTGTATGTATGTTCCGCTGATTTTCTCTGATGTATACCTGTAAGGGTGCCCAGGTAGGGCACCAGTCGCGGGCCCGGGGTCGGGTCATGACAATAGCATAACCAAATCTCTCCTATCGGTTCTTGATTCGATATCATATAGATTATGATAATTAGTGATCAATTAACTATCAACCATTCATACCAATATTGAATAAATCTTAATCAAGTGAAGAAGAAATCAAACTAATGCATTAATTCATGAAATAGAGTTTCAAGCGATTCAATAGGAAAGCCCTAATAAAGTGGTTAGCTCCTAGCCATAGACATGCTAACAACTAATACAAATCCCAACATGAACTGAATTTAAAACTAAAGAAGGAAAAATTACTTAGAACTAGGTCTCCAATTGTCGCCTCCAAATTTTCCTGTATTGTCTTCTGTTGTGGAATCCTCTCAGAGAATAATCCTGTGGCTTAAGTATGTCGCTATTTTTGTGCCCTCTGACCCTATTTGTCCTCGCCAATTTGTCTCTGATTCGCAAAATTCCGCCGGCGCCATTGCCTCAGATCAGCCATGCGCTAAACTTCGCGAAAGGCCTCGATCTTCTGGCGCCGCTGCTTTGCCTTCGTCTGAATCTCTAATTTTTAACCTTTTTGCCTCGGGACCCTCCTTTTATGCCTACTTTTCGCTCCTTTTCTCCATTTTGCCTTTTTGAACCGCTTTGACTCAAAAAAAATAAAAACGACCCTAACACTACACTTATTTAAACGAAAATGGAAAAAATACTAACTAAAAATTACTCAAAAAGCGTATACAAAATACGCCTAACAGGCGCCACCACCCCAAGGAATGCGGCGCCCCAAGGGTTGGACCGCGACGCTAATTCCATGTTTGGTCACTAGAGCTCAGGCGCCGCGGCGCTTCGAAGGCAGTGTGATCGACGGGAGACGGGAATTTCTGACTTTTGGGCTGGTTATGGAGCATTAATCCTTCATTACTTGGCACTTGAGTTCAGCTATTATTTGGCTGAATTATAACCTCTCATTTATTGTCATTACATGGTCTTGATTTCCATTAGTTGGCTAGATGAGAAGTCATCTTACACACACTATAAATTGAGGCCTTTGGCTCAATTCAAGAATACACTTCAAACTTGTATAGTTCAGATTTTTCTGAACTTCTTTCTCTCTAGCATATCTTCACACACTCAAAGGTTCTTCTTGAGAAACACTTGAGTTTCTTTTGTTCATTTGTTTAGTTATTGTTTTATTTTGGGAGACAGTTGTCCATATCGTAAAATGATATAAATGTCTTAAGGATATAGTGAATATCACTCGACTCAACATCGTCCTTGTAACACCAGCAGATTTAGTGTCTTTTGGTTTCAGGTTGATAAGATCAATAGGCTCGCTACAATTGTAAAAAGATTCAAAGATCCAAGACTCAAGAACCGTTCAAGACAGAAGATCAAGATCACAAGACTGGTTGTTATCACAACTCTTGTTAGGCTTCAAGCCTATTGTATTATAATCATATTGTTTATCCTTTTTAAGCACTAATAGTAGTTGTATACTATTCTCGTATATCCATTGTGTAACTCACAATTTTTAATTATTAAAACGACTGGCTGTCATTACAAGGTATCTATTTCTAAAAAAGTTTTAAGCTAAAAAGTCTCTATCAAAGAGTTCAAAACTGTTAGTTTGAACATACACTTAGGTGGTTATTTCAAAATAAAAATATATATCAGATTTCTCTCTCTTTCACTTTCACTACAAATCACAATATTCTGTTCCGGTGGAAAATTTGAACTAATTGTTGATATTCCAATTTCGGGGGCTTTGTAAATCCTGAAAGAATTCTGTCAAATCCTTGGAGCAATTATAGTGGGAGGCTTAAATTCTTCAAGTACATTATCAAAGCCAGTTTTGAAATCCCTGCAATTTTTCCTAACACATATTACGACCACTAAGGTGTACGGTGGGAATTTAGGGGGTGCTTGAATTGAAATTGACGGCCACATTGATCGAATCAGATGGACCAATGTCCAACCCGCTCAAAACTTACATGGGCTAAGATGGGTGGGTCAAGATGCACTAAATGATGGTCATAACCCAACTTGACCCATTACTTTTATAAATTTCAAACTTACCTTTCTATGATGTTATTTTATTTTGTATGATATTTGATTTTCCATATCTTTATTTTTAAAATAAGAATAATATTTTTAAGAATTTTTTTATTTTTTATAAAAGAAAAAAAAAATGAAATAGAAAACTGAGAATGTGGTGGGGGTGGAAGGGGTAGGTGTGGTTAGGGGCGGGAGTAAGAAAAAAATTAATATTTTTTATAAATTGTTTATAAAAGTTAAAATATATAAAATAGAAATTTGAGAATGGGGTGGAGTGGGGGGTAGGCGGGGTTAGGGGGGTAAAAAACAAATTTATATTTTTTATAAATTATTTATAAAAGTAAAAAAATTATAAAATAGAAATTTGTGATTGGGGTAGGGCGGAGGGAGGGGGGCTGGGTGGAGGGGTAGGGGAGGTACGAAAAAAAATTATATTTTTAATAATTGTTTTTTATAAAAGTAAAAAAAAATATTAAATAAAAATTTGAGGATGGGGGGAGGTGGAGGGGGTAGGTGTGGGTAGGGGTAGGTGTGGGTATGGGGATAAGAAAAAAAATTCATATTTTTATAAAAATTATAAAAGTATAAAAATATAAAATAGAAATTTGAGATCAGTAAAGGGTAAAGTGGGGTAGGTAAGATAAAATTTCATATTTTTAATATATTTTTTTAAAAGTTACAAAAAATATGAAATAGAAATTTGAGGATGGGGTGGGGTGGGGTGGGGTAGGGTGGGATTAGGGCGGTAGGGGGAGGTAAGAAAAAATTCTATATTTTATATAAAAGTAAAAAAAATATGAAATAGATATTTGAGGATGTGGTGGGGGGAGGTGGTAGGTGTGGGTAGGAGGTAGGGGTGTGTATGGGGTAAGAAAAAAAATTATATTTTCTAATTTTTTTTATAAAAAAAAATAATAATATTTGAGATTGTGGTAGGCCTGGGGGGTGGGGAGGGCGGAGGAAAGGTAAAATTTCATATTTTTAATATTTTTTTATAAAAGTAATAAAAAATATGAAATAGAAATTTGAGGATGAGATGGGGTAGTTAGGGCGGTAGGGGGGGTAAGAAAAAAATTCATATTTTTTATAAAAGTAAAAAAAATATTAAATATAAATTTGAGGATGGGGTGGGGGTGGAGGAAGTAGGTGTGGTTAGGGCGGGGCGGGGGGATAAGAAAAAAATTATATTTTTCTATAAATTGTTTATAAAAATAAAAAAATAAAAAATAGAAATTTGAGAATGTGGTGCGGTAGGGAGGGAGGTGGGGGTAGGTAAGAAATTTGAGGATGGGGTAGGGCATGGGGTGGAGGAGGTAGGGGGAGGAGGTAAGAAAAAATCATATTTTTAATAATTTTTTTATAAAAGTAAAAAAATATGAAATATAAGACTTTGGTAAACAATAGAATAGTAGATGAGTTATTTTGGATCAATTTAATGGATTGATTTGGGCTATTCAAGATAAATAAGTTAAGTTGGGCTAGTCCAAACTTAGCCCATTTAATAATATGTCAATGCCCAAACCCATTAAAATCTGAACGGATTGAACGGATTAATTGAGCTTGGGTCTAATTTGCCAGGTGGGATTGTTTAATTTTTATATCCTTAACCAGATATTGGGCCAAGACCTTAAAATGAATATTTCTTTTAGTAAGGAATCATTTTATCTCATAGTGGACCTACTCAGCACGAATATGAAATTCGACGAGCAAGTGTTGAATATCAAATGTTATAACCATTATAAGTTGGTTCAACAAATAATAACCAGCTAATAAAGGATGAATCGACAGGACAGAACCTCACATCGGGCAGATGCAGTACTACATTTAGTTATATTCCTTATTGGGAAATGGAGATTGTGTGGCTCAAGCCTGAAACAGTTCCAGCAATGGTCACTCAGGCAGACATACATATAATATATGATGATACCATTATATTACAAATGTGCTGATTCATAAGCAAACTTGCCAGTAATCAATTGACATAGAGATTCTTCTGCATCCAATCACATACTAATCATTTTTTATTAACGGTCGTGTCTAGGTTAGCTTAAGCATACCTCAACGATTTCACAGAGATACATGTTACCTTCCACCAGTACATATACCGAAATAACTCCACCAGTACATATACCGAAATAACTCTATACACAAAAGCTTAGGCAGCTGAAAAGAAATCACTGAACAATTTTTACTCCCATGATTCACCCGCTTGATTGTTAAGTCACACCTTGGATGCGATGCGATGCTCATAATAATAATTTCCCGACAGAGGAAAGATGTTTTCTTCCTCTCTTTTTTTCCCTCTTTTGTGATAAGGAAAATGATTTAGTATGAAAATACAGATACTGTCTGAATTAAGAAGCTAAATTCAGGACTATTAAGAAGCTAAATTCAGGACTATTAAAAATATACGAGCAGATTCCAATAAACTTGTGAGGGCAAGTACTATATAAATGCATATTACATGTATGCTGATAGTGTCCAGTTACATTGTCTTTAAACAGCAGTATTATTCACAATAAAGAATGTTCTTTAACTGCGTGAATCAACTTTACGTATTTACCATTATCTACAAGATTTAGATACATTGCACATCTTAAGTGAGTACAAGAAGATGACAAAAACAGGGAAAATAATGCGATTTAAACCAGCCAAAGATCAGCGTTTTTGTGCGGAAAACATGATAAAAGAGCCCTGAACTTTACTGGTATAGTTGACGAGACCGCAGGCTGTCACCAAGTCTTCAATCTCCTCTTGAGTAAAAAAGCTGTACGTTAGACCGGATTGTCCACTCTGCGATCAAAAGGAAAGTTACTTTCATATCTCAACAAAAACGATCTATAAGATACGAGCCCTTTTCCAATATCATCTTTTTCTGGCTTGTCATGTTGACGGTTAGACTGGATTGATGACATTGGGTGTGTTTGGTATGGGAGGAAAACATTTTTCATTCCAATATTCTCTTTGGAAAACAAGTACCTTAAAATGAGAATGACTTCCCTAATGAAAGTTGGAAAAATAAGTTTCATAAATGACATTTCAAGTTCATTGTCTTCTTCCCACCCATCCAACACCCCGAACCCCCACCCCCCATCCCACCACCCCTATTGTGTTTTGCTAGATTACATAGAAATGCTTTTGGGAATAATATTTTTTTCGCTTACTTACCAAGCACTAGAAAATAAGCAAGAAATCCACTTGCTTTCCAAGAAAACATATTTTAGAAGAACATTTTCCTTCATACCAAACACACCCTGTATTGGTATTTTTTGGTTAGTTTCTAGCAGCTTCTAATATAGGCAAGTATTATATGTGTGTGTAACTAGTTTATATTCTTTGATAAGTATAATCAATCAATTTCATGTGAAGTGTAAAATGGAGAAAATTAAGTCTAATCATAAATTGGAAAACAAAATTCACCTGCAGCAAAGACCTCAATATCGTAGGAGCTGTAGGACTAACTCGGAGAAATGTAGTACCAACAAATACACCCCCACTAAGCAAAATCCGGTTAATTTCAGCAATCTGACAGAGAAACAGACGGCATCATTAGTCCAAAGCTCGACTTCATTCAATGATTTTGGAAATGCCATAAAATCACTGAACTTTGGTAAGCAGCAATAATTCAAGATTAAAACTGAGACAGGAAGCCAAATTTCAATGTTACAACTAAAAGTAGCACGCAATAAAGGGTGCACTAGCTCATAAAAAATAAGACATTGGTGTAAGCAAATACCAAAACTATAGGCAGACAGAGAAATTATTAAGCTGTTTACCCGGACCATATTACTTGCTTCTGGTTTAAGTTTCCTGAAACTAACTTGGTTACCAAATACTCCCTCCATCCCAATTATACGATGTAGTTTGACTGGACACGAAGTTTAAGAAATAAAGAAATACTTTTGAATCTTATGGTCTAAAACAAACCAAAGATATTTGTGTGGTTATATATCATCTCGTTAAGTGTAAAAAGTAAATTAAATTGTTGCCAAATAAGGATATGTCATTCTTTTTGGGACTGATTTAAAAAAAGTGTCGTATAAATTGGGACAGAGGGAGTACAAAATTATGTAATTCCTCTTACATCTCCTGCCCTTAAAATGAGCTCATGTTTCAACTAACTTTGTCAGATTCTTAGGGCGTCGGGGTCAGTATCCTAGAAAGGCACTCCCTTTGCTCAACATTTTGAAGTTATAAATGGGTGTTTATAAGGGAGCACGAACACCCTGGTTTTTACATATCAGAAAAGGGAAAACGTTTGTTCATGCAGAGTAAAATTACTGTAAAAGTGTCCCTTGGCCAAGCACAAATTACTGCTCTAATATTGACAAAAGTGTTTTCACAAATTGATTAGCCAAACACAAACTGTTACTCTCTAAAAGTACTTTTTTCGAAAAGCACTTCTGACATAAAGTACTTTTGAAAATAAGCTGATTCTGGAAGCTTGGCCAAACTATAGTCTAAAGATGATTTTTCCAGGAAAGATTATAATTTAGACAACTTACTGCATTGGACGGAGATGGCCAGCAATGCAAGGCAGCACCTGCATGTACAGCATCAACTGATCCAGAAAAGAAAGGTAATCTGGAAACATCTGCCCTTACAAGAGCTAGATTGCTACAGATTTTCATAGAAAAAAGAGGTTCAATTATATCTTTCTTGAAAGACAACTCCCAGTCCCAACTAATGAGGATTTCAACGACAAGATAATATTAGGCAGCAAAATGACTTACGAGCTTAAGATACTTTCATCAGTCTTGATGAAATCATAAGTCTGGCGAAGCATGTTTTCAGAAAAGTCAAGTGCAACGACTCTTGAATAGACCCCAGATTTGGCAAACTTCCTGGAAAACAATCCGCTGCCACAGCTAACATCTATAAGAACTCCGCCTTCAGCCACTTTAAAATACTCTTGAGCCATATTAAACTGCATAAATATCAATAGAACAATCATAAGCTTAGTGACCTTAACACATCGAGATGTACTTCAAAAAAATTCAGGTTTACTGGTTATTTTATAGCCGAAAAGGTCTGACCAGCTCTACAAGGAGAGAAGAGTAACTTCACGTAGCTAGTCCTCAGAAACTTTAACATTAGCAATTAGGAATGTTGCGACCAAACCAGCACTAAAATTTACTCCACCTGATTGCTTGCCTAAGTTCTAGTTTAATCCATCCCAAAAACTAGGGGTATCAAATGGACAGGTTGGGTTGGATTTGGCGGGTTAAAATGGACCGAATTAATAAATGGAAAACTTACTTGGGCTGAAATGAGTTGGGATGAAATAGGCTGAAAGTCGGGTCATAACCCAACTCACCCAAATATTACTACGTTTCAATTTCATCGTTTGTTCTTTTTTTAAGCACTTAATATAATTATTTCTTTCTTTATTATGGCTATATATATATCATATCAAATAAAAAATGTCTTCTTACAATATTTTTACATGGTTTCTCATGAGTCAATTTGAGCTACATATCAGCCCAATTTTAGATGGGTTGGGCTAAAATGGGCCGAGCTAATAATTGGACAGGTTGGACGGGTCATAAAAACATGGCTAATTTTGCCACCCCTACCTTTGAAGCTTTTGACTGTAGACATGACACATCATTGTGAGAGAAATAGGGGCTGATTAATACCTTAAACCTCCCATGCCCGACATGTCCCCAATGAAATGGCATTTTAGCTGTGTATCGGTTTTTGTTTCATAAAGCCCCTGATATACTCCAACATGGAGAAATTAATGGATAGTGACAACCTCTTTTATACTCTTTTTGTTCATGTGAAGGTGTTTGACTGGACACAGAGTTTAAGAATGAAAGAAAGATTTTTGAAACTTCTGGTCCAAAATAAGTCAAAGATATTTGTGTGGTTAGAAATTATCTCATTAAGAGTAAAATAAAAAGTTTAAAGTCAAATTGTTATTAAATATAAAAAGGTTTTTCATTCTTTTTGGGGTTGATTTAAAAGAAAACATTGTCACATAAATTGGGACCGAGGAAGTATGTAGGAAGGTCAAAAACTTATACATAGTTACTTTTAGATTAATGTTTAGTTATCCAACCCACAAAACTATAAGATAAATCTAATCAGCGCTTACCTCTTCATCAGGACCAGGAAAACCACTTTGGTTAAAACTTTGACGCCACCCTCTCTCATACAAGAATGAAACAACTGGACTCCTTAGAAAGGTAAGAGGACAAGCTATTAGAAATAAATAACTAGAAAATCTAAAAATACAAACTCTTTTATTATAAGCATTTGCTAGATATATCAGAGCCCAAGGGGGAATATATGTGAAGAAAAATGACACCTTTCTATAATTGAAAATAATTTAACATTGAACTTCCTATATTACCTTTAATGCCACAAATATCTCATACATGTTTAAGACCACAAGTTCGAAAAGTCTTTCTTCTTTTAAACTCCGTGCCTAGTTAAGTTGCACTACATAAATTGAAACAGAGGAAGTAGCATTTATGGACAACCTATTGAGTGAGGGAGCATGGACTTAGAAGCAAGTAAAAATGTCCGTTGGAAGGAAATGACGAGTTGCATTGAGAAAGTAGCAAGGAAAGTTCTAGGCGTGTTTGAAAGCCGTCGGGATTCTCAACACAAGAATTATGGTGGTAGTAAAGCAAAAGAAGAGTAATAAAGGATGTCACCTTGAGAGAAAATGAAGAAGCCTTTGAATTGATAGTGTGTACAAGATCTTGGCCAAATGCTTGCTGAAAGGCTTAAGAAGGTGATTGGAAGTCTAGTCTCTGATTGTCAGAATGCCTTTGTTCAAGGAAGGCAAATCTCTGATGCAGCTCTCATTGCAAATGAAGTCTTGGACGGGAAACAGAAAAGTGGCACCTCTGGTCTTCTTAAACTTCTTTTTAAGCTTGATATAGAGAAGGCTTTTGACAAGCTGAACTGGTCTTTTTTTATCTCAATCCTAAGGCAGGTCGGATTCGGAGAAAGGTGGATTCGATGGATTAAATACAACTTCTCCACAGTGAAGTATTCAGTGCTAGTAAACACAAGTCCTGTGGGTTTTTTCTCTCCTATGAGAGGCATCCGACAAGGAGACCCCCTATCACCTTTCTTATTTATTCTGGCGATGGAGGGGTTGAGTAAGATGTTAGAAAAGGCCAAACAATTACATTGGTTAGAATGATTTGTGGTGGGCAGTGGATCTGGTCCAACAATCTCTATATCACATCTCCTATTTGCTAACGATACCCTATTTGCTAATGATACCCTGATCTTCTGCGAAGTTGAAAAATCCCAAGTGCAATACCTTAACCTCACTCTTATGCTTTTTGAATCCATCTCAGGACTCCACATTAACATGTCTAAAAGTGTCATTTATCCTATTAATGAGGTGCCTAACATAGAGATTTCGTTGATATTATGTGTTGCACAACTGGGGTTTTCCCAACTATCTATTTGGGGTTACCTCTGGGCGCTAGTCACACATCAGTTGAGGCATGGAATGTTATTATGGAAAAGCTTGAAAAAGGATTGGCTTCCTGGCAGCAACAATATCTCTCACTAGGGGACAGGGTAACACTTATTAATAGTGTTTTGGATAGTATTCCCGCTTATTTTATGTCCCTTTTTCCACTGCAAGATAAGGTGTGAAAACGACTTGACAAGATTAGGAGAGACTTCCTTTGGAAATGCAATAACGAGGACCACAAATTCCACCTTGTGAAATGGGCCAAAGTCACCATGCCAAACAGTTTGGAGGCTTAGGGATTAAATACTTGGCATTACATAACAAGTGTGTGCTAATGAAGTGGCACTGGAGGTATAATCAGGAGACAGTCTATGGAAGGAGGTGATTCAAGCAAAATTTGGTAGCACTAGTCACTAGTGCCCTAATCAAGTTGCAACCCCTTATGGCACAGGAGTCTGGAAAGTTATAAGGAATTTATGGGAGGTCTTCTCTAGCAATGCTACTCTCAAGGTGGGAAGTGGGGAGCATATCTAGTTTTGAAAATACACTTGGTTGGGAAACATTCCCCTTATGAATATTTTCCAACCATCTTTCGAATTGCCTCCAACTCTGACTCAACCATCTTTCAGTATAGGGAAGCCAATGTTTGAAATCCGATTCTAAGAAGAAATCTAAATGACTGGGAGTTGGAAGATTTTATAACTCTCATGGCCACCATACAGAGCAATGATCAAGACAGGAATAGGCTCGCTTGGGGAATTCAGAGGGATGGCACCTATTCAGTCAAAGAAGGCTATTTGTATCTAAGCTCAAAGAAGACACTTATTGATGTGTGTCCTTGGAAACTTATCTGGAGAACTAATTTGCCTCTAAAAATTATCTGTTTCAGCTGGGTCACTCTTAAAGATTCTTGTTTAACTCAAGATAATCTTATGAGGAGGAAGTTCCATTTTTCCAACAGATGCTACATGTGTGTTTGTGCTACTCTGAATCTATTAATCATTTGTTTCTTCATTGTACGGTGGCAACTAACCTTTGGAACATGTTCTTTTCTCTCTTTGGACTGGCTTGGGTCATGCCAGACACCTTGAGAGAGGCTTTTGTGTGTTGGAGCTCCTGGAAAGTTGAGAAGTCCATCAAAAAGATTTGGTCTTTGGTTCCTGCTTGTATCTTGTGGTGCCTATTGTTAGAGAGGAACAAAAGGTGTTTTGATGGCATCTCAACTCCAATCCCCATTCTTAAGAGTAGATGTTTGATTAGTCTTTTTAAGTGGGTCAACCTCTCCTCTGTAATTATTGTTGACTCTTTCCTAGAATTTATCAGTTCCATAGATCTATGTTGATAGCTATTAGGTAGTCTTTGTTTGTCTTCTTGGGAGCTGACACATTCTTTGTCTGTAATGTTGCATCTTCTTGGTGCTTTTTGTTAATGATATCCTTCTTACTTCATAAAAAAAAGAGTATAAGCTAGGTATGAGAGAAGCTTAGAAAGCAAGTAGCAAAGTCATGGTAAAGCTTTAGATGACTTGTACCAAAATCTAAGGATACCTCAAGAGAACAAAGAAACGTATAAGCTATTATGATTGAGAGAAGAGTAGTAAAAAAGAGCAGCCCGGTGCACAAAGCTCCCGCTATGCACGGGTCAGGAGAAGGGTCGGACCACAAAGGTCTATTGTACGCAGTCTTACCTTGCATTTCTGCAAGAGGTTATTTCCACGGCTTGAACCCATGACCTCCTGGTCACATGGCAGCAACTTTACCCGTTACTCCAAGGAGAGAAGAGTAGTAAAGATGTGAATTAAGTTATGTGCATCTAAGAAGCTTTCTGACCAGATTCTGTTAACCACCAGTTACACTTAAATTCAATTTTATTCTTTTTCTCCTAATTGATCGAGTTAGCCCGTATGGGTGACCCAATATTCAACATTGTTTCCCTTTCATATTTCCACTTCACTTGTTATCTTAAAGATTACAGGATTTTGATTTCAAGCATTAAATGCAAATCTCTATCAGTCTAAGGTCCATGACCAAAATGGGATAGCTATTAAATTTAAGTGGGGGTCAACATTTTAGGCAAATAATTTCCGATCCCAAAAGCTAATGGGAAATTAACAACCAGTACCAGCAAACCTGGAAATAATTAAATCAAGCAAAGACGAAAATGACAAAAATAGTCCCTTATGTTTGGCAGTAGGTTTAAAATAGTCTCTAAAGTATGCTCTAAACAGTTTTGGTCCTTTAAGTTTGCCAAAAACTAACAGTTTTGTCTTCGTCAAATATTTAACGAACTTTGTCCGTTAGACTTAACGGAAACTGTGAAAAAGAAGAGGATATACAAGGAGCTCACATTTGGAGGTACATTTTTTTGCAGTTTATGCTATTTTTGGTCTTTTTCTAGTCTAGTGTAGTTTTTTAGGTGCACATTCCGCTATTTTTGATCTACTTTTTGGTGTCTAGTACAGTTTTTTATATTGCAGCTACTAGGATTTGATTGGACTTTCCTAGTGTTTTTGATTAATTTTCCTTCCAACAGTTTCCGTCAAATCTATCAAAACAGAGTTGTTAAATATTTGACGGAGACCAAAAGTGTTAACTTTTGGCAAACTTAAAGAACCAAAATTGTTCAGAGCGTACTTTAGGGACTATTTTGAACCTACTCCCAAACATGAGGAGATCATTTTTGTCATTTTCTCAAGCAAAGACATGAAACTTGAGATAGCGCTATGATACCTGAATAGCTCAGTCCGAGTTGGCTTAGATTCACGATATTCTTTTGTTCCGGAAGTAACAGTGAGATCAAGGTAGGTATTTTTGCTTGAATATGACTTGTTACATTTTCTGCATTTGAAACCCGATCTGTATATTGCTGGTCTGCAAGTGAATTAAATTGAAAATCAAACAACAATTAGGCCACACGTCAAATCACTGTTATTATGCATTTTCTATCTGTAAGACTAAACTTACACATTAAATCCTGAAGGGCCTTTTCTCATAAGAGGTTCATAACAAATTGGGCAAGCAAACAATTCAGCTTCTGCAGCATCCTGAGCTGGAGTTCTCAATTCCTGAACATGACAGGAGAAAAGATTATACATAAAACTGAAAACAAAAGGTAATGCACCACTTAACCACATTAAGTTTTAAACTTTAAGGGGTTGTTGGTTGCTCATCAGAATTATGTGAATAGTAGTAATGCAGAGAATAGTTATGCATGATAAGTTACGTAGGGTTTAGTTATTTATGTATTTGCTATTCCATCTTTTATCATGCATAAAATAATGGATAAAGACTCATAACTTATCCATGTTTTAGTTATGCGGCATTTTTAATTGGTAACCAAACACCATACTTGGTGTGCTGATAGCAACTAAAATGCTATTAAACACGGTACATGTTGTGTTGGTTTTAATACATGAATAACTTACTTCCTAACGAACAACCAAACGACCCCTAAGAGAATGAGAAGAGGCGAGAATGAAAAAAGGATTATGATGTGAAAAACTCATGATTGTAACATTGGATCATGATCGTATGCATCCGAGGAAGAGAAAAGAAATGTAGCTATGACCAGCTTTCTTGATTTAATAGCAGTTCAGCCATAAAACAAGATAAATACTTCAATGTAATCGTTTACACACATTTCAATTTTACCCAACATCCAATTGCATTCAACGCACTAATCAAAACATCAGTGCCACATGGAGGGGAAGGAAATGCTAGTGGTGGACGAACGAGTGGAGGGGAGGTGTAAAATGGGTTGGGACGCTGAGTTGGCATGAGACATGGAATCCACCTCATTCAAATGTCAGTTTCACATGGTATTGAGTCTTCACCTTAGACAACCCTAACGAAGGAGGGGAATATTTTGAACCATGTAGGTAATGGTAGGCTATTTTTGTACGGATAATATAACGGAGGGTAAAATCGATCCTTTTCACATTAGGGAAAGTTTGGCCCTTTTTCCCAATTTAAAATATGGTTAGAATTAGCTAATAATTGCATGAATATAACATAAATAAGCCAAAATCATTTTGTACATCATCAGTCTATGGTCCGATAACTTAAGCAGAACAGAGAAACCAAAAAATAAACAAGAACCCCACAAAATAACAAACATCAATAGAACATATGATGCACAAAAAGAGACTCGCGTTGATAAATTCAAGGCATAATACATTGATAACCCCTTAAACTTGTCAGTAAATTTCATTTGGACACTCAAAATACGGTTTGTTTCGATTGAGCACTTGAACACATGATAAAGTGTTCCTATCAAACACTTCCGACTCCAAATTTTGGAAAAAGTTCTGCATATGTTCTCACTTGCTCATTACATAGATAAGGCTTTTTATATATAAAAATAAAAAAAGGGGCAGTCCGGTGCACTAAGCTCCCACTATGCGCGGGGTTCGGGGAAGGGCCGGAATAAGTTAACCACTTAAAATATATAACCTCATTCAATTATGCGCATTAGCCCCAACAAGTCGTGCAAACCTCAAACTTGTTCCAATTGATATTGACGTGTATAACTAAAAGAGGAGGCATATTTTATGATTTAACTTATCTATCTAATGGGTACAAGATAATACCCACAGCAACTTTTCCAAAATATAAGCCCGAAGTTTCAAATAGGAACACTTGATAGTGTGTTCAGGTGCTCAATTGGAACATGTAATAGTTCGAGTGTCTAATGAAGTAAAGGAACACTTGATCACGTGTTCAGGTGCTCAATTGGAACATGTAATAGTTCGACTGTCTAATGAAGTAAAGGAACACTTGATCATGTGTTCAGGTGCTCAATTGGAACATGTAATAGTTCAAGTGTCTAATGGAGTAAAGGAACACTTGATCATATCTTCATATGCTCAATTAAAACATGTCATAGATCGAGTGTCGAAATGAAGTTTACTGTGACGTTTTAAGGGATTATCCATATATTCAGCTTAAATTCAAATTCCAATTTTTGGGTTGCCTTAAAAACAAAACAAAAAAAGTACTACCAAACTTTCCCAAATCCAAGAATTACCGGTTCTACATCAACAGCAGAGCTCGCTCTAATTCTTGAAGCAAACCCACCAGAGAAAAACCGTTTAGGAACACGAATTCGAGAATTCCAAGAAACCCCACGTTGTGTTGGAACCAAAAAACGATGCTGCTGATGATGATGACGAAAAGAAAGTGAAGGAGAAGTAGTGGCCATTGATGAAAATTCAGCTAAACTTGATGAGGGGTTTTCTTGTCTTTTACTTTTCGATTAGATTGTTTGTGAGTGTGAGTGTAGAGATATATAAACAAGCCTATGTAAATTGGTGTTTTCACTAAGGAGACAACAAGGGGATGAATTTTTTTATGATTTTGATTCATTTTTTGGTCACCAGAAGTAAGGTCTTTTGTTTGAGGAGGAATATTGGCCACATCATGTTGATTTAATTTTATTCTTAAACCTCTCTGCACTTCACAATATTGGGCTTTGTCCACATTCCCCCAAATATAAAGATCATAAACAGCTAGAATTGTAATTATCAAATATAGCTAGTTTGAGTACTTACGAAATATAGTTATAGTTATAGTTATAGTTATTGTATCGAGCAAAATAGTTATATCAAGTGAGTATCAATTATATTAGGAGGGTATCGGTGCATATTGAATCAGCTGAAATCGTGTGAAAGAGTTGTATCAGCGCAGGTTGTATCAGATAGTTACGTTTCGTAAATACATTCGCTAGGTTTCGTAATTTTCTGAAATTATAGCTACATTTCGTAAATACAATGTTTGTCTACGTAATATGTGGAAATTAGAAAAAAAATCATAAATAGTTATAGTTTAGCGTGTAATTACGAAACGTACCTACAATTTGTGTATTTATGAAATATAGTTACAGGTGTTGTATAAGGATTGCATCGGACAGACATCAGTTGTATCATGCGAGTATAAAATGTATCATGCGGGTATCGGATGTACCAATGCATATTGTATAAGTCGCACGAAAGATTTGTATCAACGCTGATAGCTACACTTTGTAAATACAGTTTAAATAGTTGTCACATCGCGTAATTTATGGAAGTTAATTAATTAAAGTTGAAAAATAATATTTGATAATTAGATACTTATTTGAATTGAAGTTGTGATTAAATATGAACTTTATTTTTAAAAAAAAATATGTAAAATTGAAGTTTGTCAATAAAAAAATAATATTTTACTTGCAATACATGTTTAAACTATGTTTCTGTTATAAAATGATAGCAATATCAATATAAGACAAGAGATGTAGACAAAGAAGTAGAGAGAAGGAAGAGACTATCTTCTTATTTCAACCGTATGTTAGTCATCCTTCTTATTTCAACTGTACGTAATTTGTGGAAATTAGAGAAAATTTCATAAATAGTTATAGAGCTACAGTTTGTGTATTTATGAAATATAGTTACAGGTATTGTATCAGACGTATTGAAGAGATCAATTGTATCATCATATCAATTGTATCATACGAGTATCAATCAGACGCGGGTATCAACAGCTAACGACATCAGACACCAAGTCGCGCAAAGGGTTGTATCAACGCTGATAGCTACACTTTGTAAATATAGTTTAAATAGTTGTCACATTGCGTAATTTATGAAAGTTAATTAATAAAAGTTGAAAAATAATATTTGATAATTACATACTTATTTGAATTGAAGTTGTGTTGAAAAACAAAATTGAAGTTGTGATTAAATATGAACTCTGTTTAAAAAAAAATAAGTAAAATTGAAGTTTGTCAATAAAAAATTAATATTTACTTGAAATACATGTTTAAACCATGTTTCTGTTATAAAATGATAGCAATATCAATATAAGATAAGAGATGTAGACAATGAAGTAGAGAGGAGGAATAGACTTTCTTCTTATTTCAAGTGTATGTTAGTCATCATTCAAAGGTGAATAACATCCTAATTTATAAGATAAAACCACCCAATTGAGGTTACAAATATTAAGTAATAGGTACATGTAACCACCCAATGGAGGTTACAAATATTAAGTGCCTAAATTATTAGGTACATGTAACATACAAAAAGTTAGTGACTGTGTATGGATATCCATACAAAATGATATGTATTTCATAGCATCCCCCTTGGATGTCCATAGATAATGTGACTCGTTAAAACCTTACTAGAAAAAAAACAGTGAAAAAAAATTCGAGTGAAGGGAAAAAGAGTACACATTTTGGTTGTCTCATTAAAAACCTTACAAGGAAAACACAGTGGGACAAAACCTTATATGAAAAAAAGAGTACATCATGTATTAACTCCCCATGATGAGAACTTCAGTCCAAATGATTGAGTCTTCGTATTCCGATCTTGTGCACCATTTTCTCGAAAGTTATAGTTGGTAGAGACTTAATGAACAAATCAGTCATATTATCACTTGAATACATCTGTTGCACGTTGATATCACCATTCTTTTGGAGTTTGTGTGTGAAGAACAACTTTGGTGAAATATGTTTTTGTCCTATCTCCTTTTTTGAATCCTCCCTTCAATTAAGCAATGCATGCTGCATTTGTTACACCCCGAAATTTCAGGACAAGTATATAAGAACATACGTAAGAAATCAGGACGCTAAAATTTGAGACTTGTAAAAATTTATCGGAATTATGAAAACGTCGGGAAGCGAAATATTACGACGAATGGGAGGGTGACACGTGTCACCCCCCCCCCCCCAGATGGTCTTGGACGAAATAGACCAAGGGCAAAAAGGTCAATTGACCAAAGCTTAGATGATCAAGTCTTGACTAAGATAGAGCTTGAGATAATTGACTAAGTCAATGAGCCACTTGACTAGATTTTTAAATGAAATTCATCCAAGCCACACAAATGTTTTAATCTAGACACTCTATTGCATTATATAATCATCCTAAGTAACTTGTCTCCACACTTAGAAAAAATTTCAAGAAAATCTTGTTCTTGCTAACAAGCTCTCGGGTTTTCCCTATTTTGAAAGAGAAAAAATTTCGTTTGTGGTTCAATAATCCCAATACTTTAAACCAAGGTTCCTAGGAGTTTTACAAGGATATCTCAATAGAAATGAAAACCTAAGGTGTTCTTCAACTTTGAAGTTGGAAATAGAAGAGGGGTTCTTCACAAGCTTCTAAGGGTTGCAAATAGCGGATTGAAACGTCAAGAAGAAAAGTTGAAGTTGCTAAGGATCGACTTTAGGTTTTGGATTGTTTTGGGCTTAAAGATGTAATAATCTCCGTCTTGCTATTGTAATTCAAGATTTCATGTTGTAGTAGTTAGAAATGATCATGTGAAATATATAATGAAGATTGATAAGTGTTATGGATATTGGAACCACTAATCCGAAAGTTGCATGATTAGCCTTATGATTGTAATTCAATTTAGTTATTAGTTTTAGTCGTCGCATGTTATATAAAGAAGGGATTATAGTTGTTAGAGTTGTTTGCGACTATATAACATGTTAGGACGACATTATGGATTGAAAGGAATTGGAAATGATTATATGTGGTTGTACTTTGTAGCCGAGAATGATAAGTTAATAATGGATTATTTTGTATAAATTGTGGGGCAGAATTTTACACGCCCCGCGCGTGTAATCCCTTTGAATTGGGTTGTTGCGCCTTAAATGTGGCATGTTGGTTATTGATTTCGGGCCTTGAAAAAGGTGGAAAAGTACGTAGAAACAAAGAAAGTGCTGCCCAATTTTCCGTAGAATAAGAGACCTTACACTTAGTATGATTCTACGTTAAAAAGCTAGGAGTTGATAGACATGTTATGATTAATATAGGTTGAAGTACTACGAGTAGCGTATTCTACTTGAAGGGTGGAAAAGCTAGAAAGGTTAAAGTACTTGGGAGCATTTTGCAACTTGTCGCTAGTCATCGCGAGGTATGTGAACCTCTTCTTTCTTTTGGCATGATCCTACGTATGAAATAGCCATGTGATATTATTTCATGATTCCTTCTACTCTTAGAAGTTAAGAAGTATCCACGTTGTTGATTCTAAGTTAAAGGTATGTCTAAATTATCCTAAGTCCTTACCAAGTCTTATGAGAGATGTTGGTAAGAATGGTTAGGAAGTTATGAGGTTTGATTTAAAGCTATGTGCCTTGATTTATTTGAAGTAAGTTGATTTTATATTTGAAAATGACTTGAATTTATAATTGAAAAGGGACTTGTTTTTATAAGTGAAAGTTATATGATTTTAAAGAGGATACGTTACTTGGTTTTGGAAGCATATGAAACTTTATTTTTCAAGTTATGAGACTTGATTTCTAAAAGTATAGATGGCATGATTTTACATGTATAAGTGACATGATTTTAAAGAGATATGATACGAGGTTTTAAGACTATAAGCCTTGAATTTATAAGTGGAAATGACTTGATTTAAAAAGTATGGCTTCTTAATTTATTTCAAAAGTTAAGAAGATTGATTTCAAAAGAGTATGTGACTTGGGTTTTAAAAAGAAAGGAGTTTTATGATTCTTTTTAAGTATGTATGTACGTAGTACTTTTGGGTTTAGTTTTCCTAGTGTGATAAGAAATAAAAGTGCCTAAAGTTCTCTAAAATGAAAGGTTGTTATAATAGCTTTATGGGAATTTGTTATAACGACTTAAGAAGAAGAAAAAGGGTGGTTTAAAATGTTATGTAAGGAAAGTCACATCGAGCCCCACAGGCGGGCCGAATTATGCTACATGATTCCACAGTACACCGAGCCCCACAGGCGGGCCGGATTATGCTACATGATTCCACAGTACACCGAGCCTCACAGGCGGGCAGGATTATGCTACATGATTCCACAGTACACCGAGCCCCACAGGTGGGCCGGATTATGCTACATGATTCCACAGTACACTGAGCCCCACATGCGGGCCGGATTATGCTACATGATTCCACAGTACACCGAGCCCCACATGCGGGCCGGATTATGCTACATGATTCCACAAGACAATCGAGCCCCACAGCGGCCGGATTATGCCACATGATTCATCAAGATAATCGTGTCCCACAACGGGCGGACACGTTATCACGTATGGATAATCAAAGTAAGCTCCCAAATAAGCGTCCTCCATAAAGCGGGATTATGTTATGTAAGATATGTAAGTTATGTGGAAAACTTGATTGAATTCTTAAGTATGTATGTAAGAATATGATGTTAATTCTTATTGAAAGAAGGAAAAGAATCTAATGTACGATTGATTTCGTGAGTTAAAATGGCACTGTAGGATCGATATTTCATTTTTATACGTGCCCTCGTAATTCTTTTATACGCTTATGATTTGGTTATCAGACCTTATTTCTGCTCCATACTTGCACTGTTATCGACTTCTTCGGGCCGCGTTCATGCCCGCACGTGTTAGTACACAGTTGGTGATCCTCGCTTCAGATCTCTCGCTCGCTGGTTGAGAAGCTCCATTCACTCCGAGGCTTATCTTTGGGTACGGCTTCACGATGTTGTAGATTTATGTACATTCGTGGTATGGCGTGGCCCCGTCCCGCCACGCTTGTAATTCTTAGGTCCGTAGTCATATCTTGTGGGCTTTGTAAAGAAGAAGAATGTAATCGCGTTTGGTTATGTATATTTATACGTGCCTGAGGATGTAGCCTTATCGGCTAACTCGTTATTTATTTCTTGTTGATTTATTTTATAAGTTTCATGTATGTTCACGATTATCTCTCGATGTATACTGTAAGGGTGCCTGTGTAGGCACCAGCGATGCCTGGCCTGGTCGTGACAAAAGTGGTATCGAGCGATTAGTCTCGAAAAATGTCTACAGATCGTGTCTACAGTAGTCTTGGTTATCGCGTGTTGTGCACCACATCTATAACCGCGAGGTCAGCAGGACATTTAGGATTGGTTTCTATTCTTCTCTCTAAGATCATGCAAGAAAGTCGCTTTACTAGGTTGAATCCTCTCCGACATATTCTTATGTATCGCTTATGCCCCACCTGGCGACTGGCCCGAGGGCAAGGCAAAGCGGCAGGAGGCGCCTAGTGGTACACGTAGGTTACTAGGACTCGTGCCCGCACTATGCCCGAGGTCAGGTCCAGCGCGGCGAGTTGGGCCACGCCGACAGAAGAGTCGAGAGCGCCGCAGCCTCCAGAGGTTCCGATACCGAGCCTCCGCCCTCACCCGGGCGAGTATAGAGATTATGGAGAGCGGTCGGGTTATTGACTAGCATAGTGGTGGTAGCGCCGACAGAGTGTAGCTAACCCTGTGAGCCGGCTGAGGATTCGGATTTTCCGGGTCAGAGTCCACCCGAGTTCTATGGTTCGAGATCTGAGGATGATCCTCATGAGTTCTATGATTGTAGATTTATGTACATTCGTGGTATGGCGGCCCCGCCCCGCCACGCTTGTAATTCTGCAGGTCTGTAGTCATATCTTGTGGGTCGGTTTGTAAAGAAGAAGGATGTAACTGCGTTTGGTTATGTATATGTATATGCGTCCAGGGAGGTAGCCTTATCGGCTAACCTGTTATTTATTTCTTGTTGATTTATTTTATAAGTTTCATGTATGTTCCCCTGATTATCTCTGATGTATACCTGTAAGGGTGCCCAGGTAGGACACCAGTCACGGGCCCGGGGTTGGGTCGTGACAACATTATCTTCATATAAGATGGTAGGTTTCAACCCACAACTATTTCTAAGAGATTTGATTTCTTCAAAAATATCATGATTCATCAAATCTTGCATTTTTTATGAGATTCTTTTTTAGTGTCATCTTGATCATTTTTTTTCTAGGATTCTGACCCTTATAGCCCAATGGTCTATTACGCTTCAGGCGTGCTTTTGGACTCATTTTCTATGACACTAGTAGATGGTCCTCGTGCAGCTGTTGCGCCCTTGCTTCTTGCCTTATCTTACTTAGTAAAGCAACCTTCAGGGACATCAATCTGAATTGGAATTCTCTGCAGGGTATGTGATTTGGTAATCCTTTTTAAATTTGTAAATGCGTTTGACATTTAATTTGCTATTTTCTGCAAATGAATAATCTTTTGGACCTCTTGCTCACTAATAGAAGAACGTAGATCAAGATGAGACGATGATGGAGTTTTCCACAAAATTCTCTCATCAAATCGACAATATGCAATTGATTTTATTTCAATATCTTTGTGTAAGGAATAAATTATATCATGCTCATAGTTATAACAAGATAAATAAATACATCAATTGAACAAATATATGACAATTCAGGACCAATCTAATTTTCTCATTTCAACTTCTTTTAGCAGGTAGTCTATTACTTTTCGAAAACTCTTCAAAATCTACAATCACATTCAAGTCAACAACTTGCACAACCTTATGAAAGATTTTGAATATCATAAATGAAATAAGTTAAACATAGTCATCTTTGTACCCTTCATCAATAAATATTTATTAAGGTGATTTCAGTACATCAACCTTAGTTCATTTAATCCATTTATGGATTAAAAACAAGTTTTTCTATAACATGTATATACTTCAGGCATTTTGAATCCTTCAAAAGAAATTCATATAATTTTATCACGTGAGCCATATAGATTGAGACAATTCTCATTTAGTATTTAATTTACATGACATCTTCTCATGTTAGTGCTGCAGGTTCAGTAAATTTACCAAGATGTATCTACTTGGTAATTATTCATCCATCAATATGCTTTACGAGACATATAATTTAGATTCTCATAATATTATACAATATTGCGCACTATATTGTATCAAAGATATCATTTTGTATAGGTTTACAATTAGATATAACTTATTGGGATCTTATCACTTCATTATTTTTCAGGTACCTGAACCTCGTACGGGGTTTTATGAAGTGTTATGTCTTAGGCTCTTCAAGAGCATATTGTCTCCTTATTATGATCATTTTCTCCTCTCCTTTTAAGTATTATTGCGTTTGAAACCGATTTGTCTACCATAATTCATGCATGTTTTAAACCATGTCCTTCAGGGACATTTAGGAGCATCTTGCAACTGGAATATGAAATAGTTGGGTCAGCAAATGTTTCTAACATTTGACTTAAATTATCGTTCGAACGAGGATCATACTGGTGATAATTCACAATATATTTTCTTAGTTGTTTATACTCTCTACCCTTATGTTAGAAAAACTAACATACATTTTCACCTTCTTTGGAAAATCCATATGTGTGCATCATGATAGATTCATTAATCATATACCGCACAACAAAACTATTAGATGAAAATATTTGGTTCCTGACCTTGAATCAATTATGAGAAGAGAATTTGTCATAATTTATTAGTGTGAAGCAATTAAACTTCGTTGTATGCAATATTTCATATTTCAGATCAACACATGAAGCTTTGTTCTCATTCGCAATGGTTTAGCGTTTTATCAAAGGCATTAAATGCTAAACCATCTTGAATATAAATCAACATTAACAAGATAAATTATATTGATTACATAATATGAAAATTGTGCTCTCAACTCAATTATTTTGAGCAAGTAATTTTGCATATGTAAAACTGCGGGTTGACAATAAACGTACATGTGACCGTCTTATCGATACGTCTATTTATGACATCACATAACATGTGAACGAGTCCTTATTCACCTTTTATATTTTTCAGAATTTAGGAAATTCAATCCCAACATTAGTCAGTATAATCAACTTATCATGAGAACATCTTCTAGTTCTTCAATATATTTTGAATACAAACTTAGCACATCAGATTTAAATTAGGACAACAAAAATTGTCACGTCAATTGATAAAATTATTTATACTAGTAAACTTCAGGTTTACCATGTCATGTGCTATTTGTTTTAGTAAACTTCTGGTTTACTATAACATGAATTCTATTTTGTATAATAAACTTCTGATTTATCGTGATATGTGATTTCATCATGCTTATATTTGTGCAATACAATTTGGAGAATAAAGAGGGTAACATTTCAAATACATATTTCTTACCACTATAATTTTGTAGATATTTAGTCATTCAATCATTTATAGCTTCAATATGATAGTCATTCACTTTAGTAAACTTCTGGTTTACTACAACTTGTGTTTCGATCATAACAACTTTGTATATTACAATCTAGAACGAATGACATAATAGTATATAAGCTCTTCAGGAGCCTCTATTTTATTCTCCATAATCACACATATTGTTTGGACACTATTAATGTCATGATCTTTTAGATAATTAGTTAGCTCTTCTGGAGCACTTGATCATTAATTTTGTACAACAAAATATTGCTTAGATACTGCTGGTATCATATAAAAAATTATAGTTAGACATTATTGGTGTCATGAAATAAATAGTAATTAAATGGACATTTAAAGACAATACAATTTATAAATGATGAAAAGTAAGTTCTAAACTTTAGTATTTTAGACATCTTCTTCAGGAAAAATACAATTCACATTCGAATATTTATTATCAAAGTTGCGATAGTAATCACAATATATCAATGTGTTTATAGTAGACAATATTCTACACAATTTATATCATTTTGCCTTAGAATGATACATAATAAAAAAAATCAAGATGATTTGACGTGCGACAAGTACATGAAACAATGACCTTCAAACCATAAAATAATATTTATATTCTTTGTTATTCAATATCTGCAGGAGGTGTGTTGTGGTATTTCTTCATTCACTTCGGGGAATGAAACCTGGTCATTTAGATGCGCTTTATACATAATTTTAATAGCTCATTATTTTACTCAACCACAAAAAAAATATTGTTTCAATATATTTCTCAAAGATTTTTCCGCTTGTAAAAAATCATACCAATACTTCTAGACCATAAAAAGACATATAAAAGCATTCCTTAGTGTATATCCCAACACTTTGAGAAAATTACAGCAAATTAAATATAAATATTTCCTTCGTTATTTTGCCACCTTATATAACTAAAACTAAAGCTTGCAAGAAAATAAGAAAAATATGTACATGCATTATAAACTCACAACAGATTTTGGGAAGTAAAAGAAGTAAATTTCAAAGTTAAACCCTTTTGAAAGTAAAATTCAAAACCTTACTACTTGGAGAGTAAAGTTCAAAGGTTACCACTTCGGGATTAAATTCAAAGTTTTACTACTTCGAGGGTAAGGTTCGAAATTCTACTACTTCGGGAGTAAAGTTTGAAATTCTACTAATACGAGAGTAAATTTAAGAGTTCTACTACTTCGGGAGTAAATTTCAGATTTACTATTTGAAGAGTAAAATTTAAAGTTTTACTACTTTAAAAGTTCTATTACTTCCGGAGTAGAGGTCAAAAATTTATTACTTAAGGAGTAGAATTTAAAATTTGCTACTTCGGGAACACATTTCCGAGTTTGCTACTTCGGGAGCAGAATTCTGAGTTTACTACTTCGGGAGTAAAACATAAAATATTCAGAATATTTCGTCATTATTCTACCTCTTCTGGAGGTGAGTCGTGATAACTTCACAACCAAACACACGTCCGTGTTTATAAACTTTATTATATACTATCACATTCACTTCAAAGAATGGATATGTATTTCTAACATTTATCAAGTTCTCATTCTTCAGGAATGGAACATAATCATCTGAATGTGCCTTAAGCATATCAAATTGTGATGACTTAGAACCTCTTTTAAGATATTGACACTTCAGGAGCAAATCAAGACATACATATGATGTAGAGAATTTTTCTCTAACACATCTTTAATTGCAATCATAATAGGCCTATAAAAATATTACAACTTCTGATGATTATACACACAAATAAATTTTATTATAACAAATTAATGAAAGGTGATCACTTCTGATTTCAACCCAAAAAAAAAACGAAGGACCAAAGAACCATAAAATTAATTTCCAATAAGTTAGGAAATAGACATGAAAATTTCAGCAACAAGATTTTAAGAAATGGAAAAAGGGAGAGGTGTAATATCTATACATGGATAACCACGGTCAGATAGACAATTGTCATGGATAGTCAGTAAACATACATGTTCTTTTGTACATAAATAAACACAATTACAATACTAAATATTATGATATTTATCTGGAAATTGCTTTAGTCTTTTCAAAATATCTGCTCAAGATGGCAGAGTAATGTGCTGATAACGTGTTATAAAATGATGTTATAAAATGATAGCAATAGCAATATAAGACAAGAGATGTAGACAAAAAATAAGAGAGGAGGAAGAAACTTTCTTCTTATTTCAAGTGTATGTTAGTCATCCTTCAAATGTGAATAACATCCCAATTTATATGATGAAACCACCAATGAAGGTTACAAATATTAAGTGCCCAAATTAATAGGTACATGTAACTACCCAATAGAGGTTATAAATATTAAGTGCCTAAACTAATAGTTACATGTAACACACAAAAGGTTAGTGAATGTGTATGAACATTCATACAAAAGGATATGTATTTCATAACAGTTTCGATATTTCACCTCAAGTTTAAATAATGAAGTTTAACATTTGCAGTGCTCAATGCCAAAATTAGCATTTGCAAATTCCTATTTTTGAATTGTTAATTTCACTCAGTCATCTTTGATTAATAATTTATTTGTTTTGACATTGATAGTAGTGGATTAGTTTCAGTTATTTGTGCTGGGAGTTGATTTTTGAATAATTTTGGTGGTGTTGGTGCTTAATTTATATGGAAATAATTGATTGTTCATAACTTAAATTTTATTATTGCAAAGTAACATCAGTTTCTCTCTTACAATTTTTTGCACTCAACCACACTCTAGTAACTAGATCTCTTATTTCTCACCTTTCCTTTCATACTTATTTCTTAATGTAACAATCCGAAAATAGACGACTCTCCTTCAATAGAATTGATTGTTTATATTGAACAATAAACTGAAATTACAAAGTACTTCCTTCGCCTCATATTAGTTGACCACATTATTAAAAATATTCGTCTCAAATTACTTGGTCATTTTCTAAAAATAATATATAAATAATTAAGTTTTTCTACTTTGTCCTTAATATTAAGTGTTTTTAAAGTAACTAGTATTGGTTAGAGTGCAATTAATTGGACAGAGATAAAATTAATATAATAAAAATATCCTTCTTATTTATGATTTTTTAGGACCGTGTAAAAGAGAAAGTGACCAAATAATATGAAACGGATGGAGTAATTATTAATGATAGTAAGTAAATTCAACAGAAGCTACAAGAAAGGGGAAGAGAATTAGACTGATATGTTGGGTTTTGATATTGGTGAATGGGAAATGATGGGATGAAAATTAAAGGGAGTAAAATGTTCTTTTGTCCCACATCGGAAAAAGAGAAGGAAAGAGAGCTGTATATATTACATTACACATTCTCTAGTTGCTAAAAGGGTTGAGAGGGCAAGGACCCATGGCGCCGTCGTCGTCGCTCGCTCGGCTTCGGATTTGGAAATGGAAAAAGATCGATTGATTGATCTTTTTGGACAAACGTTTCTTTAATTAATTATTTAATTAAAAAATAAATTCAAACGGATCGACCCGCGACCGATCCGACCCGTCCGGCTCTCCCTCTCTTTTTTCGAATTTCCCTCCAAATATTAGGTGACTATTCTGAATGGTTGCAAACATTCAGAATCAGTACCTCCAAACCTATAAATTCTTGATTATTCCAAGAATTTATTCATTCAATCAATTTTTCAATCCTGAATTCTTGAACTCAAAAAATATTTTGTCTTCATTCTGTGTGATATACTGCCGTTGAGTGGTTCGCTGCTACCGGAATTTGGAGTACTACTATTCTGATAAGATAATCGTTCTATCCTGGGAGGCGATATTCCGTTAACCTCGAGTACTGTGAGGGGAATAATTTCCTTAAGGACACACTTTGAACTAAGTGGGCTCGATTACATTCTGAAATTATTTTCCAAAACAAATTATGTTTTCGTTTATTGTTTAATGATCAATTTACTGTTAAGTAATGTTTATATCGTGTAATCTGTTTCACTAAGTGATTAACAGATTGTGTTGAAACATTATTTAGCCAAGTACATATTATTATACCAACAATCTTAAGGAAATTATGTTTATTTTATTTAATCTGTATCCTGGTTTGGAGATTAAAACCTGTGTGGTTTTCTACTCCGTATGAGATTTCATATTCTAACTTGAAGACATAAAAACTTCGTTGAAATATTAAAAGTCCAGGAAAAAGTGTTTTCCAAAAGGGAAAAAAAAGTGTTTTTCAGGAGAAAAAAAAAGTGTTTTTCTTGTATGTTGTTTGGAGACTAAAATCTTCGGATTTTCTACTCCGGTTGAGATTAAAGTTTTCATAACTTTCTACTCATTTGGATACTTGATTTGAAGATATAAAAACTTCATCAAGTATATAACATACAATCTACTGCACTTCGTTTCTATCAAAAATGATTCGGTTTGAAGAAATAAAATCTTCACCGTTGTGTATGATATTTGTTGCAATGATTTGAAGAACATAAAAACTTCATCGTTCTGTTTAAGAAGATTAAAACTTGTGTAGTTTTCTACTCCATATGAATATTAGTATTCTGACTCGAAGATATAAAAACTTCGTTGGAATACTAAAGTTTCATAATTATACTACGATTTGAAGAAATAAAATCTTCATCGTTTAAGTTTATAATTCGACTGCGATTTGAAAAAATAAAATCTTCATCGTTGAAGTCTGTGAATTAATTGCTATTTTGATTTTATTAATTAAAACAGTTTGTCGATTTGACAAACAATGACAATTGAAATTGGAACTACCTCTGCAAATACTGCACCCGCGGTTACTACTACAACCCAGCATCAGCACTCACCATTGAGAAACTGCGAAGTTCACCGGTGCCAACTTAAAAGGATGGCAGCAAAGAATGTTCTTTTGGCTTACCACCCTTGGTGTAAAATCCGGAAAAAATGAATAATAATATATAGTTGTGGTTGAGTTAATAAATATATATATATATATATATATATATATATATATATATATATATATATATATATATATATATATATATATAAGAAAATGTTAATAAGTTTGATAAATAGATAGATTAAATTAAAATAACAAAAAAAAAAAAAAAAAGGGAAACAAACATGCAGCACATTTGCACGTACTCCACCCCTTTCCCTTCTCCTCCCCTTTTCATTTCCCCTCCAACTCTTGTCATTTCACCTCTCATAGGTTATAGAAAACCCTCCACCTATACATTGTATTTACACACAAACAAAGTACATAACATAAAGGTTAGAAAATCAGAAAAAAACAAGTGAAAAGAAGAGGAAAAAATACCAAGAGGGCAAGAAGAACAAGAAGCAAAATACTAAAGAGTAAGGATAATTTTAGCAACCACACAACAATAATCTTCACACTTACAAGGTGAGTTTTCTCACTCAGAAATTCTTGGTAACATCCTTTATTTTTAGTTCAATACATGTTAGAATAAGAATTGAGTGTTGAAAAGAAATATTGAACTTTTGATTGTTTAGACAACTAGTTGCGTCATGAACTTTACGAACTGTTCTCACTGAATTATAATTGTTAGAATTTGATGAAATTCGGAGGAGTGGTACACCTCTCTAATATGATCATATAGAACCAAAAATGAGGTAAAATGGACATACGATTTGAAAGTTATCATAGTTCAAAGTTTCTGCCTTAGATTTGGCCGAAATTCGGAAAGGCGTAATTACAGACTGTTTTTATTGAGTTTTACTTATTAGAATTATATGAAAATTTACATGGTTGTAAATCTCTCTGTTATGGACAGATATAGATAAATAGTTATTAAAACGGACTTACGAGTTGAGAGTTATTGTATTTTGAAGTTGCTGCCTCGGATTCATCGGAATCCAGAAGGCAGGACGTTTAAACGTAAAACTGTACTAATATGTGGGGAATATGAAAATTGTTGCTAAATGAAAGTTCTAGATCTCTCTGTTTTGGACATTTTGAGACCTTACGGGGGTCTATACGACTTACGGATTGAGAGTTATCACTGTTTAAAGTTTCTGCCTCGGATCTATCGAGATCCAGAAAGGGCAGCGAATAAAAGTGTAAAACTGTACGAAACGGTACAGAATATGAAAGGATGGTTCACATGGACACGTGTAGCTCTCTGTTCTCGTCGTTTTGAGAATTTATGGGGCTTGAACGGGTTTACAGATTAGGAGTTATGACTATTATAAGATTGGGTGCTGTTTAATAAAAAAATTCTGCCGAAACAAATTTTATGTGGCTGTTTTAAGAATAAATTTGTGTTAGTTACCCAAAGTAGTTTTAAATGAAATTTGGTAAAGTGAAAGATCCCCGTCTTACCTTAGTTTCCGCTTGAGAAACACCTTAGTTGGAGTTATGGTTAAAAAGTTATAATCGTTACACGTATGAATGACAGAATGTTAGAAAAGAGAATAGTATTTATTCGATCTTACAAAAATATGAAAAGTGAATACGTGTTCACATAAATATATAAATATATAATGGATCGGGTTGCACGCCGCAACAAAACGTAAAGTGAATACGCGTTCACAAATACGTAAACATAATGGATCGGGTTGCACGCCGCAACAAAACGTAAAGTGAATATGTGTTCACAAATACGTAAATATAATGGATCGGGTTGCACGCCGCAACAAAACGTAAAGTGAATACGCGTTCACAAATACGTAAACATAATGGATCGGGTTGCACGCCGCAACAAAACGTAAAGTGAATATGCGTTCACAAATACGTAAATATAATGGATCGGATTGCACGCCGCAACAAAACGTAAAGTGAATACGCGTTCACAAATACGTAAACATAATGGATCGGGTTGCACGCCGCAACAAAACGTAAAGTGAATACGTGTTCACAAATACGTAAATACAATGGATCGGGTTGCACGCCGCAACAAATATGAAAAATGAATACAGGTTCACCTATATATAAATATGAAAAGTGAATACGAGTTCACAAATATATAAATGTAACAAACATATGAAAATGCAGGGGAATGTCTTAACGTATAATACGAGATAAAATGAAGTGTTAGTTAAACTGAGAATTTCCTATGAGGAGTTGCTGCATATTTAAAAATGTTGTAACCTGATATATTTTTGCAATATGCTTATTACGTTATAATTTGATTGCACTTGGAATATTGTGGTGTTACTTTGAATTGTAGGTAAGTTCTCACCAAATTTGTACGGTGGTAGTGACTCTTTATTTAACATGTTTCAGGAAAACGTGATAGAGGAAAGGCTCCACGCCAAGGCTAGCGATCGTCCCGCAGCCTCTTGTCATACCAAGTCCATTGCTTCGGGCTTGGTATTCAATCGAGTTCAGATGTCGATTCAATGTCTCGGGAAATGCCCGTATGGAATGGTCTCCCTTCCAACTTAGAATAATATTTGTCAGTATGTCTATGTAGAAACAATATTTGCACGAGCATGGGCTCGCGTTATATTTTCAATAAAGTCATAAACAAATTTCTTTATTGTTATTTTTATTAATAGCTCCGTATTTGAATATAAGTTCAAATTTTTAAATAAAGAGAATTAAATGGTACTCCTGGTGGAAAATAATTGTCTAGGTGACATCACGCCCTAAGTAAAGACTTGGGAAAAGTCGGGGCGTGACAAGTTGGTATCAAAGCCAGGTTAAGAGATTCTAGGAAGTTTTCTTCGAGTTTGGGTGTTTGAACGGTCACTTATTGCGACGGTGTGCGCGCCACCTTAGTAATAAGTGAACGGAATAACATCCTAAAGTTTCCCTTCTTTCGTACTCTTCTCGTGCCTACCTTGAGTCTTTTCAAAGACTTGATTTCTCGTACTAGCTCCTTCACACGAGTTAGAAAAGGGGATTGTACAACGTTATACTGACTAATATGATTTGTGTAGATGGCGATTATAAGGCGAATTCCAACAAAAAAGGAAGTACTCATGGAACAGACAAAGGAAATGAGAGCTCAGAGGGAGTTCATGCGTCGTAAGATGGACTTAGAAGGTGATTTTGATGATTACATTGATGACACAATCGTACTATGTACATATTTGCTTAGGACTAGAAGGAAAAGGCGTTCATACGACCCTACCTTCTTCAACTTTCCAATTGGAGTCATACTACAGATAATAGTCAATTCCGTCCCAGAAAAGTTTCATTCCGCATTCAGAAAGGCAAGGATGCTAAGAGAAGATATTACAGAAAATTCATTGCACCAATTTCTGCATCAGGTAAGAGGAGTAAGGCATAGAATGAACTATATTGTCACGACCCGAACCCGGGCCCGTGACTGGTGTCTTACCCCGGGCACCCTAGTGATCCAACATCAGAGAAATCAGCGGAATATAAAACAATAACATGAAACAACATGAAGTATGAAATAATAATCTGAGAAAAATTGCCTTTCGGCATGTATATATGAAAACTTAAATTCGAACAGTTACATCCCATGACAACCCTGCCCACAACGGTCACTTATTGCGACGGTGTGCGCGCCACCTTAGTAATAAGTGAACGGAATAACATCCTAAAGTTTCCCTTCTTTCGTACTCTTCTCGTGCCTACCTTGAGTCTTTTCAAAGACTTGATTTCTCGTACTAGCTCCTTCACACGAGTTAGAAAAGGGGATTGTACAACGTTATACTGACTAATATGATTTGTGTAGATGGCGATTATAAGGCGAATTCCAACAAAAAAGGAAGTACTCATGGAACAGACAAAGGAAATGAGAGCTCAGAGGGAGTTAAATGCGTCGTAGATGGACTTAGAAGGTGATTTTGATGATTACATTGATGACACAATCGCATTATGTACATATTTGCTTAGGACTGTAAGGAAAAGGCGTTCATACGACCCTACCTTCTTCAACTTTCCAATTGGAGTCATACTACAGATAATAGTCAATTCCGTCCCAGAAAAGTTTCATTCCGCATTCAGAAAGGCAAGGATGCTAAGAGAAGATATTACAGAAAATTCATTGCACCAATTTCTACATCAGGTAAGAGGAGTAAGGCATAGAATGAACTATATTGTCACGACCCGAACCCGGGCCCGTGACTGGTGCCTTACCCCGGGCACCCTAGTGATCCAACATCAGAGAAATCAGCGGAATATAAAACAACAACATGAAACAACATGAAGTATGAAACAATAATCTGTGAAAACTTGCCTTACGGCATGTATATATGAAAACTTAAATTGACAGCATATCCCATGACAACCCCGCCACAACAAGATTACATGCACTCTACGAATGATATGACAACAACGACGGGACAGGGCCCCGTCATACCCCTGAATGTAAGCACCTACAACAACAGAGGACTATACCAAGATAAGCCTCCGGAGGAACGGAGCTTCCCAAACGCTGAACTGTGACCCTAAGAGCGAGGATCAACGACTGGTGTACCTTTACCTGCGGCATGAACGCAGCCCCGGCGAGGTCGATAACAGTACCAAGTATGTGGCGAAATATCAGAAATGAAATCATAGTAGTCTATATAAAGCAGAGACATGTATGATAACCAAACTACGATTCACAATAAATAAGCGATATGTCAAGTCGTGACTCACGCCTCAAAGTCAGCACTCCAATATAACAATGCCTCTCACTCCCACAACATCTATCATGCGCGTGGAATACCTTCCTCACCGCGATCTATGATATAAAAGCACCAAGGAATACACATGAACACGTGTCCCACTGTCATCATAAAACCGTCACGGGTAAGTACGGCGCATAGCCGACTACTAAAACCTACAAGACAACAAGGTCATAAATCGTATCATGATCTGTCTGCATCGTCACATGATCAAAGCCGCCACTCGCCCGCAGATCTAATGCGCGTCTAGCCCCGAACTTCCCGTAGCTCGCACGGCCACTCGATGGCCCGCATGAGGTATTCCCCGTCGAGGGTAGCTACTTCCCGGCAGCTCGGACTCGCCGTCCGCACGCCACATGACCGCATGACCACAAAGGCCGCACACTAACTCCGAACTCCCGCAGCCTGCATAGGCCACTGCACCCGCATAGGTATTCTCGAATCATAGGTCACACAGACTACCGAAGTCTACCCCGTGACGGAGGGCTTAACCCCTAATCATGGTGATACAATACTAACATAACAACTTATCGCTTAAACAACATAAGCACAATCGGAAACCCCTTTACACAAACATCACAAGATACTAACCCACGTAGCATCCTAGCATGTTTACTTAACAAATCAACAAGAAAGTATTACAAGGCTATCACAAACCAACACAATCAAGTTATACACAAGGTACTTTCTACTATATGATTAACAAGATCGGGTTTTTATCCCCAAAGTACTTCATACATTAACTCTTTTAAAAGATACGTTACTTCACAAAAGTCACACTGATACGTAGTATATGAAAATAGAGTGATTATCTTTTGAAGTAAATCAAAACACTTCTCTTTGTAAAATCAAGTAACAACATTCTTTTCCAAACGCGTTCCAAGTTTGCCTAATTTCAATTACTCAAGTTTCTCATTTTGAAAGGTTTGTAGTTCATAGTTTTAATCCTTTAAAACAATTTGAGAAACATATACCTTATGTGTGAGTAGGTTATTCTTGTTCATAACAATCTTGATACAATGACCATGATCTAGGAAATGTAATATCATTTTGTCTCATCTTAGCTTCTCACGGATGGTAGTTTCTACGGTTTTAATAATACTTTATTAGTCAAAACATTTCCCTTTATTAGCTTGTGGTTTGTTCGATACTTATTCGATTTCAAATCAAGAAACATAATTCCTTTTGAAAACCAAGTACTCATTACTCACGAATGAGGTTTCACACTTTTTAACAAAATTCAATTAAGTCAAGTCTCTTATCTTTTAAGATCAAGTCTCTTAACTTCTTAAATCAATAAATCATTCTTTTTATCTCTCTTAAGCCGTTATACCTAACTTCTCATAAAGCTAGTATAACTCTTAAGCTTTTAAAACCAAGTATTACTCTTCTGTTAAAATGATTCAAGATTCTTTGAAATACTTCAAGATTATTCAGCTTAAGTCAAAAGACATTGCAGTAATTATTATTCGTGCTTAAGTCGAGACATTGCCGTAATTATTATTCGATTAACACACGACGCGTCTACCGTACTATATATATATTCTTTAAAATATCATGCTCAAGAGGATAGGAAGGATCATATACCTCGCGACGATTATCGACTATTAGCAAAACGCTCCACGGCTATAACCCGGCTAGCCTTGTCCACCTTTCAAGTAGTACATGCTACTCACATAACATTCAACCTATAAAGGTTATACAAGTTTATCAAAGTCTAGACTACTCGGTAGAATAAATCTAGATACAAGATTCTACGGAAATTTGGGCAAACTTCCCTACCACAAACTTCACAAGTCTCATCTGATACCCTATGTAATTACGATTGATTCTCTTCTTTAAATTCGGGCTTAAGTCCAAAGACATTGCCGCAAAACTAAGTTCGATTCTATATATAGTATACTACAACTATATATTCCTACAACATGTAATTTCCAATTCTGATAGGGGACAAGATATTTACCTCGGTAAGCCCAAAATTATCCAAGTATAAATGTCGGTCCTTAGCAACGTTTAGCTCTACTCCGGTGCTCCAACCGCTCAAACCACCCTTAGAAGTTCTAACCAACTTCTACGTAATACTCCAACTAACTATGGAGATTTTCCTATGGTTTCGTTTTGTATTGACGGAAAGTGTAATAGTATTTCGGGCTTTTGTATAGGTATAACCTTGAAATACTACAAGGTATTAGGGCAGGTATTTTGGGTATAGTAACAATACTTTGGAGAGTATTTCTACCAAGAGGGGTATTTATACGAGACAACACCACAAGGGGTATATACCCTACCAACCCCACTGGGAGTGGTACTCTGCCACGAGGGGAGGGTGCTCTCGGCTAAAGCCTCACAAGTGGGAGGACGAGAACTCTAGAGGAGGAAGAGCTTTCAAGACTTAGGAAAGTTTAGGAATGGATGAAGAAGTCTTGAAGGGGGTATTTATAGGTCAAGCAAAGGCCAATCAACGGCCAAGATCATGCCAAGTGCAAGGCAAGTGTAGGCCAAGATTCATCCATGTGCACCTTATCCATCTACCACAAAATATCCTACCAACTACTTGACAAAAAGCCAAGGAATTCGTCCCTTTACCGCCCCACACTCCACCAATGAGAGGGTGCCAGTGTCGCCTCTCGTTGGTCCAAAATGTTTCGCCTCTCGGAAAAATCCGCAAAAATAAAAATGACATAGCCGAATTTTCCTTCGCAAGTTGTGTAAACGTTTAGTAAAAACGACTCAAACCGGTGTTGTGCACAAAAATAAAATCGCCAAGCCACTTAAAAGCCCAAACTTTTCTACGCACGCCCCACGCATATACTGAAATACGGTATAACATTCTCCCATCCTTAGAAACATTCGTCCCGAATGTTCCTTCTAAGTCTCAAACGAACGCGCGCCAGTATAGTCTTCACCATTATACTTACGAGAACAATCGCCACACCGCCACGAAACACCGCGCAAAAATACTTACATCCAAGTCCACGAGGAAACACCTCTAACATCACCACAAACACCTCTCTCGGGGGTCTAAAATATACTTCCGCCCCTACAAGGCTTCATAAGGCAACATCCGAACACTGAAATGGTAGCTTAAACACTTCCCCAACAGGAGACAACAATCCTTACAACTACCCCTGAAATCCAAACACTGGCCCGAGGGCGAATCCGATACGGAGACTCACCTGAGTTCCTAACCCTGCCTGGTAAAACTTCCAGAAAAGAAACAGTCGTACCCTGGGCTCCACTGTCTGTCATAAGGTGAAGGTAGGCACCCCGTGCAGCCTTACAACCTTTCCTAAAATAATCATCTTGCAACTTACTACCGAGTACACGGTTCCGACCAAAAACCACGATGGGCTGCCCCCATCGGCCCGACTACTGGTTGAACGCATCCACGAACTCGTACGCTGGTTAACTAAACTTGGGCCTAACACTCTCGTGACCTTACCACAAGGCGGGACCACCACAAACTGACCCCACCACTAAACAGGCGCGGGTTGACCCACGCGTGGCCTCAACCCGACCCGAACGCCGCAAAATACTAGCTCCCGATCCCAACAATCTCACTAATCATGTTATGAAAACCTAGCGGTCTTCTTAGCTCAACTACCCTCTTTCATTCCACACTACTCAGGGACTTATCACACAATATATCCCACGTGCACTATGTACTCTGGTAAGGGTCAAACACAAAATAAATCTTTCTTTCGAGATGGCCTTACCTCTAAGGTCTCTACGTATAACATTCTAAGGCTCACACTTTTCCTATCCCCCCAATCTCTCCCGGTTACTAACCAAGATTCCTAATCACAACTAACACACTGCTATCAGAACATAGCACTTATGATATACCCATCTTATCACACATACTGATCTCTGAGGTTAAGGATATACCGTATCTCGCTTCACTCCCTTAGTCGTTCTAACCAAACTCGCCTGCAGGGCATAGCTAAGGAAGGTGACGAACTACCCACCGATCCTGAAGGCTGAGTCCTCCTACTAGCATCCTTCCTACTAGGACATCCTTTCCGCACATGGCCCTGTCGGCCGCAGGTAAAGCAAGTACCAACTAAAAGACGACATTCCCCGGGATGACGTCTGCCACACTGTGAACCGGAAGATCTGGAGCTCTGACCAACTCCTGCATACCCCGAACGCCCACGAACCTTGCGAGGACCACTGTGACCGTGGATGTGCATAATCAATCTGGTGAGGTGATTCGCCTCGAAAGTTACTAAAGGATCCTGCTGCTTACGCCTCTTCGCTGTCTCGGTTAACCCGCCGATCTACATCTCTACGCCGCACATAAGCCCGCACGAGGCCATGCTCAAGCTTAACCGAAGAACTACTCTTGCACAACCCTCTCTTAGATAGTCATCAAGACTCGCGGTACATCGGTATACTCTCTGGTAGCCAACTCCATAGTTAGTAACAGGGTCGCCTCTTTGCAATCCATATTCTCTGTCCCTGGCCGCGAAGGTTCAAATATCATGGTCGCAGATGGAGCCGCCGCGTGCTAAAACTCTGCGGGGCTAGTGGCGTCGCAGAACTCCCGAATGAAGCACTACCCTAGGTAATGATTGGGCTGTGCCCTCGTAACCCTCTCGAACTCCACTCGCAGCCTCCGCCGCTTTGCCTCCTGGGCCCGGGTTTGCCCTACGCGGAGGCATAACGGTAAGGGAAAGAAATACGTTAGAGGGTCCAACTTACAACACAGCTCTAAGGCACGATCTCAGAGTGAGAAGAATGGAAACCGATCCTAAATATCCTATAGCCTCCTGATTATTGGTGTGGTGCACAACACACCGATAATCAAGACTCTACTGGATACGGTTTGTAGACACTTTCCGAGGATTAACTGCTCTGATACCACTTTTGTCACGACCCGAACCCGGGCCCGTGACTGGTGCCTTACCCCGGGCACCCTAGTGATACAACATCAGAGAAATCAGCGGAATATAAAACAATAACATGAAACAACATGAAGTATGAAATAATAATCTGAGAAAAATTGCCTTTCGGTATGTATATATGAAAACTTAAATTCGAACAGTTACATCCCATGACAACCCTGCCCACAACAATACTACAGATGTTACACCCCGTAAGTTCAGGACATGTGTAAGTGAATGTACGTAAGGAGCACAAAACTTGGAATTAGTGCGAAAGGAAGGATTGTTTTTCCGACGGAAAGTCTTCCGGACGTCGGAAAGGAAAAATGTTCGTTGTTGAGAATTGGATTCTCAAAATGTATTATTTGTAAAGTATAGAACTTTTTATTATTATGGAAATTTATTTTGTTCGGATTTGGTCACGTGGGGCCCACCCGAGGAATTTTACGTTTTGTGGGGCCCACGAGGGTTATGGAATTTTATGGACGAATGAGAGGGCGACACGTGGCACCCCCACAAGGTCTTGGTCGAAATTAGAGTGAGGGTAAAATGGTCATTTACCACCTTGGAAGATTTGTCTTGCTAGCTTGACATTATTGACTAGTCAACTTGCCACTTAGGCTTGATCCATGTGATTTTAAATCCTAACCACTCATGTGTTGCAATCTTAACCCTCCAATGTGTTATATATATCCTACTAGTGCAAGACTTGGCATTTTCTACACTTAGAAAAAATTAGAACCCTTAGAGAGAGAAGTGAAGCTCTCGGCTTTCATGTTATTCCCACACAAAAATTTTATAGTTTTGATCCATTAGCCACAAGACTTTAACCCAATGTCCCTAGGGGTATTGTAAGGATATCTCAATAGAAAGATTTCGGAAAAAACGTATTTTTACGTTAGTCGCAATGCGGAAACTAAGGAGTTCTTCAACTTTGAAGTTGGAACTTGAAGATGGGTTCTTCATAGGCCTCTAAGGAGTGCTTGGAGCGGAGTGGAGCTTAAGGAAAGGAGCTAAGAATTTCTAAGGCGCGACTTTGGATCTTGGAAATTTTAAGGGCTTGGAAATGTATAAATTTTGTCGTTTTAGTAGTTAAGACTTACTTATTGTTGTAGCTATGGATTTTAGCAAGCATGTGTTATATTGTATGAAGTTTGATAAGTATTTTGACTATTGGAACCCTAATCCGAAATCTAGCATGTTTAGCTTTAAGATTGGAATTCAAGTTGGTTATTAGTTTAAGTCGTCGCATGTTGAATAAAGAAGGAAATTGTAGTTGTTGATGTTGTCTATGACTAAATAACATGTTGACCTAAGAACTTGGAATTTGGAAAAGGGTTGGAAAAGACTTAGTGATGTTGGTTGTATGTTGGCCGAGAATGGCTAGTGAAGTATATTACTATTTCGTATGATTTATGGGGCGGAATTTTACACGTAGTGTAAGGCGTGTAATCCCCTTTGTTTGGTTGTTGTTTGGAGCCTTAAATGTGGCTTGTTGGTTATTGTATTCGGCCTTGAAAAAGGTGGCAAAGTGAGTAGAAATAAAGGAAGTGCTGCCCGATTTTCCGTAGAATTAGAGATAAGTACTTAGTATTATTCTACATAGAGACTAGAAGTTGATAGCCTTGTTGTGACCATTATAGGTTGACACTTCTACGCACGCGATTCGGCTTAGCTTGTGGATTTAGCCGAAAAGGTATGTGAACTATCTCATCTTCTAGCATGATTCCTTAGAATAAAGAAAGTAAGTTCTACTCCTTGAATGATCCATTCCTTGCTTGTATTTGGATTGCCTAAAATAGAACTTGTTCTATGTACTTCCTTGAGTGTACCTTGATGTTTAAATTGTAAGTTGTAGAATCCATTTTCTTGATGAAGTTTGGGTTCTTAAAAGTGAAGGTATTTTTCTTAAAGTACATAGAGACTTAAAAAGGAAGTGGTTTCCAAATCTTTTGGCTAGTGCCTTGTTCTAAAACCTAATGGTCATTATAATGACTTTAGGGGAGTCAAATGAGTGATTTACTTATTTGATTTAAAAGAGGAGAAATGACATGATTTAAGAGAAGTAACTTGCGTTAAGGGTGAAGTTACTGGAGGTTTAAAAGTGAAGAAAACTTGTTTTCTAACTATTAAGAGACTTGAAGTATTTTGAAAGTTAAGAACTTGATTTGTAAGTATGTGATACTTGGTTTTCATAGTATAAGTCTCTTGGTTATTGAAGGAATGGATACGTCTAAAACCATAAAGGGTTATAACGGCTTTATGGGAAGTTGGTTATAACGGCTTTATGGAAGGTTTAGAAAGTTGTCTATTTTGATTAAATCGGCATAAGTTGCCTAGATTGTGAAAATTTGGAGTTACTTGATTTCAAGCTTTGAAATGAGTTTTCTAAAAGTGTAGTAACTTACTTTGAAAAATAGACACGCCTTGATACTACGGGTGTTAGTATCTTGGGGCTTTACATAGAAAGGAGTCTTTTATAAAGGAATGTACGTACGTAGTACTTTGGCTTGATAAATTGAGGATTTGTCTAAGTGTGCCTTGATAAGTACTTTGACTTGTTAAAAGAGAATTATTCTATGTATGCTTTGATTAAGTACTTTGGCTTGATAAATTGAGGATTTGTCTAAGTGTGCCTTGATAAGTACTTTGACTTGTTAAAAGAGAATTATTCTATGTATGCCTTGATTAAGTACTTTGGCTTGATAAATTGAGGATTTGTCTAAGTGTGCCTTGATAAGTACTTTGACTTGTTAAAAGAGAATTATTCTATGTATGCCTTGATTAAGTACTTTGGCTTGATAAATTGAGGATTTGTCTAAGTGTGCCTTGATAAGTACTTTGGCTTGTTAAATGAGAACTATTCTATTTGTGCCTTGATAAGTACTTTGGCTTGGTTAATTGAGAATTAACCTATGTGTGCTGCTGATAGCCTTTGAGTACAAGTATTATGTTTTATTATGTTGCCGCGACTCTCGGTTGGAGGGCCGGCTGTCTTGTTATAAGTTACATGGACGTACCGACAGTGATGTGGGATTCCACGGGTATGCTTCCGTTATTGTAGTACTGGGTTAAATTCCCGGATTTTTATAAAAGACATGGTTGTGCTTGTGTCTTGTTTGATGGTCGGTCGAGATAGGGTAAGAGTATAAATGAGGGGCAAGCCCCAAGACGTTATACCACCTCATCCAGGGTAAGAGTATTAGTGAGGGGTAAACCCCCAAGACGATGTACCACCTGCTTTATGTGTTGTTTGACGGCCGGTTGAGATAGGGTAAGAGTATAAATGAGGGCCAAGCCCCAAGACGTTATACCACCTTCTCCAGGGTAAGAGTATAAGTGAGGGGTAAACCCCCAAGATGCTATACCACCTGCTTTACCACCTTCTCCAGGGTAAGAGTATAAGTGAGGGGTAAACCCCCAAGATGCTATACCACCGGTGGGACTTGAGGTTATATTATATCATAGATCACGGTGAGGAAGGATTCCACGGGCATGATTGATATTATGGGCGTGAGACCCATGGTTATGTTTTAGTAACGACTTTGAGGGCATACATCCTTGACTGGATATGACTGTTTATGTATTGTGAACTGTAATTTGATTATCATACATGTCTCCTATTTTGTTAGACTGTTATGATTTGTTTACAGTATTTTCAGTTCACATACTTGGTACATTCTTCGTACTGACCTCCTTCGGGGGGCTGCGTTCATGCCGCAGGTGTAGGTACGCTGTTTGGTGATCGGCAGGTGTAGGATCCTGCTCAGGGTTTTTGGATAGCTCCCTTTGTTCAGGAGTTTATCATTTTGGTATAGTTCCATCAGTACAGGCTTTTGTACATTTATGGGTACGGCGGGGCCTTGTCCCGTCATAGTTCAGTTTAACTCCTAGAGGTCTGTATTCATATGTGGGATTGGACTCATGTACGGTATAGTGTCTTTTGTTTATGTATATATGGTAGCCTTGTCGGCTTTGCCCTTGCACGTACGTTTGTTTTAAAAAAAAAAAAAAAAAGGAGGTGTTATTTGATCCATGATACTTGTATTGTTAAGGTAGAAGGTGCCTGTGTAGGGCACCGCCACGAGCCCGAGTTCGGTCGTGACAGAGTGGTATCGAGCGATCCCCTCGGAATGTTTACGCATCGTGTCTAGTAGAGTCTTGATTATCGGTGTGTTGCGCGCCACACCCATAAACAGGAGGCTACAGGACATTTAGAGTTGGTTTCTATTCTTCTCACTCTAAGATCGTGCCATAGAGTCATGTTAGTAAGAAAATTCCTCTCCGACGTATTGTTGTGTTACGATTATGCCTCGGAGGCGGCGCCGCCCATGAGGGCAAAGGAGTAGCAAGAGCTACTAGTCAGACTCAGAGAGTTGATAGGACTTATGACCAGGGTATACCGGATGTTGTTCCGCAGTCGGCAAGTTCTTCTGCGCCAGGTTTTGAGGCCTCAGCACCAGAGCCTCCAGTTTCTCGGTTAGGAGAAGACTATAGGGTCATGAGGGAAGCAGTTATGTTATTTACCAAGATAGCGGTGCTAGCCGTTGTAAGTGATAGTACCCCAGAGGTATGGATACTTTGATTAGTAAAGTGAGAAGTAAGAACGTTGACAAGAATGATAGGTGAACTGAGACTATAGTTGTATAAAGTTCACAAGTTGTAATTGCCCCCTGACAGTGTAAGACCGTTAGGGAAGATTGTGCAGTAGGAATACTTTGGCATATGAGACGACCTCCAGTAAATAGGGGATAGGGTAAGAAGTACCTTGAGATAAGAGAAAGATTTATTTCAGACTAAGAATGAGAAGTTAAGTGTGACGATGAGTCGGGTTATGGACTCATTACGGGTCAGCCGGTAGTATGGAATGGGGTGATGTCAGTTAGAAAGGGTCCCGAGGATGCAAGGCCCAAGTTTAGTTAATTGTGGTACGAGTTTGTGGATGCGTTCCACCGGAACTAGGTCGTAAGGACCGAGAAGAGCCTTAACGGGAAAGTAAGTAACAATATGGCTAAGTTTGGATAGTAACTCCAAGGATTGGAGAACAGAAACAAAATTTGAGATTTTAGACTGTACTAGATGAGTTTGAAAGTACGAGAAAGTATGACAAGTAAGGAAAGAAAGGAACCTTTAAGGATCCCGTGTTTGGGAAGACTGTAACCTTTGAGTTTTGTGAGAAGGGACCACGGACGGAAGGTCCATTATTATGTTTACGTATGTTAGGCGATGGCCAGGTGTGGCATCGTTAGTCTTGTGCAGTTTTGATTGGTAAGCATATTATAGAGTTTATGCCGGAATTTATATAGCTTGACAACCGACTAAGAACATTCGGGGACGAATGTTTCTAAGGGGGGAAGAATGTTACACCCCGTAAGTTCAGGACATGTGTAAGTGAATGTACGTAAGGAGCACAAGACTTGGAATTAGTGCGAAAGGAAGGATTGTTTTTCCGACGGAAAGTCTTCCGGACGTCGGAAAGGAAAAATGTTCGTTGTTGAGAATTGGATTCTCAAAATGTATTATTTGTAAAGTATAGAACTTTTATTATTATGGAAATTTATTTTGTTCGGATTTGGTCACGTGGGCCCACCCGAGAAATTTTACGTTTTGTGGGGCCACGAGGTTCTGAGAATTTTATGGACGAATGAGAGGGCGACACGTGGCACCCCCACAAGGTCTTGGTCGAAATTAGAGTGAGGGTAAAATGGTCATTGACCACCTTGGAAGATTTGTCTTGCTAGCTTGACATTATTGACTAGTCAACTTGCCACTTAGGCTTGATCCATGTGATTTTAAATCCTAACCACTCATGTGTTGCAATCTTAACCCTCCAATGTGTTATATATATCCTACTAGTGCAAGACTTGGCATTTTCTACACTTAGAAAAAATTAGAACCCTTAGAGAGAGAAGTGAAGCTCTCGGCTTTCATGTTATTCCCACACAAAAATTTTATAGTTTTGATCCATTAGCCACAAGACTTTAACCCAATGTCCCTAGGGGTATTGTAAGGATATCTCAATAGAAAGATTTCGGAAAAAATGTATTTTTACGTTAGTCGCAAGGCGGAAACTAAGGGAGTTCTTCAACTTTGAAGTTGGAACTTGAAGATGGGTTCTTCATAGGCCTCTAAGGAGTGCTTGGAGCGGATTGGAGCTTAAGGAAAGGAGCTAAGAATTTCTAAGGCGCGACTTTGGATCTTGGAAATTTTAAGGGCTTGGAAAGGTATAAATTTTGTCGTTTTAGTAGTTAAGACTTACTTATTGTTGTAGCTATGGATTTTAGCAAGCATGTGTTATATTGTATGAAGTTTGATAAGTATTTTGACTATTGGAATCCTAATCCGAAATCTAGCATGTTTAGCTTTAAGATTGGAATTCAAGTTGGTTATTAATTTAAGTCGTCGCATGTTGAATAAAGAAGGAAATTGTAGTTGTTGATGTTGTCTATGACTAAATAACATGTTGACCTAAGAACTTGGAATTTGGAAAAGGGTTGGAAAAGACTTAGTGATGTTGGTTGTATGTTGGCCGAGAATGGCTAGTGAACTATATTACTATTTCGTATGATTTATGGGGCGGAATTTTACACGTAGTGTAAGGCGTGTAATCCCCTTTGTTTGGTTGTTGTTTGGAGCCTTAAATGTGGCTTGTTGGTTATTGTATTCGGCCTTGAAAAAGGTGGCAAAGTGAGTAGAAATAAAGGAAGTGCTGCCCGATTTTCCGTAGAATTAGAGACTAAGTACTTAGTATTATTCTACATAGAGACTAGAAGTTGATAGCCTTGTTGTGACCATTATAGGTTGACACTTCTACGTCACGCGTATTCGCTTAGCTTGTGGATTTAGAAAAGGTATGTGAACTATCTCCTCTTCTAGCATGATTCCTTAGAATAAAGAAAGTAAGTTCTACTCCTTGAATGATCCATTCCTTGCTTGTATTTGGATTGCCTAAAATAGAATTTGTTCTATGTACTTCCTTGAGTGTACCTTGATGTTTAAATTGTAAGTTGTAGAATCCATTTTCTTGATGAAGTTTGGGTTCTTAAAAGTGAAGGTATTTTTCTTAAAGTACATAGAGACTTAAAAAGGAAGTGGTTTCCAAATCTTTTGGCTAGTGCCTTGTTCTAAAACCTAATGGTCATTATAATGACTTTAGGGGAGTCAAAGGAGTGATTTACTTATTTGATTTAAAAGAGGAGAAATGACATGATTTAAGAGAAGTAACTTGCGTTAAGGGTGAAGTTACTGGAGGTTTAAAAAGTAGAAGAAAACTTGTTTTCTAACTATTAAGAGACTTGAAGTATTTTGAAAGTTAAGAACTTGATTTGTAAGTATGTGATACTTGGTTTTCATAGTATAAGTCTCTTGGTTATTGAAGGAATGGATACGTCTAAAACCATAAAAGGGTTATAACGCTTTATGGGAAGTTGGTTATAACGGCTTTATGGAAGGTTTAGAAAGTTGTCTATTTTGATTAAATCGGCATAAGTTGCCTAGATTGTGAAAATTTGGAGTTACTTGATTTCAAGCTTTGAAATGAGTTTTCTAAAAGTGTAGTAACTTACTTTGAAAAATAGACACGCCTTGATACTACGGGTGTTAGTATCTTGGGGCTTTACATAGAAAGGAGTCTGTTATAAAGGAATGCGTCACGTAGTACTTTGGCTTGATAAATTGAGGATTTGTCTAAGTGTGCCTTGATAAGTACTTTGACTTGTTAAAAGAGAATTATTCTATGTATGCCTTGATTAAGTACTTTGGCTTGATAAATTGAGGATTTGTCTAAGTGTGCCTTGATAAGTACTTTGACTTGTTAAAAGAGAATTATTCTATGTATGCCTTGATTAAGTACTTTGGCTTGATAAATTGAGGATTTGTCTAAGTGTGCCTTGATAAGTACTTTGACTTGTTAAAAGAGAATTATTCTATGTATGCCTTGATTAAGTACTTTGGCTTGATAAATTGAGGATTTGTCTAAGTGTGCCTTGATAAGTACTTTGGCTTGTTAAATGAGAACTATTCTATTTGTGCCTTGATAAGTACTTTGGCTTGGTTAATTGAGAATTAACCTATGTGTGCTGCTGATAGCCTTTGAGTACAAGTATTATGTTTTATTATGTTGCCGCGACTCTACGGAGGGTCTACCGTCTTGTTATAAGTTACATGGACGCATCGACAAGCTGATGTGGGATTCCACGTATGCTTCCGTTATTGTAATCGGGTTAAATTCGGATTTTTATAAAAGACATGGTTGTGCTTGTGTCTTGTTTGATGGTCGGTCGAGATAGGGTAAGAGTATAAATGAGGGGCAAGCCCCAAGACGTTATACCACCTCCTCCAGGGTAAGAGTATTAGTGAGGGGTAAACCCCCAAGACGCACCACCCGCTTTATGTGTTGTTTGACTCACGGTTGAGATAGGGTAAGAGTATAAATGGCGGGCAAGCCCCAAGACGTTATACCACCTTCTCCGTGGTAAGAGTATAAGTGAGGGTAAACCCCAAGATGCTATACCACCGCTTTACCACCTTCTCCGTGGTAAGAGTATAAGTGAGGGTAAACCCCAAGATGCTATACCACCGCTGGGACTTGAGGTTATATTATATCATGGATCGCCGCAAGAAGGGAAGGATTCCACGCATGATTGATATTACGGGCGTGAGACCCATGGTTATGTTTTAGTAACGACTTTGAGGCACGCGCCTTGATCGATATGATCGTTTATGTATCAGGAATCGTAATTTGATTATCATACATGTCTATTTTGTTAGATCGTTATGATTTGTTTACGATTTTCGTTCACATACTTGGTACATTCTTCGCATCGACCTCCTTCGGGCCGTTCACGCCGCAGTGTAGGTACGCTGCTTGGTGATCGGCAGTGTAGGATCCTCGCCGTGGTTTTTGGATAGCTCCTTTGTTCGTGAGTTTATCATTTTGGTATAGTTCCATCAAGCAGTGCTTTTGTACATTTATGGGTACGGCGGGCCTTGTCCCGTCATAGTTCGATTTAACTCCTGCAGGTCCGTATTCATATGCTGGATCGACTCATGTACGGTATAGTGTCTTTTGTTTATGTATATATGGTAGCCTTGTCGGCTTTGCCCTTGCACGTACGTTTGTTTTAAAAAAAAAAAAAAAGGAGGTGTTATTTCAGTCCCGCAGTCTACTTGTATTGTTAAGGTAGAAGGTGCCTGTGTAGGCACCATCACGCCCGGTTCGGTCGTGACAATGCACCTCTACGAATGATATGACAACAACGACGGGACAGGTCCCCGTCATACCCCTGAATGTAAGCACCTACAACAACAGGGGACTATACCAATATAAGCCTCCGGAGGAACGGAGCTTCCCAAACGCTGAATCGTGACCTAAGAGCGAGGATCAACGATCGATGACCTTTACATGCGGCATGAACGCAGCCGGCGAGGTCAAGATAACAGTACCAAGTATGTGAAATCGAAAATATCAGAAATGAAATCATAGTAGTCTATATAAAGCAGAGACATGTATGATAACCAAACTACGATTCACAATAAATAAGCGATATGTCAAGTCGTGGACTCACGCCTCAAAGTCATCACTCAAATATAACAATGGGTCTCACGCCCACAACATCAATCATGCCCGTGGAATACCTTCCTCACCGCAGCCTATGATATAAAAGCACCAAGGAATACACATGAACACCGTGTCCCACCGTGTCATCATAAAACCGCACGGTAAGTACGAAGGCATAGCCGACTACTAAAACCCACAAGCAACAAGGTCATAAACTATATCATGATCTGTCTGCACCGTCGCATGATCAAAGCCGCCACTCGCCCGCAGATCTAATGTCGCGTCTAGCCCCGAACTTCCCGTAGCTCGCACGGGCCACTCCAATGGCCCGCATGAGGTATTCCCGCATCGAGGGTAGCTACTCCCGGCAGCCGTCCCGACTCGCCGTCCGCACGCCACATGCACCGCGTGACCACAAAGGCCGCACACTAACTGGAACTCCCGCAGCCCGCATAGGCCACATGCACCCGCATAAGGTATTCTCGAATCATAGGTCACACAGACTACCGAAGTCTACCCCCAGACGGAGGGCGCTTAACCCCTAATCATGAGTGATACAATACTAACATAACAACTTATCGTTTAAACAACATAAGCACAATCAAGAAACCCTTTACACAAACATCACAAGATACTAACCCACGTAGCATCCTAGCATGTTTACTTAACAAATCAACAAGAAAGTATTACAAGGCTATCACAAACCAACACAATCAAGTTATACACACAAGGTACTTTCTACTATATGATTAACAAGATCGGGTTTTTATCCCCAAAGTACTTCATACATTAACTCTTTAAAAGATACGTTACTTTCACAAAAGTCACACAATACCAGTAGTATATGAAAATAGAGTGATTATCTTTTGAAGTAAATCAAAACACTTCTCTTTGTAAAATCAAGTAACAACATTCTTTTCCAAACGTTCCAAGTTTGCCTAATTTCAATTACTCAAGTTTCTCATTTTCGAAAGGTTTGTAGTTCATAGTTTTAATCCTTTAAAACAATTTGAGAAACATTTACCTTATGTGTGAGTAGGTTATTCTTGTTCATAACAATCTTGATACAACAGCCATGATCTAGGAAATGTAATATCATTTTGTCTCATCTTAGCTTCTATGCAGATGGTAGTTTCACTTGGTTTTAATAATACTTTATTAGTCAAAACATTTCCCTTTATTAGCGCCTGTGGTTTGTTCGATACTTATTCGATTTCAAATCAAGAAACATAATTCCTTTTGAAAACCAAGTACTCATTACTCACGAATGAGGTTTCACACTTTTTAACAAAATTCAATTAAGTCAAGTCTCTTATCTTTTAAGATCAAGTCTCTTAACTTCTTAAATCAATAAATCATTCTTTTTATCTCTCTTAAGCCGTTATACCTAACTTCCCATAAAGCTAGTATAACTCTTAAGCTTTTAAAACCAAGTATTACTCTTCTGTTAAAATGATTCAGTATTCTTTTGAAATACTTCAAGATTATTCAGGCTTAAGTCAAAAGACATTGCCGTAATTATTATTCAGGCTTAAGTCCGGAGACATTGCCGTAATTATTATTCAGTTAACACACGTACGTCTACCGTACTATATATATATTCTTTAAAATATCATGCTCAAGAGGATAGGAAGGATCACATACCTCGCGACGATTATCGACTATTAGCAAAACGCTCCACGGCTATAACCCGGCTAGCCTTGTCCACCTTTCAAGTAGCACATGCTACTCACAGAACATTCAACCTATAAAGGTTATACAAGTTTATCAAAGTCTAGACTACTCGGTAGAATAAATCTAGATACAAGATTCTACGGAAATTTGGGCAGCCCTTCCCTACCCGTCAAACTTCACAAGTCTACTGTAATACAGTCCTATGTAATTACAGTTCAGTTCTCTTCTTTAAATTCAGGCTTAAGTCCAAAGACATTGCCGCAAAACTAAGTTCAGTTCTATATATAGTATACTACAACTATATATTCCTACAACATGTAATTTCCAATTACAATAGGGGGGACAAGATATTTACCTCGGTAAGCCCAAAATTATCCAAGTATAAATGTCGGTCCTTAGCAACGTTTAGCTCCTACTCCGGGTGCTCCAACTCATCCAAACCACCCTTAGAAGTTCTAACCAACTTCTACGTAATACTCCAACTAACTATGGAGATTTTCCTAAGGGTTTCATTTTTGTGACTGACGGAAAGTGTAATAGTATTTACGGCTTTCAGATATAGGTATAACCTTGGAATACTACAAGGTATTAGGGCCAAGGTATTTTGGGTATAATAACAATACTTTGGAGAGTATTTCTACCAAGAGGGGGGTATTTATACGAGACAACACCACAAAGGGTGTATACCCTCGCCAACCCCACTAGGAGGGGTACTCTGGCGAGGGGAGGGTGCTCTCGGCTAAAGCCTCACAAGTGGGAGGACGAGAACTCTAGAGGAAGGGACGAGCTTTCAAAACTTAGGAAAGTTTAGGAATGGATGAAGAAGTCTTCAAAGGGGGGGGGGGGGTATTTATAGGTCAAGCAAAGGCCAACCAATGGCCAAGATCATGCCAAGTGCAAGGCAAGTGTAGGGTCAAGATTCATCCATGTGCACCTTATCCATATACCACAAAATATCCTACCAACTACTTGACAAAAAGCCAAGGAATTCGTCCCCTTTTACCGCCCCACACTCCACCAATGAGAGGGTGCCAAGTGTCGCCCTCTCGTTGGTCCAAAATGTTTCGTCTCTCGGAAAAATCCGCAAAAATTAAAAATGACATAGCCGGAATTTTCCCTTCGCAAGTTGTGTAAAACGTTTCGTCGAAAAACGACTCAAACCGGGTGTTGTGCACAAAAATAAAATCGGCCAAGCCACTTAAAAGCCCAAACTTTTCTACGTACGTCCTTACATACATACTCTGGAAATACGGGGTATAACATATATGGAAAGAGAAGCAAAAAGGAAGGTTCACAAGGAGTTGAATGCCAACCTGCAGAATACACGAATCATGCGGTTAAGCCCTTTAGAACGCGTGATAGTAGGGGTCTGTTCCAGTACAAGGGCTATAGCGGGTTGCACAGTGGCAGAGTTGACCTGATGTGATGTATTGTAGTCATGACATTGTTGTTTTAAAATATGATGAATGAAGTGCTATGAATACAAGAAAAAAAGGATATGTTTTATTAAATTATTTTTCTTGTTGGCATATTGTGGTGTTGCATGCTTATGAACTATAAGAAAATTTTAAGAGCTAGAGTAGACATTCCGTCTTCTAAAATATGAGTGTATTTGTCTTCACAGAAAATGGTGAATTCACAAATCCCGGGGGCTCAAGAGGAGGTTCATCACGAAGCTCATGTACCTCCAGTTGACGTAGTGGTGTCTGAAGGGAGCGGAGAAAATGTCGGAGAAAATGTTGGAGAGAACGAGAGTCAAATGGCCCAAGAAACAGTGGGACAAAAACTAGATAGACTCATAGAGTTAATGACAGCTGCAGGTCCACACATGGTTCCGCCCGCACCTAGTGTCTCTGTCATAGCCCCGAACGTAACTGACGGCCAGGACCGATCATGATCGCACTACGCATCGAGTGTAGAATCCCAGCAAAGCACTGATAGGCTATGGGCAAATTTTATGAGAAGAGAACCATCAGACTCGTGGAAGGACCCCAAGGCCGACCCGATGGTATTCCTCGATGAAGTTGAAGACTTAATGTTCACATTGGGATGCGTGGAGACGCAGGCGCCAACTTGGTAGCGCATCGACTAGTGGATGATGTAGGGGTGTGGTGGAGGAATTTTAGGAAAATCGCCCCCGATGTCACCACCAATGACTTGGGAGGTTCGAGCGGCATTCATTGAGAAGTTTATGCTAATACGCGCAAGGATGCGCCGACGGAGTTTGAACAATTGAAGCAAGGTGACCGCAGTGTACAAGAATATGATACACGATTCGTGAGGTTATCGCATACAACACACATGTCGTCCTACGAAATGGATGTAGTCAAGCGATTTGTAGAGGTTTAAACCCGAACATAGCGAAGAAGGTGGTGGCGTTAGCCAACGATCGAACTTATCTTCGATTGTCGATATGGCTTTGAGGGTAGAAGGTTTCGCTAAAGCAAAAAGAGAATATTCGCAGAAGAGATTTGGACGCCGGATCATTTAACCGCAGTCAAAATCGAAGCGGGAGTTTAGTAAGGATCTTCGTGACCGAACCAATGCTGGTCGCTAATTTCAAGCCTAAGGGCACAGTTGGTCTAATTACCAAGGTAGCGAGGACAAGGCCACCAACCCTAACACGGGAGGCGACAAACCGATTTGTAAGATTTGTCAAAGAAAACACCTGAGAATGTCGGCTCTAACGAAGACATGTTATAATCGTGGAGAGTCAGGCCACTATGCGAGGATTGCAAGAAGAGGACCCAAACTCAATATATTCGGGGAGGTCGAAGCAACCACGGTGCCTGCGGAAATCGGGAAACCAACCCCGCGAGTCGGGAGGTCAACAACCCAACAATTCTAATCGGCTCTACGCTTTGCCCAGAGGAATGAGCGAAGCATCTAATGCGGTGGTCATGGTATTTTGCTAGTCTCGAGTATTCTGCATTTGTATTATACGATCCCTCTACATTTTCATATGTGTCAATGAGCTTTGCTAAGAATTTACATGTAGAACCTTCTTATTTAAGTGAACTGTTGAGGTTATGACACGATGGGGCCTCATTTGGGCCTCTCGGGTGGTAAATAATTTTCCATTAGAAGTGAATGGCAGGAACAATGGTGAACCTAGTACTACTTGATATGGTAGACTTCACGTCATTTTGGGTATGGATTGGTTGTCGGCATGTTATGCCATGTTGGATTGTCGACGAAAGATAGTGAGATTAACTTTTCAGGAGAACGAAGTTGTTATAAGGGGTAGGGTTGGAATATCCTCAGTCGCTTTATTTCCTACCTTAGGGCTCAAAAGTTATTGAGAAGTCACAGTGGAGTATGCATATCGGCTAATATAGTAGATACCAAAAAGAATCTTTGGTGAATGATGTTCCTATTGTTCAAATTTTAGGAGGTTTTCTGAAGATCTTCGGGCCTTCCTCGGATAGAGAAGTGGAGTTTGCTATAGAGTTAATTAAGTACAAGACCCGTTCTATTCCTCGTATCGAATGGCCTCGGTTGAATTGAGGAGTTAAAAGAACAATTGAAGGATCTTACGGATAAAGGCTTTATAAGGCCTAGTGTTTCCCCTTGGGTGCACGATCTGTTTGTGAAAAGAAAAGGCGGATCGCTCGAATGTGCATCGATTATCGGCAACTCAATAAGGTCACGATAAGAACCGATACCCATTACCAAGAATCGATGATCTTTTGACCAACTTCAGGAGCTAGCTATTTTTCCAAGATTGATCTCCGTTCGATATCACGGTGAAAATAAATCCGGATGATATATCCAAAACAGCCTTTAGAACGATCGGCCATTATGAGTTCTTGGTCATGTCTTTTGGGTTAACAATGCCCCAACTTTTATGGATCTAATGAGCAGAATCTTCAAACCATTCCTAGATTTGTTCGTGATTGTGTTCATAGATGATATCCTAATCTCTGATAAGAGTGTTGAAGAACATGAAGAGCATCGAGGTAGTGCTTGAGTCTTGAAACAGGAGAAACTATATGCTAAATTTTCAAAGTGTGAATTTTGGTTGGAAAAGGTAGCCTTTTTGGGTCATGTTGTGTCAAGGGATGGAATTATGGTAGACCCCGTAAGATAGAAGCGATGAAGAATCGCCAAACCGACCACTCAGATAGAGGTTAGAAGTTTCTTGGGTTTGGTGGGTATTATAGAAGATTCGTAAAGGTTTTCTAGTCTTCACGCTCTTTTGACCGGTTGACTCAAAAGCGATTAAGTATCGATGGTCGAAGCATGTGAGGCAAGTTTTGAAACTAAAGGAATTGTTGACTCGCACCATCTAACCTTACCATCGGGACAAGAAGGGTTCACAGTCTATTGCGATGCCTCTAGAGTTGGGTTAGGATGTGTGTTGATGCAGTTTAGAAAGGTTATTGCGTATGCATCTAGACAATTGAAGATACATGAGAAGAATTACCCAACTCATGACTTGAAATTAGTTGCGGTGGTGTTTGCCTTACGAATATGGAGACATTATTTGTATGGTGTGCATGTGGACATATTACAGATCATAAGAGTTTGCGATGCATAACCACGCGAAGGATTTGAATCTCAGACAAAGAAGATGGTTAGAGTTGCTTAGGATTATGACCTTAGTATTCTTTACCATCCGGGAAAGCCAACGTGGTGGTGGCGCTCGATGGGAGATCAATGGGCGTTTGGCCCATTTGACAATACAAAGAGGTATTGTTCGGGAGGTACAAAGATTGGGAAACCTCGGGGTTAGCTTAGCGAGATCGGTGAAGGTAGGGTGGTGGTACATGATACCTCGCGATGCCTTAGCTTGAAATAAAAGAAAGTCGGTTTGAGGATACGGAGTTTGTTGGATTTCGGAGAGGATCCAACAGGAAAACCTTCACGATTTACATTGGGAGATAATGACGGAACCGCCCGGTATAAGGGTAGACTATGTGTTCCTAAGGTAAAGGATCTAAGGAGGAAGATCTTAGATGAGGTCACAACACAAGATATTCCATTCATCCGAGTCAACAAAAATGTATCGGACCTCAAGGCAAATTACGGTGGGGCGGGATGAAGAAGGGCGTTGCGGAGTTTGTCGGGAGGTGTCTTATATGTCGGCAGTGGCGAACATCAAAAACTGGCGGATTACTTCAGACATTGGGGTCCCCATGTGGAAATGGGAGGCGATTCATATGGATTTTGTAATTGGTCTACCAAAACTCGAGAAGGGTATGACTCTATTTGGGTGATTGTTGATCGACTTACAAAGTCAGCCATTTCTTCTTAGTCAAGACTACGTGTCGCGCACCACAGTACACACAGATTTATTTGAAGGAGATTGTGCGATTTACGGGATTCCCTTACAAATTATTTGGATAGGGGTTCCCAGTTCACCTCACACTTTTGGCAAAGTTTCAGCAGGTCTCGGGACAAAAGTTAAGTTAAGCACGACTTTTCACCCATAAGCAGATGGGCAAGCCGAGCGAACAATCCAAACAACGAGGGCGTGTTGCGATCTTGTGTGTTAGATTTTCAGGGAAGCTGGTTGGACCATCTATGTCTAATTGAGTTCGCCTACAACAATAGTTTTCACTCTAGCATACAAATGGCCCCGTTTGAAGCATTATATGGACGAAAATGTAGGTCTCCACTTGGATGGTTCGAGGTGGGTGAGGCAATCGTTCGGACTGAAGTCATTCAGAAACAAATGATAAGGTCAGATGATTCGGGAGAGGATCAAAAGCGACTCATAGCCGTCATAGGTCTATGCGGATCATCGGAAAAGAGATCTTGAATTTCAAGAGGGGGAGAAAGTATTTTTAAAAGTGTCCCCAATGAAGTGAGTTATGCGCTTTGGTAAGAAAGGGAAATTGAGCCCAAGGTTTATTGGGCCATATGAGATCTTGCGAAGAGTGGGGAATGTGGCTTACGAATTAGCACTTCCATAAATTTAGGCGGTCATCGGTATTTCATGTGTCAATGTTACGAAAATACTTGCACGATCCAAGTCACGTCATCCTTCCCGGAGATAGTTCTTAATAAAGAGCTTGATATGAAGAGGCTCCGGTAGAAATACTTGATAGAAAGGTCCAACGCCTTAGAAATAAAGATATTGCTTCCGTGAAAGTCCTATGGAAGAATCACTCCACAGAGGAAGCCACCTGGGAAGCGGAAGAGGCGATGAAAGTCAAATATCCATTCCTATTTGACTAAGGTAATAAAAAAAATGCATTACATAGTACTTACTTCATATGTGTGCCATTTGTGTGTCTATATGCATGTGTTACAACCTTATTCTCATTCGAGGACGAATGCTTCTTAAGGAAGGGAGAATGTGAAGCCCCAAATTTGTTACAATAACAATAAACATTATTGTGTCTATGTGATTATGTTATTATTGTGTCTATGTGATTATGTTACGACCTTATTCACATTCGAGGACGAATGTTGCTTAAGGAGGAGAGAATGTAAAATCCGGAAAAAATGAATAATAATATATAGTTGTGGTTGAGTTAATAAATATATATATATAAGAAAACAAAGAATAAATTGCATGGGATAAAGTTAGTGTTAAAGTTGGATAAATAGATAGATGAAATGAAAATAAGAAAAAAAAAACAAAAGAAAAAAAAAGGGAAACAAACATGCAGCACATTTGCACGTACTCCACCCCTTTCCCTTCTCCTCCCCTTTTCATTTCCCCTCCAACTCTTGTCATTTCACCTCCCATAGGTTATAGAAAACCCTCCACCTATACATTGTATTTACACACAAACAAAGTACATAACATAAATGTTAGAAAATCAGAAAAAAACAAGTGAAAAGAAGAGGAAAAAATACCAAGAGGGCAAGAAGAACAAGAAGCAAAATACTAAAGAGTAAGGATAATTTTAGCAACCACACAACAATAATCTTCACACTTACAAGGTGAGTTTTCTCACTCAGAAATTCTTGGTAACATCCTTTATTTTTAGTTCAATACATGTTAGAATAAGAATTGAGTGTTGAAAAGAAATATTGAACTTTTGATTGTTTAGACAACTAGTTGCGTCATGAACTTTACGAACTGTTCTCACTGAATTATAATTGTTAGAATTTGATGAAATTCGGAGGAGTGGTACACCTCTCTAATATGATCATATAGAACCAAAAATGAGGTAAAATGGACATACGATTTGAAAGTTATCATAGTTCAAAGTTCCTGCCTTAGATTTGGCCGAAATTCGGAAAGGCATAATTACGGACTGTTTTTATTGAGTTTTACTTATTAGAATTATATGAAAATTTACATGGTTGTAAATCTCTCTGTTACGGACAGATATAGATAAATAGTTATTAAAACGGACTTACGAGTTGAGAGCTATTGTATTTTGAAGTTGCTGCCTCGGATTCATCGGAATCCAGAAGGCAGGACGTTTAAACGTAAAACTGTACTAATATGTAGGTAATATGAAAATTGTTGCTAAATGAAAGTTCTAGATCTCTCTGTTGTGGACATTTTGAGACCTTACGGGGTCTATACAACTTACGGATTGAGAGTTATCGCTGTTTAAAGTTTCTGCCTCGGATCTATCGAGATCCAGAAAGGGCAGCGAATAAAAGTGTAAAACTGTACCAAACGGTACAGAATATGAAAGGATGGTTCACATGGAGACGTGTAGCTCTCTGTTCTCGTCGTTTTGAGAATTTATGGGGCTTGAACGGGTTTACAGATTAGGAGTTATGACTATTATAAGATTGGGTCTTTGTTTAATAAAAAATTCTCTTTGAAACAAATTTTATGTATGTTTTAAGAATAAATTTGTGTTAGTTACCCAAAGTAGTTTTAAATGAAATTTGGTACAGTGAAAGATCCCCGTCTTACCTTAGTTTCCGCTTGAGAAACACCTTAGTTGGAGTTATGGTTAAAATGTTATAATCGTTACACGTATGAATGACAGAATGTTAGAAAAGAGAATATATTTATTCGATCTTCTGAAAAATATGAAAAGTGAATACGTGTTCACATAAATATATAAATATATAATGGATCGGGTTGCACGCCGCAACAAAACGTAAAGTGAATATGCGTTCACAAATACGTAAACATAATGGATCGGGTTGCGCGCGCAACAAAACGTAAAGTGAATATGTGTTCACAAATACGTAAATATAATGGATCGGGTTGCGCGCGCAACAAAACGTAAAGTGAATACGCGTTCACAAATACGTAAACATAATGGATCGGGTTGCGCGCAACAAAGCGTAAAGTGAATATGCGTTCACAAATACGTAAATATAATGGATCGGATTGCCCGCAACAAAACGTAAAGTGAATACGCGTTCACAAATACGTAAACATAATGGATCGGGTTGCGCGCAACAAAGCGTAAAGTGAATACGTGTTCACAAATACGTAAATACAATGGATCGGGTTGCCGCGCAACAAATATGAAAAATGAATACGAGTTCACCTATATATAAATATGAAAAGTGAATACGAGTTCACAAATATATAAATGTAACAAACATATGAAAATGCAGGAATGTCTTAGCATAATACGAGATAAAATGAAGTGTTAGTTAAGCGAGAATTTCCTATGAGGAGTTCTTTGCATATTTAAAAATGTTGTAACTTGATATATTTTGCAATATGCTTATTACGTTATAATTTGATTGCACTTGGAATATTGTGGTGTTACTTTGAATTGCGAGGTAAGGTTCTCACTCGGCCCGGATGGTAGAGTGACTCTTTTATTAACATGTTTGAAAACGTGATAGAGGAAAGGCTCCACGCCAAGGCTAGCGATCGTCCATGACCTCTTGTCATACCAAGTCCATTCTTGGGCTTGGTATTAAATCGAGTTCAGGATGTCAGTTCCAGTGTCTCGGGAAATGCCCGTATGGAATGGTCTCCCTTCCAATTTAGAATAATATTTGTCAGTATGTCTATGTAGAAATAATATTTGCACGAGCATGGGCTCGCGTTATATTTTCAATAAAGTCATAAACAAATTTCTTTATTGTTATTTTTATTAATAACTCCGTATTTGAATATAAGTTCAAATTTTTAAATAAAGAGAATTAAATGGTGCTCCTGGTGGAAAATAATTGTCCAGGTGACATCACGCCCTAAGTAAAGACTTAGGAAAAGTCGGGGCGTGACACTTGGTTTGCAAAAGTTCACCAGTGAGGACCCTCCCGTGCCTGCCGCCGACATGCCTGACAACCAGAAGTTCATGGTTACTGAGGCTTGGAAACAGACTGATTTTTTATGCAAAGGCTACATTTTAAGTGCCTTAGAAGATGACTTGTACAATGTCTACTGATCACGAGAGACTTCCAAAGAACTATGGAGTGCACTTGAAAAGAAGTACAAGACAGAAGATGCTTGCTTGAAGAAGTTTGTGGTTGCCAAATTTCTAGACTATAAAATGGTTGATGGGAAAACCGTTGGAACCCAAGTTCAAGAGCTTCAACTTATCTTCCATGACCTTATTGTTGAAGGTATGGTAGTGAATGAAGCATTCCAAGTGGCTGCAATGATTGAGAAATTGCCGTCTTCGTGGAAAAATTTCAAGAATTATCTTAAGCACAAAAGAAAGGAAATGAAGTTGGAGGATCTTGTGATTCGTCTCAAGATCGAGGAAGATAACAAAACCGCTGAGAAGAGGTATCGTAAGAGTTCACCAATTGAAGGGGCCAACATCGTTGAAGATGCTGCTCCGAAAATGAACAAGAAAAGAAAGAGGCCTTCTGGAAAAGAAGGGTTCTAACAAGAAAAAGTTCAAGGGCAAGCTACAATTGTGAGAAAGGCCACAAAGCCAGTTGTCGTCTCGAAAAGGACAAGGGAAAAGGACAAGCCAATATGGTGGAAATGAATGATGATCTGAATGATCTGTGTGCAATGCTGTCAGAGTGCAATTTGGTTGGAAATCCAAAGGAGTGGTGGCTGGATTCTGGTGTCACTCGACATGTTTGCGTTGCAAAAGAAGCATTTGCAACATATGCTCCCGCTGGACCCGAAGAGGTACTGTTTATGGGAAACACTGCAACAGCCAAGGTTGAAGGATATGGGAAGATACTTCTGAAGATGACTTAAGCAAGGTCCGACTCTCAACAATGTTCTACGCTTCAACAATTCGGAAGAATTTAGTTTATTGACTACTCGTCAAAAACGAGTTTAAGTGCGTGTTGGTTAGTGAGAAAATTGTAATAAGTAAGAATGATATGTTCATAGGAAAGAGCTACCTCACCGAGGGCCTTTTCAAACTCAATGTAATGGTTGTTGACAGTATTAATGAAAATTCAGCTTCGTCTTACTTATTGGAGTCAAATGATTTATGACATGTTCGTTTAGGACATGTCAATTATAAAACCTTGCGAAAATTGATCAATTTAGAATTATTGCCTAAATTCGAGTGTAACAAATCAAAATGTAAAATTTGTGTTGAATCTAAGTTTGTTAAACATCCATATAAGTCTATTGATAGGAATTCAAATCCTTTAGACTTAATTCACACAGATATATGTGATATGAAGTCAATACCATCTCGTGGTGGGAAAAAATATTTTATAACTTTCATTGACGATTGCACTCGATACTGTTATGTGTATTTGCTTAATAGTAAGGATGCATCAATTAATGCATTTAAGCAATACAAGAACGAAATGGAAAATCAATTGAATAAAAAGATCAAAATGATTAGAAGTGATAGGGGTGGAGAGTACGAATCTCCTTTTGCAGAGACATGTTTGGAATATTGAATTATTCATCAAACTACAGCCCCTTACACACCAAAATCAAATGGAATTGCGAAAAGGAAAAACCGAACATTAAAGGAAATGATGAATGCCTTACTAATTAGTTACGATTTACCGCAGAGCTTGTGGGGGAAAGTTATCCTTACAGCTAATCGAATACTCAACAGAGTACCCCACAGCAAAACACAATCTATTTCATATGATCTATGGAAAGGAAGAAAACCCAACTTAAAATATTTCAAAGTGTGGGGGTGTTTAGCGAAGGTCCAAGTTCCTTTGCCCAAAAGGGTAGAAATTCGGACCAAAAACTGCAGATTGTGTTTTTATTGGCTATGCTACAAGCAATGAAAGCTTATCGGTTTTGGTTCACAAATCGGACAATCCCGAAATTCATGTTAATACGGTAATTGAATCAGATAATGCTGAATTCTTTGAAAACATCTATCTGTATAAAACTGAATGTGAGTCGTCAAGTGAAAGATCTAAACGACCGCGGGAAGAACCAAAGGAAAGTATATCAAGCAAAGAGGATCTAAGGCGTAGCAAACGTCAAAAGACATCTACTTCCTTTGGACCAGACTTTGTAACATTCTTACTTGAAAATGAGCCTCAAACATTTAAAGCAGCAATGTCATCTTCTAATTCAACATTTTGGGAAGAATCAGTCAATAGTGAGATTGAATCAATTTTAAACAACCATATATGAGAATTAGTTGATCTTCCTCATGGAAATAAACCTTTAGGATCAAAATGGATCTTTAAAAGGAAAATGAAAGTTGATGGTACTATTGACAAATATAAGGCAAGACTTGTGGTCAAAGGTTATAGACAAAAAGAAGGTCTTGATTACTTTGACACATACTCGCCGGTAACAAGAATAACATCTATTCGGGTGTTAGTGGCAAGGCGTCAGATATGGTCTTGAAATCCATCAAATGGATGTCAAGACAGCTTTCTTAAATGGAGAATTGGAGGAAGAAATTTACATGGAACAACCTGAGGGTTTTGTGGTTCCTGATAAAGAAAAGAAAGTGTGCAGACTTGTTAAGTCACTTTATGGACTTAAACAAGCACTCAAACAATGACATGAGAAATTTGACAAAACAATGTTGGCAAATGGATTTAAGATTAATGAGTGTGACAAATGTGTTTACATTAAAAATACTCCAAACCATGAAGTCATTGTTTGTTTGTATGTTGATGACATGTTGATAATGAGTAAAGACATTGTCGATGTAAATGCTACGAAGCGTATGCTCGCTAGCAAATTTGACATGAAAGACTTAGGGGTTGCTGATTTGATCTTAGGAATTAGGATTCATAAAACTCCACAAGGTCTAGCATTATCACAGTCACATTATATTGAAAAAGTACTTGACAAGTTCAAGTATTTAAATTTCAATGTTGCAAAGACTCCAATTGATGTAAGTTTTGCACTTCAAAAGAATGAAGGTGAAAGTGACTCACAATTGGACTTTGCACGAGTTTTGGGGAGTTTGATGTATATTATGAATTGTACACGACCAGATATAACATGTGCTATAAGCAAGCTGAGTTGATTCACGAGTAATCCCAATCAAACTCATTGGATGACAATGAAACGAGTCTTGGGATATTTACAACACACCCAAAACTATGTTTTGCATTATAATAAATATCCCGCAGTACTTGAGGGATATAGTGATGCAAATTGGATCACCGGATCGTTTGAAGTTAAATCCACGAGTGGATATGGTTTCACCATTGGCGGAGGAGCAGTGTCTTGGAAATCATCAAAACAGACATGCATCGCCCACTCTACAATGGAATCAGAATTTATAGCTTTAGACAAGGTCGGTGAAGAAGCTGAATGGCTCCGGAATTTCTTAGAAGATATTCCATTCTGGCCCAAACCTTTGGCTCATATATGTATACATTGTGACAGTCAAGCAGCAATAGGTAGGGCAGGGAGCGTAATGTATAACGGAAAATCTCGTCACATACGACGGAGACACATTACCGTTAGACAACTCCTCTCTAGTGGCGTTATCACAATTGATTATGTAAAGTCCAGAGATAACATGGCGGATCCGCTTACAAAAGGCTTATCTAGAGAGGGAGTTGGTAGATCATCAATGGGATTGGGGTTAAGGCCAAGGACAAGTCATCATGGCGGTAACTCTACCTAGCAGACTGGAGATCCCAAGAGCTAGGTTCAAGGAGATCAAACAAAGTTGTGACTGATGGTTCAACATTGTCAAATAACTCAACCCATTATCGGATGAAGACAATGTTCAGAAATAAGGATAAGACTTTATGGCTTGTTAATGAGTTAATAAAGCATTAAGGTTTTTTAATGGTTATCTAAATCCGCAACGTATGACCAGATAATGTGGCTATAGGACCACATGTTTAGTAATCACCTATGTGAGTGTTAAGTGTAAGCGCTTTAAAGGAATGATGTAAAGGCCCACTCTCTATGCACTCATGAGACCAGGCGGTGTTCATGGCTGAAACGAACACAACCGTGAGAACCATAAACGGTTGAGGGTTGATTGTGTGTCTTATGTTGTCTAGGTATACAACAAAGTTCGACGGTTCAAAGATATCAAATCTACCGATTGATCGAGTATATCCGATATAAGTTCACTACGGAAAGTTCAAAGGGAAACCTACTTATCGGATCACGATCAATTCTCGCTTGTATATCACACTCGTCCGTACATTCTTTTATCTTATAACCATTCCCCATTCATGTGGGGGATTGTTGGGTTTTGATATTGGTGAATGGGAAATGATGGGATGAAAATTAAAGGGAGTAAAATGTTCTTTTGTCCCACATCGGAAAAAGAGAAGGAAAGAGAGGTGTATATATTACATTACACATTCTCTAGTTGCTAAAAGGGTTGAGAGGGCAAGGACCCATGGCGCCGTCGTCGTCGCTCGCTCGGCTTCGGATTTGGATTTGGAAATGGAAAAAGATCGATTGATTGATCTTTTTGGACAAACGTTTCTTTAATTAATTATTTAATTAAAAAATAAATTCAAACGGATCGACCCGCGACCGATCCGACCCGTCCGGCTCTCCCTCTCTTTTTTCGAATTTCCCTCCAAATATTAGGTGACTATTCTGAATGGTTGCAAACATTCAGAATCAGTACCTCCAAACCTATAAATTCTTGATTATTCCAAGAATTTATTCATTCAATCAATTTTTCAATCCTGAATTCTTGAACTCAAAAAATATTTTGTCTTCATTCTGTGTGATATACTGCCGTTGAGTGGTTCGCTGCTACCGGAATTTGGAGTACTACTATTCTGGTAAGATAATCGTTCTATCCTGGGAGGCGATATTCCGTCAACCTCGAGTACTGTGAGGGGAATAATTTCCTTAAGGACACACTTTGAACTAAGTGGGCTCGATTACATTCTGAAATTATTTTCCAAAACAAATTCTGTTTTCGTTTATTGTTTAATGATCAATTTACTGTTAAGTAATGTTTATATCGTGTAATCTGTTTCACTAAGTGATTAACAGATTGTGTTGAAACATTATTTAGCCAAGTACAGATTATTATACCAACAATCTTAAGGAAATTATGTTTATTTTATTTTAATCTGTATCCTGGTTTGAAGATTAAAACCTGTGTGGTTTCCTACTCCGTATGAGATTTCATATTCTAACTTGAAGACATAAAATCTTCGTTGAAGTATTAAAAGTCCAGGAAAAAGTGTTTTCCAAAAGGAAAAAAAAGTGTTTTTCTTGTATGTTGTTTGGAGACTAAAATCTTCGGATTTTCTACTCCGGTTGAGATTAAAGTTTTCATAACTTTCTACTCATTTGGATACTTGATTTGAAGATATAAAAACTTCATCAAGTATATAACATACAATCTACTGCACTTCGTTTCTATCAAAAATGATTCGGTTTGAAGAAATAAAATCTTCACCGTTGTGTATGATATTTGTTGCAATGATTTGAAGAACATAAAAATTTCATCGTTCTGTTTAAGGAGATTAAAACTTGTGTAGTTTTCTACTCCATATGAATATTAGTATTCTGACTCGAAGATATAAAAACTTCGTTGGAATACTAAAGTTTCATAATTATACTACGATTTGAAGAAATAAAATCTTCATCGTTTAAGTTTATAATTCGACTGCGATTTGAAAAAATAAAATCTTCATCGTTGAAGTCTGTGAATTAATTGCTATTTTGATTTTATTAATTAAAACAGTTTGTCGATTTGACAAACAATGACAATTGAAATTGGAACTACCTCTGCAAATACTGCACCCACGGTTACTACTACAACCCGTACTGCAGTACCACCGGCTGAGAAACCTGTGAAGTTCACCGGTGCCAACTTTAAAGGATGGCAGCAAAGAATGTTCTTTTGGCTTACCACCCTTGGTTTGCAAAAGTTCACCAGTGAGGACCTCTCGCTCGCGACATGCACGACAACCAGATTCATAGTTAATGAGGCTTGGAAAGCGGTGATTTTTATTTAAATGCTACATTTTAAGTGCCTTAGAAGATGACTTGTACAATGTCTACAGTGCAGTAGAGACTTCCAAAGAACTATGGAGTGCACTTGAAAAGAAGTACAAGACAGAAGATGCTTGCTTGAAGAAGTTTGTGGTTGCCAAATTCCTAGATTATAAAATGGTTGATGGGAAAACCGTTGGAACCCAAGTTCAAGAGCTTCAACTTATCTTCCATGACCTTATTGCTGAAGGTATGGTAGTGAATGAAGCATTCAAGTGGTCGATGATTGAGAAATTGTCGTCTTCGTGGAAAGATTTCAAGAATTATCTTAAGCACAAAAGAAAGGAAATGAAGTTGGAGGATCTTGTGATTCGTCTCAATATCGAGGAAGATAACAAAACCGCTGAGAAGAGGTATCGTAAGAGTTCACCAATTGAAGGGGCCAACATCGTTGAAGATGCTGCTCCGAAAATGAACAAGAAAAGAAAGAGGCCTTCTGGAAAAGAGAAGGGTTCTAACAAGAAAAAGTTCAAGGGCAACTGCTTTAATTGTGAGAAAGATGGCCACAAAAGCCCAGATTGTCGTCTCCCGAAAAAGGACAAGGGAAAAGGACAAGCCAATATGGTGGAAATGAATGATGATCTGAATGGTCTGTGTGCAATGCTGTCAGAGTGCAATTTGGTTGGAAATCCAAAGGAGTGGTGGCTGGATTCTGGTGCCACTCGACATGTTTGCGTTGCAAAAGAAGCATTTGCAACATATGCTCCCGCTGGACCCGAAGAGGTACTGTTTATGGAAAACACTGCAACAGCCAAGGTTGAAGGATATGGGAAGATACTTCTGAAGATGACTTCCGGCAAGGTCCTGACTCTCAACAATGTTCTGCACGTTCCAACAATTTGGAAGAATTTAGTTTCAGCCGGACTACTCGTCAAAAACGAGTTTAAGTGTGTGTTGGTTAGTGAGAAAATTGTAATAAGTAAGAATGATATGTTCATAGGAAAGAGCTACCTCACCGAGGGCCTTTTCAAACTCAATGTTATGGTTGTTGACAGTATTAATGAAAATTCAGCTTCGTCTTACTTATTGGAGTCAAATGATTTATGGCATGTTCGTTTAGGACATATCAATTATAAAACCTTGCGAAAATTGATCAATTTAGAAGTATTGCCTAAATTCGAGTGTAACAAATCAAAATGTAAAATTTATGTTGAATCTAAGTTTGTTAAACATTCATATAAGTCTATTGATAGGAATTCAAATCATTTAGACTTAATTCACACAGATATATGTGATATGAAGTCAATACCATCTCGTGGTGGAAAAAAGTATTTTATAACTTTCATTGACGATTGCACTCGATACTGTTATGTGTATTTGCTTAATAGTAAGGATGCATCAATTAATGCATTTAAGCAATACAAGAACGAAATGGAAAATCAATTGAATAAAAAGATCAAAATGATTAGAAGTGATAGGGGTGGAGAGTACGAATCTCCTTTTGCAGAGACATGTTTGGAATATTGAATTATTCATCAAACTACTGCCCCTTACACACCACAATCAAATGGAATTGCGAAAAGGAAAAACCGAACATTAAAGGAAATGATGAATGCCTTACTAATTAGTTACGGTTTACCGCAGAGCTTGTGGGGGAAAGTTATCCTTACAGCTAATCGAATACTCAACAGAGTACCCCACAGCAAAACACAATCTATTCCATATGATCTATGGAAAGGAAGAAAACCCAACTTAAAATATTTCAAAGTGTGGGGGTGTTTAGCGAAGGTCCAAGTTCCTTTGCCCAAAAGGGTAGAAATCGGACCAAAAACTGCAGATTGTGTTTTTATTGGCTATGCTACAAACAGCAAAGCTTGTCGGTTTTTGGTTCACAAATCGGACAATCCCGAAATTCATGTTAATACGGTAATTGAATCAGATAATGCTGAATTCTTTGAAAACATCTATCCGTATAAAACTGAATGTGAGTCGTCAAGTGAAAGATCTAAACGACCGCGGGAAGAACCAAAGGAAAGTATACCAAGCAAAGAGGATCTAAGGCGTAGCAAACGTCAAAAGACATCTACTTCCTTTGGACCAGACTTTGTAACATTCTTACTTGAAAATGAGCCTCAAACATTTAAAGCAGCAATGTCATCTTCTAATTCAACATTTTGGAAAGAAGCAGTCAATAGTGAGATTGAATCAATTTTAAACAACCATATATGAGAATTAGTTGATCTTCCTCATGGAAATAAACCTTTAGGATCAAAATGGATCTTTAAAAGGAAAATGAAAGCTGATGGTACTATTGACAAATATAAGGCAAGACTTGTGGTCAAAGGTTATGTTATACCCCGTGGTTCGGGCCGTGCGTGTGGGGCCGTGCGAGAAATTAGAGAAACACGTTCAGGGGCACGAGGCGGCGCGGAGGTAGGGCGCGCCAAAGCGGAGTGAAGTCTGGTGGCGAAGTTCCAGCGCCATGGCTGGAAAAGCATGGCGCGAAAGATCCGAGGTCCGCAGGAGTTGCAGTGGCCAGCGCGGAAATTTGGGCGGAAAAACTTAGAAATTCTGATTTTTGTTTTAAAAGAGGCCATGGGAGGGTGACAAGTGTCCCCACGTCGATTCTGCTACATGCATTATATTGACCAAGACGTGGTCATTTCTTTCAAATTTTCATCTTTACACTCCATCTCTCTAAGTTAAAAGCTCATCCTTCTCTAAATTCCCAGAGGAATTCTAGCCTAAGGGAAAAATCTGAAAAGGGTAATAGGAAGGAAAGGTTGTTACAAGCTTGTGAAGACTATTGTGGTGGTGTTCTTGGAGAAAAAGGCTAGCAAGGTGTTGGAACAAGTTTGGCTAAAACTTAAGGTAACATTTCTTCTCTTGTAGTTGGTATTGGGTGTTGCATGTTTAATAGGAAGAACTTGTAGTTGGAAAAATGCACTTAGAATAGTTGCATGTAAGAAATGGGGTTGATTATGAAAGAATTGGTTAGGGGGATATTATGAGCATGTTGTTACCTAAATACTACATTAGACTTGTTGGGTTAGTTGTTGTAACTTGTGGGGCTGAATTTTACACACCAAAGTTTAGGTGTGTAAACCCTGGTGTTGGTTGGTTGTTGAGCCTTAAACATGGCATTTGAGCGTTAAAAATCGACCTTGGAAAAGGTGGCAATGTATGTAGAAACAAAGGAAACGCTGCCCAATTTTCCGTAGGAAATTGGTGACTTTAACTTGGAAAAATTCTGCATTGTAATTAGAGCTTGATAAACGTATTGTGGTCATTTTAGGTTGACATACTACGTGCGGTAAATTGGACTTAGCTTGTGGATTGACCGAAGAGGTATGTGGAGCTTTCCTATCTCTTGAGCATGATTAGTTGTACCTATGTAGTACGGTGACGTCAAGATTTGGAAATCTTCGTTTGTTATAAGTATTTGATACTTGCCGTTTTAAAAGAAAAATATAAGAATCCTCGACTTAAGGGAATATGTTTTACTATTGTTTAACTCTAATATAACGGCTTTATGGGGAGTTGGTTATATTAGTTTGTGAAAGCTTAATGGAGAAAGGTTTTGATGATTTGAACTTGTGGAAGGAAAATGGTTTTAAGACATGAATTGCCTAAGGTTTTACAAGAAATGAAGTCACTTAATTTGGAAGCTTGAGATAGTTTTAAAAGGAAATGTGACTTGTTTTGAAAAGAAATCCTAACTTGATACTATGGTGATTAGCATCTTGGAATTTTTGTATAAAAAGAGTTATTTCTTAAAAGGTTAGAGGTACATGATACTTGGGTTAAATTCCCGGATTTTTTATTAAAAGACATGATCGTGCCTTAGGTATACTAAAATGAGAGGATGTATTAGTACTATTAATAAGAAGTTAGGTGATTCTTAACTTGCTTAAGTTATGATAGGCCGGTAGTGCTTATGTTGTGATGTGATAGGCCGGTAGTGCTTATGTTATGTTTAATAGCCGGATGAGCTATGATATATATATATTTATATTGTTACGGGTAAACCCCGAGTTATTATTTATGCCATGGATTTGCTACCCATGATGCGAGTGCGGCGCTTGTACTCATGCAGATCTGGACCATAGGATCCATGCGGGTGAAATAGTCTCATGCGAGTACGCGATGGTACTCATGCGGATCCACAGGATCCATGCGGGTGAAATAGTCCCATGCGGGTGAAATAGTCCTACGACGGCGGATGACCTCATGCGGGTCCACGGGACCTATGCGGGTGAAATAGTCCCGAGTAGGATTGCTTAATGATACTACGCGAGGTACCTGTTTTGATCATGAGCCTCCTATTTTTATGCTATAAAATGTATACTTGTTACTCGTTATTAGTAAGGCACGGTCTGACATAATTTGGTTTTATCTATAACTTGGTGTATTTTGGACTTATAATATTACTACGATATTTTTCATTTTACATACTTGGTACGTTGTGTCGACCCCTTCCTCGGGTGCGTTCATCTGCAGGTAAGGAAGCGGTGGTAGATCCTCATTCCTAGGATCTTGTACTCAGTGTCGTGAGCTCCATTTCTTCTGAGGCTCGACTTTTGGTATGGTTCTCCTGAGTCATTGATATTTTGTACATTCAGGGCATGGCGGGGCCCCGTCGTCATAGTGTTATTCATTCTTAGAGGCTTGTAGTCTTGTCGAACTTGGTTCGTTAAGGATGTAACTGCTCGGTTTATGTACTTTTAGGTTAGCCATTTTGGGCTAGACTATTCTATATCTTAATGGTTGTTTATCTTGAGTTTACATTCCATTGGTTTTCTCGATGTTGTGTCACTAGGGTGCGGGTTAAGGCAGGTCACGAGTCCGGTTGGTCGTGACAAAAGTGGTATCGAGCGATTAATCCTCGGAAAGAGTCTACAGCCGTATCTAGTAAGTCTTGATTATCGGTGTGTTGTGCACCACATCTATAATCGTGAGGCTGCAGGATATTTAAGGATTAGTTCCCATTCTTTCACTCTAAGATCGTGCAATAGAGGCATGCTATAGGTTGAATTTCCTCGACGTATTTTTCTGTATCGCTTATGTCTCCGCTGCAAAACCGCAGCCCGGAAGGCAAAGCGAGAGAACTACCAGTGGCACCGAGGGTCACTGTGGCACGAGCGGTCACTTACGAGCAGGTGTTTGGACGGCCGAGTTCTCGACGTCGCCAACCCCAAGTCGAAGCGGCGGCAGCTCATCGAGACCGCGATACACGAGCCTCCATCCAGGCGAGCGGAGGATATGGGCTACTGAGATAGCGATTCATCGCGAGATCGTGGCGACAGAGGATAGGTTGAAACGGCGATTCTTGCACTGTAGTTCAACCAGCCGCTAGCTCGAGGCGAGACTTTTGAGTTAGCCCACGAGTTTTACTGGTCGAGACACGAGATGATCTCGGGAGTTTATCCGACGATTGCAGCGATCATGGCGGTGATCGGGGCTTCGAAGGCGAGTCGGTGGTCTTGAGTTCGCATCGGCTGCGGGATCTGGCGATTGGCGGTATGATTCATGAGGGCCCCGAGGAGCATGCGCTTCCGGCCGTTTGGGGCGAAGTTCTCGAGGCATTCCTTAGCCATTTCTTGCCACCGCAGATGAGAGGGCTCGGCCGATAGATTTTTGTGACGAGACGAGAATGGGCGACGGTCGAATACAACGTGGAGTTTGATTCATTGGCTAGGTATGTGCCGCATTGGTAGCGAACATGGAGGACGAGTGCACCGTTATGTCACGAGACTCGATGATCACTTGGCGAAGTTGCTCGGGGTGGCTCTTCACCGCATGGACATTGCCCGCATGCAGCACATGCACGCAGGTGTGAGGAACGAGGGTTGTGGATCGGCAGTATCGCGAGAAGAGGCGTGACAGCGAGTCCTCTGGTAGTTTTAGGGTAGACAACCCAAAGAACAGCATTTGCACCACACCGGTCAGGCGCTCCTCCACCATCTTCGGACGTCTGAGTATTCGGGAGCGGGGCGTGGTTCGTGGCTTGGGTTTCCAAAGGACGAGTTCCGGTCGAGATGAGGCCACCTATGCCTCGGTGTGGTCGATGTGGTGATTGCCATTATGAAGTGTCGTGTTCCTCCGTGAGCTTGTTATTCTTGCGGCCAGCGAGGCCATTTGAGAAGATTGTCCGTCAGGTGGCGGGAATATGATGGCTCGGTAAGCGGTCGATGGTTGGATCTTCATCGTCGATGGCGATGCGCCGGAGGCGAGTATTCATGGACGAGCGTGCCGCGGCAGGGTCGTGGTAGAGGTTCCATTCGGCGGTCCTCGTAACCGCATTTATGCTATGTCCACCAGACCGGGGCGTCACCGATGTCGCCACAGTACATTGTTGGTTTCTTCTTTGTGATGTTTATGCTTTGATAGATCCGAGTTCTACCTTGTCCTATATATCTCCTCATATTCTTTGGTAGAATAGGGATGAGCCCGAGTCCATAGAATCCTTTGAGGTGGCTACGGCCGGTGCCGGTGTTAGGCGGCGGGTATATAAGGCTTGCCCGGTGACTATAGATGGTCGTCGGACTCTGCCGACTTGATAGAGTTGGACATGAGCACCGATGTGATTATGGGTATGGATTGGCTAGCGTCTTGCTATGCCAATGTGGACTGCAGAGAGAGGTTAGTTCGGTTCCGGTTTCCTGGTGAGCCGGTTATCGAGTGGAAGGGGAATACTGCATCGCCGAGGGGTAGGTTTATTTCTTACCTCAAGGCTAGGAAGATGGTACGGAAGGGGTATATTTACCATTTGGTTCGGGTATTCGACATCGAGGTGAGATACCGACCTTCATCGATTCGATGGTTAGAGAGTTTCCAGACGTTTTCCCAGACGAGCTTCCGGGTATCCCTCCTGAGAGGGAGATTGAGTTTTGCATCGATTTGGCACCAGACACTCGACCGATATCTATCCCGCCATACAGGATGACACCTGCCGAGTTGAAGGAATTGAAGGACCAGCTGAAAGATTTGCTGGAAAAAGGCTTTATCAGGCCAAGTGTTTCTCCCTGGGGAGCACCGGTGTTATTTGTAAAGAAGAAAGATGGGACGCTGCGTATGTGTATTGATTACAGCGGTGAATAAGGTAACCATCAAGAATAGATATCCTCCCGTGATTGATGATTTGTTTGACCATTTGCGAGTGCGAGATGTTTTCCAAGATCGACCGCGATCCGTTATCATCAGGTGCGACTTAGAGAGGCAGAAGACTGCATTCAGGACCCGGTATGGGCACTATGAGTTCAGGGTAATGTCTTTTGGGTTGACAACGCTCCAAGCAGTATTCATGGATTTGATGAATAGGGTGTTCGTGCCATTCTTGGATATGTTCGTTATAGTGTTCATTGATGATATCTTGGTGTATTCACGCACGCAGAGCGAGCATACTGATCATTTGAGGACGGTGTTCGAGTCCTCGGGACCGACAATTGTATGCCAAGTTCTCAAATGCGAGTTTTGGTAGCCGATGGCTTTCTTAGGACATGTTATCGAGCCGATGGTATTCGGTTGATACATCAAAGATTGAGGCGATCAGACTTGGCCTAGACCACTACACCGGCAGTGCGCGCTTTGGGCCTGCGAGTTATTACCGAGGTTTGTGGAGAAGTTTGCTTCTATTTGGCATCGCTGACTAAGTCGACTCGGAAAGCGGCTATGTTCGATGGGCGGATACTGTGAGAAAGTTTCCGATTGCTAAAGGAGAAGTTGACGACCGCCCGTTCTTACTCTTCGCAGGGTTTAGATGGATACGTGGTTTATTGTGACGTCAGTGTCGGGCTTGGAGTGCGTCTGATGCGGCCGCGGCAAGTTTATAGCTTATCGTCTCGACGCTTAGGAAACATGAGAAGAACTATCCACACATGACTTGAGTGGCAGCGATGATTCATGCCTTGAAGATCCGGAGACATTATTTATATGGAGTTCATGTGGACATTTACACGCACTATAAGAGTCTCGGTACATCTTGACGGAGGAGCCGAACTTGCGGCGAGACGGTGGTTGGAGCTACTTAAGGATTACGATGTTGATATTCGCACTCACCGGGAAGGCCAATGTAGTTGCAGATGCCTTAGTCGCAGATCGATGGGTAGTCTATCGATGTTCGACAGAGAAAGGGATATGGTCCGAGAGTTACACGATTAGCAAGCCTTGGGGTTCATTTGGTTGATTCCGTTAACGAATTGGTTCGAGAGGTCGCGAGTCTTCCATCGCCGAGGAGGTGAAGAGGCGGCGATATGAGGATCCGATTTTGGTGCATCGGAGATCGACTCTCCGGAAGAAGAGTCTATTTGAGGTAGCCGGATGGGGTGCTAAGATTCGAGGGCGGTTGTGTGTTCCCGATGTAGCGACAGACTTCGCCGCCAGTTCAGGGAGGCACACGGTGCTCGTTATTCGATTCATCCGGTCGACTAAGATGTACCATGACCTCAGTGCGTGTATTGGTGGGATGGTTTGAAGAGGGCGTGGCGGTTTGTTGCCCGATGTCCTAATTGTCGCGAGTTAAGGTTGAGCACGAAGCGGTGGGCTATTACAGCTATTGATATTCGATGTGGAAGTGGGAGGTGGTCAACATGGACTTTATTACGGGTTACCTCGCACCTGCAGGAGACATGATTCCATTTGGGTTATTGTTGTGGTGACGAAATCAGCCCACTTTCTTCCATCGGGGCAGCGTTTTCACCGAGGACTATGCGGATTATATATTAGAGATTGTGAGATTGCACGGAGTCGGTGTCGATTATATCGAGATAGAGAGCCCGCTTCACGGCTAACTTCGGAGGTCCTTCCGAAGGATTAGGGACACGCGTGAGTCTCAAGACGGCGTTTCATCCTCGGACGGACGGACAGCGGCGCACTATCCGTACAACGAGGATATCTTTGCGGGCTTGTGTTATTGATTTCGGGGGTAGCTGGGAGGATCATTTACCTCTTGTGGAGTTTGCTTATAACAACAACTACCATTCTAGTGTTCTGATGGCGCCTTATGAGGCCTTATACGGGAGGAAGTGCATGTCACCGATAGGTTGGTTTGAAGTGGGAGAAGTGCAGTTAATCGGGCCAGATTTGGTTCAGTGACGATGGATAAGGTGAAGCTTATCCAGAGCGGTTATTGGCAGCCAGTCGATGTAAATCATATGCAGACATCGGCGCCACTTAGAGTTTGAGGTTAATGATTGGGTCTTTCCGAAAGTGTCATCCATGAAGGGTGTGATGAGATTTGGGAGGAAAACTCACCAAGGTACATTGGGCCGTATCAGATTGTCCGAAGAGTGGGCAAGGTTGCCTATGAGTTGGATCTGTCGTCCGATCTTGAGGCGGTACATCCAGTTTTTCACGTGTCTATGTTACGGAAATGTGTTGGAGATCCGTCAGAGTGCACCGATTCAGATATCCAGTGTGAGGAGTTGTCGTATGAGAGAGTCCCATAGCGATACTCGATCGTCGTGTTAGACGACTTCTGACGAAGGGCGTGGCTTCGTCAAGTCTTATGGCGGAACGAGAACGAGGAGGAAATGACGTGGGAAGCAGAGGATGACATGATGAAGAAGTATCCTCACTTATTCCTACACCTCCGTGTAACCCACTTTCCCCTTGTTAGTTTTGATTTAGCAATTGTGCTTAAGTATTGTTGTGGCTCGGGAGCATTCTTATTTGCAAAGGAATAGTTAAGAAGATATGTTTATATTGTGTTTTGTGTAAGGCTAGAAGGAACATTCGATGAATGTTTCTAAGGGGAGAATGTTATACCCGTGGTTCGCCGTGCGTGTGGGCCGTCTGAAATTAGAAACACGTTCGAGGGCACAGCGCGGCGCGGAGGTAGACATGGCGCCGAGTGAAGTGCGGTGAAGTTCCAGCGCATGGCTGAAAGATCCGGCGTCCGCGAGAGTCTGCGCCACGCGGCCGGAAGCGAGCGCGAGGCGGAAATTTGGGCGGAAAAACTTAGAAAGTCTGATTTTTGTTTTAAAAGAGGCCATGGGAGGGTGACAAGTGTCCCCATCCGATTTACGCATGCATTATATTGACCAAGACTTGGTCATTTCTTTCAACTTTTCATCTTTACACTCCATCTCTCTAAGTTAAAAGCTCATCCTTCTCTCTAAATTCCCAAGAGGAATTCTAGCCTAAGGGAAAAATCTGAAAAGTGTAATAGGAAGGAAAGATTGTTACAAGCTTGTGAAGACTATTGTGGTGGTGTTCTTGGAGAAAAAGGCTAGCAAGGTGTTGGAACAAGTGTGGTTAAAACTTAAGGTAACATTTCTTCTCTTGTAGTTGGTATTGGGTGTTGCATGTTTAATAGGAAGAACTTGTAGTTGGAAAAATGCACTTAGAATAGTTGCATGTAAGAAATGGGGTTGATTATGAAAGAATTGGTTAGGGGGATATTATGAGCATGTTGTTACCTAAATACTACATTAGACTTGTTGGGTTAGTTGTTGTAACTTGTGGGGCTGAATTTTACACACCAAAGTTTAAGTGTGTAAACCCCTTGGTGTTGGTTGGTTGTTGAGCCTTAAACATGGCATTTGAGCGTTAAAAATCGACCTTGGAAAAGGTGGCAATGTATGTAGAAACAAAGGAAACGCTGCCCAATTTTCCGTAGGAAATTGGTGACTTTAACTTGGAAAAATTCTGCATTGTAATTAGAGCTTGATAAACGTATTGTGGTCATTTTAGGTTGACATACTACGTGCGGTAAATTGGACTTAGCTTGTGGATTGACCGAAGAGGTATGTGGAGCTTTCCTATCTCTTGAGCATGATTAGTTGTACCTATGTAGTACTGAGACGTCAAGATTTGGAAATCTTCGCTTGTTATAAGTATTTTATACTTGCTTCGCTTTAAAAGAAAAATATAAGAATCCTCGACTTAAGGGAATATGTTTTACTATTGTTTAACTCTAATATAACGGCTTTATGGGGAGTTGGTTATATTAGTTTGTGAAAGCTTAATGGAGAAAGGTTTTGATGATTTGAACTTGTGGAAGGAAAATGGTTTTAAGGCATGAATTGCCTAAGGTTTTACAAGAAATGAAGTCACTTAATTTGGAAGCTTGAGATAGTTTTAAAAGGAAATGTGACTTGTTTTGAAAAGAAATCCTAACTTGATACTATGGTGATTAGCATCTTGGAATTTTTGTATAAAAAGAGTTATTTCTTAAAAGGTTAGAGGTACATGATACTTGGGTTAAATTCCCGGATTTTTTATTAAAAGACATGATCGTGCCTTAGGTATACTAAAATGAGAGGATGTATTAGTACTATTAATAAGAAGTTAGGTGATTCTTAACTTGCTTAAGTTATGATAGGCCGGTAGTGCTTATGTTGTGATGTGATAGGCCGGTAGTGCTTATGTTATGTTTAATAGCCTGATGAGATATGATATATATATATTTAGATTGTTACTGGTAAAAACCGGGTGATTATTTATGCCATCGATTTGCTACCCATGATGCGAGTGCGGCGCTTGTACTCGTGCGGATCCGACCATAGGATCCATGCGGGTGAAATAGTCTCACGCGAGCAGTGCGATGGTACTCATGCGGATCCACGGGATCCATGCGGGTGAAATAGTCCTATGGCGAGGCGGATGACCTCATGCGGGTCCACAGACCTATGCGGTGAAATAGTCCCGCGAGTAGGATTGCTTAATGATACTACAGGCGAGGTACCTGCTTTGATCATGAGCCTCCTATTTTTATGCTATAAAATGTATACTTGTTACTCTCGTTATTAGTAAGGCACAGTGCAACATAATTTGGTTTTATCTATAACTTCAGTGTATTTTGGACTTATAATATTACTACAGTATTTTCCAGTTTTACATACTTGGTACGTTGTGTACTGACCCCCTTCCTGGCCGCGTTCATCCGCGAGTAAGGAAGCAGGTGGTAGATCCTCATTCCTAGGATCTTGTACTCAGGTGTCAGGAGCTCCATTTCTTCGGAGGCTCGACTTTTGGTATGGTTCTCCCTGGAGTCATTGATATTTTGTACATTCAGGGGCATGACGGGGCCCTGTCCCGTCATAGTGTTATTCATTCTTAGAGGCCTGTAGTCTTGTCAGAACTTGGTTCGTTAAGGATGTAACTGTTCGGTTTATGTACTTTTGGGTTAGCCATTTTGGGCTAGACTATTCTATATCTTAATGGTTGTTTATCTTGAGTTTACATTCCGCTGGTTTTCTCTGATGTTGTGTCACTAGGGTGCCCGGGTTAAGGCACCGGTCACGGGTCCGGGTTCGGGTCGTGACAGGTTATAGACAAAAAGAAGGTCTTGATTACTTTGGAACATACTCGCCGGTAACAAAAATAACATCTATTCGGGTGTTAGTGGCACTGGCGGCCGTATATGGTCTTGAAATCCATCAAATGGATGTCAAGACAGCTTTCTTAAATGGAGAATTGGAGGAAGAAATTTACATGGAACAACCTGAGGGTTTTGTGGTTCCTGATAAAGAAAAGAAAGTGTGCAGACTTGTTAAGTCACTTTATGGACTTAAACAAGCACCCAAACAATGACATGAGAAATTTGACAAAACAATGTTGGCAAATGGATTTAAGATTAATGAGTGTGACAAATGTGTTTACATTAAAAATACTCCAAATCATGAAGTCATTGTTTGTTTGTATGTTGATGACATGTTGATAATGAGTAAAGACATTGTCGATGTAAATGCTACGAAGCGTATGCTCGCTAGCAAATTTGACATGAAAGACTTAGGGGTTGCTGATTTGATCTTAGGAATTAGGATTCATAAAACTCCACAAGGTCTAGCATTATCACAGTCACATTATATTGAAAAAGTACTTGACAAGTTCAAGTATTTAAATTTCAATGTTGCAAAGACTCCAATTGATGTAAGTTTTGCACTTCAAAAGAATGAAGGTGAAAGTGACTCACAATTGGACTTTGCACGAGCTTTGGGGAGTTTGATGTATATTATGAATTGTACACGACCTGATATAGCATGTGCTATAAGCAAGCTGAGTTGATTCACGAGTAATCACAATCAAACTCATTGGATGGCAATGAAACGAGTCTTGGGATATTTACAACACACCCAAAACTATGCTTTGCATTATAATAAATATCCCGCAGTACTTGAGGGATATAGTGATGCAAATTGGATCACCGAATCGTTTGAAGTTAAATCCACGAGTGGATATGGTTTCACCATTGGCGGAGGAGCAGTGTCTTGGAAATCATCAAAACAGACATGCATCGCCCACTCTACAATGGAATCAGAATTTATAGCTTTAGACAAGGCCGGTGAAGAAGCTGAATGGCTCCGGAATTTCTTAGAAGATATTTCATTCTGTCCCAAACCTTTGACTCCTATATGTATACATTGTGACAGTCAAGCAGCAATAGGTAGGGCAGGGAGCGTAATGTATAACGGAAAATCTCGTCACATACGACGGAGACACAATACCGTTAGACAACTCCTCTCTAGTGGCGTTATCACAATTGATTATGTAAAGTCAAGAGATAACATGGCGGATCCGCTTACAAAAAGCTTATCTAGAGAGGGAGTTGGTAGATCATCAATGAGAATGGGGTTAAGGTCAAGGACAAGTCATCATGGCGGTAACTCTACCTAGCAGACTGGAGATCCCAAGAGCTAGGTTCAAGGAGATCAAACAAAGTTGTGACTGACGGTTCAACATTGTCAAATAACTCAACCAATTCTCGGATGAAGACAATGTTCAAAAATAAGGATAAGACTTTATGACTTGTTAATGAGTTAATAAAGAATTAAGATTTTTTAATGGTTATCTAAATCTGGCAATGTATGACCAGATAATGTGGCTATAGGACCACATGTTTAGTAATCACCTATGTGAGTGTTAAGTGTAAGCCGCTTTAAAGGGGAATGACAGTAAAGGCCCACTCTCTATGCACTCATGAGACCAGGCGGTGTTCATGGCTGAAACAAACACAACCGTGAGAACCATAAACGGTTGAGGGTTGATTGTGTGTCTTATGTTGTCTAGGTATACAACAAAGTTCGACGGTTCAAAGATATCAAATCTACCGATTGATCGAGTATATCCGATATAAGTTCACTACGAAAAGTTCAAAGGGAAACCTACTTATCGGATCACGATCAATTCTCGCTTGTATATCACACTCGTCCGTACATTCTTTTATCTTATAACCATTCCCCATTCATGTGGGGGATTGTTGGGTTTTGATATTGGTGAATGAGAAATGATGGGATGAAAATTAAAGGGAGTAAAATGTTCTTTTGTCCTACATCGGAAAAATAGAAGGAAATAGAGGTGTATATATTACATTACACATTCTCTAGTTGCTAAAAGGGTTGAGAGGGCAAGGACCCATGGCGCCGTCATCGTCGCTCGCTCGACTTCGGATTTGGATTTGGATTTGGAAATGGAAAAAGATCGATTGATTGATCTTTTTGGACAAACATTTCTTTAACTAATTATTTAATTAAAAAATAAATTCAAACGGATCGACCCGCGACCGATCCGACCCGTCCGGCTCTCCCTCTCTTTTTCGAATTTCCCTCCAAATATTAGGTGACTATTCTGAATGGTTGCAAACATTCAGAATCAGTACCTCCAAACCTATAAATTCTTGATTATTCCAAGAATTTATTCATTCAATCAATTTTTCAATCCTGAATTCTTGAACTCAAAAAATATTTTGTCTTCATTCTGTGTGATATACTGTCGTTGAGTGGTTCGCTGCTACCGGAATTTGGAGTACTACTATTCTGGTAAGATAATCGTTCTATCATGGGAGACGATATTCCGTTAACCTCGAGTACTGTGAGGGGAATAATTTCCTTAAGGACACACTTTGAACTAAGTGGGCTCGATTACATTCTGAAATTATTTTTCAAAATAAATTCTGTTTTCGTTTATTGTTTAATGATCAATTTACTGTTAAGTAATGTTTATATCGTGTAATCTGTTTCACTAAGTGATTAACAGATTGTGTTGAAACATTATTTAGCCAAATACAAATTATTATACCAACATGATATTGTCCGCATGGGCGTAGCTCAGTTAGTTCCAGGGTGGTAGATTGCCCCCAAGTAGACAGGTTCGAGCCCTGACAGCCGCAGTGTTGGAATTTCAAAGCAAAGACTCAGACTTGTAAAAGCAAGCAAGGGGTGATTATCCTTAATAATGTGGTGATAATCAGGGGTTAGCAGAAAAGACAAGTTCCTCCTTTGTGGGGGATGACTCCTTGTGGACACCAGACATTATGTCTCCCACCTAATGGGCCGCTGAGTCACCATGATTTATCTCCTCCATCAATTTCTGTCGGGCCGAGGGGATGAGGGCCGTGTGGACGAAAAATTTCGCCTTTTTACCCCAAGAATTAGACTGATACAGACTTGGGAATGAGAAAAGCACGGAGACGAGAAAGAATATTGAATAACACAATTCGCACAACTATTATTTCCAAGGGAAAAGGACATGACAATGCCTAATTCTAAGTAAATGCCCGAAAATAACACTTAGCCCAAAATAAAGATAAATTTAATCTAAATCATATTTTCTCACTTTCTCTCCTCTATTTCATGACAACTATCCAAACTTTACTGTGGTTTACATGGCTGACGTGGTTTGCAGCTGCGTCGATCTGACGTTTACCTATCTTTCGAAAGAGTAGCGTGCGATTCGCCTTCGTCAACAAAAAAACTATCCAAACTTCACTGAACGCTTACGGTTACGACGCCGCGATGGCTCTTCCGAAAATTCTAACACCGGGAGAATTGACGTTGACGAATCTCAATCGTGGAGTATTAAGATAGTGTCGCCTATTGATTTTATGGCCTGATTGTGATGGTTTGATTTTCACATTTGCGTTTATAATGGTTATGTTGTGATGTCTTTAACTAAGGAGACATGAGTAGTTGTACTTTGGTAACCAATAATCTCCTTGATTAATTCTTATTAATGAAATAATAAATATACAATATACAAATTATCATAATAGAAAATTTATTTCTATTTTAATCCCAAAACCTTATTCTATTACTATGGTAAGTGTACAATCCTAATTAATGTAAACAATATACTACAATATTACAATAATATACCATAAACAATATACACCATAAAACCCGAGATGGGCTGCTGCCCATATAACCCGAGATGGGCCTTCTGCCCATAATCCCGTGATGCTCATTTTCCAAATATACATAAGTATACACGTATCATGTGTATATTTATGTATATTCAACAGTAACAAAGGGGCATCCGGATATTTTTTTTGTATTTCTCCAAATCTATTTCATTTTTGAATTGTGTTCCTTCAAAATAAGCTCAAAATATGTATAATATGTGTATAATAATTGTAAAGATAACATATTGTTATCCTTGAACTTTAGCAAAAGTTACCTGGAAAGAAGAGTGTATGTCACGAGAAGCATAAAATCAAACACATGTCAAATTTTAATTGGGTACTTCACATTTAATTATACATAACGTATGACCGAATTACCAATTACACACCTTTACTGGAACCTCCATAGCATCACCACTTTTAATCACCGAAAAAACAGAAACTCTAAAATAAACCTATATCTTTCGCCAGAGAATGTTAGAAACAAAGGTCATTTCTTTTTTTGGCTTATGTGGGTTACCCACCAGACTATACTGGATAATCGAAGACGAAGAAGGCTCGACTCCGTAATGTTGATGTAATGTTGATGCTCAGTTCAAGAAGATTAAAAAAAATGAATAATATATTAAAATAAAAATTAAAAGAGTTTTAATTGAAATATACACGTGTCAACGCGTGTGTGTTATTAAAGAACTCGTATGTGGATATGGCTTTTAGGGAGGTAATAATTTCAATTTTAAGCATTGTGAGCTACACAATGAATGTACGGTAATAGTATACAACTACTACTAGTATTTTGAAAGGTTAAACTAAAATTGTTACAATACAACAGACTTGAAGCCTAACAAGAGTTGTGACAACCACAACAAGTTTGATGATCTTGGTCTTCGTTCTTGAATGCGTCTTTGAGTCTTGGATCTTGAGATCTTCGTTAGAACTGCAGCAAACCCCTTGATCTTTATTGTCGCGCCCGTTTTCGACCTCGGGGGTCTGAACGGTTATCCGCAACGTTGCTCTTTGGCGCGGTTCCCTGGATGGAGCAATTATGCTGTTTTTAAGGAGTCGCCACCTAATTATTATAGTGAATTAGGACACTTAGTTTATTGCAATAAAAATACTGCAATTGACTTCCATTTAATGATCTGCGAAATTAGTGAGATTCTGAGTCAGGGTTCTTTATTATCCTAAAGGGAAGGGATTAGGCACCCTTTAAGATCCGCTAACTTGCGGTTATTCGTTCAAACCTAGGATAATTATTTATTGCCCTTTTTATTCTATATATTCTAAGCATTTTTAATAATTTATAATTAAAATAAAATGCAATACAAAAATAATAAAAGCTTAAAATTAAATGTGACAAAAAAATAAAGCTCCGGAACATCTTTTAGCCCTTTTTAGGCCTTCTGCACAAGATAATCTCCGGGTACCTGCATAAACACTTAGTAAAAGTATTAATAGTAGAATAAATAATTTTAAAAGCAATGAGAATTAATAAGTAAAGCAAAATAAATAAATCTGCTTTCTACAGGAAGCCTTGGAAATCGACGGAGATTCCTTCATCTACCAATATTGCTATAAAATAAATAAAAACTTTCGGATCCGTCAAAACATTAATAGTTTTAAACACGGAGGGCTCGGATATGAAAAATATATAAAGTGGGACGGCTAAACAAGTGCGGTGCGAGAATTACGCCGGTAGCATGTTGGTTATCCGGCATAAGTGGAAGAAATCATCCTTGCCCAGAAAGCTTCATTTATTTTATTTTCCGTCTTTGCAACTGTGGAGGCCTCAAAAATCGACGGATAACTTTTTCATCGGCCAAACAAGTGTAGCATCTTGTTCAAATCAATTAACCAAAGAAAAGAAATATCGAATCAAGTGATGAGGCCAAAATTAGTAAAAATACCACAATGCAGTATCCGTTCTTTTGGAAATATATTCCAATCAGTCTCATAAAACATAAAAGGGTAAAATAGTCCAAAATACCCGAAAACGAAACAATAGCAACACAAAGAACAAGTGAGTCGCTACACGGCGTGACGGCGTGGTGAGGTCGTCGGAAGTTCGACGGTAGGTTCGATGTTGGTGAGGTCGACGGGAGAGGTGAGAGGGTGAGGGTTGAGTGAGGGCTGAGGCGGCGGCGACGGGAAAGGGTAAGGGGTAGGTTTGCTGGTGGGGTCGACGGGAATGCTGCGACGGGACAGTGGGGGTTCGCCGGAACAGTGGGTTGTGCTGGTGAAGGGGAGAGGGCAGGGGTGAGGGTGGCGGCGGCGAAGAAGGGCGGCGTGAGAGGGCTGAGGGAGAAAGATGGGTTTTTTTAAAAAAAAAAAAAATGGGAGAGAGGTCTTGCGGCTGATGTTAAAATGGGCTCCCTTTTGTTTAGGGTGGGTAAGGTTTATTATATAGGGGGTGTGTTAGGGTTTAGTATTTGGGGGGGGGGAAAAAATAAAAAGTGGGGTATTGTTTGGGGGGGGGGGGGAATGAAAGAGGGTGTTTGGGTGATATTAAAAATAGTGTTGGCTTGGACTGATTCAAATTGTGTCTTGGACTGGACTGTTTTGACAAAATGCAAGGCTGATTAATTATTTAAAGAAAAATTATTTAAAAATATGCAAAATTATTAAAATGCAAATGCCGACGCAATAATACTAAAATGCAATATTTAAAAAATGTTTAACGCCTGATTAAAAGCAAAAATGCGGTGCCAATTAATTATTTAAAAAGATGCAAATATTATTAAAATAAAACGACGGTGTAATAATAATAAAAACATAATATTAACAACGACATAATGCTTAATTTAAAAATAAAAGATGCAATGCCATTTTTTGTGAAGAAATAAACATAGAATATTTATGTAAAAATATGCAAAATAACGATTAAAATGCGGTGTGCTAAAATACTTAAAATTGCACGAAAATATACAAAAACTGGTCAAAATTGACTGTCAACAGCATGTCCCTCTTTGTACGGAGATGATGGAAGAGTCTTCGGACAAAGATATTGACTTGTAGCCAATTTTGTCCTGTTTTATAAACTAGAACTCAAAAATAGGGATGATGCAGATCCAAAATGTCGATGTCAAATCATGATGACCGGGTCGTTGTGATGCAAAAATTAAAAGCAAAGCCGACGATTAAAAATGTCCCGAGGTCGGGTATGATTGACACCGGGTTGCAGTGATGTGAAATTTGAAAAAGACAAGGTTATTGTGGATGTTGATGGCGTCATTGCATAGACGCGATGCAGATGCTCGTCGTTGCATGGACGAAACATAGATGTGATGCAGATGTTCGTCGTTGCATAGACGAAACATGAATGAAGCTGTTGCATAGGCTTATATGATATGACGTCGTTTTCGGACGCAATGCAGATGCTCGTCGTTGCATAGACGAAACATGAATGACGAAGGGTAAGGGGTAGGTTTGCTGGTGGGGTCGACGGGAATGCTGTGTGGGCGACGGGACAGTGGGGGTTCGCCGGAACAGTGGGTTGTGCTGGTGAAGGGGAGAGGGCAGGGGTGAGGGTGGCGGCGACGACGAAGGGCGGCGTGAGAGGGCTGAGGGAGAAAGATGGGTTTTTTTTAAAAAAAAAAAAATGGGAGAGAGGTCTTGCGGCTGATGTTAAAATGGGCTCCCTTTTGTTTAGGGTGGGTAAGGTTTATTATATAGGGGGTGTGTTAGGGTTTAGTATTTGGGGGGGAAAAATAAAAAGTGGGGTATTGTTGTTTGGGAATGAAAGAGGGTGTTTGGGTGATATTAAAAATAGTGTTGGCTTGGACTGATTCAAATTGTGTCTTGGACTGGACTGGTTTGACAAAATGCAAGGCTGATTAATTATTTAAAGAAAAATTATTTAAAAATATGCAAAATTATTAAAATGCAAATGCCGACGCAATAATACTAAAATGCAATATTTAAAAAATGTTTAACGCCTGATTAAAAGCAAAAATGCGGTGCCAATTAATTATTTAAAAAGATGCAAATATTATTAAAATAAAACGACGGTGTAATAATAATAAAAACATAATATTAACAACGACATAATGCTTAATTTAAAAATAAAAGATGCAATGCCATTTTTTGTGAAGAAATAAACATAGAATATTTATGTAAAAATATGCAAAATAACGATTAAAATGCGGTGTGCTAAAATACTTAAAATTGCAATTAAAATATACAAAAAGCGGTCAAAATTGATCACAACATGTCCTCTTTGTACGGAGATGATGGAAGAGTCTTCTGACAAAGATATTGACTTGTAGCAATTTTGTCTGTTTATAAACTAGAACTCAAAAATAGGGATGATGCAGATCGAAAAATGTCCCAGATGTCAAATCATGACGACCGGGTCGTTGATGCAAAAATTAAAAAGCAAAGTGGCGATTAAAAATGTCCCAAAGGTCGAAGTATGATTGACCGGGTTGCAGTGATGTGAAATGAAAAGACAAGGTTATTGTGGATGTTGATGGCGCTATTGCATAGACGCGACGCAGATGCTCGCCGTTGCATGGGACGAAACATAGATGTGATCACGGATGTTAAATCGTTGCATAGACGAAACATGAAAGAACCCGATGCATATGCTTATATGATATGACGTCGGTTTCGGACGCAATCACGGAATGCTCGTCGTTGCATAGACGAAACATGAATGAAGCCGTTGCATAGGCTTAAATGAAATGGCGTCGTTTTCGGACGCAATGCAGATGTTCGTCGTTGCATAGACGAAACATGGATGAAGCCGTTGCATAGGCTTATATGAAATGACGTCGTTTTCGGACGCAATGCAGATGCTCGTCGTTGCATAGACGAAACATGAATGAAGCCGTTGCATAGGCTTAAATGAAAAGACGTCGTTGCATGGACGCGATGCAGATGCTCGTCGTTGCATAGACGAAACATAAATGGAGCCGTTGCATAGGCTTAAATGAAATGGCGTCGTTTTCGAACGCAATGCAGATGTTCGTCATTGCATAGACGAAACATGGATGAAGCCGTTGCATAGGCTTATATGAAATGACGTCGTTTTCGGACGCAATGCAGATGCTCGTCGTTGCATAGACGAAACATGAATGAAGCCGTTGAATAGGCTTAAATGAAAAGGCGTCGTTGCATGGACGCGATGCAGATGCTCGTCGTTGCATAGACGAAACATAAATGAAGCCGTTGCATAGGCTTAAAATGAAAAGGCGTCGTTGCATGGACGCGATGCAGATGCTCGTCGTTGCATAGACGAAACATAAATGGAGCCGTTGCATAGGCTTAAAATGAAAAGAGTCGTTGCATGGACGCGATGCAGATGCTCGTCGTTGCATAGGCGAAACATGAATAAGCGTTGCCAGATAGGCTTAAAATGAAAATGCGTCGTTGCATGGACGCGATGCAGATGCTCGTCGTTGCATAGACGAAACATAAATGGAGCCGTTGCATAGGCTTAAAATGAAAAGGCTTCGTTGCATGGACGCGATGCAGATGCTCGTCGTTGCATAGACGAAATATGAATGAAGCCGTTGCATAGGCTTAAAATGAAAATGCGTCGTTGCATGGACGCGATGCAGATGCTCGTCGTTGCATGGACGAAACATGAATGAAGCCGTTGCATAGGCTTAAATGAAATGGCGTCGTTGCATAGACGCGATGCAGATGCTCGTCGTTGCATGGACGAAACATGAATGAAGTCGTTGCATAGGCTTAAATGAAATGCATTGGTTTATGAGCGTACCTGCTTTGTGACTTGCCTGGGTTGAGATAACGTCATTGCATAGACGTCGTGCGTTTGTGACACGCATGAGTTTTTTTTTTGTTTTTTTTGTTTTTTTTTTTTTTTGTTGTGCTCCTGCCTTTGTTGATATGAAGATCCTGCACTCAAAGAAAACTTGTGAGTTTTTTAGGAAATGAGTGGTTGATTAGCGTCGACTCTGTAGCTTTGGCTCTTGACGCTTGCATTCTTGGTTTGCACTGAAGACTTGGTTGGCCTGCTTTTTCCTGTCTATTGCCATTTTCTTGCACTGAATTCCTTAAAATGTCCCAGTTTCTGGTAATGTAGATGTTGAACTGGGTAAGGTTGCATCTTGACGCTATCAAGGCGATCAGGTAAGCATTTATTTTTTATTTTTTATAATGAATGAAAAGCTAATGCGAGAATATGGACAATGTACAATTGAGTAGATGAGAATGCAACCCCCCGAAAATATGTAGGTAGTAATGGATGCAAAATATATGAGGATGCTAAACTCTCCAATGGACAAAATCGAGTCATGTGCAGAAACAAGGAAGAAATATTTCTAACGGTGTGACCGAAGCTGATGTGGCTGCCTACGTATCCCGCCGAGGGAGTCAGGTCAAGACGTAGTTCATGCTGCAAAAATAAGAATTTTTATGATTTTAATGTGATGCGGGACCGAAGCCGATGTGGCCGCCTACGTATCCCGCTGAGGGAATCAGGTCAAGACGTAGTTCGTGATGCAAAATATGATGATTTTGTGATTTTAAAATGATGCGGGACCGGCGATGTGGCGCCACGATCCCGCCGGGAATCAGTCAAGACGTAGTTCGTCTTTGCAAAAATAAGAATTTTTATGATTTTAATGTGATGCGGACCGGCCGATGTGGCGCCACGTATCCGCCGAGGGAATCAGTCAAGACGTAGTTCGTCTTTGCAAAAATAAGAATTTTATGATTTTAATGTGATGCGGGACCGGCCGATGTGGCGCCACGTATCCGCCGAGGAATCAGTCAAGACGTAGTTCGTCTTTGCGCAAAATAAGAATTTTTATGATTTTAATGTGATGCGGGACCGAAGCCGATGTGGCCGCCTACGTATCCCGCTGAGGGAATCAGGTCAAGACGTAGTTCGTGCTGCAAAAATAAGAATTTTTATGATTTTAATGTGATGCGGGACCGAAGCCGATGTGGCCGCCTACGTATCCCGCTGAGGGAATCAGGTCAAGACGTAGTTCGTGATGCAAAATATGATGATTTTTGTGATTTTAAAATGATGCGGGACCGAAGCCGATGTGGCCGCCTACGTATCCCGCCGAGGGAATCAGGTCAAGACGTAGTTCGTCTTTGCCAAAAATAAGAATTTTATGATTTTAATGTGATGCGGGACCGGCCGATGTGGCGCCACGTATCCGCCGAGGAATCAGGTCAAGACGTAGTTCGTGATGCAAAATATGATGATTTTTGTGATTTTAAAATGATGCGGGACCGAAGCCGATGTGGCCGCCTACGTATCCCGCCGAGGGAATCAGGTCAAGACGTAGTTCGTGCTGCAAAATAATTTTTATGTAATATGCATTTTGTTGTTTTTTTTTTTGGTGAAAAAATGGAAGACGACGTTACGTTCTGACTCCAGTTGATACCAACAATTAGTATTGTGCATAAGAATTTTCTTTTATTGTTTTCAGTCTAACTGAGATTGACTCTGGTGTAATTCACACAGTTTCAGATAGTACCTCAAACATACCTGAGTGTCGACACACTTGCTTGCATTCAAGGTTTCGAACTACACGTAGCCTCACGTTTCAAATGCCCTCACTGAAAAAAAGTCTCATTTCACACATATATTTCAGTATTTTGAACTTTGGGACGTTGAGAGAATTGCGCTCACACTCAAAAAGATGTTCAATGCATGCAATTGTGATACCATAGGCTTGGCCGTCATGTAAGTATCCACTAATGTGAGAACCCTCAGTATAAGATCATGTAGGGCTTGTCACGGGCTTGTAATGTAGGCTTGGGAAAAGGGATGGATATCATTTGGGTAAAAAGTGACTAATCCTTCCTCGAGAGTTGGACTATGTCCGTGCTTGATACATGTGCGTTTTAATGCTGACTTGCTTTCTTTTTATCTCAGTTTTTTGCATTGACTTCTTTTGAATCTTTCATTTCGAGCCCCTTTTTTTCGGGATCATATATTCCCTTTTTCTCTTTTTATAACATCGAGGCTTTTGATTTTTTTTTTTTTTTTGTGAAGTCGTCTCTGCTTTTGTTTTGTTTTCCTTTTGGAACTTTGACAACTTTTGTCTTTGCAAACTTCAGCGCAAGATTTTGTCAGCCACTTGCACATTTCTAAAGCGCTCGAGGAGGTCGGGCCAAGAGAGGGATAGTGCGTACGCACTCAGAAAGGTTATAGGTGTAATATGCGGTTGTCAAAAAATAGGTTTAGGCTCAAAGGGGTGTACTAGGGATAATGTTATTTGGTAGGCTGAAAAGGCTCAAACGGGTCAAAGAAAGCCTACGATCATTTCCTACACCGAGTGTTACTCAGGATTTCGCCTCAACAAACATTCAGGCCAAGTTCTAGATCACAATGCAATGCAATTGAACTTATTCAAATAACTCATCACACAATGCATATGAAACGATGAGGTCGGTTTCATTCTTATCTTGGAAACATGCAAGACAATGTTGTTTGCGGGTATGAATAAGAGGTACCAAAAGAATCTATGGTTTAACACAAAGTCAACCCATACTGATTATCACTTGTTTTTTTTTGTTTATGCACCTTTGTAACTGTGTTGGTATTAACAAAGTCAAACAATAATACTTACAAAATGTTTTTTGTATTTTTTTGAATAACATTTTTTTTTTTTTTTGAAGAAAATATACATTTTTTTTTTTTTGAATAAAGTGTCGAACCGAATAGGCCGCCACGTATCCGTCGAGGAATCAGTCGCGTAGTTCGTTCAAATATGTTATAAAATGTATGCTTGAAAAAAGAATTATCAATGAAAGAATAGCAATATAAAGCTGCGCAAAAGAAATGATTGTCCATTGTGGACGAATGCAAAGTAAAATAAATGCCCGAAAACATGATGAATGGTATGCATGAGTGAGAAATGCACTTTTTTTTTTGGTTTTTATTTTTATGGTGTCGAACCCAAAATGAGTTGCCTACGTATCACACCGTGTGGTGAGAATCAGACACGCGTAGTTCGGAATGATTATGGTAAAATGCATGATATGTAAAAACTATGCAATCAACGCTAAACATATTAATTGAATTTGCAAATATGAATAAAAATACAAAGTAAAGAAGAATTGAGAGCGATGTATCGTTGAATCTGGTATAGACTAACTTCTTTTAATCAACATAACTAACACTCATTTTTTCTTTGACCGCCCTCGGTTGTTTGCGAGGACGACCTTCCTGCAAAAAATATAAGAAATAGGTGAGTAGGAAAATGACCAAAATAATAAAAATGCAAAAGTGTGACAATATAGTCAAAGACTCCCCTGATTGGTTCGACCGGACTGGTGGTTGATGCTTCACAAAGTCCAAGTCGCGCTATTCAAGAGTGATTTACGCAGTAGAAGTCCTGATTGCAATGTGACAGCAAAAGTGCAAAAAATGCAAATGCACGTGCCCGAAGTTATAAGCCCATGACATGATATGTACAGAGTTTAAAAGAGTAATTATTGCTTTAAATAATATGTACAGAATTGCTAGCGACAAACCATAGTAAACAAAAGCCTTCAAATCAAGCGCGCACCCTAATATGCATGGAACCTCTCTTATGCCAGAGGTCGGCCTAAACGCCAAATATGCGAAATTATGATAAATAAGTCCAAGCCGTTAAACTGCAATGTTTCGTTGGAAATGGCGACCAAATGACGGTGCACTTTTCCCAATTTCGGCGTGTCATGACCAGGCTTGGATCCGTCTATCATTATCACGCTACACATATATGCTTATTGGTCGTCGGGTTGTGAAACCCAACGACAATTTGGAGGATTTCCTAATCGTGGAGACGATACCAAGGCTCGACCCACCTAGAGTGTATGCATGCATGACTTAAAAAAAATGTGGTATAGCTCTATCCTAATTTTGCTAAGATTTGGCTTACTAGACAAAATGGTTCCCGAGCGGACTACTCGAGTGAGAAGGCTACGCGGCCACCGGATGGTCCGGCTGCTCCGCGCCTTTGCCAACTCTCCTAAAATTGGGTAATTGAAAGAAATTTTGCGGGTGCGTACAACACACCTCGCGTGTAGTGTGTGATAGTGTTAATTTTCCAGAATGGAGGAAATATGAGCGGAATGTCAATTTAAGGAAAGCAATAAAATAATGTAGCAATTAAAGTAGTTAATTACAAAATAAAAGCAAACAATATAAAATATTTACAACAAACATAAAAGCAAAATAAAGTGCAATATTTAATTAACCTGGGTTTGCTATGATCAAGAACTTGATATCCCCAGCGGAGTCGCCATGCTGTCGCGCCCGTTTTCGACCTCGAAGTGCGAGCGGTTATCCAACGCGTTGCTCTTTGGCGCGGTTCCCTGGATGGAGCAATTATGCTGTTTTTAAGGAGTCGCCACCTAATTATTATAGTGAATTAGGACACTTAGTTTATTGCAATAAAAATACTGCAATTGACTTCCATTTAATGATCTGCGAAATTAGTGAGATTCTGAGTCAGGGTTCTTTATTATCCTAAAGGGAAGGGATTAGGCACCCTTTAAGATCCGCTAACTTGCGGTTATTCGTTCAAACCTAGGTTAATTATTTATTGCCCTTTTTATTCTATATATTCTAAGCATTTTTAATAATTTATAATTAAAATAAAATGCAATACAAAAATAATAAAAGCTTAAAATTAAATGTGACAAAAAAATAAAGCTCCGGAACATCTTTTAGCCCTTTTTAGGCCTTCTGCACAAGATAATCTCCGGGTACCTGCATAAACACTTAGTAAAAGTATTAATAGTAGAATAAATAATTTTAAAAGCAATGACGAGAATTAATAAGTAAAGCAAAATAAATAAATCCGTCTTTTGTACAGGGGAAGCCTTGGAAATCAGACGGAGATTCCTTCATCGGCCAATATTGCTATAAAATAAATAAAAACTTTCAGATCCGCGTCAAAACAGTAATAGTTTTAAACACGGAGGGCTCAGATATGAAAAATATATAAAGTGGGACAGCCTAAACAAGTGCGGCTGCGAGAATTCGCCCTGCCAGCGCATGTTGGTTATCCGGCGTAAGTGGAAGAAATCATCCTTGCCCAGAAAGCTTCATTTATTTTATTTTCCGTCTTTGCAACTGTGGAGGCCTCAAAAATCGACGGATAACTTTTTCATCGGCCAAACAAGTGTAGCATCTTGTTCAAATCAATTAACCAGCAAAAGAAATATCAGAAATCAGCAGTAACAGGGCCCAAAATTAGTAAAAATACCACAATGCAGTATCCGTTCTTTTGGAAATATATTCCAATCAGTCTCATAAAACATAAAAGGGGTAAAATAGTCCAAAATACCCCGAGCAACGAAACAATAGCAACACAACAAACAAGTGGTCTGCTACACAGCAGAAGCAGCGGCAGCGGTGAGGTCGTCGGAAGTTCGACGGTAGGTTCGATGTTGGTGAGGTCGACGGGAGAGGTGAGAGGGTGAGGGCTGAGTGAGGGCTGAGGCGGCGGCGACGGGAAAGGGTAAGGGGTAGGTTTGCTGGTGGGGTCGACGGGAATGCTGTGTGGGCGACGAGACAATGGGGGTTCGCCGGAACAGTGGGTTGTGTTGGTGAAGGGGAGAGGGCGACGGGAGAGGGCAGGGGTGAGGGTGGCGGCGGCGACGAAGGGCGGCGTGAGAGGGCTGAGGGAGAAAGATGGGTTTTTTTTTAAAAAAAAAAAATGGGAGAGAGGTCTTGCGGCTGATGTTAAAATGGGCTCCCTTTTGTTTAGGGTGGGTAAGGTTTATTATATAGGGGGTGTGTTAGGGTTTAGTATTTGGGGGGGAAAAAATAAAAAGTGGGGTATTGTTTTGGGGGGGGGGGGGGAAATGAAAGAGGGTGTTTGGGTGATATTAAAAATAGTGTTGGCTTGGACTGATTCAAATTGTGTCTTGGACTGGACTGTTTTGACAAAATGCAAGGCTGATTAATTATTTAAAGAAAAAATATTTAAAAATATGCAAAATTATTAAAATGCAAATGCCGACGCAATAATACTAAAATGCAATATTTAAAAAATGTTTAACGCCTGATTAAAAGCAAAAATGCGGTGCCAATTAATTATTTAAAAAGATGCAAATATTATTAAAATAAAACGACGGTGTAATAATAATAAAAATATAATATTAACAACGACATAATGCTTAATTTAAAAATAAAAGATGCAATGCCATTTTTTGTGAAGAAATAAACATAGAATATTTATGTAAAAATATGCAAAATAACGATTAAAATGCGGTGTGCTAAAATACTTAAAATTGCACGAAAATATACAAAAACGGGTCAAAATTGACTGTCAACATTTATAACCTGAAATCAAAAGACACTAAATCTGGTAGTGTTACAAGGGCGCTGCTGAGTCGACTGATATTCACTCTGTCCTTAAGACATTATTGTCCCGTATATATCATTTTATGATATGGGCAACTGTCTCCAAGATAAAACAACAACTAAACAAATGAGCAAAGAAAACTCAAGTGTTTCTCAAGAAGAACTTTTGAGTGTGTGAGAGTATGCTAGAGAGGAAGAAGTTCAGAGAAATCTGAACTAGACAAGAGTGAATGGTGTTCTACAATTGAGCCAATGACCTTAATTTATAGTGTGTGTTAGATTACCTCTCATCTAGCCAACTAATGACAATCAATGGACATGGAATGACACTTATTTAGAGGTGTTATTTAGCTAAATAATGGCTGAATTCATATGCCAATTCGTGGGGAATCAATGCCCCAAACCAGCCCAAAAGTCAGAAACACTTCAGCACCCCTGCCTGGAGGCGTCGCGATGCTTGACTTCCAGTGACAAACTGCCACCAAGGCGCCGCGGCCCTTCACGGCTCCGCGGTGATTTTCGACTCGTTTCATCTTTTACACATCGTACATTTATCCTTCATTTACCAACGTGGAACACGTGTCATTTATCCAACGACCGTCCATCATTTCATGTCTCAAACATTTACTCACGTACCAATATCTCTTTCACTAATGAAATTTATAATATTTTGCACTACGTGTGCACGTATGTGGAAACGACGTTTCCGACGTGCTAGACCTCAATTGTTCGAGTCATAAATAATGGGTTAAACTTAATTCCACATTAATAAATTTCAAACAAGCAGTTCATGGGATAATATGACCCCCCGTACAGTAAAAGTGTGTACCTGATAATCCGGTCATTGGGGTCATTTGACTATTTCTCCCTAATTAATTATCACTAGATAAAGTTTTGTTTTTCTAAACTGATTTTTTTTTAAATGTGAAAAACATAATTTTTTAAAATTAAAAATCTGTATTTTCTTAAAATATGAAAACTGATTTTTTATAAAGAAAATGTAGAAAATCCATTTATTTAATAATAAATCTGGAACAAAAAACTGATTTTTATGAATAATGAGGAAAATTGATTTTTTTTCTATATATGAAAAACAAATTCTAGTTTTCCGATTTAGTTTTAAAAAATGTGGTTTCCACATTTTAATAAAAAAATAGTTATTCCAGATTTTTATACAATCCAGTTTTTCACACTTTGAAAAGAAAAAAAATGATTTTCCAGTTTTTTTTAAAAAATAATTCAGATATTATTTGAAAAATAAGAGTGTCCTAAAAATGAAATCATGATAATCTAGATTTTAGGACATTAAAAAAAAAAAATCCAGTTTTCCATATTTAAAAAAAAAATCCATTTTCCATATTTTAATACCCATTTATCATATTTGTTTTTATTTTAAAATGGATTTTTAAAAAAATCAAATTTTCAGATTTTTTTAAAAAAATCATTTTTTAAAAGAAACTATTTTTTATTTTTAAAAAAAATTGCCACATAAGTGAAAAGAATTCTCCCATAAGAGAAAAGAATTCTACCATAAGAGAATATATATTTAGTTTCATGGTGATAACTATTCCGTTTTTCTAATGTTCGAGGGTGGTGGGTAATAGGACTCATGAAAAGGTAAGGTGTGTTGTAACAATTTTGGTCAAAGTTCAGGGGAATAACAATGTCTTATCCCATAATATGTGTATAATTAGTGAGATATGTTGATTATATATTTATTAACAGTTATTATACATTCTATACGCATACCATAGAGATATATTTTTTATATAATAATGATACAATATATATATACTAAAAGTGGGAAGTCCTTACTGAAAGTTGGATTACGATAATACTCTTCAAATGTTGAATAACAATTTTCTCCTTTATTAAAAAATCAAAATACCTTCTATTAAATGATTAATTTAAACTACTTAATGTGCATACTGTCTTTCACTTAATTCCATCCAATAAATTACCAAGTACTACCTATTAGCTAGCCGAATGATAACTAAGAGTTGTTGTAGTTGAGTGTAACGAAGAATCCCAGTAACAGAGTCACATTATAACGAAGAGTCCCCAAAAGGGTCAAATTCCCTTTCAGTATATCACGTCTCTTTCTTTTACAAAAACTTTAGTTTCTGGCTTATTTTCTCCAATGGATTTCACCTCAGTCTTCTTAAGAGTCTCATGGTTCCCGTTATATTGCAGGTTGGGGTAGACATAAATGTTAAACACAGTGTCTAAACAGTGCCCAGCGTCGCGGCCTTGCCCGTGAACAGTGTTCCGAATTGTGTATATTTGGTGTATATTAGAATTAGTCTTGTACCTTAATTACTATTGTAATATTATCATAATTGTGTAGTTAGTCTCCTTATAGAATAGGGTTTTAGATGTAAAGTAGGAATAAAATTCTCTTATTGTAACTTGTATATATATGTCTTTCATCAATAAGAATTATGAAAAGATTATTTCTTTCATGGTATCAAGAGTCTAGGTTCTCTTTACCCTGCTTCCGCTCCTCAAATTTCTTTCTTTTCTCGATTTTCTTGAACAAGCGCCGTGGCCCTCCCTTTCGGAAATTTTCTAGCGCCGCAGCCCTTCTTCTCCAGAAAATCCTTTCTCACAAATTCCCTTCTCCGAATCTTCGTGTTTTATTCACCATGATTGATAAAAACACTTTTCATCATGCCCTCACAGTCTCTAACATCAAGAACGTTATTCCTATTGTTCTTGATCTGGAGAACGTCCAATATGGGACATGAGTGGAATTGTTTAAGATTCATGTTTTGGCACATAAAGTTCTTCACCACATCATTCCCCCCTACTCCTCCAAAGGAGGGTGATATGGCGTCTACATCTACAACGGTTGTGCCCACTAAAGCAGTAGATCCAGACTTATGGGTCATGCTTGATGCAAAGGTTCTTCAGTGGATTTATGTCACTATCTCCTTGGATCTTTTACAGACGATTATGGAACCTAATTCCATAGCTATGGCGGCATGGGATCGATTGCGGGACATCTTCCAAGATAACAGTCATTTTCGAATTGTTATCCTTGAGCAGGAATTTTCACAGGTTGCTATGACAACTTTTTCAAACGTTTCTTCTTATTGCAAACGCCTCAAGGACTTGGCAGACCAACTTCGTATGGATAATTAAAGTGAACTTCAAAATGAGATGTCCCTCCATAAAGGGCCGGATTATGTTATGCAAGATACGCAAGTTATGTGTTTATGAACTTGATGATTTTTTCCTAAGAAGGTATGTAAGAATTTGATTATAATACTTATTGAAAATGGGCAAAGATAATAATGTGCTATTAAGTTCATGAGTTGTAATGGCACAGTAGGATCTGATATTTACTTTTTATACTTGCCCCTGTCATTCTTTTGTACAGTTATGATTTGTTTACTGTACCTTATTTTCCGTTCCATATTCGATACCTGTTGTACTGACTCCCTTTGGGGGGCTGCGTTCATGCCCGCAAGTATTAGGTACACAGGTTGGTGATCCTTGCTCTTAGGATCTCTGTTCAGCATTTGGGGATAGTTTCGATGTTCCGGAGCTTGTCACTATGGCTAGATATATTCAGAGGTACGACGGGGCCTTATCCCGTCATAGTTGTTGTTCAAACTCTTAGAGGTCTGTATTCATATATGGGTTGGACTGAAAGGGTTGTATGTTGTTATACAGTGATATGTTATGGTGGCAGCCTTATCGGCTTTACCTTTGTTTTTTTTTTTAAAATGAGTGGTATTTATCTTCCGCGTTTTACTTATGTTGTATGAATAGAAGGGTGCCCAGGTAGGACACCAGTCACGGGCCCGGGGTTCGGGGCGTGACACACCTACCCCTCTATCATCTGTCATATGGTTATTGATGGCCATGTCTTCTAGCAAATCATGGGCCTCATGTGCTGTCTTCCTCATGAAGGTTCCACATGCAGCTGCGTCAATGATGGTTCTTGTGGTCCCACTTAGCCCATTGTAGAAAATATGGACCAAATTCCACAACTCAATGCTATGATGTGGACACTTTCTCTGCAGATCTTTAAATCTCTCCCAAGCCTCATAGAGTGACACTCTATCAGCCTGGTAAAAATTGTTCAGCTCTCCTCTCAGCTTAGCTGCTTTGGACGGTGGAAAGAACTTTTCCAAGAACTTTTGTGCCAACTCCTGCCATATGTATATAGAATCTGTAGGCAGGGAATTCAACCAAACCTTTGCTCTTTCCCTGAGTGAGAAGGGAAAGAGCCTCAATCGGATGGCGGCGTCAGTAACGCCATTATACTTGAAAATTGCACACAGCTCCAAGAAATTTGCTATGTGCATATGAGGGTCTTCAGATGGCAACCCTCCAAATTGAACTATATTCTGCACCATACTCAGGATCGCAGGTTTGATTTCAAAATTATTTGCTCCTATTGCTGGGAGTCTGATGCAAGTCTGTGCTCCATTCACCCTTGGCAGCACATAATCTCCCAAGCTTCTCTCAGCTTGGACCTGGACCCTTTCTTCCACATCCATTGGTAACCTCTGGGGCATCCTCTGGTTAGGTTGATGATCACCTAACCCTTCGTTCATCTCATTGTTATTCTGCAAGCCTCCCATTGCTATTAAGGCCAAGATTTGTTTATTTCTCCGGTTCTGCTTGCAAGTCTTTTCAATTTCCGGGTTGAAGGGAACAAATGTATCTGCTCCTCTTCTCCTTCGCATACACTAGATGCCTGCAACAGATCAAAATCAACAAACGGATCACGGCGCACGATTTCACAATATAAAAAAATAATAAAAAGAAAAATAAAAACCAAATTAGAAATTAAGAATAGATAGAATGATATTGAACTACGCCAATCCCCGGCAACGGCGCCAAAAACTTGATGCGTGATTTATACACACGCTAAACGCAAGTGCACGTATCGTGACAAGTAATATAGTCTAGAAGACCGAGTTATCGTCCTCAGGGATTAGTGTCCAATTACCAACTTCTATTCTGTGATATCTATTTGGTGACCGATAATTTGATGATTTGTTTATCGCTATGATAATAGATGCTAACTAAATTATTTTACTTTACTTCAGATATGGTGGAAATAGGGCTTCCAAATCTCCTCGTCTATCCGCTCGCTTTACTCTTTAATGCAAATAATTAAGGTTGTTCTTCTATTTTGAGATAGCAGGTTAACTAAGCCGTTTTATACTCCTGTTAAAGTAATATAAACACTCAACCCCAATGTAGAACCCTTCTATCTTTCGATGACAAGATTGACTACAAAGGAGGATTAAGAGCAATAACCTATTAATCTACACAAGTATCGGGGTACTTTCGTCCACGATTTAAACCTATATTTATTCAACTATAACATATTCACAATCTCCCCTTTCGGATTTCGATTTGAAATCATATAAGTGATGATAATTAGTGATCAATTAATTACCAAGCAATCAAAACAATTATTGAATAAATCTCAACAATAATAAGAAGAAACCAAAATCTTGCATTAATTCATAAAACGAGGTTCAAGTGATTCGATATGGAAAACCCTAAATTAAGTTAGTTCCTAGTCGTAAACATGCTAAGAACTAAACTATTATCCAACATATACTAGAAAGAAAATAAAATAAAGAACAAGAAATTACTTAAAAATAAGTCTTCAATCTTGATCTCAAGTTGTGATGAATGGTAGGGTATGAAACTCCCTCAAAACTGACCTAAAAGGCCCTATTTATATCCTCAAAAACGTGCAAAACCTTTTCCTCTTTGGCTTTGGCCCAATCCTATTCGGATTTGTCAATTTTTCCGCGTCGGCACCGCGGCCCTGAACCGGCGCAGCGGCGCCGAAACGTCTGCGGCTAGTCTGCTTCTTGGGCGTCGTGGCTCTGCTTCTGCTGATGGTCTGGCGCCGCCCTGTGTCTCGCCCGGGTTGCTAACTTTTTAGCTTTTTGAGCTCTGGAACCTCTGTTTATGCCATCTTTTCGCTCCTTCTCACCAATGTGCCACTTTAAACCATTGTGACTCGAAAGAAAGAAAATATATCCTAACACGACACATATTTGTGCAAAAATGGGCAAAAGACTAACTAAAAATGACTTAAAAGGTGTATATAAAATACACCGATCAAGCATAAAACTCATGGAAAATTCCCTTGTTCTCACAAAATTTTGTGAAAGGAGCTATTTTGAAATTCTTTTCCATGGTCGGATCTAATCCGAAAGATAGGAGAATAGAACATGTTCCTAATCTAGAGTGCAAAATTTTAAACATGTCAAAATTTTGTGATTTGTTTTTCAAAAAATATATCCAAGAATATTTAGAAAAATCATATACTATCACATATGAATACCTCTTGCCTCCTAAACTGTCTACCTTAATTGGACTCATAAGATTCATGTGTAATAATTAAAAACAGTGAGACGTACCTAAATGTTGTCCGTCATTCTGGACAACATTATGAAAAATACGAGTTTTCTTACCTTGGAGACAGTCTGCACAAAATGTTTTACCTTTTTGTCTAAGATTGGGTAAGCCTCTAACCGCTTCATATGAGACCGATTTTTCCATATTGCAGTAGTTGACATGCCCCAACTTTTGATGTCATTGTGTTGTGTCATCTATCTTGACATTACTGCATGTTTCTTGTCTTGCAACAAGATAGTAATTATCACATGTCTAGTACATGACACGACACATTCATTAGCTTCATTCGTAACTTTATAGGAATTCTTATTAAATTTTACCTCAAGATTGTCATCACACAATTGACTAATACTAATCAAATTAGCCATTAAACCTTCAACGTGTAAGACATTTCTTAAAGCTGGAAATCCAGGAATATCCAAAATTCTTTTTCCAATTATTTTGCTTTTACTGTCACCTCCATTGAATGACTAATAGTTCTTTAGAAATTCCTTTGTACATGTCATGTGGCGAGAACATCCACTATCAAAGTACTAAGAACCTGCAATGTTAGTTCTTAAAGCAGTTATCACAACATTACAAGTTATATCCATATTGGGAATGCAAACACTTTTAAAACATTTTTTACCTTTCGGCTCAGAAATGTTGCTTCGAATGTTGTCCGAGATGATGGACAACCTTTTAGGCAACATTTTGCTCACATAATTTTGAAGTTTGAAATAGTATGGTTTTAAGTGTCAAGGGGATTTACAGTGATGACACACAAACTTCATATTATTTTACATATATGAGAACCTATTACCTATTCCTTTTTCTTTTACAAAGCATATTTTCTCATTTTTGTCAAACAAACTAGAGCATATAGTTTTAAGAGAGTTTTCGTACCCAATACCTTCATGTGAAGGTTTACTAAATCTTAGTATCTCATTCAATTTAGAAGTCCATGAGTTAAGTTTACGATAGTTTGCTTGGGCTAAATCCAATTTTGCACGAATCTTACCAAATTCAGTATCCTTTTTGGTAAGTGCAACCTCTAGTTAGGTTATTGTGTCTTTTAGATCTACATTCTCATGAGTTAATGATTTTACCTTTGTGTAAAGTTGCTTGGATTCTATGATTAAGTCTTTACAAATGTTTTGTGATTCATTAAGCATGCCATAATTGCTTTCAACTTGATCCATACATTCAGCCTCACCACTAGAAATAAAATCACTAAAGTAGTTTATATCATGATAGTTAGAGAATATGTACCTTTTGGATATTGACAGATGAGATAACATTACAGACAACATCTTCATTATCAGACCGAGACTGTTCGTAAACAGTGGTCAACATTGCTTGTGATTTCACTTCTTGATCTCATTTATCGTCACTAAGCGAGACCCATAAATTCTTACCAAATTTTCTAAGAGTGTTTGCGCATCCATTAGCATAATGACCCCAACCTGAGCATGCATGACATTGCACAGACTCTAGTTTCTTGGGATCAAGTTTGGTACGATCTGAATTGGTTCTTCTTAGTGGACTTCCTTTTTGAGTATTTGGAACTGTATGGCTGCACAAAAAATGGGCCGAATCGAAAATAACCCCCGGACCGGACCGAATTTTTTGGTCCGATCTTCCGTCCTACGTTTCTGAAAATTCGGTCCTCAGTCCGGTCCGGTCCGTGGTTTTTTTTCCGATTTTTAGTGTATATTGGATCGGATCGGACCGGACCGAATTTTTCGGTCCGGTCTTCTGTCCGACCTTTCTGGATTTTCGGTCCTCGGTCCGGTCCGGTCCGAGGGTTTTGTGCAGCCCTACTTGGAAGGAATCTGGTGGACTTTTGATTGAAGCCTTGGTTTTGATGTTGTTTAGATTTAGATTGATTTATCTCATTGTTGAACTTCCTCACCATCAAATTGTACTTTTGAGTGAGTAAGGCAACATTAACACCTTCACCGAGTTCTTCAATATTATCATCCTATTCATTGATTTGATTCTCCGAGGATTGAACTTGAAGTGCCACATTATTGCTCTTATATAGTTCCATTTGATTCTCAATGTTCATCTCATAGGTTTTGAGAATGATCATCAAGGTATGAAGGTCCATAGTAGCAAGATTGTGAGCTTCTTCAATGACACAAATCTTTAAATTGAACTTTTCAGAATGAGAACAGTGAGTCTTTTCAATAATTTGAGTGTTGGTTAATGGTTCACCAAGCACCTGACATTCATTAGAGATGTCTATTAACTTTTCAAAATAATATTTAACATCATTCACTTTTTCCATCCTTAAACGTTCATATTTGCTCATGAGCATGTGTAGCTTAGTTCGGGGAACACTTGAGCTACTATCACAATGAATTTGTAAAGTATCACATGCATCCTTAGTCGTTGGGCAGTTTTGAATGAGTTTGAACATGTAAAGATCAACCAATTCAAAAATTACATTTAAGGCATTTTCGTTAAAGCTAGCATTATTGGTTTCCATTCGTATTCATGTTTAACAAAAATGTCACCTTCCTCATCCGGCGGCAACATTGATATACTCATTGGTTATAGATATACATGCTCTAACATCAATTGATTTGATGTGAAAACGTATGCGAATCTTCCAATAGGCATAGTTTGTATCATCTAAAATGGAAGTCTACCAATATTTGGATTAGCTGGATCCATAACTTTGAATAACATAATCAAACACTTATTGTGTTAAGTGTCGGCTTAGATACATCTTGATAGGTCCCTGGTTATGATATGGAAATAACAAACAAACTGAAAGTATAAATAAATCGAATGCTAATACAGTTTGTAAATGTCGGCTACAATGTTGTCAGTCACAAGTGACAACACTTCGATAAAACAGAAAAACCTTTGAAGAGTAAAGTGCAGCGGAAATTATAAAGAAAAAAAATGTTTAATATTTACATAAGTTATATTGATTATATAACATATGACGGCCAGTGACTGAAAGTATTATATATATTCATATACAATTGAATAAATTTCTTCTTTTACAATTTTATAAAATAAAAGAAAAGAAATTAAAAAGTTGAAGTCGCAGATGACTTCTTAAAAATCTACCTAAATAGACATAGACAACATCTCATTATAATGGCTTCAATGAAGAACAAATCTAGAATCTAAGCATCAATTATAATGTTGGACAGAATGTTGTCGACACACTCAGACAACACTCGTGATCCAGTTTTCTGAGATGAATTCTCGAGAGCTCTCTTGATATTTTTGCAATCTGATTCTGGATATCGATTCACTCTTCTTCCCTCTCTATTTATAGTAGAGAGACTTCCTTGAAAAGCTCACCGACTTGTTGTAGAGGTTGAGGAAAAGGTGGGCGCCGATAAGGTTTGTTGGAGAAGATCATGGAGCAAAATCCTCTAACTTCTTGGATGTGTTCCCCAAGCTTAGCAACATCTTTGACTTGTTCTTTTCATGTTTTTCATCAGCTCTAATCAGGGATTGGAGAGCTGGAGAACTTGCACGTTATGCAGCAATGTTGGTACCCCATCATGTGTCTAATTCTTGAAATAATCTAAATGATGCATCTTTTCTTTTTTAATTTAACTTATATACGCTGATAGTGTAAAGATTTTTCTACGTAATTTAGTCTTTTTTAACCTACCGTGGCCGGTATTGAATTCTTGATTAAACCAAACAAATTAGTGCAGCTAGTGCACTGAGTTCACACTATTGACGGATTCAGGATTTATATAAATTATACGGGTTCAACCTTTAAGGTTCTTAGAATTGAACCTATGTATATTTTTACATTATGGTTTCCTATTTTTTATTATTGCAATTTTAGTGAATTTTTTTTACACATAAATTTGTGTTCCGCGTAAAAATACCAAGTGAATTCAACCTCTACTATATATACATAAAAATAATTTTTATTTTGTATTTACAATGTTATTTTCATATGAACCCCCTAGCGTACCCTATCTCCGCCCTTGTCGGTTGTTCCCTAGGATGAGTTTGATCACATTAAGTTTATTATTTGCAGTCTTATCTTGCAGTTTTTTCGAAAGGTTGTTTGCACCCTCAGATGAACTTTTTGACTTGATTGATAAACACCCTATTGATCCTTCATGATGAAGTTGAAATTAGATTTTCACACACACTTTTGAAATTGTGGAAATATAAAATGCTTCTTTTGTCTAGTATTAGCTGCATTAAATCCGATACGATTGGGATTAACACAACTATCTTGAAGTTATGTCATTGTAATAGTGGCCCAGTGGCCATTAGTTAAATTTGTGGCCTTAGGGTCACAAGTTCGATTCTCGGCGGATACGTTCTCCGGGGCATATGTCTCGTATTAAAGCCTGGTAGCTTAACTGCGCGGGCATGTTGCAGTGTGAGTTTGATACTTCCTCAGACAATTCCTGTTGAGGGGTCGGACCTTGTAGCATTGATCCATTGGTGGCGATCGGACACTGAATGCGGGGCGCACATCCCGCGATTTACCTGGCGATGGCGGCTAAGAACGGGTTTCATTCGCCTCCAGGAGTATAGTACCAGTACTTGTGCAGGTACTAGCGATATGAGGATACTAAGGCCACCCCGAGACCTGAATTATCAAAAAAAAAAAAAGATAACAATATGATATACATTGTGACAGACATGATGACACAAGATTGTGAAATTTTGATTCTACTTTTGTGCCTTGGAAACCAAGAAAAGAAAGCAAAATCTAGTACTTCATTGGGGAAAATCTAAGAGGATTCATTTTCTCAAAATGACACATTGAGAAAAGTCATCTTGTTTTTAGTAAAGAAGTTAAAAGCAAGAAAGAAGAAAAGAAGTCATTCTTATTCTTTAGCCGTCGTTTGACCATGAAAATTAAATATATTTTTTTGAAAATTTTAAAATAAAGTTGTGTTTGATTATAATTTTTGTAAAGAATATTTGGTTGTTTGAATGTACTGAAAGTGGAAAAAAAGTAAAAAAAAGATTTAGGCGTTTTTCAAATTTTAATATAACTTGATTTTGAATTTTCATGGTCAAACACTTATTTATAAATAAAGTGAATTTTTTTCATGGACAAACATGTCCTCAGGATGGAAATTTTGTTTGAAGTAATTTTACGCCATGGATGGTAGACAAATTGACATATAAATACCAATCATTCCGGGGTGGTTTGGTAGCAAGGATAAGATGAGATTGGATTATTAGTCCCACGGGATCAGAATTAATTTCATGTTTGGTTGGTGGGATAACTCTTTTGACATTCCATCCAATCCCATCTACCTTAATAAAAGGTGGGATAAGTTATTTTACATAAAGGGTGAGATAAGTTATCTTATCTTATCCCATCAAATTCCATATATATGGGGTTAACTTATTCCTCCTACCAGACGACCCCTGAATGACAAGAAAAAGATAACTTTTTCTTATTGGTCTTGTTTGACAATTTAAGTTAAAAAATGGTAAAGTATAGCCTAATGCACAAATTCACGCTTCTTCATCGACATCTTTTAGCGGCAATATCATTGATTTCGGCAATAATGATATCCCCTAATATACCAGAACTAGTTGTCACTCCATTAGCTATTGGAGATGTAAGGATTTATACATAATTGTTTTTATTTAATTAATAATTATATAAAGCAGACTATATTTTAGTCATTTGCATCAAGCTCAAATTTCCTTCCATGCCCTCAGAAGCACACACTATAATAAGAGGTAAATTTTTGAGTGGTAGTGTGTTCAATTATGGTGGGAATTTGATTGCCCCTCAATGCCCTCATAGAATTTTTCCCCACTGATATTTAGTGAAAAATTTATGCTATAAACATGATAATCCTACTGAATCAACTTAATGGGAAAACGCATGATTGAAAATAAGTTTTCATTGAAACATTGAGAAACTTTTAAATTTTTTCAAGTGAAAACAATACTATTTATGTTTTTTTCCCGCCGATATTCAATGAGATTATGAGAATAGCCACTAAATATTTTTGAATGGAAATTAATGATTTTAATAGTGTATATTCGATACTTAAAATCCATCAACTGAGATTTCAATTATTTTGTGTTGTTGTTGTTAATAACTCAAATTGCAAACCAATCTGCTAATCAACGCCATCAACATAGAGATTAAAGTTCTCAGTTTCAAATTTCGATCTAACAACCTTACTAGAACAATAGAGAATTTTCTTTTCATACAAACTTGAATAAGGACATGAAAATACCATTAAAGTCTTATTCAAGCTTTTCTATCTATGTATTTATGATTTGCTTCTGAAATAAATAATCTCTTCATTATTTTCATTAAGGAAGAGGTATATACAAATATACAATATTTAAATATGAAAAATAAATCTACCTTTTCCTAATACAAGATTAATACCATAATTACACTTGTACAAGAATTTCTATAACATGGTATAGTAAATAAATCTTTTCGGTCTGTGTGGTATACACACGGTATACCACTGTCTATCATACCCCCACAGTCATAGTGGGAGGTTGTCGTACGCTGAGACTGTCCCTAAAATCTTCAAACTGAACCAAAGGAAGACCCTTAGTAAAGATGTCAGCAATTTGGTACCTTGAAGAGACATGTAAGACACGTACTTGTCCACGAGCTATCTTTTTGCGAGCAAAGTGAATATCCATCTCGATATGTTTAGTGCACTGATGTTGGATTGGATTCCCAGAGAGATAGACTGCACTAACATTATCACGGTAGACCAAGGTAGCTTTCTGAATAGGAAAGTGAAGCTCTAACAGAAGATTACGTAGCCAACATGACTCAGACACCACATTAGCTACCCCTCGATACTCGGCCTCTGCACTGAATTGTGATAAGTAGCCTGACGTTTTGTCGACTAAGAGACCAAGTTATCACCAAGAAATATACAATAATCAGAGGTCGAACGTCTGGTATCTGGACAACCATCCCAATCAGCATTTGTATAGGACACGAGAGTAGAGACGAAGGACATATATAAATGTAATCCATAATCAAGTGTGCCCTGTATGTATCGAATAATGCGTTTGAGTGCATGCATGTGCAGAATCCGCGCATCACGCATAAATAAACACAACTACTGTGCTACATAAGTAATTACTGGCCTCGTGAAGGTAAGATACTGAAGAGCCCCTGCAAAACTACGATAGTGGGTGGGGTCCTCGTATGGTGCGCTAGAAGTAGCACTCAGCTTCAGTTTGGTATCAACCGGAGTAGAAGAGGACTTACAAGATGACATGTCAACTCTCTTAATAATCTCAGCCACATACTTTTTCTATGATAAAAACAGACCACCTGTATGACGAGTGACAGCTATACCAAAAAAATAACTCAAGGGCCCCAAGTCTTTCATAGCAAATTCTGAACTGAGAAGGACATGATAGACTTATGTAGATTATCAGAAGATGCAGTCAATATTATATCATCCACTTATAACATAATATATGACAGAGAAGTACTATGACGATAGATGAACATAGAATGATCAAACCTGCTGGAGAAAACCCAATAGTAAACACATAATATGCAAACCTCTTATATCAAGTATGTGGGACCTGTTTAAGCCCATATAAGGACTTTTTCAGCAAACAGGCATGATTGGGATACTTGAAGTCCATAAAGCCCAAGGGCTGATGCATGTACATTGTCTCCCTAAGGTCACCGTGTAAGAAATAATTTTTCACATCCAATTGATGAATGAGTCATGCTTTCGAGAGAGCCAGACTAAGAAGAATGCGAATAGTTTCTGGTTTGACCACCAGACTAAACGTCTTTCCACAATCTATGTCAACCTGTTGTGTTTTATCATCACCTACAAGACTGACTTTATGCCTCTCAAAAGAACCGTCCAAATTTTCTTTATGAGTAAAAATCTACATAGAACGAATAATATTGACACCAGACGGGCGGGACACCAACTCCCACGTCTTATTTTCAATAAGAGCATTATATTCATCATCCATGATCATTTTTCAATTCGGATCATGAAGGGAAAACACATGATTACGTGGTAGGGGTAATTTATTGACATTAGAATTTAGATTAAAATATCTTTTAGGTTTAAAATACCACGTTGGCTATAAGTAACAGACATTTGACTCGAAATAGAATGAGACGTGTTTTGGGTAGGTCTCGGGTCGGGTAAAATTATACTAGCAGGTAATGGGCCTGCTGGCCCAATGGCAGAGGGCAGTGACGGTAAAACTAAGCCAGCAGGTAGCAGACTTGCTGATCGAAACAGTGGACTCGGGTGGACGAACTTTGGGCCAACAGACACTGGGCCTGCTGGCTGAATTTGGTCACGGAATATCTCGGATAAATAGTGGATAATATACGGTGAGAGCCCATCATCTAAAAAAATATACGAACTAGACACAAAATTATACAATTGAGCAAACGGAAATTGAGTTTCATAAAAAATTACATGGCGACTAATTATGATTTTATTAGTGGATAAATAAAAACATTTGTAACCACGATGATTAGACGGATAACCCAAAAACATACAAGCGATAGAACGGGCTTGTAGTTTGTTAATTATAGTAGACAGAAAAAGCGGATAGCACAAATACCCAAACACCTTAATATGAGAATATGAGGGATCCTTATTATAAGTTTTTAGTGGTGATTGATATGCTAAACCATTGCTAGAAAGTATGTTAAGGAGGTAGGTAGTCATTTGTAACGTATGATGCCAAAAAGACGGAGGTAATGAAGCATGGGCTAGTAAAGTTTGGACAATATTATTAGTGGTACAAATTTTTCTTTCGGCCTTCCGATTTTGCGAGCACGTATAAAGACAAGAAAAGCGAAAATATATGCTATGAGTGTCACAAAATTCCAGTAGTGGCCCATTATCATATTCCCTGCCATTATCACATTGAATATTTTTAATTTTCCGTTCAAATTGGGTACAGATGAAAGCTCTAAATTTTAAAAATGTGGAAAAATTGAAATTTTTTAGACAATGAAAAGTCCACAAAAATTAGAATAATCATCCAAAAATAAACATATAACGATGGCCCAAAGAACTCAAAACATGAGATGTCCATAAATCACTATGAATAATGTCAAAAGGCATCGACATACTAGAAGTAGAGGCTACAAATGGTAATCTAATATGTTTCCCTAGAGGACAAGAAGGATAAATATGAGTATTATGCACTCTTACAATCAATAAAATTATTATTTTGAAGAGAAGAAATAATAGACGACCCTGGATGACCTAAACGTGCATGCCACAAAGGAGTAAGAGCGACAAATGTAGAAGGTGTGGCTTGAATCGTGGAAATGGTGGTGGTGGTGATTGGATGAAGCTCTCCCTGACTAAAACATCTCATTAGAGGTATCTCCTTCTTGAAATCCGTCACAGAAAATTCAAAAGGGTCAAAGTTAACATACACTCAATTATCAGTTGTGAATTTTCGGACAGACACCAAATTTTTAATTAAGTGAAGGGCATCAAGGACTTTTTGAGTACTAGAGGTGGATGTGGGGGGGAAATTTTTGTGACCATAAGCACGAATTGGAATTGAATTGCCATTACCAACAATTATGCTATGATTTTTGCTTAAATTAAAATAAGACGAGAGATTACCTTGCGCGGACGTCATATGAGAAGTGGCTTCGGTGTCCATGTACCAATTTGTATCGAGGGGGGAGGGAGGGGGGAATTTAATCCAAATGTATGCATTGCAGCCTCAATATCCGTATGTGTCGGACCAGAAACTAGTCCCACAACAGCGAATACCTATTGAGGCCGAGGCCCAGCCGATTGCTTGGGCTGGGAATGCTGGAACTACAAATTGGGCCACTACTGGCCACCTGCCCAATTCGCTGGAAAACATGGAAAATAAGGAAAAGTTGAGTTGGGCCACTGACCATTTGTTACACCCCGAAATTTCAGGGCATGTATTTAAGAACTTACGAAAGAATAAGATTTGAATCTGGGAAGATAAGTTGGCGGAATGTTTTGGGACAAATTTTTAGTCAACTTTGGAGCAATATATATAAAGGTATATTAGGAGTTTTTTGGTGTTTCAAGGGCCTAATATGAGGTTCGGTGAGTCTTGTTTCCAACGCAACCAACCGCTCGTCGATAGGACATCAGAGTAGGAAGTTATGGACGTTACAAGTTCAGTGGGCAGATGAACATGAAAATGTTTTCAGTCAGGCGCCACAGCGCCACGGCGCCGGCTGTAGGGCCGCGGCGCCGAGGCGGGATTTTTCGCGAAAATTGGGGAAAATCAGAAGATATTTGTGTAAAGGCCCATGGGAGAGCGAAAAGTGTCCCTCCCATCTTGTGGACCAAGAAAGGTCTTATATATTGACCAAGTCTTGCAAGACTTGGTCATTTGCAAAGATCATCCTAAAAGATATCCCTCTTCTCTTCTCCCTAAAAATTTTAAGAACCCTAAGCCTAGTGAATATTTTTGGTGAGGCGGCAAGAAGATAAAGTGTTGATAAACTTGTAGAGGGTTCGTGTGGAAAATTTTGACAAGAAAAGGAGTTGCGGAAAAAGGGCTATAGTGGGCGAAATCCTAAAGGTAAAATTCTCTCTCCTCTTGGAAGTAATTTAAGATACGTGAAAAAGTTGATATTGATCATGTGAATTGTATATTGGAGTTTTATAAGTGTTATGGATGTTGGAAGCCTAAATCCGAAAATGACCTTGTTAGCCCTTGAGATTGAAATACAAATTGGTCGATAGTTATAATCGTCGCATGTTATCTAAATAAGTGATTATAGTTGTTGAGATTGGTTGCGACTATATAACATGAGAAAAATATTATATGGATTAAAAAGGAATTGGAAAAGATTTTATGCGGTTGTACCTTGTAGTCGAAATGATATTTAAGATTAGACTGTTTTATATGAATTGTGGGGGGCAGAATTTTATACGTCCTGTAAGGCGTATAATCCCCTTTGATTGGTTGGTGTGTTGAGACTTAAATGTGGCATGTTGGTTATTGATTAGCGGGCCTTGAAAAAGGTGGAAAAGTATGTAGAAACAAATGAGGTGCTGCCCGATTTTCCGTAGAATAAGAGATCGTATACTTAGTATTATTCTACGTTAGAAACTAGAAGTTGATAGTCGTGTTGTGGCCATTATAGGTTGACAATTCTACGTGCGGCATTTTCGACTTAGCTTGTGGATTAAGCCGGAAAGGTATGTGAACCATCTCATCTTCTTCTAGCATGATTCCTTATGGTAAAGTAAGTAAGTCCTACTCCTTAAATGATTCACTCTTTGTTTGTACTTGGATTGCCTAATATAGAAGTTGTTCTATATACTTCCTTGATTGTACTTTGGATGTTTAAATTGGAAGTTGTTATAATCCATTACCTTGATGAAGTTTGGATTTTCAAAAGTGAAAGTATTTTACTTGAAGTACATAGAGTCTTGAAAAGGAAGTAGTTTCCAAATCTTTTGGCTAGTGCCTTAGTTCCAAAACCTAAGGATTGCTATAATGACTTTAGGGGAGTGAAAGGAGTGATTTACTTAATTGATTTAAAAGAGGAGAAATGACATGATTTAAGAGAAGTAACTTGTTTTAAAGGTGTGAGTTACTTGAGATTTAAGTATAAGCTACTTGATTTCTAAAGTTAAGAAACTTGATTTCTAAAGTTAAGAGACTTGAAGTATTTTGAAAGTATATGATACTTGGATTTAAAAGTACAAGTCTCTTGGTTATAAAAAGAATGAATTTGTCTAAAACCATAAAGGGTTATAACGGCTTTATGGGAAGTTGGTTATAACGGCTTTATGGAAGGTTAAGAAAGTTGTCCATTTTGATTAATAGGCATGAGTTGCCTAGGTTGTGAAATTTTAAGTTACTTGGTTTCAAAGTCTTGAAATGAATTTCTAAGGGTGTAGTAACTTAATTTGAAAAATAGACATACCTTGATACTACGGGTGTTAGTACCTTGGGGTTTTATATAAAAATGAGTCTTTTGAAAAGAATGGAAGTACGTGGTACTTAGGGTTAAAATCCCGGATTTCTTTTATATAAAACGAAAGTGACTTGAGTTTATAAAATGAAATTCATTTTAATATGATAATGAAAGTCTAAAGATTTTATGAACTTGTCTATGTGTGCTTGTTATCGCCTTTGAGTGCAAGTATTATATTTTTACGTTGCCGCGACTCTCATTTGAAGGGCCGGCTGTCTTATTGTGAGTTTACCTGGACGTACCGACAGTGATGTGGGATTCCACGGGTATGCTTCCATTATGATTTATCCTTGGACATGCTTATACGATGTGAGATTCCGGGGCATGCGATCAGGATGCGGGTTAGATTCCCGGAATTGTTTTTATTACTCCTTGGACATGCTTACACGTTGTGGGATTCCGGGGCATGTGACCAGGAGGCGGGTTAGATTCCCGGATTTGTTTGTATTACCCCATGGACATGCTTACACGATGTGGGATTCCGGGGCATGCGGCCATGTTGGATATTATTATTCCATGGATTAGCCCTCCATGAGATTTAGTGACGCAAGATGGTCTGGTAGAGAGCTTTCGTACTTGCCCCGGTCAGTGGCTATCGTAGGATGGTCTAGTAGAGAGCTTTCGTACTTGCCCCCGTCAGTTCTATTACACAGTTTGGTACGGTAGGCTCCGGTGGATAGTTTTCGCACTTGCCCCGGCCATATCTCATGTGGCGGTGGATCAGTAGTTAGCTTCGTACTTGCCCGGTCGATTGATAGCGAGATGGATCTGGTAGATAGCTTTCGTACTTGCCCCGGTCAGTTTTATGATGCAGGATGGATCTGGTGGTTCGTTTTCCTACTTGGCCCGTACAGTTTTTAGGACACATGTCGGACTTGGTGTTCATGTATGCTTAGTGGTGTTATATTATATCATGGAATGCCGGCAGTGAGGAAGCATTCCACGGGCATGGTTGATATTATGGGCGTGAGACCATTGTTATATTTGAGTAGTGACTTTGCGGGCATGCGTCCCTGACTTGATATGACTGTTGATGTATTGTGTACTGTAGTTTGGCTATCATACATGTCTCCTGTCTTGTATAGACTGTTATGATTACATTACAGTATTTTCAGTTCACATACTTGGTACATTCTTCGTACTGACCTCCTTCGGGGGCCGGCGTTCATCTGCATGAGTTTAGTCTGTGATTGGTGATCTGCAGTGTAGGACCACCTTTCGAGTTTTGGATAGCTCTATCTGTTCGGGAGTTTATCATTTTGGTATAGATCCTTGATCTGAGTTTTATGCGGTTATGGGTATGGTGGGGCCTTGTCCCGTCATAGTTCAGTAAAACTCTTAGAGGTCTGTATTCATATGTGAGATTGGACTCGTGTATAGTGTAGTGTATGTTGATTATGTATATTATATGGCAGCCTTGTCGGCTTTGCCCTTGCATGTTCATTGGTTTTAAAAAAAACAAGGTGTTATTTAATTCCGCGGTTTACTTGTGTCGATTCGTAGAAGGTGCCGGGTAGGGCACCGATCCACGAGCTTGAGGTTTAGGCGTGACAGTGGTATCGAAACGATCGGTCCTCGATATCTGGGCAGTGTCTAGTAGAGTCTTGATTATCGGTGTGTTGCGCGCCACACCCATAAACAGGAGACTACAGGACATCTAGGAGTTGGTTTCTATTCTTCTCACTCTGAGATCGTGCCATAGAGCTGTGTTATTAAGATAATTCCTCTCTGACGTATTATTGTGTTACAGCTATGCCTCCAAGGAGGGCAACAGTCTCCCAGAAGGGCAAAGCATTAGCGGGAGCTACCAGTCAAACTCAGAGAGTTGATAGGGCTCATGCCCAGGGTATACCGGATATTGTACCGCAGTCGGCGAGTTCTTCTGCGCCAGGTTTTGAGGCCCCAACACCAGAGCCTCCAGTTTCGCAGTTAAGGGATGACTATAGGGTCATAAGGGAAGCGGTTATGTTGTTGACCAAGATAGTGGTGATACAATTTCATCAGCAGGAAGTTATTCGGCCAGTACAGACAGGTGTACAGAGGGTAGAGGGCCAACACGGAGATCATCGTAGGAGGGCTAGACCGGTTGGTTATCCCGGTGAGTTTTTGGATGAGCAGCCTCAGCAGCGAGTAAGATATTCGTCCCAGCCTACCCAGGACATACCCCCGCAGCTCACAAGTGGGAGATTGGACCCCACAAGGTATTTAGGAGCCGGTCCGAGCTCCAGGGTTCGAAGTTCTCAGAGGAGCAGAGGATTTTCTCAGTCGAGGCCACTTATTCCTCAGTGTTTCCGATGTAGTAAGCGTCATTTGGGGAAATGTCGTTTTGGCACAGGTGTTTGTTATTATTGTGACCCGTCCGGGCCATAAGTAGTGGGAATGTCCTTTTAGAAAGAGCACCGGTGAGGTGGCTCAGCCTATGAGGCCGGTGGTTGGTTCCCTTTCCTCGCGGTATGCGCCACGAGCGGTGTTGGATGTTAGCCAGACATGGTAGAGTTCAGGGTGAAGTTTATAGTTCTGGCGGTCCTTCGAACCGCATAGATGACGTGGCTACTGGGCAGGATCAAGAGGCAACATCGCATAGGGTTACAGGTATATTTCGATTCTTTTGAATCATACACGTATTGATAAACGTAGATTTCACCCTAGCATATATATTTTCTCTTTGTTGCTAGTAGTGTTAAATTGATAGCACCACCAGAGGTATGGATACTTTGGTTAGTAAAGTGAAAAGTGAAGAAGGTTGACAAAAATGCTAAAGTGAACTGAGACTATAGTTGTGTAGGGCTCACAAGTTGTAATTACCCCGTAACAGTGTAAAGACCGATAGGGACGGATGTACAGTAGAAATACTTCGGCCTATGTGACGAACCTCTAGTGAATGGGAGGATAGGGTAAGAAGTACCTTGAGATCAAAGAGAAATTTATTTCAGACTAAGAATGAGAAGTTAAGTGTGATGATGGGTCGGGTTGTGGACCAATTTCGGGTCAGCTGGTAGTATGGAATGGGGTGATGTCAGTGGGATATGGTCCCATTATGTGATAGGGTCACGAGGATGCAAGGCCCAAGTCTAGTTAATCGTTGTACGAGTTCGTGGACGCGTTCCACCGGAACCAGGTCGTAAGGGCCGAGAAGAGCCTTAACGGAAATGCAAGTAGCATAATGGACAAATTCAGATAGTAACTCCAAGGATTGGAGAACAGAAGCAATATTTGAAATTTTGTACGTGTACTAAATAAGTTTGGAAGTACGAGAAAGTGTGACAAGTAAGAAAAGGAAGGAACAAGGGTTAAGAGAACTATAGTGATTATAGTTATAAGTAATGAAGGTGCGTAGAGAAAATTCCTTTTTAGGACATGAGTGAAGGTTATTGGTGATGATACACATGCCTTAGTTTCAGTAACACTGTCCATAGGTGCTCGTGATTGAGATGCTACTAGTATTATAGTTTGCACCGGTTAGTAAACTAAGCTAGGCAGATTATAGGATCATGTCCCAACTAGCATTGTGACTAAGTGAGATAGAGAAGGGAAGTAACATGAGGTAACACATCAGTTAGCTGAGTAGGAGTCCGACTGAAAGATTCAGGTAGTGTTAGTCCCATGACTTAGAATACGACAAGGTCATCCCTTTTTGCGCGGAAAAAAAAAGAACCTCTAAAGATTCTATTTTTGTTAAGACTGTAACCTTCGAGTTTTGTGAGAAGGGACCGCGTATGGAAGGTCCATTGATATGTTTACGTATGTTATGTGGTGGCCATGTGTGGCATCATTGGTCTTGGGGAGTATTGATTGATAGACATAGTAAAGAGATTATGCCGGAGTTTGTATAGCTTGACGACCGACTAAGAACATTCGAGGACGAATGTTTCTAAGGGGGGAAGAATGTTACACCCCGAAAATTTCAGGGCATGTATTTAAGAACTTACGAAAGAATAAGATTTGAATCTGGGAAGATAAGTTGGCGGAATGTTTTGGGACAACTTTTTAGTCAACTTTGGAGCAATATATAAAGGTATATTAGGAGTTTTTGGGTGTTTCAAGGGCCTAATATGAGGTTCGGTGAGTCTTATTTCCAACGCAACCAACCGCTCGTCGATAGGACATCGGAGTAGGAAGTTATGGACGTTACAAGTTCAGTGGCAGATGAACAGGAAAATGTTTTGATCGGCGCCACGGCGCATTTGCATGGCCGAGGCGGGATTTTTCGCGAAAATTGGGAAAAATCAGAAGATATTTGTGAAAAGGCCCATGGGAGGGCGACAAGTGTCCCTCCCATCTTGTGGACCAAGAAAGGTTTTATATATTGACCAAGTCTTGCAAGACTTGGTCATTTGCAAAGATCATCCTAAAAGAAATCCCTCTTCTCTTCTCCCTAAAAATTTTAAGAACCCTAAGCCTAGTGAATTTTTTTTGGTGAGGCGGCAAGAAGATAAAGTGTTGATAAACTTGTAGAGGGTTCGTGTGGATAATTTTGACAAGAAAAGGAGTTGCGGAAAAAGGGCTATAGTGGGCGAAATCCTAAAGGTAAAATTCCCTCTTCTCTTGGAAGTAATTTAAGATACGTGAAAAAGTTGATATTGATCATGTGAATTGTATATTGAAGTTTTATAAGTGTTATGGATGTTGGAAGCCTAAATCCGAAAATAACATTGTTAGCCCTTGAGATTGAAATACAAATTGGTCGATAGTTATAATCGTCGCATGTTATCTAAATAAGTGATTATAGTTGTTGAGATTGGTTGTGACTATATAACAGGAGAAAATGATTATATGGATTAAAAAGGAATTGGAAAAGATTTTATGCGGTTGTACCTTGTAGTCGAAATGATATTTAAGATTGGATTGTTTTATATGAATTGTGGGGGGCAGAATTTTATACGTCATGTAAGGCGTATAATCCCCTTTGATTGGTTGGTGTGTTGAGCCTTAAATGTGGCATGTTGATTATTGATTAGCGGGTCTTGAAAAAGGTGGAAAAGTATGTAGAAACAAAGGAGGTGCTGCCCCATTTTCTTTAGAATAAGAGACCGTATACTTAGTATTATTCTACGTTAGAAACTAGAAGTTGATAGTCGTGTTGTGGCCATTAGAGGTTGACAATTCTACGTGCGGCGTTTTCGACTTAGCTTGTGGATTAAGCCGGAAAGGTATGTGAACCATCTCTTCTTCTTCTAGCATGATTCCTTATGGTAAAGTAAGTAAGTCCTACTCCTTAAATGATCCACTCCTTGTTTGTACTTGGATTGCCTAATATAGAAGTTGTTCTATATACTTTCTTGATTGTACTTTGGATGTTTAAATTGGAAGTTGTTATAATCCATTACCTTGATGAAGTTTGGATTTTCAAAAGTGAAAGTATTTTACTTGAAGTACATAGAGTCTTGAAAAGAAAGTAGTTTCCAAATCTTTTGGCTAGTACCTTAGTTCCAAAACCTAAGAGTTGTTATAATGACTTTAGGGGAGTCAAAGGAGTGATTTACTTAATTGATTTAAAAGAGGAGAAATGACATGATTTAAGAGAAGTAACTTGTTTTAAAGGTGTGAGTTACTTGAGATTTAAGTATAAACTACTTGATTTCTAAAGTTAAGAAACTTGATTTCTAAAGTTAAGAGACTTGAAGTATTTTGAAAGTATATGATACTTGGATTTAAAAGTATAAGTCTCTTGGTTATAAAAAGAATGAATTTTTCTAAAACCATAAAGGTTTATAACGGTTTTATGGGAAGTTGGTTATAACGGTTTTATGGAAGGTTAAGAAAGTTGTCCATTTTGATTAATAGGCATGAGTTGCCTAGGTTGTGAAATTTTAAGTTACTTGGTTTCAAAGTCTTGAAATGAATTTCTAAGGGTGTAGTAACTTAATTTGAAAAATAGACATACCTTGATACTACGGGTGTTAGTACCTTGGGGTTTTATATAAAAAGTAGTCTTTTGAAAAGAATGGAAGTACGTGGTACTTAGGGTTAAAATCCCGGATTTCTTTTATATAAAACGAAAGTGACTTGAGTTTATAAAATGAAATTCATTTTAATATGATAATGAAAGTCTACAGATTTTATGAACTTGCCTCTGTGTGCTTGTGATAGCCTTTGAGTGCAAGTATTATATTTTTACGTTGCCGCGACTCTCAGTTGAAGGGCCGACTGTCTTATTGTGAGTTTACCTGGACGTACCGACAGTGATGTGGGATTCCACGGGTATGCTTCCATTATGATTGATCCTTGGACATGCTTATACGATGTGGGATTCCGGGGCATGCGACCAGGATGCGGGTTAGATTCCCGGAATTGTTTTTATTACTCCTTGGACATGCTTACCAGGATGCGGGTTAGATTCTATGTGTAAAGTCACTTGTTCTACGGAAAATTGGGCAGCACTTCCTTTGTTTCTACATACTTTTCCACCTTTTTCAAGGCCCGAAATCAATAACCAATATGCCACATTTAAGGCTCATCACAACAACTAGTCAAAGGGGATTACACGCCGTATATGACGTGTAAAATTCTGCCCCACAATTGATATCAAAATAGTCCAACATTTCCATGTCGTTTCGGCTACAATGTACAACAATGCAACGTCTTATCCAATCCCTTTTCAATCCAAGTTGTTTAGTTTAACATGTTATATATCCGCAATCGATTATAAAACTACAATCTTTCCTTTAGATAACATTGTCATTCTCCTATTTAGGCTTCCAATATTCCAAATACTTATCAATTTTCATTATATAATTCACATGATCATATATCAACTACTAAACATGTAATCTTTAATTACATAAGTAAGATGAAGATCATTACCTTGTTAAGCCCAAATATAACTCCAAGATTCAAAGTCGCTCCTTAGCAACTTAGCTCCTTTCCTTCACGCTCCAATCCGCTATTTGAAGCCCTTAGAAGTTCATAAACAACTTTCCTTCAATTTCCAATCAAAACTTATGAAGACAACTTAGGTTTTCATCTTGCGACTAATGTAAAAACGTAGCTTTTCCGGGATCTTTCTATTGAGATAACCTTACAATACCCCTAGGAACCTTGGGTTGAAGTATTGTGAATTATAAACAACAAACGAAAATTTTGTGTGGAGATATGCCCAAACCCGAGAGCTCTTCAAAGTCTAGCTCAAGTTCTTGAAATGTTTTCTAAGTGTGGAGACTTGTCTTGCTACTAGGATGAATATATAATAACATGTAGGGTCAAGATTAAAACACTTGTGTAGTCTTGGATGAAGAGGATTTAAATATCTCAAGTCAAGTGGGCTCATTGACTTAGTCAATTATATCAAGCTTTAGTTTGTCAAGACTTGATCATCTTGCCTTGGTCATTTGACCATTATACCATTGGTTAAAATCGACCAATCCCATATGGGGGTGACACGTGTCGCTCTCCCATTAGTCGTAATATTTCGTTTTCCGACATTTCCATAATTCCGATAAACTCTACAAGTCTCAAATCTTAACGTCCTGATTTCTTACGTACATTCTTATATACATGTCCTGGAATTACGGGGTGTAACATTCTTCCCCCCTTAGAAACATTCATCCCCGAATGTTCTTTCGAGGTTCAATCTGCTAAGGCCCAATGTACCTTGGGCTAAGTATCTCTTTCTTCCCAAAACTCATCATACCCTTCATGGGTGATATCATCAAGAAGACCCAATCGTTAATCTCGAACTCTCAGTGTCGACGTCAATCCTGTGCATAAAGCTTCTGTCGACTCTGAGCTTGCTAATAATCTTTCCTGGATAAGCTTCGCCTTATCCACATCCCGCTGAATCTAGTTTGGGCCAATTAACTGAACTTCGCCTACGTCGAACCAACCAACCGGCGATCTTCACTTTCTTTCATACAAAGCCTCATACAGTGCCATCTGAATACTGGAATGGTAACGGTTATTATACGCAACTCAACGAGAGGCAAAAGATCCTCCCAGCTACTCCTGAAATCAACAACACAGGCCCGCAACCTATCCTCAAGTGTCTGGATAACATGCCCTGCCTGTCCGTCGGTCTGAGGGTGAAATGCAACACTGAGACTCACTTGTGTCCCTAACCCGCCGGAAAACCTCAAGTTAGCCAATCGAGCTCATCATGCGACATCATAATGTAGGAACCCCGTGCAGTCTCACAATCTTCCTGCTATATAACCTAGCATAAATCCTCAGCCGTAAGTGGTCCTGACTGGAAGAAAATGGGCTAATTTCATCAGCCTGTTTACTATGAACTACAGGGAGTCGCACTTCCTCCGAGTACGATGTAACCCTGTAACAAAATCTAAATTAATCACCTCTCACCTCTAAGTCGGGATCTCGATAAATGCGCATAGCCCAGGCTTACGGTGCTTAACCTTGACCTGCTGACAATTCGGACACTGAGCAACAAACTCTGCTACGTCCCTTCAGGCCATCCCACCAATACCAATACATCTGAGGTCATGGTACATCTTAGTCAACCCCGGATGGATAGAGTAACGAGTATTGCGTGTCTCCCCTAAAACTTGCTGACAAGTCCTGCAGCCTCGGGCACACACAAAATCTATCCTCATATCACAGCACCCCATTCGGTGCTACTCAAACAGGCTCTTCTCCTCTCGGAGAGCCGTATCACAATTCCGCACTAGAACTGGATCCTTATTGTCGCCTCTTCACCTCCTCAACGAGGGAAGACTCGGCGACCTCTCGTATTTGAACTCTACTGTCATCGGAATCAACCAGCCGAACCCCTAGGCTCGCTAGCTGATGAATCTCACGGACCATGTCCTGTCTATCTGGTTGTCCATCCGACAGACTACCCATAGATCTACGACTAAGAGCATATGTAATCACATTGGCTTCCTCCGGGTGGTATAGGATGTCAACATCATAATCCTTAAGCAACTCCAACCACCGTCTCTGCCGCAATCTCGGCTTCCTCTGCCCGAAGATATACTGGAGACTCTTGTGGTCTGCCTAAATATCCACCTGAGTTCCACATAACTAACGCCTCCAGATCTTCAAGGCATGAATAACGGCTGCCAACTTTAAATCGTGGCTAGGGTAACTCACTCGTGCTCCGTGGTCGGGAAGCATAGGCTATAACCTTACTGCGTCTTTGCGTCGACACAACCTATTGACACTCAAAGTGTTACAATAATAACCTAACCCTCTAGTCCCTCAGGAGGGGTTAGAACTGTAGTCATAGTCAACTTATCTTCCAATAACTGGAAGACTTTCTCACACTTCTGAAATATTTGGGCACGATACAATATTAATCATGATTCCTGTTTACAGTCTTCTGTTGCAACCAAACTTGGTTACCATACTTAGATTCAAATTCCTTCAATAATCGTACGTTCTTATCCTCGTATTTATCGTTCAAATTCAAATCAACCATTTCCATGAAGCAAGTCACAAAGACTCTACAATTTATCATGTCAAAGAAGGAAGAAATAACTTACATATTACTAACACTTCCATTTCTTCCCCATCGATAATCGGCTTACCGGGAAACTGGAATCGAATCAATCTCTCTATACAGTCAACATTGGTATACAAGAAGCCAACTAGTCCATACCCATAATGACCTCAAAGTCTGTCGTATCTAGCTCCACTAGGTCTGCTAGGGTCTAACGACTGTATCATCATTGGGCAAATCTTATATACCCGCTCAGCTACCACCCAAACACTCACGGGTGTAGCTACCTCGAAAGGTTCTTATGGATTCAGGCTCTATTCTTTTACACTTGGTTGCTCCCTTTCTCACTGGTTGTACTCTTCCCGTAATTTCCAACTTATTCTAGCATACGTGCATAACCTCCTTACTGATTCTGGCCTCCAATATTTGGAGTTACAATATCAAACAATTTAAGGCCATTTCTAGCTCCCACGACCCGGTTCCGGTGGAACGCGTCCACGAACCCGTAAAATGATTAACTAGACTTGGGCCTTGCACCCTCATGACCCTGTCACATAGCGGGACAACCCTTAATTGACCCTGCTTCATTTCAGGCTATGGGTCGACCCGTAATAGGTCCATAACCCGACTCGGCGGCTATCAATGTTCTAAGGCTCACAATTCCATGCCCCAAGCCTACATTATCCTTCCCCGCATGCGGGTAAGATAGTTTCTCATAATACCACAATCGTGTCGTCTTGATAACAACGCCCATACTTACACCATACATATCTCATCCGTACAATTCTTTTAAGCATACTACGTAGCTTAATCTATTAACATAGTCTTCCATTAAGTCTCTTAACATGATCTCTTAAGGGTTCATTACTTTCTCAGACAACTCATCATCTCCTAATTATCTCAAATTAGCACGTAAACCTTGATGAGAATTCATTAAGTTGTTTCATACCTTCCCGGTATCTAATTAGTCCTTACCAATTCTTGGTAATCTAAAATCATTCTAGGCAACACGCGTCTGACCCTCATACATAAATCCGTATAGTTGTATGTCATTATACCAACTATACAATAATTATTACCAACCTGGATAGGCAATCCACATAATCCTTCCTGGGTCACTACTGCCTTTCTCATAGCTGCAATCAACATAACTCGTTAGGGAGAGACGACCCTAACAACACCGCTCTATCGCACGATCTCAGAGGGAGAAAAAGGGAAACCAATCCTAAATGTCATGCAGCCTCCTGGTTATAGATGTGGTGCACAACACACCGATAACTAAGACTCTACTAGACACGGTTTGTAGACACTTTCCGATGACTAATTGCTCTGATACCACTTTTGTCACGACCCGACCCCGGGCCCGCGACTGGTGCCCTACCTGAGCACCCCTCACAGGTATACATCAGAGAATAGCAGCGGAACATACTTAAAACTCATAAAATACTAGTCATGAAATATCAACAGGCTAGCCGATAAGGCCACCTTCCCAAAACAAAATATACATAAGCCCAAAAGCAGTTACATCTTTCCTTTTACAACCCAATCCACAAGATATGACTACAGACCTCTAAGAATTTTTACATTACAACTGTGACGGGACAGGGCCCCGCCATACCCCTGAATGTACATAAATCTACAATATCAGAGAAACCGTACCAAAAGACAAGCCTCCGGAAAAATGGAGTTTTCTGACAAGTGATCAGTGATCCTAATAGTGAGGATCTGCAACCTTTCTTACCACTGCGGCGCATGAGCGGCCAGGAAGAAGTCGATTACAAAATATGCACCAAGTATGTAAAGCGAAATCTTGTAATTTAAATCATAAAGTCTAGATATATAAAGCTGGAGACAAGTATGATAATCAAATTAACAGTACAACCGTGCCTTGCCGAAACGAAAGTAATGAAAGTCAGTTTTTTTTACCTTTTTAAAGACTATTTCAACAAATGAACAATAGTCACACCAAGGCTAGGGACACAAGCCCTCAAAATCATCACACAGTCCAATAAGGGTCTCAAGCCCGCAAACATCAAAGCGTGTCCGTGGAATCCTTCATCACTGTCGACCGCCGTAAGTGTAAAATATATACATGTAACACGCCCGTGGAATCCTACATCACTGTCGGCGTGCACATATGCAATATATATATATATATATATATATATATATATATATATATATATATATATATATCATGCCCGTTGAATCCCTCATCTCGGGTACATGACTTCATGGAAAACTAATTCATGGAGTAATAATAGTATATAACATGCCCGTGGAATCCCTCATCTCGGGTACATGTCTTTATGGGGAGCTAGTACATGGAGTAATAATAGTATATAACATGCCCGTGGAATCCCTCATTATCGCGCCCGTTTTTTACCTCGGGTTCTGAACGGTATCTGCAACGTTGCTCTTTGCCGCGGTTCCCTGGATGGAGCAATAATGCTAATTTTGAGGAGTCGTCACCTAATTAGTTAAGTGAATTAGGACACTTGACTTATTGTAGTAAAATACTGCAATTAATCTCCATTTAATGGTCTGTGAAATTAATGAAATTCTAGATCATGGTTCTTTATTATCCTAAAGGGAAGGGATCAGACATCCTTTAAGATCCGCTAACTTGCGGTTATTCGTTCAAACCTAGGTTAATTATTTATTGCCTTTTTTATTCTACCTATTCTAAGAATTTTCATAATTTATAATTAAAATAAAGTGCAATACAAAAATAATAAAACTAAAATTAAATGCGACATACAATAAAACTCCGGGACATCTTTTAGCCATTTTTAGGCCTTCTGCACAAAATGATCTCCGGGTACCTGCATAAACACTTAGTAAAAGTGTTAGTAATAGAATAAATCATTTTAAAGCAATGACAGGAATTAATAAGTAAAGCCAAAAATAAATCCGTCTTTTGTACAGGGGAGGCCTTGGAAATCAGACGGGGATTCCTTCATCGGCCAATATTGTTAAAAACAATAAAATAAATAAAACCTTCAGCTCCGCGCCAAAACAGTAATAGTTTTAAACACGGAGGGCTCATATATATATAAAAATAAAGTGGGGACATCCTAAACAAGTGCGGCTGCGAGAATTCGCCCTGCCAGCGCATGTTGGTTATCCTGTGTAAGTAGAAGAAATCATCAACGCCCAGAAAGCTTCATTTATTTTATTTTCCATCTTTGCAACTGTGGAGGCCTCAAAAATCGGCGGATAAATTTTTCATTGGCCAAGTGTAGTATCTTGTTCAAAATCAGCAAAAACCAACATTGTAGCGTCCATTCAACCAGTTTAATAAAATAAAAATGCAAAATCGTCCAAAAATTCAATCCGAACCTCAAGAACATTAAACAACAAAGCAGTAAGTAAAACGACCCGCGAAACCGGTGAAGACAACAACAACAAAGTTCTGCCGCAAAAAGTCACGCCAAATTAACCCACCAACAGAACGCATCAATTCTAACAGAATAGAAACCGACGGACATCGCCGGAGTTTTAGAACTCTGGCCAAACTTAAACAAATAGCTCAAAATCAGTTCAAACAGACAAAACAATAACCAGCGCAGTAGTAGTAAGTAACAACAACATCACCGGGTTTTGGACTCGTGAGCTATCGAAATATAAAATCGGTCAACGACCAAACAAACAATCGATAATCGCAAAAAGAAAGCGAAGTCGCCGGAGTTATAGAACTCCGGCAAGATATAAAGAAAACATAAAAATCAGTCCAAACAAGATGAAGCAGACAACACGCCAAAAATAGGCAAGAGGTCAGCGTCGCCTCGTCGGCGAAAGGCCGGAGCGATGCCGCCTGGAAACAGTGGGTTCACTGGCGGTGTGGTCGACGTTGGTAGGGGGTTCGATGGTGTGGTAGTGAAGGGAGCAGTGGGTTCGGGAACAGTACGAGTGCTGGTGGGGTCGAGGGTTGCTGGTGAAAGAGATGTGCGGCTCGTGGTGTTTGCTAGAAATAGAACTCCGGCGAAGGGGGGGGGGGGGGGGAGTGGGGGGGAGCGGCGACGGGAGTGGGTGAAGTGAGTGAATGTGTGAGGGTGAGATAGTGGCAATGATGGTACTCGAACTCCGGCGGCGTGACTTCGCCGGAGTGGGGGCAGTGGTCGGTGATGTTGGGGAAGTGAGGGGTTTAAAAAAAATGAAAAGGGCTGGTCTGATAAGGGGTATGCGGCTGGTGTTGTTATTGGGAGAGAAAATGGGGAGTGTAATGTTTTATTTATAGGGTAGATATTTTAGGTTTAGGTTTAGGTTTAGGTTTTGGGGGAAAATGAAAAGTGTGGTATTGTTTTGGGGAAAAAATAAAAGAGTGTTGGATTAAAATAAAAAATAAAAAGGGTGTTGGATTGGAGATCCGAATTAAGCCTCGAATTGGGACTGATTTGATGAAATACAAAATGGGTTAATTATTTAAAAGAAAAATTATTTTAAAAAATGCAAAATTATTAAAATGCAAATGTCGATGCAATAATAATAAAATACAATACTTAACAAATGTTTAATGTCTAATTAAAAATTTAAACGGGATGTCAATTAATTATTTAAAGAGATGCAAATATTATTAAAATAAATGACGGTGTAATAATAATATAAACATAATATTAACAAATACATAATGCTTAATTTAAAAATAAAAAGATAAAAAATGCAAAAAAAAATGATGATTAGAATGCGGTGTCCTAAAACACATAAAATTGCAACAAATATACGAAAAACGGGTCAAAATTGACTGTCAACATCATGTCTCTCTTTGTACGGAGATGATGGTAGAGTCTTCAGACAAAGATGTTGACTTGTAGCCAATTGTGTCTTGTTTTATGAACTAGAACTCCAAAGTGGGGCTGATGCAGACTCAAAATTGTCCCAGTGTCGAATTATGATGACACTGGATCGTTGTGATGCGAAAATAAAAAACAAAGCTGACGCAGATTTAAGAAAATGTCCCAGTGTCGAATTATGAGGACACTGGATTGCTGCGATGCTAAAATTATGAACGGACGAATACCGGTTCAAAAATATGTCCCAGTGTCAAATTATGGGGACACTGGGTTGCTGCGATGCTAAAATTATGAACGAACAAATACCAATTCAAAAATATGTCCCAGTGTCGAATTAGGAGGACACTGGGTTGCTGCGATGCTAGAAAATTAAAGCGGTGACCGGATTCAAAATTGTCGATGTCGAATCATGATGACATTGAAACACTGTGATCTTTGCAAAATTAAATACAATGCGACGTAGATTCAAAATTTGTCGATGTCGAATTATGATTGACATGAGAGTTCTGGTGATGTGGTCTTTATATGAGACAGAGTGTTTGTAGATGTTGATGGCGTCATTGCATGGACGCGATGCAGATGCTCGTCGTTGCATAGACGAAACATGGATGAAGCCATTGCATAGGCTTAGATGAAATTGCGTCGTTGCATAGACGCGATGCAAATGTTCGTCATTGCATAGACGAAACATGGATGAAGTTGTTGCATAGGCTTAAATGAAATGACGTCGCTGCATAGACGAGATGCAGATGTTCGTCGTTGCATAGACGAAACATAGATGAAGCCGTTGCATAGACTTTTATGAAATGGTTTCGTTGCATAAACGCAATGCATATGCTCGTCATTGCATAGATGAAACATATATGAAGTCGTTGCATATGCTTTTATGAAATGACGTTGTTGCATAGACGCGATGCAGATGTTCGGCGTTGCATAGACGAAACATGGATGAAGTCATTGCATAGGCTTAGATGAAATGGCGTCGTCGTTGCATAGACACGATGCAGATGTTCATCGTTGCATAGACGAAACATACATGAAGTCGTTGCATAGTCTTAGATGAAATGACGTCGTTGTATAAACGTGATGTAGATGCTCGTCGTTGCATAGACGAAACATAGATAAAGTCGTTGCATAGGCTTAGATGAAAGGGCGTCGTTGCATAAACGCGATACAGATGCTCGTCGTTGCATTGACGAAACATAGATGAAGCCGTTGCATAGGCTTATATGAAATGGGGTCGTTGTATAGACGCGATGCAGATGCTCGTCGTTGCATAGACGAAACATAGATAAAGCCATTGCATAGACTTAGATGAAATGGCGTCGTTGCATAGACGCGATGCAGATGTTCGTCGTTGCATAGACGAAACATGGATGAAGTCGTTGCATAAGCTTTTATGAAATGCGTCATTGCATAAACGCGATGCAGATGCTCGTCGTTGCATAGACGAAACATGTATGAAGCCGTTGCATAGACTTTTATGAAATGCGTCGGTTTATGGGCGTACCTGCTTTGTGACCCGTCTGGGTTGAGATAGCGTCATTGCATAGACGTTGTGTGTTTGTAACCCGCATGTGCTTATTGTTGTGCACCTGCCTTTGCTGATATGAAGATCATGCACTCAAATAAAACTTAGTAAGTTTTTTAGGAAATGAGTGGTTGATTAGCGTCGACTTTGTAGCTTTGGCTCTTGACACTTGCATTCTTGGTTTGGACTGAAGACCTAGTTGGCCTGTTTTTTTCCTGTCTATTGCCATTTTCCTGCAGTGAATCCTTAAAATGCACCAATTTCTGGTAAATGAAGATGTTGAACATTCAACTGGGTAAGGTTGAATCTTGACGCTATTAAGGCGATCAGGTAAGCAATTTTTTTTAATCATGAATGAAAAGCTAATGCGATAATATAGACAATGTACAATTGAGTAGATGAGAATGCAACCCTCAAAATATGCCCCAATCATGTGTAGGTAGTTATGGATGCAAAATATATGAGGATGCTAAACTCTCCCATGGACAAAATCGAGTCCTGTGCAAAACAAGGAAGAAATATTTCTAATGGTGTGACCGAAGCCGGTATGGCCGCCTATGTATCCGCCGGGAATCGGCGAACGTAGTTTGTCTTTGCAAAATAAGGATTTTATGATTTTAAAATGATGTTGGACGGCGATGTGGTGCCTCGTATCCATTGAGGAATCAGGTCAAGATGTAGTTCGTGATGTGGGACCGAAGCCGATGTGACCGCCTACGTATCCCGCAGAGGGAATCAGGTCAAGACGTAGTTCAATGCAAAATAAGGATTTTTTTATGTTTTTAAAATGATGTGGGACCGAAGCCGATGTGGCCGCCTACGTATCCCGCAAAGGGAATCAGGTCAAGACGTAGTTCATGATGCAAAATAAGGATTTTTTTATGATTTTAAAATGATGTGGGACCGAAGCCGATGTGGCCGCCTACGTATCCCGCTGAGGGAATCAGGTCAAGATGTAGTTCATGATGCAAAATAAGGATTTTTTTATGATTTTAAAATGATTTGGGACCAAAGCCGATGTAGCCGCCTACGTATCCCGCAGAGGGAATCAGGTCAAGACGCAGTTCATGCTACAAAATAAGATTTTTTTATGATTTTAAAATGATGCGGGACCGAAGTCGATGTGGCCGCCTACGTATCCCGCTGAGGGAATCAGGTCAAGACGTAGTTCGTGATGCAAAAATAAGGATTTTATGTAATATGCATTTTGTTGTTTTTTCTGAAGAAGTGGAAGACAACATTACATTCCGACTTCAGTTGATACCAACAATTAGTATTGTGCATAAGAATTTTCATTTATTGCTTTCAGTCTAACCGAGATTGACTCCGGTGTAATTTACACAGCTTCAGATAGTACCTCAGACATACCTGAGTGTCGACACACTGCGTCGTCGTGGTTTCGAACTACACGTAATCTCACGTTTCAAATACCCTCACTGAAAGAAAGTCTCATTTCACACATATATTTCAGTATTTTGAATTTTGGGACGTTTAGAGAAGTACGCTCACACTCAAAAAGATGTTCAATGCATGCAATTGTGATACCATAGGCTTGGTCGTCATGTAAGTATCCACTAATGTGAGAACCCTCAGTATAAGATCATGTAGGGCTTGTCACGGGCTTGTAATGTAGGCTTGGGGAAATGAATGAATATCATTTGGATAAAAGTGACTAATCATTCCTCGAGAGTTGGACTACGTCCATGCTTGATATTTGTGCGCTTTAATGCTGACTTGCTTTTTTTTTTGTCTCAGTTTTCTGTACTGACTTCTTTTGAATCTTTCATTTGGAGCCCCTTTTTTTCGGGGTTATATATTCTTTTTTTTTATTATCGGGGCTTTTGATTTCCTCTTTGTGTGAAGTCGTCATTTGTTTTTTTTTCTATTTTGAGACTTTGACAATTTTTGTCTTTGCAAACTTCAACGCAGAATTTTGTCAGTCATTTGCACATTTTTAAAGCGCTTAAGGAGGTCGGGCCAAGAGAGGGATAGTGCGTACGCACTCAGAAAGGGTATAGGTGTAATATGCGGTTGTCAAAAAATAGGTTTTAGGCTCAAAGGGTGTGCTAGGGATAATGTTATTTGGTAGGCTGAAAAGGCTCAAACGGGTCAAAGAAAGCCTACGATCATTTCCTACACCGAGTGTTACTCAGGATTTCGCCTCAACAAACATTCAGGCCAAATTCTAGATCACAATGCAATGCAATTGAACTTATTCAAACACTCACCACACTGTGCATATTTAACGATGAGGTTGGTTTCATTCTTATCTTGGAAAACATGCAAGACAATGTCATCTACGGGTATGAATAAGAGGTACCAAAAGAATCTATGGTTTACCACAAAGTCAACTCATACTGATTATCACTTATTTTTGTTTTTATTATTTTTTTATTTTATGCACAATCTTAAATGTGTTGGTATCAACCAAGTCAAACAATGATACTTAAAAATGTTTTGTTTTTTTGAATAAAACATTTTTTTTGTATTTTTTTTAATAAAATATTTCCTTTTTTGTATTTTTTGAATAAATGGTACCGAACCCGAATAGGGCTTCCTACGTATCCCGCCGAGGGAATCAGGTGCGCGTAGTTCATTCAGATATGTTATAAAAATGTATGCTTAAAAAAGAATTCATGCATGAAAGGATAGTAAGAGTAAAACTGTGCAAAATAAATGATTGTTCATTATGGGACGTATGCAAAGTAAAAAGTGTGTAAAATAACAAATGAATGTACATGATAGGATGAATGCAAAGTAAACTAACTGTCCCCGGTAGGATGAATGCAATGAAAGCATGATTGTCCATGATATAATGAATGTAATAAAATGAATGTTCATGACAGAATGAATGTAATGCAAAATGACAGTTCATTATATGATGAATGAGACGAATGAGTGAGTCAAATGCGATCTTTATTATTTTTTCTTTTTTCTTTTTTATTTTTTTATTTTTGTGGTGTCGAACCCAAAATGGGTTGCCTACGTATCACACCGTGTGGTGAGAATCAGACACGCGTAGTTCGGGATGATTATGCTGTAAAATGCATGATAAATAATTATGTAATCAACACTAGACATATCAATTGAATTTGCAAATAAAGATACAAAATATAGAAGAACTGAGAGCGATGTCTCGTTGAATCTGGTATAAACTGACTTCTATTAGTCAATATAACTCCCGCTCATTCTTGTGATGATTTTTTTTTCTTTTTCCGACCGCCCTCGGCTGTTTGCGAGGACGACCTTCCTGCAAAAATATGAGAAATGAGTGAGTAGGAAAATGACAAAATAATAAAAATGCAGAGGTGTGATAATATAGTCAAACATTCCCCTGATTGGTTCGACCGGAGTGAAGGTTGATGCTTCGCAAGGTCCAATTCGTGATGTTCAAGAACAATTTATTCAGTATAGGTCCTGATTGCAGTGTGACAGCAAAAAGTGTAAAAAAAAATGCAAATGCACGTGCCCGAAGTTATAAGCCCATGACATGATATGTATAGAGTTTAAAAGGGTAATTATTACTTTAAATAATATGTACATAGTCGCTAGCGAAAAACAATAGTAAACAAAAACATGTAAATCAAGCGTGCGCCCTAATATGCATGAGACATCTCTTATGCTAGAGGTCGGCTAAAACGCCAGATATGCGAAATTATGATAAATAAGTCCAAAGTCGTTAAACTGCAATGTTTCGTTGGAAATGGCGACCAAATGACGGTGCACTTTTTCCAATTTCGGTGTGTCTTGACCAGACTTGGATCCGTCTATCATTATCACGCTACACATATATGCTTATTGGCCGACGGATTGTGAAACCCAACGACAATTTGGTGAATTTCCTAATCGTGGAGACGATACCAAGGATCTACCCACCTAAGGTGTATGCATGTATGACTTAAAATAAAGAGGGTGGTATAGCTCTATCTTAAATTTTTTAAAATTTGGCTTACTAGACACAATGGTTCCCGAGCGGACTACTCGAGTGAGAAGGCTCTGTGACGGCGGATGGTCCGGATGCTCCTGCGCCTTTGCCAACTCGCCTATATTTTGGTATTTGAAAGAAATTTGCGGGTGCGCCAGCACACCTCGCGTGTAGTGTGTGATAGTGTCAATTTCCAGAATGGAGAAAATATGAGCGAAATGATAATTTAAGGAAAGCAGTAAAAGAATGTAGCAATTAAAGTAGTTAATTACAAAATAAAAGCAAACAATATAAAACATTTACAACAAATATAAAAGCAAAATAAAGCGCAATATTTAATCAACCTGGGTTTGCTATGATCAAGAACCTGATATCCCCAGCGGAGTCGCCATGCTGTCTCGCCCGTTTTTGACATCGGGGTCTGAACGGTATCAGCAACGTTGCTCTTTGGCGCGGTTCCCTGGATGGAGCAATAATGCTAATTTTGAGGAGTCGCCACCTAATTAGTTAAGTGAATTAGGACACTTGATTTATTGCAGTAAAATACTGCAATTAATCTCCATTTAATGGTCTGCAAAATTAATGAGATTCTGGATCAGGGTTCTTTATTATCCTAAAGGGAAGGGATCAAGCATCCTTTAAGATCCGCTAACTTGCGGTTATTCGTTCAAACCTAGGTTAATTATTTATTGCCTTTTTTATTCTACCTATTCTAATCAATTTTCATAATTTATAATTAAAATAAAGTGCAATACAAAAATAATAAAACTAAAATTAAATGCGACATAAAATAAAACTCTGGGACATCTTTTAGCCCTTTTTAGGCCTTCTGCACAAGATGATCTCCGGGTACCTGCATAAACACTTAGTAAAAGTGTTAGTAATAGAATAAATCATTTTAAAGCAATGACTGAAATTAATAAGTAAAGCCAAAAATAAATCCGTCTTTTATACAGGGGAGGCCTTGGAAATCAGACGGAGATTCCTTCATCGGCCAATATTGTTAAAAACAATAAAATAAATAAAACCTTCAGATCCGCGCCAAAACAATAATAGTTTTAAACACGGAGGGCTCAGATATATATAAAAATAAAGTGGGGACATCCTAAACAAGTGCGGCTGCGAGAATTCACCCTACCAGCGCATGTTGGTTATCCTGTGTAAGTAGAAGAAATCATCAACGCCCAGAAAGCTTCATTTATTTTATTTTCCGTCTTTGCAACTGTGGAGGCCTCAAAAATCGACGGATAACTTTTTCATTGGCCAAGTGTAGTATCTTGTTCAAAATCAGCAAAAACCAACATTGTAGCGTCCATTCAACCAGTTTAATAAAATAAAAATGCAAAATCGTCCAAAAAATCAATCCGAACCCCAAGAACATAAACAACAAAACAGTAAGCAAAACGACCCGCGAAACCGGTGAAGACAACAACAACATAGTTCTGTCGCAAAAAGTCACGCCAAATTAACCCACAAACAGAACGCATCAATTCTAACAGAATAGAAACCGACAGACATCGCCGGAGTTTTAGAACTCCGGTCAAATTTAAAAAAATAGCTCAAAATCAGTTCAAACAGACAAAACAATAACCAGAGCAGTAGTAGTAAGTAACAACAACATCACCGGGGTTTTCATACTCCGGCAAGCTATCCGAAATATAAAATCAGTCCAAACAGCCAAACCAACAATCGATAACTGCAAAAAAAGAAACGAAGCGGTCGGAGTTTTATAACTCCGGAAAGATATAAAGAAATAATAAAAATAAGTCCAAACATGTTGAAGCAGAAAACACCCCAAAAAGAGGCAAGAGGTGGCGTCTCGCCGTCGATGAAAGGTCGGGCGACGCTAGGAAACGATGGGTTATTTGGCGGTGTGGTCGACGTTGGTAGGGGGTTCGATGGTGTGGTGGTGACGGGAGCAGTGGGTTCGACGGGAACAGTAAGAGTGCTGGTGGGGTTGAGGGTTGCTGGTGAAGGAGATGTGCGGCTCGTGGTGTTCGCTGGAGATAGAACTCCGGCGAATGGGGGGGGAGCGGCGACGGGAGTGGGTGAAGTGAGTGAATGTGTGAGGGTGAGATAGTGGCAATGATGGTACTCGAACTCCGGCGGCGTGACTTCACGGAGTGAAGCGATGGTCGGTGATGTTGGGAAGTGAGGGTTTAAAAAATGAAAAGAAAATTTGATCGATAAAGGGTATCTGGTGGTGTTGTTATTGGGAGGGAAAATGGGGAGTGTAATATTTTATTTATAGGGTAGATATTTTAGGTTTAGGTTTAGGTTTAGGTTTTGGGGGGAAATGAAAAGTGTGGTATTGTTTTGGAGGGGAAATAAAAGAGTGTTGGATAAAAATAAAAAATAAAAAGGGTGTTGGATTGGACTGATCCGAATTAAGCCTCGAATTGGGACTGATTTGATGAAATGCAAAATGAGTTAATTATTTTTTTTTAAAAAATTATTTAAAAAGATGCAAAATTATTAAAATGCAAATGCCGATGCAATAATAATAAAATACAATATTTAACAAATGTTTAATGTCTAATTAAAAATTAAAACGGGATGTCAATTAATTATTTAAAGAGATTCAAATATTATTAAAATAAACGACGGTGTAATAATAATATAAACATAATATTAACAAAGACATAATGCTTAATTTAAAAATAAAAAGATAAAAAATGCAAAAAAAATGATGATTAGAATGTGGTGTCCTAAAACACATAAAATTGCAACAAATATACGAAAAACGGGTCAAAATTGACTGTCAACACTCATCTCGGGTACATGTCTTCATGGGGAGCTAGTCCATGGAGTAATAATAGCATCCGAGAATTTAATCCGCATCATGGTTGCATGCCCCGGAATCCCTCATCGTAAAAGCATGTCCATGGATCAATCACAATGGAAGCATACCCGTGAAATCCTTCATCACTGTCGGTACGTCCAAGTAAATTCACAACAAGACAACCGACCCTCCAACCGAGAATCACGGCAGCGTAAAAATATAATACTTGCACTCAGAGGCTATCGCAAGCAAACATAGACAAGTTCAAAAAATCTTTAGACTTTCATTATCATACAAAAATGAATTTCATTTTATAAACTCAAGGCACTTTCGTGTCACATAAAAATCCGGGAATTTAACCCAAAGTATTACGAACCTTTATCCTTTTTAAAAATGACTCTTTCTCGTATAAAATCCCCAAGATACTAACACCCGCAGTATCAAGGCTTGTCTACATTTCAAACAAGTCACTACACTTTTAGAAATACATTTTTAGGCTTCTAAATCAAGTGACCCTTTAAAATTTTAAGCAATTGATGCCTTTAAATCAAATTGTCCTTCTTTATTTCAATGTCATTTTATCTTTGTTTACATTACTAGAGTAAACCATTCTTTAACTTTCCATAAAATTATTATAACCAGCTTTTCATAAAGTCGTTATACTAACTTTATTCTTTTAGAGACTAAGACATTTTTATCCTTTAAAAACAAGTGAGTTAATTCTCTAACTCAACCAACTTGGACATTCTTAACACAAGTCAAGGATATCAATTGAAACTGAATTCATTTAAATCTCGTACGTCTACCGTACTATACATTTATAACTACTCATGCTCAAGAGATAAGAAAGTTCCACATACCTCTTCGGCTTAATCCACTTGCAAACTTGAATTTGCCGCACGTAGAATGTCAACCTATAATAACCATAATACGCCTATCAACTTCTAGTTTCAAACGTAGAATATTCTAAGTGTAAAGTCACTTGTTCTACGGAAAATTGGGCAGCACTTCCTTTGTTTCTACATACTTTTTCACCTTTTTCAAGGCCCGAAATCAATAACTAATATGCCAAATTTAAGGCTCATCACAGAACTAGTCAAAGGGGATTACACACCGTATAGGACGTGTAAAATTCTGCCCCACAATTGATATCAAAATAGTCTAATATTTCCATGCCGTTTCGGCTACAATGTACAACAATGCAACGTCTTATCCAATCCCTTTTCAATCCAAGTTGTTTAGTCTAACATGTTATATATCCGCAATCGATTATAACAACTACAATCTTTCCTTTAGATAACATGCGACGATTATAACTATCGACCAAATTGTATTTCAATTTCAATGGCTAACAAGGTCATTCTCGAATTTAGGCTTCTAATATTCCATAATACTTATCAATAATCATTATATAATTCACATGATCATATATCAACTACTAAACATGTAATATTTAATTACATAAGTAAGATGAAGATCATTACCTTGTTAAGCCCAAATATAATTCCAAGATTCAAAGTCGCTCCTTAGCAACTTAGCTCCTTTCCTTCACGCTCCAATCCGCTATTTGAAGCCCTTAGAAGTTCATAAACAACTTTCCTTCAATTTCCAATCAAAACTTATGAAGACAACTTAGGTTTTCATCTTGCGACTAATGTAAAAACGTAGCTTTTCCGGGATCTTTCTATTGAGATAACCTTACAATACCCCTAGGAACCTTGGGTTGAAGTATTGTGAATTATGAACAACAAACGAATTTTTTTTGTGTGGAGATATGCCCAAACCCGAGAGCTCTTCAAAGTCTAGCTCAAGTTCTTGAATTTTTTTCTAAGTGTGGAGACTTGTCTTGCTACTAGGATGAATATATAATAACATGTAGGGTCAAGATTAAAACATGTGTGTGGTCTTGGATGAAGAGGATTTAAATATCTCAAGTCAAGTGGGCTCATTGATTTAGTCAATTATATCAAGCTTTGGCTTGTCAAGACTTGATCATCTTGCCTTGGTCATTTGACCATTATACCCTTGGTTAAAATCGACCAAGCCCATATGGGGGTGACATGTCGCCCTCCCATTCGTCGTAATATTTCGTTTCCCGATATTTTCATAATTCCGATAAACTCTACAAGTCTCAAATCTTAACGTCCTGATTTCTTACGTACGTTCTTATATACATGTCCTGTAATTACGGGGTGTAACATATAGCCCCTATAATTTTGTGGGTATCACAAAAAGTCACACAGAGTGAAACGGGCTTGAAGTTTGTTTATGGTTGTGGAGGAAAACAGTGGATAACACAAACACCATAAAATCCTCAAATGTGTATAGGAAGGAATCCGATGGTACAAATTTTGTGTGGGCGATAAGTTTGAGAGTAGCTTGCTAGGAAGAATGTTTAAATGATATGTGGCCATTTGAATAGCATGATGCCAAAATGCTGGTGGTATGGACGAATGCGCAAGAAGCGTGCGAATTAAATTGTTGATTTTCTTTTGGCTTTCTCATTTTGAGAAGAAGTATGTGGACATGAGAGATGCAATGTCATACCATTTTGGTGAAAAAATTCTTAAATTGGTCATTTATGAATTCCATCACATTGTCACATTGAAAACATTTAATGGACTTCTCAAATTGGGTTTGGATGAAAACACAAAATTGTTTTAAAATAGTGGGGACTTGCGATTTGTGGTATTGGTCAATTAAAAATAAGGAGTCCATGTTTTCATTTCATTTCCGATGTGGGACTCTTAACACTCTCACGCACACTCAGACCTCGTTAATAGAGCGTGGATAATATAATTTGGGGGCCCAACATCGATGAACAAAAAATTGGAATGTGCATGGCTCTGATACCGTGTAAATAATAGATCTTGGGCCTAATTCAACCCTAAAAGTTATCTTGTATGGTAATGATTATCAAACTACAGATAAGGAGTACATGTTCTCATTCCATTTCCGATGTGAAACTCTTAACAATTAAAAAAATTATATGGTTAAATTTATATAACTAGAATCCCTAGGGGTCATTTCGTTTGATATATTAGTTGTATAGATATTGTAATACATGACGAAAATAAATAATACGACGATTGTTATACGGAGAATAAATATTACAAGGAATATTATACGTTGAATAAATAATACGGAAATTATTTTTTGAGAGATTACCTATTGTAAGGTCATGTTTGTCTTTACATGCTCCTATCCTGTATATCCCGATGATAATCCTAGATTAAAATCAAAATTATAATCTAATTAACTTTTCACATAAGACTATAACCTGGATAATTTATCCCACTTTCTATATGAAATAAGTTATTCAGATTATAGTTATGATTTTAATAATTGTTTTAGCTAATACTTTCAATCAAACATGAAGTAATTTATTTTGAATTTTAAATCGAGATAACCCACCTAATCTCTCTCCTTTTTGTATGTTCTTGACAGCCTATTTTTTGTCCAAATAGTCTTTCATAGTGACATTTCACATCATATACTACAGCACAAGCAACAATTAAGATCTCTGTCAATTACTTCGAAAACATTCTTTTTTGGGAACAAATAAATCCTCTTCTTGACATTAAGCAAATGAGCCATGCAAAAATGTTCACAAAGAGTAGGCAGATGGGTCATTGCCATGTGAAATTGTTTGAAAAAAACATGTTGACTGTTTGTCCAAATTTAAACAAATGGGTATGGCAAGACGTGTTTTAGATAAGAGAAATGTTATACAAGGATCTAATCAAAATCAAATCATCATATATATAGGACTTTCTCCTTTTATAATCAGTGTATGACACTATTTGTAGGTAAAAATGGAGTATCCGAAACGTTAAATAAAACAGAATTTGCTGAGTATCTGTTTTTAAGATAAGATTGTCCCGTATATATGTTTTTATGGTAATGAACAATAGTCTCCCATATCAACAAAGCTAAGCAAATTGTGTTGATTCTAGCGAAGAAATAAATATAGAACATATTGTTGTGCGTTTCTGTTTCTGTGTTTCGAATAGAACAAAAAATAAGAGTTTCTGTGAATTATGTTCTGTGGTTTTTGCATTACAAAATTTCCGTTACTGAAGAATTCTGTGTGTGTTCGAAATTAGTAGAGGAGAGGAAGATTTATGTATTTCTTATCTGATTCGACCTTGAACAGAGGAGTTCACTATTTATGGAAGAAGAGGGGCGAATGTGACCGTTAGTTGCAACGTTTCACAACCATTGCAACTTTCCGAAAACTTTCAGGGGACAAAGCGTAAATAAAAAATACTTGAGGGACCAAAAAGAAAATTCTGGCCCACAACCCGAGAACCCAGGAACCCGAAACCCGAGCCCGGACCGGTCGGGTGGCGGCGCGCGTGTGGGGCTTAGCCCGAACCCAAGCTCACCTAGGTCTTCCTCCTTCTAAACACACGGGTCACCCCTTGGGGGCCCAAACCCTTACTCAAACTTAGAGCTTATATATTGCTCAATTTTTCATCTTCTACCAATGAGGAGATTTATCATTGTTGGCCAAAAACACTCCATCTTTTCATGTCTCAAACACCTTATTTTGTGTATAAATATCTCTTTCATTTCTTAGCGAAATTTGACGATACTTGACACTAACATCATCTACTCACTTAGTAGATTCGACATATGAGAAGAAATGATGTTTTCGACATTCGGGACCCATATGTTCAAGTCATTAAAGATGAGATAAACTCAATCCCACATTAGTATATTTCCAACAATCCCCTCTTGAAAGGGAATTGGTGCACACAGAGTGCCAAAGTTCGGTAATCTTTCAGCGGAAAGATATTGCATCAGGAAAGGTAGCTTTCAGCTTTGAACCTTCCTTAGTCGATTACCATCGGATTTACTTACTGCGCGGTGAACGTGATGTCTTGAACCATCAATGTTTAGTGTAAATCAAGACAGTGGTAACAACACAATAACTCTCCTTATTCATTTCTTCTTATTGTTTTGCCCGTTGTGGTCATGGACAACTCTTGAATTTTTAAGTGCGTATATTTGAAGCAACTCGTATTTACATTTAAATAGGTGATCTCTTATAATACATATTGTTATACCCCACTCGCAAGTGTTAGGAATTATTAAAAGTTTCAGAAACTTATCATTTACTCAAATAGCACACAATGTCTATCGCAGGAACGACTTTGGAGTTATACTTCTTTAAATAATGAAAATTCGAAGTGCTCTTACTTCAAGTGAAGCGCTAAACTGAACCTATATAGTTTAGTTTTCCCATTGAACCAAATTATTGCGATCTCCGGCCAGTAAGGTTGGGTTACCACCATAAAGATTCTTATTGTTTGGGTTTTAAGCCCATTCCCCTAGACATGCATAATATTTGATCTTTGGGTAGACCTTTAGTTAATGGATCTGCTAAGTTATTCTTTGATTTGACATAATCAATGGAAATGATACCCATAGTGATCAACCACCTAACGGTGTTATGCATCCGACGAATATTTCTAGACTTGCCTTTGTACATATTACTATGTGCCCTTCCTAAAGTCGATTAGTTGTCACAGTGAATCATCACCGAAGGTACGGGTTTATCCCAACAAGGGTTATCCTCTAAGAAGTCGTGAAGCCACTCTGCTTCTTCTCCTGCTTTGTCCAAAGCGATAAACTACGATTCCATCGTGGATCGGGCGATGCATGTTTTCTTAGAGGATTTCCAAGACACATCACCACTAATTATAAAAACATACCCACTAGTGGATTTGATGTTCATTATGTCTGATCCAGTTTGCATCACTGTATCCTTCCAATACGGCTGAATATCTTGAATAATGTAATCCGTATGTCAGCGAATATTTCATCTATCGTAGTATCCGATTTAATGCCTTCCAGTGATCATTTCCAGGATTACGAGTAAACCTAGCCAACTTATTGACATGATAAGCGATATAGGGTCGGGTGCAGTTTGTAATGTACATTAAACTACCAATGACCTATGCATATTGCTCTTGGGATACGGGTGCACCACGATTCTTATCAATTCTATGATGCATATCCATTGGTGACTTCATAGGGGAACTTTCAAATACATTAAATTTTCTCAAAACATATTCAATGTTATGAGATTGAGATAAGACCAGGCCGTCATATATCTTAGAAATCTTAATTCCTAATATTATATCTGCAATACCCATATCTTTCATGTCAAAATATTATTTCAACATATTCTTGGTTTTCAGGATCAAGTTTAGACTACTTCTGGTGATGAGCATGTCATCTACGTAAAAACATATCATGACAAATGAGTCTGAGTTCTCTTTGATATAGACACATTTATCACATTCATTTATAGAGTAACCTTTTGATAATAATGTATTATCAAACTTTTCATGCCATTGTTTTGGGGCTTGTTTGAGTCCGTACAGAGACTTAACAAGTCGACACACTTTCTTTTCTTATCCTGTAAGTACTTACCCCTCGGGTTGTTCCATGTATATTTCTTCTTCCAATTATCTATTTAGGAAGGATGTATTAATATCCATTTGATGTATCTCAAGGTCACGCAAAGCTGCAATGTCTATGAATGCCCTTATGGATGTTAATCTAGACACAGAGGAATATGTGTCGAAATAATCGAGGCCTTCTTTTTGTCTGTAGCCTTTGACTACTAATCCGGCCTTATACTTAGCAATAGTTCCATCTGCTTTGTACTTTCTTTTGAGTATCCACTTACAACTCAAAGGTTTGCTTCTCGGAGGAATATCAACCATTTCCCAAGTATTATTTTGCATGATGGAATGTATTTCACTTTCTATAGCTTCTTTCCAAAGCGATACTTTTGAAGTTGACAATGCTTCATTAATTGTCCTTGGTTCATTTTCAACTGTATAGGTTTGAAAGTTTGTACCAAAGGTTTTGTCCTTTTTAGCCCTTTTGCTCCGTCTTGGTTCAATCTCTGGTATCCCTAAGTTCTGTAGGTCTGAAACATTATGTTCCGGATAGTCAGTAACTTCTGAGTCCTGTAGATTTGGAACATCTTGTTCCGGATAATAAAAAATTCTCGGGTCTTGTTGATCTTGAGCATTTTGTTCATAACTTCGTTTGCGCGAAATTATTTCTTTTTCCTTCTAGGAAAGATATGTTCAAAGATTTTAGCATTTCTTGATTCCATGATCGTACCCTCGTGGATATTCCGACTTATATACTAAGAAGCGATAAGCACTACTGTTATTTGCATATCCAATGAATATGCAATCTATAGTCTTAGGTCTAATTTTGACCTGTTTTGGTTTAAGTACTTCGACCTTTGCCAAGCAGGTCCACACTTTCAAATACTTGTAAGTGAGTTTCTTTTCTTTCCATAATTCATACGGAGTTTTATCCTTACGCTTATGCGGAACTCTATTGAGAATAATATTAGCTGTAAGAATTGCTTCGCCCTACATGTTTGGGATGAATCAGAATTGATAAGTAAATCATTCATCATTTCCTTTAATGTACGGTTTTTGCGCTCGGTAATACCGTTAGACTGAGGCGAGTAAGGAGCGATCGTTTGATGAATAGTGCCGAATTGATCACAATATTCTTCAAATGTTGCTACGTATTCTCCCCCTATATCACTACGAATTGCTTTAATATGTAGGTTTAGTTGATTTTTAACTTATGATTTATAACGTTTAAATGCTTCAAACGCTTCATCTTTACTTTTTAACAAGTAGACATAACAATACCTTATACTATCATCAATGAAAGTCACAAAGTACTTGTTTCTCCTCTAGTTTACATAAACTTTAAATCACATATGTCAGTGTGAATAAGTTCTAGAGGAACGGTGTTTCTTTCGACTGAATGGAAAGATGACTTGGTTAATTTTGCCTCTACGTACACCTCACATTTATGTTGAGGGTTTATGTCGAAGGAAGGCAACAATTCTAACTTTACTAACTTTTGAATGAATTTATAGTTAACGTGTCCTAATATATATGTCATAAATTAGAGGACTCAAGCAAGTAGGTAGAATGCTTTATTTCATTTGATGAACGAATTACAGACATAACATTCATTTTGAAGAGGTCGTCACATGCGAAGCCCCTTCCTACAAAATTACCATTCTTAATTATTACAAACTTGTCAGACTAAAAAACTAGTCTAAAAAACAGCCTTGACCAACAGTGGCCCTGAAACCAAGTTCTACCGGATGTCAGGGACGTGCATCACTTCCTTAGAGTGATCTCTTTACCAGAAGTCATCTTGAGGACAAATTTTCCAACCCCTTGTACTTTAGAGGTGGTGTTGTTGCCCATGAACATCTTATTGCCTGTGATTGGGGCGTAAGAGGAGAATACATTCTTGTCAGAGCAAATGTGATGGGTTGCACCCGTGTATATCCACCATTGCTTTGGATTCTCCACCAGATTTACCTCCATCACCACTGTCGAGAAATTCACAATCTTGTCATCAAGATCCAGAGGATTACCCTCGTCTTGTACAACGTTAGCCTCTGCCTTGCGTTTGTTTTTTGCCTTCAGGTTATTTGCGACCTAGATATTTTGGCCCACTTCAGTCGTTGTGTTAGACTAAGTGTCCACCGCATCCTCACTAGAAGGAGGATCTTCACTCAACGCAGTAAGATAGAATAATATATTTAGTCTTATTCTCTTGTTGTAATTGTTATCCAGAACCTTACCTGGGTGTTTGCTTTGTAAACTGTTAGGAGTAGTGATAACAACATTTCTTTAAGCAGCGACAGAGGCAGTTCCTTGATCAACAAGAACTTAACTAGCAGCAGTGCCTTGAACAACAGAAGTGCCTTAAACAACAGCAGCAGAAACATAAACAAAATTATTGACAGGAGTAGAACCAGAACCATCAACGAAATTGTTAACATAACTATCAACAGAACGATGGGCCAAAACAAATCCAAACCCAGAATTAGAACCAGAACTGAAACACGACTGTTGACAGCCATCTTTCGAATACTCAGAAAATATTGTCTTAAAATTGTAGGTAAAAAATGGAGTATCCGAAAGGTTAAACAAAACAGAATTTGCTGAGTCGAAAGATGACTCTGTCTTTAAGACAAAATTTCCCCTTATATATGCTTTTACGGTAATGGGCAATAGTCTCCCAAGATAAAACAACGACTATCAACAAAGCCAAAATGTGTTGATTATAGCGAAGAAATATATATAGAACAGATTTATGTGCATTTCTGTTTCTGTGTTTCAAACAGAACAGAAAATAAGAGTTTTTGTGAACTCTGTTCTGTTGTTTTTGCATTACAGAAGAATTTTGTGTGTTCAAAATTAGTAGAGGAGAGGAAGATTTATGTATTTCTTATCTGATTCAAACTTGAACAGATGAGTTCACTATTTATTGAAGAAGAGGGGCGACTCTGACCGTTAGTTGCAATGTTTCAGAACCGTTGCAACTTTCTGAAAACTTTTAGGGTCTAAAGTGTAAATAAAAAATACTTCAGGGACCAAAAAGAATATTTTGGCAAACAGACAATAGCCCGCGATCTGAACCCGAGCCCGAGCCCGAACCGGACCAGACAGGCGGCAACACGCGTGTGGGGCTTAGCCTCGAACTCAAGCTCACATAGGTCTTCCCCCTTCTAAACACATGTGTCACTCCTTGGGGGGCCCAAACCCCTACTCAAACTTAGAGCTTATATATTGCTCAATTTTTCATCTTCTACCAATGAGGGAGATTTGTCATTTTTAGCCAAAAACACTCCATCTTTTCATGTCTTAAACACTTTATTTTGTGTACCAATATCTCTTTCATTTCTTAGTGAAATTTGGCGATACTTGGCACTAACATCATCTACTCACTTAGTAGATTAGACATGTGTGAAGAAACGATATTTCCCGATATGCAGGGCCCACGTGTTTAAGTTATTAAAGACGGGATAAACTCAATTCATATTAGTAAATTTCACCACTATTGTTATTTGCTAGCATTGTACAATTGTTCAAAAGAAAAAATACTATTACCAGAAAATCGCTATTTTCGGACCAATTCAGTCAAATATTGGCTCGTGGATAACGTTTTCGACGGATTTTCCATTAAAAATGCTTTACCTACGAGAAGGGGTGTATATAGGTCGGTTTGGTTCGATTATTTCATTTACCAAACAAAACAAATTGTATCGAATTTTTAAATCTAGAAACCAAATTAAACCAACCAAAGTTTGTTTTTTGGTCTCGGTTTTGTTAGTTTGATTGGTTTTTCTGATATTTTTCCAGGTAAGGTCTCAGCAACACAAAATAGCGATTTTCTAATAGTAACACTAGCTGCAAAAAGACATTTTTCTCTTCAATTCCAGATTTATTTAAATAAAAAGTTATAATAGGTAGATATATAGTACCTAATGATATATGTTAAGATTGCACAATACTATTTAGAAGTGCTTAATGATAGAGAAATCGCGGATTTTCAGAATAGTTTTCTTGCTTTATTCAATAATACAATAGGAATATTTATAGCTATACAATGTAGGGTTAAAGTCCTATTCTAAGGAGTATATATTGTAATAACTACACAATCACTAATTAAGTCCTATTCTAGGAAAGAATATATTTTGTGATAACTATACAATTATAACATTGCCTAACATCCCCTCAAATTGATATCGGTGTTCACACAGTAGCAATTTGGACATAAGATAGTGATGTCGTGTGCATGTCATCGCCTTTGAAATCAAATCAGCAAGCGGATCATGAGAATAAATGTGTTGGAGAGTGTGAGACAATCGACGATCAATTCCCGAATGTAATGACAGTCCACTTATATATGCTTGGTGTTTTTGTGGCTATTTTAATCGCACTAGTATTATGATCATGTAACAACGTATGAGTTGTGAGAGAAACACCGAGCTCAGATAATAGGCATTGTAGCCAAACAATTTCAGAACTTGATGCCACCATAGCCCGATACTCAGCCTTCGTAGATGATTTAGACGTACGAGATTGTTTTTTACATTTCCAAAATATCAAGGATGTGCCAAGAAACATGCACCAACCAGTAATGGAGCGACGATAATCGTGACAACCAGTCCAATCTACATTAGCATAACTTTCAAGATGTATAGGAGAGTCATAACAAAAGAGAGTACCTCGACTCATAGAACCACGAACATACCGAATGACACAAAGTAATGTTGTGTAATGTACACGGTAAGGATTTGCCACAAACTGACTTAGAACTTATACTGCATATGAGATGTCAGACCTTTTCATAGTAAGATAAACTAATGATCCCACCAACTTTTGATACAATATTGGATCACTAAATGGTTCTCCGTCAGCCTCCTTGTACTTCGTATTAATCTCCATCGGGGTGTATACAACCTTTTCATCAGTAAAACCGGCCGTTGCAACAAGATCACTAGCATACTTTTATTATGTAAGCATGATCCCAGTAGGCAAGTATAAAACCTCAAGCCCAAGAAAATATGTCAATCACCCCAAGTCTTTCATCTTAAATGAGGTATGCAAGAATTCTTTCAACTTAGTAATATTCACTGGATCATTTTCTGTGATGATGATATCATCAACATAAATGAGAAGGATTGTGATACATGTAGGAAAAGTACGAAGAAATAAGGAATAATTTGAAGAACTCTGAGAGAAGCCTGCATTTTGAATCGTGGACTGAAATTTATCAAACCAAGCTCAGGGAGCCTGTTTTAAGTCATAGAGAGATTTTCAAAGACGCAAACAACATTTGATCTCGGAAGAACACATCCTGTTTCATAAACACAATTTCTTGTAGGTCACCATAAAGAAATGCATTTTTCATATCCATCTGATGTAAGGTCCAACCTTTTATTTAAGCCACAATGTCAGTATCGTTGTCATCTTAGCAACAGGTGCTAAAGTCTCCTCATAATCCACCTCATACTCCTCTTTATCTAGATACACATGAATATTTTTTATTCGAAATAAATCGGAGGTTCGGACTCTTATTATGAATTTTGTTGAGTATGTTCTTACACAATTATAAAAATATTTCGTTCTGATTTTGGGGGAGATTACATTAACACTAATCTTGTTATTATGAGGAGACTTTAGCATATACATCTACCTCCACAAATCCCACCACCACGTCGTCTTCCTCTTTTCATCCCGCCCTCACGGTTACCAATATCAAGAATTATATTCTCATTCTTCTTGATCAAGAAAACAGTCAGTATTCTCCTTGGGTTAAACTGTTCCGTAATCATGCATGTCTCTATAACGTGCTTGACCACATTGACGACACTATTCTGCGTCCTCCGGAGGTTGATGAGTCTACTTGGCGTCGTCTAGACGCCGGCGTCAAACAGTGGATTTATGGTAGTATTTCTCAGGATATTCTTCTTACTATCATGAAGTCTGGTGCCACAGCCCGTGATTTATGAAACCGCTTGGAGGAAATCTTTCAAGATAACAAGCACGCCTTGAAAAAATTGAAAATTCAATTTTAAAAATAACGAAAATTCATTTTTTTAAAAAACGAAACTGAAAATTCAATTAAAATAACGAAAATACAATTTTTTTTATTTTTATAAAACGAAACTGAAAATTCAATTTAAAAAAAAATCATTTTTGTGTAATAAGTTGTGTAAAAATTAAGTTATTCGGCATAAGTTGTGTAATAATTAATTCGCAAGACAACGTATATCAATTTCAGTTTCGTTTTTAAAAATGAATTTTCGTTTTTTAATTGAATTTTCAGTTTCGTTTTTAAAAAATGAATTTTTGTTATTTTTAAAATTGAATTTTCAGTTTCATTTTAAAAAATAATTGAATTTTCGTTTATATTTTAAAATTGAATTTTCAATTTCGTTTTAAAAAAAAAAAAATCTGTCGGGCCACGTCATCCGAGAATAAACAGAAAATAATATTTTAACTTTTCTAATAGTATAAATGTATAATATAAACTTATAAATTTACATGAATCAAAATCTTGATAGGGGCAAGATAATATTTGTGCAAATCAGTAGAAACAACAGATTCATCTGAATCAGTAACTTCAGCACAAGTTCTATATATATACTAAAAAGTAAAAAAGACAAATTTTAAACTCAATAAAATTCTAAATCCGTTTATGAACAGTAAACAACCATCTCCTCAGAAAAAAAACAGTTTCATTCGCAAATCTACCAGCAACCTTACCTGAAAAGAGAGTCTTACAAAGAACAAAAAGAGAGACAAAAAAATACTACATTAGTTGAGTGTTTACATATGATGGAGATAGAGATCTCCTTGTCTTGGCCATATGGGTTTCTGCTCTTTGTTAGCTTTTGGTTAAGAGTTTGGTCCGAGGATGTTGGGCTGCTGGTCTCTTATTAAAAGACTTCTCATTCTAGAATTTAATTTCAACTACAATGGAGCATACGGGCAACTAACTTCTTGTCAAGTACATTATCAAGTTTCTTCCAATACTTTTTGGTATATGTGAATTCAGATTTAGTTGGACCACAATGTTGATATCAAATATCGAATGAAAATTGAAGTTTTTTTAAAAAACAATTACCAAATTTTATGTGATATGTTACTAATTAAGTAATTACATGTAAATCTCTAATCAAAATTAATTGATAATTTGATTAAATGAAACTGACCAAATATCGCTTGCCAGAATTTTTTGATAGTGTAAAAAATATCTTTACAACAGTGTATATTAATGTTATAGCGGAAACAATTAAACAGAAGAAAGAATAATAATGAATATAATGTGTTAGCTACGTCCACGGGCAGAAGAGAGAAAAATTTTATTGATCTTGAGGAATACAATTTTTGGGATTTCTCTGGATTGTATTTCATATTGCTTATTAGGTTATGACCTATGGGGTTTATATAGAGTACCTCTCACACAGACTAAGGAAAGGTTTTCCAAACAGAAAAGGAAAACATTTTCCAAAAAGAAAAGGAAAATGATTCCTAAACATGATATAAACCTAATATTCTCGGATTCAAGGCATATTTCAACAAATCTCCACCTTGACTTGAATCCTCTCACAAATAACAGATGTACCAGATGCACCATTATAGTGTCATATGTACTAGACTCCCTCTGCCCCAGATTTTGCCCTCAAGGGGCAATTAGCAACTCCTAACATTGAGCAAGTCCAAATAGTGTTGGAACTTGCTGTGTGGAACCGGATTTGTGAACATATCAGCTGGGTTATCAGCAGTACCCACTTTGTTCACCTTGATTCTCTTCTCACTTCTCAGAAAATGATATCTCACATCAATGTGCTTAGTCCTCTCATGATGGACTTGATCCTTGGCTAAATAGATTGCACTGAGACTGTCACAATACACTATGGCCTAATCCTGATGTAGACCCAGATCGCTGATCAATCCTTTCAACCAGATTCCCTCCTTGGCTGCTTCTATTAATGCCATGTACTCTGCTTCTGTAGTTGACAAAGTCATTGTAGGCTGCAAAGTAGCTTTTCAACTGACAACTGAACCACCAAGAGTGAAAACATAACCACTCATAGATCTTCTACTGTCAACATCTCCAAAGATAGTCGAGTCCAAAACCACGTCACCAAACACTCAGATCACCTCCATAAATGAGACCAACATCGACGTACCTTTGAGGTACCGAAAAATCCTCTTCACAACTTGCAATGCTCTCTTTGCGGGCTCACTCATAAACACGCTAACAACACTAACGGTGTGCAAGATCAGGTCTAGTGCAGACCATTGCATACATCAAGCTTCCTACTGCACTAGCATAGGGAACTCGAGACATGTACTCCTCCTCAGCTGATTTAGGTGCAAAGGCAACAGACAGATGTGCATTTGCAGCACTGGGAGTATCTATAGGCTTTGCTGTAGATATGCCAAATCTTGACAAAATCTTCTCAATGTAGCCTTTCTGTGACAAGAAGAGCTTCCCTCTGCTTAGATCCCTATAGATCTCCATTCCCAGAATTTTTCTGGGCTGCACCCAAATCCTTCATATCAAACTCAACATTGATAAGATCCTTCAACTTCTGGATATCAGACTTGTCCTTCGCAGCTATCAACATATCATCTACATACAGGACCAAGTAAATCAAAGAATTGTTTGCTGACATGTTGTAGTAAACACAACAATCATATGGACTTCTGTTGTAGCCAATCTCTATTATATAACTGTCGAACCTTTTGTACCACTGCTTCGGAGACTGCTTTAGCCCATACAAGGACTTCTTCAACTTGCAAACATATTTGTCACGCCTCAAACCGACGGACCCGTGACTGGTGCCCTACCTGAACACCCTTATACCCCACATATGAATATAACCAGCGGAAGCTTTAAGAAAACTTATAATCTCATAAATTAAAAAAATAGGCAAGCCGACAAGGCCGCCACTTTTCATAGAATTGTCCAAACGGACTACAAACGTACACCCGTCCAACCCACACATGACTACAGACCTCTAATTGTTACAGTAACTATGACGGGACAAGGCCCCGCCGTACCCCTGAATATACACAAGTCAAAATGGAAGACATGTACCAAAATGACTAGGCTCCGGAACAATAGAGCTATCCCAAAACGCTGAGCAAGAATCCTAAGCTCGAGGATCACCAATTGTGTACCTATAACTGCGGGCATGAACGCAGCCCCCGAAAGGGGCCAGTACAATAAGGTACCAAGTATGTAAACATTCAGTACAGTAAATAAGATCATAACTGTAAAAAGATGACAGGGACAAGTATGAGAGTCATTTTAAAACCATGAATGTCTGTTCATATAATCATATATTGTCTTGGGTATCTATACCCACATCATGGATACATGTCCATGAAATCATATACTGTTGTGAGTATTATACTTGCATCATGGATACATGTCCATGTAATCATATATGTCATAGGTATCTATACCCACATCATGGATACATGTCCATGGAATCATATACCTGTTGACACCCAATTTTGTCCATCCCCTTAAATAAATAACCAATAAATTAAACAATTTTCTTTCTAGAACCGCAATTTTTTACCTCGCAAAATACACATAATAAGTAAGTTTTAATAACGGTCTCGCATTATAAATGTTAAGCACTAATTAATTAGCAAGCCCACATTTATTATTATAATAATAGCTTAGACTAATAAAACACCTAAATAATTTAATCACAATTTAGATTTCATTTATCTATCATTAATTAAATAATACACCTAAACTAATACACCTAAACAAATACATAAATCTAATACTAATTAAAATACCCCGAGCCCACATTATTTTCGTCCAAAACAAACCAGCCCAACAAACTGGCCCAAACCCGCGACCCGCAGACCAAACTCCCCAGGCCTTTATTTCCTTTCCCACAGCCCATAACCCACTTCCCTTTTACTTCATTCCCTCTCAGCCCAGAAACCCCCCTTATCCATCGTCCCTAACAACCCTAGGGGAAGAAAAGAAAACCTAGGCTTCATCCTCTTCAGAAAACCTAAAACCTAAAGGAGATCCGCCGCATTCCCCTCCCGAATCTTCTCCTCAAATCGCGCCCCAAATCAAAGCTACCTTTCTTAAGAACCAAATAACCCTCGAATCAGTACGAAAATGGCAACAAAATCTCGTGCTTCCTTCCTCAAGGCTTGCCATAACTATAACCATATCAAAAGCGAATCCTTAAATCGCGTCAACAAGTACCAAAACTCGCAGAAAGTTACACCAAGATCTTCTGCGAATCGTCCTAAAATAGCCCTAAAACCGCGTCAAAAAATCAGTACAAATCAGGTCCTAAACTTACCATAAAAAAACGAAGCCTAACTAGGAGCTATAAATACCAACGTTTGGACATGCAAAAAAAAAAGGAGAAGGGGATCAACTATCAAGAATACACACAACATCGTGCCCTAAAACTCATCTCTTTTCTATTCAATTTACTACTACCTGTTCTGCAAACCAGTTCTTCACGAACTTTCCTTCGACGATTCGGGAAAACCTTTGTCGTCGCCTCAGTTCGCTACCCACAAAAGGTCCGTAATCTCTCCTTCATCATCTCAGTTTTGGTCCATTTTTACTTTCCGTATAAGATTAGTTTGGTTTACATTTCAGTTCTGTTTTCGCTTCTCCTAGTCGTCATTAATAGTCTGTGATTATGATGTTATTTCCTCCCTACTGTGGTTTGGAGAATGTTTAGTATTTGACTATGTGATTAGTTTGGTTGGTTGGTTGTTTGTCATCAATCTACTATCATAGTTAACAAGAATGATTACTTAATCATCACACTATTAGTTTGTTGATTAACAAGTGATCAGAATGTTACGACTCCTTCATTATGAGTATATGATAGTTGTAATGATGTAATCTTGGTTTTGTTCAACTAAATAAGGGATCTTGTCCATTGTTTGTACGGTTAGTTAAAATCTAGCATTATTTGCCTTTTCTAGTTAATGTTAGCTAATGAAGATCAGTTGTGAACTGCTTCGAGTTCAAATGTCTTTCATATGATCAAAATATTATAACTGGTTGTTTGGAATGGCTATTAATGCTCTAATTGACCAGTATCAAAAGATGAAACCTATTCAGAGCTTTAAAGTTGTTTTTGCTTCAAGGTCTTTTTCTAGTAATAGTCAATCTAAGTCGAGACCTTGACATTGGATGCTGACTGGATTTTGTATATGATTCATATCTCCATTCTTGAAACTGGTCTCAGAATTAGTCTATTTGCTCTTTGGAAAAGAATGATTACTGCTTTGAATATCAGTACTGTTAACTCGGTAGTATGCTTGAAATTCGGATAGCATGTTAGTCCTTTCAAACTGTTCTGTGTGTCTATAAATATTCAGATGATTGTTTGGTTGAGTCCTCACACTCAGTTTAATCTGCTTTGGAGTAATAGTCATCCTAAATGTTGTTTGATAGCCATGTCACTTCTATAAATATCATTGTTGTAATATCACCATGCTGCGCGTAGTTTGAATTGGGACTGTACCTGCTCAATACTTTCGTATGTTAGCATGTTGTTTTTTTTTTTTTTTTTTTTTACTTAAGACTGAACATGCTGCTGGCCTGTACCATCTACCTTCCTTTTTATTAGGGTGTTTTCTTATCTCCTTTCTTGTATCTCCTTGTATCTCATGCATTCATACATATAGCTTTATTTCTCTATATTTAACATTAATTGTGCTTCATGTGGGTCATCTGTTTTAATACCATCTTGCTTATATGATACACCTCGTTTGCATCCCTCTGTGTTGGCCATATTTTAGTATAACAGGCAGTATGTTATCTCTTTTCATTTAGCACATTGTGTTCTAAGGTGATGCACATCAAAGTATATAAAGGATATAATCCAGTATACACTCATTATATATATATGTGTATATGTTCATACATATAGTGTATATTTTGAATATGGATCTCTGCATGCTTAAGTGTTAAAATAGGCTGGTATAGGTCTGAATATGACCATCTGCTGATCAGGACCATCACATAGATATTGGGCTGATTAGTCCTTCTTTAGGATATGGAATTGTGGGTGTCTGTTTCTTTGTTACTTTCTGTTTTGTCTCAAACCTGAGATATCGCTCCTACGATTGGGCTCTTATTCTTCGGGGGGATCTGCTAATATTTTGGGCTGATATAGTTGAGATAGAATTAAGTCAATACATATTTAAGATTACATGAGCACTTTATGTATTTACATTGTTGACACGGTTTGTAGCATATACTAATCCTTTTCTTTCTTATTTTACATGACATTCATCGGGAGAATAATCAAGAGTCTCGGCATGAGACTCATCATGATCTCCATATCGCCAACCACATTTCTGCCGCAGGGTTTCCAAACAACTATGGGATGGAATGACGTCGTCATCCGTTCTAGACATTACATCAACTCCAACCTCATTCCTTCCTTGCCTATTTGTTTACTTATTAATTATTGTGATAAATATATTTGTTAACCTTGTAATTAATAGGATAACTAGCTCTAATAGTCTTTGAATACATTGGAAGGGTAGTTTAAAAGATGAATCCATTCCTTATTTATTCTAGGTTCATCATATAAATCTAAATCTAAAATAAATTCAATTAACCCTAGCTATGCTTTAGTCATGTAGTCAATATATCATTCCATATCTAATTCTTAAGAAATAAGTTTTCTCATAAACTCTTCTTAAATATCATAGGAGTAATTTATCACTCTTCTTATTTTCACTAAACGTTTTACATACACTTGCAAAAGTAATTTCATAATTAACTTTATATATAAAAGTCTTAACCTTACATATACTTATAGGAGTAATTTATCATTTTTTTTACTTTTGTCAAATAAAATAATTTCATGTCTTATAAATGCATAATCAACTTTATATATATTTTTTGTGAGTCTTATAAAACCCTTTTAGTTATCAACATATATTCTTTAGATATTTGCCACATCCCTTTTTACTTAAATATTCTTTTCTAAAACATACATCTCTTAGCCAAATAAATTAACCTAGGTTTGAACGGACAACCGTAAGTTTAGCGGATTCTAAAGGATGCCTAATCCCTTCCCTTTAGGATAATAAAGAACCCTTACTCAGAATCTTATTTAGTTTCATGGACCATTAAATGGAGTTAATGTTAATTTTAATCGGTTAGCATTTAGGTGTCCTAATTCACCCAATTAATTAGGTGGCGACTCCCTTAACATTAACATTTTTACATTTTTGGGGAGGTTAACCATTCCGTCGCGCATTCAAGCCTGAGAGTTCAAAATCGGGTGCGACAATACCTATACTGCCCGGCCCTCAAGTGAATGACGCGGTGAACATATATTGTCCGACCGTTTCTGGGACGCGGTAAACACTTAGTCATATACTGCCCGACCTCTGGTGAAGGACGCGGTAATCATATACTGTCCGACCCTTTCTGGGACGCGATAAAGCCATATATTGTCCATGGAATCCTGATAAATCTACTGCCCGACTTTCTAGTGAAGGGCGCGATGAGCCTATGGGAGATACGCATGAATCTGCCCGGCCCAATTCTGGGACGCGATAAAATCATATACTGCCCGACCCTTTCTGGGACGCGGTAACTGCCCGACCTTCTAGTGAAGGGCGCGATAAATGTAATATAACACTTGCACGAATAGCTATCATGAGCAACCTTATGCAATTTAAATCATCTTTTGACTCTCAATAAAATCATCTACTGCCCGACCCTTTCTGGGATGCGGTGAAATAAAATCATATGCTGCCCGACCCCTTTCTGGGACACGGTAAAATCATTTTTGACTTTCAATGGAATAAAATAGAACAACTTTCATTTAGAAAACTCAAGGCACTATCATGTCATTAAGGATTAAGATCCAAAAGAACTACGTACGTCCACCGTACACTTACTTCATAAAACTCAACTTTCAAAAGAAGAAAGGATAGTTTCACATACCGCTTGTCGTCTATACCAACTTGATAATCTAAATTCGTCTCGCTCATCTGGCTAACATTATGGAAACATTTGCATGGTGATAACCGATTCAAATTGCCAAATTAATTCATTTTATGAGTCGTTAGTAGGTTATATATTTATAATAATCTTATCTAATCAGTTGTGAACTAGAAAATGTAAAACGAACTGGTTATATCTTAGTTTCTATGAAGATGGAAGTCTAATCATTTCAATAATTGATTGTCGATACTTTTTTTCATTTAACGCTGCAATGGTTTATTTGATACCTTTTTCATTTAACGCTGCAATGGCTTATTTTAATACGCTTACCAAAATCATTCTCAACGCTTAATACTTATTAGTGTTGTTACTTAGCAAGATCAACTCGACTCCAATGCTTACTAAAAACTATTATCAACATCTCCCATAAGACTTGGTAAGGACTTAGGAATAATTTAGACATGCCTTTAGCATATAATCAATAACAGAATACTCCTTAACTTCTAAGAGTAGAATAACTTTTGAAATAATACCACAACTATGGTTCATACGTAGAACATGCCAAAAGAAAGAAGGAAGAGGTTCACATACCTTATTGACGACTAACCAACATGATAAGTAGAATACGCCCCAAATAGGCACTTCAACCTATAACAACAATAACACGTCTATCAAATCCATGATACTATTGTAAGACATATACCAAGTAATGACTCTCTTTTCTTATAACAATTTGGGTAGCACTTCCCCTATTTATACGTACTTTTCCACCTTTCAATAAGGCCAATTTCATCAATAACCAAACACCAATTAAGGGCACAACCAAACAGTTAACCAAGGTGATTCACACACCTATTCCTCACGTAAAACAACCCCTTAATCCTTACTAAAACAGTCCATATTCCAACAACAATGAGGGTAAGATATGAAGTCTTTCTACACCATTCTACACCCTCGTTCCTTTAGGACATACGTTAGCAATTACCACATCTTAACATGTACAAACAGTGACTAAATGTTCAACATTATATCACCACAAAATAGTCCCTAAAACAACATCACAATATCCAACAGTTTTCAGCATGTCTCGGCCAACCAACCAAAACTAAAGCCCTTTCCATAATTCCTTATAATCCAATTCAAGTTTCAACACTTTTATATAAACCATAACAACTTGTAATAACAAGATTTCCTTCAATCTAACATGCACTTAGTGACGATAATAACAATAACAACCAACGAATCCAATATAACCAAAACAATCCATTAAATCAGCTAACATGCCTAATGTCACATGCACTTCTTATTCTCCATTTTTTTCTTAACACAAGTTCATCTCTTAACTATAACATCATGCAACTTCCAAACACTTTAAGAGGAAGAAGAATTTTTACCTTATTTTCTTAGCCAAAACTATTGGTGTGTTAACCTTGGCTTAGAACTTGGTTAAGGTGCTTAATCTTGGAAAATAAGTTACACTTGTTCTTCACTTTGGCTAGGTTTTTCGAGAGCCAAGGAGAGAAAGAGATATGAGGGTTTGAAGATGAAGATATTTGTGAGCTAAGTCTTCAAGACTTTGTACATATAAGGTGTATGTCGCACAAGTGGAGGGGGACCCACTTGTCCACTTATATGAAAATATCTTCCACACTATAATCTCTTCACAAAATATTAATCTAACACTTAGCCAAATCTCACTATTTTCGATGGAAACCCCCCCCCCCCCCTAAAATTGTGAAATTTTCAGTTGGCTCATATTCTTAATTCCAAGATTTAATAATACAATTCTAAGTCCATAACTCCATTTGGAAAGAATTCAACCACTAATATTACTTTCCGTCGTCACATTTTTGTATTCATAATTTTTCCATATCAGAAAATGTAAATAAACTTTCCTTCCAACATTTGAATCTTATTCCCTTACTTACGTTCTCACTTATGTGCCCTGGAACTACGGGGTGTAACAATAGTCCTCCTTACCAGGAACCTGAAACCCATCTGGCCGAGTCATGTATATTTCCTCCTCCAACTCTCCATGTAGGAAAGTTGTCTTCATATCTAGTTGTTCAAGTTCTAGATTCTGATGTGCAACTATTACTAGTAGAACCCTGATGGAAGTGTGTCTGATCACTGGCGATAAAATCTCATTGTAGTCTACCCCCTCTCTCTGAGTGAACCCCCTAACTACCACTTGGGCTTTATACTTGATACCATCAACAGGTGTTCCTCATTCCTTCTTCTTGTAGATCCACTTGCAAGTGACAATTTTTCTGTCTCGCGGTCTCTTGGCTAATTCCCAAGTCTGATTCTTATGGAGTGACTACATCTCTTCTCCCATAGCAGCAAGCTATTGGGAAGATTCAGTACATGTAACTGCTTCTTTGTAAGTGGATGACTCATTTGAGTCAGGATCCACTTCTTCAGCAACCTGCAATGCACAAGCTACCATGTCTTCAAAACCATACCTTCTGGGAGGTATTCCATAATCTGCTCTCTTTGATCGATCAAGAGTCAAATTGTGTTGATTTGCTGCTGGTAATAAAGATCCTGATGATTCTGCTTCTGACTGTGGCTGTTGGACTTCATATGATGGTTCACCCTCATCTGGAGTGACTTTCTGCTCCACCTGTTTTCCAACACTGCCACCAAAAACTGACTTCACAGTAGGGTTAAACATAGAATTTTCATCAAAAACTACATCCCTGCTCAGTATAACCCTCTTCTCAGACGGGGACCATATTCTGTAACCTTTAACACCATCCACATAACCCACAAACACTCCCCTTTAAGCTCGTGGTTCTAATTTATCCTCATTCACATGATAATAAATAATGCAACCAAAAGCTCTCAAGCCAGAGTAATCAGCAGGCTTACCAGACCACATCTCAAAACTCCTTTTGAGATGTATACCTGTGTGAGGTCCACGATTTATCAAATAGCAAGTTGTACTAACCGCCCCTGCCCAGAATGTCTTAGTTAGTCCAGCATTATAGAGAATACATCTAGCTCTCTCTAGAAGTGTCTTCATGCGTTCTGCTACACCGTTTTGCTGTGGCGTCTCCCTGACTGTATGATGCCTAGCAATCCCTTCTTTTCTGCAAAACTCATTGAACTCAGAACAACAAAATTCCAGACCATTATCAGTTCGCAGTCTTTTGATCTTCTTCCCTGTTTGATTTTCCATTAATGCCTTCCACTTCTTGAAGTTCTTGAAAGCTTCACTTTTATGCTTCATAAAGAAAACCCAGGTCATCCTTGAGAAATCATCAATAATTGTCATAAAATATTTGTGACCTCCTAGAGACTCCATCCGGGAAGGACCCCAACAATCAGAATGAATGTAATCAAGTGTGTCTTTTATTCTGTGTATTGCTTTGGGAAACTTGCTGCGATGTAATTTCCCAAATACACAGTGTTCACAAAACGTAAGGTCCTCGACCTTGTGACCACAAAGAAGATCTCCTTTTGACAAAATTTGCATCCCTTTCTCGCTCATATGACCAAGCCTCATATGCTATAACTTGATCAAGTTTTCTTTATCAACCTCTGAGGATGCAACAGCAACAGAACTTGATAACGTAGAACCTTGAAGGAAATACAAGATACCACGTTTTATGCCCTTCAGAACCACATTCGAATCCTTACAGACATATAGAACTCCACCTCCACCTCGAAATTTAAACCAATTGCTATCTAACATGCTCAATGATATCAGATTCTTTGTCATGGATGGAATATTCCTGACGTCATTCAATGTGCAGAATTTACCATCATGTGTCCGAATTTTAATAGAGCCTATCCCAACCGTTTTGCAAACAGAACTGTCAGCCATAGAAACACTGCCACCATCCACTTGCTCATAGGTTGTAAACCACTCCCTGCGCGGACATATATGGTAAGATGTTGCTGAATCGAGGATCCACACATCATTGTGATGTGTGTACTCATTAGCAACTAGAGCAATATCATCTTCAGAGTTGGTATCTGCTACAGCGGCAGTACCTGTCGGATTATTCTGCTGCCTCTTCTTCTTGGGACAATCAGATTTCCAGTGTCCCTTCTCCTTACAGTAATTACAGACATCATTTGGTTTTGGACCTTTAGAAAACGGTTTCTTGAACTTCTTCTCCCCCGTCCATGACTTCCATTGGCTACTAACCCTGCAGCCTGATTATCTGCACCTGTACCAGCCGCCTTTTGGTGCAGCTCCCTAGTATGAAGAGATGATCTCACCTCCTCTAGAGACACAATATCTTTTCCAACAATGAACGACTGTACGAAATTTTCGTACGATAATGGTAAAGATACTAACAGAATCAATGCAGCATCCTCATCCTCAACTTTCACATCAATATTACGCAACTCTAACAAGATTGTGTTTAGTTGATCTAAGTGATCTCGAAGAGGCATACCTTCCTGCATTCGTAGACTGAACAGACGTTGCTTCAGAAGCAACTTGTTGGTTAAGGACTTCGTCATATAAAGACTCTCGAGCTTGACCCATAGACCCTGCGCGGTTTCCTCCTCCGCGACCTCAGTGATAATATCATCAGCAAGGCTCAACATAATTGTTGAATGAGCCTTCTCTTCCAGAACGACCATCTCAGCGTTAATGAGTTATGCCGGCTTCCTAGCAAGCGGCGCCCAAAGTCCTTGTTATTTTAACAAGGCTCGCATCTGGATCTGCCACAGACTAAAACTGTTTCTCCATAAAATTTATCGATTTTCACATTCATTCCAGACATCTTTCAAACAAACAAATCTGATTCTGATGCTAATTTGTTATAGCGAAAGAAATTAAACAGAAGAAAGAACAATAATAAATGTAAATGACACAAATGATTTAACGTGGTTCACTAACAATGTGTTAACTACGTCCACAGGCAGAAGAGAGAAAAGCTTTATTGATCTTGAGGAATATAATTTTTGGGATTTCTCTGGATTGTATTTCAGATTGCTTATTAGGTTATGACCTATGAGGTTTATATAGAGTACCCCTTACACATACTAAGGAAAGATTTTCCAAACAGAAAAGGAAAAGGTTTTCCAAACAGAAAAAAAAAATGATTTCTAAACATGGTATAAATCTAATATGCCCAGATTCAAGACATATTTCAACAATTAACTTAAATCCGTCTACTTTTGGGTTAATTTACACAAATGTATCCATTTTTTAGTCGAACATTTAGATTTTCCTCCATATTTTAAAAGTTGTGCAAATAGCTTTTGGAATATTACACTTTCAGATAATGTTAGACTCGAATCTAATGTTTGCTCATATATTTTTCAACCTTAGAAAACAAAATGTTAGACATCAGTACTGAATTTTTAAACTGGAGTCTACCGTTGTTTCATAAGATTCCTACTCTGTTCAAAATTAATCTTTAATCCGTGATCTAAAAAGTTCATAAGTTGCTAGCGAAATAAAAAAAAGAGTGATTTACTAGACAATTTCTCAAAACCGGTATAAAATGTCACAAATTTTGGGCTAAATACTTGGAAGCTAGGACAAATTCTTTCGCAGGCTATATATTTTTAGTTGTACGTATGACATTCCATGAATCAATAATGTACATGGTACCTTAATAAATTATAACCCTTGTAGACAAGATATATATAGTACGTTTCTTCAGCCATGCAGAAATTATTCGACTTGTTATATAGTCACCAATATTATGGTTTCTCCAATATAATATATAGTTTCATGGCATTAAATACAAATCTATCTGAAATACCTGCCTGAGTAATTATTCTGTGGCCCTATATATGTATCTCTGCATTTATTCATGCAAAGTTGAGAAGGGATCTATGCAATTGAGTTTGGTAGCATTTATTTGTAATATATTAAAAGAAGGGGTCTTCACATTTATGTAAAGTTTAAGATGGAAGGTAGTATTTATTTAGTTACGTTGTCACTAGTAGTACTCTACCAAAAAAAGTACAAGTACAAAAGGGAATTAATTAAGTCACACTAGCTTCTTGTTTTTTTTTTAAATAAATAAATCTTGGTAGTTCTTAACTTCCATCAATTGCCATGCATGGTTTGTGTGTTAGATTCTATTTTGTAGTCGCAATTATTGCCATACTAGTTAATATTAGTGCATGTTTGGAAAGTCACCGGATATTAAAATTGGATGTAATTACGCAGTTTGATTTGTTTGCTTAACTAAGTAATTACACAGTTAGGTGTGAATTGGGACAATACAAACATATAATAAATAATGATATATATAAGTGTTGATAGTAAGGTACGTACGTACATGAGTAACACTTTTGGCCAATGATTGAAAGTATGTTTAGTAACGACATTTCGTTTTGATAAGAAATTAATTCAAGATTAAAATAAGCTTATAAGGTGAGAATTGATCAAAATAATAGAGAACAAATTTTCCTTCCACAATTGATATTGATAGAATATACGTAGTGTATTCCTAATATATTACGTATATTCCCTGATATTATTAGAGATCTTGTATTAGTAAACTATAATTATGATAATAATTTTCTATTAGAAAAATGTATATTTCATTTCCGTAATTATAGACTAGGTTTACTATTGTATATCATGTATATAAACCTTTTACATTAATGAAATAATCAAGAGATTATTCTCTTTCATGATATCAGCAGTCTAGGGCAAACTTTTCCTTCTCCAAAAATACCCACCTTCCGCCGCCCTACTCCCTCCCTTCAATTTCTTTTCCACACCCTAATTCTCCTTTTGTTCTGTCATCATGTCTGTCACAAAGAACACCTTTCATCATGCCCTTGCAGTCTCCAATATCAAGAAAAACATCCATCTCATTCTTCAGATGGAAAACGTCCAATACGTGACGTGAGCAAAACTATTTAAAATGCATGCAAGGTCTAATAGAGTCCTCCATCACATCGTCAAACCGAAAAAGGCAAGGAGAAAATGCCTACTACTGATGATGAAATAGGGTTGTGGGCAACTCTTAATTCTATCATACTCCAAAGGATTTATTCCATCATCTCTACGGACCTCTTACAGACTATTATCGAACCCGACGCCATGACAATGGAAGCTTGGAATAGGTTGCATGATATATTCCAAGATAAAAAAATTCTCGTGTTGTGACCCTTGAATAAGAATTCTCCCACAAAAATATGGAGGATGTTCGAATGTGTTACACCCCGTAATCTCAGGACATGTATATAAGAACATACATATGAAATCAGGACGTTAAGATTTGAGACTTGAAAAATTTATAGGAATTATGGAATTGTCGGGAAATGAAATACTGCGACGAATGGGAGGGTGACACGTGTCACCCCCCCCCTTGGATGGTCTTGGACGAAATAGACCAAGGTTAGAATGGTCAAATGACCAAGACAAAGATGATCAAGTCTTGCAAAGCCCAAGCTTGACATTATTGACTAAGTCAAAGAGCCCATTTGGCTTGATATTTAAATCCCATTCATCCAAGCCACACATTTGTTCTAATCTGGACCCTCCATGATGTTATATAACCACACTAGTAGCAAGACAAGTTCTAACACTTAGAAAAAATTTCAAGAAACTAGTGTGTCCCTTTGGATAGCTCTCGGCTAAGCTCCACTCTAAGAAGAAATTTTTTTCGTTTGTGCTTCAATAATCCCAATACTTTAAACCAAGGTTCCTAAGGGTATTGTAAGGATATCTCAATAGAAAGATCCCGAAAAAACGACGTTTTTACGTTAGTCGCAAGGCGAAAACCTAAGGTGTCCTTCAACTTTGAAGTTGGAAATAGAAGAGGAGTTTTTCACAAGCTTCTAAGGGTTGCAAATAGCGGATTGGAGTGTCAAGAAAATGAGTTGAAGTTGCTAAGGATCGACTTTAGGTTTTGAATTGTTTTGGGCTTAAAGAGGTAATAATCTCCGTCTTGCTATTGTAATTCAAGATTTCATGTTGTAGTAGTTAGAATTGATCATGTGAAATATATTATGAAGATTGATAAGTGTTATGGAATATTTGGATGGAATCCGAAAGTTGCATGATTGAGCCTTTAAGTTTGTAATTCAATTTAGTTACTAGTCTAGTCGTCGCATGTTATCTAAAGAGTTGATTAAAGTGGTTATAATTGTTACAACTAGTTGTGACTATATGACATGTTAGACGTAACAACTTGGATTGAAAAAGAATTGGATAAGACTTTGTAGTATGATACATTATAGCCAAGAATGGCATGGAATTATTGGATTGTTTTGTATTATTGTGGGGCAGAATTTTACACGTCCTGTTAAGGCGTGTAATCCCCTTTGGATAGCTGAATTGTTGGGCCTTAAATGTGGCATGTTTGTTTGTTAAATTCGGGCCTTGAAAAAGGTGGAAAATTATGTAGAAACAAAGGAAGTGCTGTCCGATTTTCCGTAGAATTTGGTGACTTTGCACTTAGAATATTCTACGTTTGAAGCTAGAGGTTAATAGACGTATTATGGCCATTATAGGTTGAATTACTACGAGTAGCGTATTCTACTTGAAGAGTGGAAAAGCTAGCAAGGTTATAGTACTTTGGAGCATTTTGCTACTTGTCGATAATCGTCGCGAGGTATGTGAACCCCTTCCTTCTTTTAGCATGATTCTATGTATGGAATATACATGTGGTGCTATTTTATGATTCTTTCTACTCTTAGAAGTTAAGAGGTATGTATGTTGATTTACTCTATGTAAAAGTTACGTCTAAGTTATCCTAAGTTCTTACCAAGTCTTATGAGGGATGTTGGTAAGAGTCGTTAGGAAGTATTTGGAGTCGAGTTGACTTTGATAAGTTACTGCACGAATGAGACTAAGTATCGAACAAGCCATTGCAGCGTTAATAAAAGAAAATGTATCGACAATCAATTAAATTAAAATGAGTAGAATTCTCCATCTGCATAGAAGCTAAGATAAGACAAAATTGTATTACATTTTCTAGATCATGGCTGCTTTAATAAGATCATTATAAACAAGTATAACCTATTCACAACTCATAAAAGTATATGTTACTTAATTTAAAGAGTTTATGTCATGAAGTTTTAAGACTATGAACCTTGATTTCTTAAAAGGTTACGAGACTTTATTTTTCAAGTTATGTGACTTGTTCTTAAAGGAAGAAATGACTTGATTTAAAAAGTATGGTTTCTATGATTTATTTCAAAAGTTAAGAGGCTTGATTTCAAAAGAGAATGTAACTTGAGTTTCAAAAGAAGAAGTTTATGGATTTAAAAAGAGAAGGAGTTTTATGATTCTTTTTAAGTATGTATGTACGTAGTACTTTTGGGTTTAATTTTCCCTAAAGTAATAAGAAATAAAAGTGTCTTAAGTTCTCTAAAGTGAAAGGTTGTTATAATAGCTTTATGGGAAGTTGTTATAACGACTTAAGAAGAAGTGAAAAGATGGTTCACAATGTTATGTAGAGATACATTATCGCGTCCCAGGAATGGGCCGGGCATTATACCTTTCTGGGAAGACTATATGACATTATCGCGTCCTAGGAATGGGCCGGGCAGTATACCTTTATGGGCAGACTATATGACATTATCGCGTCCCAGGAATGGGTCGGGCAGTATACCTTTATGGGCAGACTATATGACATTATCGCGTCGTGAATGGGGCAATATACCTTTATGGGAAGACTATATGACATTATCGCGTCCCAGGAATGGGTCGGGAAGTATACCTTTATGGGCAGACTATATGACATTATCGCGTCCCAGGAATGGGTCGGGCAGTATACCTTTATGGGCAGACTATATGACTTTATCGCGTCCCAGAATGGGCCGGGCAGTAAACCTTCGTGGGAAGACTTTTTATGACTCGCCGTGTCCCGCAAATGGGCTGGGTTACATTATCATGTATGGATAATCAAAGTGAACTCCAAAATGAGGCGTCCCTCCATAAAGGGCCGGATTATGTTATGCAAGATACGTAAGCTATACGTTTATGGACTTGATGATTTTTCCTAAGTATGTAGGTAAGAATTTGACTATAACTTTTATTGAAAAAAATGGGAGAAGATAATAAAGTGCGATTAAGTTCATGAGTTGTAATGACACGGTAGGATCTAGTATTTACCCTTTTTATACTTGCCCCTGTCATTATTTTGTACAGTTATGATTTGTTTACTGTACCTTATTTTCGTTCCATATTCGGTACCTTTTGTTCTGCGGCCAAGCTACGTTCATGACCGCAGGTATTTAGGTACACAGGTTGGTGATCCTTGCTCTTAGGATCTCGGTTTAGTTTTGGGAAAAAGCTCCATTTACTCCGGAGGCTTATCTTTTGGTACGGTTTTCCTGAGGGTGTAGATTCATGTATATTCAGGGGTATAGCGGGGCCCTGTCCCGTCACAGTTGTTATTTTAAAACTCTTAGATGTCTGTAGTCATATGTGGTGGGTCAGTTTGTAAAGGAAATGAGGTAACTGCTTTCGGTTATGTATCTATATATCCAGGAAAGTAGCCTTATCGGCTAACCTGTTGGTTATTCCTTATTGACTTTTTATTTATTTATTTAGAGTTGTATGTATGTTCCGCTGATTTTCTCTGATGTATACATGTAAGGGTGCCCAGGTAGGGCACCAGTCGCGGTCCCATGGTCGGGTCGTGACAAAAGTGGTATCAGAGCAGTTAGTCCTCAGAAAGTGTCTACAGACCGTGTCTAGTAGAGTCTTGATTATCGGTGTGTTGTGCACCACATCTATAATCAGGAAGTTGCAGGACATTTAGGATTGGTTTCCATTCTTCTCTCTCTGAGATCGTGCAGTAGAGTTGTCATAGTAGGTTGAATCCTCTCTGACCTATTCTTATGTATCAGTTATGCCTCCACGGAAGGCGACCAGGGCCCAGAAGGGCAAGGCAGCAGCAGGAGCTGCTAGTGGTCCACAGAGGGTTACCAATACTCAGGCCCAGATTATGCCTGAGGTTGTGGCTCAGACGGCGAGTTCGATTCTGGCGGTATTAGAGAGTCGAGAACACCGCGCCTCCAGAGGTTCCGATACCGAGCCTCAGTTCCATGATCGGCGAGTTTAGAGATTATGGAGAGTAGATCAGGTTATTGACTAGTATAGTGGTAGGGCAGCGCCGACAGGAGCAGATAGTTAACCCTAAAGCCGACAGTTTGAGGATTCGGGATTTTCTGGGTTGTAGTCCACCCGAGTTCTATGGTTCGAGATCTGAGGATGATCCTCAGGAGTTCGTTCGGCAGCTACAGTGGACTATGCAGGTACTTAGGGCCTCGGAGACCGAGTCAGTGGTGCTAGCTTCTTACCGGTTACGCGATATTGCGTTGAACTGGTTTGAGTCATGGGAACTATCGAGGGGTGTGGGTGCTCTTCCAGCAGTTTGGGATGAGTTCACAGAAGCCTTTCTTGATCACTTTTTGCCTCCTGAGATGAGGAGAGCCCGTGTTGATAGGTTCTTGTCATTAAGGCAGGATGGGAGGACCATCAGAGAGTACAACCTGGAGTTTGACTCGTTGGCTGTATCGCGCACTATTGTGGTGACATGGCCGATAGAGTTCATCGCTATGTTATGGGGCTAGACCGCTATATGATCACCGCCGCCGGGGTGCCGCCCCGCAAGGTATGGATATTGCCGGGATGCAGCATATGCCGAGATTGAGGCGAGAGAGAGAGGACCAGCTGAGGCCAGCGGCCGAGGGCCGGGGCAGCGAGGTTTGAGAAATTTTGAGGCGGACAACCTCGCAGCAGCTAGGCTACATTTCAGCCCGGCAAGTGCTCCTCCACATTTTTCCGACGGGGGGTTTTACAACCCCGGGAATGCAGGGGCCGGTCAGATCTCTAGAGCTTCAGGGTCTCAGGGAGATGGGGGTTCCAGTCAGTCGAGGCCACTTTTGCCTCAATGCACCCAGTGTGGTAGGTTCCATTCTGGGGTGTGTTGCGCCGGTACGGGTGCTTGTTTTTCTTGTGGTCGTCTAGGCCATATGTTAAGAGTGTGTCCTTATAGAGGTGACACTGGTGGGACAGCACAGTCTACTGGATCAGTTGCGGGTTCTTCGCCTTCAATACCTAGGCAGGAGGTTCATGCATCGGCAGGCCGTGGCAGAGGTCGTGGTGGAAGTTTTCAGTTTTAGCGGTCCTTTGAACCGCCTATATGATTTCAGGTATATCTTTGACCCTTTAGAGACTTGTATGCATGATAAGGTTGTTATAAGTTTAAGTGTCATGAACGGATAATATTGAGACTATGTATATATGCTAGAAGGGGTTGGAAGTACGAAAAGATAATCCTTTTGGGCTTATGATGGATGGATATGTGTGTGCGAGGTATTTGGGCCATAAGTGGCATAAGTAAGTTTCATTAAGTATAGTTTTATGAGACTATACCGAGAAATATTAGATTGACTCCGAAAGAACATTCGGGGACGAATGTTTCTAAGGGGGGAAGAATGTTACACCCCGTAATCCCAGGACATGTATATAAGAACATACGTAAGAAATCAGGACGTTAAGATTTGAGAATTGAAAAATTTATCGGAATTATGAAATTCTCGGGAAACGAAATACTGCGACGAATGGGAGGGTGACACGTGTCACCCCCCTTGGATGGTCTTGGACGAAATAGACCAAGGTTAGAATGGTCAAATGACCAAGACAAAGATGATCAAGTCTTGCAAAGCCCAAACTTGACATTATTGACTAAGTCAAAGAGCCCACTTGGCTTGATATTTAAATCCCATTCATCCAAGCCACACATTTGTTCTAATCTAGACCCTCTATGATGTTATATAACCACACTAGTAGCAAGACAAGTTCTAACACTTAGAAAAAATTTCAAGAAACTAGTGTGTCCCTTTGGATAGCTCTCGGCTAAGATCCACTCTAAGAAGAATTTTTTTTCGTTTGTGGTTCAATAATCCCAATACTTTAAACCAAGGTTCCTAAGGGTATTGTAAGGATATCGCAATAGAAATATCCCGGGAAAATGACGTTTTTACGTTAGTCGCAAGACGAAAACCTAAGGTGTCCTTCAACTTTGAAGTTGGAAATAGAAGAGGAGTTTTTCACAAGCTTCTAAGGGTTGCAAATAGCGGATTGGAGTGTCAAGAAAAGGAGTTGAAGTTGCTAAGGATCGACTTTAGGTTTTGAATTGTTTTGGGCTTAAAGAGGTAATAATCTCCGTCTTGCTATTGTAATTCAAGATTTCATGTTGTAGTAGTTAGAATTGATCATGTGAAATATATTATGAAGATTGATAAGTGTTATGGAATATTTGGATGGAATCCGAAAGTTGCATGATTGAGCCTTTAAGTTTGTAATTCAATTTAGTTACTAGTCTAGTCGTCGCATGTTATCTAAAGAGTTGATTAAAGTGGTTATAATTGTTACAACTAGTTGTGACTATATGACATGTTAGACGTAACAACTTGGATTGAAAAGGAATTGGATAAGACTTTGTAGTATAATACATTATAGCCAAGAATGGCATGGAATTATTGGATTGTTTTGTATTATTGTGGGGCATAATTTTACACGTCCTGTTAAGGCGTGTAATCCCCTTTGGATAGCTTAATTGTTGGGCCTTAAATGTGGCATGTTTGGTTGTTAAATTCGGGCCTTGAAAAAGGTGGAAAAGTATGTAGAAACAAAGGAAGTGTTGTCCGATTTTCCGTAGAATTTGGTGACTTTTCACTTAGAATATTCTACGTTTGAAGCTAGAGGTTAATAGACGTATTATGGCCATTATAGGTTGAATTACTACGAGTAGCGTATTCTACTTGAAGGGTGGAAAAGCTAGCAAGGTTATAGTACTTTGGAGCATTTTGCTACTTTTCGATAATCTTCGCGAGGTATGTGAACCGCTTCCTTCTTTTGGCATGATTCTATGTATGGAATATACATGTGGTGCTATTTTATGATTCTTTCTACTCTTAGAAGTTAAGAGGTATGTATGTTGATTTACTCTATGTAAAAGTTACGTCTAAGTTATCCTAAGTTCTTACCAAGTCTTATGAGGGATGTTGGTAAGAGTCGTTAGGAAGTATTTGGAGTATACTCTGATGTATACCTGAACGGGGTGCCCAGGTAGGGCACCAGTCGCGGCCCCGGAGTCGGGTCGTGACATATTCAGGGGTATGGCGGTGCCCTGTCCCGTCACAATTGTTATTTTAAAACTCTTAGAGGTATGTAGGCATATGTGGTGGGTCAGTTTGTAAAGGAAAGGAGGTAACTGCTTTCGGTTATGTATCTATATATCCAGGAAAGTAGCCTTATCGGCTAACCTGTTGGTTATTCCTTATTGACTTTTTATTTATTTATTTAGAGTTGTATGTATGTTCCGCTGATTTCTCTGATGTATACCTGTAAGGGTTCCCAGGTAGGGCACCAGGCGCGGTCCCGGGGTCGGGTCGTGACAGAATGCCTCCGCCTATTGTCAGTGGCTCAAGGAGTTGTCGGATCAACTCAAGAACGTTGACGCCCGTCACTAATGATCGTATCGTTCTTCAGATAATTGAAGGCCTCTTTGAGGCGTATAATGGAGTGGGAAGTCTTCTTCGTCAAAGAAATCCTCTCCCACCATTCTACGAGGCACGTTCCATGCTCACTTTAGAAGAAGCAGGATTGGCTAAAAAGGCGGCTACCAGAGCCAATTCTACCGTGATGATGGCCACATCCCGCAAAACTGATGACTCTCAATCCTTCTTAAAAAAATATGGTCAAAACCATAATAATGGGGGCGGCAAAAAGGGTCAAAACCGTGGGAAAATCACTATAGCGGACGTGGCGGTGACAATGGTGGTGGCGTGGCGATGGCGGTCGATGAGGACCGCCCGAACCCTTGGTAGTCTTGGGCGGCGCGGTTGTCACGCCCGAACCACTGGCCGCATCGTGCCCTACAGGCACCCTTCTATTCATACAACACAATAAACCGCGGAAGATAAATAACACTCATCATTTATTTTTATTTTTTATTTTTAAAACAAAGGCAAAGTCGATAAGGCTGCCATAATAAAAATCACCCAAAAGGGTCTACACTGTTCAACAATGTAAATACAACTTACGCCAGTCCAGCCCACATATGAATACAAACCTCTAAGAATTTGGACAAATACTATGACGGGACAAGGCCCCGCTGTACCCCTAAATATACCTAGCCATAATGACAAGCTCTGGAACATTGGAGCCATCTCAAAATGTTGTATCAGGATCCTAAGCTCGCGGATCCACAACTGTGTACCTAGATCTGCGGACATGAACGCAGCCCCCCCGAAGGAGGTCAGTACAACAAGGTATTAAGTATGTAAACAGGAAGTACAAGAAATAAGATCATAACGGTACAAAAGAATGACAGGGGCAAGTATGAAATCAAATACCAGATCCTACCGTGTCATATGAAATCAAAGCCGAATATACCTTGTATCACTGTACTACTGTATCACCGTATCATTGTAACACTGTACTATTATAACACCGAGAGTCAACTATGCATTTTTAAGTATATAAAACCACACAGTCCAAATATAACACAAGAGGCAAGTACGGCAACCAAAATAACAGTACAACAGTGTTTATCAATATGAAAGTAGTGAGAATCAACTTTATCTTTTAAGCCCTGGCTTTACAAAATGAGAATTACCACCTCATTTCAAATCATGAAACCACTGAACCCTTTCATTTATGAAATCAACACCATTTCAACATATGAAAGCCATGACACATTCAGGTCCACATGCCCTCAAAATCATTATGCATTTCTAACCATGGGTCTCAAGCCCGCAATATCAAAGCGTTCCCGTGGAATCCTTCGTCACTGTCGACAGCCGCAAGTGTAAAATATATATATATGTAACACGCCCGTGGAATCCTACATCATTGTCGGCGTGCACATATGCAATATATATCTCATGCCCGTGGAATTCCTCATCTCGGGTACATGACTTCATGGAAAGCTTATCCATGGAATAATAATAGTATATAACATGCCCGTGGAATCCCTCATCTCGGGTACATGTCTTCATGGAGAGCTAGTCCATGGAATAATAATAGTATATAACATGCCCGTGGAATCCCTCATCTCGGGTACATGTCTTCATGGAGAGCTAGTCCATGGAATAATAATATCATATAACATGCCCGTGGAATCCCTCATCTCGGGTACATGTCTTCATGGAGAGCTAGTCCATGGAATAATAATATCATCCGGGAATTGAACCCGCATCATGGCCGCATGCCCCGGGAATCCTTCATCGGTGTAAGCATGTCTATGGAACAATATAGTGGAAGCATGCCCGTGGAATCCTTCATCACTGTCGGCACGTCCAAGTAAATAATACAACAATGGAACCACGCACATGGAATTCCTCCATCATGTAAGCATGTTCAAGTAATTAATACAACAATGTTGTCGGCCCTCCAGTGAGGGACGCGGTCCAAATATCAAGACTGTACACATATATCTGTCACAAGCAACTATGTACACTTTAAATCAGCTTCGACTCTCATTACATAAATAGAATGAATATCCTTTTATAACTACCAAGACACTAACAAGTCTTTCATTGTATAGCTCTAAGGAACTATCACATAGTTCATTAAGGATTAAGACCCATTACAATAATTGCACGTCCGTCGTACACTCACTTTATAAACTCAAGACACTTTCATTTCATGTATTATATTAAGGATTTAATCAGGGACATTCTCACACGATTTCCTTATAACATTTTAAACCATCTCTTGACTTTCCACAAAATTGTTATAACAAACTTCCCATAAAGCCGTTATAACAACTTCCATTTTTAGAAAACTAAAGCACTACCACATATTTGCTTTTAATACAACCAAGGCATTATCATATCATGTAAGGGAGTTGAACCCAAAGTACTACGTACATTCACTTCTTTACAAGAAGACTCAAGTCATGTAATGTTAGGGTATTGAACCCAAAAGTACTATGTACATCTATTCTTTATAAAGAGAATCGTTTCATGCAATATTAGGGAGTTGAACCCCATAACACTTTTGCTATCAAAATCAAGTTACCTATACTTTTAAAGTTAAGTAACTTATACCTTTAAAACCAAGAACTTCTTCTTTCAACATTAAGTCATTCATTCTCTTTAAATCAAGTAATCCCTACTTTTCAAATCAAGTAATCCATACTTTCCACATCAAGTTACTACACCTTTAGAAATTCAATTCAAGGTTTTGAAATCAAGTAACTTCTCTTAACTTTAGAAATCAAGTCCCATAACTTGAAAAATAAAGTCTCATAATCTTTAAAGAAATCAAGTCTCATAACATTAAATCAAAGTCTCATAACCTTTAAAGAAATCAAATCTCATAACTTTAATTCAAAGTCTCATAATCTTTAAAGAAATCAAATCTCAATCTTTAAAGAAATCAAATCTCATAACTTTGAAAATCAAGTCTCATAACTTTAATTCAAAGTCTCATAATCTTTAAAGAAATCAAATCTCATAACTTTTAAAATCAAGTCTCATAACTTTAATTCAAAGTCTCATAATCTTTAAAGAAATCAAATCTCATAACTTTGAAAATCAAGTCTCATAACTTTAATTCAAAGTCTCATAATCTTTAAAGAAATCAAATCTCATAACTTTGAAAATCAAGTCTCATAACTTTAAAGAAATCTATCAAGTCACATAGACTTACCAAATGATTCAAGTCACATAGACTTCTCAAACAATTCAAGTCACATAGACTTATCAAATAATTCAAGTCACCTAGACTTATCAAATAATTCAAGTCACCTAGACATACCAAGATCAAGTCACATAGACTTACTAAAATCATGTCAAAAGAAGGAAGAAGTTCACATACCTCGTGATGACTAACCAACACGACAAGTAACAATACGCTCCAATGTACTTCAACCTTAGCGTCTATTCCACATGCCAAGTAGAATGTACTACGCGTAGTACTTCAACCTAAAATGACAATAGCACTTCTATCAACTATAAGTTATCAAGTGTAGGACTTGTACCAATTAATGGCCCTATAATTCTACGGAAAATTGGGCAGCACTTCCTTTGTTTCTACGTACTTTTCCACCTTTTCCAAGGCCCGTATTCATCAACCAACAAGCTACATTTAAGGCACAACCAACAGTTAACCAAAGGGGATTACACGCCTAACTTGACGTGTAACATTCTGCCCCACAATCTATACAAAACAGTCCATAAGTTCATCAACAATAAGGGTAAAATATGAAGCCTTTAACTACCCTTTTTCACCTTCGTTTCTTAGGACTTTCATTAGCCAATTCTAACACATTAAACATGCATAATTTTCACTGAATTTCCAGAAGTTTACACGCCCAAAACAGTCCATAAAAACTGTATAATAACGTCCAACAGTTTTATACATTTCTCGGCCAAACAACTACAATCCGATAACTCGTTTCTTAATCCTTTTTAATACAATTCAAATTCCAATACTTCGATATAAGTTATAACAACTTATTAACAACAATATTACTCCATTATAACATGCAATAGGTGACGTTAATAATGACAATAACCAACGAAACCCGATAACCCCACATTTTGTCCATTCTCGGCCTAACTTCCAATTTTTGGTCCCAACACTTATAATCTTCATTATTTTTAGCACATGCTCATATACTATCTATAACAACATGTAATATCTAATTACTTCAAGAGAAGAAGAATCATTACCTCATTTTTTAGCCCAAAAACGCTAAAAATAGCCCGGAGAAGATTGGCCCGCAGTTTTCGTTTCACTCCACTTCGTCAAGTTACAATCACATATACGTATCCTCCACAACTTTATGATCAACTTCCTTCACATTCCAACACCAAAAAGTCGACGGAACCCTAGGGTTGTACACCCTCATTCTCGGCTCAATGGGAGTTAAAGGTTAAGGGAGTGTTATCTTGGATTAACACTTAGTTAGGGACCTTAATCTTGTATAATAAACTAAGCTTGGAAGATTTTGAGAATTTTTGTTCTTCATTGTGTGCCTTGGCCGAAACTCTTAAGAGAAAATGAGAGAGATAGAAATATTTTCTAAGTGCAAAATGAAGTCTTGCAAGCCTCTCTTATGTATATATAATTATATCAATGGATGAGATATGGACAAGTGTATGGACTAAGTGTAGCAAGACAAGTGGAGTGGGACCCACTTGTCCACTTGTCCTCCAAGTCTCAAAATATCTAAGTCAAAGTCAAGACAAGTGGCGGGGTGACACGTGTCACCCTCCCATTGATCCAAAATTATTTCTTCACCAAAAACGTCTATATTTGGTCAAAATATCTCGAAACTTTGTGGGCCCAACAAAACGGTAAAAATTTCCCGTGGGCCCCACGTGACCAAATCCGAACTTAAAAATCCATAAATCCAATATATTCTAAAAGTCTCAAATACCAAATTTGAGAATCAAATTCCCATTTTTAAACCTTTTCCTTCACGGGTTTCCGAAATTTCTCTTAAGGAAAAAGTGTATCTTCTATCGTTTCACGATTTAAACCTTAACGTCTTACGTACGTTCTCTTATTCATGTGTTGAAACTACGGGGTGTAACAATAGTGGTCCTGGGCCATGCCTTGAGCCAACGGGCAGTGGCCCATGTCGCCTCGCTTTCCTCTTTCTAACTAGGCCGGCCCATCGACAAAATAGCGGCGGAGTTCGGCGCGAAATAATTTATCCCGGCAAAGATGCCTACCAGGCCTCGACCTCAGTAGGCCTTCGCTGCTGCGGGCCCAGCAGATGTCTCTACCTACACGGACATCGAGGCATTGATGCATATACTTGGATTAAATTCTTCAAATGTAAATTGGTGCATGGACATCAATGTTACTTCTTACATGACGTCTGCACCAGATAATCTCTCTTCTTATTTCAATTTAAGCAAACTGGTGGCATATTTGTTGGTAATGGTACTACAATTCCAATTCATGGTTATGGTCAAAATAATTTGTCTCCCCCGAACCCACCTTTAGCCTTGAAAAAAATTCCTTCATGCTCCTCACTTAATTAAAAAAATTGGTGTATGTTCGGAAATTTACAACTGATAATTGGGTTTCTGTTGACTTTGACTCTTTTGGATTTTCTGTAATGGATTTCTCAACTTGAATTCCTCTAATGAGATGTGATAGTTGGGGAAAGCTCTATCACATCACCACCTCCACCACCACTATCACTAATCAAGCCACACCATCAACGTTTGCCGATTTAGCACATTCCTTATGGCATGCGCGTTTGGGTCATCTGAAAGCATTTGTTCTTTTCTCTCTTAAAACAATAAATTTATTTAGTGTATTAGTACACGTAGTACTAAAGTTTGTCCTTCGTGTCCGCTTGGGAAACATATTAAATTATCATTTGTTGCCTCCAAGTACTTTGTTGACATTTGATATTATTCATAGTGATTTGTGGACATCTCCCGTTTTCAGCTCTTTGGGCCACCATTATTATGTGTTATTTTTGGATGATTATTCTAAATTTTTGTGGACATTTCCTTTATCTAAAAAATTTCAAGTTTATTCCATATATTCCTATCATCTAGAGCATTCATCTGACCCAATTTAAACGGAAAATTAAAAACATTCAATGTGATAATGAAAGAGAATTTGATAATGGGTCATTCAGAGAATTTCGTAACGTTAATGGTATATCTTTTCAATTTTATTGTCCACATACATCCTCATAAAATGGGAAAGCCGAGAGAAAAATACGCAACATTAATAATATTGTTCGGACATTACGAGCCCATGTTTCCTTACCACCTTCTTTTCGACATCATGCATTACAAATGACTACTTACCTTCTTAAAATACTCCCTAGAAAAGGATTAGTATTCCAATCTCCACTATAAATTCTTTATCGTAAAGTCCCTTCGTATTCTCACCTTAGGGTGTTTGAGTGTTTATGTTATCCTCTCTTCCCATCCACTACAATAAACAAACTTCAAGCCCGTTCTACCGCTTGTATATTTTTGGGTTATCCGTAGAATCATCGTGGTTACAAATGTAATGATTTATCCTCTAATAAAATCATAATTAGTCGTCATGTCATTTATTATGAAACTCAATGTCTGTTTGCTAAGTTGCATAATGTCGTGTCTAATTCTTATAATTTTCTGGATAATGGGCTCTCACCGTATGTGGTCCACCATTTTGTTCGGCCCACCTCTCAGGATTTGGACCAGCAGACACCGGTATGCCCGATGCGTACTGGCCCATACCCTTCCCATGACCAAATTCAGCCAGCAAGCCCACTGCCTGCTAGTCCAATCTCCTCCCGTCACCTAATTCTGCTAGCAGGCCCACTGCCTGCTAGTCCATCTTCTTCCGGTGCGTCTCTACCAGCTGGCCCAGTTTTTATCCCACAGTCCTCTCAGCCAGTAGGCCAACTGCCTACTGGCCCAACCCGTGACCACCCTCTTGGTCCAATTAGTTCCAACGTCCCTACATTGACCCATGTCCGACCTACTTCTATTTCGAGTCAAGGGCCCGTTACTCATAGGCAATATGATATATTTAGAACAAAATGACGTTTTAATCTCAACTCTAATGTCACTAAATCACCCCTACCACGTAACCCAGTGTCTGCCCCTAGTGACTCGAATTGGAAAATGGCAATGAATGGTGAATATAATGCTCTTATTTAAAATAAGACGTGGAGTTGGTGCCCCGTTCGCCTGGTGTCAATGTGATTCGTTCTATGTTGATTTTTACTTTTAAGAAAAAGTCTTATAGTTATTTTGAGAGGCATAAGACCCGTCTTGTAGGTGATGGAAACACTCAACAAGTTGGGGTGGATTGTGGAGAGACATTTAGTTCGGTGGTCAAACCGGCAACTATTCGCACTTTCTCAGTCTGGCTCTCTCGAAAACATGACCCATTCATCAACTTGATGTCAAAAATGCTTTATTACATGGTTATCTCAAGGAACTGTATACATCATCAACCCTTGGGTTTCAGGGACCTGATCATCCTAACCATGTGTGCTTGCTGAAGAAGTCCTTGTATGGGCTCAAATAGGCTTCTTGGGCCTAGTACAAAAGTTTGTAGATTATGTGTCTACTATTGAGTTTTCTCACAGCAGGTCAGATCACTCTCTGTCATACATTATGTTATATGTGAATGATATTATATTGACTGCCTCATCTGATAAATTGTGCAAGTCTATCATTTCTCTTCTTAGCTCCGAATTTATATGAAAGACTTGGGGCCTTTAAGTTATTTTTTGGGTATAGCTGTAACTCGTCATGCAAGTGGTCTATTTCTGTTCCAGAGAAAGTATGCAACTGAGATTATTGATTGGACTAGCATGTCCTTCTGTAAGTTATCTCCTACTCCGATTGACACCAAACCGAAGTTGAGTGCTCATTCTAGGACACCCTATGAGGATCCCTCCCACTATCACAGTCTTGTAAGGGCTCTTCAGTATATTACATTCACGAGGCCCAATATTACTTGTGCAGTGCAGCATGTGTGTTTATTTATGCATGATCCGAGGGAAGAACGCATGCACGCTCTCAAACGCATTGTGTGTTACATTCAGGGCACTCCTGATTATGGTTTATACTTATATACATCCTCCGTATCTACTCTCATGTCTTATACATATCCTGATTGAGTGGATGTCCAGATACCAGATGCTCGACATCTCGTTATTGTATATTTCTTGGTGATAACTTGGTCTCTTGGTCAGCTAAACGCTAGGCTACTTTATCGCGTTCCAGCGTAGCGCGAGTATCGAGGGGTAGCCAATGTGGTGTCTGAGTCCTGTTGGCTGCGTAACCTCCTCTTAGAGCTTCATTTTTCTATTCAGAAAGCTACCTTGGTATACTGTGATAATGTTAGTGCGATATATCTCTCTGGAAATCCTGTCCAACATCAGCGCACTAAACATATCGAGATGGATATTCACTTTGTTCATGAAAAGGTAGCTCGTAGACAAGTACGTGTCTTGCATGTCCCTTCACGGTACCGAATTGCTGATATCTTTACTAAGGGCATTCCCTTAATTCTGTTTTAAGATTTTAGGCACAGTCTTAGCGTACGACAATCGTCCGCTATGACTGCGGAGGTGTGATAGAATATACGTAGTATATTCCTAATATACTACGTATATTCCCTGATATTATTAGAGTCTTGTGTTAGTAAACTGTAATTAGGGTATTAGTCTTGTATTAGAAAAATATATATTTAATTTTCATAATTATAAGCTAGATTTACTATATATTAATCATTACATTAATAAAAATAATCAAGGGATTATTCTCTTTCAGATATGAGACTCTGATATTCCCTCACACACCTAAGATTGAATATCTGGAGCGTTGACGATATAACATGGAGACCTAATATAGGGTAAGTTAGTAATTGAGATGAGTTTGATTAAAGTGTAGACATCTTACGTATTGCTGGAAAATTGAAGTGTTTAGATATATATATTTTCTCCTATCCTTTAATACGATGTTCATTTTGATTTCTTAACCCAAATTTCCCCTGGACACATTCCTAGTTCAATGAACAAATTTAATGATAATTATGTTAACTTAAAAAAAAACATAATTAAGGATATTTTAATCATAATCTTTCTTAATTTTTATAAGTAAATGAATTTCTAATACATGTGCCCAAACCTAAAACAATCAATTAGTTTGGAGCGGGAGTAAGAAAGTTTTACTCTATATTCATAAGTTTCCATCATAAAATTTTTATTTAATAAATTTAACACGAAGCCCCCAATATTTCATTTTATACACACGACCATCCAAGCTTTTTCTAGAAGTTAGATTTTCTTTGCCTGAATTGATTCAAAATGACAACTAGATTTCAATTATTTTTCTTAAACAACAATTCATAGTTCAAAATTGAAACTAAAATCTTTTTCCAAATGTACATTACTTTTGTTGAATTCAAAATTTCTTTAAACTCATTAGTCCAATCAAATCACAATCATTAATTAATTGATTCGTACCTATTAGGAGTACAGTTTATTCTTAGTTTTATTTAATTTCCTCACACTTGTTTGGATAGTGTTAACACTCAAAAAAAACTTTTAAGTGTTTAGCCGAATCAAGTCACAGTCGAAGGTGGAAACCTCAAAATGAGCAGGCAACAGAATTCTAAGTCGATAACCGAACTGACTCGTAGCCGAATTTATTAGTCCTATCACTCGACTAGAAAAGTTTCATTGGCTATTACGGTAGCCTGACCGAGTCATAATTCCAAGGAATGACTGAGATTCACACATATTTGGACGCCTCGAAGACCAAGTCAAAGAATCTTCTAGACCCCAAGAAACGGTAACAACCAGCAACAACTAGAAGGAAGTGTCATTAATTGTGCAAGAGGAAAACAAGGAGTAAAAATCGACATCACCTCCTCATAGTTGGCTAGTGGATTTAGTGGGTAATTTAATAGCTAACATAGGGGGATCACATTTTATTTTTTTGTACTATAAATATAGGATCATTTGTACAGAATAAGCACAACCAATCAATCAAACAACTGATTTTAGATATCTTCATTTTATCTTTATCTCCTTTACTGCACTCTAGCTGTATTTATGTGTCTTACCACTTAGTTTACTCAATCACCGTCCTAAAGCTTTCTGGAATAGTTGGAGAACCTATCGCTGGAAGTTAGAGTTCCGCTTTCAGCCGAAATTGCTTAGTTAAGGAATCAATTTCTCATCCGATTTCGTTAACCGATAACGACAGACCTTTCGGAAGGGAATAAATTTGGCACGCCCAGTGGGACCATAGGTGACTCCATAGCGAAGTTTAATTCGCCCGGTCAGGATCATGCTTGGCGTATGCGCTTAAGGACTAGTAAGAAAAATGAACCCAGAGTCCAGTCCACATCCTAAACAGAATCCTCCTAGAAGGAACAACGAGCCACCAATTTCCTTAGGTATGCCTACATCGGTTGATACCCCTCCACTTCCTCCATCAACCAAAGTTGTGGGTGAACTTGACCAACCGGAAGTTCCAACTTCTATGACCACATCGTTCATTAGACAACATATTGACGTAGGCATCCACGACATTATGTACCAGGTTTCCAAATAGTTGGCTGACATTGTCAAGCCAATGGTGCATAATGAAGTTCAGTATGCGATAGAACTGGAAGCCAATCGACTGCATCTAGGAGAATGTTCGGCTAGTTCTGCCATCCTTCTGACGAGTGGCGTTGTGCAACATGCAACTGTGACTCCAGGTGTTTTTCCTCAGCCGAATGTGTATCAGTCAGTACCTACTCAGGTATAGCCGATAACACACCTAGGAGCACAAGCCCAGTCACTTGATAACCAGTCTACTGTATGGTTTCCACCAAACACTAGAGGGAAAATTGTGCCACTCGACCAATTGAGTCTGCAGTATGGGCAGATCAATATGGCTCGGAGACCAATTCAGGTTTCCAGACACCTTGAGTTGCCTCCCGTTATGTCGTACGTTCCTGCAAATGGCCCTACGGTACATGCGACCAATGTTAGCCAGCCGAATTGGTAGTCGGTAGCCCCTGACTATGACCCTGCTCGACTATCTGGTGACTTTTCTATAGTGGGATACCATTTCAGCAGTCACAACCAGTACCCAATCCATACCATCCAGGAAGAGAAAATTTTCCAAGAACGGCTGATGTCCGGGGAGATCAGACATAAAACACTGTTCCACCTTATCCTCAGGCTCCGTCGGCTATTCCAGGAGCTCAGGTTGCAGGCTTTGGTGGCTATTCCCAACAATAGCAATGGGGATATACCCCACCTATTGGTACTGGCCAGCGGAATACCTACAACTTTTAAAATCTTGCTAAATAAGGTACATAATTGAGGCCTCCAGTTCAGAATGCCTACCAACCGGTTCTAGCAGAGAATCGGCAGAGGACTTCACAGCTGATGAACCTTGAAACTATCACGAATACCATGAAGAGGTACTTTGACATCCAACCGAAACCCATGGACATGACTGTTTACAGGAAGCCCTACCTCGATTGGGTAGATCGGATAGCACTATTACCAAGAGGCTTCAAAACGCCTGATTTTGCCTCCTTCTCGGATGATGAATACAAATCTACCATTGAGCATATCGACATATTTATTGCCCAATGTGGTGAGGTTGGCCAGAACGAGTATCACAATCTGCAGTTGTTCCCCATTTCTCTAACTGGAACATCATTTGCCTAGTACTCATCCTTGACCCCCGACTCCGTACAGAGCTGGGCTGACATGGAGCGTTGTTTTTATGATATATTTTATTGGCCCCAACCTCAGGTCACTATAACCAATTTGACAAATCTCAAGAAACATGTAGATGAGTCGGCTACCGATTATATCGAGAGATTCATAAGGAAGGTTGGCAAATGCATTGTATACTTATCTGAATCTGATTGTGCCCACATGATAATCAACAACATACATCCTCATCTAAAAGAGAAATTAGTGGTACAATCCTACTCTGACTTAAGTTAGTTAGCCGAGAAGGCTAGCCAAATATAGCAGTATATACAGGAGAATGATAAAAGAAGAGCTAACCAAAACCGAGGCTCCCATTTAGTATCCATTATTAAGGCAGATGAGTCTGACTCAGAATCAGCCTATTACACGACATACATAATGGTATCCAAGATTGTCAGGGGTAAGGTTAATTCTTGCCCAGCCTCAAATGCTACGAAAGGTAAGGAGACGAGTTCAACCGATGACAGGGTCGGTTACTCGTTTGACATTACAAAGGCATATCAGGTCTTTGATCATCTGCTTAAAGATAAGCAGATTCGGTTGCTTACTCGCATCATACCGAGTCCTTCACTAAAGGGTCGGGACACGTTATAGGAATATAGACATGACAGTTGATTTTATATTATATCATGGACTGCCGATAGTGATGTTATATTCCACGAGCATGTTTATGTGATATTATATGCTGAGGGCAGATGTCCCTGATTTTGACATGGCTTTCATATGTGAAAGCGGTACGGTGTTATAGTAGTACAGTGATACAAAGTACAGTTGGCTATGATTGTTATATGACACGGTAGGATCTGGTATTTGATTTTCATACTTGCCTCTGTCATTCTTTTGTACAGTTATGATTTTGTTTACTGTACTGTATTCCGCTCCATACTTGGTACCTATTATACTGACCTCCTTCGGGGGGCTGCGTTCATGTCCGCAGGTCTAGGTACTCAATTGTGGATCCGTGAGCTTAGGATCCTAGTTCAGCATTTTGAGATGACTCCATTATTCCGGAGCCTGTCATTATATATTCAGCGCATAATGGGGCCTTGTCGATCCACGATTTCTGTCAAATTCTTAGAGGTTTGTATTCATATGTGGGATGGACTGGCTAGCGTTGTAATTACATTGTTGAACAGTGTAGACCCCTTTCGGGTGATTTTTATTATGGAAGCCTTACCGGCTTTGCCTTTGTCTAAAAACAATGAGTGTTATTTATCTTCCGCGGTTTATTATGTTGTATGAATAAAAGGGTGCCCAGGTAGGGCACCGGTCGCGGGCCCGGGGTTCGGGTCGTGACAATCACCTTGAGGAGTGGCAAACAAGTGGAGCGCAACCCAACCACATGTTGAAAAGAATGACGAGTTGGGAGAGACATCTAGTTTAGAGAAAGAGGGGGTTACTGAAGAACACCCTACTATAGAAAAGACACCACCAACGCTTATTATTGACCCCTAAATCAGAATTCCATATCCTCAAAGACTTCAGAAGAATTCTCTTGATAAATAGTTTTCCAAGTTTTTAGAGGTGTTCAAGAAGTTGCACATCAACATTCCCTTTATTGAGGCCCTAGAGTAGATGCCCAGTTACGTGAAATTTGTGAAGGAAATTCTCTTTAAAAAGAGAAAGCTAAAGGAGTATGAAACTGTGGCATTAACGAAGGAGTGAAATGTTATTTTGCAAAAGAAGATTCCCCATGAGTTGAGAGATCCAGAGAGTTTTACTATACCCTGCACTATAGGAAATTTTGAAAGCAACAATGCCTTGTGTGATTTGAGGGCAAATATAAATTTAATGCCTCTTTCTGTGTTTCGTAGACTTGGTTTGGGTGAAGCTAGACCTACAACAGTGACACTACAGCTGGCAGACCGATTATTGAAGCATCCACGAGGTATCATTGAAGACATGCTAGTAAAAGTGGATACATTCATCTTTCCTGCTGATTTCATTATTCTGGATATGGAAGAAGATGAAAATATGACCATCATCCTAGGGAGAACTTTCTTAGCTACAGGGCAAGGACTTATAGATGTTGAAAAGGGTGAATTAAAACTTCGATTCCAGGGGAAAAAAGTGAGTTTCAACATATTCAAGGCAACAGCCGAACCAAGAGCAAGTGATGACTGTTTTTCCATTGATGTGATTGCAAAAGTTGTTTCTAAGAAAAACTTTAAGAGTACTGAGGCTCTTGAAGTAGTATTAATGTAATGCAAGAAAAATGACATTGAAGACATTGAGCGTGTGGAATATGCCAAGTATGTGAACTCCAATGAGCCTGACTATAGGAAGAAATATAAAATATGTGGAAGAAAGAAAGAAGAAAGAAGAAAAAGTTTGTCATCCTCTTGAAATGAATATGAAAAGGAAATCTGCATCCGGCTAAATGACGTTAACGATAGCACTATTAGGAGGCAGCCCAACATTTTAATTAATTTATTTTGTTTTGTTTTATTTGCTTTGAACAATCTTAATGCTTTGTTGTTTCTTGGTTTATGTTTGTTATGTTAGGTGAATTGTGAGCCAACTCTGGGGTGAAGCTATCATCCACAGTACCAGCCCTATTAGCCGCCGCCGCCACCACCATTCTGAGATCGCTGTCGTTGATTATGTAAGTGTTCGTTCCCTTGCTTTCCTTTTTCAAATTGGGGATAATGTGTCAAATATGTTTGGGGGGGGGGGGGTCTTATTGTTTTGTGTTAGTAATAGTTAGTTGTGTATGTTCAGTTGTTTGTTTATTGTTAGTGTATTTTAGTTTAGTGTCTGTGTTTTGAGTATCTTGTGTCAATGAATCAAGTTAATAATAATAGCCCATGAGATTGAGTGAACACATGTGATAGAATTGGATGAAATTGGTAGCCATGAAATATATAAATCTGTGTGCTTGAGTTGGATAGGTCTTGAGTTTGCTTTTGATTTTTAATACGTATGAAAACTTGAACATGATTGGTGAATTTCGTGTACTCAAATATGGGTTTATACATGATTGAATTCGGAGTGAGGAAAGATGGTGGAAAATTCTAGAACTTTCTTGCTTGCTACTTGAGACGAAATCCTAGATAATTATTAGGTGTATTTTGTATACACTTTTTGAGTCATTTTTAGTTAGTATTTTACGCATTTCATTTGTGTTTATTGTAGTATTGTGGTTGTTTTTCTTTCTTTTGAGTCACAGCGGTCATAAATGGAGAAACGTCAAAAAGAAGATGAAATGAGCTTATTTGAGATGGAAGTGCATACTAAAATAGCCAAGAAATGAAGCCTAAGAAGTCCCGGGAAGTATAGAAGAAATCAGACGAAGTCCGGACGAGAAAAGGACAAGGTTTCAGAAAATATTTTCTGCAGTACTTTCGGCACCGCGGTGCCAAAAGATCCGCGAATTCAGGTTGGCTACAGGACTTCCGGCACCGCGGTGCCATTCTGCAGGACCGCGGTGCCGACGCAGAATTTTGCAGATCCGAGCCGAAATTGAACAGGGGTATAAGGGTCCAAAGAAATATAGTTTATAAGTATAAAACCCTATACCCTAGGTCATATTATTCATGCTAGCTTGGAATCCTTGTACATATTCCACAACACAACTCTTGGAGGCATCAAGATTGGAGACCTAGTTCAAGTTATTTTCTTTGTTTTATTTCAGTTCATGTTGGATTCTGAATTAGTTCTTAGCGTGACTATGGCTTAGAGCTAAACACTCTATTAGGGCTTTCCTTATGAATTGCTTGAAACTTTTATTCATGAATTAATGCAGTAGTTTAATTTCTTCTTCGCTTGATTAAGATTTAGTCAATATTTGGTATGAATATTTGATAATTAATTGATCACTAATTATCATAACCTATATGATTTCGAATTAAAAACTGAGAGGAGAGATTTGGATATGCTGTAATTGACTAGACATAGGTTAAAATCGCAGACGAAAGTACCCCGATACTTGTGTAGCATTATAGGTTACTGTTCTTAATCCTCCTATGTGGTAAATCCTATCATAGAAATATAGAAGGATTCTGCACTGGGATTGAATGATTATATGTCCTAACCGGAATATAAGACAGTCTAGTTAACCGCTATCTTAACGTAGAAGAAAAAGTCATTCTAGTTGCATTAAGGATTGAAGAGAGTGGATAGTTGAGGATATTTGAAGCTCTATATCCATCATAACTGATTAAACCAAAGTAGTTTAGTTTAATTTTTGCACTTAGTCTTAGCTATTAGATAAAAATACAAACAAATTAACGTTCACCAAATAGAAACGATAACTTAAATAATCGGCACTTGATAACCAGCCTCTGAGGACGATATTCGATCTTACCAGACTATATTACTTGTGAACGATACGTACACTTGCGTTAAACATTTGGAAAATCGCTAACAAGTTTTTGGCGCCGTTGCCGGGGACTGGCGTACTTTCAATATCGAATTATCTCATCTTATTTCTAATTTGGTTTGTATATATTTGATTATGTTATTTTATTTCTAATTTGGTTGCTCTATGAATAACTTGTCATGTGAGCATCTTTTTATCACTTTTTGTTGTTTTTCTTATTTTGTAGGTAAAATTGAAAAAAAATGGACTACTACTACTATCAGGGGCAGCAGTACTTCGACTACTATTTGCAGCATCAGTATCATCAACAGTAATTTAACCCATAGGTTCCACAGGAAGATCAAAATGAGTTGCAGGAAGCCTTACTCAGGCTCACCGAGTCCCAAACTCCTCAAGGGCAATTCCAGCAGCCACAGAGTCAGGATCCATCAGAGGAGCGAGATGAATTGAGAGAAGCATTGTTGGAACTCACAAACGCCCAAAATCAGTTTATGGTGGATGTAAGATCCTCTTTGCAGAACTTGGAGACTCAAGTGGGACAAATTCTGAATTGGAACCACAAATCGGGTAACTGATGGACATGGTACCCGTTACACCTCAAGAAAGTCCAATGAGTGACCCAGTTACGAGGAGTGGTGATCAGATGGTGGAACCTGACCCACAACAAGCTATTGAGGAATTTGGAGAGATAGTTGGTGTAGAGAAAGAAGAGGTCACTGAGGACCACCCTATTGCAGAAGGGACAACACCAAATGTCATTGCTGACCCTAAAAAAGAAAGTCCATACTCTGAAGGGCACCCCCAAAAGTTAAGAGATTTAGAAAGTTTCACTGATCCCTACATTATAGAGAGCCTAGAAGACAAGCCTGCCTTGTGTAATTAGGGGATAATCTTAGATATGAGGCCCTTTTGAAAAAGCGTTGTAGGAAAAGTGAGACCTGCAACAATGTGCGGTTTGCAAGAAGTTCGCAGAAGGATCCATTGGGCACTAGTTAAGGTTAATTGCGTCCGGCTAAAAGACGTTAAAGACAGCGCTACTTGAGAGGCAACCCAAGGTTTCAATTATGTTATTTAAATTTTTCGTTTTAGTTTGTTTTAGTTTAATTAGAACAGTCTCACTTTTGGTATTTTTGTTATGTTGTGATGCCAGGTGAAGGAATGGGACATGAAGCAGGGAAAAACGCTGGAAAACACCGAATCAGGAGTTCAGCACCGCGGTGCCAGAAGATCAGATAAGGCGCTGTAATTTAGGCACCGCGGTGCCACTATGCAGAACCGCGGTGCCGATAGCGATTTCCGAAAAATAAAAAGGCCCTGAATCGCCAAATCTCTTCCCACAGACACCGTCTTAGTGCAATATTGTCGCCGCCACCACCACCGTTCTGAACCGCTGTATGTCTGTAAGTCGTTCCTTTAATTTTTGAGTCTTTTACACATTTGGGACAATGTGTAGTTTAAGCTTGGGGGGGGGGGAGATTTGGGACAATGTGTAGTTTAATCTTGGGGGGGGGGGGGGGGGAGTTGTTACTTTATTTTATTTTTGTGTCTATTTTTGAGTCTTTTGTTTATTTTTGTGTTTTATGTGAGTTAATTGTTTTTTATAATCATGCATGCTACGCTTATTTGGAACGCCTAGTGAACTAAGTGGGATAATGTAATGGAATGAGAAGCTAAAATCTGTGTGCTTAAGTTAGATATGCCAAAAATTCATTGAAAATTTGATTATGTGGAAAATTTGATGCTTAGCCTATGTGTTGTCAATTGAAAAATGTCTGTGAAGTATGTTTGCTTACTATTTGAGGCGAAATAGTTAAGATGTACATGTTTAGGGAGATGATTCGGGTATTTCTTTGTTAGCCCTTCTTACCATTCATTACCTATCCTGACATAAATTTCCCTGGTCAGCCCCGTTGAGCCTAAAATAAGTTATTTCTTTGACACCCTATAATTCTTTTGTTGTGTCATAAGTGATAATGAAAAAGTATTGGAAAGAGAAGTGTTGAAAAAGAGATAAAAAGAGAGTGCAAAATTTGATGCACCCCAATGAAAAATATGCAAAAGCCTAAGTTTGGGGGTGCCTATTCTTTACAATGTATCTCATTCTCTCAAAAGAGAAAAGGGGAATGATAGGTATGAACTGAAAAGAGTACCAAAAAGAAGGACAAAATGGTTGAGTAAGAAAAACGCGTATGGTACGTAAATTGAGCCTAAATGCCTAATTTTACCTACCCCTGCCTAAGCCTACATTACAACCCTGAAAAGTTCTGATGATCTCTAGAATGTATGTCTATGATTAGTGGAGAATAACAAGTAAACAGACCCATAAAACTAAATGAAATTGAAATGCATAGGTTAGGTATTCATGCTTCCATTACTTATGATTGAAATGAATTTGCGAAATATCTGACTTGAAATTCTAGATTGCTAAATTCATGCTATATCTATTCCTACATATTATCTCAACTGACGTTCATGTATTTCTAAGTATTTGTGCAGCTGCTTGATTTGAGTCTTTTGTTTTTGTGTCTTTGTTTTGTTTTGATCTTTGCTCGAGGGTGAGCAAATGTTAAGTTTGGGGTATTTGTTAGGTGTATTTTGTATACACTTTTTGAGTCATTTTTAGTTAGTATTTTACGCATTTCATTTGTGTTTAGTATAGTATTGTGGTTGTTTTTCTTTATTTTGAGTCGCATCGGTCATAAATGGAGAAACATCAAAAAAAATATGAAATGAACTTATTTGAGATGGAATTGCTCACTAAAAGGACCAAGAAATGAAGCCTAAGAAGTCCCGGGATGTATAAAAGAAATCAGACGAAGTCCGGACGAGAAAAGGACAAGGTTTCGTTAAATATTTGTTGCAGTACTTTCGGCACCGCTGTGCCAATATGCAGCACCGGGGTGCCAAAAGATCCGCGAGTTCAGGTTGGCTACAGGACTTCCGGCACCGTGGTGCCATTCTGTAGGACCGCAGTGCCAACGTCAAATTTTGCAGATCTGAGCCGAAATTGGACAGGGGTATAAGGGTCCAAAGCAATATAGTTTATAAGTATAAAACCATATACCCTAGGTCATATTATTCATGCTAGCTTGGAATCCTTGTACATATTCCACAACACAACTCTTGGAGGCATCAAGATTGGAGACCTAGTTCAAGTTATTTACTTCTCTATTTTCTTTGTTTTATTTCAGTTCATGTTGAATTCTGTATTAGTTCTTAGCGTGACTATGTCTAGGAGCATAACACTCTATTAGGGTTTCCTTATGAATCGCTTGAAACTTTTATTCATGAATTAATGCAGTAGTTTGATTTCTTCTTCGCTTGATTAAGATTTAGTCAATATTTGGTATGAATGTTTGATAATTAATTGATCAGTAGTTATCATAACCTATATAATTTCGAATAAAAAACTGAGAGGAGAGATTTGGATATACTGTAATTGACTAGACATAGGTTAAAATTGCAGACGAAAGTACCCCGATACTTGTGTAGCATTATAGGTTACTGTTCTTAATCCTCCTATGTGGTAAATCCTATCATAGAAATATAGAAGGATTCTGCACTGGGATTGAATGATTATATGTACTAACCGGAATATAAGACAGTCTAGTTAACCGCTATCTTAACGTAGAAGAAGAAGTCATTCTAGTTGCATTAAGGATTGAAGAGAGTGGATAGTTGAGGATATTGGAAGCCGTATCTCCATCATAACTGATTAAATCGAAGTAATTTAGTTTAATTTCTGCACTTAGTCTTAGCTATTAGATAAAAATACAAACAAATTAATGTTCATCAAATAGAAACCATAGCTTAGATAATTGGTATTTGATAACCAGTCTCTGAGGATAATATTCGATCTTACCAGACTATATTACTTGTGAACGATACATACACTTGCGTTAAGCATTTGGAAAATCGCTAACAATAATGCATGTTTAGGAAGATGATTTAGGCCATTTTTTGAACGATTGAGTCTTTCAAGCCACCCTTGATTAAATTAATCCCTAATTACCCCTTTTGAGCCTTAAATGATCCTTCGTTCATTGATGCTTATTTTGAGCCTACTTGAAACCCGTTACAATTTCTCCTTCCCTTAATTTTGTCATGAGCATATAAGTATATGATTGGGGATTGGTTGTTGTAATTGGTATTTTAGATTGGGTGCTACCAATAGAAGTGTAAAAGATTGAGAAAAATTCATTGAAAAAATAATAATATATAAACTACACTCTCCTTGTACTTACATTGAAAAACAAGTTTGGGGGAGTGTACTTCGAAAACAAAAGTGAAAGTGTGAATTTTCTGAATCTAGAAAAGAGAGAAAAAAAATTGGGGATTGTTGTTGGTTTGTAATGTGAATATCAAGTTTGGTTGGTTGGTTTCTATTCTTATGGTAATTTTGAACCTAAATGACATTTCATCTACCCATCCCTAAGCCTCGCGATATAACCTATAAAAGTACTATTGATTCTTGAGCATGTGTTGCCTACATTAGTGGAGGGTAGCAAGTTAACAAGCCTATAGAATTTTGGCCTGATGGACCGTTAGTGAGAATTCCTTGTGCATAAACTAATATTGAATACGTGTTTAAGTAAATAATCATGGTTGAGTGATCTTATTCCTTAATAACTTTAAATAAATTTGAGGAATACCTGACTTGAAAGATAGCAAATTAGTGGCTAGAAGGTTCCTGAAAATTATATTGCATGTTGTTCATGATCTTCAAGGCATAATCTATTATGGTTGATGTCACGCCCCGAACCCCGAGCCCGTGACTGGTGCCCTACCTGGGCACCCTTCTATTCATACAATATAAGTAAAATGCGGAAGATAAATACCACATTGTTTTTTTATAAAACAAGGGCAAAGCCGATAAGGCTGCCACCATAACATATCACTGTATAACAACATACAACCCTTGCAGTCTAACCCACATATGAATACATACCTCTAAGAGTTTGAACAACAACTATGACGGGACAAGGCCCCGTCGTACCTCTGAATATATCTAGCCATAGTGACAAGCTCCGGAACATCGGAACTATCCCTAAATGCTGAACAAAGATCCTAAGCATGCGGATCCACAACCTGGGTACCTAATACCTGCGGGCATGAATGCAGCCCCCCGAAGGGGGTCAGTACAACACGTACTAAGTATGGAACGGAAATAAGGTACAGTAAACAAATCATAACTGTACAAAGGAATGACAGGGGCAAGTATAAAAAGTAAATACCAGATCCTACCGTGCCATTACAACTCATGAACTTAATCACACATTATTATTTTTTCCCATTTTCAATAAGAGTTATAATCAAATTCTTACATGCATACTTAGGAAACACCATCAAGTTCATAAACACATAACTTACGTATTTTGCATAACATAATCCGGCCCTTTATGGAGGGACGTCTCATTTTGAAGTTCACTTTGATTATCCATACGTGATAACGTAACCCGACCCATTTGCGGGACACGGTGAATTCATAAAAAGTCTTTCACCAAAATTATACTGCCCGGCCCATTCTGGGACGCGGTAAAATCACGTAGTCTGCCCATAAAGGTATACTGCCCAGCCCATTCTGGGACGCGGTAAAGTCATATAGTCTGCCCATAAAGGTATACTGTCCGACCCATTCTGGGACGCGGTAAAGTCATATAAGTCTGCCCATAAAGGTATACTGCTCGTCCTATTCTGGAATGCGGTAAAGTCACATAAGTCTGCCCATAAAGGTATACTGCCCGACCCATTCTGGGACGCGGTAAAGTCATATAAATCTACCCATAAAGGTATACTGCCCGGCCCATTCTGGGACGCGGTAAAGTCACATAAGTCTGCCCATAAATGTATACTGCCCGACCCATTCTGGAACGCGGTAAAGTCATATAAGTCTGCCCATAAAAGTATACTGCCCGGCCCATTCTGGGACGCGTTAAAGTCATATAAGTCTGCCCATAAAGGTATACTGTCCGGCCCATTCTAGGACGCGGTAAAGTCATATAAGTCTGCCCATAAAGGTATACTGTCCGGCCCATTCTGGGACGCGGTATATCGTATCCATAACATTTTAAACCATTTTTTCTTACTTCTTCTTAAGTCGTTATAACAACTTCCCATAAAGCCATTATAACAACCCTTCATTTTGGAGAACTTAAGGCACTTTTTATTTCTTATTACATTAGGGAAATTAAACCCAAAAGCAATACGTACATACATACTTAAAAAAAGAATCATGTCACACCTTCTCTTTTAAATCAATTAAACTTCTTCTTTTGAAAACTCAAGTTAAATTCTCTTTTGAAATCAAGCCTCTTAACTTTTAAAATAAATCACGGAAACCATACTTTTTAAATCAAGTCATTCCTTTCTTTAAGAATCAAGTCCCACAACTTGACAAATAAAGTCTCATCACCTTTTAAGAAATCAAGGTTCATAGTCTTAAAACTTCATAACATAAACTCTTTTAAATTAAGTAACATATACTTTTGTGAGCTGTGAATAGGTTATACTCGTTTATAACTATCTTATTAAAGCAGCCATGGTCTAGAAAATGTAATACAATTTTGTCTTATCTTAGTTTCTATGCAGATGGGGAATTCTACTTATTTTAATATAATTGATTGTCGATACATTTTTATTAACGCTGCAATGGCTTGTTCGATACCTATTCTCATTAGTGCAGTAAATTAGCAAAGTCAACTCGACTCCAAATACTTTCTAACGACTCTTACCAACATACCCCATAAGATTTGGTAAGAACTTAGGATTACTTAGACATACCTTTTACATAGAGTAAATCAACATACGTAGCTCTTAACTTCTAAGAGTAGAAGGAATCATGAAATAACACCACGTGTATATTTCATACATAGAACATGACAAAAGAAGGAAGAGGTTCACATACCTCGCGACGAATATCGACAAGTAGCAAAATGCTCCAAAGTACTTAAACCTTGATAGTTGTTCCACCCTTCAAGTAGAATACGCTATACGTAGTACTTTAACCTATAATAACCATAACATGTCTATCAACTCCTATCTTTTTAACGTGGAATAATACTAAGTGCTAGGTCTCTTATTCTACAGAAATTTGGGCAGCACTTCCTTTGTTTCTACGTACTTTTCCACCTTTTTTAAGGCCCGTATTTCAATAACCAATACGCCACATTTACGGCTAAACCAAACAGCTAACCAAATGGGATTACACGCCTAACTGGACGTGTAAAATTCTGCCCCACAATTCAAATATAATAGTCCATTATTATTAAGGCCAATCTCGTCTACAATAATGACAACATATAATCCTTTTTCAATTCTTTAATCCAAGTCGTTACTCCAACATGTTATATCCGTCATAACAATTACAACAACTAAATTGATTATCAACTCAATGGCTAACATGCCATATCTCAATTTTTAACCCTCAAATTATCTTAACACTTATCAATCTTCATTCCTTGTATCACAAGTTCATTTATATACAACTACTATGACATGTAATCTTCAATTACATTAGGAAGACAAAGATCATTACCTCAATAAGCCCAAAATATTCCAAGGATCTCGCCCACTTTAGCTCTTTTCCGCAACTCCTCTTCTTTATGATCCAATCTGCAATTAATGACCCTTAGAAGCTTCTAACCAACTTCTATTCTTGCTTTAATACCAAAAATTGAAGAACACCTTAGGTTTTGTTTCAAACCCTAACCACGTTTCGTGAAGATTTAGGGAAGGTGGGAGTTCAATCTTGGCTAATCCCTTTGTTAATATCCTTCATCTAGTGTGTAAGAACAACACTTTTAAGATTCAACAATCCTTGCCTTTGGTTCTTGGCCAAATCGAAAATGAGAGAGAGAAGAGAAAGTATTTGGATGAAGCTTTGTGTAGAATGGCCAAGTCTTGCAAGACTTGGCCAAGATATAGGCTTTTCTTATTCTACAAGTGGGGAGCGACACTTGTCGCCCTCCCATAGGTCCTCTACAACAAATATCTTCTAATTTTACACCATTTCCGCAAAAAATCCCGCCTCAGCGCCACGGCCCTGCAGTCGGCGCCGTGGCGCTGAAACTTCAGAAGATTTCAGGACTTACGGAGCCACGGCCCTGAGATACGGCGCCGTGGCGCCTGACTGAAAAATGCTCTCTTTCTCTTCTGTCAGCTGAACTTGTAACGTCCATAACTTTCTACTCTGATGTCCTATTGACGAGAGGTTTGTTGAGTTGGAAACTAGACTCAACAAACTTCATATTAGGCTTTTGAAATACCTAAAAAATCCTAATACAATAGGAGATATATCGCTCCAAAGTTGACTAAAACAAATCTGTCCAAAAACATTATGCCAATTTTGTTTTCCAAATTCAAATCTTATTTCCTTTCGTACGTTCTCATCTCATTCTCTTGGAATTACGGGGTGTAACAGTTGACTTGATTCATTTTTAGAGTTTGTGTGTTTTTCTTTTTAGGGTGTCTAGAGTTCTTTACTTGAGGACGAGTAAAGTTTATGTTTGGGGGTGTTTGTTAGGTAGATTTTAGTACTGTTTTAGAGTTTGTTCTAGAGTGTCTTTTATTTGTCTTTTAGTTATTTTGTACAATATTATGCGTATTGTTTTGTGTTTTCAGGTTGTAAGCGATTCAAAAAGGAATAAGGCAAATTCGAAGGAAATAGGCGGCAATTTAGGGCAAGAATACATATCTGGTCACAAGAGTTAAGTCGAGTCGTGTGAAGCTCAAAAGGTAGTCTAAACAAATTCTGGATGAAAAAAGGCAAAGAGTCGCGATGCTGGAGTCAAGAGCCACGACGCTGAAGAGAGACCCGCGGCGCCATACGTACAGAAGCTGGAAGAAAAAGTCACTGTCGAAAGCGTCACGACGCCCAACCATCAGAGTCGTGGCGCCACTGTACCCGAGAGTTGACTGTGTTTCTGCCACAACAGTTCCGCGACGCCGACGACTTTAATGTTGTAGATAAACTAATTTTTACAAGGTCAAAATGGTCCATTCGAGGGTTTTTCGTGGTATAAGTTGTAGGAGGCAAATTTTAGGGACTATCACACATTGGAGGCAAGAAACAAGAGGCTAAGGAGCAATTAGAGACATCAATTGTTCAATTTTTTTTTCTTTTCTTTACTTTAATTCAGTTTATGTTGGATATTAATTTAATTAGTCTTATTAGCATATCGAGAGTTAATTACTTTTATTAGGGTTTTCCGTTTATTCACTTGAAACTCTGTTATGATTTAATTCATTGCTAGAATTTCTTCTTCATCTATTAATATCTATTCAAATTGTGTTTATTGAATGAGAATTAATTGATCATTAGTTTCATTATCTATACGATTTAAAATAAAGATCTGAAAAGGGGGATTTGAATATGATATAGTTGATTAGACGTAGGTTTAATCTTGAACGAGAGTATCACGATTATCTGTGTAGCTTTTTAGGTTATTGATCTTAATCCTCCTATGTGATTGAATTTATAAAAAAAAATATAGAAAATTCTCACTTATGTTGAGTTTTTATATGTCCTAACCGGAATATAGAACATCTCAGCTAACTTGTTATCTTATCTTAATAAGAAGAAGAATCACTAGTATTGCATTAATGAATGATAAAGTAGAAAGTTGATGAGATTGAAAACCCTAATTTCCTTCATTTCCGAGTTAAACTCCCTGTGCTTTCATTATTATTTTATTCCTACATATTACTTTAGTTTAGAAATAACAACTTATATTCGTTTGCCAAATAGAAACCAAAGATAAGTTAGTTGGTAATTGATAAATCAGTCTCCGTGGATGATAATCGGTCTTACCGAAATTATTATAAATTGTGATACATACACTTGCGTAGGATCTAGAAATACAGCAACACACATTCTTAAAAAAAAATATTACCCTTCGATTTAGGGTATGCATGAGTAAGCAACAGCCAAAGACCAGTTGTCTGGTCACAAAAACAGACCCTTCGATTTGGGGTCAATAAAACTAGGAAGACAAGTTGGTTGATGTTTCACTAGCTAGAGGTTGCGATACATCATCAGTTACATAGGTCTCAGGATTAGCCGAATCTATGGTTGCTTGGTCGTCTTGGGTAGCCGCAGTCTCTTTCTCATCATCAGTCGCACCAACGGCTACTACCTCATCTGCTCATACCTCTTCTGGGACTCATTTTTCTGTATCCAACGAAGGCTCAACCTGAGGTCTCGGTAAAAGCTTGAGTGTCGGCTGCTAGAGTGTCCTCTGGCTGATGTTCGGATTCTGACAATACCTCTTGGGTAACAATAATAGCGATGGCTTCGGATTACAAGTTCATGAGGATGTCAGCTGACAACTGAGCAATGGGATCAACTGGCAAAAGAGTAGTCATAACTGAAGAATAAGTTCCCTCGGATACCACTTTGAAAGAACTAGCAGGGAGTGTTGGCGTTGCTTGAGCAAGTCTATTTTTTCACGTAGTCCACTCATTCTCCAATTGGGCCAGCCGTTCACTGCCCGCTTTCTGATCCAATTCTCAAACCACCTATTGGTTACTTAGTTCCCGGATCTTATTATCCAAATGAACGCGCTGACAAAACAAAGAAGAGCGGGAGGAATCTTAGGCATTAATAGTCGATTCCAATACGTATATGACTGGAGTAATAGCCTTTATCTTAGCCTGGATTCTCTCCAAATAGGCTCGCAGCTTTGACAGTTGCTCCTGTAAGTCATTACTTCGGCTGACATTCTGCTGTCTTTATGCATTCACCTCATTGAAGGAAGTTTGAACGTGGTTCTTCTTGTTACACCCCGTAGTTCCAGGACATGTGTTTAAGAGATTGTACGTGAGAAGATACGACCTTAAGATTTAAAACGAAAGAAGGATTGCTTTTTCCTACGGAAAAATTATTTCGAGCCTCGGGAAGGAAAAATTGTTCGTTAATGAGAATTGAGTTCCCGAATTTGATATTTGAGACTTATAGAATTTATCGGATTTTCGGGAGATGAAATATTTTAAACCAACCGGAGGGCGACACGTGTCACCCTCCACATGCCAAGTAGGACGAAAATGGACAAGTCAAGCTAGACAAGTGGAGCTTGACATTCTTGACTAAATCCTAGCCGCCCAGTGTTTTAATCCTAGCCTTTGATTCTCTTATATATCCATTACTAGTGCAAGACATTCTATACTTAGAAAAAAATTCAAGAACTTGTCTTGATAAAAAAAGTGCTCTCGGCCAAGGAGGATTTTTGAGAGAAAAATTTTGCAATCTTGTTCCATAATCCACAATACTTTAACCCAAGGTTCCTAAGAGTATTGTAAGGATATCTCAATAGAAATATCCCGGAAAACGACGTTTTTACGTTAGTCGCAAGGTGAAAACCTAAGGTATTCTTCAACTTTGAAGATGGAACTTGAAGAGGAGTTCTTCATGAGCTTCTAAGGAGTGCTTGGAGCAGATTGGAACATAAGAAGAGGAGCTAAAAGTTGATAAGGATCGACTTTTACGCTTGGACATTATTAGGGCTTATTGAGGTAAAATCTTCATCTTCTTAATGTAATTGAAGATTACATGTTATAGTAGTTAAGAAATGAGCATGTGGTATATAGAATGAAGTTTGAAAATATTTGGATCATGTCGACATGTTAAAAACCGAGAATGGACAAGTTAGCCATTAATGTTGTAATCAATTTGGTCGATAGTTACAATCGTCGCATGTTAAGGAAGAAAGGATTTATAGTTGTTGTAATTGTTATTATGTATATAACATGTTAGAATAACAACTTGGATTAAAAAGGAATTGAACGGAAATTAACATTGTTAAGGATGTTGTTATTGCCGAGAATGTGCATTAAGGAATGGGCAGTTTTATATTGATTGTGGGGCAGAATTTTACACGTATTGTAAGACGTGTAATCCCCTTAGTATTGCTGAATTGTTGTGTCACGCCCCGATTTTTCCTAAACATTTACTTAGGGCGTGATGACACCTGGACAATTATTTCCCACCAGGAGCACCATTTAATTCTCTTTATTTAGAAATTTAAACTTATATTCAAATACGGAGCTATTAATAAAAATAACAATAAAGAAATCTGTTTATGACTTTATTGAAAACATAACGTGAGCCCATGCTCGTTCAAATATTGTTTCTACATAGACATACTGACAAGGATTATTCTAAGTTGGAAGGGAGACCATTCCACACGGGCATTTCCCGAGACATTGGAACTGACATTCTGAACCTGACGAGTACCAAGCCCGAAGCAATGGACTTGGTATGACAAGAGGCTGCGGGACGATCGCTAGCCTTGGCGTGGAGCCTTTCCTCTATCACGCTTTCCTGAAACATGTTAAATAAAGAGTCAGCCCTACCATCTGGGGCTGAGTGAGAACCTTACCCTGCAATTCAAAGTAACACCACAATTTTCCAAGTGCAATCACATTATAACGTAATAAGCATATTGCAAAAACATATCAGGTTACAACATTTTTAAATATGCAGCAACTCCTCATAGGAAATTCTCAGTTTAACTAACACTTCATTTTATCTCGTATTATACGCTAAAACATTCTCGTGCATTTCCATATGTTTGTTACATTTATATATTTGTGAACTCGTATTCACTTTTCATATTTATATATAGGTGAACATGTATTCATCTTTCATATTTGTTGCGGCGTGCAACCCGATCCATTATATTTACGTATTTGTGAACACGTATTCACTTTACGTTTTGTTGCGGCGTGCAACCCGATCCATTATGTTTACGTATTTGTGAACGCATATTCACTTTACGTTTTGTTGCGGCGTGCAACCCGATCCATTATGTTTACGTATTTTTGAACGCGTATTCACTTTACGTTTTGTTGCGACGTGCAACCCGATCCATTATATATTTATATATTTATGTGAACACGTATTCACTTTTCATATTTTTCAGAAGATCGAATAAATACTATTCTCTTTCCCAACATTTTGTCATTCATACTTGTAACGATTATAACTTTTTAACCATAACTCCAACTAAGATGTTTCTCAAGCGGAAACTAAGGTAAGATGGGAGTCTTTCACTGTACCAAATTTCATTTAAAACTACTTTGGGTACTAACACAAATTTATCCTCAAAATAGTCACATGAAATTTGTTTCGGCAGAATTTTTATTAAACAGAACCAAATCTTAGAATAGTCATAACTCTTAATCTGTAAACCCGTTCAAGCCCCATAAAATTTCAAAACGACGAGAACAGAGAGCTACACGTCTCCATGTGAACCATCCTTTCATATTATGTAACATTTGGTACAGTTTTACACTTTTATTCGCTGCCCTTCCTGGATCTCGATAGATCCGAGGCAGAAACTTTAAATAGCGATAAATCTCAATACGTAAGTCGGATAGACCTCCGTAAGGTCTCCAAATGTCCATAACAGAGAGATATAGAACTTTCATTCAACACCAATTTTCATAATTCCAACGAATTAGTACAGTTTTACGTTTCAACGTCCTGCCCTTCTGGATTCCGAAGAATCCGAGGCAGCAACTTCAAACTACAATAACTCTCAACTCGTAAGTCCGTGTTAACCTATCTTTATCTATATATGTCCGTAACAGAGATATTTACAACCATGTAAATTTTTATATAATTCTAATAAGTAAAACTCAATAAAAACAGTCCGTAATTATGTCTTTCCGAATTTCGGCCAAATCTAAGGCATGAACTTTGAACTATGATAACATTCTAACCGTATGTCCATTTTACCTCATTTTTGGTTATATATGATCATAATAGAGAGGTGTACCATTCTTCCGAATTTCATCAAATTCTAACAATTATAACTCAGTGAAATCAGTTCGTAAAGTTCATGACGCAACTAGTTGTTTAAACAATCAAAAGCTCGTTATTTATTTTCAACACTCAATTCTTATTCTAACATGTATTGAACTTAAAATAAAGGATGTTACCAAGAATTTCTGAGTGAGAAAACTCACCTTGTAAGCATGAAAATGATTGTTGCTCTTATGCTACAAGTGACCTTGCTCCCTAGTATCCTTTTACTTTTGTTCTTCTTGCCCTCTTGATTTTCCCCCAGATTTTTCTTCTTCTTGTTCACTTGTTTTTTTCTGATTTTCTATTAGCAAGGGAAAGGGACGTGCAACACACACATTTTTTTCTTATTTTCATTCTATCTATCTATTTATCCAACTTTAACACTAACTCCATCCCATGCAATTTATTCTTTGTTTTCTTATATATATTTTTTTTTATTAAACCAACCAACAACTATATATTATTATTTATTTTTTTCGAATTTTACATTCTCTCCTCCTTAAGCAACATTCGTCCTCGAATGTGAATAAGGTCGTAACATAATCACATAGACACAATAATGTTTATTGTTATTGTAACACTAATTTGGGGCTTCACATTCTCCCTTCCTTAAGCAACATTCGTCCTCGAATGTGAAAAAGGTAACAATAATTTGAGACATCACATTCTCCCTTCCTTAAGCAGCAACATTCGTCCTCGAATGTGAATAAGGTCGTAACATAATCACATAGACACAATAATATTTATTGTTATTGTAACACTAATTTAGGACTTAACATTCTCCCTTCCTTAAACAACATTCATTCTCGAATGTGAATAAGGTTGTAACACATGCATATAGACACGCAAATAGCACACATATGAAGTACTATGTAACACATTTTTCATTACCATAGTCAGAGAGGAATGAATATTTGACTTTTATCGCGTCCTCGACTTCCCAGGTGGCTTCCTCGGTGGAGTGGTTCCTCCATAGGACATTCACGGAAGCAATATCTTTATTCCTAATGCGCTTAACCTTCCTATCAAGTATTTCCACCGGAACTTCTTCATATTGAAGCTCCTCATTAAGAATTATCTCCTGGGGGAGGATGACATGACTTGGATCGTGCAAGTATTTTCGTAATATTGACACATGAAATACCGGATGCACTGCTTCCAGCTCTTATGGAAGTGCTAATTCGTAAGCCACATTACCCACTCTTCGCAAGATCTCATATGGCCCAATAAACATTGGGCTCAATTTCCCTTTCTTACCAGCGCATCGATCCGCCATTGGGGACACTTTTAAAAATACTTTCTCCTCTTGGAATTCAAGATCTCTTTTCCGATGATCCGCGTAAGACTTATAGCGGCTATGAGCTGTTTTGATCCGCTCGAATCATCTGCCTTATCATTTGTTTCTGAATGACTTGAGTCGAACGATTCGCGTCTCACTCACCTCGAACCATTCAAGTGGAGACTTACATTTTCGTCCATATAATGCTTCAAACGGGGTCATTTGTATGTTATAGTGAAAACTATTGTTGTAGGCGAACTCAATTAGACATAGATGGTCCAACCAGCTTCCCTGAAAATCTAACACACAAGATCGCAACATGTCCTCAAGTGTTTGAATTGTTCGCGCAGCTTGCCCATCTGTTTGCGGGTGGAAAGTCGTGCTTAACTTAACTTTTGTCCCGAGACCCTGCTGGAAACTTAGCCAAAAGTGTGAGGTGAACTGGGAACCCCTATCTGAAATAATTTGTAAAGGAATCCCGTGTAACCGCACAATCTCCTTCAAATAAATTTGTGCGTACTGTGGTGCGCGATACATAGTCTTGACCGGTAAGAAATGGGCTGACTTTGTAAGCCGATCAACAATCACCCAAATAGAATCATACCCTTCTCGAGTTTTCGGTAGACCAGTTACAAAATCCATATGAATCGCCTCCCATTTCCACATGGGGACTCCAATGTCCTGAAGTAATCCGCGAGTTTTGATGTTCGGCTTTCACTGCGACATATAAGACACCTCAAACAAACTCATGGCGTCTTTCTTCATCCCGTCCCACCAGTAATTTGCCTTGAGGTCCTGATACATTTTTGTTGACCATGGATGAATGGAATATCTTGTGTTGTGACCCTCATCTAAGATCTTCCTCCTTCGATCCTTTACCTTAGGAACACATAACCTACCCTTATACCGAAGGGTTCCGTCATTATCTCTCAATGTAAACTGTGAAGGTTTTCTCTGTTGGATCCTCTCCCGAAATCCAACAAACTCCGTATCCTAAAACTGACTTTCTTTTATTTCTGAAGCTAAGGCAGACTGCGAGGTATCATGTACCACCACCCTACCTTCACCAATCTCAGTTAAACTAACCCCGAGGTTTCCCAATATTTGTACCTCACGAACAATACCCCTCTTTTGTATTGCCAAATGGGCCAAGTTGCCCATTGATCTCCTACTGAGTGCGTCAGCCACCACGTTGGCTTTCCCAGGATGATAAAGAATACTAAGGTCATAATCCTTAAGCAACTCTAACCATCTTCTTTGTCAGAGATTCAAATCCTTCTGCGTGGTTATGTACTGCAAACTCTTATGATCTGTAAATATGTCCACATTCACACCAAACAAATAATGTCTCCATATTCGTAAGGCAAACACCACCGCAGCTAATTCCAAGTCATGAGTTGGGTAATTCTTCTCATGTATCTTCAACTGTCTAGATGCATACGCAATAGCCTTTCCAAACTGCATCAAGACACATCCTAACCAACTCTGAGGCGTCACGATAGGCGTGAACCCTTAGCATCCCGATGGTAAGGTTAGGGTAGTGCGATGATCAACAATTCCTTTAGTTTCAAAACTTGCTTCACATGCTTGACCATCGGTATAACGCTTTTGAGTCAACCGGGTCAAGGGAGCAGCAAGACTAGATTACGAATCTTCTATAATACCCAGCCAAACCCAAGAAACATTTAACCTCTGTCGGAGTGATCGGTTTTGGCCAGTTCTTCACTGCTTCTATCTTCTGGGGGTCTACCATAATTCCATCCCTTGACACAACATGGCCCAAAAAGGCTACCTTTTCCAACCAAAATTCACACTTTGAAAATTTAGCATATAGTTTCTCCTGTTTCAAGACTTGAAGCACTACCCTCAGATGTTCTTCATGTTCTTCAACACTCTTACTATAAATATCATCTATGAACACGATCACGAACAAATCTAGGAATGGTTTGAAGATTCTGTTCATTAAATCCATAAAAGCCGCTGGGGCATTAGTTAACCCAAAAGACATGACCAAAAACTCATAATGGTCGTATCGGGTTCTAAAGGTTGTTTTGGATATATCATCTGAATTTATTTTCAGCTGATGATATCCCGAACGGAGATCAATCTTGAAAAAATAGCTAGCTCCCTGAAGTTGGTCAAAAAGATCATCGATTCTTGGTAATGGGTATCGGTTCTTTATTGTGACCTTATTGAGCTGCCGATAATCGATGCACATTCGGAGCGATTCGTCTTTCTTTTTCACAAACAAGACTGGTGCACCCCAAGGGGAAACACTAGGCCTTATAAAGTCTTTATCCAGAAGATCCTTGCTATTTTAACTCCCTCAATTCAGCTGGGGCCATTCGATATGGAGTAATAGAAATTGGTCTTGTACCCAGAATTAACTCTATAGCAAACTCCACTTCTCTATCCGGAGGAAGGCCTGGAAGATCTTCAGGAAAAACCTCCGGAAACTTTCGAACAATAGGAACATCATTCACTGCTGGGGATTCTTTTTGGGTATCCACTATATTAGCCAGATATGCGTACTCCACTCTGTGACTTCTCAATAACTTTTGAGCCCCAAGGTAGGAAATAAACTAACATGGCATAACATGACGACAACCAATCCATACCCAAAATGACGTCGAAGTCTACCATATCAAGTAGTACTAGGTTCACCATTGTTCCCCTGCCATTCACTTCTAATGGGAAATTATTTACCACCCGAGAGGCCCAAATTAAGGCCCCTACTGGTGTCATAACCTCAAAAGGTTCACTTAAATAAGAAGGTTCTACGTGTAAATTCTTAGCAAAGCCCATTGACACATATGAAAATGTAGAGCCGGAATCGTATAATACAAATGCAGGAATACTCGAGACTAGCAAAATACATGACCACCGCATTAGATGTTTACGCCTCATTCCTGCAGGGCAAATAAATGGATTAAATTGTTGGGTTGTTGACCTCACGACTCTGGCGGGGTTGGTTTCTGATTTCCCTTGTGGCGGTTGTGGTTGCCGACCTCACTGAATAGATTGAGTTTGGGTCCTCTTTGCAATCCACGGCATAGTGGCACGACTCTCCAGATTATAACATGCCCGTTAGGCGACATTCTCCAGTGTGTTTCCTTTGACAAATATTACAAATCGGTTTGTTACCTCATGTGTTAGGGTTGGTGGCCTTGTCCTTGGTAATTAAACCAACTGTGCCCCTTAGGCTTGAAATAAGACTGGCCCACAGATTGGTTCGGTCCTGAATATCCCTTACTAAACTCCTGCTTCTGATTTTGACTCTGGTTAAATGATCCTGACGTCCGAAATCTCTTCTGCGAATATTCTCTTTTTGCTTTAGCGAAATCTTCTACCCTCAAAGCCATATCGACAATCTGAAGATAAGTTCGATCGTTGGCTAACGCCACCACCTTCTCTGCTATGTTCGAATTTAAACCCTCAACAAATCGCTTGACTCTCTCCCTTTCTGTAGGGACGACATGTGTGTTGTATGCCGATAACCTCACGAACTGTGTATCATATTCTTGTTCACTGCGGTCACCTTGCTTCAACTGTTCAAAATCCCGTCTGAGCGCATCCTTACGCGTATTAGGCATGAATTTCTCAATGAATGCCGCTCTGAACCCTCCCCAAGTCATTGGTGGTGACATCGGGGGACGATTTTTCCTAAAATTCCTCCACCACACCCCTGCATCATCCACTAGTCGTGCGCCTACCAAGTTGATGCCCTGCGTCTCCACGCATCCCAATGTGAACATTAAGTATTCAACTTCATCGAGGAGTACTATCGGGTCGGCCTTGGGGTCCTTCCCTGAGTAAAGTGGTTCTCTTCTCCTCATAAAATTTGCCCATAGCCTATCAGGTACTGCTTGAGCTTCTACACTCTCGGTTAGGTAGTGCGATCGCAATCGGTCCTGGCGATCAGTTACAGTTCGGGGCTATAGCGGAGACACTAGGTGCGGGCGGAACCATGTGTGGAACTGCAGCTGTCATTAACTCTATGAGTCTATCTAGTTTTTGTCCCGCCGTTTCTTGGGCCATTTGACTCTCGTTCTCTCCAACATTTTCTCCGACATTTTCTTCGCTTCCTTCAGACACCACTACGTCAACTAGAGGTACATGAGCTTCGTGATGAAACTCTTCTTGAGCCCCTGAGATTTGTGAATTCACCATTTTCTGTGAAGACAAACACACTCATATTTTAGAAGACGGAATGTCTACTCTAGCTCTTAAAATTTTCTTATAGTTCATAAGCATGCAACACCACAAGAAAACGCAGATTAACTAAACAATAATGACAACTCATAACTTGCATTAATAATGTTTCATTCCTCATATTTGAAAATATTTCATGACATTACAATACATCAGAGCATGTCATTCTATGTCATTCCCTATAGCTCTCTTACTCGAACATGCACCTACTACAACACGTTCTAAAGGGCTTAACCGCATAATTCGCCTATTCTGCTGATTGGCATTCAACTCCCTGTGAACCTTCTTCCTTGCTCCCCTTTTCATTTCGCTCATTCTTTCCCTTACTACTATTACCTGAAATAGAAATTTGGTCAAGGAACCTTCTGTAACATCTCCTCTTAGCATCTTTGCCCCTCTGAATGAGGATCGGAATTTTTCCGGGACAGAATTGAATATTATCTGTAATATGAATCCAATCGGAAAGTTGAAGAAGGTCGGGTCGTAGGAATGACTCTTCTGTCTACTCCTAAGCAAATACGCACAAAGTACGATTGTGTCGCACATATACTCGTTAAAATCATCTCCCGAGTTCATCTTACGGCGCATGAATTCCTTCTGAGCTTGCATTTCCTTTGCCTGTTCCTCGAGTACTTCCCTCTTTGTTGGAACTCGCCTTATAATCACCATCTACACAACAATTATTGGTCAGTATAACGTTGTACAATCTTCTTCCTAACCCGCGTGAAAGAGGTAGTACAAGAATCAAGTCTTGAAAAGACTCAAGATAGGCACGAGAGGAGTATGAAAGAAGGGAAACTTTAGGATGTTATTCCGTTCACTTATTACTAAGGTGGAGCGCACACCGTCGCAATAAGTAACCGTTCAAACACTCAACTCGAAGAAACTTTCTAGAATCTCCTAACCTGGTTTAGCTTTGATACCAACTTGTCACGCCCCGATTTTTCCTAAGCCTTTACTTAGGGCGTGATGGCACCTGAACAATTATTTCCCACCAGGAGCACCATTTAATTCTCTTTATTTAGAAATTTAAACTTATATTCAAATACGGAGCTATTAATAAAAATAACAATAAAGAAATCTGTTTATGACTTTATTGAAAACATAACGCGAGCCCATGCTCGTGCAAATATTGTTTCTACATAGACATACTGACAAGGATTATTCTAATTGGAAGGGAGACCATTCCACACGGGCATTTCCCGAGACATTGGAACTGACATTCTGAACTTGACGAGTACCAAGCCCGAAGCAATGGACTTGGTATGACAAGAGGCTGCGGGACGATCGCTAGCCTTGGCGTGGAGCCTTTCCTCTATCACGCTTTCCTGAAACATGTTAAATAAAGAGTCAGCCCTACCATCTGGGGCTGATTGAGAACCTTACCCTGCAATTCAAAGTAACACCACAATTTTCCAAGTGCAATCCCATTATAACGTAATAAGCATATTGCAAAAACATATCAGGTTACAACATTTTTAAATATGCAGCAACTCCTCATAGGAAATTCTCAGTTTAACTAACACTTCATTTTATCTCGTATTATACGTTAAGACATTCCCGTGCATTTCCATATGTTTGTTACATTTATATATTTGTGAACTCGTATTCACTTTTCATATTTATATATAGGTGAACATGTATTCATCTTTCATATTTGTTGCGGCGTGCAACCCGATCCATTATATTTACATATTTGTGAACACGTATTCACTTTACGTTTTGTTGCGGCGTGCAACCCGATCCATTATGTTTACGTATTTGTGAACGCATATTCACTTTACGTTTTGTTGCGGCGTGCAACCCGATCCATTATGTTTATGTATTTGTGAACGCATATTCACTTTACGTTTTGTTGCGGCGTGCAACCCGATCCATTATATATTTATATATTTATGTGAACACGTATTCACTTTTTATATTTTTCAGAAGATCGAATAAATACTATTCTCTTTCCCAACATTCTGTCATTCATACTTGTAACGATTATAACTTTTTAACCATAACTCCAACTAAGGTGTTTCTCAAGTGGAAACTAAGGTAAGATGGGAGTCTTTCACTGTACCAAATTTCCTTTAAAACTACTTTGGTAACTAACACAAATTTATCATCAAAACAGTCACATGAAATTTGTTTCGGCAGAATTTTTATTAAACTGAATCAAATCTTAGAATAGTCATAACTCTTAATCTGTAAACCCGTTCAAGCCCCATAAAATCTCAAAACGACGAGAACAGAGATCTACACGTCTCCATGTGAACCATCCTTTCATATTCTATACCATTTGGTACAGTTTTACATTTTTATTCGCTGCCCTTCCTGGATCTCGATAGATCTGAGGCAGAAAATTTAAATAGCGATAACTCTCAATCCGTAAGTCGGATAGACCTCCGTAAGGTCTCACAATGTCCAAAACAGAGAGATATAGAACTTTCATTTAGCACCAATTTTCATATTTCCCACGGATTAGTACAGTTTTACGTTTCAACGTCACCCATACGGATTAGAAGAATGCGAGGCAGCAACTTCAAACTACAATAACTCTCTACTCGTAAGTCTGTGTTAACCTATCTTTATCTATATATGTCCGTAACAGAGAGATTTACAACCATGTAAATTTTTATATAATTCTAATAAGTAAAACGCAATAAACACAATCCGTAATTATGTCTTTCCGAATTTCGGCCAAATCTAAGGTAGGAACTTTGAACTATGATAACTTTCAAACCGTATGTCCATTTTACCTCATTTTTGTTTCTATATGATAATAATAGAGAGGTGTACCATTCTTCCGAATTTCATCAAATTCTAACAATTATAACTCAGTGAAATCAGTTCGTAAAGTTTATGACGCAACTAGTTGTTTAAACAATCAAAAGCTCATTATTTATTTTCAACACTCAATTCTTATTCTAACATGTATTGAATTTAAAATAAAGGATGTTACCAAGAATTTCTGAGTGAGAAAACTCACCTTGTAAGCATAAAAATGATTGTTGTTCTTATGCTACAAGTGACCTTGCTCCCTAGTATCATTTTACTTTTGTTCTTCTTGCCCTCTTGATTTTCCCCCAGATTTTTCTTCTTCTTGTTCACTTGTTTTTTTCTGATTTTCTATTCCATGTGCTAGATATTTTATTTGTGTCATGTACAATGTATAAGTAGAAAAAAAAATTATAACCTATGGGAGGTGGAATGACAAGAGTTGGAGGGGAAATGAAAAGGGGGGAAGGGAAAGGGACGTGCAGCACATACATCTTTTTTTTTCTTTTTTCTTATTTTCATTTTATCTATCTATTTATCCAACTTTAACACTAACTCCATCTCATGCAATTTATTCTTTGTTTTCTTATATATATATATATTTTTATTAAACCAACCAACAACTATTTATTATTATTTTTTTCCCCCGAATTTTACATGTTGGGCCTTAAATGTGGCGTTTGGTTATTGATTTTTGGGCCTTGAAAAAGGTGGAAAAGTATGTAGAAACAAAGGAAGTTGTCGCACCCGATTTTGAACTCTCAGGCTTGAATGCGCGACGGAATGGTTATCCTCCCCAAAAAATGTAGAAAATGTTAAAAATGTTAAGGGAGTCGCCACCTAATTAATTGGGTGAATTAGGACACCTAAATGCTAACCGATTAAAGTCAACATTAACTCCATTTAATGGTCTGTGAAACTAAACAAGATTCTGAGTAAGGGTTCCTTATTATCCTAAAGGGAAGGGGTTAGGCATCCTTTAGAATCCGCTAACTTGCGGTTGTCCGTTCAAACATAGGTTAGTTATCTGGTTTAAGAGATGTATGTTTTAGGAGAATTATTCAAGTAAAAGGATGTGGCAAGTATTTAAAAGGATATATTTTGATAACTAAAAGGGGTTTTCTAATACTCACAAAATACGCAAAGCTAATTATGCATTTATAAGACATGAAATTATTTTATTTGTCAAAGTAAAATAAATGATAGATTACTACGGTTAAGACTCTTATATATAAAATTAGTTATGAAATTACCTTCGGAAAAAGTTTAGTGATAAGAGGAAAAATGATAAATTACTCCTATGTCATTTATGAAGAGTTTATGAGAAAAACTATTTTTTAGAATTAGATATGAAGGGATATATTAACTATGTGACTAAAGCATAACTAGGGTTAATTTATTTTGGGTTTAGATTTATATGATGAACCTAGAATAAATAAGGGATGAATTTATCTTTTAAACTACCCTTCCAATGTATTAAAAGACTAGTAGAGTTAATTATTCTATTAATTACAAGGTTAACAAATATAACAATAATAAATAAACAAATAAATAAATACATAAGTAAGCAAGGGAGGAGTGAGATTGGAGTTGTTGTAACGTGTAGAACGGATGGCGACACCATCTATCCTATAGTTGTTTGGAAGCCCTGCGGCGGAAGTGTGGTTGACGATATGGAGATCATGGTGAGTCTCATACCGAGACTCTTGATTATTCTCCCGATGCATGTCATGTAAAAAAAAAAAAAAAAGAAAAGGATTAGTAAATAATATAAACTCCATCATATACGAAATAAGTGGAATGTTAAATTAAACACACAAGTACGTATGTTGCGGTGTTAACATGCGGCAATCTGAATCTGGATTCTACGCGGATAAACACTTTGAGGTATTATTTAAATGATGGGCGGTATCACGGCGATGGTCGGGCCCGATGGCATCAGTTTTCTTTTACTTCTCGGTTGAAAATGGCGTTATCACCAAACAAGCCCGTTTCTGAACTCACTTCTAATATATCTAGCCATTTGATATACACAAGACACTCGCATAACCTAAAGGTATACAACCCATATACATGGAATGTATACTAATGCAGTTTTTACAGCCTATCAGATAATGGGCAACAGTGCAGATATGAGGCAAAGTCGGCGGTATATACATTGCGACATCGATCGTCGATACATTAGATGGCGAGATTCAAAGCAGAAAGTGTGAGGCATATATTTACGAGACTAATAGTTAGATATATTCCTTATAGGACAAACTCACTTTAGTTCTAGGTAAATTGATGGCTCGCTTACATAACGGCTTGTGGTAGTCGCCTAAATCTTTTGTGGGTAGCGGCGAAAGCGGCGACAAAGGTTTTCCTGAATCGTCGAAGGGAAATTCGTGAAGAATTGGTTTGTAGAACAGGTAGTAGTAAATTGAATAGGAAAGAGAAGGGTTTAGGCACGATGCTATCTGTATTCTCGATGATTGATGCCTGCTTCTACATGTCAAACGTTGGTATTTATAGCTCCTAGTTGGGCTTCGTTTTTATGGTAAGTTTAGGACGGGTGTTAGGGATTACTTTTGGTGCGATTTTAAATCTTGTTCTTGTTATGGTAAGGCGGTGGTGTGGATGATTTGGAGGACTTTAAGACGATTTGTTACCATTTTCGGATTCTGAGATTCTTACCGAAATTGATAAGGAAAGTTTTTATGGTAAAATGGGGAAGGTCGCCGGATTCTCAGGCGAGAATCTCGGCTGGGAAGGTGGCGTGAGGGAGAGTTGCATGCGGCGGGAGAGGGGTAGTGGGATTAGGGTTCTTTAGGTTTTCTGAAAGGGGAAAGTCGATGGATAAGGGCTGCAGGTGAGGATGAAGTAAAAGGCTTAAGGGGGAAATGGGCTGCGGGAAGGAAATAAAGGCCTGGGGAATGCGGGTCGCGGGAGAATGGGCTGAAAAGGTAAAGGGCCTGGGCGAGGTGTTGGACGAGGGGGAATTTAAAGGGGCTGGGGAAGGTGTTGGGCCGCGGTAGTGGGCTGAAAAGGTAAGGGGGAAAGGCTTTAGGATAGTTGTTATTTAATTAATGGGTTATAGATAAAGTTTTAGGTGTATTATTTAATTAATGATAGATAAATGAAATCTAAATTGTGATTAAATTAAATTATTTAGGTGTTTTATTAGTCTAAGCTATTATTATAATAATAAATGTGGGCATGCTAATTAATTAGTGCTTAATATTTATAATGCGAGACCGTTATTAAAACTTACTCATTATGTGTATTTTGCGATGTAGAATTGCGGTTCTAAAAAAAAAGAAAATTGTTTAATTTATTGGTTATTTATTTAAGGAGGATGGACAAAATTGGGTGTCAACAGTTGTCCCTCTTTGTATGGAGAAGATGAAAGAATCTCCAGACAAAGACGTTGACTTATAGCCAATTTTGGCTGGGTCATCGGAATTGGAACAAAGTGTTGTTGGTGTATGAAAACTAAAGGTGGGGCCGACGCGAATTTAAAATCTGTCCCAGTGTCGAGCTATGGTGACAATGAGTTATTGTGGTGCTAGAATGTTGGGAGAGAGTAGGTCGACGTTCTGGTCCACTTTTGCCTTTTGTTGGGAAGTCTTGCTCCCAACAAATTACCTCAGTTCGCCGTAAGAGGTAGGTCGCGTTGTGCTCCGTCTTTTGCGACTTGTTAACGTTCTGTAGATTGAAGCTAAGATAGAGGCATTAGTGCATGTTCAAAACAAAACAATGTAAGGATGTAAATTTGTGTTGTGGTTGTAGTCGATTGTATATACTATATAATGAAATGATGTGATGATCGCCGTCTTGTATAGGCGAGGCGCGAATGGCGCCTTGTATGAACTTTATCGTCGTTGTGTAGGCGGAATGCAAATGTTCGTCGTTGTATAGGCGAAATCACGAGATGTCAATCGTTGTATAAACGAGATCACGAATGTTAAATCGTTGTATGGGCGAAATGCGAGATGTTAAATCGTTGTATGAGCGAATGCGAATGTTAAATCGTTGTATGGGCCGAAATCTGCGAATGTTAAATCGTTATGCGAGCGAGTGCGAGATGTTAAATCGTTGTATGGGCGAATGCGAGATGTTAAATCGTTGTATAAACGAAATGCAAATGGCGCCTTGTATGGCGTATTAAATCGTATATATCTGAAATGCAAATGTTAAATCGTTGTATAAACGAAATGCAAATGTTAAATCGTTGTATGGGCCAGAAATGCGAGATGTTAAATCGTTGTATAGGCGAGATGCGATGTTAAATCGTTGTATGGGCGAATGCGAGATGTTAAATGCGTTGTATGGGCGAATGCGGATGTTAAATGCGTTGTATGGGCGAAATCACGAGATGTTAAATGCGTTGTATGGGCGAAATGCGAGATGTTAAATCGTTGTATGGGCGAAATGCGAGATGTTAAATGTCGTTGTATGGGCGAAATGCGAGATGTTAAATCGTTGTATGGGCGAAATTGAGATGTTAAATGCGTTATGCAGCGAGTGCGAATGTTCGTCATTGTATGGGCGAGATGCGGATGTTAAATGCGTTGTATGAAACGAAATGCAAATGGCGCCTTGTATGGTGCGTGGGTGTATGAGGCGAAATGAAAATGTTAAATCGTTGTATGAAGCGAAATGCAAATGTTAAATCGTTGTATGGGCGAAATGCGAGATGTTAAATCGTTGTATAGGCGAATCACGAGATGTTAAATCGTTGTATGGGCGAAATGCAGATATTAAATCGTTGTATGGGCGAAATGCGGATGTTAAATCGTTGTATGGGCCGAAATCACGGATGTTAAATCGTTGTATAGGAAATCACGAATGCTCGTCGTTGTATGGGCGAAATCACGGATGTTAAATGCGTTGTATGGGCGACATGCGAGATGTTAAATCGTTGTATAAACGAATCACGGATGTTAAATCGTTGTATAGGCGAAATCACGAATGTTAAATCGTTGTATAAACGAAATGCAAATGTTAAATCGTTGTATAAACGAATGCGAATGTTAAATGCGTTGTATGGATGAAATCACGGATGTTCATCGTTGTATAGGCGAGATCGAATGTTACGTCGTTATGCGAGCGAGTGCGGATGTTAAATCGTTGTATGGGCGAAATCACGGATGTTAAATGCGTTGTATAAACGAAATGCAAATAGCGCCTTGTATGAAGCGTAAATCGTTGTATAGGCGAAATGCAAATGTTAAATCGTTGTATAAGCGAAAATGCAAATGTTAAATCGTTGTATAGGCGAAATGCAAATATTCATCATTGTATAGGCAGAATCACGAATGTTAAAGTCGTTATGCAGATGAGAGTGCGAGATGTTAAATGCGTTGTATGGGCGAAATCACGAATGTTAAATGCGTTGTATAAACGAAATGCAAATGGCGCATTGTATGGGCGATATGCGTCGTTGTATAGGCGAAATGCAAATGTTAAATCGTTGTATAGATGAAATGCAAATGTTAAATGCGTTGTATAGGCGAGATCAGATGTTAAATCGTTGTATGGGCGAAATCACGGATGTTAAATCGTTGTATAGGCGAAATCAGATGTTAAATCGTTGTATATACGAAATCGATGTTAAATGCGTTGTATAGGCGAAATGTAGATGTTAAATCGTTGTATAGGCGAGATCACGGATGTTAAATGTTGTATGGGCGAAATGCAAATGTTAAATCGTTGTATAGGCGAAATGCGGATGTTAAATCGTTGTATAGGCGAGATCTGGATGGCGCCTCACAGGGCATAGATAAAAATTGTTCTATATATGGAGTTGTGTTATGCATAATCAAAGCTAGATGAAATAATTAAAGTGTAAATGATGTAGCACGAGTACTTGAAGATGTGGTTTTGCGAGATGTATTTGATGTAGACTTGTTGCGGATGGACTTCGTGGCGAATCTGTTGTATTGGAATGTTGTTGTCCTCCTTGTTCTGTTGTCTGCAAAATTCACTCAAAGAAAAATTGTGAGTTCGGGGAGGGGGTCGGCCGATTTGTGTTGGCTTTTGCACGCGTTGTCTTGTCTGGACATGTAACCCCTGTCTGATTTCGAGTCCCGGTCGAAAACATTTGTTGAAAATATTCTATCTTGAGAAAATATACTAGTAGGAAATTATGTCGATTTTTGAATAGTGACATGTTATGAAACAAAGCGAACATCCTTATCCGAAATCGGCGGTATATTCTCCCATACTCTCGGTGCTCCGTTGCCGTCAGGCTCTTTTTAAAATTTGTCCCAGTTTTGGGACATGGAACCCCTTTGCGTAAATTAACCATGTCCATTGATGTCATTCGTAGTAAAACCCTTAAAATTGTCCCAGTTTATGTCGATCTTTCGAGCATATGGAATCATATTTGTCGGTGTCCTTTCGTGGCGAAATCCTTAAAATTGTCCCAGTTTTGACTGACGAAACTGGATCGGATATATGTCGTTCATTTGTCTCGTGTGTATGGCGGGGTGATCTGACTCACAAAAAAATGCAAATTGATAAAACGAAGATTTCCTAATGGTGTGACCGAGGCCGATGTAGGCCGCCTACGTATCCGTTAAGGGAATCAGGTCGAACGTAGTTCGTTACAGACAAGATTTTAAAATTTTAAAGATGGGGCCAGGCGATGTGGCGCTGCGTATCCGCGAGAATCAGGTCACACGTAGTTCCGATTACAAGCAAAGTAATTACATGGAAAATAAAGCACTCTAAATGTAGTATCTCTTCACTGCATCTGCGTTGATGGCTCTCGGCCACACTTCGCCATCCATTTCAGGTAAGATGAGGCCCTCGCATGGCTTTCGGTGAATCATGTAAGGCTCTTGCCAATTGGGCGCGAATTTCCCTTTCGCCTCACTTTGGCTAGGGAATATGTGTTTCAGCACCAGCTGTCCCGGTTGGAAGTTTCTTGGTCGTACCTTCTTATTAAAAGCTCTGGCCATTCTGGTCTGGTAAAGTTGTCCGTGACAGACTGCATTCATTCGTTTCTCATCAATAAGCATCAATTGTTCGTACCTACTCTGTATCCATTTGGCTTCACTTAGTTCGGCTTCCTGGATGATTCTTAAAGATGGTATTTCCACCTCATTGGCGGCCTGACTTCTGTTCCATAAACCAAGAGATATAGTGTTGCTCTGTGGAAGTCCGGATGTATCACGGTAACCTAAGAGGCGAAAGGCAAATTTTCATGCAATGCACGTAGTTATCTATCATCTTCCTCGATATCCTCTTGATGTTCTTGTTGGCGCCATTGCTCCGTTCATTTGTGGTCGATATGGAGTAGAGTTGCGATGAGTGATCGAACTTCTCACACATTTCCTTCATCGGACCACTATTGAGATTGGACCCGTTGTCGGTTATGATTGATTACGGAATTCCAAGCCAGCGGATGATGTTGTGATGAACAAAATTCACTACTACTTTCTTGGTCACGAACTTGTATGATGATGCTTACCCATTTTGTAAAGTAATTGATTGCCACTAGGATAAACATGTGTCCATTTGACGCCGTCGGCTCAATAGGACCGATGACGTCCATGCCCCAAGCTGCGAATGGCCATGGGGAACTAGTGATATTGAGTTCATTTGGTGGCACGTGAATCAAGTCGCCATGGACCTGGCATTGATGGCACTTTCGCCTGGCCCGATGCAATCTGTTTCCATCGTCATCGAGTAACCTCCTCGCAGTATCTTCTTTGCTAGCATGAAACCGTTCATGTGGGGTCCGCACATACCTCCGTGTGTCTCTTCTAATAACTTGTTTGCTTCTTGAGTGTCAACACATCTTAACAAACCCAAATCCGGAGTTCTCCGATAAAGGACCTCGCCGCTCAGGAAGAAATGGTTTGCTAACCTCCGAAGAGTCTTCTTTTGTATGTTGGTCGTGCCTTCCGGGTACTCACCTGCCTTGAGATACCTCTTGATCTCGTCATACCAAGGTTTGCCCTCTGATTCTTCATCTATCTGAGAACAATAGGCTGGCTGCTCTAGCACATCTACTTTGATTGGGTCAATATAGTTCTTGTCTGGATGTTGAATCATGGAGGACAAAGTTGCTAGAGCGTCTGCAAACTCATTTTGAGCCCTCGGAGTATGCCTGAACTCTATCTTAACGAACCTCTTGCGCAATTCTTTCACGCAGTGTAGGTAAGGAAGTATCTTCCTATTCTTGGTGGCCCATTCGCCTTGCACTTGGTGAATCAACAGGTCTGAATCCCCTATGACCAACAACTCTTGTATGTTCGTATCGATAGCCGTTCGAGTCTAGTATGCAAGCCTCGTATTCGACATATTATTGGTGCGGGAATCGAGCTTTGCGATATTGGGTAGTGTTGTCGGTTTACGATACCAAAGCGCTCCGATACCTACTCCTTTGAAATTCGCGGCGCCATCGAAGAACATTCTCCAACCCGGATATTCCTCTAGGATGTTTTCTCCTACAAACATCACTTCTTCATCTGGAAAGTATGTCCGCAAGGGGATATATTCCTCGTCTACTGGATTCTCCGCAAGATGATCTGCTAACGCTTGCCCCTTGACTGCCTTTTGGGTGACATATACGATGTCGAATTCACTTAAGAGGATCTGCTATTTAGAAAGTTTTCCAGTAGGCATAGGCTTCTGAAAGATATACTTGAGCGGGTCCATCCTCGAAATAAGGTAGGTGGTGTATGCGGATAAATAATGTCTGAATTTTTGTGCGACCCAGTCAAGGCCTGACACGTGCGTTCGGCGTTGTGTAACGAGCTTCGTAAGGCGTGAACTTTTACTCAAGTAGTATATTGCTTGTTCCTTCCTTCCCGTCTCATCATGTTGTCCTAACACACATCCGAGCATTTTCCAATACGGATAAGTATAACGACAAAGGCCTCGGGTTACGGAGGCACGAGACCGGCCGGTTGTGGATACTCTTTGATTTTGTCAAGGGCTTGTTGGCACTCCAATGTCCACTTAGTGGCAGCGTCCTTCTTTAACAACTTGAATATTGGTTCGCATATCATTGTTGATTGTGCTATGAACCTGCTGATATAATTCAAACGACCGAGAAAACTCATCACTTCCTTGCGATTTTTTGGAGGAGGTAGTCCCTGAATGGCCTTTATCTTTGAAGGATCCAACTCTATTCCCCTTCTGCTCACAATGAAACCCAACAATTTTCCCGCTGGGACGCCGAAGGCACACTTTGCGGATTTAACTTCAGGTTATATTGCCTCAACCGTTCAAAAAACTTCTTCAGATGGACCAAATGGTCTGTAGCCCTCCGTGACTTGATAATGACGTCATCCACGTAGACTTCAATTTCCTTATGGATCATATCATGAAAAATAGTAGTCATGGCTCTCATGTAAATGGCACCTGCGTTTTTGAGTCCAAATGACATGACTCGATAATAATATACCCCCCACGGAGTGGTGAATGCGGTCTTCTCTGCATTTTTTTCGTTCATTAAGATTTGATGGTACCCAGCGAAACAATCGACAAATGACTGCAACTCATGTTTCGCACAATTGTCGATGAGTAAATGAATGTTCGGAAGGGGAAAATCATCCTTAGGGCTTGCCTTGTTGAGATCCACATGTCGACACAAACTCGTATCTTACCATCCTTAACATTCTTGGCACAATATTGGCTAACCAAGTAGGGTATCTTGCTACGAATGACATTTGCGTCGATTGTTTGGAGATCTCTCCTTGACTTTCAAACTCGATCCGGCTTGATTTTCCTTGGTTTTGCTTCCTGGAAGGCATGATGGTTCAATGGGCAACTTATGAAAGCGATGTCGTGCTTGGACACGGCATATCATCATAAGACCAAGCGAATATGTCGACATCTTTGCTTGATAGGGCTACGGATCTTAACTGCATGCGGTATTCAAGTGAGCGCGATCCTCGTCTCCTTGACTTTATCATCTCCTAGGTTTCTTGTTTACATTTCATCCAGTTAGGTTTGGCTTATCCTCGAACTTTCCTAACTCTTAGTTAATTCTTCTAATGGAAAATTTCCTTCGGGTTCTGTTGGATTATTTTCGCGATTCGACTTTGTTCGCTTGTTTCATGACATGTCACATTTTCATTATCGTAGTATATTATTTTGTATCTTTGAAAGAAAGGAATAAAGAACGTTGATTAAAACATAACTTGTTATTAAAACTTCAAAGGAAATAAGCTCATAAAAGCGTGTCCCATAATTCAAAAAAATCTGAATTGAATTGTTTAAAAGCGACTAATTATTAATTCTACCGGACTCGTGAAAAAATAGTGTTGGGGTGCAGTCCGATTGCTCAAGACATCTCACGGCTCTGCACTCTAAATGGTGCAGTCATCTGTAGTCTTCCAAAATCGCGTGACACTCTGCTTCTTCGCCGAAATGAAAAGGCCTTGAAGTCCTCCGCAGAATGTCTGCATCCTCCTCTTACAGCGGTGGCGGTGTGTGCTTTGGCGAATGAATGATTCGGGGTGGAGCAGTCTTGGCGGATGAGACTCACCGCTTACGTGATCAAATAACATCATCTCCTCGGCAGTGGGCTGATATCCTAGGCCAAAAGTGTCCTTCTCCGGCAGGTGAATCGGCTCTGTGATTCCTCCTAATTTTGGTCCAAGTCCTCGACCTGGCTCGAAACCATTTCTTAGCATCTCTCGGGCCACCATTTTGGGAGTGCGAGGTAGTTGCGTTCCTTTAGCCTTGCTAACGTCTACGATCTTGTTCATATGGTAGCAGATCCATCCGACTTTTCCATACTCGATGGTGGAATTGCCGCTTTGGTGTTAGCGGTGTTGTCCTTGTCTCCTCAACCACAACTTCATGATGACTCGGATGAATTTCAAAACTTGATGCAAAGTGGAAGGGGCGGCTCGACCACGTGGATCCAAGGCCTCCGAGTAATAAATTGTAGCATGTGGATATGTCGATACACGGAATTCTATCTCGAACTCTGCGGGCCCAATCTGTAGTGTCAAGTCGGTCTACTGCGGCGCTCCTCGAGTCCCATCGAAACCTTTTACCGCGTGTAGCTCTCACGGAGTTTTCAATGTTGACTCACAAGTTGAAGAGTATTCAAAGGGCATACATTAACAGTGACCCCATCAATCAAGACTCGAGATAAACTTATTAGCACTTGTTATGTTCAATGCCTTATTATGACACAGACCCTCAGGAGGCAATTCATTCTCATGTAAGATTATATTTTGCACCTCTTTAATCTGCCGATCGGTCTTTGAAAAGTTCTCATCTGCGATGCCGGTGGCACGTGAGCCTCTTTCAAAACCTCCATCAAGAGATTCGGTGGTTCACGGAATTCATCAACGATGACAATAGAAATTTGTCTTTGGTGTTTTACTCAACATTCTCTGATGGAATAGTCTCTTGTAGGCATTCTTCTCCAAAATTCCTCTACTTACGGTTGATCGCGATCTTTTCAGGAGTCTTTCGCGATACTTCTGGATGAGTAACGTTGTCGGACCTCGTCGTCACCCATTGCAACAACTTCAACCACATTTCTGTTTACCGCTTGTTATGTTGCTTGATCGAATGGCTCCATCACGGTACTAAGACCCGACATCGAGAGGCTTATGGCGGCTCAACTCTACTTCAACGCGCCACGACCTTAGCGGTAATCACATGGGCAATGTGGTGAAGATTCCCTGTCTCTTTCTCCTTGATTGATGCGATGGTCCTTCCATATCGTACCACATCGTCGAAAGGTGATCATGTACGCGCCCGGCGTTGTCGTGATTTGGCGAGGATTGTTGTTGACGATGGGAAGGCTCTTTCAACCGAATAGCTCCTTCGATTAGTTCCTCAATTCTGTTTTTCAATGCATAACAACCCGTCATGCGTGTCACGATGCTCCAGTGGTATGCATGATGCTTATTCTCATCATGCCATGGTGGGAGTGGATTGGGATTTTCCATGGGATCGGTGTATAAAACCAGTGCTCTCGGTCTTCATATAGTTGGGAGTATGGTTCAGACAGGGTGTATGATTTTGTGGGCCTCCTCTCGGTGTTGGTTGAGTGCAGGTGTGTTTTTTGTGTGGTATTGTTGTGGGGGTGGGTATGCTGGTCGGTATTGTGAGGGATTTGTGTGGGCGAACGCCCGTGGCGGGTTGTATATTGGCTGGGTGGTGTAGACGGGTGAAGGTTGATGGTATGTGGAAGTATTTTGGCTAAAGTGGTCATAGGGGGGTTTTGGAACGTGGGGGTTTGGTATGTTTGGGGTTGGTATGTCAGGGTTCGATTCGTCTTGTGTTGTTGCACCGTCATGATAGGGGCTGCTCCATCCTTTTTCTTCTTATTCATCCCTCCCATTGACTCTGATTGTATTGCTTTGCTTGTTGCTTGCAAAGCAGCCAGATTCGTGATCCTGCCTGTTCTAATTCCCTCTTCCACAAAATCTCCCATTTTTACTACTTCAGAAAAATTACATCCAATAACGCTGATCAACCTCTCATAGTACGTGGGGTCCTTTAGGGATTGTACAAACAGTGTTGTCATTTCACTTTCTTCCATAGGCAATTTGGACGCCCATTTGCGGACCTCCACCTCATCGCATATTCACAAAAGTTTCTATCGACTTTTCTCAATTTCATGAGGTAGAATCTATCGGGGCGTTGTCGTATTAAATCTGAACACATCCACAAAGTCTGTGCCATCGCCCCCAACTACGCCACTTTCTTGGATCACGGCTGGTATACCAATCCAGTTTCTCGATCAAGCTCCTAATAAACAACTTCATGATGATCGATTGATCCCTTCCCACCCACTAACTTGTCATGATAGGATCTCAAATGCGCACGAGGATTACCTTTGCCATCAAACATGTCAAACTTTGGTACCTTATATCCGACGGGCAGTTCGACGTCGGGATGCATGCATAAATCCTCGTACTCTAGTCCCTCATGGCCCTTGTCCATCTGAAGGCTCTTAAAAGCTTTCTTCAAATCATGGATTTCTCTGGCCACATTTTCATCTATCCCAGTTCTTGTCCTCTTCTCCATCTCTTCATATCGAGCAAACTCCGGGGAAGGTATAGGTACGGGTGTGAGATGTGGGGCATGGGTCACATATATGGGTGATCCGTATGGTTTATTATGGTATGTCATTGGTGCGGGTTGAGTAGGTTGGTTGTCTTGGGCGGGTAAGGTGGTTTGTATAATCTGAAATTTGAGGTATATGCAGGCTAGGGTCATTTATGGTTTGTGGAGTTCTGAGGAGGTGTGTTGTTGTGTTGTGGATTGGGAGGCTGTGGGTTACGAGGAGGTGTGTTGTTGTGTTGTGGATTGGGGGGTTGTGAGTTATCTGTTGGGTGTTGGGGATGGCGTCGAAAAGATGGTGAGTTTGGAAGTGTGGGTAGTTGTGCATTGAGGCTTATGGATAGCTTAGTAATGTCTCGGAGTCTATCCATTTCTGCTTGCATGACCGCCATTTGTTGCAGTGCTTGAGAAAGGTATTCATCGGAAGATGTGGTATTCCCCTTTTCTGATGTTTCTGGTTCCTCTCGTTGAATGGCAATGAGTCCCAAGTCATCCTGTTCGTTTGCCCCTGAATCATTCATTTTTGTTGCTCGTGTTTTGGGTCTTGTGAAATATGGGTGCTCAGCCAGTGCTTGCCAACACAAATCAGCCGATGAGAGGAGTAGTACGGCAAAAAATCCTTTTATCCAAAACATGTGTTAGCATCAAACAGAATAGCAGAACATATATAATGAAGTTTCAACAAATAAAGTAGATTAAAGCGCGTCCTAATATGCAAGGGGCCTCTATTATGTCAGAGGTAGGCCTAAGCATCATATATGCAAAGTCACGTTAGATGTACCCAAGCCATTGTATCGAAATGCTTTTATTGGAAATGAAGCTAATTGAAATGACACTTTATAAGAAAAACAATGAAAATCTCAAACTAAATAACTATGTTGTCGATGTGATAGTGAAACTTAGGTCTTCTTTGGTATAGCCCCTGCCTGTTCCAAGTATTGTACTGCATCGTGCATTAGGACCCACGTATGCGGGGTGATGACCTTTTCTTTGAGTAGACGATCCTTTATCCTATTACTCGTGTCCACGTCCTCGAAACCTTGCTCTCCTTTTGGGCTGTAGGTTGTGTTGATATGATCCTCTTGCAACTATGTCTGATATTCGGGTGCGCGCCCTGCTTGTTCATCTCCGATGTCTACCTTGTTAATGTCGTCCCATTCTCTCAAAATTTGTCCAGTTCGGGGCACGATAAAGTTTGGTCCAAATGTGACTTCTGAAACTCCCATGTCTGATCGGAGTGGGATTATCATTCTTGGCGAATTGTGAGATGCAGCGTAGGGGAGCGTATGGTTGTAGACCCTTTAGACCAATAAGCTCAATATATTATTATTCTTTACCGCGTATAAAGGCTCCAGCCTTGTGAGGGAGTAAGGGATATTTCCACTGGATCTGATCCTGGGTGCGGGATGTCAAAAACTTGCACTAATCTTTGGTGCCGACCGGTGACACAAACCGTTTCGTCCTATCATAGAAGTTGTCGATCTTATAAGATCTTGTGAAACAAACATCTGTCATATTTTACCGTTGGTAAAAATGCTCCATGTAGCGTTGTAAGATAAGATTGCAACCTTCAAAGAAGTTTGTCGGCCTCTTTTGCATTTCCCGAGCTCGGAATATCTGCGCCAAAATCATAGGAACTAAAGTGGGTTATGCGCCGTCAATTCCCTCGAAAAGTGATCGGCCACGGAACATATGCAAGTACTTATTTTGCCATACTCAAAGGAAAAATCAAGGTCGAGTAAAGCGGCGATGAATGCAATAGGGGCCTTTGTTTGCCAATGGCGTAGAGTGCGTGAAATTACATTTTGCATGTCTTGTAAGCGTTATTATGTCCATACCTCTCGTAAAGATAGTCAAGAGACACCGGTTGTTCTCGAAGCAACGCAATTCCTTAGTATTCTTGAGACCCATTATGGCGGAGAAATTTCTTCCCTGATTGGGTGTTGGGAATAATCATCTTACCTTGGTAAACTAGGCGGTGCAATAATGCACTTCTTCCAATGTAGGAGTTATTTGAAATCCTTGAATCGAAACGACTTGTGCGGATCCCAAAGCGGATTAAAGCTCGGATCAAATGCGGATCTGGCGAAATACCAAATAGTGAGATGAGACACCCTGACTTCTTCCTAATCATCGTCATTGGCGATGTCGAAATCTTCCACCATACTCTTAGCTTATTAGGAACTCCGCTAACCATTCTTATATGATCCATGCTATGATACAAATGCTGAAAAACAATAAATAATAATAGACTTACATTTCCAACTTTGGGCATGTCTTTTGGCTTGGATAAATCTATCATGATTATGCAACACATAATATGCTGGTTGGTCGTTGGGTTGAGAAACCCGTCGATAAGTTTGGTGTCTTCCTAATTGTGGTGTCGATACGAGGACTCCACCTAAGGTAAATGTATGCATGCCTTAAAATAAAGGGTGGTATAGCTCTATCTTAAGTTTGCTAAGATTTGGCTTACTAGGCCTTGAGTTCAGAGTGGACTACTCGAGTGAGGAGGCTACGCGACCACCGGTTGGACCGGATTCTCCGCGCAAAATGCCGACTCTCTTAAATGTGGGTGTTTGAAAGAAATTTGCAGGTGCGCGAAGCACACCCGCGTGTTGTGTGTGATAGTGTGAATTTTTCAGAGTGGAGGAAATATGAGCGGAATGCCAGTTAAAGGAAAGCAGTAACAAATAGCAGTTAAGGCAATATGCAAATATTTATATGTAAAGCAGAATGGTTTAGGTAAAACATAAAAGCAAATAAGTGTGAAACGCAAAAATAGGCAAATTAAGCAAATAGGAAAAATAAAAAAATGAAGCACAATAATTAACCTATGTTTGTTATGGTTAAGAACCTAAACATTCCCCAGTGGAGTCGCCATGCTGTCGCACCCGATTTTGAACTCTCAGGCTTGAATGCGCGACGGAATGGTTATCCTCCCCAAAAAATGTAGAAAATGTTTAAAAATGTTAAGGGAGTCGCCACCTAATTAATTGGGTGAATTAGGACACCTAAATGCTAACCGATTAAAGTCAACATTAACTCCATTTAATGGTCTGTGAAACTAAACAAGATTCTGAGTAAGGGTTCCTTATTATCCTAAAGGGAAGGGGTTAGGCATCCTTTAGAATCCGCTAACTTGCGGTTGTCCGTTCAAACATAGGTTAGTTATCTGGTTTAAGAGATGTATGTTTTAGGAGAATTATTCAAGTAAAAGGATGTGGCAAGTATTTAAAAGGATATATTTTGATAACTAAAAGGGGTTTTCTAATACTCACAAAATACGCAAAGCTAATTATGCATTTATAAGACATGAAATTATTTTATTTGTCAAAGTAAAATAAATGATAGATTACTACGGTTAAGACTCTTATATATAAAATTAGTTATGAAATTACCTTCGTAAAAAGTTTAGTGATAAGAGGAAAAATGATAAATTACTCCTATGTCATTTATGAAGAGTTTATGAGAAAAACAATTTTTTAGAATTAGATATGAAGGGATATATTAACTATGTGACTAAAGCATAGCTAGGGTTAATTTATTTTGGGTTTAGATTTATATGATGAACCTAGAATAAATAAGGGATGAATTTATCTTTTAAACTACCCTTCCAATGTATTCAAAGACTAGTAGAGTTAATTATCCTATTAATTACAAGGTTAACAAATATAACAATAATAAATAAACAAATAAATAAATACATAAGTAAGCAAGGGAGGAGTGAGATTGGAGTTGTTGTAACGTCTAGAACGGATGGCGACACCATCTATCCTATAGTTGTTTGGAAGCCCTGCGGCGGAAGTGTGGTTGACGATATGGAGATCATGGTGAGTCTCATACCGAGACTCTTGATTATTCTCCCGATGCATGTCATGTAAAAAAAAAAAAAAAAAGAAAAGGATTAGTAAATAATATAAACTCCATCATATACGAAATAAGTGGAATGTTAAATTAAACACACAAGTACACATGTTGCCAGTGTTAACATGCGGCAATACAGATACGGGATTCTACCAGCAGATAAACACTTTGAGGTATTATTTAAATGATGGGCCCAGTATGCAGAAAACAGTAATTCAGGCCCAGTAGCATCAGATTTTCTTTTACTTCTCCAGATTTCGAAAATGACGTTATCACCCAAACAGGCCCATTTACGAACTCACTTCTAATATATCTAGCCATTTGATATACACAAGACACTCACATAACCCTAAAAGGTATACAACCCATATACATGGAATGTATACTAATGCAGTTTTTACAGCCTATCAGATAATGGGCAACAGTGCAGATATGAGGCAAAGTCAGCAGGTATATCTGTTGCGACATACGATCATCGATACATTAGATGAGCAGGATTCAAAACAGAAAGTGTGAGGCATATATTTCTGAGACTAATAGTTAGATATATTCCTTATAGGACAAACTCACTTTAGTTCTAGGTAAATTGATGGCTCCTTACATAACCACTGGTGGTCACCCTCATGCTTTTGTGGGTAGCGAACTGAGGCGACGACAAAGGTTTTCCCGAATCGTCGAAGGAAAATTCGTGAAGAATTGGTTTGTAGAACAGGTAGTAGTAAATTGAATAGGAAAGAGAAGGGTTTAGGCACGATGTTGTCTGTATTCTCGATGATTGATGCCTGCTTCTGCATGTCAAACGTTGGTATTTATAGCTCCTAGTTGGGCTTCGTTTTTATGGTAAGTTTAGGACGGGTGTTAGGGATTACTTTTGGTGCGATTTTCGTACTGTTCTTGTTATGGTAAGGGGCAAGCTGGCTGTGGATGATTTGGAGGACTTTAAGACGATTTGTTACCATTTTCGGATTCTGAGATTCTTACCGAAATTGATAAGGAAAGGTTTTATGGTAAAATGGGGAAGGTCGCCGGATTCTCAGGCGAGAATCTCGGCTGGGAAGGTGGCGTGAGGGAGAGTTGCATGCGGCGGGAGAGGGGTAGTGGGATTAGGGTTCTTTAGGTTTTCTGAAAGGGGAAAGTCGATGGATAAGGGGCTCTGGGCTGAGGGGGATGAAGTAAAAGGCTTAAGGGGGAAATGGGTTGCGGGAAGGAAATAAAGGCCTGGGGAATGCGGGTCGCATGAGAATGGGCTGAAAAGGTAAAGGGCCTGGGCGAGGTGTTGGATGAGGGGGAATTTAAAGGGAATGGGGAAGGTGTTGGGCCGCGGTAGTGAAATTTGAAAATGAGGGAAAGGCTTTAGGATAGTTGTTATTTAATTAATGGGTTATAGATAAAGTTTTAGGTGTATTATTTAATTAATGATAGATAAATGAAATCTAAATTGTGATTAAATTAAATTATTTAGGTGTTTTATTAGTCTAAGCTATTATTATAATAATAAATGTGGGCATGCTAATTAATTAGTGCTTAATATTTATAATGCGAGACCGTTATTAAAACTTACTCATTATGTGTATTTTGCGATGTAGAATTGCGGTTCTAAAAAAAAAGAAAATTGTTTAATTTATTGGTTATTTATTTAAGGAGGATGGACAAAACTGGGTGTCAACAGAAGTGTTGTCCGATTTTTCGTAGAATTTGGTGACTTTACACTTAGAATATTCTACGTTTGAAGCTAGAGGTTAATAGATGTATTATGGCCATTATAGGTTGAAGTACTAAGTATAGCGTATTCTACTTAGAGGATGGAATAACTATCAAGGTTGAAGTACTTTGGAGCATTTTGCTACTTGTCGATAATCGTCGCGAGGTATGTGAACCTCTTCCTTCTTTTGTCATGATTCTATGTATGGAATGTACATGTGGTGCTATTTCATGATTCCTTCTACTCTTAGAAGTTAAGAGGTATGTATGTTGATTTACTCTATGTAAAAGTTATGTCTAGGTTATCCTAAGTTCTTACCAAGTCTTATGGGGGGTGTTGGTAAGAGTCGTTAGGAAGTAATTGGAGTCGAGTTGACATTGCTAATTTACTACACGAATGAGAATAAGTATCGAACAAGCCATTGCAGCGTTAATAAAAGAAAATGTATCGACAATCAATTATATTAAAATGAGTAGAATTCTCCATCTACATAGAAACTAAGATAAGAAAAAATCGTATGACATTTTCTAGATCATGGCTGCTTTAATAAGATCGTTATAAACGTGTATAACCTATTCACAACTCATAAAAGTATATGTTACTTAAATTAAAAGAGTTTATGTTATGAAGTTTTAAGACTATGAACCTTGATTTCTAAAAAGGTTATGAGACTTTACTTTTCAAGTTATGGGACTTGATTCTTAAAGAAATGAATGATTTGATTTAAAAAGTTTGGTTGCCATGAATTATTTCAAAGTTAAGAGGCTTGATTTCAAAAGAGAATGTAACTTGAGTTTTCAAAAGAAGAAGTTTATTGATTAAAAAGAGAAGGAGTTTTAAGATTCTTTTTAAGTATGTATGTACGTAGTACTTTTGGGTTTAATTTTCCCTAAAGTAATAAGGAATAAAAGTATCTTAAGTTCTCTAAAGTGAAAAAGTTGTTATAATAGCTTTATGGGAAGTTGTTATAACGACTTAAGAAGAAGTGAAAAGAGGGTTTAAAATGTTATGTAAAGAAACATTATCGCGTCTCAGGAATAGTAGGACAAAGATACCTTTATGGGCGGACTATATGACATTATCGCGTCGAGAATGGTAGGCGGACTATATGACATTATCGCGTCGAGAATGGGCGAGCGAGATACCTTTATGGGCGAACTATATGACATTATCGCATCGAGAATGGGTCGGGCGATACCTTTATGGGCGGTATATGACATTATCGCGTCGAGAATGGGTGGGCGAGATACCTTTATGGGCAGACTATATGACATTATCGCGTCCCAGGAATGGGTCGGGCAGTATATCTTTATGTACAGACTATATAACATTATCGCGTCCCAGGAATGGACCGGGCAGTATACCTTTATGGGCAGACTATATGACTTTATCGCGTCCCAGAATGGGCCGGGCAGTATACCTTCGTGGGAAGACTTTTATGAATTCGCCGTATCCCGCAAATGGGCCAGGTTACGTTATCATGTATGGATAATCAAAGTGAACTCCAAAATGAGGCGTCCCTCCATAAAGGGCCGGATTTTTATGTGATGCAAGATACATAAGTTATGAGTTTATAAATTTGATGATATTCCCTAAGTATGTACGTAAGAACTTGATTATAACTCTTATTGAAAATGGGAAAAGATAATAATGTATGATTAAGTTCATGAGTTGTAAGGGCACTGTACGATATGATATTTCCTTTCTATACTTGCCCCTGTCATTCTTTCGTGCAGTTATGATTTGTTTCGCACCTTATTTAGTTCCATACTTTTTACTGTTGCGACCCATACAGGGCTGCGTTCATGCCCGCAGGTTTTAGGTACACAGATTGGTGATCCTCGCTCTAGGATCTCTGTTCAGTTTTGGGTAAAAGCTTCATTCACTCCGGAGGCTTATCTTGGTTAGGATCCCTGGTATTGTCGGTTGTTGTACATTCAGGGGTATGGCGGGGCCCTGACCCGTCACAGTTGTTATGTCAAAACTCTTAGAGGTCTGTAGTCATATCTTGTGGGTTGCTTTGTAAAAAAAAAAAGAGGTAACTGCTTTGGGTTTTACATAGTTATATGTATCCAGGAAGGTAGCTTTATCGGCTAGCCTGTTGTTTATTTTCCTGTTAATGTATGTTGTGAGTTTCATGTATGTTCCGCTGATTATCTCTGATGTATACCTGTAAGGGTACCCAGGTAGGACACCGGTCGCGGGCCCGGGTTCGGGTCATGACACTTCTCTTGCCGAAGAAATGCCAAGTGTTGCAGAGTAGTGACCGCCTCATCATGGCTATCTTTGGCCATTTTGTGTAAAGCAAATAAGTCATTTAGATTCAATTCCATGTCATTATAGGCGGTTGTCAAAACTGAGGAATCCTTTGCTTCTTTTGACAATCGGAACAGATAAGCCCTCAAAGTTTGGAACTATTCCTTATTGGTCGGGATTCCCCTGGCAAGAGACTCCTCAACTCGCTATCGATGAATGCCAACAGGCGAACATAGTGAAGGTGCAATGTCAACTGGGCCAAAATATTGCAAAAGCACGTCTTCAGGGATGATCTTGGTTGGCGCTTCTGATTAATCAATTGGGTTTGTTTTAGTCGAGGGATTATCTCCAGCCGTCTCCTGTACAGAAAGGACATGGTTCAGAATAGAGGCAAGGGTTTAAAAATAGTGAAGGACCAATCATAAGAGAAAGGGTATACCTCTACGGCTGCATCAGGCTTCCTTAAAAGATAGCTGATGTGAAGGTATTTAATCCAGATAAGGGATACACCTTGATTTCTTCCTCTTCCTCAGTAGAAACATGAACTTTGGTTCTGTGAGATTCTTCCTTACTGGGTTGCTTAGGAACAGATTTCCTGGGTGATAGGGATTCGTTGTTAGAATGGGTCTCCAGATCAACAAATGTTGGAGGCGATTGAGTTGCTGAAAGATGCATAGGAAATGTTAGCCGGAAATTCACAAGAACAATCTCGCCGACACATATGTAGAAAGCAATTTACATTTTCTCTTCATTTGCCACAACCTGATGGAAGACCTTGAGGAAGTAGGTCTAACCAATTTAGGAGGAGCAGCTTTCAGAGGGGCCTCTTTCATCTCCAGTTTAGAGGAGACTTGAAGAATTTCTCCTTAGTTGTGTTCCACTAATCGTCAAAAGCGATAATAGTATTTGCTCTCGGGGGAAATGGCTGCCAGTCAAATAGGGCGATCCTATCAAGATTGAGATCATCTATTTCTTTCCTATTTTGCATCAAGAATGCAGCGTTGGATTGAACAAACAATACTGCAGTGAGGCCATAGTACGTGCTGAGTGAGACCGAATTGTCTTGCCATAAAGTTTGGCCGATAGGGCTCCATGGTCAACTTATTATTCCTAGAGGTGGGCTTCAAGCCACCCAATAAATCTCTAGCCGTGAGAATACGCCATCATGTGAGGGCCATAATTATCCGCTGAGAAAATGTAAGGTTATTATCGGCTACTTTACGGACCCAATCGGGGGTGGCCCATCTTTCAAAGACCGGTTGCCAATCTGTGTAATGGTTCCATGACAGACCATGCAGGGTGGAGACTACAGTAAAAGCGTCTTGGGGATCGAAGGGTGTTTTCCGAAGAGTATCGGTTAGCAACGATTGGTTTAATGGAAAACATCGGTCATCAAAATCATCAGGAATAAACTCCGAGAAATACAGGGTGATCCACAACTGAAGGAACCATAGGGGTCCGACTAAGGTATCCGGATTTCTGGAGTCCCTTAACTTTATCTGGACATCGCCAAGAGCCATATAAAGATAAGTCAGGAAGAGAGATGCCCAACTGACATCTTCCCCCGAAATGGCTAGCGCCACATAAATATCCATCTCCTTCACGACTGCACAAGATCTTGTATAGACAAAATATCAGCTGAACCAAAAGAGTAGGAAAGCATGATGCTCGGCATCATCGACTGAAAGAGACGATATTCGACTGTTGTTGGTCATACAGTGGCCATAGTTGGAAGAAATCTTTGACACCTTGATGCCTAAATTGGCAACATCTATATCGCTTAAGACAAGCGCTTCAGCTCCCAGTATCAGAAGGCTAAGTATCATCGTCACGTCGAGCAGTGTGGGGGTCATCATTCCCTAGGGAAAAACAAAGGCGTTGAGAGTGGTCGACTAGTAACCAAGGAAGGCATATATGAGACCAATGTTATAGGAGAGTCAAACTCTGACAGCGCAATGGCGTCATAGATACACATGTGTCTCCATTCGACCTCTGGCCGACTTCACTTGTTCCAACCAATCATAGTAGTTGGTAATCTTAGGAGGCCATGTACATAGGCTAGCCGGACAACGATCGCAAGTAATAAGAAGGTCATCGTTTGCCAAGCTAAGATATCGAGAAAGAAGGAGGTCGCCCTGTTCAGATGTACCGTAGGGAGCAAGAACAAGTTGTTCATCGATGAAGGCAAAGGTTAGGTCATCAGCAGCCAAATTGGCGTTATCTGATCCCTGAGATGGAGAGGAAGATGAAGACATGGTTTTCTGATTAAGGAAATAGGGTTCTTTGGAGAATGAAAGGAATTTGGGAACGACTGAAGACTAAGTGAGAAACCTCTGGGGTATCTCTCATTAAATATTTTTTTGGAGATATGACTGACACGTATTGGGACTACTTTCTTTCAAACGTGCGACTGAAATGCATCGAAATTCAGTTGTGGAAGTCGAGACGCCTCGGTTGAAAGGAAGAAACTTTTCAGAAAAAAAATCATCATTGCATTCATTTAGGGCAAAAGTGATTGAAATGACACCCGCGACTGCCACGAAATGATAGTTATTTTTTAATACATCAACCAATAGCTTCACTCGAGTTAATGTAGGGGGCAATTGTTAACACTCAAAAATACTTTTAAGTGTTTAGCCGAATCAAGTGACAGCCGAAGGTAGAAACCTCAAAATGAACAAGCAACAAAATTCTAGGTCGATAACCGAGCTGACTCGTAACCGAATCTATTAGTCCTAGTCCTCGGCTAGAAAATCTTCATCGACTATTATGGTAGCTTGGCCGAGTCATAATTCTGAGGAACGACTTAGACCAACACATATTTGGACGCCTCAAAGACCAAGGCAAAGAATCTTCTAGACCCCAAGAAACGGTAACAACCAGCAACATCTAGAAGGAAGTGTCATTAATCGTACAAGAGGAAAACCAGGAGTAAATATCGGCACCACCTCCTCACAGTTGGCTAGTGGATTTAGTGGGTAATTTAATGGCTAACATAGGGGGATCACATTTTATTTTTTTTGTACTGTTAATGTAGGATCATTTGTACAGAATAAGCACAACAATTCAATCAAACAACTGATTTTACATATATTCATTTTATCTTTATCGCATTTACTGCAGTCTAGTTGTATTTATGTTTCTTACCACTAATTAGTTTACTCAATCAACGTTTAGTTGGAGAACCCATTGCTGGAAGTTAGAGTTTCGCTTTCAGCCAAATCACTTAATTAAGGAATCAATTTGTCATTCGATTTCGTTAGCCGATAGACAGAAGACATTTCGGACGGGAACAAATAGTTAGTAAGCACTCCAATAAAATGTGGAAACCAGCTAACTCCCACGCTAGATTGCATAACTGCTGTTTCTTTTTGTCTAAACATATTTCTAAAACATATCTGAAATAATTAAATAAATAATCAGATAAATAAAAATTAAATGGTGCAATATTTTTAGAAATTCTTATGAAATAAAAAAAAAAACAGTAAGTGTTTCTCTGTCGGCTAATAGATTGGTGGGCACATACTCAAAATCATCTCAAAAGTCTCTTCTATTATTTTTTGGGTTTCTCATTTAGTATTCTCATTAGAGTCCGACTAATTCAGATTTCAATTGCGTAGGGTTCATGCGGAGAAAACGTTCTCTATCAAGAATTTTTTCCTACCTAAGACTTTAACCAGCGATCTCTGATTAAGAGAAAAACAATCTGCACCACATTCTTTGATGATAAAAGTATTCTCTACTTAAGTCCACCTTGGGTACCTAATTGTAAAAATTTAGAAAATGGCTATTGAAAGTGTAGTAGTTTAATTATTTTAAGACAGATTTCAAGAAAGTTCATATTTTTTCTCAATAATTTAGCAATCTACTTTTTTTTTTGTTTTTCATTCGGTGTCCGATACCCGCATCGGAGCCGGATTAATTCAGATTCGTGTCGCATAGGACCCATTCAGGGGAAGCGCTCTCTATCAAGAATTTTTCTATACCAAGGGCTGAAACCCGAAACGTCTAGTTAAGGAAGAAACAACTCCATCCGGTGCACCACATCCTTTAGTGGTGCAACGTACTTTTTCACTATAAACTTTCTGTTAATTGGAAAAATGAAATGAAAAGAAATTAGCACAAGAGGAGATACCTGTATTTCTTTTTGTAATATTTAAATTTTAACATAGTGTTATAAATGATGGTGTTCTGGTATTTAGAAACAAAAGACTTTGAATACTTCTCCATCTCAGCAAATTAAAGGGCAATCAACGGAAAATCAATATCAAGGGTAAGTTGCTACAATTATACAAAATGGTAGATTACAAAATCCTTTTAACTTGGAGACCAATAATTAATTAATTAATTTCTTTATTATATATAATGCTATTCTAAAAAAAGTTATATTTATTATGTGATTTAGTACGTTATAGTATGTTATTATTTTTATGTAGAGTTACTTGTCGCTAGGTCAGCCGACGGCTAGCAGCGGAATTATTCTTGCTCGAGAAGTAGCAACGGACACCCTTGAGCTAGAAAATAATATTGTATAAATAAATAAATTATATAAGTATATATACTACTGTATATTGAATTTGGTTTCCTTTAATTTTGACTTCTCTTGGTAAAATTTTAGCTCCACCTAGGGCCAGGGGCGGTCAAGGTGGTGCAGCCGCACAGGTCCTCCGGTCGGCGGGTTCTTCGTCTCAGAATTTTTATTTTTATTTGTATATTTCAAATATTAAGATATGTATTAAAAATGTATCAAATTTTATCATGAGATTTGTAGTTTAGTAGGGCTTCTATCAAGAGTCATTCCCTTGTGAGAGGTTGTGCCCGATGCCCCCCTCCCTCTTTAAACAAAAAAAAACATGTCCCCTCCCTCTTTAAAAACACTACTAATACAATCCAAAATAAAGTTTTCCCATTAATTATTGTAGAAATCTCAACTTCCAAGTAAAAAAAAATTTGGTAAGTTATTTTTTTGAAAATTATTTTGCTCTAATTCACTATTAACATGGATTGATTGCATCAATGTTTATTCCATTTTGCTTATGATTTCAAATTTCTCAAATCTCAATATTATATTTAATTTAGGGTTCTCAATATTACATTAAATTAATTGTGTTTAGCTTAGATTTTACATTACTTTTATTAGTAATGTATGTAATGGATGACTTGTATTTTACATGATTACATTAAATTTGAGTTGTCTTTTTGTTTCAATAGAAGAATTACAAATGTCTCATACCCGAAAATATCCGTCTGGCCATTAAAAACGTAAAAAAAAACGAAGAAGAGTTCATCAAGTCCCAAAGAGGGGCATTAGATAGATTTGTCCAGACATTCTTAATTATGAAAAATTGTTTTATGACTTTAAATATAAAAATGCAAGGATATCAATTTTTTATATCTAATGTAATGATAGTTTTTCTTATAAATTTTTCAGTAATGACATTAAGGTATCTAGCATTATAATTTATTGTACTGAATTTGAAAATATTGAATCAAATATAGTGTTTAATATACATTTATTCGATGTTTTGATTAATTAGTTAATTTTAATTTTTCATGTGAATAAAAAAGAGTCTCTTTTTATTTCTCGCACCGGATCCTTAAAAGTATAGGAACGGTCCTGGCTCCATCACAGTCGACATACAATAAATTATAATCTATAAACGAAAATAATTAAATTGCTAAATTAAAAAAAAAAAGTTTCACGTTAACAGCTCGATGTAATTGCGGTAAATTGCCGGCATGCAAACGACGACGAGCCGTCTACGTAACCTACGGTGAGATTCATGTAATGTACTCTTTTCATCCCATTTTGTAAATTTACGGAAATCAATATTTTTTTATTTTACTCCACATTCATAAATCATAAGTCACCACTATTAAATATAAAAATAAATTCAGAATTTAAATTTTATAAGTTCTGAATTATCAAATAATAATCTTAAATATTAATAATATGATTCTAAATTTAATTTGTTACACATTTAATAACTTTTTTATGTACATACATAATTTAAAGTATTGAGCTTTGCCGAACTAGTAGTTTGAAGCTTAGCTCCTAACTCGAAATTTAAAAAGTAAATTTAAAATCCAGAGTCATTTGTTCATACTAATGTTTGAACATGTGAAGAGGAGGTGCGCAGATGCACCAGTAATTAAGGAAGTATGAGAAATTGGCTATATCAGACTTTAGGAAAGATAGAGGTAGACTGAAGAAGAACGGTGAGATGATTAGACATGACATCACATCTTCAACTTATTGGAGAAATGACCCTAAGTAGAAAGATATGTAGGTCGAAGATTACCGTGGAAGGATAGTAGGTAGCCAAGTGTTATCGTACTTTTACGTGCGAGAAGCAAGGGGCTAGTTTCTTCTTTTCATATTTTCCTTATTTAGTGGTATGTTTTAGTATTCGCATAGTATCTTATACTTCAATTTTTATTACCACCTTTACTTCATTTTCTTGATTTATTTTGTTATTTTGCGGTCGTTATTTTTTTTCAATTATGTTTTGGTTACACTTTTTTTTAAACTGAGGATCTATCGAAACTAGTCTCTCCACTCCACAAAAGTAGAGGTAAGGTCTACGTATATCACATCTCTTCAGATTCCACTTGTGAGATTACACTGAATATATTGTTGTTTGTTAGTAGAATTTTAATTTTAATTTTTTTAACATAGCGTTTGGTTATATATTCAATTGATTGTTTAATTTTCTTTAAATTAAAAACATATTTAAACACATTTTTAATCTCCAAATAAATTTTTTCGAGTTAATTTCAATATTATAATATTTTTCAAATATTTTTTTCCTTATCTTCAAACGCTTAATAACATGAAGATTAGGGGTGTTATCGGTCCGGTCTGGACCGAGAACCGGACCGATAAGGTTTTTGTCCGTAGTCCATATCTGGGACCAGACCGAAACCTTATCGGTCCGGACCGGTAAGAATTTTTTGGGTCGTGTTCCGGGGCTCAATTTTTTTTAAAAAAAACTAAATTTTCAATACTGAAATTGACATTCTCTGACACATTACCACGAAATTTGAACGTTGAAATCTATTTTATATCGCGATATATTTAGCTTTAAAAAGGGAAAAAAACGTAACTATTTGGGGGGAAAGTGAAATTGATTGGCAAGATGGACGTTTTTGGATAAATCGGTTGAATCAAATGGCCTTTAGGTAGTTTGGTTCGGATTCATCTCAAAAAAACAAGCGAAATCAAAAAACAAACTAGCTGAAACGGACGCCCGAGCGCAGAGTTATGACCATTTAAAGTTACACAAATTTACAACTAATTAAGGCTGGCTGGGGGGACTGGCTGGGGGACTGGCAGGGGGGGCTAGCTAACTGGTGGGATGTTACCGGATATTTTACCGGATTACCGGTCCGACTCCTTATCGGTCCGGGTATTATTTTGGTACTCGTAGTCGGACCGTTAACTTTTCGGTCCGAGTATTGATCCGGATTTACCGGTCCGATTCTCGGGTGATTACCGAAAGTATCCGGACCGCTAACAGCCCTAGTGAAGATTTCAATAGATTGAAGAGACAAGATGGATGGTTGGATGTTTTTCTGCTACCAAAAAAACAAACAGAGCTCATGAGGCTTCGGTGTCCACGTGGCCATCTTACACGTCACAGAAGTATGACAGCCACGTAGATGGTTCGTCTACCGTGTCAACTGCAAAACGACAAGAACGTCCACGTCAGCAATTACTCCGCTTGTTCCCTCCCTGAAACGTGGTCTGCTAAACCCCTTCCACCTCTGATGATGTGGCACTACATTATAACATATTATTTTCTGTGTTTCAATTTATGTGACACAATTTGATCGTGTACAGAGTTTAAGAAATAAAGAAAAATTTATTATGTTTATCAAACTGCCCTTACTTTAATGTCTATCTTTTGTTGAAGCCGTGAAAACAATATCTTGCAGAAATATGAGGTAAATCTGCGTATAATAGGCCCTTGTGGTCCGTCACTTCTCCGAATCTCGCACATAACGGAAGCTTAGTATATCGAACTGTCCTTTAAAAAAACAAAACATTTCTTATCCGAATCTAAATTATGTCACATAAATTAAAAAGAAGAAGTACTAACACAAAATCTTCTAATATGGTTATAATTTATAAAGGACTCCTAAAAGTATGAATTTAAAGTAAATGTACTAACAACAGCAAAACATATTCCCACTAATTGATGTCACCTAAGTGAATAATCTATTTCTTTTATTATATCATATCTTTTTATGCATGAATTTCAAGAAAATGTAGATCTTTGAAAGTAACTTTCTTCCGCATGACTTTGGTTATTACTTTTCTTTTGAACATATTAATGCGACCGTTTTTAGTATTACTTAATCTTGAATACCCGCTCATTTATTTTAGTATTCACATACATTCATCTTCTAAATATTGTTGGATTTTGACGGCCCAATATTCACTCTCATTCTAGTGGCGGAGATTGTTTATTAGCTACGGGTTCAACTGAACTAAATATTTTTTACATGAATTTATATATGAAAAATATTAAAATTTAAACAAATATTATACACATTCTAAACCCATCATTTAAAAAGTAAAATAAATTCAATTCTAAAAACATTAAAATGATACCAGTGTAATGATTGATGTGTAAAATCATTAAGGGCGAACATTAATATTACTATTTGATGAAAATTAATACATAGAAGAAAGAAAGAATTGAAGGATATTTGAACAAAGATTTGACTATTTTTCGAGGGTCTAGCAGAAACGATCTTTCTATCACCCAAGGTAGAGGTAAGGGTCTGCGTACATTTTATTATCCTCAGACCTCATTTTGTGGGATTTTCTTGGGTTATTATTGTAGTTGTGTATTTAAGTCTTGTCCAATTTATTTATTTTCTTAGGATGTCCCTTGATATGTTCCTTTCCTTGCAGGTGTAAATGATAATAGATTAGCGTATGACTGGATTCGATTTTGGATGTGTAGGGTTTTTATTGGGTTCGTGTACGCAGTGGAATTTGATTTTTTTTGTTTCAAACCCAACAAGACAACGAACTGCAGGATGATTATGTAATGATAAAGCAAACATACAACATGTAGAATGTTAACCGTAATACTTCGTTCGAAAACTTACGGATTGCAAATCTGGAATCTTCAAGTGTAATCATAGGGTGAGCACGCAACTGTTCCTCGAATGCAAGTTCCAAGAACTATGATGTATTTTCTCTTTCAGAAAGTTAGAAAATCCGGCAGAGCTTCGGGTGAGAATAATCTTTGTGAATTAAGTGTAATTTAATTGTCACGACTTCGCCTGGCTCGTGGATCGTGCCTTACCCGCACCCAAGTAGTCATACATCGAGAAAATCAATAATATAAAACAAGACATGAAATAATTGTAAATGATACGCTTTACGAGAAAAGGGTTGCCTTTCGCATATATACATAAACCAGGTTTGCGATTACATCCCAGTATGCAACATGACTACTGAGACCTCTAAGGAAATAAACAACTATGGCGGGACGGGGCCCGCCATACACCTGACTACAAAACTATCTGACAACGGAGATCATACCAGTAGAGCCTCCGAGAAGATGGAGCTCCCGACACCAACGCAAGAGATCCTAGGATGTGGATCTAGCACTGTGCCTTACTGCGGCATGACGCGGCCCAGAAGAGTCGATAACAGTACTAAGTATGTGAAATCGTAAAGTACTTAAATGAAATCATATCATTTTAAAACCAGTTTACAAATATGTATGAAACAATCGAGAAACCGCATAGTGCGCATCGTAAACAAGAGCAACAATAGGTAAATCAATGTGTCTTTTCTAGCCGCGAATGATCGGCGGGGCCAATTGCGTAGTATCACCACGCAAGCCTAATCTCGGACTCCGTAGTCCGCATAGGCCACTCACGTAGCCCGCATGGGTATATAACCCGCATCGAGGGTAGCTACTCCTCGGCGTCGTCTGGACTCATTGTCCGCGTAGCCCACATAGGCCGTGAGGCATAACCCGCATACTAACACGGAACTCGTAGCTCCGCATAGGCCCCCTGGACCCGCATGAGGTATTCTCGAATCATGGTCCTGCATCACCGAGTCTACCCGCGTCGGAGGCGACAACCCGGTATCACCTCAAGAGGTGAGTGATATAGTACTAACATAACAACTTATAGTTTAAACAACATAAGCATAAGTAAGACTGACCTCTTTACACAAACGTTACAAGTCACTACCACACATAGCATCATGTTATGTCTACTCATCAAACCATTTTATTATTCTTTCATAAATCAATATAAGTCGGTTATAAACACATAAGTAAACTGTTCCTTTTATCATTCTTAAGTTGTTATACCTAACTTCCCATAAAGCTAGTATAACTCTTAAGCTTGATATTTAAAAACCAATTAGTTTTCTTCTGTAAGAAAATGATTCAATATTCCTTTGAAATGTTTTAAGATCCTTATTATTCAGGCTTAAGTCGCAAGACATTGCCGTAAGTATTATTCAGGCTTAAGTCGAAAGACATTGCCGTAGTTATTATTCGATTAACATGTACGCTCTACCGTACTACATATATATTTTAAAATATCATGCTTTAGGAAGAATCACATACCTTCTCGAAAACCTCCGCCAAGTTGAATATGTCGCGTGCAGAGAATCGACTATAATAGTCCAGACATCTATCAAAGTCTAGACTACTCAAGGTCATTATAAGCAGAGGGTTCACAATTCTATGGAAAGTCGGGCACTTCCCTACCCGTGAGCTACTCAAGTCTCGTGGCAGTCCTAAGTAAGTATAGTTCAATTATTCTTCTTTTAAACCCTTCTACTGTGATAACAGTTCAGTTCTATTCTGTAATAATCTTCTAAGTATTTAATACTTATTCTTATACTTCTACAGTATGCATTCTCTAATACAAAAGAGGGTTAGGATTATTTACCTCGGTAAGCCTAATAATATCCTAGATATAAGTCGATCCGGAGCAAGGCTTAGCTCCAAGTTGTGCGCTCAGAGCTCGAAACCTTTGAAGTTATTCACAACTTCTACTAAGGACTAAGGGATTTGGGCTAGGTTATTTTGGGCATTATAACAATACTAGAAGGCAACTTTTCTACCAAGGGAGGGGGGGTAGATTTCGGCTAGGCTAGGGGGGGTAGCCTCGGCAAGCTTCTCAAAAAGGGGAGGTGTTGGGCGAAACAAGCTCGAGGAGAGGGAGGATTTTCAAGACTTGGAAAGGAATTTGTGGATGAAGAACTCTTCATCTTAAGGGGGTATTTATAGGTCAAGCCATGGCCAACCAAGGGTCAAGATGATGCAAAGTGCAAGACAAGTGTAGGGTGAAGATTTAGGCAAGTGTCCATTCTATCTACTACACACAAATATCCTACCAACTCCTTGACTTGTGCAAAGGCACAAAAAACGTGCCATCCATAGTCCAATTCGTCCAATGGACGATTCAAGTCCATCAATTGGAGTGTGACAAGTGTCGCCCTCCCGGTGGTCCAAAATGTGTCGTCTCGGAAAAATCCGCAAAAATTAGAAATGGCATAGCCGGAATTTTCCCTACGGAAGCTGTGGAAACGTTTCGTCGGAAAACGATTCTTTTAGCGAGTTGTGCACAATTTTCGAACTTGGCCTAACTTTAAGGCTAAACTTTCGTACGTACGCCCTCACGTACATACTCCGGAAATACGGGGTATAACATTCTCCCCTCCTTAGAAACATTCGTCCCGAATGTTCCTTCCCAAGACAGTTATCGATAAGGCTTAAACAGTTTTGCAAGTGCCACACATGGCCACAATATAACACTTAACAATTTACGAAAATTAAACCAGCAAATAGGAAAGTAAGTTACCTGGAGGTGTGGGGAATAAGTGAGGATACCTCCGCCTCATGTCCTCCTCAGCTTCCCACGTCATCTCCTCCCTAAGCTCGTTCCGCCACAAGACTTTGACGGAAGCCACATCCTTGGTCCGCAGACGCCTAACCTGACGATCGATTATCGCTATGGGAATCTCCTCATACGATAACCCCTCGGTCACCTGGACATCGTCAATCGGATGCACTCTAGATGGATCCCCGATACATCTCCTCAGCATAGAAACATGAAACACCGGATGCACTGCCTCCAGATCGGACGGCAGATCCAACTCGTAGGCAACCTTGCCTACCCTGCGGACGATCTGATACGGCCCAATGTACCTTGGGCTGAGTTTCCCTTTCTTCCCGAATCTCATCACACCCTTCATGGGTGACACCTTCAGGAAAACCCAATCATCAACCTCGAACTCCAGATGCCGACGACGATGATCTGCATATGACTTATGTCGACTCTGAGCTGTCAGCAACCTCTCCTGGATAAGCTTCACCTTATCCACTGCCTGCTGCACCAAATCTGGTCCCACTAACTGCACCTCGCCCACATCGAACCAACCTATAGGCGATCTGCACTTCCTCCCATACAAGGCCTCATAAGGCGCCATCTGAATGCTGGAGTGGTAGCTATTATTGTACGCAAACTCAACTAGAGGCAAATGATCCTCCCAGCTACCCCTGAAGTCAATAACACAGACTCGCAGCATATCCTCAAGAGTCTGGATAAGGTCACTCTGTCCGTCCGTCGTGGATGGAATGCGATTTCGTGCTCACTGCCCCTAAACCTCTCGAAAGACCTCCGGTTAGCCAGAACCGGGCTCCTCGATATGATCGAAATAGGGACTCCATGCACCGGCGATCTCTGATGTAAAGTCCGCATAATCCTCACCGAAAAGTCGCCCGACGGAAGAAAGTGGGCTGATTTCACACCCGCCGACGATAACCCATATAGAATCATGTCTCCTCCGAGTGCGAGGTAATCCCGTGATGAAGTCCATGTTGATCACCTCCCATTTCCGTGTCGGGATCTCTATCGTCAGAATAAACCACCGTGCCTCGTGCTCTACCTTTACCTGCGACAACACGCACCGAGCTACGAACTCGCAACGCCCTCTTCAAGCCATCCCACCAATACACGATCTAAGGTCGTGGTACATCTTGGTCGACCGGATGGATAGAGTAACGCCGCTACCGTGCTTCCCAAGAACTCGCCAAGTCCTCAAACATCCGAACACACACCGCCTCAAACCTTAGCACCCCATCAGGTGCTACCTCGAAGGACCCTTGCCCTCACGAAGAGTCAGATCACGATAACGTGTCGAATCGGATCCTCAAATCGTTTCTTCACCTCCTCGACGATGGAAGACTCGCAACCTCACGAACTCAACCCCATCGCTATCCGAATCAATCAAACGGACACCAAGGCTCGCTAATCGATGCAAATCACGAACCATGTCCTCCTCTCTAGTCGCACATCCGATAGGCTCCCATCGACCTACGACTAAGAGCATACGCCACAACATTGGCTTTCCCGGGTGGTACAGATATCAACATCGTAATCCTTAAGCAACTCTAACCACCGCCTCGTTGTAAGTTCACTCCTCTGGTGAAGATATACCGAGGCTCTTGTGGTCTGTATACATATCCACGTGAACCCAAACAAACTAGGGCCTCCAGATATTCAAAGCGTGAATCACAACGCTAACTCCAAATCACGCGGGTAGTTCCTCTCGTGTTTCTTCACCGCCGGATGCATATGCTATAACCCCGCTCATGCCGCATCAACACACATCCCAACCCGATGCCTCGACGATCACAATACACGACATAACCGTCTGGACCTCCGGAAGAGTAAGAACGGGGCGGTCGTCACTTCTTTCAAAGAATCGAAACCCCGCCACAAGCATCACCATCAAACTTAGCCGCTTACGAGTCACCTAGTCAATGGGCAGATAGAAGCAAACTTCTACGAACCGCCGATAATAACTCGCGAGGCCCGTAAAGCTGCGAACCTCTGCGGAGTAGTAGGTTCAGGCCAAGTCCCGATCGCTTCGATCTTGGCGTATCCACTCGAATGCCATCACCCACAATATGCCCAAGAAAAGCCACCAAAGTCAACCAAAACTCACATTTGGAAAACTTGGCGATAATCACTGGTCTGGAGAATCACAAGATCCTCAAATGCTCCGCATGCTCCTCGCTCGAGCGAATAAACCAAGATATCATCAATGAACACTATCACAACGTGTCCAAAATGGTTTGAACACTCGGTTCATCAAATCCATGAATATCTTGGGAGCATTGGTCAACCCAAAAGACATGACCACGAACTCATAATGCCCGCACGTCCGAATGCATCTAGGGACATCCACCTCTCGACTGCACTGATGATAGCCCGATCGCAGATCAATCTTGGAGAAACATCTCGCACTGCAATCGGTCGAACAAATCATCAATCACAGGAAGGGTATTCGTTTAATGGTCACCTTGTTCACCGTCAGATCAACACACATGCGCAGCGGCCCCGCCCTTCTTCTTCACGAACACCGCGCTCCCTGGAGAAACACTAGGCCCGATGAAGCCCTTCTCCAAAGAAATCCCTGCCGATCCTTCAACTCTCTCAACTCGGCAGTGCCATTCGTATGGCGGAATGGAAATAGGCCGAGTGTCCGCAACACATCTATACAAACTCGATCTCCTCTCGGGAGGATACCCGAGGTCGTGCTGAAACACGCCTGGGAACTCTCGACTACAGAATCGACGGAAAATCTGGTACCGCAGCCTTAGATCAAACACCCGAACGAGATGGTAGATATACCCTTCGCACCATCTTCCTAGCTTTGAGGTAGGAAATAAACCTACCCCTACGATACCGCGTCTCTCCCACTCAACAACCGGCCTCAGAAACCGAACTGCATTACTCTCTCTGCCTACATTGGCGTAGCAAGAAGCTAGCCAATCCATCCCCATGATCACGTCAAGTCAATCATCTCCAACTCTATCAAGTCGGCTAGGGTCCGACGATCAGAATGGTCACAGACAAGCTCTATATACCCGCCGAGCTACCACCGAATCACCATCGCGTAGCTACCTCGAAAGTGGTCTATGGACTCGTGCTCTATCCCTATCCTACTAGCAACAAGGGAGATATATAGGCAGAGTAGAACCGGATCTATCAAAGCATACACATCAAACCCGAACCGATAAGGTACTGTGACGACATCGGTGAGGCCTCCGATCCCGCTACCGGACAAGGCATATATGCGGCTCGAGGACCGCTAAAATCGGGACCCGAGCCACGACCTGCCGCGACTGCTGACCCATGAGTACCACGCCCGGCGAGTAATTGTAGGAGATGATGAAGCGGCAATGAACACGGCGCCGAGCCCTACCACCGCCACGCCGGCCGGACGATCCGCAGTGACCTGCCGCTACAATCGTAACAAGCTCCCAAAGCGTACCACACTTCCGTAATGGGATCTACCGTGACGGCCACACTGGGGTGGTCCCGATCGCCGCACTCGCTACTCGACGCTCAAGCCACTGGCCCGGCCGCCTCGAATACTCGCCGGCCGAGGACGGCAGGCGAGTGCTCGAGCCGCTGTGGTGCAAATCTAGATTGCCGAGGCCGCCACCACGATAGCCACCGTAAGACCCTCCCGCCCCGCCTTCTCGCTGATGTCACAACTCGTCGGCCTTCGCGCCTCGCATCCAAGAGCATGAGCTGCATGCGAGTAATGTCCATACCTACCGAAGAGAAACACCCGCATACGACTCGCCATATAATCATCTAGCCCTGGCGTAGCGGTGCACCCTATCCTCCATATCGCTACTAACGCTGGACATATCGAGCCAATGAATCAAACTCGACATTGTACTCCCGACAAGGCCCTCTCTCTCGCCGGAAAAATCTATCACCCGCGCCTCCTCATCCGCGAGGCAAGAAGTGAGTGAGGAAAGCCTCGAGAACTCATCCCAGTAGCGGGGACGCGTGCTCTCCCGGATAACTCCCATGAATCAAACCAATCGATCGCGGTATCACGCGACCTATGTGAACCAAAGATCACGGACTCGGTCTCCGACGCCCGATCACTCTCAAAATCCTCTCAGAGCGACGGATGAACTCCTCGGATCATCCTCCCGCCTCGACCGTAAAACTCGGCGGCTACAACTCGAAGTCTCGTAGCCTCAAACTCTCGCCTCGGGTGAACCACGGTACGATCGGGCTGGATCGAATCGCCGTGATCACTGTCCTCATGTTCGCCACGATCCCGCCGAATCGCCATCTCTCTCAGAACCCATCTCATCCGCCAGCCGGACTGGAGGTGTAAATCTTGTAGTCTCGCTGGGATCGGGCGTCGTAGAACTCGCCGCCTCGTATAGATCGCCCGAGCCTCGTGACTCGGTGCCATACTAGCAGCTCCCTCCGCTTGCTCTTCGGGCCCGGTTGCCTTACGCGAGGCATAATCATGTAAAAAGGGATACGTTAGAAGGGTCCGACTTATAACACACTCTAAGGCACGATCTCGTAATGAAAAGAATGGAAACCAATCCTAAATATCCTATAGCCTCTCGATTATGGTGTGGTGCACAACACACCGATAATCAAGACTTACTAGATACGGCTGTAGACACTTTCCGAGGATTAATCGCTTCGATACCACTTTTGTCACGACTGCCCGGTTCGTGGATCGTGCCTTACCCGGGCACCCAAGTAGTCATACATCAGAGAAAATCAGCGAAATATAAAACAAGACATGAAATAATTGTAAATGATACACGCTTCGAGAAAAGGGTTGCGCTTTTCTGCATATATACATAAACCAAGGTTTGCGATACATCCCAACTGCATAAATACATGACTACAGCACTTAAGGAAATAAACAACTATGGCGGACAGGCCCCGCCATACCGATCAGATAAAACTATCTACAACAGGAGATCATACCCAAGTAGAGCCTCCTAGAAGATGGAGCTCCGACACCAACGCAAGAGATCCTAAGGATGTGGATCTAGCACTGCTTGCCTTACCGCGCATTGAACGCAGCCCCAAGGAGGTCAAGACAATGTACTAAGTATGTGAAATCAGAAGTACTTAAATGAAATCATATCATTTTAAAACCAGTTTACAAATATGTATGAAACAATCAGGAAACCGCACATAGTGCCACATCGTAAACAAGAGCAATAATAGGTAAATCAGAATGTGTCTTTTCTAGGCCGCGAATGATCAAGCAGGCCAATTGCCCGTAGTATCACCATGCAAGCCTAATCTCGACTCCGTAGTCCGCATAGCCACTCACGTGAGCCCGCATAGGGTATATAACCCCGCATCGAGGGTAGCTACCTCGGCATCGCCCCGACTCGGTCCGCACGGGCCACATGCATCGCGTGAGGCATAACCCCGCATACTAACCTGGAACTCTCGTAGCTCCGCATAGGCCCCCTGGACCCGCATGAGGTATTCTCGAATCATGGTCCCAGACCGCCTGAGTCTACCCCGCATCGGAGGGCAGCTTAACCCCCGGTATCACCTCAAGAGATGAGTGATATAGTACTAACATAACAGCTTATAGTTTAAACAACATAAGCATAAGTAAGACTGACCTCTTTACACAAACGTTACAAGTCACTACCACACATAGCATCATGTTATGTCTACTCATCAAACCATTTTATTATTCTTTCATAAATCAATATAAGTCGGTTATAAACACATAAGTAAACTGTTCATTTATCATTCTTAAGTTGTTATACCTAACTTCCCATAAAGCTAGTATAACTCTTAAGCTTGATGTTTAAAAACCAATTAGTTTTCTTCTGTAAGAAAATGATTCAATATTCCTTTGAAATGTTTTAAGATCCTTATTATTCAGGCTTAAGTCGCAAGACATTGCCGTAAGTATTATTCAGGCTTAAGTCGAAAGACATTGCCGTAGTTATTATTCAGTTAACACATGTACGTCTACCATACTACATATATATTTTAAAATATCATGCTTTAGGAAGAATCACATACCTTCTCGGCGAAAACCTCCTGCCAAGTTGAATATATCGCGTGCAGAGAATCAGCCTATAATAGTCACAGACATCTATCAAAGCCTAGACTACTCTGAAGGTCATTCTAAACAGAAGGTTCACAATTCTATGGAAAGTCGGGCAGCACTTCCCTACCCGGTGAGCTACTCAAGTCTACTGTGAAAACAGTCCTAAGTAAGTATAGTTCAATTATTCTTCTTTTAAACCCTTCTACTGTGATAACAGTTCAATTCTATTCTGTAATATTCTTCTAAGTATTTAATACTTATTCTTATACTTCTACAGTATGCATTCTCTAATACAAAAGAGGGTTAGGATTATTTACCTCGGTAAGCCCAATAATATCCTAGATATAAGTCGATCCGGAGCAAGGCTTAGCTCCTAAGTTATGCGCTCAGAGCTCAGAAACCTTAGAAGTTATTCACAACTTCTACTAAGGACTAAGGGATTTGGGCTAGGGTATTTTGGGCATTATAACAATACTAGAAGGCAACTTTTCTACCAAGGGAGGGGGGTAGATTTCGGCTAGGCTAGGGGTAGCCTCGCAAGCTTCTCAAAAAGGGGAGGTGTTGGACGAAACAAGCTCGAGGAGAGGAGGATTTTCAAGACTTGAAAGGAATTTGTGGATGAAGAACTCTTCATCTTAAGGGGGTATTTATAGGTCAAGCCATGGCCAACCAAGGGTCAAGATGATGCCAAGTGCAAGGCAAGTGTAGGGTGAAGATTTAGACAAGTGTCCATTCTATCTACTACACACAAATATCCTACCAACTCCTTGACTTGTGCAAAGGCACAAAAAACGTGCCATCCATAGTCCAATTCGTCCAATGGACGATTCAAGTCCATCAATTGGAGGGTGACAAGTGTCGCCCTCCCGTTGGTCCAAAATGTTTCGTCTCTCGGAAAAATCCGCAAAAATTAGAAATGGCATAGCCGGAATTTTCCCTACGGAAGCTGTGGAAACGTTTCGTCGGAAAACGATTCTTTTAGCGAGTTGTGCACAATTTTCGAACTTGGCCTAACTTTAAGGCTAAACTTTCGTACGTACGCCCTCACGTACATACTCCGGAAATACGGGGTATAAAATTAATAATGAAGTGATGTTGTATTTATAGTTGCGTTTTAACCCTAAAACGCAGATAAGGTTACATGTGGGTCAGGCCCATAAACCGAGATGAAATGGGCCAGTCGGACTGCCCACTTGACTGGCAACGCCGCGGCGCTAAATGGGTGGTGTCACGGCGCTATGACATCGTGGCCCTGGGTCCCTTGCGCCGCAGCCATAGTCCAATTTTGCCTCATTTCTATTTTAATTAAATCTGAAATCCAATCTCGATTTAATTAAATAATTAGTATTCATTCAAATGTCTCGATCATAAATCAAACATTTATATTCTCTCATTACATCCTTAAATCGATGGAACAATTGACTTAGTGTTACCCTGCATGCCTTCACATATCGACACTAATTACATTTTGGTCTACACAAAACTCCTAGACGGTGTCGGAAGACGAACTCAATATGTGAAGTATAGTTACACGAATCTGGTAAACTGAATCTCTATGTGGAAAGATAAAATCATTTCATTCACGACACAATCGATCAAGCTTAGGATCTGCCAAGTGTCTATCCAAATGGCTTGATCATTATATCTCATCTATATTAGTTGACAACAATACCATATCCAAGATATGTCTATTGCGTTGGCCAACGACTTAGTCAACCTAATATCATTTGAGAATCTGAGTGTTCTCTCGAATATACATTCGAGAAATGAATCCTAATCTTGGCTCAACTACCACCTTTAATCCACTTCGTAACATACCCAATACAAGACGTATCTCAACCTATAAGGCATTTGAGATTAGGACAGGATCAAAGTACATTACTCTGTAGATAAGGTGTGTATCGACCTCAAGTATAAGGACTTCTATCTCCCACACACTGATCATACTTTAGACATGTATAACAAGCAGTATATCAATAGGGTATACCAATACTTCCAAAGTATCCACGTGTCCATCACGAGTTATAATAACTCGTAGCAGGTGAGACATACTACATCCTCAAAAGATATTGTTGACACCCAATTTTGACTCTCTCTCCCAATTATTAATCAGTAAATTAAACTAATTTTAAACACCACAAAATAACTCTAATAATAACAATACACATATATATGAGCATATACATACATAAATAAAGAACTTAATAATGGCGTCACATTTATATAAAGCATTAAGCACTCATTAAATAGCACGTTCGAATTTATTAGTTTAATAACTTTTAAAAACAATTTTATTTAAACCTCATTTATTTACCACTAGTTAAAATCAATACCTATAGTCTACCCAAATAGCATAGAAGCCCAACTCCCCTTTCATTTTAATTCCCAAGCCCAATACCCTCACAGCCCACAAACCTTTGTTGTCTTCCTTTACCCTCATTTCTCGTCCACCCAGCTGAAACCCCAGGCCCAAAACCCGTAAGGCCCAAATCCATATACTTATTAAACTTATTACCTCAACTTAGAACACTAAGAACCAACAAAACCCTAATCTAAACTGCCGCCTCCTCCGCCAACACGCCCAATCCCGTAACCTCCGCCGGATTTTCCCGTTGGAAAATCCGGTGGCTACTACAATTGATACCCTACATTTTTCCTTACCAAAAATCAGCTCACAAATCTACCCCAAATCGTGACCCAAATCATACTTTCCTTTCAACAACAATACACATTCAACTTGCCATAATCAAGAGACCAAAATCGCTCCCAAGATCATCGCGAATCGCCCCTTACCATAAATCACCACCAAATATTTTCCAAAACAACCCCAAGAGTCACAAGTTACCTTAACCGTCCTTACACCAAATCGACACCCAAAGCCTACCATAAAGTCCACCACTTGTTTTGGTAACAATCACCAGAAAATCTTTACAATAATAGCCCACCAAATCTGTCCAAGAATCGTACCAATAAATTACCCTAAATTGGAACCCCAAATGGTGACTATATAAATAGGTCGATTTGCACATGCAAAGGGCATCCAGAAATTAGCAGTCTAAGAGCAAGAATAGAAACCTTTCTTCTTCTTTACAATATTAGTCAAAAACCATTTATTCTTCGAAGATCAGTCACGGGCCAGCAACCATTCTAAAGCAAAAGCTTTGCCCTTTTTCATTCACATAGAAATACAATACGAGTGGGTTCGACGGGTCTAAACACCGCCTCAGTTCACTACCCACAAAAGGTAAACTCATCGTTTTTTCCAATTTTTCTGTTGATTTGCATTCTCACAGTCTGGGTGATGTCTGTTGCTTGAAGAATATGCCGATGCAAATATTGTTTATTGTTTATGTATGTTAAATTAATGTGAAGCATGTTTTGGTGGTTTATGAATACTGCGATGATCTTTAACTATATTTTCAAATGTTATAATGTTAATACTAGTCTGGAAATAGCACACTTGCATTCACGATGTACATAAGAGAGTCTGGGGTCATCTGTGGTAACTCCGATTGGTTCTCGTATAAGTAAAAATACACTTCAATATAAAAGATATCCCCTGTATGAACCCTCTGTATGTAAATGCTCTTGCGTCATTAGGAAGTAAACCATTTTTATCAATATATTTATGGGATAACACTAATTTAGATAGAGTAGGAGGTGCATAACCTGATAGTTGTTAAGTGCTTGCATCATTTGCCTTATTTCCTTTTAAATTAGACACATCAAGGTGATAAATCGAATTTGGAATATAAGAGAATTTGAGACCATGTATTGTCTGTAGTGTGCCTCATATTGTTGGCTTGTTCTGAACTTAAACAGGATTCAGGGAATTTGTTTTGCTCTAAATACACTGATATACGTGCCCAATTTAAGCATACGGAATGTATATTTAGGCATGTCTTTGTCACATTCTTATCTGGCTATGTCTACTACCCCAACCCATATAGCAGAGATTAACATATTGCATCTACATAGTTATGATAACCTTCCTTAGGCCCAGGAGCATTCAGTCTCACCTTACACTACCTGTTTGGGCCTACGAGATTATGTTCAAACCTATTTTATCTGCTTCTCGTTATATTTGCTATGTACTGATCTCTATTGCTCAATCACGATAAGGCATAATTCATGTGTGTTGATCTTTTTTTTGCTAAATATCTATCTGCTATGTTTGTTAAATTATGGATATGTACTAATCCTTATTTTTTCTAATATTTTTTACATGAAATGCATCGGAGCCGAATGAAGAGTCTCATTGCGAGACTCATGACGACTTTCGGCGAATGAAGACCAACATCTACGTGAATCCATATCCGCATATGACATTTCAAACCACAGGCGGAATTACACCGTCATTCCTTCTAGTCACTATTATTGATCCCCCATTCCGCATTTATTTGTTGTAAATTATTTGTCTAACATTACATTAGTGGGACCCCTAAGCTATAAGTCATTGTTAGAAAGTAGTTTGATACTAGAATTTGTGTCCCTATGTTAATTATTCTAGGCTTGCCATACATTGCTTAAGTTACATTAAACAACCTAATAATTTTCACTTGCATAACTTTTCACGTAGTTGAGGTATTATTCGCTGCCAAATTCTAACACAAAAAAAAAACTCTGTTATTATCATTCATATAGGAAAAGTTATTTTTGTACTTTTATTATCACTTGCAAAATTAGACCTTTTACGTGCTAGGCCTATTTTAAACATGCACTTTTTTTTAAACATAATAATAAACCTAGGTTTGAACGAACAACCGCAAGTAAGCGGATCTTAGAAGGTGCTTAACCCCTTCCCTCTAGATTAATAAAGAACTCTTGCCCAAAATCTCACACAGTTTTGCAGACCATTTAAATGGAGTTAATGTTGACTTTACTTAGTTAATATTTAGGTGTCCTAATTCACCCAAATAATTAGGTAGCGACTCCGTGAACCCCCTTTTGCACCTTTTTTAGCATGTTTTATTGTAAAGTAGCAGGATTCACTGAAATAATGTTGCGGTCGAAAACGGGCGCGACAACATAGTGACTTCGCTGGAGATAATCATGTTCTTGACCATAGCAAACCTAGGGTTATTATTGTTCGACTTTATTTGCTTTTATTTGTTTTAAATGCCTTAAAATTGCTTGCTTTAATTTTATATGCTTAACTGCTTTAATTGCTACTTTCTTTTACTGTTTTCCTTAAACTGACATTCCGCTCATATTTTCTCCCTTATGGAAAATTCACACTATCATACACTACACGCGAGGTGTACTTTGCGCACTCGCAAATTTGTTTCAAATACCCAAGTTTAAAAGAGTTGGCATTTTGCGCGAAGCGTCCGGACCATCCGGTGGCCGCGTAGCCTTCTCACTCGAGTAGTCCGCTCGGGAACCTTGCGTCTAGTAAAGACAAATCTTAGAAAATTTAGGATAGAGCTGTACTACCCTTTATCTTAAGGCATGCATGCATTTACCTTAGGTGGGTCGATCTTTGGTATCGTCTCCAAAGCTAGGAAAACACCAAATCTGTCAAAAGGTCTCACGACCCAATCGACCAAATCAACATATTATATGTTGCATAATCATGATAAATTAATCCAAGACAAAATGACATGCCAAAGTTGGAAATGTAAATTTATATTTTTCTTTTTTAGCACTTTTTGCAGCATTTGTATCGTAGGATGGATCACATAAGAATGGTGAGTGGAGTTCCTAGTAAGCTAAGAGTATGGTGGGAATATTTCGATATCAGCAGTCAAATAGCGATTAAGAAGAGATTGGGGTTCCTCGTCTCACTATTTGGTATTTCTCTAGATCCGCACTTAGTCAGAGCTTTAATCCAATTTTGGGACCCAGACCGAGTCGTCTTCAAACTCTAGGATTTTGAAATGACTCCTACATTGGAAGAAGTTCATTATTTCACCAGTTTAGCTTATTAAGACAGAGGTCAAATCATTACCCACATCCAGTCTGGAAAGAAATTTATTCGTTATATGGATTTAAAGAATACAAAGGAATTGCGATGCTTAGAGAATAATTGGGTATCTCTTGACTATCTTTACGAAAGGTATGGACGTCGAAATGCATACAAGACATGCAAAACAGAATTCTCATGTACTCCAGGTCATTGGCAAAATAGGCGTCCTATGGCATTTGCTGTCGCCTTACTTGTCACTTTGATTTTCCCACTTGAGTATGGAAAAATAAGAACTTGCATATGTTCTGTGGCTAGAGCACTTTTCAAGGGCATTGAAGGGGCGCAACCCACTCTAGTTCCTATGATCTTGGCAGAGATATTTCGATCTCTTAGGAAATGCAAAAGAGGCAAAACAAACTTCTTTGAAGGTTGCAATCTTATCTTGCAAATGTGGGCTATGAAACATGTTTACCAACGTTCGAACATGACTGACATTTGCTTCAGCGCATCCTATAAGATCAACAACTTCTATGATAGAATGAAACGGTTCGTGTCACCAGTCGGCGTCAAGGATTGGCAAGAGTTTTTGACATCCCGCACCAACGACCAGATTCAGTGGAAATATCCATTACTTTCTGTTACACCCCGTAATACCAGGGCTACTAATTGAGAATGTGATTAAAGATTTAAGATTTGAATTTTGTGAAGGAAAAAGTTAACGACTTGGAATTTGATTCTCAAATTTTGTATATGGAATTATTATAGTATATTGAAGTTTTGGATTTTTAAATCTCGGATTTAGTCATGTGGGGCCCACGAGAAATTTTACAATTTTGTGGGGCCCACGAGATTTTGAGATATTTTGGCCAAGTATAAAATTTATTTGTGAAGAAATTATTTAGGACCAATAGGAGTGGTGACACGTGTCACCACTCCACTTGTCTTGGAAGACTTGGACTTTTAGATATTTTGGGAGATAAGTGGACAAGTGGATCCCACTCCACTTGTCTTACTACACTTGGAGATATTTATATATAGAGAGAGCTTGCAAGACTTGTTCATTACACAATATCTCACACTTTGAGACTTATCTTCTCTCAATTTCTCTCCCACATTTTTCGAGAATCACCTAAGACCAAAAGTGAAGATTAAGAATTGCAAATCCTCATAGATTAAGCACCTTGATTAGGTGCTAAGTCAAGATTAACTCTCCAAGTGTTCTAAAGGGTTGGCCGAGAATAAGGGTGTGAAACCATAGGGTTTCGTCGACTTTTTGGAAGCGAAACGTGAAGTGAAGTTGGTTATAAGCTCATAGGGTTCACGTATATGTGATTGGAACTTGAAGAAGTGGAGAGAAACGAAAACTGCAGACCAATATAGTAGGGGCTGTTTTGGACGATTTTGGGTACAAAAATGAGGTAATAGTTCTTCTTAAATTAAAGTAATTGGATATTACTTATTGTTATGTTTAAGGGATGAATTTATGTTAAGGAAGAAATGGAAAATAAGATGTGTATGTGATAGATGTGTTGTTGGCCGATTGGAGGCAGTTTTGTGCCATTGGTTTCGTTGGTTATATTGTTGTTGTTATCCACACTTGTCGCATGTTAAAATGAGGTAATATGGTTGTTGGTATGTCATATATGGAAGTGTTGGAACTTGAATTGGAATAAAATGAATTAAGGAAAGAGTTATCGGATTGTAGTTATTGGCCGTGGAATCTATAAAACTGTTGGACGTTATTATACAGTTTTTAGGGACTGTTTTAGGGCGTTGGAATTCTAGAAATTCAGCCCTCATTTTGCATGTTTAATGTGGGAAAATGACTAATGAAAGTCCTAAGGAATAAGGGTGAAAAAGGCTTCACATTGTACCCTTAATGTTGGTTATTTATGCACTGTTTTATAGACTGCTTTTATATCGTTGTGGGGCAGAATTTTACACGTCAAGTTGGCGTGTAATCCCCTTTGGTTGTTTCTTTGGTTATGAACTATTTATTTAAGTTAAGAGGCTGGATTTTGCACGTAAGGTATGTGTGTGATCTCCTTTGGTTAACTGATGGTTGTGCCCTTAATTGTGGCTTGGTTATTGTTGGATTTGGGCCTTGGAAAAGGTGGAAAAGTACGTAGAAACAAAGGAAGTGCTGCCCAAATTTCCGTAGAATAAGAGGGCCATTATTTGGTATAAGTCTTACACTTGGAAGTTTGAAGTTGATAGAAGTGCTATTGTCATTTTAGGTTGAAGTACTACGTGTGACATGTTCTACTTGGCATGTGGAATAGCCGACAAGGTTGAAGTACATTGGGTCGTATTCTACTTGTCGTGTTGGTTAGTCGTCAACGAGGTATATGAACTTCTTTCTTCTATCGTCATGATTGATTATTGGAGTATAGATGACTTGTTTCTTAAAGTATACTTGCCTCGTTATTAGAGTTTTCATGTTATTAATTCTATGCTAAAAGCATGTCTAAATTATTCCTAAGTCCTTACCAAGTCTTATGGGAGATATTGGTAAGAGTGTTTAGTAAGCATTGGAGTCGAGTTGATCTTGCTAAGTTACAACACTAATGAGACTTGATTTATTTGAAAGTCATGAGACTAGATTTATTTGAAAGTTATGAGACTTAGTTAAAAGTGAGACTTTACTTGAAGGTATATGAGACCTTACTTGAAAGTATATGAGATTTGATTAGATGAAGTATAAGAGACTTGATTTATATGAAGTATAAATCACTTGATTTTGGGAAAGAAGAAGTAGCTTGATTTAAAGGTATAGGTTACTTTATTTGAAAAGAATAAGTTACTTGAGTTTAATAGTGTAAGTAACTTGTTTTTAATAATGAAAGTGCCTTGATGCTACAAGTGCTAGTATCTTGGGGTTTTATAAAGGAAAGAATAGATGTACATAGTACTTTTGTGTTCAACTCCCTCATATGGCATGATATGATTCTTTTTATAAGATTAGATGTACATAGTACTTTGGGTTCATTTCCCTAATATTACATCACATGATAATGCCTTGGTTTTATTAAAAGGAAAGAGGTGATAGTGCCTTGGTTTGTTTAAAAAGAAAGATGTGGTAGTGCTTTAGTTTCAAAAATGAAAGTTGGTTATAATGGCTTTATGGGAAGCTTGTTATAACGGTTTTATGGAAAGTCAAGAGATGGTTTAAAATGTCATATGGTTGCATTGATACACCGAGTCCCATGGTGGGCCGGGACACGTTGCATGTACACACATGAGGATTATATGAATAGTTATGATTACACCGAGTCTCCCAATGGGCTGGGACACCTTATAGGTGCATACGTGAGAAGGATGACCACACCGAGTCCCATAATGGGTCGGGACATGTTATACGACTTAAATGACTTTACACCGAGACCCAGAAAGGGTCGGGACATGTTATACCTTATATGACTTTACACCGAGACCTAGAAAGGGTCGGGACATGTTATACCTTATATTACTTTACACCGAGACCCAGAAAGGGCCGAGACATGTTATACCTTATATGACTTTACACCGAGACCCAGAAAGGGCTGGGACATGTTATACCTTATATGACTTCACAGTTTACACCGAGTCCTAGAATGAGCCGAGACATGTTATACCTTATATGACCCCACACCGAGTCCCAATATGGGTCGGGACATGTTAGATACAGAGTATGAGGGCCGAGTCTCAATATGGGCCGGGACAGGTTATAGGTACGGAGTATGATACGTTATCTATACGTGTATGAACATGATGATTCTATGAGTAGGCATCCATGAAGTGAGTACAGTGGTACATGGGTACAGTGATACAAGGTATAATTGACTCTTATTTTAAATGACACGGTTGGATCTGGTATTTGATTATTTTACTAGTCCCTGTCATTTCTTGGCCAGCCATGATTTTAATACTGTACTTTATTTCCGTTTCATACTTAGTACTTGTTGTACTGACCCCCTTCGGGGGACTGCGTTCATGTCCGCAGGTATTAGATACTCAGTTGGGTGATCCGCGAGATCTCCAGTCAGCTTCTATTGAGACAACTCCACTAGGCCGGAGTCTTGTCATGTTGGTACGGAGTTTGTATTACAGTCTTGTACATTTATGGGTACGACGGGGTCTTATCCCGTCATAGTATTTGTCCAAACTCTTAGAGGTATGTATTTATATGTGGGCTGGACGTGCGTGAGTTGTATTTATATTGTTGTACAGTTGTAGTCCCATTCGGGTATTATATATTATGGCGCCGACTTGGCCTTTGTTTGAAAAAAAGAAGTTATTTAGCTTCCGCGGGTTACTTGTGTTTTATGGGTAAAAAGGTTCCCAGGTAGGGCACCAGTCGCGGACCCGGGATTCGGGTCGTGACACTTCTTCACAAGAAGGGGGCCTATATTCTCTGCAAAGGACTTTACTACATTGAGCTTATCGAATTAAAGGGTCTTCAACTATACACTCTATTATGCGTACTTCGACAATTTGGTCAAGATCAGATAATTCCTCTCCAATCAGACATGAGAGTTTCAGAAGTCGCATATGGACCAAATTTTGTCATCCCCCGAACTAAGCAGATTCTCGACGATTGGAATAGCATTAACAAGGTAGACATAAGAGACAAACAAGCAGGGCACACACCCGAATATCAGACATGGTTTCAGAAGGATCACGACAATGCAGACTATAGCCCAAAATGAGAGCAAGGCTTCGAGGATGTTGGCACAAAGAATGGGATAAAGACTTGTCAACTCAAGGATGCAGTTATCACTCCAGACATGTGGGCTCAAATGCATAATATAGTGCAGTACTTGGAAGAAGCAGGGCGATACCTAGCAAGACCTAAGCCTCACCATCACTCCGGCAGTATAGCTATAGGCAATTAGTTTAAGATTTTTGTTTTTAATCTTCTATGTAGTGTTTCAATAAAGTTCAGCTTTATTACCGATAGAGGCATTTCAATCTAACGGCTGGATCTATTCATCATGATTTTGCATATGTGACGTTTAGGCCTACCTCTGGCGTAAAGGGGTCCCCATGCATGTTAGGACTCGCTTTCAATGTGACGATTTATGTGCAATATATACTGCTAAATGTTATTTATACCTTTTGCAAAATCATATGCTTTACACTAACTCGGTTTACTGCATTTTTAAAGGTTTTATTTTCCCCTAGGTCGATTCGTATTTGACTAGAAGATGGCAGAACATCATCATTATACAAGGTCGAAGGTACGAAATGAGGATACAATTGGTTCTAGGCCCCACATAATCTCCTTTCATGATAATGAGTTGCCCGTTGAAGGCGCAGGGCACAACAAGGCACTGAATATCACCATTCAAATCATGACATCCAATTTTGACCCTCTATTCCAATTAATAATCAATACATTAAACTAATTTTTAAACACCGCAAAATAATTTTAATAATAACAATACACGCATATATAAACATATACATACACAAATAAGCAATTTAATAATGACATCGCATTTATATAAAACACTCATTAAATATTATGTCTGCATTCGTTCTTTTAACAATACTCAAAATAATTGTATAAATGTTATTTATAATTTAAACCCCATTTTATTTACCACTAAATCTAAAATAAAACACCCACCACAACCCAAGTTAAAATCAACCCTCTTATCATTTATCCCAAAGTGCAACCTAGGCCCAAATCGTCATACCCAAGCCCCATTGTCATCCCCTCTCCTTTTATTTTTAACACTCAAAATAGAAGCCCAATCCCCCAACAATAATTATAACCAGCAGCCCAACAACCACCTCCTTCATCAACTTACAGGCTTCATCCAAAACACAATGAACAACCCTAAAACTCTAAATCGCCGCAAACGTCCAGCCCAAGAGTCTCGCCGGAAAATCGGCGTTGCTACTCACGCCCGTGTCATCCTTAAGTTTCCATAACCAGAATAGTACCAAAATCGTATCAATATCGCCCAAATCATCCTTCAAACTTGCCATAACTGATTTAACCCAAATCACAATTAAATCACTGAAATATTCCCATATTCCCGTCCAAAACAAATCACCCAAAATCAAACTTACCATAAACCGAAAATCTTACAATAAAATCATACCAAAAATTGATTCAAACCTACCCTAAATTAGAACCCCAAATGGTGACTATATAATGGGTCGACTTGCACGTGCAATGGGGAGGGAAAACCCAGTGAGAATCCGAAAATTAGCAGTTTAAGAGCAAGAACATAAAATTCGAAAACGTTTTTTCTTCTCCAGAACATCAATCAAAAGCCTTTTATTCTTCGAATATCAGTCACTAGGCAGCAACCATTCTCAAAACATAAGCTATGCCTTTTCATTCGCATATCAATAAGATCTGAATGGGTTCGACGGTTTGAAACGCCGCCTCAGTTTGCTACCCAAAAAGGTAAATTCATTGCCCTTCTAAGTTTCTTATTCGATTTATATTATATGGTTTGTATGATAATTGTGCTTTATTGAACGTGTTTGGTATGAGATAGTTTGTTACTGAATTAATTCGAAACATGTTTGGTGAGCATTATTTGGATTTTGAACCTGTTAGTCTAGGATTGAATATTTAGCAGAGATGTACAATGACTAAATTGTGGGCACATGTTTAGTGAATGTTGATCTAAGATTCAGTTATTTTCTGTCCTTGCGTATCCTCTGTTAAGCAGGAATGAGTTTGAATTTCCCTCGGTCCTTCATTTTCTTAAAAGTACTATATATATTGGTCTGACTTAAACTAAGTAAATTTCCTGTGGAAAACTTTTCATTTGTAATGATCATTGAAAGGGGTTTAGTCTTGGTTGATATGCCGTTAAGATATTTCGACATGTCGAATATCATTAGCCTATAGTTAATATAGCTTATAATATGTCTAATATGTGTTGTCGATTTCTCATCTGTATTTGTAATTGGATTAATATCATGTGAAGGTATGTCCTCTTGGTCTCTTTCATTAAAGATATGAGATTAATGGGCTGGATCTGCTCTACTTCCATGTGTTACTATCTTTACCAAAGGACCAAGGTTCAACCAAACCATGTTGGGACCGTTAAATTTATTCGCAAATTGTCTTTATATGACCAAGCTTGATCTCATTTTCGCATTATATATACTTGGACATTTACTAATCTTATCTTCTTTTCTTATTTACATGAAATGCATCGGAGAAAAATTAAGTGTCTCATAGCAAGACTCATTATGACTTTCCTCACACGAAGACCCGTATCTACGTGCATCTCGCATCCGCATCGGAAATTCCAAACCACAAGCGGAATTATACCATCATTCCTTCGAGTCATTACTACTGATTCCTCTTTCTCTATTTATTTGTTGTAAATTATTTGTCTAACACTGCATTAGTAAGACCCCTAAGCTTTAAGTCACTATTAGAAAGTAGTTTGATACTAGAGTTTGTGTCCTTAAGTTAGTTATTATAGACTTGCCATACACTGCTTAAGTTACATTAAACAACTTAATAATTTTCACTTGCATAACTCTTCACATAGTCGAGGCATTATTTACTACCAAATTCTAACATAGGAAAACTCTCTTATTAGCATTCATATAGGAAAAGTTATTTCTGTACTTTTATTGTCACTTGCAAAACTAGACCTTTTACATGCTAAGCCTATTCTAAACATGTATTTTTCTTTAACATAATAATTAACCTAGGTTTGAACGGACAACCGCAAGTTAGCGGATCTTAGAGGATGTCTAACTCTTTCCCTCTAGATTAATAAAGAACCATTTTAGCATTTTAGAGGATGCCCAGAATCTCATATAGTTTAGCAGACCATTTAAATGGAGTTAATGTTGACTTTATTTAGTTGACATTTATGTGTCATAATTCACCCAAATAATTAGGTGACGACTCTGCGAACCCTTTTAGCATTTTAGCACCCCTTTAGCACATTTTTGCAGTTTTATTTTATTTTAAACAGTAGCAGGATTCGCTGAGAATATAATGTCGCGGTCAAAAAAGGTCGCGACAGCATGACGACTGATGCGCGAAAAGATGCACACACTTTAACGCAAGTGCACGTTATCGTGACAAGTAATATAGTCTTGGTAAGACTGAATATCGTCCACAAGGATTAGTGTTCAAGTTCCAATTATCTATCTTTTGGTATCTATTTGGTAACCGATATTTGATTTTGTTGTTTATAACTAATAATTATAAATTCTAATTTAACTAATGTGTTTACTTCAGTAGTGATGGAAATAGGGTTTCCACGTCTCCTCAACTATCCGCTTATGTTACTTATTAATGCAATGAATTATGATTCTTCCTCTCTTGGAGCTAGCAGGTTTACGAAATCGTTTTATACTCCCGTTAAGGCTATATAAACACTCAACCCCAGTATTGCTCCTTTCTACCTTTCGGTGATAAGGATGACTCTATAGGAAGATTAAGACCAAAAACCTAGTTAACCGTCACGCGCCATGCGTAAAATTAGGTGTTTTAAGCCTCTCATTAACGCTACATAAGTAATTGAGGTATTTTCATCCTCAATCCAAAATATGTCTACCCAACTTACAGCATATTCACAACCTCCTCCTTTCGAAGTTTGATTAGAAATCATATAAATAATGATAATTAGTGATCAATTAATTACCAAGCATTCAAAGCAATTATTGGATAAATCTCAACAAGAAGAAGAATAACCATAAACATGCATCAATTCATAACATAAGTTTCTAGTAATTTAACATGGAAAGCCCTATAAAGGAATTAGTTCCTAGCCATTGACATGACAAGAACTAATTCAAGGTTCATCATAAAAACTGAAATAAAGGAAAGAAAAGAAAATTACTAAGTTAAGGTCTCAAATCTTCAATCCAAGAATCCTTGTGTTGTGCAAGAAAGGGAACCCTTTAGAACTGTCTAGGGTTCTCCTTTTATAGGCTCAAAACCGCCTCTAACTTTTCCCTTCAGGCCTGGCCCAGAAAATCGTCATTAAACCTGATTTTCCCGCGTCGGCGCGGCGCCAAGTCTGCGATACCGGATGATTTGGCGCCGCGCCCGCCTTCATGCGGGAGGCGCCGCGGCGCTGCAACTTCTGCGGTCTTCTGGATATTGGGCGCCGCGGCCCTGCACCTGTTGGCATGAGGCGCCGCGGCGCTGGCCCGTGTTTCTGCCTCGTTCGCCACTTTCTCGTCTTTTAAGCTCTGGAACCTCCACTTTTGCCCTCTTTTCGCTCCTTTTCCGTCATTGGGTCATTTTAACCACTTTGACTCAAAAGAAAGAAAATATATCCTAATACGACACTTATTTGTACAAAAAGGGACAAAAGACTAACTAAAAACGACTCAAAAAGTGTATATAAAATACACCGATCAAATACCCCCAAACTTAACCTTTGCTCGTCCTCGAGCAAAGATAGAAAGAAATAAAGGACTCAAGCAAGAGGAAAAATAAACAGACTCAATGACATTGATCACTTTTGCTGCTTTGGTGTTATCTAGAAAAACATGAAGGTTAGCAGAATAATATGCAGGAACATATAGCATGAAATTTTAGCACACTAAACACATTAAGCTAGATATTTTGCAAACTCATTTTTATCATGCTTAATGGAAGTCAAACTACTGAATCATGCATGTAAAATTCAAAAATCCTATGACATTTTTACTTGCTATTCTCCACTAATCATGGGTATGCATAAAAGAGATCTTCAGGACTTTAAGAGTTGTAATGTAGGCTTAGGTATAGGTAGGTAAAAATAGGCATTTAGGCTCATTTTTGTGTACCATAAACTCTTTAGCTTTTCAGTGTTTCCCTTTTCTTTTGATTCTTTTCTTCACTTCAAATCAATCTTTCCCCTCTTTTGTTTTGGGAGAGTGAAGTGTATAATAATGACAAACACCCCCAAACTTAGGCTTTTGCCTATTTCTTATTATTTTTTTTTATTGGGGTGCAACAAGCTTGTTCACTCTTTTTGTCTCTTTTTTTAACACCATTTATTCCACTATTTCACATTTTTACTTATGGCACAATTTGTGGGAATATAGGGTGTCAAAGAAGAAGTTTCAATTTTTAGGCTCAATGGGGCTGACTAGGGATACTTTTAAAGTCAGGGATAGAAAAGTGGTAAGAATTGACTATCAAAGAAATGTCTGAGTCATCTCTCCTAACATGCATATCCTAACTATTTCGCCTCAAATAGCAAGCAATCATAACACATAAGTTTTCATCATTTAGCATGCACAGTTCAAGCAAGAAACTCCAAATAGACAGATTTTGTGAGTTTTTGGCATATCTAACCTAAGTGTTTAGATAGTTGCTTCTAATTCCATTACATTATTCCACCTTACTTCACTAGGTGTTTCTAGTAACTACAGCATACATGATCTTTGACAGGCAATTATGACTCAAAAGAAAAAAATTGTGACTAAAAATATACAAAAAACAATAAAAAAGACTCAAACATACTATAACAAGACACAAATAAAACACCCCCCCCCCCTCCAAACTTAAATCACACATTGTCCCCAATGTGTGTAGACTCAAAAACAATAAAAGAAAACAAGACACTTACAGACTTGGCTAAAATGGTGGTGGTGGCGGTGGCATTGGATAGTGCATGGACCACTGGTTGAACAAGGAACTCATCTCGTTAATTTGCTGCCTCGTTTCTTGTTGTCCTTGTATCACTGTGTCCAAACTCTGCATCATCATCCTCATCCGATTCGGAGTAATTGCTCCATCATGGGCACCAAGGTTACGAATCGTGGTTGGTGGTGGCTAGGTCTGCCGCATATTGAGCCTCTATTTCGTGCTCATGCTTCGTTCATGGCGCTCTCTGCTGCTGCTTTGGTGGTCTTGGTGCTCTTCTTCGCTGGCTTTGGGGCTTGGAGTGCAGTAAAGAGTGCACTATCCCATATGTCACAGGCAGTTGGTTTCTCTCATTAGTATCAGTGGGTAGGACTGGGACCCCATTCATGTGGAATAAATTAGTTGTCACGACCACAGGCATGGCGGTGCCCTACACAGGCACCCTTACAGTATACATCGAGATAATCAGTGAACATACATGAAACTTATAAAATAATACAATGTAGTAAAACAACAAAGTTAGCCGATAAGGCTACCTTTCCCGACATATATAAATACATACAAATCGGAAGCTGCCTCATTCCTTTACAAACCGACCCACGATATGTGACTACTGACCTCTAAGAGTTTTAACATAACAAGCGTGGCGGGACGGGCCCCGCCATACCCTGAATATACATGAATCTACAACCTCGGGAAACCGTGCAAGAGATAAGCCTCCGAGCAAATGGAGCTTTTTCCCAAAATCAACCGAGATCCTAAGAGCGGATCACCAACTCTGCACCTAATACCTACGGCATGAACGCACCCAGAGAAGTCGTACAATAGGTACCGAATATGGAACGAAAATAAGGTACATTAAACAAAACATATCTGTATAAAAGCATGACAGAGATAAGTATAAAAAGGGTAAATACCTGAACCTACCATGTCATTACCATCACGTGAACTTAATCGTACCTTATAATATTTTCCCATTTCTCAATAAAAGTTATAGTTACTTTCTTACGTACTTACTTCGGAAAATCATCAAGTTCACTACCATATAACTTACTTACCTTACATAACCTACTCCGACCCTTTATGGAGGGACGCTATATCTTGCCGGTCAGTGGGGCGATAATGTCATATAGTGCGCGTAAAGGTATCTTGCCCACCCGTTTCGGGGCGATAATGTCATATAGTGCGCGTAAGGTATCTTGCCGGCCCATTTCGGGGCGATAATGTCATATAGTGCGCGTGTAAGGTATCTTGCCCACCAATTTACGGGGCGATAATGTCATATAGTGCGCGTAAAGGTACATTGCTCGACCCGTTTACGGGGCGATAATGTCATATAGTGCGCGTAAAGGTATCTTGCCGCCCATTTTTGGGGCGATAATGTCATATAGTGCGCGTAAGGTATCTGCCGGCCCGTTTCGGGACGATAATGTCATATAGTGCGCGTAAAGGTATCTTGCCCGCCCATTTCGGGGCGATAATGTCATATAGTGCGCGTAAAGGTATCTTGCCGGCCCATTTATGGGGCGATAATGTCATATAGTGCGCGTAAAGGTATCTTGCCCGCCCGTTTCGGGACGATAATGTCATATAAAATCCGAATTTAACCCAACGTACTACGCACCTCTACTTCTTTAGAAAGACACTTTTCAAATAAAACTTCCCAGATACTAACAACTATAGTATCAAGTCCTATCCACCTTTTAAGACAAGTCACAATACCTTTTTAGAAATACATTTACCGGCTTCTAAATCAAGTGACTTCTTTATTAAAAACCTTAAGCAATTAATGCCTTAAAATCAAGTCATTTATCCTTCCATAAAGCAAATATAACCAACTCCCCATAAAGTCGTTATATTCACTTTATACCTTAGCCAAAATATAATTTCCTATCCAAGGGACTTATACGTTTAAAACGGAACAAGTATCACATACTTTAAAACTCTTCAAGTCCCTTAACTTAAAAAAAACTTAAGACATCCTTTATTCTTTCAAAGTGAGTCAATCTCCTAACTCACCCGACTTGGCTATTTATAAAACTAGTAAAGGATATCAAGGTGTTGTACGTCTACCGTACTATATACGTGCAACTAGTCATGCTCAAAAGATAGGAAAAGTTCTACATAAAGTAAATCACACAACTACCTCTTAATTTCTAAGAGTAGAAGGAAACATGAAATGATACCACAGGTATATTCCATACATAGAATCATGCCAAAGGAAGGAAGAGGTTCACATACCTCGCGACGATTATCGACAAGTAGCAAAATGCTCCAAAGTACTTCAACCTTGATAGCTATTCCACCCTCCAAGAAGGATACGCTATACTTAGTACCTCAACCTATAATGGTCACAATACGTCCATTAACCTCTTACTTCAAACGTAGAATATTCTAAGTGCTAAGTCACTAAATTCTACGGAAAATCGGACAGCACCTCCTTTGTTTCTACTCACTTTTCCACCTTTTTCAAGGCCGAATACAATAACCAAACAAAACACATTTAAAGCCCAAACAATGAAATCAACAATAGGGGATTACACGCCTACTAGACGTGTAAAATTTCGCCCCACAATAGATATCAAACTAACACAACTACTAGTCCAATTTTGGCCATATTGAGTACAACAATACCAAATCTTATCCAATTTCCATTTCAATCCAAATTGTTAGCATAACATGATATCAAGTCGCAATCGATTATAACTACTATAATCTTCAAGTAAGTAACATGCGACGATTTCTAATAAACGACCAATTAGTAATCCAACTTCAAGTGGCTAATATAACATTTCAGATTTAAGCTACAAGCAATCCATAATACTTATGAACTTCAACATATCAACTTCATGCTAGCAACATGTAAAGCTAACAACAACAATATATATATAATCTTGTAACACCATTAAGAGACAAGATTATACCTCAACGAATCTCAATCCAACTCCAAATCCGAAGTCGCTTCCTTAGCAACTTAGAGCCTCTTCAAGACACTTCAATCCGCTACTTGAGACCCTTAGAACCATACCAACAACTTCCCTTCAAACTTTCAATCCAAAACCTAGAAAGCAACTAGGTTTTCACTTTGCGACTAATCCGAAAACTATCTTTTTCCGAGATTTTTCTATTGAGATATGCTTACAATACACTCATGAACCTTGGTTTAAAGTGTGGAGCTTAAAGAACAAGAAACAAATTTTTTTTGTTGTTGAAGAGAGCAAACCCGAGAGCTATGTGTGAAGTTCTTCCAATTCTCTTGAAAATTTTCTAAGTGTTGGGCTCTCTCTTGCTACTAGTAGTATTATATAGGGACATGGAGGGTCAAGATGTGTACAAATGGGTGGCTAGGATGAGGTTCTCTTAAATATCAAGCTTGTGGTCCCATTGACCAAGTCAAAATTCTCAAGCTCTTCAAGTTGCAAGACTTGTCTTCCTAACAAGGGTCAAATGACCTTGTGCCCATGAAATTTTCGTCCAAGACATCACTAAGGGGTGACACGTGTCGCCTCCCATTCGCCACAATATTACGTTTCCGACAATTCCATAATTCCGATAAATTTTTACAAGTCTCAAATCTTAACACTTGTGAGTTCTTACGCACGTTCTTAAAACATGTCCTGTAAATACGGGGTGTAACATTCTTCCCCCCTTAGAAACATTCGTCCCCGAATGTTCTTTCGGAGTCAAACTTATAATTAGCGACATCGTTTCCTTTCACAACCCCGACATACCAACAATGCCACACATGGCCCTAATACTTCGCACACGCATATCCGCATCATCATAAACCCAAAAGAGATTATCTTTTCGTACTTCCAACTCCTTCTAACATATACATAGTCTCAATATAATCTGTTCATGAAACTTAAACATACCACAACTTTATCATGCATACAAGTTTCTAAAGGGCCAAAGGCATACCTGAAATCATATAGGCGGTTCAAAGGACCGCTAAAACTGGGAACTTCCACCACGACCTCTGTCACGGCCTGCCGGTGCATAAACATCCTGCCTAGCTATGGAAGGCGAATAACCCGCAACTGATCCAGTAGACGGTGTTGTCCCACCAGGACCCCCTCTATAAGGACACTCTCTTAACATATGGCCTAGACGACCACAAGAAAAACAAGCACCGTCTGCGCGACATACCCCGAATGTAACCTACCACATTTGCGCGTTGAGGCACAGTGGCCTCGTGACCGGAACCCCATCTCCACGAGGCTCAAGCTCTAGAGACTGACCGCCCTGCGTTCGGGGTTGTAAAACCTCCGCCGGAAAAGCGTGGAGGAGCACTCGGTCTTGGGCCGCAATGTAGACCTAGTTCACTGCCGCTGTCCGCCTCGAGAACCGCCACGAGACCTGTTGTCTGCCTCTGGGCCGGCTCGAGTCAATCGATCCTCCTCTCTATCCTCTATCCTCGCATAGGCTGCATCCTAGCAATGTCCATACCGGTGAAGAGCCACCCCCAAGCATCAGAATCATATGACGGTCTAGCCCCATCACATAACGATGAACTCTATCCGCCATGTCGCCTACAATGATGTGCGCGTGCGCCAAGGAGTCAAACTCGGGCTATACTCCCGATAGTCCTCCCATTCGCCTCGAGGTTAAAAATCTATCTCGCGGGCCTCCTCATCTCGGGAGGCAAAAAGTGATCCATAAAGGCCTCTGTGAACTCCTCCCAAACAGTGGAAGAGCATCATCCTCTCGTCGCACCCATGACTCAAACCAGTTCAACGCAATATCGCGCAGAACCGTAGAGGCTAGCATGCGAACTTCGATCTCGAAGCCCTAAGAACCTGCATAGTCCGATGTAGCTGCCGAATGAACTCCTGCGGATCCTCCTCAGACCTCGAACCATAAAACTCGGGCGGATGACAACCCAGAAAATCTCGGATCCGCAAACCGCCACCAGGTTAGCCGCTCGTCATGTCGGCGCTCGCTACTATACTGGTCAATAACCGGATCTGCTCCCCGTAGTCTCTATACTCAGCTCCTGGATGTGGGACTGGAGGCTCTAGTGCCGGAACCTCTGGAGCTACTGCCGCTCTCGGCTCCTCTAATATTGCTGGCGTGGCTGAACTCGCCGACCCGCCTACTACCTCAGGCATAGTCCGTGCCTGAGTCCGAGTAACCCTCTGAGTACCGCCAGCGCCTCCTGCCGCTTTGCCCTTCGGGCCACTGGCCGCCACCGCGAGGCATAACTGTTACATAAGAAGGGGTCAGAGAGGATTCAACCTACTATGACAGCTCTACTGCACGATCTCAAAGAGAGAAGAATGGAAACAAATCCTAAATGCCTTATAGATGTGCTGCACAACACGCCGATAATCAAGACTCTACTAGACACGGTCTGTAGACATTTTCCGAGGACTAACTGTTTTGATACCACTTTGTCACGACCCACCGGGCATCGCGATCGTGCCCTACACGCACCTTATGTATACATCGAGATAATCACGAACATACATGAAACTTATAAAATAATACAATGTATAAAACAACAAAGTTAGCCGATAAAGCTACCTTCCTGGACATATATATATACATACAACCGAAGCAGTTGCCTCATTCCTTTACAAAGCGACCCACATATGTGACTACAGCACTCTAAGAGTTTTAACATAACAACTGTGGCGGGACAGGGCCCCGCCATACCCCTGAACATACATGAATCTACAACCTCAGGGGAAACCGTACCAAGAGATAAGCCTCCGGAGCAAATGGAGCTTTTTCCCAAAAACTGAACCGAGATCCTAAGAGCAAGGATCACCAACCTGTGCACCTAATACCTACAGGCATGAACGCAGCCCAGAAGGGGTCGATAACAAAATTTAATATGGAACGGAAATAAGGTACATTAAACAAAACATATCTGTATAAAAGCATGACAGAGATAAGTATAAAAAGGGTAAATACCTGAACCTACCATGTCATTACCATCACGTGAACTTAATCGTACCTTATAATCTTTTCCCATTTCTCAATAAAAGTTATAGTTACTTTCTTACGTACTTACTTCGGAAAATCATCAAGTTCACTACCATATAACTTACTTACCTTACATAACCTACTCCGGCCCTTTATGGAGGGACGCCTATACTGCCCGGCCCAAACTGGGACGATAATGTCATATAGTGCGCGTAAGGTATACCGCCCGCCATTTCGGGGCGATAATGTCATATAGTCCGCGTAAAGGTATCGCCGGCCCATTTCGGGACGATAATGTCATATAGTGCGCGTAAGGTATATTGCCGCCCATTTCGGGACGATAATGTCATATAGTGCGCGTAAAGGTATCTTGCTCGGCCCGTTTCGGGGCGATAATGTCATATAGTCTGCTCAGAAGGTATACGATATCTTGCCGGTCCATTTTTGGAACGATAATGTCATATAGTGCGCGTAAGGTATCTGCCGGCCCATTTCTCGGGACGATAATGTCATATAGTGCGCAGAAGGTATACCGCCTGCCCATTTCTCGGCGATAATGTCATATAGTCCGCGTAAAGGTATCTTGCCGGCCCATTTCTCGACGATAATGTCATATAAAATCCGGGAATTTAACCCAACGTACTACGCACCTCTACTTCTTTAGAAAGACTCTTTTTCAAATAAAACTTCCCAGATACTAACAACTATAGTATCAAGTCCTATCCACATTTTAAGACAAGTCACAATACCTTTTTAGAAATACATTTACCGGCATCTAAATCAAGTGACTTCTTTATTAAAAACCTTAAGCAATTAATGCCTTAAAATCAAGTCATTTATCCTTCCATAAAGCAAATATAACCAACTCCCCATAAAGTCGTTATATTCACTTTATACCTTAGCCAAAATATAATTTCCTATCCAAGGGACTTATACGTTTAAAACGGAACAAGTATCACATACTTTAAAACTCTTCAAGTCCCTTAACTTAAAAAAAACTTAAGACATCCTTTATTCTTTCAAAGAAGTGAGTCAATCTCCTAACTCACCCGACTTGGCTATTTATAAAACTAGTAAAGGATATCAAGGTGTTGTACGTCTACCGTACTATATACGTGCAACTAGTCATGCTCAAAAGATAGGAAAAGTTCTACATAATGTAAATCACACAACTACCTCTTAATTTCTAAGAGTAGAAGGAAACATGAAATGATACCACAGGTATATTCCATACATAGAATCATGCCAAAGGAAGGAAGAGGTTCACATACCTCGCGACGATTATCGACAAGTAGCAAAATGATCCAAAGTACTTCAACCTTGATAGCTATTCCACCCTCCAAGAAGGATACGCTATACTTAGTACCTCAACCTATAATGGTCACAATACGTCCATTAACCTCTTACTTCAAACGTAGAATATTCTAAGTGCTAAGTCACTAAATTCTACGGAAAATCGGACAACACCTCCTTTGTTTCTACTCACTTTGCCACCTTTTTCAAGGCCGAATACAATAACCAAACACGCCACATTTAAGGCCCAAACAATGAAATCAACAATAGGGGATTACACGCCTACTAGACGTGTAAAATTCCGCCCCACAATAGATATCAAACTAACACAACTACTAGTCCAATTTCGGCCATATTGAGTACAACAATACCAAATCTTATCCAATTTCCATTTCAATCCAAATTGTTAGCATAACATGATATCAAGTCGCAATCGATTATAACTACTATAATCTTCAAGTAAGTAACATGCGACGATTTCTAATAAACGACCAATTAGTAATCCAACTTCAAGTGGCTAATATAACATTTCGGATTTAAGCTACAAGAAATCCATAATACTTATGAACTTCAACATATCAACTTCATGCTAGCAACATGTAAAGCTAACAACAACAATATATATATAATCTTGTAACACCATTAAGAGACAAGATTATACCTCAACGAATCTCAATCCAACTCCAAATCCGAAGTCGCTTCCTTAGCAACTTAGAGCCTCTTCAAGACACTTCAATCCGCTACTTGAGACCCTTAGAACCATACCAACAACTTCCCTTCAAACTTTCAATCCAAAACCTAGAAAGCAACTAGGTTTTCACTTTGCGACTAATCCGAAAACTATCTTTTTCCGAGATTTTTCTATTGAGATATGCTTACAATACACTCATGAACCTTGGTTTAAAGTGTGGAGCTTAAAGAACAAGAAACAAAATTTTTTTGTTGTTGAAGAGAGCAAACTCGAGAGCTATGTGTGAAGTTCTTCCAATTCTCTTGAAAATTTTCTAAGTGTTGGGCTCTCTCTTGCTACTAGTAGTATTATATAGGGACATGGAGGGTCAAGATGTGTACAAATGGGTGGCTAGGATGAGGTTCTCTTAAATATCAAGCTTGTGGTCCCATTGACCAAGTCAAAATTCTCAAACTCTTCAAGTTGCAAGACTTGTCTTCCTAACAAGGGTCAAATGACCCTTGTGCCCATGAAATTTTCGTCCAAGACATCACTAAGGGGGGTGACACGTGTCGCCCTCCCATTCATCACAATATTACGTTTTCCGACAATTCCATAATTCCGATAAATTTTTACAAGTGTCAAATCTTAACACTTGTGAGTTCTTACGCACGTTCTTAAAACATGTCCTGTAAATACGGGGTGTAACATTAGTGATAAGTGAGCCATGTCCCAATCCACCTGTTGTTACCAACCTGCTGATTTCCTCAATACTTTGCACTATCTCTTTCCCCACATCAATCGTCATCCCCCTCATAATTCCATATATTAGTTTGATCCTATCTTCTGGCACTCTGGTGAAGTGCGTGGATGGAATCATGCGGGCGCTGACGAAATACAACGAACCCTTGGCTGTTTTGTTGAACTGACACCTACTCATTCATCTTGACCCATTTCTGGCAATATCAAATGCAGCCCCAGGGTAACTCACTGTGTCTGCGACGGTATTCCAGTTGATGTTGTTGGTGCTTCTAGACCATGTTCTAAAATGGTTCCAATCACCATTTCCTCCTTCAACATCAACTGTTTTTAGAGACATATTTATCGCTGCTGCCGTCACAGGCATATATCTTCCCCTCACAAAGCACTTGTTATCCTCCCTCTTCGGAAAGTTAGCATAGAATTCGCGCACCATTGCTGTGTTCATTGGTGCTATCTTTTCTGGGTTTACAAATCTCTTCCACCCCATCATCTCAATCATTTCCCGAATGGGCTCATAGACATCCTCCTTCCCAAACGAATCCCTCTGGTAGTCCATTCCCCTTTCAGGGATTAAGGGCCTAGTACTAAGATTTTTGTATCTTGTATAAGCTTCGTGGCTAACGAACCTAGTATCATCGTATTGCGGGGCTGATGTGGGTGTGGAGGCTCTTCTCTTTCTGGCAGACATGGTTAAATAACTTTTTTTTTGCAGCTTACAAACTTAGTATCACCAATGTTTCCCAACACAATCAACAATTAGCAGCTACAACACTAACACCCCCAAACTCCAATTCCTGCACTACACAATACCCACACCCTCCTTGTATACTCCTCCTCTAAACTTCACAACCAATTTTTCAGCACCCCAACTACTTCAACAATGCAACACTTCTCCAAACTACTACCTCCTTTGACTACTGAAAGCTTTCAAGAAAAGATGAAGATTACCTTTTTGACGGTGTTCTTCAAGGTTTTCTTGCTTCTAATGGTGATATGAGGCACTTTGATGAGGTTTTGTTGGTTGAAATGGTTAAGGGTTTAAGGACTTTAAGAGTTTTTGGTTGTGGTTGGGTTTGATTTAAGGATGATTTGTGGGTGAGGGTTGAATTTTCGTGGGTTTTGTGGAGAAGAAATGTTAGGTTTTGGTTTGAATTTGGGGAAAATCGGATTTTTGGGCGTTTTATTACTTCGGATTTCGCCAGTGCCCAGCGTTCGCTTTAGCGCGCGGCCTAATGTTCTGCTTGCCGGAATTCTGCGCCGCGACCATCTGTAGCGCGGCTAGACAGCAATTTCTGGATTTTTGGCGCCGCGGCCCTGCTCCGGCGCGCGGCCAATCTTCAGCCTTTACGCTCTTTTGGCGTCGCGGCCACTGCTTCAGCCGCGCGGCCTCACCCATTTTCTGAAATCTAGTTGTTCTTCAGTTTTTCGCCCTTCAATTTATTGGCCTACACCTGTCAATCACAACACAAACACTACCTCTGTGAGACCGTTCTTAATAAAAAAATAATACTTATATTAAAGTAAAATAAATCAAAATACCTTGGGTTGCCTCCCAAGTAGCGTTGTCTTTAACGTCTTTTAGCCGGACGCAAGTTCCTTAACTCAATAAATGTGGGGTGGATTAACCCCACAACTAATCCATTTTCTCCACATTTTACGTTTTTTTTCTTCTTCTCCTATTAGCATTATCGTTAAGGGAAAGTTCAGGAACACATACCTGCTTTTGTGGAGGTTCGGCAATCCATACCTGCTTTCGTGGGCTCATCTCCCTTGGTTTGACTTGTACTGGCTCACATGGGGGTTTGATGGTGCTGATTGCAAAGAATCTGCTCATGGTTGGTGGCTCAATGATGTGTTTAAATACTTTAAACACCATTTCTTCCTTCTCCACCCTCAATGTCCGCTCTCCTCTTTCTACATCGATCAAGGCTCTCCCTGTCGCTAGGAATGGTCTCCCCAATATGATAGGGATTTCTGCATCCTCTTCCATGTCAAGAATGAGGAAGTCCGTAGGAAAAAAGAATTTTCCTACTTTAACAATCACGTCCTCAATCTTCCCTCTTGGATGAACCACTGTCCTATCGGCCAGCTGCAGGCTCACCGTGGTTGGTTTGGCCTCACCCAACTCCAACCGTTTAAACACCGATAAAGGCATCAAATTTATGCTTGCCCCTAAATCGCAAAGAGCCTTGTTGCATGTCACCCTGCCAACTGTGCAAGGTAGTGTAAAACTCCCTGGGCCTTTTAGTTTAGGGGGAAACTTCTTCTGCAAGATAGAACTGCACTCCTCCGTTAGTGCTACCATCTCATACTCCGCCAGTTTTTTCTTCTTCCCCAAGATCTCCTTCATGAATTTGAAATAGGAGGGCATCTGCTCCAATGCAATAAAGGGTATGTTGATATGCAGCTTTCTGAATGTCTCCAAGAATTTGGAGAATTGTTTATCAACTGCCTTCCGCTGTAATCTCTGGGGGAATGGGATCTTCTCTGTATACTCCTTCTCTGGAGTTTTCTCCACTATTGGGCGAGATTCAACCACCTTCTCTTGTTCTATCCCTGCCCGTTGTTCAACTATTGCCTGAGGTGACTGCTGCTCCAACTGTTTACCACTTCTCAACTGTACTGCCTGGCATTGTTCTTTCGGATTCATCTCTGTGTTGCTTGGCAGTGTACCCTGTTGCCTGCTGTTTGATTGCTTTGCTAGCTGACCCACTTGTGTTTCCAAGTTCTTGAACGAGGACCTAGCTTCTGTCACGAACTGGGTCTGGGCGTTGATGATTTCCAACAAAGCTGCTCTCAGCTCGTCTGGCTTTTCTGGCTGGACAGGTGTATTAAATTGTTGAGAAGGTGAGGCCTGAGTGAAGGGCTGCTGATTTTGGTTTTGCTGGTTTTGGTACTGGCCCCTATATTGATTCTGCTTCCCCTGGTCTCCTCTTCATGAGAAATTTGGGTAATTCCTCCACCCTAGATTATATGTGTTGGAGTATGGGTTGTTCTGTGGCCTCTGATAATTACCCACGGCCTGACATTTTGCCTGCTCAATTAGCACATTATTAGGATCAGCTGAAGGACACCTATCGAATGTATGTGGGCCACCACATATTTCATGACTCTTGGCATCTGTGACCGCATTCATCGACATCAGATGTTGTTGCAAATCGCTTCGTCAACAAGGCCACTTGGGTATTCAAGGCAGCAATGGCATCTATTTCGTGAACTCCCGTTGTTCTCCTACCACTCATTGATCTCTCTTCTGTGACATGGTTGTTGGTGGCCATATCTTCTAATAATTCGTGAGCGTCGTGGGCTGTTTTCCTTATGAATGTCCCACATGCTGCTGCATCTATAATGGTTCTGGTTGTTCCGCTGAGCCCGTTATAGAAGATGTGGACCAAGTTCCACAACTCAATACAGTGGTGTAGGCACTTTCTCTGCAAATCTTTAAACATTTCCCACGCTTCGTACAATGACTCTCCATCTGCTTGGTAGAAGTTATTCAGCTCCCCTCTCCATTTCGCTGCTTTGTACGGGGGAAAGAATTTGGCCAAAAATTTCTGTGTCAGCTCTTGCCATGTAAAAATCGAATCAGATGGCAGGGAATTCAACCTTACTTTTGCTCTATCCTTGAGTGAGAAGGGAAAGAGCCTCAATCTGACGGCATCATCAGTAACGCCGTTATATCTGAAAGTTGCACATAGCTCCAAGAAATTAGCTATGTGCATATGTGGATCCTCTCACGGGCGATCCTACAAATTGCACTGTTCTCGCACTATGCCGTAATCGCGGTTTTATCTCAAAGTTGTTTGCTCCTATTGCAGGATCCTAATACACGTATGCTCCATTCACCCTAAGAAGACATAGTCTCCCAAGCTTCTTTCTGCTTGGACTTGAACTCTTTCCTCGACATCCATAGGTACTTGCCGAGGCATTCCTGGGTTAGGTTGATTTTCACCTAACCCTTCTCTCATCATATTGTTGTTTTGAACACCGTCCATCTCTATCAAGGTTGCAATCCGCTGATTCTGTTTACAGGTTTTCTCAATCTCTGGATTGAAGGGAACAAGAGTGTCTGCCCCTCTTCTCCTTCGCATAAACTGATTTCCTGAAATAGATTAAAAACAGACAAACGGATTTTTACCGGAAAAAAAAAACGTAAAAATAAAATTAAAAAAAAACCAAATTAGAAATTAAAAATAGAAAAAATTGATATTGAACTATGCCTAATCCCCGTCAACGGCGCCAAAAACTTGATGCGCGAAAAGATGCACACACTTTAACGCAAGTGCACGTTATCGTGACAAGTAATATAGTCTTGGTAAGACCGAATATCGTCCACAAGGAGTAGTGTTCAAGTACCAATTATCTATCTTTTGGTATCTATTTGGTAACCGATATTTGATTTTGTTGTTTATAACTAATAATTATAAATTCTAATTTAACTAATGTGTTTACTTCAGTAGTGATGGAAATAGGGCTTCCACGTCTCCTCAACTATCCGCTTATGTTACTTATTAATGCAATGAATTATGGTTCTTCCTCTCTTGGAGCTAGCAGGTTTACGAAATCGTTTTATACTCCCGTTAAGGCTATATAAACACTCAACCCCAGTATTGCTCCTTTCTACCTTTCGGTGATAAGGATGACTCTATAGGAGGATTAAGACCAAAAACCTAGTTAACCGTCACGCGCCATGCGTAAAATTAGGTGTTTTAAGCCTCTCATTAACGCTACATAAGTAATTTAGGTATTTTCATCCCCAATCCAAAATATGTCTACCCAACTTACAGCATATTCACAACCTCTTCCTTTCGAAGTTTGATTAGAAATCATATAAATAATGATAATTAGTGATCAATTAATTACCAAGCATTCAAAGCAATTATTGGATAAATCTCAACAAGAAGAAGAATAACCATAAAATGCATCAATTCATAACATAAGTTTCTAGTGATTTAACATGGAAAGCCCTATAAAGGAATTAGTTCCTAGCCATTGACATGACAAGAACTAATTCAAGGTTCATCATAAAAACTGAAATAAAGGAAAGAAAAGAAAAGAAAATTACTAAGTTAAGGTCTCCAATCTTCAATCCAAGAATCTTGTGTTGTAAGAAAGGGAACCCTTTAGAAGCGCCTAGGGTTCTCCTTTTATAGGCTCAAACCGCCTCTAACTTTTCCTTCAGCTGGCCCGTAAAATCGTCATTAAACTCGATTTTCCAGCGTCGGCGCCAGCTGCGCTATCGGCGCGGCGCACAAGTCCTGCGATACTTCGGATGATTTGGCGTCGCGGCCACGCTTCGCTGTTCGAGGCCGCGCTGCAACTCGCGATCTTACGGATATTGGGCGCCGCGGCCCTGCACCTGTTGGCATGAGGCGCCGCGGCGCTGGCCCATGTTTCTGCCTCGTTCGCCACTTTCTCGTCTTTTAAGCTCTGGGACCTCCACTTTTGCCCTCTTTTCGCTCCTTTTCCTCCATTGGGTCATTTTAACCACTTTGACTCAAAAGAAAGAAAATATATCCTAATACGACACTTATTTGTACAAAAAGGGATAAAAGACTAACTAAAAACGACTCAAAAAGTGTATATAAAATACACCGATCAATGACTCTGCTGGGGATAATCAGGTTCTTGACCATAGCAAACCTAAGTTTATTATTGTTTGGCATTATTTGCTTTTATTTGTTTTAAATGCTTTAAAATTGCTTGCTTTAATTTTGTATGCTTAATTGTTTTAATTGCTCCTTTCTTTTACTACTTTTCTTAAACTGACATTCCGCTCACATTTCATCCCTTACGGAAAATTCACACTATCATACACTACACGCGAGGTGTGCTTTGTAAATTTATTTCAAATATCCAAATTTAAGAGAGTTGACATTTTGTGCGGAGCGTCCGGACCATCCGATGGCCGCGTAGCCTTCTCGCTCGAGTAGTTCGCTCGAGAACCTTGCGTCTAGTAAAGCCAAATCTTAGAAAATGTAGGATAGAACTATACTACCCTTTATCTTAAGGCATGCATGCATTTACAATAGGTGGGTCGATCCTTCGTATCGTCTCCACAACTAGGAAAACACCAAACCGGTCAACGAGTTTCACAACCCAATGGCCCAACAACATATTATGTGTTACGTGATCATGATAATTGGATCCAAGCCAAAAGTGACATGCCAAAGTTGAGAAACCTAAATTCATTTTTCGCATTTGTATTCTGACATGACTATAAACACAATTTAGTCTTAGGCTTATTGTTGTTATTTCAATAAACTTTAGCTTTATTCCCCAACCCAAAGCATCTCAATCCAATGGCTTGGACCCGTTTGTCATAATTTTGCATATGTGGCGTTTAGGCTTACGTCTGGCATAAAGAGGCCCCATGCATGTTAGGACTCGCTTTTTATTTGATGTTTTGTACAAAATGATTGCTATGTGCTACTTACATTCTCGCAATAATTTCTTGTCTTACACTAACATGGTTTGATGCATTTTAAAGGTTTTATTATTTCCCCCAAAAAAAGGTTGATTCGCATTGACTGGTAGAACATCTACTCCATAAAAGCAAAAGCACAATCATCCAGTAAAATGACTAATTCAAGGGCATCAAAACAAACCGGTTTGGGACTCATCCCCGTCCCTATAGATGAAGCAGAGGTCTCAAATAGGAGAAACACTACAGATCAAGACCAATACCTCGCCCAAATATTGCAGCAAATAGAAACCATGCAGGCCGAAATGGAGAGGCTCCGAAATCTTACAAACCTGTCCATTAGCCTAAACGCGCCACTCTCAGAACAAAAGACAGATGCAACCGTACCACAAGCATTTCGACATCCTGAACCTCTACTTCTCCAAAACTTTCCACAAAGGCCGCAATATACTAGACCGCACCAAACCATCTCTCGCCAAGTTAACCTGCAACCCAACCCACAGAATGACCCCTTCACCACATATATATCCCAACCTCCGCCTACCTATATCACCCCGCTTAGTCCGAACCGCCAAACCACCCTACATCAGCGTACCACACCCATTGCCAGCCCCAACAAATAGCACAAACCACTAGCATATACTGCTGAAACTCAGCCTTTCACTGTCCCTGTGCTTCCCCAAGAGACAGACCACTATGAAGAAATGGAGAGGCAGGCCCGAGCCAGAATTGACGAGGATGTGGCTAAGGAGATCCATATCCTAAAATAGGCTTTCTGGAGCATGCGGTCAGACAAAGGGCATGAATGATTAGATTAAGAGGATATGTGCATGCACCCAGATGTGGAATTACCTGTAGGGTATAAAGTACCCAAATTTGACCTGTTTGACGGGAAAGGCAATCCACGTGCGCACTTGAGGTCATATTGTGATAAGCTGATCAGAGTGAGCAAAACTCAGGCGATTATTATGAAGTTGTTTATTAGGAGTCTGACCGGTGAAACGTTGTATTGGTATACCAGCCAAGACCCCCGAAAATGGTATGATTGGAATGCATTGGCGCAAGATTTTGTGGACGGACTTAGATTCAATACGGAAACTGTTGTTACACCCCGTAATTCCAGGATATGTTTAAGAGAAGGTACGTAAGGAAACAAGACTTAAAAATTTGAACGAAAGAAAGAATTGTTTTCCAAGGAAAAAATCTTCCGAACCTCGGGAAGGAAAAAAATTGTTCGTTAATGAGAATTGGGTTCTCAAAACTTTTTATTTGAGACCGTTGGAATTTATCGGAATTATGGAATTCTATTTACAGAGTTGGATACGTGGGGCCCACCCGAGAAATGTTACATTTTTGTGAGGCCTACGAGGTTTCCGATATTTTGACCAATTATGAAAATTTCGGGAAACGAAATATTATGGACCAATGGGAGGGAGACACGTGTCACCCTCCACATGAATCATCTTGGACGAAATTATATGCAAAGTGTAGCAAATATTAGCTTGACATAATGGACCAAGTCAAAAGGTCAAGTGGGAGCTTGACATAATGGACCAATCTTAAGCCATCCATTTGTGTTGATCTAGACCATTGGTTTTAGTATATATCTATACTAGTAGTGCAAGACTAACTCATTTCCAACACTTAGAAAAATTGGCAAGACTTGTCTTGCTCTTTGTGAAGCTCTCGGCATAGCTCTATCCCTCACACAAAAAAATTTCATTTGTTGTTCAATAATTCCAATACTTTAAACCAAGGTTCCTAGAGGTATTTTAAGGATATCTCAATAGAAAGATTCCGAAAAAACGACGTTTTTACGTTAGTCGCAAGACGAAAACCTAAGGTATTCTTCAACTTTGAAGTTGGAACTTGAAGAAGAGTTCTTCATGAGCTTCTAAGGAGTGCTTGGAGCGGATTGGAACATAAGAAGAGGAGCTAAAAGTTGCTAAGGATCGAGTTTTACGCTTGGACATTATTAGGGCTTATTGAGGTATAAATCTTCGTCTTACTATTGTGATTGAAGATTTCATGTTATGATAAGTTAGAAATGATCATGTGATATATATTATGAAGATTGATAAGTGTTATGGAATTTTGGAAGCCTAAATCCGAAAAGTTCATGTTAGCCATTAAGATTGTAATTCAATTTAATTGTTAGTTACGATCGTCGCACGTTATAGAAAGAAGGGATTATAGTTGTTATAATCGATTGAGGCTATATAACATGATAGAATAACAATTTGGATTGAAAAGGAATTGGAATGAACTTTACGTTGTTACACATTTTGAGCCGAGAATTGCCTTAATTATCGACAGCCAGTATTAATTGTGGGGCAGAATTTTACACGTCCGGTTAGGCGTGTAATCCCCTTTGGTTAGCTGAATTGTTGAGCCTTAAATGTGGCATTTGGTTATTGATTTTCGGGCCTTGAAAAAGGTGGAAAAGTACGTAGAAACAAAGGAAGTGTTGCCCGATTTTTCGTAGAATAAGAGACCATACACTTAAGTATGATTCTACGTTAAAAAGTTAGGAGTTGATAGACATGTTATGATTAATATAGGTTGAAGTACTACGAGTAGCATATTCTACTTAAAGGATGGAATAACTATCAAGGTTGAAGTACTTTGGAGCATTTTGCTACTTGTCGATAATCGTCGCGAGGTATGTGAACCTCTTCCTTCTTTTGGCATGATCCTACGTATGAAATAGCCATGTGATATTATTTCATGATTTTTTCTACTCTTAAAAGTTAAGAAGTATTCACGTTGTTGATTCTAAGTTAAAAGTATGTTTAAATTATCCTAAGTCCTTACCAAGTCTTATGGGAGATGTTGGTAAGAATGGTTAGGAAGTTATGAGATTTGATTTAAAGCTATGTGTCTTGATTTATTTAAAGTAAGTACGTTGATTTTATGTTTGAAAATGATTTGAATTTATATGTGAAAAGGGGATTGATTTTAAAAGTGGAAGTTATATGATTTTAAAGAGAATAAGTTACTTGGTTTTGGAGATGTATGAAGCTTTATTTTTTTTCAAGTTATGGAACTTGATTTCTAAAGTATAGATGACATGATTTTATATGTATAAGCGACATGATTTTAAAGAGTATATGATACGAGGTTTTAAGACTATAAGCCTTGATTTTATAAGTGGAAATGACTTGATTTAAAATGTATGGTTTCTTGATCTTTTTCGAAAGTTAAGAAGATTGATTTCAAAAAGAGTATGTAACTTGAGTTTTAAAAAGAAGAATTTATTGATTTAAAAGAGAGGGTGTGACATGATTCTTTTATAAGTATGTATGTACGTAGTACTTTTGAGTTTAGTTTCCCCAATGTAATAAGAAATAAAAGTGTCTTAAGTTCTCTAAAATGAAAGGTTGTTATAATAGTTTTATGGGAAGTTGTTATAACGACTTAAGAAGAAGTGAAAAGATGGTTTAAAAATATTATGTAAGTCAAATTACACCGAGCCTACAAATAGGCCGGATTATGTTATGAGATACACCGAGCCTACAAAAAGGCTGGATTATGTTATGAAATACACCGAGCCTACAAATAGGCCGGATTACGCCATATGCACCGAGCCTACACATAGGCCGGATTACGTCATTTTACACCGAGCCCCACAGGCGGGCCGGATTATGCTACATGATTCCACAGTACACCGAGCCCCACATGCGGGCCGAATTATGCTACATGATTCCACAGTACACCGAGCCCCACAGGCGGGCCGGATTATGCCACATGATTCATCAGTACACTGTGTCCCGCAAATGGGCTGGATTACGTTATCACGTATGGATAATCAAAGTAAGCTCCCAAATAAGAAGTCCCTCCATAAAGCCCGGATTATGTTATGTAAGATATGTAAGTTATGTGGAAAAACTTGATCGAACTCTTAAGTATGTATGTAAGAATATGATGTTAATTCTCAGTGAAAGAAGGAAAAGAACGGTTAATGTACGATTGATTTCAGGAGTTAAAATGGCACGGTAGGATCTGGTATTTCATTTTTATACTTGCCTCTGTCATTCTTTTATACAGTTATGATTTGGTTATTGTACCTTATTTCTGTTCCATACTCACTTTTGTTATCGACTTTCTGGGCTGCGTTAATGCCCGCAGGTTTTAGGTACACAGGTTGGTGATCCTCGCTCTAGGATCTCTGTTCAGTTTTGGGTAAAAGCTCCATTCACTCTGGAGGCTTATCTTTGGTTCGGATCCCTGGTATTGTCGGTTGTTGTACATTCAGGGGTATGGCGGGGCCCTGTCCCGTCACAGATGTTATGTCAATACTCTTAGAGGTCTGTAGTCATATCTTGTGGGTCAGCTTGTAGAAGAAAAATGATGTAACTGCTTTTGGCTACATATATATATATATATATATATATATGTCCAGGGAGGTAGCCTTATCGACTCACCTGTTGTTTATTTCTTGTTGATTTGTGTTATAAGTTTGATGTATGTTCCGCTGATTATCTCTGATGTATGCCTGTAAGGGTGCCCAGGTAGGGCACCAATCGCGGCCCGGGGTTGGGTCGTGACAACTGTCCTAGACAGGTTCTACTTGATGAAGTTGGAAAAGAAGTCTACCGAAACATTTAGAAAGTACGTCATGAAATGGCGTTCAGAGGCAGCAAAGGTACAACCGCCGATGGTAGAGAGTGAAATGACCACTCTGTTTGTACAGTCCTGAAGGATGCGACCTATTATGAGAGGATGATAAGCGTCATTGGGCGGAGTTTTACTGAAGTTGTTAGAATGGGCGACTTTTAGGAAGAGGGCATCAAAACGGGAAGGATTACAAACCTGACAGCCCTACAAGCAACTAACAGAGCAATGCAGTCAGATTCAATAGGAGGTACCTCCCAAAGAAAGAGAGATGTAGCATCCCCTGTCATGGTCATTCAGGAGCATAGGCCATACCAGTCCCCGGTGTATCAAAGCCCACCACCTTCTTACTATAACCAAGACACCCAAAACCCACAACCATATTATCAGCACTGCACTACCCCATAACATGTTTACCATACCCAACCAACATATCCAAATCCTTCATGCTCACTGCAGTCACGAACCCGTACAACAAACGCACCCAAACCCCGCATAAATGCCGAAAGAAAGCCAACCAAAACCTATACACCTTTGGCTGAACCTTTGGCCCAGGTATATGAGAGGCTGAAGACCGCAGGAATACTCCAACCAATTCCTAGAAATACCCCCAGACCTACTTCCAGAGGGCACGACGAAACTAAACATTGTGCATATCACTCAGGAGCCATTAGACATGACACTGGAAACTGCTATACACTCAAAGACAAAATTGAGGAGTTGATCAAAGAAGGAGTCATACAAGTAAAAGAAGCTTCTTCAGATGTAAACAATAATCGTTTTCTCGATCATGACAACGCCTATGTGAATATGATTAATGAAGATGAAGAGAGCAATCTGAAAGGGACTATTACGCTAGCCCGAAAAGAGAAGAAGGTTGAATCATCGACCAATCGCCAAAGGGAAAGAAGTACTCCCTGCCGAAGATTGTTCAACCTCTGAATCAGTCATTTATCAAAGCATGCACTGTGCATGAATCAAAAGAAGACGATACTGAAAGCCACACCAACTATCTGAGATGCAAAGTGGGACTTGCACCCCTGTCCTGGTCCTCCGAAGAGCTCGATAGAGCTTTGTACTGGTTTAAAATTAAAATAATTGGAACTACGTTATGACCTGATTCCCTCGGCGGGATACGTAGGCGGCCACATTCGCTTCGGTCCCACTCTCAGAAAAACTATATCATTCCCTTTTGTAAACTTGAACTACATTATGACCTGATTCCCTTGGTGGGATATGTAGGAGGCCTACATCGGCTTCGGTCCCATCTTAGAAAATATTACAACTCCCCTTTACTTGTAATGAACTACGTCATGACCTGATTCCCTCGTTGTGATATGTAGGCGACCTAAATCGGCTTCGGTCACACCATTAAAAAATTTCTCCCCTTGTTTTAATAAAATACACACTTTGTCACAAACGATAAATATTCCAAACAAGCCAGGCGCGCAAGCATCAAGAAATCAAAACTGCTAAGTCAATGTGAATCGACCGCCTCCTCCCCAAAACTCACAAGTTTTCTTTGAGCGCAAGTTCTTCATATTAGCAGAAGCAGAAAATACAACAACAATCAAAGTTCAAATTCCGCAATAAGGTCCAGCACATCAGCTCGGTCAGAAAGACATCTCTACAATCCATACGGTTCACAAATGCACAATATCGAGATCAAAGGCATCATTGCAATCCATGTGGTTCACATACATCATGACCGTTCAAGGACGACATTTCAGCATCCGAAGTTTCAACACGTCTTCGCAAGGGCGTCACTTCAACATCACAATTACGACACCTCTATGCAAGGGCGCCTACACATCATACAGGGACGACATCTCTACTCACAGAGTTGCATTTTTCATATATTCATCATTTTATTTTAACAGTTATGCACTAATTATTTCTTAAGTTTAGTTTGCAGGAGCACTAATTCACAGGAGCAGGAGCATCAACACAATGATGTCTTCATCAACGCCATGTCCGAAAATGACGCCAGGTCCGAAAACGATGTCATGTCCAAAAATGATGCCAGGTCCGAAAATGATGTCATGTCCGAAAACGACGTCAGTTCTGAAAACGACGCCAGATCCGAAAACGACGCCAGATCCAAAAACGATGTCAGGTCCAAAAATGACGCCAGATCAGAAAATGATGCCATGTCCGAAAATGATGTCAGGTCCGAAAACGACGTCAGGTCCGAAAACGACGCCAGGTCCGAAAACGACGTCATGTCCGAAATGACGCCATATCCGAAAATGACGTCAGGTCCGAAAATGAGGTCAGGTCTGAAAATGACGCCATGTCCGAAAACGACGCCAGGTCCGAACCTGATGACATGCCCAAAAATGACATCATGACCGAAAACGATGCCATAACCGAAAACGACGTCATGTCTGAAAGCGACGCCACGTCCAAAGACGACGTCATCAACATATCAGTATCCGCAGTGGCAACATGTCCGTGCAAGGACGACATCTCTATATTTGCAGCATCACATCAACACAAGGACGCCGTCAACAGCATTGTAAGCATGTTACACAGGGACGACATCTCTACTTTCAGAAATGCATTTCTTATATATTCATGCTTTATCATTTAAACAGTTATGCACTAACCTTTCTTAAGCTTTATCCTTCATGTACCTTAATTTAGGAGCGGAGCACAACGTGAACCTACCTCTTACACAGCGAACTGAAGCAAATTTTGTTGGGGAGTCAAGTTACCCAACAAAAGGCAAAGGTGGCCTCGAACGTCGATCGACTCCCCTCCAGCATCCCGCAACACCAATAACCCAGTGTCATCATAATTCGACACTGAGACAAATTTTGAATCCGCGTCAGCCCGCCTTTAGTATTTTACCATAACGATAGCTCAGTGTCATCATAATTCGACATTGAGACAAATTTTAAATCTGTGTCAGTCGTTCCATAATTTTCTAACACCAACAACCCAGTGTCACTTTCTATCACCACGACCCAGTGTCATCATAATTCGACACTAGGACAAATTTTTGAATCAGCATTTGCCCGTGTATTTCTTAATCTCTATTATAATTCAGATGATCGAGACAAAATTGGCTATAAGTCAACGTCTTTGTCTGAAGACCGTTTCATCATCTCCAGTCAAAGAGGGACAAGTTGTTGACACCCAATTTTGATCCTCTATCCAATTAATAATCAATAAATTAAACTAATTTTTTAAAAACCGCAAAATAATTTAAATAAAACAAATACACAATCATATATAAACATATACATACACAAATAAGCAATTTAACAATGTCGTCGCATTTATATAAAGCACTCCTTAAATATTATGTCTGCATTCGTTCTTTTAACAATACTATAAATAATTGTATAAATGTTATTTATAATTTAAACCTCATTTTATTTACCACTAAATCTAAAATAAAACACCCACCACAACTCAAGTTAAAATCAACCCTCTTATCATTTATCTCAAAGTGCAACCTAGGCCCAAGTCGTCATACCCAAGCCCCATTGTCATCCCTTTTTTTTTTTTTTAACACTCAAAATAGAAGCCCAATCCCCCAATAAAAATTATAACCAGCAGCCCAACAACCACCTCATTCATCAACCTACAAGCTTAATCCAAAACACAATGAACAACCCTAAAACTCTAAATCACCGCCAACGTCCATCCCAAGAGTCTCGCCGGAAAATTCGGCGTTACTACTCACGCCCGTGTCATCCTCAAGTTGCCATAACCAGAATTATACAAAAATCATATCAATATCGCCCAAATCATCCTTCAAACTTGCCATAACTAATTTAACCCAAATCACAATCAAATCACTGAAATCTTCCCATATTTCCGTCCAAAATAAATCGCCCAAAATCAAACTTACCATAAACTGAAAATCTTGCAATAAGATCATACCAAAACTTACCAAAATCATCTCCAAATTACACGAAATCTTACACCAAAATCACAAGCCAATCAATCCAAAAATCGATTCAAACCTACCCTAAACTAGAACCCCAAATAGTGACTATATAAATGGGTCGACTTGCACATGCAAAGGGGAGGGGAAAACCAGTGAGAAATCCGAAAATTAGCAGTTTATGAGCAAGAACAGAAAATTCAAAACCATTTTTTCTTCTCCAGAACATCAGTCAAAAGCCTTTTATTCTTCGAATATCAGTCACTAGCCATCAACCATTCTCAAAGCAAAAGCTCTGCCTTTTCATTCGCATAGCAATAAAATCCGAGTGGGTTCGACGGTTTGAAACGCCGCCTCAGTTCGCTACCCAAAAAAGGTAAACGCATTGCCCTTCTAAGTTTCTTATTTGATTTATATTATATGGTCTGTATGATAATTGTTCTTTGTTGAACGTGTTTGGTATGAGATAGTTTGTTACTGAATTAATTCGAAACATGTTTGGTGAGCATTATTTGGATTTTGAACATGTTAGTCTAGGATTGAATAATTAGCAGAGATGTACAATGACTAAATTGTGCGCACTGGTTTAGTGAATGTTGATCTAAGATTCAGTTATTTTATGTCCTTGCGTATCCTCTGTAAGCAGGAATGAGTTTGAATTTCCCTCGGTCCTTCATTTTCTTAAAAGTACTATATATATTGGTCTGACTTAAACTAAGTAAATTTCCTGTGGCAAACTTTTCATTTGTAATGATCATTGAAAGGGGTTTAGTCTTGGTTGATATGCCGTTAAGATATTTCGACATGTCGAATATCATTAGCCTACAGTTAATATAGCTTATAATATGTCTAATATGTGTTGTTGATTTCTCATCTGTATTTGTAATTGGATTAATATCATGTGAAGGTCTGTCCTCTTGGTCTCTTTCATTAAAGATATGAGATTAATGGGCTGGATCTTCTCTACTTCCATGTGTTACTATCTTTACCAAAGGACCAAGGTTCTACCAAACCATGTTGGGACCCGTTAAATTTATTCACAAATTGTCTTTATATGACCAAGCTTGATCTCATTTTCGCATTATATATACTTGGATATTTACTAATCCTTATCTTCTTTTCTTATTTACATGAAATGCATCAGAGCAAAGTGAAGAGTCTCATAGCGAGACTCATCATGACTTTCCTCACACGAAGACCCGCATCTACGTGCATCTCGCATCCGCATTGGAAATTCCAAAACCACAGGCGGAATTATACTGTCATTCCTTCGTGTCATTACTATTGATTCCCCTTCCCCTTCCCCTATTTATTTGTTGTAAATTATTTGTCTAACATTGCATTAGTAGGACCCCTAAGCTTTAAGTCACTATTAGAAAGTAGTTTGATACTAGAGTTTGTGTCCTTAAGTTAGTTATTCTAGACTTGCCATACACTGCTTAAGTTACATTAAACAACTTAATAATTTTCACTTGCATAACTCTTCACGTAGTCGAGGCATTATTTACTACCAAATTCTAACATAGGAAAACTCTCTTATTAGCATTCATATAGGAAAAGTTATTTATGTACTTTTATTGTCACTTGCAAAACTAGACCTTTTACATGCTAAGCCTATTTTAAACATGTTTTATTTAACATAATAATTAACCTAGGTTTGAACGGACAATCGCAAGTTAGCGGATCTTAGAGGATGTCTAACCCCTTCCCTCTAGATTAATAAAGAACCATTTCCCAGAATCTCATATAGTTTAGCAGACCATTTAAATGGAGTTAGTGTTGACTTTATTTAGTTGACATTGAGGTGTCCTAATTCACCCAAATAATTAGGTGGCGACTCCGCGAACCATTTTAGCATTTTAGCACCCCTTTAGCACATTTTTGCAGTTTTATTTTATTTTAAACAGTAGCAGGATTCGTTGAGAATATAATGTCGTGGTAAAAAAAGGGCGTGACATCAACTCTACGAGCGTTGGGGATAGACAGCGAAAAGCTTTGTGAGAGCCATGTTAGAGTCAAAGGTTTCGATGGAGCCCAAGGGGCGTCGAATGGGAAATTGATCTCACACTATTAATAGGACCCGCAGAATTTGTCGTGGAATTTCAGTTATTAGACATTGCCACATGCTATAATTTGTTGATTGGAAGGTCGTGGATCCATATGGCCGGTGCAGTCCCTTCCACCCTGCACCAACGCTTAAAATATATATGGAATTATCACGAGATAGTGGTGTTCGGAGATGAAATAGAACCTATTAACGCAGCCTATTCAATCCCCATCATAGAAGATATGAGACAGTTGGATGTGTCAGTCTTTCATGTGAACGAGATTAAAAGCGCCACCAGGGCCAGGCCAATCTAGTTGCCATGCACTCTCACAATAGTAGCCCAGGAGATGTTGAGAAATGGGTTCGAGCCTGGCAGAGGTCTCAGATCTGGTCTGAAAAGGATCACGGAGCCGATCCAGTTACCCGAAAAGAATGATACTTTTGGTTTGGGATACCAGCCCACTTCGAAGTATCTGATGACTAGATTAACGAGGAAGAAAGACACTCCCCTACCTAAGCCAATTCTGCCCCTGAACAAGTCATTTATCAAAGCCAATACCATACAGATGCCGAGAGAGGATGACCCAAATGATTTTGCAAAAGGATTCCGGAATCTGTTTATAGAGGAAGATGAGGCAGAATGTTGTGTGATTCTGGATTACCACAGTGAAAAACCAACCATTTGGGATGCGGAGCGTGGATACAGCTTGAAGAATTGGACTTATGCCCCTGTTCTGGCCTTCCAAGGAGCTTGATAGAATTTTATGTTGGTCTTAGCAATGTGACTTGAACTAAAAATAGAATTGCCTTTATGTTTTCTTTGATATGTTTTCACTCTCATATTTTGTTTTCTCCTGAATTCAGATGTTTTGCAATTTTAAAATTTGCTTGGTGTTAAATCAAAATTTTGTGCATTGTTTCTTACAGCAATCATATTAATAAACCTGTTGATAATACGAATACGACATGTAATGAAACCAGTGAACAAGGCTCAAATAGCAAACTTGACTCCGAAGAACAAGAAGAAGATCTGCAATCAGAAGAGTTCGTTCAAGAATTAGAGCATTTTGAGAATAAGCCTAATGTCACGACCCGACCCCGGAGCCGCGACTGGTGCCCTACCGGGGCACCCCGTCAGGTATACATCAGAGAATAGCAGCGGAATATACATAACACATAAACCTGTAAATAGTAAACATCACTGGTTAGCCGACAAGGCCGCCTTCCATAGAATATACTTAATCAAAAGTAAAACAGTACAACTTATTCTTACAGCCCAACCACAAACGTGACTACAGACCTCTAGAAATAACAATTGTGGCGGGACAGGGCCCCGTCATACCCCTGAATGTACATAATATCTACAACATCAGGGAGAACCGTACCAAAAGTCAAGCCTCCGGAGAAATGGATCTTCTGACACCTGAGCAAAGATCATAAGAATGAGGATCCACCACCTGCTTACCCTTACCTGCGGCATGAACGCAGCCCCCAAGGAAGGGGGTCAGTACACAATATGTACCAAGTATGCGAAACTGGAAAATACTGAAAATACCTCATAAGTCTAAAATAACTGGAGACATGTATGAAAATCAGTTTACAGAATACTGTGCCTTACAAATAATGAGAATATCAAGCATATACCATACTGCATGAAAATAGGACGCTCATGATCAAAGCAAGGTCACCCGTCCGCAGTATCATTAAGCAATCATACTCCTGGGACTATTTCACCCGCATGGGTCATGTAGACCCACATGAGGTATTCCTCGCATAGGATTTACTCACCCGCATGGGACTATTTCACCCGCATAAGCCCTACGGACTCGCATGAGGTATTCCTCGCATCGTGGGTAGCAAATCAACGGAATATGCAAATGCCACAACCCGGGTCCAAGGATCAACCACCATGGAAGCATACCCGTGGAATCCCACCTCACTGTCGGTACGTCCGGGTAAACTCGTACTGCATGCCTCGGAATCCCTCCTCGTAAGCATGTCCAAGGTGCATACCCGTGGATTCCCACCTCACTGTCGGTACGTCCAAGTAAGCTCATATCAAGACAATGGAAGCATACCCGTGGAATCCCGCATCACTGTCGGTACGTCCAAGTAACTCATACTAAAACAATGGGAGCATACCCGTGGAATCCTCCATCACTGACGGTACATCCAAGTAATTTCATAACTTCTTTAGACTTTCAGTAATACACAATATGGATCTCATTCTTTATGACTTTAAGGCACTTTCTTATTGCTTAATCAAATCCGGAGAATTTAACCCGAAGTACTATGTACTTCTACTCTTCCAAAAGATCCCTTTTTCACATAAAACCCCCATTTTACACTCTAAGCAATTGATACCTTTAAATCAAATTGTCCTACTCAATTTCAGTTCTTTCATCTTTGTTTACCTTACTCAAGAAGACCATTCCTTTAACCTTCCATAAAGTTATTATAACCAACTCTCCATAAAGCCGTTATACTAACTTTATGCTTTAGAAATTAAGACATTCTTATCCTTTCATAAGGTCGTTATAACTAACTTCCCATAAAGCCGTTGTAACTCCTTATATCTCAAACAATTTTGTTCTTTTATTACCCAAGAGACTTATACTTCAAATCAATTTACACAATTTTCAAAATACTTCAAGCCTCTTATATTTAGAAAACAAGTTTCTTAACTTAAAAATCAGGTCTCTTATTTTTAGGATAGTTCAATACTCAATACTTCCACACCAAGTATTCTATACTTTTTCATGTCAAGAAATCCTTGTCTACCTTATTTAGGATAAACCATTCCTTAAGAACAAGTGGGTTAACTCCTTAACCCAACCAACTTAAACATTTTCTTAAAACAAGTCAAGTATAACAAATGGATTTACTTCATTTAATTCACGTACGTCTACCGTACTATATAGTTATAACTACTCATGCTCAAGAGATAAGAAAGTTTCCACATACCTCTTCGGTCACTCCACTTGCTAAGTCCAATATACTGCACGTAGTACGTCAACCTAAAATGACCATAATATGTTTATTAACCTCTAGCTTCAACGTAGAATATTCTAAGTGCAAAGTCACTAAATTCTACGGAAAATCGGACAGCATTTCCTTTGTTTCTATATATTTTTCCACCTTTTCAAGGTCCGAATTCAACATCCAACGCCACTTTTAAGGCCCAACAGTCCAAACAATTCAAAGGGGATTACACACCTAATCTTGGATGTGTAAAATTCTGCCCCACAATGCATAACAACTAACTTAACAAGTTTAAGGTAGTATTTTGGCTACAACATGCTTACATAACCTTCTTATCCAATCCTTTCATATCCAAACCATATTTCTTACATGCAATTTATCTAAGAGCAATATTCACAACTACAAGTTCTTTCTTCTTCACATGCAATACCAAAAACTAGCAACAAGAGAAAGAATTGTTACCTTAGAGCTTACCCAAAATTAATCCACCAAGTTCACTAGCCTCCTTTCCACAATCACCACCACAAAAACTCCTCCAAGATTGCCAACAAGTTTCCTTCTTGCCACATTTTTCAGATTTTTCTCAAGCCTTGATTTCCTCTTGATTTTCTAGAGAGAAGGGAGATCTTTTAATTTTTAGAGAGAGAGAAGAGCTTGAAGAATGACCAAGTCTTCAAGACTTGGTCAATAAGTAGAACATGCAAAATCAGATGGGGGGGGGGGGACACTTGTCACCCTCCCATGGCCTTTTTTAAAACAAAACAGTTCAGATTTTTCCACCCAGCCTCGCAGAACCCGCCTCAACGCCGCGGCCCTGCAGCCGGCGCCGCGGCGCTGAAACCTCCGCAATATCTCAGAACTTCCGGCACCACGGCCCTGTCTTCCGGCGCCGCGGCCCTGTGGCTCCTGACCGAAATATTTTTCTGTCCGACTGCGCACTGAACTTGTAACTCTCATAACTTTCTACTCCGATGTCCTATCAACGAACGGTTGGTTGCGTTGGAAACTAGACTCAACGAACTACGTACTAGGCCTTTGAAACACCTAGGAACTCGTAATGCAACTGGACATAAACCGCCTCAAAGTTGACTAAAAACCCGTCCGAAACAATCCGTCAACCTATCTTTCTAAAATTTTAAATCTTAACCCCTGTCGTACGTTCTCATAGCATGACCTGAATTACGGGGTGTAACATTCTCCCCCCCTTAGAAACATTCGTCCCCAAATGTTCTTTTGGAGTCAATCTAATATTCCTCGGTACATCCTCGTACTTCACGCCTAATGGGACCTTACTATGCCACTAGTGACCCTAAGATATCGCACACGCATAATCATTCATCGTAAGTCAAATAGGAAAACGAATCCAAAGTGTGAACCATCACCACTTACTCACATTCACGGCCTAACGGGATTGCCTGTTCGTATCTACCAACTTATTCTAACACATGTACATAGTCTCAATATCCTCCGTTCATGACACTAAATCATACAACAATTCTATCATGCATACCAATCTCTAGAGGGTCAAAGATATACCTGACATCACATAGGTGGGTCAGGGCGGCTAAAGCGGGAGCGCTACCACGATCTGCAGCGGCTGCCGCGTGCGTGAACATCATGCCTAGCCATTGAAGGTGAAGAACCCCGATCGATAAATTTGTTCCATCCCGCGATTGCTACCCACAGTGGACGATCTCGCCAAATGGCCCTGTTGGCCGCAAGCATAACAAGATGTCGACCTAGTCCGACACTCCCCAAAATGAGACCTACCACAGTGACCACACCGAGGCAAATGTGTCCTCCCCTGGCTACTATCTTCGGACACCTGTGAACCTGCCGCCCTGGAGCCTTGACCTGCTCCCGAATATCCCCGGCGGTCAAACCACCCGCTGAAAGACCAGGAAGGGGCACTCTGCATCGGCGGAAATGTAGACCCAGCCTGCTTGGTATCCACCACAAGCTATCCACGAAACCACATCGTCACGGCCTCTTGGTGGGTGGTGCTGCCTCGCTCTCTGTCCTCAATCCCCTGTGCATACGCCTGTATCCGGGAAATATCCATACCTGGCTGAAGAGCCACTCCCAGACATGCGATAACTATGTAACGGTCAGCCCGTCACATAGCGGTGAACTCTGTCGCCCGTATCACCCTGATAGTGGCGCGCGCTGGCGATGAATCAAACTCGGGTTGTACTCACGATGGTCTTCCCATTCGTCTCAATGCCAAGAACCTATCAGCGGGCTCTCGCCGTCTCGGGAGGCAAAAAGTGACCAGAAAGGCTTAGTGAACTCATCCCGCACGGATGGAGGAGCACGCACCTCTAGACAACACCCATGACTCAAACAGTTCAACGCAATATCGCGCAACCGGTAGAAGCTAGCACAACGGACTCGTCCCGAGGCCCTAAGCACTGCGCATAGTCCGTCGCACTGCCGAATGAACTCACGAGGATCCTCGCCGGACCTCGAGCAAGTAGAACACGGGTGGATTACAACTCGAAAGTCCTGAATCCTTAAGCATCGGCTCTGGGTTAGCTCAGGCTCTGGTGGCGCCGCCACAATGCTAGTCAACAACCGATCGCTCTCGTAATCCCTATACTGCCCCGTGCATGTTTGTGGGCGGAGGCTCGTCTGCCGCGGTCTTAGTAGCCGCGCTCGAACTCTCTTTGAAATTTGGCGGCGTCGTGGAACTTCATTTGTCGAAACATCACCTCCGGTAAGGACTGGGCCTGTGCCCTCGTAACCCTCTGCGTCCGACTTGCAGCTCCCTCAACTGCCTTACCCTTCTGGGCTCTGGTTGCCTTGCGTGGAGGCATAACTGGTACATAAGAATAGGTCAGAGAGGATTCAACCTAGTAGGACAGCTCTACTGCACGATCTCAGAGGGAGAAGAATGGAAACCAATCCTAAATATCCTGCAGCCTCCTGATTATAAATGTGGTGCACAACACACCGATAATCAAGACTCTACTAGACACAGTCTGTAGACACTTTCCGAGGACTAACTGCTCTGATACCCCTTTTGTTACGACCCGACCGGGCGCGGCGGTGCCTAGGGGCACCCCGTCAGGTATACATCAGAGAATAGCAGCGGAACATACATAACACATAAACCTGTAAATAGTAAACATCAGCTGGCCAAAGGCGCGCTTCCATAGAATATACTTAATCAAAAGTAAAGCAGTACAACTTATTCTTACAGACCACAAAGCGTGACTACTGCACCTCAGGAATAACAAGCGTGGCGGGACGGGGCCGTCATACCACAGAATGTACATAATATCTACAACATCGGGAGAACTGTACCAAAAGTCAAGCCTCCGAGAAATGGAGCTTCGACACACGAGCAAAGATCCTAAGAATGAGGATCCACCACTGCTTACCCTTACCACTGCGGCATGAGCGCAGCCCAGGAAGGGTCGATGTGATATGTACCAAGTATGCGGCGGAAAATGAAAATACCTCGTAAGTCTAAAATAGCGGAGACATGTATGAAAATCGGTTCTGAACACCGTGCCTTACAAATAATGAGAATATCAAGCATATACCATCTGCGTGAAAATAGGGCGCTCGTGATCAAAGCAAGGTCACCCGCGATGTCGTTAAGCAATCCTACTCGGGACTATTTCACCCGCATGGGTCGTGTGGATCCGCGTGAGGTATTCCTCGCATAGGTTGTACTCGCGCGTGGGACTATTTCACCGCGTAAACCCTACGGACTCGCGTGAGGTATTCCTCGCATCGTGGGTAGCAAATCAACGGAATATGCAAATGCCACAACCCGGGTCAGGATCAACCACCATGGAAGCATACGTGGAATCCCACCTCACCGTCGATGCGTCGGGTAAACTTCGTCGCATGCCTCGGAATCCTCCTCGTAAGCATGTCCAGTGCGTACCGTGGATTCCCACCTCGGCTTCGATGCGTCGAGTAAGCTCATATCAAGACAATGGAAGCATGCCGTGGAATCGCGTCGCGTCGATGCGTCAAGTAACTCATACTAAAACAATGGGAGCATACGTGGAATCCTCCATCGGCCAGTGCGTCAAGTAATTTCATAACTTCTTTAGACTTTCAGTAATACACAATATGGATCTCATTCTTTATGACTTTAAGGCACTTTCTTATTTCTTAATCAAATCCGGAGAATTTAACCAGAAGTACTATGTACTTCTACTCTTCCAAAAGATCTTTTTTTCACATAAAACCCCCATTTTACACTCTAAGCAATTGATACCTTTAAATCAAATTGCCCTACTCAATTTCAGTTCTTTCATCTTTGTTTACCTTACTCAAGAAGACCATTCCTTTAACCTTCCATAAAGTTATTATAATCAACTCTTCATAAAGTCGTTATACTAACTTTATGCTTTAGAAATTAAGACATTCTTATCCTTTCATAAGGCCGTTATAACTAACTTCCCATAAAGCCGTTATAACTCCTTATATCTCAAACAATTTTGTTCATTTATTACCCAAGAGACTTATACTTCAAATCAATTTACACAATTTTCAAAATACTTCAAGCCTCTTATCTTTAGAAAACAGGTTTCTTAACTTAAAAATCAGGTCTCTTATTTTTAGGATAGTTCAATACTCAATACTTCCACACCAAGTATTCTATACTTTTTCATGTCAAGAAATCCTTGTCTACCTTATTTAGGATAAACCATTCCTTAAGAACAAGTGGGTTAACTCCTTAACTCAACCAACTTAAACATTTTCTTAAAACAAGTCAAGTATAACAAATGGATTTACTTCATTTAATTCACGTACGTCTACTGTACTATATAGTTATAACTACTCATGCTCAAGAGATAAGAAAGTTTCCACATACCTCTTCGGTCACTCCACTTGCTAAGTCCAATATACCGCACGTAGTACGTCAACCTAAAATGACCATAATACGTTTATTAACCTCTAGCTTCAACGTAGAATATTCTAAGTGCAAAGTCACTAAATTCTACGGAAAATCGGACAGCATTTCCTTTGTTTCTATATACTTTTCCACCTTTTCAAGGTCCGAATTCAACATCCAGCGCTACTTTTAAGGCCCAACAGTCCAAACAATTCAAAAGGGATTACACACCTAATCTTGGATGTGTAAAATTCTGCCCCACAATGCATAACAACTAACTTAACAAGTTTAAGGTAGTATTTTGGCTACAACATGCTTACATAACCTTCTTATCCAATCCTTTCATATCCAAACCATATTTCTTACATGCAATTTATCTAAGAGCAATATTTACAACTACAAGTTCTTTCTTCTTCACATGCAATACCAAAAACTAGCAACAAGAGAAAGAATTGTTACCTTAGAGCTTACCCAAAATTAATCCACCAAGTTCACTAGCCTCCTTTCCACAATCACCACCACAAAAACTCCTACAAGCTTGCCAACAAGTTTCCTTCTTGCCACATTTTTCAGATTTTTCTCAAGCCTTGATTTCCTCTTGATTTTCTAGAGAGAAGGGAGAGCTTTTAATTTTTAGAGAGAAGAGCTTGAAGAATGACCAAGTCTTCAAGACTTGGTCAATAAGTAGAACATCAAAATCGGATGGGGGGACACTTGTCACCTCATGACCTTTTAAAACAAAGCGGTTCAGATTTTCCACGACCTCGAGAACCCGCCTCGGCGCGCCCTGCAGCCCGGCGCGTGGCGCTGAAACCTCCGCAATATCTCAGAACTTCCGTGCGCGACCAGCGCTCGAGAAATACTTTTACGTCATTGCGCACTAAACTTGTAACTCCCATAACTTTCTACTCTGATGTCCTATTGACCAACGGTTGGTTGCGTTGGAAACTAGACTCAACGAACTACGTACTAGGCCTTTGAAACACCTAGGAACTCGTAATGCAACTGGATATAAACCGCCTCAAAGTTGACTAAAAACCCGTCCGAAACAATCCGTCAACCTATCTTTCTAAAATTTTAAATCTTAACCCCTGTCGTACGTTCTCATAGCATGACATGAATTACGGGGTGTAACACCTAAACTAAATTTAGAGGAAAAAGAGATGATAAACTTAGGATATGGAGAAATGGTAAGAGAGAACAGGGCTAGCGTCCACCTAAGTTCCACACAGAAGGAAGAGTTAGTAGAGTTTCTGAAGTATTACACTGACGTATTTTCTTGGTCTTACGATGACATGCCAGGTCTAAGTACAGATATCGTCACACATAGATTATCCATCGAGCCATCCTACCGCCCAGTAAAACAAAAACCAAGGAAGATCAAGCCGGACATGAGTCTGAAAGTCAAAGAGGAAATTTCCAAGTAGTTCGACGCAAAGGTAATTCGGGTCACAAGGTACCCTACCTGGTTGGCAAACATTGTGCAGGTGAAGAAAAAAGATGAAAAAGTCCGAGTATGCGTGGATTACAAGGACCTCAACAAAGCCAGCCTGATTTTCCTCTTCTGAACATTCATATACTCATCGACAATTGTTGTGCGATTTTCCTCTTTATGTGATTTAATAGTGATCAGCAAAAAATCAAGTGAAAATGAGACAAAAATGAGCCAAAATGAAGAAAATGAGATTCGTTTGTGCTGAATCAAATTGGGCACTACAATGTTTGTGCTTAATCGAACTCAAGTAGTAATTTCTTCATTCATAAATGAATTAACCCTTTTCTATTACATTACTATTTCTTACATATAGGAATAAAACAACTAAATCTCCATTTTCTAGTAATTAGTAGTTCAATCTCCATAAAATATACTCTCATAGTAAGTCTTCTAACAAGTGAGATTATTCCCATTTGTCTACCAAGTTCTTTGGCAATACTCAACGTAATATTGAACCTTCCGGCGCGAGCTCGGGATTGCCACCATTACACTCAGTGGACCACTAATGGCTCGAATTGTCGCCCGAAACCTTGGCGAGAATTGAAGAGAGAATGGCAAGTGTTCATCGAGCACCACAATGCGATTTTGAATGCTATAAGACTATCTCTTGCCACGATATCGAGTCGTTTAGTCCATCAAATCCAATGTCTTTTCCGCTGGTCCATAGTTGAAGTTCCATGATATTTGCATTGGTCCTCGTAGTAATATTTCTTCAGGGGACACAAGGTACTTGAGTTTATCTGGTCACAATAGTCCCTAGATGCACCATTTATCTCGTTTATGTAGCACGTTTCTGCGTAAAGTGAAAAGAAAGAAGAAAGCTATAGTGTTAGTTACTTAGTTGTCATGTAGGCGTGGAAATGTTCAATACTACTCCTATCCCAATTCATGTGATGCGATTTGAAATTGAATTTGAGAGTCAAACTTTTCAACTTTGATCATAAATTTGAACATAAAAATTTTAAAAATTTTGAAATCAAATTTATATATTTGAAAACTAAATAATAAGTACTTTACAATAAGCGACAATTCAAAAATTTATAAAGCAGTTGAAAAATATACTAAAGAAAGACTTATTTGAATTTGAAATCCAAAAGGTGTCACAAGAAGGATCGAAAAGATTAAGAAAAGGAGGATCAAAGAAAAAATTAAAGCGTATGACAAGTTGTAAGAAAAATGACTTACGTCGATCTCATGAGTGACATGAGCAAAGAAAGCGACAATCTCGCGTTTATTATCATCGGAAGAACCAGCGATTCGAACCTAGGATAAGACTTGAGAGCTTGAGAAACACGGATCTTGTGTAAAATCCTTTGCCTTCACAGTATGAAGCTGCCTGATTAGCAATTCCATTGAAGAATGCTTCAGTAACAATATCAGAAACTCCCTTATTATTATTCTTTGTTGTAGTACTATAACAAGGCCCTCCACTGCGACCTTTCCCACATAATCATTTCGATTGCCACAATAACCCCATTTCTTTGCGGCGTAAACCTTGGCACGCGTTTACGAGCGAGATCAATTTTGAAATTAGAACTATAGCTATAGTATAAATAAAAATTAAGTGCTTTCTTGAAGAAAAACTATTAATCATTTTTGGTGTGAATATGGAGGAAATTGAAGACTAATAAAAACATAGAAGTATTTATATAGAAGCAAAAGATGAGCTAGTAATGTTAAACATTCATCAGCAACTTTAGTGTGAACTTTGGGTAGGTTGACTTTGGACTGAGATGGATGTCACAATTTATTAAGAAGGATATGGTTATGTCATAAGGTCCTTGCTTATTCATGCATGCAGTTGATGTTTTAAGAACTAATTGTAGGTTATGAGCATTTGATATTCGATTCGAACTTCTTGGAGAAATTTTACCAATTTTCCTTTCGTACTTTACTTTATTACGTCGTTGAGTATGCATTTTCTCATTGGAGACAGAAATGTCTTTTTCCAAGCATGTACCAAAGTCAAAGTTCACATGGCTAGGGCCGTTACCCAGCCGAACCCTACCGAAATCGAGCCGAATATTCGGTCCGATCCGATTTGCCGAATCGGATCGAACCTTAACTGCTCAAAAAATCTGTCGAACTCGAATCGAGCATTAATTTTTAAGATTCGACGAGTTCGAATCGAATCGAATATATGGAAAACTGGTACATGCTTGGAAAAAGACATTTTTGTCTCCAATGAGAAAATGCATACTCAACGACGTAATAAAGTAAAGTACGAAATGAAAACTGGCAAAATTTCTCCAAGAAGTTCGAATCGAATATCAAATGCTCATAACCTACAATTAGTTCTTAAAACATCAACTGCATGCATGAATAAGCAAGGACCTTATGACATAACCATATCCTTCTTGATAAATTGTGACACCCATCTCAGTCCAAAGTCAACCTACCCAAAGTTCACACTAAAGTTGCTGATGAATGTTTAACACTACTAGCTCATCTTTTGCTTCTATATAAATACTTCTATGTTTTTGTTAGTCTTCAATTTCCTCCATATTCACACCAAAAATGATTAATAGTTTTTCTTCAAGAAAGCACTTAATTTTTATTTATACTATAGCTATAGTTCTAATTTCAAAATTGATCTTGGCTCAGAAATGTGGGTGTGCAGAAGGTTTATGCTGCAGCAAATGGGGTTATTGTGGCACTGGAAATGATTACTGTGGGAAAGGCTGCCAGGGAGGGCCTTGTTTTACTACTGCAACAAACAATACCAATAATGAAATTTCTGATGAGGTTTTTTCCTGGTTCACTCAAAAACGACGACATTTTCAATAATCAAAAACAGACACATGTACATAAGGAATCACATCATCACCTCCTTCTTGCTCTTTGGCTTTATTAGCGTCAACTGAGGCCTAGTCTCATGCACGATTTTGAATGAGAGAAAGAAGTGAGGAATTCTCTTTTCGACTGACTCTCCCACTCTATATTGTTACTGAATCATTCTTCAACGGAATTGCTAATCAAGCTGCTTCAAGCTTGTGATGGCAAAGGATTTTACACAAGAGCTGCATTTCTTGAAGCTCTCAAATCTTATCCTAGATTTGCAACTGTTGGTTCTTTTAATAATACCAAGCGTGAGATTGCCGCTTTCTTTGCTCATGTTACGCATGAGACTGGACGTGAGTCATTTTCCTTACAACTTATCATATGCTTTAATTTCTTTTGAACTTGTTTTACAAAGAAAGATAACCTTTAATCTTTAATCCCTTATGGCATTTAACATGTGCACCGGATTCAAGTTTTGAAATTTATAGATTGGATTGAATATTTCCTCGGTTTCTGAGAAAGGTTTTAATGGCGACTGGACTCCTCTTCTCTGAAAGTTCAATGGTTTGGACGATGTCGATTCCCTGGATTTTTTGGCTTCCCTTTCCATTCAACCAACTACTCTTTTAGTTCCCAAAATATATATAATCCAGAATCTCATAGATTTTGCACTGTTTCTTCTATCCATCTCGATCAAAAGCCCCTTCTTTCCTCGAAGGACTTTTTCTTTAGAACCTACAATATGAACATCACGTTGATATACAATAATAATTACTTAGTTCACGCACTGCCAAATATTTCATATGTTAATACATATGTAGTGTCTCGACAAAATTTATTGAATTTATGTGAAACTAACTTTTAAGCTAGGGTCCCCCGGTGCACACATTACTCAACTAACATAGAATTTTTATTTAATACCAATTACCAAGTGTGAGATTGCCACTTTCTTTGCTCATGCGCTCATGAGACCGAGCGCGAGTCATTTTTTACAATTTATTATATGCTTTAATTCCCTTTCAATTTGTTTTGCAAAGAGTGACAATCTTTAATCTTTAGAGCGTGTTTGGTATAGATATATGTTTTCCAATTTTTTTCATTTTTGTTGGTCAAAAATTTCTATAGGGGTCATATTGTGAAGGGTGCTAGTTGGGAGAATATTGAGAACGTATTCTGACATTTTAGCAGCATAGACCCAGAAGGACGGAAGTAGGGAGACATGAATCAATAGAGTGCGAATCATATTGTTAATGGTGCGGATGATTATTTCAGCTTTACCGTTTTGTGGGGAGGTGTGGGGTCAAGAGAAGCGAAAGACCATGCCATTATTGGTATAAAACTGGTGAAACATAGAGTTATTGAATTCACGACCATTATCGCACTGAAAAGATTTTATACCTTTTTTCAAACTGTGTTTGAATAAATGTTTGAAACTCAAGAAATTTGGCGAACACTTCCGATTTAAATTTGAGAGGATACAACCAAATAAAGTGAGAAAAATCATCTAGTAAGATAAGATAGTATTTATGACCGAGAGAACTAGCAACATGTGATGTCCATAAATCGGCATGTATAATATCAAAAGGTGCAAAAGTAATACTAGTAGATGATTTAAATGGAAGACGGGTATGTTTGCCTAAAGAACAAGAAACGCAGTTTTGGGCAAGCTTCCCATTACAAGTAATGAAATTATTTTCTCTAGAAAACTAAAAACTGGAGCTCCTGGATGACCAAGTCTATTATGTCATGTTGAAGAAGAAATGACCGCTAGAGAGATGGGATAGCTAGATCGAGCAGCGGAGGTGGGAGTGAATGGATATAGATCTCCCGTGCTATTGCATCTCGTAAGAGGTGTTCCCGTATGAAGATCATTCACAGTGAAACCAAAAGGGTCAAAAACAACAGTGACAGAATTATTACGAGTGAATTTGTGGATAAATATTAGATTCTTAATTACATGTGGGGCATATAGGGTATTTTGAAGTGGGAATGGATTAGGAGGTGGTGTGTATGATGTACCAAAACCTTTACTGGAATGCGGTGGCCACTATCAACTGTCACAAATTGAGTATGTTTTAAACCAAACAGTTTGAGAATATTACATGCAGTCCTGGTGAGGTGAGAAGTGGCTCCGGAATCCATGTATCAGTTGTTGTCAGGCTGTTGTATGTTGAGACTGCTGAAGGCCTGACCTAACTTCGATGGGTGTCATCTTTGGGCGAGAAATTGGGCGGCCGTGCATGAAGTGGGCTTACTGTGGGTACTGTACTTGTCGAGGGGCCGAAGCAAGGCCCAACACACCTTGATGGGAGAACTGGTGAAAGGGTTGCTGGTATTGAAACTGCGGCGCGCGCGGCAGATGAGTCTTGTTTAGGCGTCGCGGCTGAGCGGTCTGCGGGCCTGTTGTTATTCTTTGCTGGTTCTGCATGCTGCGACCCTTGCCACGACCACGGCCTCCTCTACCGCGGCCCTTGCCACCCTTTCCACCGCGTCCCTGCTGCGGTTGAGAGTTTTCTGGCGGCGTTGGATCTTGAGGGCGCGTTTCGACAGCTAACGCCTTTTGATTGTGCTCATCCTGCTTAGCACGTTATAGAGACATGCGTGATTACGAAATAGTTCAACCCAAGGATAATACTGACTGTTTTCTTGATCAAGAAGAATGGGAATATAATTCTTAGTGTTGGAAATAGTTAGGACGGGATGAAAAGAAGATGACGACGTGGTGATGGGATTTGTGGAGGTAGAAGCGTCAGAATCAGAAGAGTAATCCTGGGTATCCATTTAGAGAAGAGAGGAAGAAAAGAAAAACCAAGAAATTTCGAAGAAGGGAACCGCGGCGTCGTGGGATGGGGGTGGTGCCTGCAGTTTGGAAGAAATTTTTTAGGGTTTTGGAGTTTAGGCTCTGATACCATGTAAGATGATATTAATCTCCCTTGGAGAGTCTTCTCATTAATATCAAAATATATATAGAAAATATTCATCTCTTATACAATAGGAATCTTAAGCCTATACAAAAGAGGAATCCTAGTTTTACCATAATTATATTTACACAATATATAGAAATATTCTAATTATGGGTAGGGATACAATTGTTTTTATAATATACATGTTTACATTATAATTATGGGTAGAGATACAATTGTTTCTATAATATACATATTTACACAGACTCTAAGGTATTATAAATAACTGGTACTGCTTCAATACAAAGTATGTCTAATTACAGACAACAGCTGATTAATTTATTCTCTTATTTTCTAAATACTTATTACAAAACACAATTTTATTTTTGTGAGAAATTCAAGTTAATTGCTGAATTCAAGTAATTCTTTGTAGTTGATCGTACTTTTCTTTCTATTATTGTTTGTTGTGTCTTATACTTCAATTATCGTATTAGTTTGCTCATGTGTTGTTACTTTTCTTCATAATGCTTCTCTATAGTATTTTTCTATGACTTTTTTATTTTTGTCAATTTGGAGTATATTTTATTACTAGTGAACTCATCCAGCTTCGCGCGGTGACAATAAATAAATAATGTTTTGAATTTTATAAACAAAAATCAATCTTTACTCATTAAGTCTTTGTTTACGATAGTACAATGTAAACTTACTACGGGTTGGACAATAAGAAATATGGTTTGTCGTCTTATAACAATATTTAAATTAAAAGATTAAAGAGACTCTTGTAACAAAAGTGAAAATTTCTCAACTACTTCAATTTTATGTCTTTTTAATTGCTGCCTCAGTACGTAGGAGTTAAAACTCTCACTCTCTAAATTTGTCAGCCTCAGAAAAACATTACATTCTCCACTAAAAAATTAAACTTACACTACTTAACCAAACTTATCCATGAAATCCCACCCGTATTTTTACTAAAGAATAGCATGCCACAATTATAAATAACTATTGTATTCTTCATTGACTCAAGAGCATGTAAAATATCTTTTCTCCACTATTACCATAATAGATTCGAAATATGATGCATGAACTATCAAATGTTTGGTGTTCATAATTTTAAGGGTGGCCAGTGGGCCGGGTTCGGGGAGGGGCGGGTGTCAGGGGAGGGCGGGATCGGTCCCCCAGCCGGACTGGCGGGATCCGCCGATGTCCTGTCCCGTTTCCGGTTCCATCTGAAAAGGGAATCGGACTTGGCGGGGTGGGGTCGAGTCGGGATCGGTTTTTATTGTCACTTAATTTAAAAAATAACATATATAAACACTTCAATAATTGAACAAGATAGTGTAATAAAAATATCTCAAGACTGTTTTTGTGCCTCTTAAATTATTTAATAGAAATATAATATTTTTTGTAATACAATTTCAAAATTACAACTTTGTGGTGTTGACAGTTGCAAATAACATAGTAAAATT